>WOXC01008933.1:0-1311041 GCA_011680675.1 Gymnobelideus leadbeateri | reverse complement strand
TGAAACTAAACCAATAAATTAATTAAAAAAAAGAAAAAAAAAACCTAGCCATGTGACCTTGGGCAAGTTAACCCCAATTGCCCTCCAAAAGGCAAAAAAAAAAAAAAAAAGTATGGAAAGGGAGGCCAGGAATGCAGTGTTATCTGGAGGGATCCAGATCTCAAGTGAGTTACAGAAAATTAAGGGAATAGAGAGGGCATGGTATAAGATGGAACAGTTTTTCAGTTATAAATCAGGAGTTCCAGAGAGCACAGTAGAAATGGGGGATGGTGGATATCTGAAGGACCACATTGGTGGAGGAGGGTTGAAGATGTCAGTGAGCTGATGGCTGGGGTTGGGGAAGGGAGTTTGTTCTTCAGCATTAAGTGGTTCTGGATCACAGGGTAAGAGTAAGAAGAGTTGGAATTATGAAACACTGAAATTATGCTAACCATTGAGGAACAAGTCCAGGAAGAAGTGAGGCTTGCTGAAAAAGGCAAGTTATTAGATATTTAAGTGCTGACTTTCTAAGATTTCAGCAGACCCTACAACTGTCCAATCTTCGACCACGTTCTCCAAGACATCTGGAAGTTTGCCTATTATCAGGCATGAACACAGAAGGTGGCATGCTTCTAGACAGGAGGCTATTATGTCTCTGGATGACTTTCAGCAGTGATTCTTAACCTAGGGTAAAGTGGAGAGTGGTGGAAGACATCTTTATTTCAACATAATTAGTTTTCTTTGTAATCCTATTAAGAATTTCAAAACATTATTTTAAGAAGGGGTCCATAGGCTTCAAAAGACTGTCAAAGGGATACATGACAACAACATAGGTTAAAAACAAAAACAAAAACCCTGATTTAAGGCAAGCCTGACATATTGTGGCTCTCAGGGTATCTGCAAGTCTAGTAAAGAGAAGGGATGGTATGTGTCTAGGACTAGTCAGCAAGCCTACTGTAGACAAGGGAGAAGAAAAAAGTGTGTCCTAGTTCTCCTCAGGATAGCAGTGAAAACAATGTTCAGTGCCTGAATGAGTTAAAATTCCCTCCAAATTTCCAGAAGCCTAGAAAGTCTCTCCACTTCAGTACTGTCAAGCTTATTAAAGTGGATCATGGTGTAGTGGGAAAGGCATTAGTTACAGTCAAGAGCAAAGGGGTCAAACAAGAAGTCCACCGGCATTGCAGCCCACAACACTCCCAGTGCGAGGCCAGAACCAGATTAAAATAATTGGGAAATATTTAGCAAAATCAATAAAAATGCAATAGTACACAGATGGTAATATTTGGTTTTCTAAGTTAATATTCAGCCTGCAGGGATGCTGATGAGGGCTAGTAGAATCTGTTTCTGTCCGAGTTTGACACCACTGGTCAAGATAACCTACTTTGGTACTAACTCACTTAATGTCCTTGAGAAATTTACTTCTCTGGGGAAGCTTCCTCATCTATACAGTGAGGGAGATGAACCAGATAATTTGGGAAACCCCTTCCCATCCTGTATCCCATAATCCTAAGTATTTTTCATATCCCTACTCTGTCCCTAGGACTTTAATAAAGAACCACCACTTTTCATTTCCCTTATACAGGGGAGAAAAGTAAAAGACAGAAAGAGAGCAGGGAGATGAAATGTTCTCTAAACCTGTAAGTGATATTTACATGCTAGTTACTGTTATTATAACTGGATTCCCTGCAAAATGCTGTCAGCATTTATCACTCACACTCACACACACACACACCCCAACAAATGGAGATAGAGGGAAAGGAAGAGGGAAGAAGAGGGAGATAGAGAAAGGAAGGGAGGATGATAGAGGGAAGGGGAGAGAAAGAGATAGGGAAGGGATAAGGAAGAAAGGGGGAGGGAGGGGAGGGAAGGGGAAAGGAGGGGAGAGGGGAGAGAGAGCAAGCTTAAAAGGCTTGAGGAACAAAGAGAGCAAAAATGTATAATAAATACATAAGTGTGTATATACATATATTTTAACAAATTATGCATTTTGACAAATATATATAGCAAATATATATATTTGATAAATATGTATGTGTGTATATATATCGTGACATATGTGTATATATATGTATATATGGGTGTGTATATATATGGGTGTATATATATGTGTGTGTATACATATATATACATATATGTACATATATAAATATATTAATGCTTGTTTGCTACCTCACAAGTCTGGGAATAAAGCACACAGGCAATCTTAAAGCATTCTAGAAATATTAATAACAATGATATAAGAGAATAATTATTTATAATTGTCATCATCATTATTCCTTAGGAAAATGAGCATTTCTCCTTCTTCTCTGGGATATGTATATTCCTTTCTTCGCTCTAGCTCTCATTCAAGATCTCAGAATTTCCATTGCTTTCCACAGCTTGTTTGCTTGCCCTGACCAAAACTTATAGGTCACAGAACTAAACTAGATTTTAAGGAGACCAAAAACCACATGAGAGAAGATGGATAGTAAACTACTTACTCACCTACTAAGGCTTTGATAATAAGCCCAAGTACAACCTCAATCTTCTGGTCCTAATTAAAAATGTTAGCACATACACAGATAAAACACATCTATCATCCCCTACTTAAGCCTTGCATTTTTCCCCTATGGCTGCTGCTAAGGAGGCATCTATTTCTGTTCCTCCTTTACTCCTCCCTTCAAAGTCATTCCATTCAACTGAATGAGCCAGGCTAGACAGTATCTGATGTTCCTTTGCCTTGTACTGCATCTCCTGGGAGTTAGAGATGTGCTCCAGCATAAGGAGTCCAAACGTTGCTGAGTTCTCAAACACCTGTGAGGCTGTTTTGTTTTCAGCGAGTTGTAGGGCTTTGGAATGCAAGCAAAGAGCTGAGATCATCTGTCTGGTTGGCTAGCTGCTTGTTCTGCAGGCCTCGTCATTCAGTATTACATCATGCACACACGAAGGGAAATTTCTAGGTATTCTCTGCTTTTCCACTGGTGGCTTTACTCAACAAGGACGCTGCAGGAGATACTGTCTTATTTGAAAGATCTGATCCTCCAACTTTTGTCACCTAGGATATAACCTATGTGAACAATTTGTACTGTGCCTTTCTCATTCACTTGTGTAATATGGTGAACTGGTTTTTTATTATCCTATTAAACTATATGCTACATGAGGGCAGGGATTGTTTGTTATCTAAACTTTGTTCCTATCCCAGAATAAAGCACAGGTCTAAATACACAACAGGTACCTCATATATTTTTGTTGGATTAATTAACCAACTAATTAATGCTATTATATACTCTAAGTCTCATCTGTATAGTAGATGCATATTGTTATGATCTTATGTCACCAGACAAGGGATAGGATTCAGGTAAGTCACTTCACCTCTATGGGCCTTGGTTTTTCTTGTCTAAAAATGAAATTTGGACCAGATGCTCTCTTAGAAGCCCTTCTATCTCTAGATTCAATGCTCCTGTCACTTTCCCCCCTACTTTGAACCTCCATTTCTCTGTGCACCTTTCTCCCACATTCACTCATGTACTATTTTGTACTACAGTCATTCATGTTAGTGTGGAATCCCTTATACCTTCCTCTTCCCTTTTCCTACTCTCACTACTAGACCATAATGGGAAACTTTGCAAGGGTAGACCCACACTTTATCCATCTCTGTATTTTTCCTAGCACCCAGCACAGTATTTTACCCATGTTAAGAGCTTAATAAACATTTGTTAAAATTCATTTATGGGATTCCTAAGTCTTCCCTCTAAAGAAAGCTGGATGCAAGCTCCACTAATTTAGGATTTATTTTTTCTCTTGTCTTTGTTTATTACAACATATGTTCTCCATTAGGATTTGTGTCTATAGGGACAAAGTTAAACCAAGAGCTATTTGGTTGAGGTCAATGTAAATGAAAAGAGAGAATGAAGCTGTCATTTCCTCTCTAGCTTCACAAGAAAAGTAGATGCTCTTAATCTGAAAGAAAAAAAATTAAATCTAGGGCACATTCTCTATGGCTGATGTCCTTGGTTACTCTATGTTTTGTAGCCTAGTTGAGGGAGTTATTTCATTGTGGGAATCCGGAGGCCAGAAGACATAAGGCATCCTGCCTTCCTAAGCATAAAGGAACAAGCTGGTTTCATTCATTCCTTTTGGAACACTCAAAGCTCATTTCAAGGAGTTTGTTTTTAAACAATGATGTGTCCGGGGCCCTCTGACTTCATGGATATGGATCCAGCTGCTTCCCAAGTAATACCATGAAGAGCTTGAAGTCTAAAGAGGTCAAAAGAAAGTGACCCATGAGTCACAGTATCCCCTTATTCAAAGGTTTTCCCATTTCGCCAAAGGATATTAAGTTATGGTAAGAGATATTTAAATTTCCATGAAATGTCACATTTTAACATAATATGCTTAAAGCTAAATCCTTCAGTCAAGGATATCACGCTAGAACAATAAATTTAGAAGGGTCCTTAGAAATCCCCTAATTCAACTTCCTCCCATCGATTATAAACAAGAGATTGAGAAAGAAATAACTTGCCCAAGACAACACAGTAAATTAGTGGCAAAGGAGGGAGATCATGGGATCACAGATTTAGATCTGTAAAAGACATCAGAAGCTATATATGTTCATTTTACAAGTGAGAAAATTATAGCCCAGGGAGGTTAAGTAACTTGTCTAAATTCATATAGGCAATAGTCAACAGAGGGAAAATTTGAACCCCATCCCCTCATACAACAAAGGAAGAGGTAATGTCACCTGATTCCCCAAACATTCTTTTTCACTGTGCCCCACTGCTTAAGCACTTGAAAGAAGTGTATTTGATTCTGAAAATTAGTTTACCCAGCTCATTGAAGGCTAATTACTCTTGTGCTCTGGTTTGTACAAGGAAGGTAGAGAAGACAAGAGTCAGCACTTTCTTTTTCTCTTTTTTTCAATATTTTTTTCACTCAGCAAAACAAAAACAAAAACAAAAACTATCTTCTTAATCTCCTATCCCAAACACCTCCCCTCAATTGAGAATGGAAGAAAAGCAATACCCATGACAAACTTGCATAAATGATCTAAATATCTCCATATCAGCTACATTAGGAAAAAAAAAACCTCATTCTAAACTCCAAGTCATTCACCTATCAGAATATGAATGGCAAATCTCTCGATTGGGTAGGGAGCTCCCCCTACCCCATGCACGTGAAGGCATCCCCCCTGCAGAATGAGTGGATAAGAACAATTTCTTCCAACATCCATAAAGGCAACTGAAGCAGACACTGTTGAGTGCTTAGACCTTGACCAGACATAGAAGACACTGAAGTCATTCACCACATACTGGGCAATCACCAATCATCCTGACTTTTGTCTTGCCACTGGAATTCGATGACTCCAAAACAGAGAGTGAAGCCGATGACTTTGTGTACACCCAAAGGTCAAAATATCACCCAATCATGTCATCAGTCCTCTAAAAAAGGGCAAACAACTCCTACTGCATGATTACATGAAAAAATGGTCCCTAAGCTTCCTTTGCATTCTTTTCAGGGTATTCCTTTTCCCCTCTTTCTTGCACTCTTCTCTTCAGGTCATCAAAGACACAATAGAAATGTTCTTAGACCTTGTATGATTAGACTCCTTTTACAAACTCTGATTACGATAGGGTTCAGAGATGACATATATGTTACCTCATATTTGAAACTGAGTACTTTATATTTAGTCCTCTACCATTTTCATTCATGTTTACATTTCATGTTTCTCAAATCCTGTGTTTGAAATTCAGAGTATTTATGAAACTAGTCTCTTTATCAAGTTTCAAAAGTTCATTTTTCCCCTTATAGGATTAAACTCAGTTTTGCTTTGTAAGTTATTCTTAACTGTAAGCCCATATCCTTTGCCTTATGAAATACTGTATTATACATTTTTCATTCCATTATTTTGATGGCTGTTAAACAGTATGTTATCCTGAATATGATTCTTCAGTATTTTGTATTATTTCCTTCTAGTTGCTTGCAGTATTTTTTTCTTTGATCTAGAGGCTGTGGGCTTTGGCTGTGATGTTCCTAAGAGTCTCATTTAAGTGTTCCTCTCAGGAAGTGACCAGTGAATTCTTTCTATTTCATATTTTATGTTCTAGTTCTAAGGGATCTGGGTAATTTTCATTTAACATTTCTTGAAGCATAATGTCTAGACTCTTTAGTCTTCTTGTTCAGCTACTCCAATGATTCTTAATTTTTTTTTCCTCCTTGATCTGTTTTTCAGGTTATGTTTGCATAATTGAAACAATTATCTTTCAGGTCAATCAAATTTTTCAGTCCTTTGACTTTTGTTTAATATGTCCTATTGCCCCATGGAGTCATTAGCTTTTTTTTGGTCCATTCTGATTTTTAAGAAGTTTGTTGCTTGGACAAGATATTGTACCTCATGACCAAACTCGTTAATTCTCTTTCCAATTCTTTCTTTTATAGCTGTCATTTGTTTTTCAATTGTGTTTTCCTCAAGTACTCTCATAAAAGAATTTTAAAGTTTTTAACTCTTGGAGTTTGTGCCCAAGCTGTGCTTTTCTCTGAGACTTCCTTGCGAAAGTTTTAGAGTCATTCTCTTCTTCTGGGCTTGTGTCTTGAGCTTCTGTGCCACCACAATGACTCTTTTGATGAGATTATTTTTACATGTATCATTCCAGCCTCTTCATGCTGTGGATCTGCATGCTTTCAGGGCTTCCAAAGTACTGCAATTCAGGACAAAGTCTGATTGCTGGCCCAATCAATCAACAAACATTTAGTAAGCATCTACTATTTGCCAAGTATTGTGATGGGTGCTTCTTCTTGCCTGGAAGACATAAAAGTATTTGCAATTATGGTCTTAGCTAATTGATTCAATTTGACCTCTAGATTAAAGCTTTAAACTGTCCATATTTATTTTTCTTTGCCATACTTTAAGAATTTTACTCTTGTCAAATTCAAGTGCTATTTGTGATAGGGAAAAATTTTTCACCGCCATTTACACATAGACACACAAGCATGAAATATATATTGGATCTATGATTTCATTGGTTTAAGGACTTACCAGTGTGGAACTTCCTCAAATAATGCAATTTGCAGAGAGTTGCTTAGGACACTATGAAGTTAATTGACTTGACCACAGTCACACAACCAGCATGTGTCAAAGATTTGAATCTAAATCATCATGACTCTGAGGATACAGTTCTCTATTTGTTGACCATGCTGCCTTATGACATATAATTTGAGTAATTCAATTTTCAAATTAGATTTCCTTAGACCTGCCTGACTATCTACAGGTCTTAAATTAATTTGAGAATGGCCAATGGCAAACCACTCCAGCATCCTTTGCCAAGAAAATCCTAAGAGTGGTCATGGAGAATCAGAGGTGACTGGAACAACTAACTGAACAACAATTCTTATGCTTTGCCTTTCCCTGATAAAAGAAAGCTATTTACATATGAAATGGTTTAGAATATCTTCTAGAGATTACCTGAAGCTATACAATTCTATAATCCAGTGCCAGTACACTAAAGAACAAGGCCTTACCTCCCTCCCTCCTCACCCTGTAAATATACATATAGATGTCAGCTGAGATCAACTCTTCCCCATTTTCTCTTTTCACTGCTTCATTGCACATCTGTACCACCCCATAAAACATACTATCTTCCATCTTCTGGAATCCCTGAGGACCTCATCAAAATTAGTTCAACCTTTAGATAAGAAATGACTGCATGAATGGCGCTCATAAAAGGGCTTTTATAACAGGGAACACTTTCCCATAACTGAGATTGTATTACAGGTAGTGAGGCCTCATCTATAAAGCAGTTCTGTGGCTTTCTGCCATGATTTGTTTCTCACTGACCACTCATGGTTTCAGTGAAGTCTCCTCAGATGCAGATGCATCAACTCATTTTTTCCCAGTTAAGTTTTAATAACTGTTTAGAGGATGTACATTCTGAGGATGTCCTTTGAGGAAAATTGAGGTTGCTGGGGAAACTAAATTGGTGGTATAAACAATGCAATTTTGTTCACCTAAATAGCCACTTGCCTAAAAAGAGAGTCTCTGATTTGAGTTATGACAAACAGGAAAGGGAGATTTTTTTTCTTCCATCCAAATTTGCATCTGAAAAGCTACTCTCTCAATTTTGACACATCACTTATTCAACAATGTGACAATTCTAGTAATTCAGTTCCCTCTCTGGGCTTCTGCTTCTTCATTTATAAATTAGAGATCAGAAGACATGCACTGTAACCTCACAGGGTTGCTAAGCGGAAATGATATTTTTAGACTTTAAAATGCTATAGAATTACTATAATTATTTATACAGACTAATCTATTTGCTATCTCTACTAAACTTGTCTACTACAGTATAGAAAGCTTGCAGTCTATACTAGGTCAACAAAATCATAAGTTTTTTTTTTTCATATATTTGATTACAAAGTACAGATCTATATTTCCATCAACTTGTTGCAATAGGGAAACTCCTACCAACATATACTGTCAATTTCTAAAAGTCTTAGCTGATGAGCCTAGAGAGGTTAAGTGAACTGTTCTTGTTTGCACAGCTAAAATGTGTCAGAGGACCTGAACATAGTTCTGACTCCTGTGGTGGCCCCTGATCAACTACTCAAGCTACCTTTCCTCTATGTACATTCATGTGAGTATATATGTGTATGCATAACTAAGAAATAATGCTGAAATATATAGCATCAAAATACACAGTTACACATACACACCTTTACGTAGGGATGTATATATACAGATGAATGCATACACACAGGCATATGCATATACATGCATATATGTTTGAGTATGTATATATTTGTATACATAGAAGTATTCTTTATAATCCGATTTATTAAGGAATAACAAAAAATTTGATTCAAGTGGCCAGACTCATCACAAACTTTTGGCAGGCATATTAATGAAGGAAGAAAACAGAAGAATGAGGGTTGAAAGAGAATATAGTTATATTTAGTATGTAGGAAGTATCACTGAGGTTAGCTATATAGAAACATAGGCAGAGTCAAAGGATTTCAGTTTTATGGGATTAAAAAAAACTTTATGATAGGCAAACAGATGTGGCCATGGAAAGTTCAATAGCATATAAAGGATACTATCTTAAACATATCATTCTAAGCCCTATTAAAAAATTCTTCCCTGTACTCTTCATTTATTTATTTAAAATTTACTTTACTCATTTTTTTTGGTCCTGAAATGATCTTCTTACATGGATTGCATGCAAACAATTTTATTAGCAGATGCTCCACGTTCATGGAAAGACTGTTGTTTCAACTGGAGCCCAGAGAGTGTCATGGCTTCTTTTTTGCAAACATCAACTTAAAATACTTTAGAAAAAAATGCTTTTCTTCCCAGTGATCCAAGGTTTCAGGGCCTGCAGCACATTGGCAAAGCCATCTGTGACTGACTACTTTGCTAAAATACATTTGGCTCCTGTGATTCTCTCAAAAGTGAAGGAGATGCAACGGGATTATGCCACACTCCAAACTGCCTCACCTTGTTTTGTCACCTGGTCTGCCAAGACCATGGATTTTCTAGTTAGGCTGTCAGAATGACACCAGAAATTTTTAATAAAGAATTTAAAACTTCTTGCTGATGCAGATATTCAAGAATGTGCACAGGTTCTATTATGTATTCTGGGACATACTACAGTCTAGAACATATTCTGGAATTTGTCATGATTTTGCTACATACAACACAATCATGATCAGGGCAGGGCAAATTACCAGAGAAAATCAAGATAACTTCCTATTGCGGTAATTACTGGATGGTAAACAGGTGTTCTGAGGATGAGAATGGCCATTTCTGGTATGAAAAATCAATAGCTGGCATGCCTTTGATACCTATTAATATGCTATGGGTGAAGGAAAAGGTCATTGGCTCCTTCTTTATTCTCATCCATGCCATCTGATTATACTGCAAACTCCAAAACTCTATGACCTCCCTCCCATTCTCTTCCTCCCTAATGTGTTCTCTTTCTACCTTTAATGAAATGAAATGAATTTTAGAACCCTCAATCAGTGCATCTAAGATGTTGCTTGAGAATAAGCAACTCACAGCCTTTATGACAGTGGGTGTTCTTATGTAATAATTAGGTGACAAAATTGAAAAATCAACCTAAGAACTTAGCCCTGCTGCTCCCATTTCATCTTATAACAGGAATATTTTATTTATATATATATATATATTTATACTGTTGTTTTTTTAATCATGACTTCATTTGGTATTCTCTCAGCAAAGCTTACTAGAGTGATTTGCCATTTCCTTCTCCAGTTCTTTTTACAGACAAGGAACTGAGGCAGACGAGGTTAAGTGACTTGCCCAGGTCACACAACTGTCAAGTGTCTGAGGTCAAATTTGAACTCAGGAAGATGGGTCTTCCTGTTTCCAAGCCGAGTATTCTATCCACTGCACCATCTAGCTGCCTCTATGCACCTATCTATATCTGTACATGTAAGCATATGTAGATGTATATATGTACATATGATGGGAATTTTTAAGGGCACGGACATTTATAGACTCAGTACTCAGATAACAAAAATACTGTAAATGTTCCTATTAGAACATTTTATACACACACACAAACGTGGGCATGAATGGGTTTGTGTGTATTTCACCAGTGCAATCATGATGTCTTTTGTCCATGTATTACATTTCAAACTTAGAGTATTTTTAAAAGGCTGACTCATACTGAACTGCTAAGAGTACTGTGAATCGAAAGCCTGGACTCAAATTCCAGCTCTGTCCCATACTAACTGGGTACTTTTGTACAAGTCACTTTGCCTCTCGGAAGCCCAGTTTTCCCTCCTGCAAAATGGGGATAGTGTTGTTTTTAAAATAACCCAGGAAGATTGTAATGAAGTTAATGTTTTGCCAGCTTTAAAACTCTGCATAAATATCAGTTGTTACCTAAATTGTTAGTATCTAGATGTTTTAAGAAAATTCAGATGACACAACTATGGAGCAATAATAACAAATTCATTTTTGGACACTGATACTGGACTTTCTGAAGATATACTAATATATATATATACCGGAAAGATGCCTTGATTCTGAAAAACTGGGCTTCCTGTATGAAAAGAGAGTTTTCTTCTTTGTGTCCTAGCTAAAATAATATCAAAGCAATGAGGCGATTTTAGGATTCATCTGTTATTTCCAGCTCATATCATGATCAATTCTATACAGAGATTCAGGATGATAAAAGACACAATGCAAACATGTTTCATGTTGTGCCTAATTATTTTCCTATCTAAAAAAAAAGATTTTGTCCTCCCTAAGTGCTACTGATTTTTGGACAGATACAGTATTTCTCCTTGACTCACTATCAGAGAGTCAAAGTCAAAAGAATAATATTTGCATACTTGGAAGACAGCAAAACACTGAAACAAAATCATCGTCCCCAAAGTACCATCTACATGAACTAGGACCGCCTGCATAGGTGGATTAAAGATCATGCACTAATGGAAGGAAATATAGTCAGTCTTTTACAATATATTCACTATGGAAATGTTTTGCATAGCTACACATGTACAACCTATATTGATTTGCTTATCTTCCCAGGAAGGGTGGGTGACAAGGGAGGTAGGGAAAGAATCTGGAATTCAAAGTTTTAAAATTAAATGTTCAAAAATATGTATATTATCATCATTGTTATTATTATTATTTTACATACAACTGGGAAATAAGATATACAGGCACTGGGGCATAGAGATTCACCATGCCCTACTGGAAACAGGAGGGGAAATGGGGGAAGATTAAGAGAGAGCAGATTGTGGGAGAGGATAATCAGTGAGATTGCTGTTTTGGGATGGTGGGTAGGAGAAAAATGGAAGAAAATTTTTAACTCAAAATCTTGTGGAAATGAATGATGTAAATGAAAAATAAACATAAAACTTAATTTTAAAAGAGACTACCTATTATGGCAAACTTTTAATAAACTTTTTTTCCTTTGGCTGAAAAAAAAAATCATACATTAATGGGTGACTTCACAAGGATGACTGAGCATAGAGTCCTTCAAGTCAAACTCCTGTAAATAATTTTTATTCTCAAGAAAATAGAAACCTGGTATATGCAGTTCAATCAAAAAGCCACCAGAATCATGAATTCCATTTATGAGACAGAGATTATACTAGGAAGATCTTGTAACAAAAAATTATTATCCCTCATGATATAGAATGATATATGTAATAATAGACCGGCTCTATGGTTTCTTTGTTCATCCAGGTACATATTATCATTTGGATAATAGCCATTTTTCATCCATTTGGATTCTACTATATAAATAGACTGAAATTTTTAGAGTGATTATGGATGTTACTTAAGCAATTCTTCAGTGTTCCAAAGCTTATTGTAATAAGCACAACGTAACATGAATACAAGAGTATCTGGAGAACCTTATCCTCTATAATAAATAAATCACTCTTCCATTTGAGCCCTGTGGTAGTGGTAAATACCTATAAGCAAGTGAATGCACCCCTAATGTATTCCTCACTTTATATTAATATTCTAAGTATCATCAAACAAAGCTGTTTTCACATCTTGCAATGGATTTTATATGATTTTCACATATGTGTAAAAGACATTTTATTGAAAGAGATCCTTTAAGGTTATAGGTTGATTTTGCTTTATTGAACAAAATTATACATACATACGTGTATGTGTGTGTATATATATGTATATATCTCACATGAGTATGTTTATGTACATGCTACATATACATATACACACACATGTAGAGATTCAACAGAGTAAAATACAAGCTTAAAGGCTCTGTTCCAATAAAGTTCCTCAGATGGAAAGATGTATATGTATATTTACACACACACACACACACACACACACACACACACACACACACATTTTTACTTATATACATATATCAAACAACAATGAAATCTTGAGTAGTCTAAAACTATTCATCAATTGTGTAAATGGACAGATAATTACCATAGAATATTATTTGTGAAAGTTTTCTTGTCCATTTTTCATAACTTCTTCAAGAATGTCCTTAATAAGTATCTAGTTCAAACCCATAAAGATTTTGTAAAGATAATGAAATAACTATGATAGGCCAATTTTCTCAGTTACCTACTTTAATAATAATAGGGTCTGATTGTTCTAAGCAATTAATGCCCACCCTTCTTTCCAGTATCTTCAGAACTAGTCTCCCAATGTCCTCAAAAGTGTTTTAAGTCCGGAACAAATCTCCTCTTGGACAAACAGTGTAGATAGATAAAGAAATGGTCCCTGACTCAAACAGCAGAAGGAGAGCAGACTGGGTTACCCTTGGGAAGTTGTGCAGTCATTTTAATGATCTCAAGCTTGTCCTAGAAACAAAGACTTGTCTTTTAAACATTAATGTGTCCAATGATTGTGTACTGCTGTGAATCATGAAACACCATCATTTGTAAAGGATTAAAGTTGTGGACCTCCCAAGGGGCAGTGGAGAGATGTCTGCATGTGACTAGGCTACAACATATCAATGAGGATCTGAATAGGAAAAGCAATGATATTAACGATGACGACAACCATGCTATAGCATTTCTTAAATTCCTACTATGTGCCAAGCACCATGTTCATTTGATCCTCACAACAACCCTGGGAAGTAGATACCATTGTTATCCCCATTTTGGAGATGAGGAAACTGAAGTGGACAGAAGTTGGGTGACACACACCTAGTAAGTGTCTAAAAAGCTGGATTTGAACTCAATTATGTTCTGATTCTTAACTCAGTTCCCTAGCCACTGCATTACTTCTGTGTCATGGAGAATAAGGATCTCATCAGAGAGATATATGACCAGAAAAGGAGGTGTGCTGGTCATGTAATGACAGTGATGGATGTCCAGGCGCTCCACTGGTATCCATGTGCTCCATAGGTATCCATGCAGTCTAAGAAGTTTAGAGGAAGGAGACCAGTTTATTTGGAGGAATACCTTGAGGAGGCATGAAGGACATATAGGACATGAAGCTACATAGCATGAGAATTATGAATGTGTACTGCTGAAGGAACACCTATATAGATGAGATTATAGATCCATTAATGTAAAAAGCAAGGAAATATAGTGATATCATTGTCTCTATGGACAGGAATGCCACCCTCAGGTACATATTACAGAGATTCTAGTATTTAAGTAGACACAGGATGCTATATTTCAATTCAACTTGACAAATATTTTTAGGTACCTGTTATATCCAAGGTACTGGGTGAGGTTCCCCTCGAGTAATTTATATGCAACTGTTGGAGATAGAACATATATTCTGAAAAATATAAAACATGACATTCAGTGATAGGGATAAAAAAAGAAAGCCATAAAAAAGTTCTAGAAAATTTGAGAGTTAAGAAGAAATGTTCAGTTAAAACAGGAGGTCTAGAAAGGTTACACAGAGAAGACAGCAACTTAGATGAGCCTTGAAGGAAGATCAATCAATCAACAAGCATTTTCTTATTCTTACTATGTGCCAGGCATCAGATTAGACCCTAGGAATAGAAAGCCAAAAGTGAAAGTAGTCACTGCCTTCTAGGATCTTGCCACCTAGGGAGGGGAGACAGCATAGGCATAAATAGTTGTGTGTAGGACCCATAGAGATGGTGAAAAGTAACCTTAGAGAGAATGGCACTAGTATCTGGGAGTCCTTAAAAAAAGAGGTTTAAGCTAAATCTTGAAAAAAGAAATCTAAGAGGCAGAAGTGAGGTGGGAAAGCATCCCACGTATGATGTTGTAGCTGTTTTTCAGTCATGTCTGGCTCTTTGTGACCCCATTTGGGGTTTTCTTGACAAAGACACTAAAGTGGTTTGTTATTTCTTTTCCCAGCTCATTTTACAAGTGATAAAACTAAGGTAAATGGAGTTAAATGACTTGCCCAGGGTCCCACAGCTAGTAAGTATTCCAGGTATGGGTAACAGTCAATACAAAGACATGGAGAAGTAAAAGGAGTATCATGTATAAGGAATAGCAAGTTGGCCAGCATGACTTGACCATGCAGTATGTGTAGGGCAGTAATGTGTAGGGACTGAAAAGACAGAGAGGGAGAGGATGTGAGAGGATTTTATATTTGATTCTGGAGGTAATAGGGAACCACCGGAGTTTACTGAGTAGCAGGGTGAGAGGACAAGATCTGTGCTTTAAGAAAATCTTTGGCAACTGTGTGAAGCATGGATTGGAGTGAGAAGAAGTGACGTAGGGACATCAACTACTAGGCTACTTTAATCCAGGCAAGGCGCTATTTTACTCCAATAAAGAAACTAGAGTTGTAGCCTCCATAGTTTCTATGCTTCATTGGCTATTCCTCTTTGCATCTTTTAATAAGATTCCTTCAGAGTTTATTGCAAATGCCTACAATGTAAGATACTTATTTTATTCACAAGAGGATACCAATCCATGCTGTTATTTCCAATTCTAAACAAAACCCTCTTCTTCTGAATCAGGATGATGTTTGTGTGAGTAGACAGAAAGAGATATATCCCAGAGATGTGGAGACATGGTACCCTTGACAGGAATAACAACAATAATCATCGGGGCAGCTAGGTGGTGCAGTGAGTAGAGCGTCGGCCCTGGAGTCAGAAGGACCTGAGTTCGGACCAGGCCTCAGACACTTAAAACACACACACACACACACACACACACACACACACACACACACACACACACACAACCTAGCCGTGTGACCTTGGGCAAGTTACTTAACCCCAATTGCTCTCCAAAAAGCAAAACAAACAAAAAAAACAATAATCATAATGATCTTAAACATAATCATAGCATTTATTAAGGGCCTGCTGTGTGCCAGGCACTATGCTGTGAAATTTACAATTCTTATTTCATTTGATCTTAGGAGATTGGTATTATTATTATTCCCATTTTACAGAAGAGGAAACTGAGACAGACCAAGGTCATCAATAAGCATTGGGTACCTATTATGTGTCAGACATTGTGCTAAGTTCTGGTTCACAGAGCAAGTATCTGAGACAATCTGAACTCATTTTCCTAAATCCATGCCTAGTACTCTGACCAGTGCAGCATCAAGCTAGGGATGAGGCCTGGAGCAATGATTTCACTGGTATAGAAAATGCCCTAATGAGAAAACTCCCTCATTCAATGCAGGTTATCATCATATCTGTGTCATATAGTCTTAGACTGTGAGTTGTCTAGAGTACTGAGGGGGTTGGTTAAGTGACTTGCCCAAGATCATGCAGCCAATATGTGTTAGAGGCAAGACTTGAACCCAATGTTTTCCTTGCTCTGAGACCAGTTCTCTAGCTACTACTCCAAGTTTCCCCTTAGTGCATGCAAAGACATATGCAAAATAGATAAAAGGTGATTTGGGGCATAGGAGTAGGGAAGGTAATAGCCATGATGAGGACTAGAAAGGTCTCAACTTAGCGATTATTCACTCTATAAAGGAATTTTTCATCTTACAGATGGATCAGATTCCTTCTCCCTGACCCTTAGTCATTTAAAGATTCTTTTCTATTTAGAGACATTTCCCAAGGACACATCCATTACATGAAGTGAAGCCCATCTGAGGGAGGGGGTGGTTAATGCAGAATGATCCCTACAGTCCCTGCTTTAGTCTAACCAAGTCCCTTGATTTTCCTGTCAGTCCTCACTGACTTTGCCTTTAATCAGAGCTCTGCTCTTGCCCTGGTGTTTTATGGGAAACTGGATGACTCCCAATGTGCCTAAAAAGTGGCTTTGGCCCAATAAGGCATATTTACACAGAGCAGAGATGATAGCTTTCATATGACTGCACAATCTGGCAAACCTGGCCAGCTGTTTACGCTTAGCCTAAAGGCAAAGTTTCTGCAGTAAATAGCATATTTGCTTCTGATTGGAACTCGGCACCCATTCATTTGCACTGAGGCTGTTGGCTCCTTTGGGCTGGGCTGGGTAAACCATTGATTGAAGTGCAAGATTCAGTGTTTCTGTTCTGCCAGAAAAAATCACCCAGAATTGAAATGACATGGTAGGAAGCAGAGCTTTAGCATTCCTGGATTTATAAACTGGTCTCAGTCAGATGAAAGAAGCAGGAAAAAGCAAAGTACAGGGCAGTGTTTTGGCAGAAAACAGACCTCCAGTTCAATCAGGAATAGAAAAGAAACACCTGACAGATGTATTACAAAAATGGGGCTACATGGGATTGGCAGCCCAGACAGAAGTGCTCTTGGATAGGCTGGCCTGCATAGAAGAGGCTGGAAAAGTATGAGGAAGAACCATAATGTTCAGCCTATCACACTCAGTGAGTGAGAACTGCTGCTTGCTATGTGTGTGAACTTGAATAAGTCACTTCTCTCAGTGATTTGCAATTTCCCTAATTAAAAAAAGGTAAGGCTTAGACTAAATAATTTCTAAAGAGACAACAGTGTCTCATGGATGTATCATAGGATGTTTTTGTTTTTTAATTGTATCAAACTCTTTGTGACCCCACTGGGGTTTTTCTTGGAAAAAATACTGGAGCAGTTTTCCATTTCTTTCTCCAGCTCATTTACAGATGAGGAAACAGGCAAACTGGGATAAGTGACTTGCCCAGGCTCACACAGCCAGTAAATATCTGAGGGCACATTTGAACTAGAGGAGATGAGTCTTCTTCACTCCAGTGCCTGTACTCTATCTATTGTGTCACCTAGCTGCCCCATATCATTGAATTTAGAGTAAAAAAGACTTGGATTTAAATATCCCCCACTCTGGACAATTCCTTAACTTCTCTGTGCCTCAGTTTCCTCATCCAGTTCTCAGTCTCTATTCCTCTGACCTAAATCCTGTAAATGTGTGCCAAGGTTCAAAAATCAAGAAGTCTAACTAATTGGCCAATTACAAAGGTATTCTTAGAATCAGAGAATAATAGAATCAGTGTGACCTGAAAGATCTTTTTGTACACCTTTGTATCCAGTGCAGAAGTCCATGCTATAGAATCACTGAAAGATGGTGGTTCAACTTGCAGTTGGACACTTCTAATAATGAGAAAACCATTCTATCATGAGGTAGTGCATCTCATTGTGGGACAGGTTTTTTTTTTTTAAGTCTTTATCAATTGGAATTGAATGCAAGTTTCCTGCTACTGATGCACTGTTCTTAATTCTTCCTTCTAATGCTCTGTAATTAATAAATTTTTCTGATCCTGAATGAGATACAGCATCCTCCTGATATTACCTCTTCTCTTGTTACACAATCTAGTACTGCCTATACTTTTTCTCATGTAGAAGAGGGTGAGTCTACACCTCCTTCCATATGACAGTCTCCCAAAATTAACTTAAGTTCACTAAGTCTTCTCTCACCTAAAGGGCCTTAATTTAAGAAATGGACCACCCTTGTTCAATTTAAGATCAATCATTTGGGGGCGGCTAGGTGGCACAGTGAGTAGAGTGCTGGCTCTGGAGTCAGAAGGACCTGAGTTCTGATCCGACCTCAGACACTTAACACACACAAACAAAAACCTAGCTGTGTAACCTTGGGCAAGTTACTTAACCCCAATTGCCCTCCAAAACGCAAAAAAAAAAAAAATAAAATAAAAAAGCTTTAAAAAAGAAAAGATAATTTGGAAAGGAAATGATAATGGATACTCACCAAGGAAGCTTAGACATAATTTAGGAATAACTGGGCACTAGGAACTTTCAGCTTTTGAGAAAATTAATTTCTCAAGATGTGGTTTATAAGCCCCATGTACCTACATAAGAACAGTAAGGAAGCTTTTGTATTCAATGATGCCCCTTGCTCTTCTCTGAACTCTACTCCTCTTTTGCCACATTTGCTAATGAAAATGCTATTTAATCCCAACCATAAGTTCTCATAGACTTTTATTTTATTTGGTCAGTCAACAAGAACTTATTAAGTGCCAGGCACCATGCTTAGTGCTAGGGATACAAAGAGAAACAAAAATGTAGTCCTGACCCTCAAAGAGCTAATTTCATAGTGGGGAGAATGAAATGCAATACAAAACACCTACATGTAAGATAAATACAGTATTAATATAAGAGAGCATTATAGCCAGATGCAGCATTAGAGCATGACATGTTGAAACCTAGAAAATAAGATGTCAGAACTGTAAAAGTCCCTGAGATCCATAGTCCAGTCATTTTACCAATTTTACACATAAGAAAACTAAAACATGAGTATAAAGTGATTTAGTCACTTAGATGTGTGCCTGAGCCAAAATCAGAATCTAGGGATCTAACTCCCAGGTCACTGCTCTTCCTGTGACACCATGATAGACAAGCACAAGGCACAATAGGACAATATGACCTCCATAAAGCCCCTCTTTAGATCTTTCAACTCCTTCTACTTTACCCTCAGGAATGTCTACTCCACAACTAATGCACTTTTCTGACCATAAATGAAACATGGCTTTTTCTCTTGCTACACCTTCTAGTATTCCCAACACTTTCTGTCATACCCCTGACTGATTGGGGGTGCGGATCCACCTCCAATTCATTAGTATTTCAAAAAAAAAAAAAAAAAAAAAACTTCTTTTCCCTATTACTACATCCAGAATACCACTGTCCTCCTAGGCACAAGCTTTGACTTTTCTTGTTATTGTTGTTCTTCATTCTTATTCATCATAAATACTAAAGCCACTGCCAAATCTGGTCATTTCTACCATTACAACATTTCGCAAATATGTCCTTTTTTCTCTATTCACTCATTCACAACCTTAGTTCTAGCTTTTATCACCTTTCACCCGGACTATTGCAACAGCTTTCTAACTGGGCTCCATGCCTCATGTTTCTCCTCTCTCTAATCCATCCTCCATTTAGGTACCAAGGCAATTTTCTAAAGTAGAAGTCCAGCCATGTCACCCCCTTCCTAAGGGAACTCCAGTGGCTCCCAATTACCTTCAGAATCAAATAGAAAGTCCTTTTTTGGTATTTGAAGCTCTTTAGAACCTGGGACCTTTTGTACTTTTTATTCTTCTTTTTTTTTGGGGGGGGGAGGGGGAAGGCAGGGCAACTCGGTTTAAGTGACTTGCCCAAGGTCACATGGCTAGTAAGTGTTAAGTGCCTGAGGACAGATTTGAACTGAGGTCCTCCTGACTCCAGGACCAGCTCTATTCACTGTACCACCAAGCCTCGCTCCCCTTTTAGTCTTCTTATACCTTACTCCCTTTCTAATTACTCTGCAATCTAGCTACACTGGTTAATCTGCAGGTCCTCAAAATTGCCACTCCATCTCCTATCTCATTCCTTTTTTTACTAGCTGTCCAGCATTCCTGTAATGCTCTATGTCTTAATAGATGCTTGTTCTATTTCCTTCCTTTTCCCTTATTTTTGGTGAAGTCCAGGTGACCACAGAATATACTATGAAAATAATAGATAGCTTGTGAATGATCTTACATTCTACAGGCAATTAGGAATATACAAAAGTAACTTGAAGACTTAAGAACTCTGCTTGTTTCCCCATATGGTCTATGGTCAGTCAGTCAACAAACATTTAGTAAATGCAAATTATATACTAAGAACAATGTGAAATAATGTTGGAAAAATAGACTGGAGCTAGAGTTTATTCATTTCACTGTATTCCTTCTAAGACTCAGATCAAATCCCTCCTACAAAAAAGCTCCCCTGATGCCCCTGGTTTCTAAGGCCTTCTCCTTTCAGATAACTTCCATCTTCCCTGTATATCTCTTATATGGACCTAGTTCTATTCATGCTGTCTCCCTTATCACAATGTGATTTCCAGGACTGTTTTTGCCCCAGTGCTTGGCACAGAGTGTTTCATAAGTGCTTACTGACTTGTCTTGACTTGGTCTTTAAGACCTTCCACAATCCAGCTCCAGCTTACTTTTCCAACATCATTCCTAGTATATAATTTGTATTTACTAAATGCTTGTTTACTGTCTGACTATAGACCATAATGGGAAACAATTAAGCAGAGTTCTTAGGTCTTCAAGTTACTTTTGCATCTTCCTAATTGCCTACAGAATGTAAGTTCATTCACAAGACGTCTATTTTCATAGCATATTCTGTGGTCACCTGACCTTCACCATAAATAAGGGAAAAGGAAGGAAATGAACAAGAATATATTAAGCTAAGTGCTTTATAAATATTATCTCATTTGATCCTCGGAAACCACCCTATGAGGAAGGTGCTATTTTTTTAATCACAAATTTACAGTTGAGAAAGTGAGGCAGGCAGAGATTAGCTGACTTGCCTAGGGTAACACAGCTAGTAAATATCTAAGCCCAGATTTGAACTCAGTATTTCCTGACTCCAGGCCCAGAATACTATCCATTGCACCACCTACATGTCTAAAAAAAATATCATCATATGTTCTAAATTGTATCTGAATGCAGAAGAACAGAGTATAAATCTTAGTTCTTAAATTTACTTCCTGTGTGTCTTATCAAATCACAGCTGTGCTCTGGACCAATTTCTCCTCCTGCAAAATGAGGGAATTGAATCCCATGCTCTTAAAGGTCCCTTCCAGCTCTATATCCTAAGAAGAGAAAACATGGCTAATGCTGATCTATGAAAATACCTATATTGTTTCCAGCCCTGAATATGATATCTCCTTCAAGTACCAAAACATGCAATTAGTTTCCATTCATTACTGGGTGTTCCAAATCCCATTCATGACAGGCAATGTTTTTTTTTTTTTTTTAACTTTAAAATGGCCACCCACACTTCTATTAAAAATTCTGTTTTGAATTAAGGTGTTCCAAGAAAGAGGAGAATTCTAATGGAAAAAGGGGAAAAATGAGGAGTTGTATGACTTAATCTTCAAGTTTTTATGGGGATGCATTACAGTTGTCCAAAGCTATAACAGTAACCTGAGTATTCCCATTAGTGCTTTCCAGTGAATTCTCTCATTGGTCAGTGCTAGGCTCATCAATTTCCCTTGTCTTGTTCAGTAAGTCTGGAGGGAGACAAAGCTAAAAAAATGTACATCTGAAAAAAGCTTTAATGGCCCCTCCAGGTGTACCTGACTCCTGGGTTATGGACACCAAGGGATGCATTACTCTTTGTCTCTTTAGACTCAAAAGCAAATAAACCTGTTTCCAGCTGTGTCCTTACTCACTGTCTCCACAGGAAGTCCAATCCAACCAAATGTTATTACTACCTTGAATCCTACTAATTCAGAATTTGGCATAATTTGGATGGGGACTAGACCAGAGTTTCTTTTTGTATTGTATATGGGATAGGCTTACCTGGCAAGTTAAAAAATGTAAGCAATATTGTCTTAAAACAATCTTGAGAACCATACAGGGGACATTTTCAAATGTGTAAAAAGCATCCATAATAGGCTAATTGCAAACCATTCTTGTCTGTTATCTATTCATCATTGTGAATTTGTCCACCATACCTGGAATGCACTTTTTCCTTATTTTACCCATCTTACTCCTTTTGAAGGCTCAATTTAGATACCACCACATCCTCATCATGAATCCTTTATGGATTCCTTATCCTCCCTAGTTGTTAGTGTCCTCTCCCTTCTCACTTTTCCTCCTACTTTGTAAACCATGCTGAATCTCTCCAGTGGAATATAAACTCAAGGGCAAGGATTACTGATATCTCCCAGAATATTTGCTATATTGAATTAAAACGGGTCCCTTAGAAATTATACTTGCTAATAGTTTATCAGCTTTCAAGCAACTTCCTTAAAATAGCACTATGTCTTTTCAAATGTTCACTGATTTAGATTTATTCAGACTGGTCAGTCAGTTCAAATTGAACAGTTCTTCTATGTCAAAGAAGCAGAATCAAGGAAGATTGGGAGAATCAAAAACTTGGGAGTTTCAGCTCCTCTGGTTTAATTACATCAACTTTGGCCAGGAAGGTCTCATCCACGTGCAAATGAGCACATCTTTGCTTCTCTCTCAAACTGAGAAAACACTTTGGGATTTGTAGTGAACTTCAAGATGATTGTAACTCATGAGGGGGATGTGGCTGCCAAGAAGTCGAATGGGATCCAAAAATCTGAAGTTTCATCTCCAGTTCTGAATGCCATATTTTAAAAAGGGCTTAGACACACTGAAGCATGTCTAGAGGAAGCAACCAGGGTAATGAGGGCCTGGGAAAGAGAAGATCTAGAGAAGGATGATTCCCATCTTCAAAGATTTGAGTAGCTGTCCTGTGAAAGGGAGGTCTGTTAGCAATTTGCAGAAGCAAATATTGGCCCAATTTGAGGGAAAAACTTCCCAGTAGTTAGAACTATCTCAAAGTGGAATGGGCGGCCTACATGAAGCAATGGCTTCTCTATCACTAGAAGTCTTCATGACGAATCAGTTTTTAAAACTGAGAAAGCTCATGCTTCAGGTATGAGACGGACTATCTGATCTCTAATGTGCCTTCCAGCCCTGAGAGGTCATTATCCAATGGTTCTGATTTGAACTGAATAAATATACTTCGGTTTGGTGGGAATAGTTGGGAATATGAGAACCATTCTTATCCTCCCTTCTCTAAAACCTCAAATTGTTAAAAACCAGACCATACAGAGCCCCAGAATACCCATTAGAGGGAACAGCAGATGAGATGATGCAATAGGGCTCTTCCATCTCTAATTTTGGATTCTGCATGGCTCCTGCTTCTTGGCTGGTTTCATATGTGAAGTCTGGGGCTCACAATGTCTGCTGGCTGCCTTAGTCACAGATGGTGGGTTTCCGTTTGCTGATTCACTGGACCTGGAGAACTAGAAGAGCTTTGGGAACTGAATGCATTGCTACATACTGATCTTCAGAGAGTGCCATTTCTTTTTTTTTCCTATCTAGGAGTGAAATTCAGACCTTTGCTTTGGTTTCATGCCTAATGCATGAAGAACTGAACAGTAGGAACTCTATTTAATATAGTTCAACAAACATTTAAGCACATACTCCATGCAAGGCCCTATGCCTATACAATGTTAAAGAAAGGCCTAGATCTGGCCATTGAGAATTTTACCATCAACACTTATTTTTGCCCAAGATGGCATTGACACAAATAATTATGACAAATTATAAGTAATATAAGTGGCAAAAGCAAAGGAGATATCCAAAGTTCTCTAGAAAACTGTGGGGAAGGACAGAATGGTTTTACCTTCTGGGAGAAGGCTCATGGAAGAGCTCAGCCTTGAAGAAAGAATATTTCAGCAAGAAGAGATGAGAAGATGTGTTCTAAGAATGAAGGCCAGCCTCCCGGACCCAAAGAAATAGATCTCCTTTGACTGAAACATAGAGGCCATGCTGGAGAGTAATCCCGAATACAAAATAATAAATTTTTATTTATTCATATAAATTTCATATATTTATATAAATTCTATGTCATATGAAAATACAAATTTATAAATATTTATCTATTCTTCAAAAATAAAGTAATACAAAATAAAGCTACTGAGTCAGATTATCAAGGACCTTAAGAGCTAGACTAAGGGGTTTATATTTTATACTCTAAGCCATAGATAGCCACTGAAGGTCTTTTAGATAAGGGAGATAAATTGGTCAGGCCCATGAAATAGGATGATTATCTTATAAGTTTTGTAAAGGATGCATTGGAGAGAGAAGAAACTGGTGCAAAGGAAATCCATCAATTCATTCACAAATATTCACTACATACCTACTATGTACTAGCCATGGATACATGCTATCTACCTACTACTGAGGACAAAAGCAAAACAGACCCTTTTCTCAAGGTGTTTACATTCTAATTCGGGAAAGGAAGGCAACACACACACATACACGTATATACAAAAACACACTAATTTTTTTACAAAACATAAAAGGGTAAATAAAAGGTAATTCTGAAGGATAAAGCATTAGGAATGGGGGTGTGGTAGGGAGACCAAGAAAAGCATCATGTAGAAGGTGATAATTGAGATGAGTCTTGAGAAGAGATGATGTTTGAACTATCTTGAAAGAAACCAGGAATTGTTAGACATAGAAGTGAAGAGTAAGAGCATTCTAGGCTCAGAGGACAGGTAGTAAATAGTATAGAGACAGCAGATGGAGTGCCCTATGGGAAGAACAGCAAGGAGGTCAGTTAGGAAGGAGTACATTCTAATAGTATTCTAGAGAGGTGATGAAGGTTTAAACTAGGAAACATACTCTGTGTGAACAGGGAGAATGAGCCATATGCTTTTTCATCATAAAGCCATGTTTCAAAATTTCATGATTAAATTATATAGTTATATAATATAAATATATTATATATGAGTATATATTTATAAAATTTTTAAAATAAATATATAAAAATATACAAATTACATATAAAAACTGATTCTATCACCGCTAGTAAGTTACTTCCACAAATATTTTTCTAATTCTCAGTCTCTCCTGATCTAATCTGTTGCTATCAAACTTACTGGTAACCCTCTTACTTGATCCTACCACCCCTCAAGGCAACTAGTTACCATTATTCCTTTTCAAGGTCAGAAATAGCTGTATACAGAAATTTCCTCTACTTCCTCTCTTCTCACTCTTGGCACAACACTCTGCAATTTGGGTTCATCACTCAATTGAAATTCTAAAGTTACCCAGGATCTCTTCTTTATCAAATCCACTGGTTTTCTCTGAGTATTCATTCTGCCAGATCTTTCTCTATCTTTAGATCTGGTTAAACAATCCCTCCTCCTAGATACTCTCTCCTCCCTTAGTGTGCATGACAATCATCCCTCCTAGTTCTCCTGCCTTTTCTGGTCTCCCTTTCTCAGTCTCCTGTGCTGTTTCATCTTCTATGGCCCACCCACTATGTGTAGTTACAGCTCAGGACTTTGTACCAGGCTTCTCCTTTTCCCTCTCCTTTACTCCTCCTTCCTTTCTCTCTCCCTCCTCACCATCTTTTCTCATGTGTCCATCATATTCAATGAAACAACTCCTAGAACGATAAATACAACTTGTTTCTCTACTAAGCTACAGCTCTCTGTCGCCAGTTACTCATCGGATATTACCAATTATATATATATATATATAGTGAGCATATTACACTCAAACCATCTAAAACCAGAACTCATTATTTTTTTCAATAAAATTGTTTCCTCTTCCTAACTTGCCTATTTCTGTTTAGGTCATTGTTGTTCTTCTAGTCATCCAGCTTTGAAGTCTTGGAATCATCTTTGGCTCGTTTCTCTTCCTTCACCATTTCCATTATGAAGTAATTTCCCAAGACTTGAAGAAGTTACACACTAAGAGGGTTAAAGTTGCTCTGGAGAGCCCAAAATACCAACACACCAGGTCCTGCAGAATGAATTAGACTCAAGTGTTCTCAACCAAAGAAAAGTAAAATTTATTAAAAGTTCACTTGCATTAGACACAGTAAGCCTGTGCTAGTTCACTCTATGGTGCTCTCTCACACATGGCATTCTATGGCCCTCTCCCTCACTATTCTATGGCCCTCTCACTATTCTATGGCATTCTATGGCACTCTCACACCATGTGGTGTGAGATGGGGTCTTATATACAGAAGGTTGTGGGAAGAATCTAGGGGGGGTCTAGAGGTGGAGTTTGGGGAGGGTATTCAGGAGGAGTTAATGAGGTCAATGAGTGAGTAAGGGTGGGAGGTAGCTGGAGGCCACAGACTATGGTGGGCTAGGCCAGTTCAAGGGTATATTGATATTTTGAGAGGCTCAAGGGTGGGAAATAGATGAACAAGGGAGGGCTAGGCTAGTAACTAGGCTAGATGTCTGGACACAGCCACAATGTAAGGCTTATTGCCTCATCAAATGAGATGATTTAATCAAGAGTCCAAGGGAGGTTCCCAGAGCCTGTACCTCAAGGATTCAAGGAGAGCTTGAGAGGGCTCCCAGAGCCCATACCTCATCAAGACTTATTTCTTCTTCTACTTCTACAACATTTCTCATATCTATCCTTTACTTTACGCTTATAAGGTCAACCCCCCAGTTCAATCAATCAATCAGCAAACAATTACAAAGTGTTTACTATGTACTGTGTGCTGGGAATACAGAAAGGGACAAAAGAAAATCCCTGCTCTAGAGGGAGCTAAAATCTAATGGGGAAAATAGCATATGATATATACAAAGCAAGTGACACACAAGATAAACACAAAATAATTACCAGAGGGAAGGCATTGGAATTAAGAGGGGTTGGAAAAGTCTTCAACAAACTTGACAAGACAAAGTATCCTCTAAATTAGTCTTCTTCCTTCCATTTCCTCTTTTTTTTTTTGCAATTATCTACCTCCCAGATATCAAATTGAAATTCCTAAAGCATGAGTCTGATCAAGGCCTACTCAAGAAACTTCAGTAACTCCTTATTTCCTCTAGGATGAAATACAAATTCATCTTTCTCTTTATTTTTCTTTAAACCCCTTTATAACCTGGCCCTAGCCTACCCTTCCAAATTTGCCACACATTATTCTTCTTCATTTTCAAGTGCTTTATATTAAAATTGGTCTCTTTTCTTAGGGGGAAGCATGGGGGATGTGGTATATTGTAGTAATCTTCATTTTGCATCACAGAAACTCAGGCCTGGGAGAGACATCAGAAGACCTTGGATCCACCAGTATTCGACCAATGATGCCCTCCCTTCTACTAAATCTCCAACAAGTCATCCTCCAACCTTACCTAAAAGCACCCAATTATTTTTTGGATAGTTAGGTTGTGTTTACTTAAATTAAGGTAATGTGCATCTTTATAACTTCCCCCTATAGTACTTTACTTTGTCTTTTAGGGACAAGCAGAGTAAATCTAATCCACATTACAAATGGCAGTCATTCAATTATCTTCTTTAAGTCTTCTCTTCAGACCTAACACTCCCTCTTCTGACAGTGCAGACACATGTAGCACATTCTCAAGGCCCTTTTATCCTGTTGACTATTCTATTTTAGACACTCTTCAGCTTATCAGTTGTACTAAAACGAGCATACTGAAATGAACAAGCATATTAAATGTGGCCTAACTAGTGCAGAATTCAGCAGAACTATCGTTTCCTTCATTCTTGACAGTCTCTTTCTCTTAATGAAATCTAAGACTGCATTAACTACCACTGTATCACTCGTTGGCAATAAGTTGTTGACCTTTCAGTTAACTAAAACCCCTGGAGCTTTTTCAGAAAAACGACTAACTAGGCACCTCCACCTAATATTTTTTTTAATTTATTCTTGGAATCTGAAAATAAAACTTAACATTTATTTCTATTAGTTTCCATCTTATTAAATCCAGACTAATGAATAAGTTTTTCAAAGTCTTTTTGGACCCTGACTCTGATATATGTCAACCTTTTCCACCTTGCATCACTTTCAAATTTTATAAGCATATTATTATACCTATGTGTCTTTATCAAAGTAATTGATTTAAAATTGATACAATAGAGTACTAAAGACAGCTCACCTGGGCACCCCACTGAAGCGGAATGTTGGCATTGGCCTATTAATAATTCTCTGAGTCTAGTCATACATCCAATTCTAATTCTGCCCAGTGGTCCCTACATCAAATTCATATCTTGTCCCTGGCATGAGAGATTCTTTCAATGTTCAATTAAGATTTAAGTAAGCTATACAAGCAAAATCAACATCATTTTCCTAATCTAACAGTCTACTAACTTTTTGATAAAAGGAATTTTACTCTTCATGAGACTTTATCATCACTTCTTTCTAGATTTCACATTCCATTCTTTTCACAATAAATTCTAGATATTTTTTCCCAGAAGCTGAAGCCAAACTCTCTTATAGTTCATAGATACCATCCATTTCTCTCAAAAAATAATCAGAACATTTGCCTTTCCCTAGTCTTATGGTATATCTCCTATTCTTCATGGTGTTTCAAAACTCACTGACAGTGGATCATCAATCTTATCTGCCCAGTTATTTTCAAACTCTGGAATGTGTTTTATTTGAACCTGATGGTTTTTTAAATTTTTTTTTGGAGGGTAGAAGGTAGGGCAATTGGGGTTAAGTGACTTGCCCAATGTCACATGGCTAGTTTTGGTGTTAAGTGTCTGAGGCCCGATTTGAATTTAGGTCCTCTTGACTCCAGGGCCGGTGCTCTATTCATTGTGCCACCTAGCCTCCCCAGAGCCTGATGATTTGAACTTTTTAAGGGCAGTGAGGTTCTTATTTATCTTGGGCAAGTACAAGAAAATTTCATGTCTAGCTCAGTGATTCAAAGGAGCTGTTAAGTCAGTAATTAGTGATCTATCATTGCATATAATGTTTATTAGATGGTTTAGCTCATTATTTCAAGGCAAACCCACCTTGCAAACCCTGGGCCTAGATAGTTGATTAAATTGGATTATGGGTGACAATAGATAGTAGGGGAAGTTGGAAAGCTGGCATCAGCAAAATGGAAGAAAATGTAATGTAATAGATAATGGATAAATTACTGAATTGGGAATCAGGAGAGCTGGGCTCTAAATTCCAGCTCTGTTAGTCTGAAAACATTTATTAAACACCTACTCTGTATCAGTCACTATGCTAAGTGTTGGGATACAAAAAGAGATGAAAGAAATTATCTTCTCTCAAGGAGCTCACGATCTTCTAGAGAGGTCTAGGTTTAAAAACCAAGGCTTGGATACTATGTTTCCTTGGAAAAGCCTAAGTTGCCCCTATCTTCACCTATACTTTCCTTCCTCATCTATATTTCTTTTTTTTTTTTTGGTGTGACAGAATTTATTGATGCCTAGAAGGCAAGGTATGGATAAGAGGGGAAGTTCTAAATGGAAGCTGGACTGTGGCAAGACAGATAATCTTAGTTAAGCAGTGATGGAAAAGGGAGGCAGGCTCCATTTTTTCAGTAGATCATTCCTTTTGTGTCTCCTCTGGGCTTCTTGATCTTTTCAAAGTTCTTCAGGATGATATCATATAATACAGCATAAGTATTTCGGATCTCCATGACCATCAGTCTTTTCTCTCCATACTGTGCTTCATCCAATTCATGAACCAGCTATCGGTAGTCACCCACATGTGGCTGCTTTGCTGCTTTAGCCACTGCATCAGCCCCTTCAGAGAAGTACTTTGAGATCTGGGTTTGGAAGCCATCCAACTTAGTTCTGAATGTAGTCATCAGCTCAAATACCTTCTCCTGGACAGCTACTCCAAAGTTGTTTGCATCCTCAATTTGGGGTACCTGTAGCTGTAGCCACATGGAAACCATATTTAGCTGTTCTTTCACGTCTTTGATCTCAGGCTTCAACCGCCCCAGAAGGGTCACAATTTTCTCATTGCAGCTTACAGGCCCACAAGGAGGACCTTTATCTTCATCTTCCTCTTTTTTCTTTTCATTCTTATCATCCTTCTCTTGTTGTTTCCGACGCTCTTCCTTTTCTTTTTCTTTGGCTGGGTCAGGGATTGGGATATCCAGGGGGGCCTTTAGGAGACTCAAATCAGCCTCATTCAGAGATGGATCCTTCAAGAACTCATCCAGCTCTGAAATCTTCGCAGGGAAATAAGTTCCAAGTAGGATCTCTGCCTGAGTACATAACTCCTTTCTGAACAAATCTACCTTGGCTTGGGCTTCGGGTCTGACACTGAAGGTGGCCATGGCAGGGGGGTTAAGGGGCCAGACGGAGCAGCGAGACCCTCATCTATATTTCTTAAAACTCCAGCACCCTTTAATGTTCTGGCTAAATGTCACCCTCTATGTCCGATCTGTGGCTAAGTCCTATCAGTCCCATCAATCTCATATGTGCCCACTTATCTGTTGTTACACCATCAACACCTTGGTAAAAACATTCATACCTTATGCTCACACAATTACAATAGACTTCTGGATGGTCATTTGCCTCAATTCTCTTCCTACTCAGGTCATCATCTACCCAGTCACCAATGTGATCTTCCTAAAGCACCAGCCTGTCCTTGTTGCCCCTATCTCAATCAACTCCAGTGGCTCCCTATCACCTTCAAGCTCAAATATAAAATCATGTTTGATGTTCAGAGCCCTAAATAACCTAGACTCTCCCCCCGCAACCTTTTCAGTTTTCCTGCATTTTCCTCCCTATAATATACTCTTGAATTCAGTGAAAATAGCCTCCTTGCTCTTCCACAAACACGGCACTTCATCTTTCAGTTTCAGACATTTTCTCTAGCTATCCTCCAGGCCTGGAATATTCTTCCTCATCTTCACCTACTGGCTCCCTCTAAGTCCCAACTAAAATCCCATTTTCTGCCCCCTGAATTCTAATGCCTTCCTTCCATTAATTTCCTATTAATCTTGTATGTAACTTGTTTATATGTAGTTATTTTTTGCTTTCCCCATTAGACTGTGAGCTTTGAGAGCAAGAACTTTCTCTGTATCCCCAGTGCCTAGCAGTCTGGTACATAGCAGATACTTAAGAAATGCTTCACCAGCATGGTGTCAATCATCTGGATCTATATATTGCCACTGGACCCAGAGCTCCAGAGGAGAAAATGAGGCTGGTGACTTTGCACAGCCCTACCTCACTCAAATCCAATTGAGACCACAGAGTATCAGAGGAGAAAAGGGGGGACATTCAAGAAATATTGCAAAGGTAAAATCAACAGGCCTAGGCAACAGATTGAATATAAGAGGGTGGGGGGGATTAAGATTTAGTAAGGAGTCAAGGATTATACCTATGTGATAAACCTAGAGGACTGGGAGAATGGTGGTACCCTTGAGTATAATAGGAAAGTTTAGAAGGGTATAATATTTAAGGGGAAAGAAAATGAGTTGAGTTTTAAACATTTTGAGTTTAAGATGTCTATTGGATATATGGTTTAAGATGTCAGAAAGAAATCTGGATATAGGAGACCAAAGGTCAATATAAAATTTGGGGCTAGATAGATTAGAGGCTTATTAGCACAGGAATAGTAATTACATACATGAAAGCTGATGAAATTGCCAAACGAAAAAGTCTATAAAGAGAAGAAAACTCGGGATGGAGCTGTGTGGGACACCTAGAGAGCTTGATCTTGATGGAGATCCAGCAAAGGAGAATGAGAAGGAACAGTCAGGTAGGTAGAAGGAGAACCAAGGAGGGAGCACAAAGTCACCAAAAACCCTATACAGTACCAAGGAGTAGAATGTGATCAGAAGTGTCAAAAACTGCAAAAAAAGTCAAGGAGAATTAGGGTTGAGACAAGGCCATTAGATTTAGCAATTAAGAAACGAGAGTAGCTTTGGCAGAAGAACGAGGTCCAAAGCCAGACTGTAAGGAGTTAAGAGTGAACGGAGAGAAAGCTGAAGCACCAATCGCAGGTTCTCCAGTTTAGCCACAAAGGAGAGTTACTAGAACAAGCAGGGATCGAAGGACCAGATGAGGGGTTGAGGATGGGGAGACATGGGTATAACCATAGGCAGTAGTAGTAACTTTACTTTAAAGTTGAGCTCTGCTCCCAGTATGGAAGGGGCACTGTCCCAAGCTTCAGGTTTTTCATGCTGCTGTTTTCAGAGCTAGTTCCAGAGTGTAAGTTTTCAGTTCTTCCAAGGTGGTATAATCTAAGAAGAAATGTGGCCACTGCTCTCCAGCCTGTGCGCTCTGATCTGTGAGCAACCAAACTCTTTTCCACCCTGGTCCTGTGATCAGGGTGCCCACTCTACTATGGCCACAGGGTGTGGTAGTGTGTTAGTGCTCTTCTGTGCCCTGGGACTGGAACCCAGAACCTTGTATGGGAAATGCAACAGAGTCCTACACCAGTGCTAGCAAAGGGTGCCTTATAATCACCTTCTAACCAGTTGTTGAACCTCCTTCTTACCATCTGTGGGCTGAAAGCTCCTGAAACTGCTGTGACCAATTCAGCTACCTCCAAGGCCTGCTGTTAGTGTTCCAGGCCCAGTATAGGCTGGCTCAGCCTGTGCTGGGCAGTGCTCCACTCTCACCACAGTGAAACAGATCTTTCCTGTTGACCTTCTAAATTATCTGGTGCTGGAAAATTGCTTTACCCTGTCCTTTTGGTTGATTTTTCCACTCCAGAATTCATTTTGAGCCATTATTTTAAAGTTGTTTGGAAGGGAATTTGGGAGAGCTCAGGAAAGTGTCCTTGCCTTCTAATTACCCATCTTGGCTCTGCCCCAAACACTAGACTTCATGTAACATTTATTTATATCTACCCTGTAAGATAAATAGCATAATATTATCCCTCCTTTACAAATGAGGAAATTAAGACTGAGAATTTAAGTGACTTACCCAAGGTCACATGACTAAATTAGAATTAGGATACAGGGATTCTGACTCAAATTCCAGTGTCCTCATTCCTCCCTTCCTCCCATACACCCTAAAGAGATTCTCCTTTAAATGAGTGCTATGGTATTCCTCAGATTGTTGTTCAGTTGTGTCTGACTCTGTGTGACCGCATTTGGGGTTTTCCTGGCAGGTGGAAGTTTGTCCTTCCCTTCTCCAGCTTATTCTCTATATGAGAAAAATAAGGCAAACCAGGTTAAGTAACTTGCCCAGATTCACACAGCTAATAAATATCTGAGGCCACATTTGAACTCAGGTCTTCTTGACTTAAGATCCAGGACTTGACTCACTACACCTAGCTGTCCAAATCCTTGGAAGGATAAACTAATGTGGCTTTATTTTTCTCCTATATTGCACTTTTAATTCTAAATTACAAATATGCACCACTGCTAACAAGAGGGGATATGGAAGGACGATATGGATGGTTAAGGGAACCCAATCACCACTATTGGAAAATAAAAGCAAATACCCTAGGTAGAATCCTATCATCTTCATAGTGCAAGAACAGTACTTTATATGTAGATATATACATATTAATATTTATGTATGTTCATGTATGTGTATGAGGGATATAAATATACACATATACAAATTTATTGTGTATGTATCGATATATGTATATATAAATATATGCACAAATATATTTATATATACATATATACACATATATACTATATACATATATACATATGCATACATATATATACACATGTGCATACATACACACACACACATCCATAAAGTTCAGAGTAACTGGGAGAAATCCTATATCTCAGATTTTAGATCTTCCAACTTCTAAGTCCCATAGGATTTTAAGTTTAGAGTAAGACAAAGATCTTAAAAATCCATCTAAGTTCACTGCTGTCATCTTGGAAATGAAGAAACTAAAGGCCAGAAAGGCTTAGAAAATCTCCAAAGGCCACATAGATAGTAAAGGAGAGTTGGAATGTGAACCCAGTTTGCCTGACTCCAATTCCAGAGTTCTTTCCAATGTACCACGCTGCCTGTTACAATATATAGGAATTTCAAATCCAGAAAGTTCAGAGTAACTGAAAATAAACCCTAAGCCTCATCATATTTTGCTCCATCCAACTTCTAAGGCATTTCTTTCCTTCTAAGTCCTTCCAGTTTGCTAGTTATTAATAATAAAATATTTTCAATGAAAATCTTTGTTTCACCGTTCACTGACCTACATGAAATCACGGTTTGGCCTATGCATGAAAGTCATATATTCACTGAAATTCATATGAAAAATGGCAGAGGAGAGAAAGGTGTTGGCACCTCCATGACTCCTTTGGGGAAAATCATTTTCTGAGCCAATTAAGCAGCTGCTTAGATCATCAATATATAGATTAAACAGGTACTACAATGCAGATACACATTAATCATATCCGATGGCATCATGGCATCAACAAAGGTCACAAAGGCTCAGCCCCAAATAGCTAAATGGGGCCTTAACAGAAATGGTTTCCTTCTCTTAGGGCCCCAAGCTCAGATCACTTTTCCTTGCACTAATCTATGAGGATCAGCGAGTTCACACACCAAGAATGCCTGGTAATAACCACAACAAGGGCATAGGCAACTGTAGACATGGAAAGTCTGTGTATGACTGCCTGAAAAAGACAGCTCTGGGCACTGGGCTCTGGAGTTTCTGACTCACTCTCTCCAGGAGCCTTTGAGCACTACACTGGAATTCTATCACTCTCCTCTGTTCCCCCCAGGAACATGGGATTTCTTACTGGTATTCATGGACTGGCCTTTGGGGATCCCAAGCTGCTCATTGTCCAGACAGGATGTCCATATCATTGCATTACATTCTACCCTTCCTCACATCTCATACACAGACACACCGGACAAATATACAGCTGTGACCTCCCCCACGAGACTCGTGGGAGGGAATGAGCTGAGTAAGGAAAGGATTGCCTTGTGGCTGATAACCATGAGATCATACTATGAGGGTTTTCCACAGCCTTGGAAATCATCTATTTAGAGGGTTGACTCCCTCCCCCAGTTTGGTAAAGGCTTAACCTTGGAGGTAATGTCCGAAATGTCTTGGGGGCGGGGGGGGGGGAGGGAGTCTCTCTCTTTTTGATTTGTTTTTTAACAAGGAAATAAAAACTTGTGAAGAAATAGCAACTAACTAGCTAGCATACAAGCCCCAGGCCTTGGCTGCTGTTATAAGTTTGTCAGGACATAATCAGCTTCAAGATTTACAACCTGGCAGACAGTGGTAGACAATAAACTTCTTGGTAAATAAAAATCAAAGGCTCACTTTCTTAGAAGAGGTTACATTCATAAGTTATCCATAACCTAGGAATATAAGCCAAGGATGCCAATTCCTTTGAATGGATTTGCATGGTCAAACAGCAGGGATATTCAGAAGGGGAATCATAGGTTCTTAGCCCCCTGTCTGACTGGTGGCTAAAAAAAAAAAAATATCTTGAGCTCCATCCCATCCATAAATCTATCCTTTAAAATCTCTCACAAGAGTCACCCAGTTCCTTCTTGAAGAACTCCAAAGATGAGAAACTCACCACCTCCTGAAATATCCACTTCTAAGTTTAATCCCTTTTATACTTAACTTTTGTTTTTGGTTTTTTTTTTTTGGTACCTCCAGGACCTCACATATAATAGAAATATAATAAAGACTTATTTATTGACTGACTAGTTAACACCTGAAGATACCCATTATATCCCCCTTGCTTCCAAATCTCTCCTCACAGTAAATATCCCCATTTCCTTCAAGTGATTAATGGACATATCTTACTTCCTTTCCATTTCTGATCAGATTTCAATTTTGTTCATGTCATTACTAAAATGTGTTGACCAGGGCTAAGCTTCTGGTATAAGTCTAAGCTATCTTCATGGCTTCTGGGAGAAAAATTCAGAACAGGAACAGAAAAATGAAAGTAGCATATTTTATGGGCTCTAAAGGAGGTCATACAAGGGACAGATAGGGTTCTTCATGCTAGAGGTTTGCTAAGGATTGAAGAACTCGTTGAAGTCCAGAGTAGCTCCAGGGCATCTAATCTAACTCCTGATCACCCTTCATGCCTCTGGAGTTAGTGGGAGAAGGTTAAAAGGGAAACAGATGAGTTCAAGGCTATCTTCAAGGTTCAAGGATTCCTTTTGGATGTACCTGGGTTGAACAGGCCATATGACTTGTCATATGACCATAAGAGCTAGAATTGGAAGAACATTTGGAGATGATCTAGTCCCACCCCCGTCCTCTTATAAATGAGGAAGCTAAAGGACAGAGAGAAGGGAATTTCTGAAGGCAATACAGCTATTAAAGTAACAGAATTCAAAAATAGATCTCATGACTAGAAGTCCAGTGTTTTGTCCCTTATACTACCTGAAACTTGGTCTAAATTCATAACAGGATTTCCTCCCATAATCCTAGGGTCTGGGTAAGCTTGGAATAAGCAGAGGCACAAGGGGAACAGACATAGGATATCTTCTGTCTTCCTCATCATCCCACGCCGAGGGAGCCTTTCTTCACTTTTATTAGCCATCATCATACCAGGAATTCTGCATTTATTTCTTCAACCTCACATGTCTAAGTCCCCAGTCACCCCTTTGAAGTTTATAGCCCTTTGCCCTGTTCTTTGTTTTGGTTCCTTGCAGCCTCTGACGTATTAGATTTATTTGAGTGGGTGATGGTCTCCTTTCTGAACTAACCATCTGCAGATGTTGGGGCTGTCCAACAAGTTACACAAATCTGCCTTTCTGTATTTTCATCCATGCTCTACTCAGTGTGAGTGTTTGTATATCTTTGAGACAATTGCCAAGGGGCAGCTCTGTCAATGATATCAAATCAAGAAGGTCTGCTTTTGCCTCTAAAGAATGGAAGAGAGTTGAAATTGACCAAGACAAACCAGAAAATGATCCAGTGAATGCTGAGAGTCAAAAGCATTGACAAAGTCAGACACCAAGGGGAAAGAGCACATGACACAGATGAGGTAAAGAATGACTCTCTCCCGGTGGCATTTTAGCTCAAGGGAGAATCTTTACTTTATTCTCTGTCTTTTCTGTCTCACTTAGGGCATCTGAGAGTGCTTTGCCCACTGAGCTTCTTTTCCCATCCCAAGTGTTTCTATTTTGAGGATAATCCATAGCTAAGAGTGAAAAAGGAGCCAGAATTTTCCATACTTTAGGGACATCAGAAAAACATTAACTTAGTGGTAAGGTTCCCACTAAAATGCTTCACAAGGGCCTCCAAACATCCTGCTCAAACTCTATTAAGTAGAAAATTGCTTGTCATTTCCAGATGATCTCCAAGATCCTTTCCAGCCATAAGCCCTAGAACTCAATGAGCTTGCTTGCACATTTCAGCCCCAGGAGAGTAACAGCTATGAGAAGAGAAACTTCTAATATCAATGTGGCCAGTTTGAAGAACTACTCTGTCAGTAAAGATTCACCCCCTTAGTGAGGTATTCTCCTGGTAGGTCTTCTCAACATGGCCTATTAATTAAGGATAGAAAGATTTTGAGCATCTGGGCACACTTCCTTAAGTAGGATCCCTCTGCATTCCATGTGTGCTGTGAGAATCTCATCTGAAACCTGAATCTTTAGGATCCTTTTACTGGGTCTGATTTTATTAACAGAAGGGACATCCCCCTATAGATGAATCATCCCAGATGATTGTTAATAATAATAATAATGTTAATAATGTTAACATGATGTTCTCAAACACTGACTAAAGATCCTAGGATTTGGGGCAGAAAAAGCCCTTAGACATCTTCTAATCTAACAGTCTCATTTTTAGTGATAAGGAAGCTGAGGCTTAGGGTATGTGTTTGTCTAAGGTCACATAGGTATGAACCCAGGTAGTCTGATTCCATGGACAGCTAGGTGGCTCAATGAATGAAGTGTCAGTCCCAGAGTCAGGAAGACTCATCTTCCTAAATTCAAACCTGGCCACAGAAACTTAGTAGCTGGATGACCCTGTGCAAGCCACTTAATCTTGCTTTCCTCTGTTCATCTGTAAAATGAGCTGGAGAAGGAGAATAGCAAGCCACTCTAGTACCTTTGTCAAGAAAACCCCAAATGGGGTCACAAAGTCAAACATGACTGAAAACAACTAAACAACAGCTCTGACTCCATGATCACATGATCACAGGATCTCTGACTTTAAATTCAGTGTTCTTTCTCCACTATGCTGCTTCTATTCAATATCCTCTTCTAGGAGACCATTGTGAAAGGGAAGAAAAATGAAATATGACCACACATTAGGCTTCTGTAATCCTATAAAGTTAGTGGCTTTCATGCGGATTTTAGTAGAAAATTTTTAAAGGGATTCCCCAAGTTCATATGAAAGCCACTAGCTTTACAACACTATAGAAGCCCAATGTGTGGTTACATCACATGATGTGAAGCAGGGGAACAACAGTGGGTTTGTTTAATGGAAGCAATATATGCCAAGATCCTAGTAACAATTGTCATCATTCAATCAAAACTACTCTCTTCAAAGTTATCAATGATGTCTTCATTGCCAAATCTAAGCAGTCCTTACCCTTCTCATCCTCTTTGCAGTATTTGGAACTATGGATCAATTTCTTCTCCTATATGCTATCTCCAGTCTATCTTTTAGTTACACACTCTCTCCAGCTTCTCCTCTTACTTGGCCAACTGCTCCTCAATCTCTTTTGTTGTTTCTTCAACAATTGTGGTGCAGTTAACTGTCAGTGTCCCCAAAGCTGTTCGGGTCCTCTTTTCTTCTCCTATCTTGTTTGGTGGTCTCACCAGATCCAATGGATTCAAAACTCATCTCTTTAGAAATGACTTCCAGTTCTAGATACCCAGCCCTAGTCTCTATCCTGAGCTATGCTGCCTTTTGGACATATATGTGCCATCGGTATCTAAATTCAGCATATACAAAACAATATGCATTATATTTTCCCAAAACCTTTCCTCTCTTACAAATTTCCCTATGAGATCATGAGTTTGTTGGGGACAGAAATTGTCTTTTGCATTTTTAATTGTCTTTCATCTTTTTTTTTAGTTACCTCCAGAATTTAGTACAGTACCTGGCACATGGTATGTGTTTAATAAATACTTATTGACTATTGCTACCAAGAAAACCCATGTATCCAAGAATACAACTTTAGTTCTACCTTCCAATCCTGCATCACAAACTTACTTTTGTACATTTAAAACTAGATAACCCATAGGCATATCAAACTCAACATGTCCAAAGTTTGCTGTTTTTATTAGTCTTCTTAACTTTAAGTGAATTTCTTGAAGCGTAGTTTACCTATCTCACCTGTTGTAGTCCAGACCTAATTCTTGTTGGTCCCCTGGTAATTCAGATCCAATATTGGAATTAAATGAGACATGTATAGGTCACTCAACAATTAACAAAAGACATTTATTTAGCAATACCATAGGAAGGATTCTCCACAAGGATAAAGCACTCAGCTCTGGTGGACTCGCTTCCTATAATCTCTATACTAAAACTCATCTGCTGAAAATGCTAACCACAACCAGAGAAAGAACTTAAGAGGCTGAATGTAGATTGAAGCATACTGTATTCACTTTTTTTCTTTCGTGGTTTTTCCCTTTTATTCTGATTTTTCTTTCATGACATGACTAATATGGAAATATGTTTTACATGATTGTACATGTATAACCTATATCAAATTGCTTGCTGTCTTAGATGGGAGGAAGGAGAAAAATGTGAAACTTAAAATTTTACAGAAATGAATGATAAAAGCTATCTTTTGTGTAATAAGAAAAATATATAACAAAACAACACTTATCTGATCATCAGGGTAGGGGTGCCAACTCTCAAATCTGAGCCTGTACCAAATGGGCCTTTTGGTGCCTTTAGGTGTCCAGGAAACCACACCAAGATGGTCTGAAGCCAACAGGAAGCTACATCAACAAAAATATAGCTTGAGCCTTAGTCCTCTGGGTTAGTAAAGGCTTGGAGATAGTCCCCTAGTCTTTTAAGAGAAAAAAAGAAAATTAGCCCTACCTATCTGTGGATGAGGGGAGGGACTCTGATAGATATTGATACTGCCCCGAACACCAATTTCAATAAATTCCAATGTCACCCTATTGTCTTCAGGATCTAATAAGAAGTACTTGATTTGACATTTAAATACCCTGGTCCCATTCTACTTTTCCTAATGCTTTGCTCCCTGCACACTGTGATCCTGTTACACTTACTCAATGCTTCCTCTTCCTAGACAAACTCTATCTCCTGTCGCATTGGCTTCTCAATAGCTGTCTCCCATACCTGGAATGCTCTTCCCTTCACAAAAACTCAGCTCAAATTACATCTTTGCAGGAGCCCTTTCCAAGTGCTCCAAGCTATAACCAAAGCCTTCCCCTCAGATTCAATTCCATCTATTTGTGTGTGTATTATATGCACCTTGCTATTTATATTTTGTCTCTTCCATTAGAATGCAAGCTCCCTAAGAGCACAGACTCTGTCTTTGCTTCTCTTTGTACCCCAGCACTTAGCACAGTGCCTGATACACAGTAAGTGCTTAATAAATATTTGGTCATTGACTGACTCTTGTTTCTGCAGTGCTCAATGTCAGCTTCATTCCTCAAAAAAGGAAACTGGTGGTCAGATTTATGAGACATGTGTAAAATCCCCTACCTAATGAATGAAATGATATAAATTGGGTCCATTTACTTGGGTAAATTGATGGGGCTGATAAAGTTGGGATTCAAATCCAGGTCTATCTTGATTTCAAGTCCAGTACCCTTTCCATTCTACCATCTTGTCTCTATCCCATGCACTTTTGTCAATGAGTATTCTTCCCTATATCCTTTTGACCATCACCTTTTTGGGATGGATCATTTCTCTGTCTTGATCTCTTCAGGAGAGTAGCTAATACACCTTCTTCACCTGTTCCAAGCATCTCTGTGCTATCCCAGCAATCTATCAGCACTGGCTGTGCCTTGGCAGCAGAAGGGAAGTAGAGCATCTGAGGCTCTCACTTGGTTGTGAACATCATTTCTTCACCTTCGTCCAACACACCTTCAGACACTCAAGGTATTTCCCACTCTCAGGAAATAGGCAGCATTGTAGAGTGTGCTGAACACAGAGCCATAAAGACCTGGATTCAAATACACCTCAGTTGTGTGACTATGGTCAAGTCACAACTTTTGGGGCTTCAGTTTTTTCTCTAAAACGGGATTTAAAATAGATTGCACCTTTCATACAGGGTTGTTGTGCGAGTCAGAAGAAAAGAATGTATGTAAAGTGCTTTGTAAACTGCAAATTCTTTGCATATGTGAACTCTATTATTATCCTCAAAGGAGTAGACTTAGGGCATTTTCCCTGGCTGTCCCTGAAGCCCACAATGTTCTCTTTCCTCAGTTGCAGTTCAGCTTCCTTCAAACCCCAGATGGAGTTCCACTTTTTACAGAAGCCATTTGAAACCCTTTTTCCATTTTTTTTTTAGTCTTGAAACCGATGTCCTTTAAATTACAGAGAACAGATAAAGAAAAAGAGATTCCTTTTAATTCATTGAACACTGTGCATCTAAGTACTGCACTAGACCAGTGTTCTTCAGTGAGTGTGGTTGGGACTCTGAAGCCCCTTAGTGGTAATGCCTTCCGTCTGTTGATTATCTCTAATTTATCCTGTAGATAACTCATTTGTGCTTTCTGTTTACATGTCTCCCTCATTAGACTGTGACCTACTTGAGAGCATGGACTGTCTTTTGCCTTTCTTTGTATTCCCAGTGGTTAGCACAATGCCTGGCAAATAACAGAAGCTTAGTGGATGTTTATTGACTAACTAAATTAACAGAAAGTGGCAATTACAAGAACAAAACCACTCTGGCCTGAATGAATCCAATTTAGCTCTGGGGTCAAATATAAAATCTATTTGGCTTTTAAAGTTCTTAATAACCTGACCCCTTTCCTACCTTTTCAGTTGTCTTTCACCTTATTCCTCTCCATGCATACTACAATCCAGTGACAAGGGTTCCTTACTGTTCTTCTCACACAGTACTCCATCTATCACCTCCAGGCATTTTCTCTGACTGACCCCCATACCTGAATGCTCTCCCTCCTCATCTCTGTCTCCTGGCTTCTCTCAAGTCTCAGCTAACATCCTATCTTTTACATAAAGCCATTCCTTGTCATTCTTAATGCCGATGCCTTCACTTTGAAATTATATTCTGTTTGTCCTGTCTATTTCTTCTTTGTACATATCTGTTTGCCTGCTGTCTACCCTCATTAAACTGTGAGCTCCTCCAGAGGAGGGACTGGTTTTACTTTTCTTTGTAGTCTCAATAGTTAACACAGTGCCTGGCACATTGTAAGCCCATAATAAACGTTTTGCTTTTTTCTTTAAACTGGACTTGGCATTTAAGGTCTTTCACAATCCAACATCCTATGCTCTGGTTGTACCCTGTCCTAGTTTCTGTGCACTCATTCAAGCTATTTCCCAGGCCTGCAAGATCCTTCCTCCTTAGGTACACCTTAAGGGGCTTGGCTTTTGTTCTTTAACCATGGGCAATGACCAAAGTAGTGGTTTAAGGAGATTCCTCTGGCAAGCATGTAGAAGATGAATTAGAAGGGAAGAGAATGAGAGTAAGCAGACCAGTTATTAAATCATCCAGACCAAGGGTGATAAAAACCCTGATGTATCAGGATGGAAAGAGGAAGAACAGTTCTTTTCCCACATCAGGGATATGCTCTCCTTCTTCTGTCAGATTTTCAATGTTTGCCTATTCCTCCTTCAAAAGAAAACTTCTCAAAAAAGGTCTGTAACTCACTTTTGAATTACTACAAGGACTGATGAAGCTCCTTAAGAGATTTTTGAATTTGACTTGTGACAGAAAAAAAAAATCAAGCTAAAGTAATTAACTTCCTACTTTAATACTGTATCTATCAGCTAGTGGGGTGGGAAATGGTTTTTAAATGAGACCTTCCCCACAATCCTGAAATCAAGTCAAGGAAGGGAAAAAAGGTCTGCACATTTAACACGGCTCTGTATGTTACTCAGGATTTCTAATAAATTCTGAGTCAATTTAGGTCAACAAAATGTATTTGGAATCCTTACTTATCAAATACTTAATGCTTCAAAATATGGCCAATGGTTATCAAACACTGCTGTCTATGGGAAAGGCCAAGCAAATTTTTCACTTCACTATGGATGAAGACAATGTGATCTTAAGGAATTTGGCCACATCTCAGCTGTTTTAATATGCCTATGAAAGGATCCATTAAGTCATCGCTCTGGTATATGCAACAAGCCTCTATTGTGTTTTTACTCAATCTGATAAATCATGTGCACAGATGTCTCAGCAGCTACCCTTACACAAAGCGAGGTGACGTCATTGACCCATTCTGCTGCCTTTCAAAAGGGATGGCCTGGTACTCATCTTGCCTGAGGACTAGTCATCTAGGAACCCAAGTATTTATGGGATTGCAGGAAGACTCAGCAAATGACCTTGGAGGAATTTTTTCTTTTCTTTTTTTTTTCCCTTCAATTGTGCAACAGGCTGACAAGCTGGCTTCTTCCCACCCCCAAGTCGAGGAATTTATGCCTAAGTCATGACAAAAGAACAGAGTGACTTGGCTAAAAATAAATTTCTCAATTTGCTGCTGAAAACTTCCAGATGTTAGGTGTATTGAATGTGTGATGTACAGATTTGTGTTTTTAACAGAGATACTGTTTCAGAATGAGCTGCCTTCCCAATTCTATCGATTTAGACACTGGGAGAAATCTAGCTTGTCAATTTGGTATAAGGTTGAATTTCCATCCCTTTTCCCATCCCTTCACCCCACTCCCAATATCCACTACCAGCCCCCATCTCAAAAAAATTTTAAAAACTTTTTAACAACCATTCACCATTACTGATTTCTGAGGATATCCTGTATCACTCAATAATTCAAAATCAATGATGATGATGATGATGATGATGATGATGAAACTAAAAATAATAGTTTACATAGCCATAGTACTTTAGGGCTTGCAAAATATTTCTCACAGCTCTATGAAAGAGATAAGAAAAATATTACTCTCATTTTACAGGTAAGGAAATAGAGGTTTCAGAGATGACACAAGTGATTTCTTTGGGATCACAGGTAATGAGTTTGAGCCAGGATTTAAACCAAAATCTCCTTACTCTTAATCCATTATTCTCCCTTTTGCATTATGTTGTACATAGATTTCTCCCCTTCTGGGACTGGTCCTGAAGAAAACTGTAAATTGAATAATTTTTTCTTTAACAGCCTTCTATTTGGTGCTCCAGGCTCACCTTTTTGATACTACAGTAATACGCTAACAATGTACTGCCACATGTAGATCCTTTAAAAGGCTACTTTAGTAATCAAATGAACTAGTAATTAGGAAGCAGGGCAACTAGAAGTCTCAGTTGATAGAGTGCCAAGTCTGGGGTCAGTAAACTCCTCTTCCTGAATTCAAATCTGGCCCCCAATACTTCCAAGTTGTGTTACCCTGGACAAAGTCACTTAACCCTATTTGCCTCAGTTTCCTCATCTGTAAATGAGCTGGAGAAGGAAAGGGCCAACCACTCCAGTATCTTTACCAAGAAAACCCCAAATGGGGTCACAAAAAGTCAGATATTACTGAATAACAACAGGGGGTACAAAGAAAGTTTATATTCTATTAGGGGAGAGAACATTTTTTAAAAACTAGGTAGATAATAATATAGAGGGAGCATATTGAAGAGAAAGACTTTAGTACCTAGGATGAAAGAGAAAAGGCTTCCAGGAATAGGTGGAGAATGAGCTGAATCTTGAAGGAAGCCACAGAAGCTTAAAGGAAAAGATGAAAGGGCAAAGCATTCCAGGTGTGAGAGACAAATAATTCAAAGGCACAGAATGGACATTAGAGTGTCACGTTAATGACCTACAATTAAGCCCTTGTAGCCAGATCTTAGAGTAAAATGTAAGAAATATGGAAAGGCAGGAAGGAGCCAGATTGTGGAGAGTTCTAAATGTCCCACAAAGTTGTTTATATTTGATATTGGATAAAATATGGAAACACTGGAATTCATTGAGCAGGTAATGGGGGGGGGGGGTGGAGGATATGTGGCATGGTCAGATCAACAATTTAGGAAATTCACTTTTCAAGTTATGTGGGGTATGGATCAGAATAGAAAAACTACATGAAAACCAATTAAAAGGCAATTGCAATCATCTAGGCAAAAGGGGATAAGGGCTTGAATTAAGGTTCTGCTTGTGTGAGTAGACAGAAAGAAACATATTCTAGAGATGCTGTGTGTGTAGAAACAAAATGTGACCACACATTGGATATGTTGAGTAAGTGAAAGTGAAGAGTTGAAGACCCCGAAATTGCAGGTCTAGGTGGTTAGGATAATAAATACATCAATAAAATGTGAACACAGTGAACCAATAGGTACAGGAAGGAAACAATTGACCTTTGAAACTTGGGATAGAATTGTGACTATTCCTTAGAACCTATCTGAACTTGGGCAAGCTATCAAATCCCATTAGGCCACAACTGCCTCCTCTATAAAGTGAAGGAGTTGGACTAAATGATGTTTAAGGGCTGTTCCTTGCAGAGATCCTAGGAATTATAAAGAATAAGATGCTTTCTAAGTGCTCAGTAATTGGTTGTTATCTTAGGTTGGATAAGTCCCCTGCAATTCATTTGCTTAGTTAATCCTTTTTGTAATCTAAAAAGGGAAACTGTAGCCCACAGTTGTTCCCTGTCAAGAAAGCCTCATTGATGAAGGAGGTTGAAAGGGACCTTCCTCAACTAAATTAATGAACTTGTACAATTCTAAGCCTTTGTTTGGGTCTCTCACAAACATCTTGCTATGGAGGGCACAGACTTACCTTGTTGTGATATCTGTAAGGCACTTAACACAGTATCTGGAATATATTAAACACTATATAGATGCTTATTTCCTCCCTTCTCTCATTTCTTTGTGATTTTCAATCCAAGAAGAATTTACCAGGGGTCTACTGTAGGTAACACACTGCATGACTAGACAGAGTTTTTTTGTTTGTTTTGTTTTATTTTTTTGTTTTCATTTTTTTAAAGACAGACTCTTAATAACAAAAATAGGCGAAGTTAGAAAAAGGAAAAGGTTTGGAGGGTAGGAAACAATGAATTTTTTTCTGAACATCTTGAGTTTTGGATATACATAGGACATCCACCTTGAAATATCATAATAGATAATCATCAATGAAGGACTAGAATTCAGGAAAATAGGGCTAGATACATGGACCTGGGAGCTGTGTGTATAGAAATCAAAAGGATTATGAAAAGAGAGGGTAGAAAGAGAAAAGAGAATTAAATAACACCCCCTAAAGAGGAAAAAAAGCTAAATTAAAAAGAAAGAAAAAAGAACCAGGATGGAACCCAGACAGTCTATCCATGCATAAGATTATAATCCAATTTGTTAGAAACCAAGGAAGAGCAATCAGATAGGTAGAAGGAGAACCTAGAAAAGCCCTAGGGAAGTTTTATGAAGTACACAGAGGTTAAATGACCTACCCATTATCACACAAGTAGTAAGAGTTAGAGGAAGAATTTGTTGAATTGCCTAATGATGGGCACTGTAGACACAGAGAGAAATGAAATGAAATAGTCTCTTCCCTCAAGGAGCTCAGATTCTGTTGGGGACAGAATACATTTTTTGAGTGACATACTTTGGGACATTGTCAATGTGGACATTTGTGTTTTACCTAATGGCTAATATTTTTTTAGAAAATAAAAGACATGTAATAAAGTCAGTGTCTAGGGTTGTCTCCAAGATGAAATGGTTGGTTTGGACCCCTTAAGAAAATGGACTCTAGTGAGAGAAGTCACCCATTTGTGTTAACCTATAAAAGGGGGTCTTATGGGCTATTTTCTACCTGATTTCAATTTCTCTTCCACCTTTCTTTCATAGAGATCAAGGAAGCATATCATTATTAATGACTTTCCTGATGCAAAGGTAGAAGCAGGTTCATCCACATGACTCTAGAAGGGGGTTCTTGGAAGGGAATAAAGAAGAAATGAACATTTTCTGACCATTGTCTTATAGATAACCCTAAATTCATGAGTTTGGTGATCGGACCTTCCACTGAGAGGAAGAGAATTTCCTGAACAGTAAAGGATTGAGCACTCATTCCTATTAAGGGAAGGAACAGTGGCAAGGAACAAAGGACCTAGATGCTACAATCTTCTACTTCATTGAGTTGATCAGATAGGGTGGATCTTATATGGGAAGGAAGAGTACCTCCCTTGCAACTCCATGTAAATTCCCACTCTGGGAAATGCCAAACTGTTAAAGGGTCTCTGGTTAGTGAAAGATGGACATTAAAACTTCATGTAGTGTTGCTTGTCTAGCATCCCCACAGAAGTCCTGGAGGAGGGTTTTAGAGGTCCTGGGATTTTACTGATGATTTGTGCTGACCTCTTGGACCTTGTCTGTGGGTCTGTGTTGATTTCTATATTGATGATTTGTGTTGAGTTCTCAGATCTTGTTGGTAGATCTGAGTTGATTTCACAGGCAGATAGTGAATTGATGATGGTGCCAGCAATGTACATGGATATTATTATGGCTCTGTCAAGCTTTGTCTTCCAAGAAACAGGAACTGTGAGGGACTTGAGGTGGACTGGACACTGTGAACTTCGATATGGAATGGGAATTAGACAAAGAACTAGACAAGGAATTGGGAGCTGCCGTCCTTTGAACCCAGGTGACAGTTGGAGCTGGGACCATGGAAGAGGAACCATGGAAGCCGAGAGCCTGCCTTGAGTCAAGCTAAAAGACTTTACTTGTATACTGTGTACTGATTGAGATTTTGATTTACTGTGACTTAGGGGTGGAAAACTTTGACATTTGTACTTTGTGATTGAATTAAGGATTTTGTGATTGACTAAATGAATGGACTTTATTTAAAACTATGTGACCCCTTTGGTAAAAATTATGTAGCCATTTTAGTGATAAGTTGAGTTGTGACATGTTGAATACTGTATTTTGATTTTCTGTGATAAATTGTAACATTGTGAATGCTGTACCTTGATTTTCTGTGAATGTTTTGCTATGATTTGTTATTCCATAAATAGAGAGTTTGCTATACTATGCAATCAGAATCTTGAAAGCTATTCACAGCAGCAGTCTTCTGGAAAACTGCTCATGCTTGGCTTTACAGGGGTTGGCTATTTAACAGCCCCAAGGTCAACTCCATTATGGAAGTAGTCCAAATAATGAGGTAGTGATGAATGTGGAGGACTTTTTAGCTGTGTGGAAAACCTGGACATAGCAAAGAGAAGGGAAAATTTTACTAATTATCTATGAACTATTGTGAATCTTTCACATTTTCTCTATAATGTTTATGTACTTCCATGAATCTTTTGAGTCTTCTTTTTTTTCTAAGGGGTGACATAAAAGCTTTCCTATGCCCAACAGATATAGTTGCCTTGAGTTCTTATATGGGATGTTGGGAGAACCACTTGCCCATATTCATAGAGACCTAGATATCAGATTTCCAAGAAAAAATGCTGCAATTGGGGCAATATGAGACAGAGAGTGAGTGATTTGCCAAGTCAGTACTCAAAGTCAAACCTAGCCTACGTGAACTCAGAGCCTAGGGCACTTGGACAATGATTGTGCTGAAACTAAGTCCTTTCATCATTATGAAGGCACTGGTTTCCCCCCAGGCCTCTTAAGTACTTTGTATACTGTAAAACACCATATAAATGATAGCTCTATTCTTTTAACTGTTATTACATTTCCTTTGCATTAGGGCCAAGTACTATATACAGAAAAAAGGATCTATTTCCTTACCCACTTTGTTTGCAATAAGACTTCTGAAGTTCTTTGCTATTCCCACCCCAAACAATGTGGTTTTCATGATGGTTGTCAATGAGAAAAGAAAATACATTCATTCCAGACTCCCTGGAATTAATTGTGCTGGTTCTTCTTTCTCTGGCCAACCTGCTGCCTTGTAACAATTCTCATAAGCCATTGTGTCTGAATTATGGTAGCTGAAGGTTAGAATATCCTGAGACACTAGATAGTACAAAATGAAGGTGAAAGAAAGTGATGTCATTAAATATAAGGAAAAAACCCCACAAGGAATCACTTCTGCCTGGCAGACATTACATTAACTTTGTTATTGCCTTCTAAAGAAGCAAAGGGGCAGAAGAAAACAAACAAAATTACCCTAAAGCTGGGATTTGGGGATGAATGAGACGCAACAGTTGTGATATGGAATCTCTAGTTCAAAAATTTCTCCAAAGCAGGGACTGCAGCTTATTTTTCATTTTCTTTTCCTCTTTCTCTAACAGATGTCACTGAACATTTTAAAATATTTAAATGAACTCATGATTACACTGCTATTAGCAAACCTTCTTAGTCACTACAGATTACAGACTTTCCACACATTCTCATCTTGTGCCCTTGGAGCAAACTGTCCTCTACATCATGTAACCACCCCCCCACACCTTGCTGAATCTAGCCCACATGCAAGCATTTTCCCAGTTCTAATTCTGCTAAAATGAATGTCATTATCTTCTCACATCACAATGTGCAAACCACTTCTCCAATAAACCTCTACTTTGGCTAAGGCTGTGATTATTCTTCTAGTCATCCACATTAGTAACCTTGGAATAATTTGTACTTCCCAATCCTGCCCTCGTCTTCAAATCCCACATCTAACCAGATTCCAAGTCTCATCAGTTCTTCCTCTACAATACCTCTTGTATCGGTTCCCTTTTTTCCATTCACACAAATGTCCAAATGCAGTGCCTTTCTCCATGGCATAGATTGAGATGGATACAAACTAACTCAATGAACTGTCCAGCCTAAAAAAGTAGTCAGCAGCAGTTAGCATCAACTATATCATCTGTGTGTATGACCCTATCCTAAGTTTTGGGGATTCTCTCTTAACAAACCTCATCTTAAGTTTCACCTTCTCTGGAAAGCCATCCTTGGTCATCATTGGCTCATAGGGATCTCTACCTCCTATGAATGCCTATGGCAACTTTTGTACATTCTCCTTATGAAGGACTTTATCCAAGAGCTTTTGGATTAGCAATCCAGAGTCCATAGGCATCAATCATCATGGAAAACAACTCCTGTGGAGATGCAGCCTAGCAAGTATTCCTGTAGGTATCACAACTGAAACTGCTGAAGACCCAAAAAGGAAAGTTTCTGTCACCAAGTTGTTTGACCCAAATAGTTCAATATCAGAAATGCATTTTTCGGGGCAGCTAGGCGCAGTGAGTAGAGCGCCGGCCCTGGAGTCAGAAGGACCGGAGTTCGGATCCGGCCTCAGACACTTAACCCACACAAAACAAAAACCTAGCTGTGTAACCTTGGGCAAGTTACTTAACCCCAATTGCCCTAAAAGGGGTGGCTAGGCGGCGCAGTGAGTAAGAGCGCCGGCCTCGGAGTTGGGATGACCCGAGATCGAATCTGGCCTCAGAAAATGAGCACCCACACATAAATAATGACTAGCCGTGTAACCTTGAGCAAGTTACTTAATCCCAATTGCTTTAAAAAAAATGCATTTTTCTCTTTATGCAGCTGAAACTCTTCATAGGAATTGTCTCCCTCATTAGAAGAATCCTTAAGAACAGGAACAGTCCCCCCCACTTTTTGTTGTAACCTCAGCATAGGACTTCACCAATAGCAAGCACTTAGACTTCATTCCTTTATCATGTACTGTCTCATATCATTTATTGTAGTTTCATGTTGATATTCATTTTTTCCCTGCTAGACTGAAAGCTACTCAAGGGGAGGAACAATGGTTTATACTTCTTTGCATCCCTCTCTAATACTAGTGTAATGATGAACCCACAGTGGGTGCCCAAGAAATATTTTTGGAAACAAATTAGATTGAACCTTGTTAATAACACAAAAGAAAACTTCTTGATGAAACAGTTATTCTATGGGAGTTGAGGTATTGGCATCAGCATTCCTATACACATAAAAGTGGAGATGATGTATAAATGGAATAAATTTCTAAAACTTCTGGAGTAATTGGCTAACTTAATTAATCTTGTATTGTGGGAGAGAAATGAGTTTTTCTATGTAGTCTAACTGAAAAGGAATGTGAGTAAAAATCGAAAATAAATTTTAAAAAACCCTGACACCTTGAGGAGGATAGCAATACCCCCTGGGAGAAAAGAAGGTATCAAAAAACATGTTTTGATTTGTACCTCAAGAAAGATTCTGGTTCTTGTAACCTTGCTCTGTCAAATAAAGTACATATTTTACTGGTCATTTTTACTGACAATTTTTGGGATATGTCATGGACTATGATTGTTTTAAGGACACAGAGACCAGCCTCAAAATTGTAAGGACTAGAGCTTTTCAGAGTAATAGTCAACTGAATCATCCCTGGTGATATAAATTTAAAATATAAGCCTATACATAGATACTCTAAAAATCTTCCACTACCAAGTGGTTTAATCTTCATCTCAAACAGAATTTTGAATAAAGGACACTTGCTCCTTGAGATTTGTAAAATGTTAGATACCTTAAATTCTATACTGTCAGAAATAGATAGGGCCCTATAACAAAGAAGGTGAGACCTGGAAGGAATCTTAAAACACAGAATGTCAGAGATGCAGGAGAGCATAGAATACAGAATAGAAAGAGCACATCTTCAGATTTCTTAGTCCTTTATAATCTGGCTTTTGACCCCAACACTGAATTGAAACTGGTCTCTCCAGGTTCATTAATGGTCTTTCATTTACCAATGACTTTCTCAGTTCTCATCTTTTCTTTTTTTTTTTAACCTCTATGAAATATTTGGCATTGACCACACTACCACTCCTCCCTCCTTCTGGATATTCTTTTCCTTCCATTTGTGTGACACTATTCTCTCCTGGGTTTCCTCCAACCTCCCAGACTGGTCCTTCTTGATCTCCATTGTTGGATCATTATCAGGGTCCCACTCCCTTTGTGTAAGTGTGACTCTATCATAAGTTCTCTCTTCTTTTCTTCTCTCTTAATAGAGAAAGATAAAGATATATTCTATTTCTTGCTTATCTAACCAGGCCTCACAGATTACATTGCAATCTCTATGTAGGTAAGCCCCAAATATACATGTCTAAGCCATCATTTCTCTCCTGAAAACCAGTCTTGCCTCACTGTATGCTTGCTAAACATCTCCACCTACTTGTACCATTAACATCTTAAACTTAATATCCTCAAATTAGCATACAGTATTTCCCCTCTAAAACCCATGAATCTTCATAATGTCCCTATTTCTGTCATAGGCACCAAAATCCTTCTAGTTACTGAGGTTGGTCATTCTTGACCATACTTTTCCACTACCCCAAAGTCCAATCAGTTGCTATGTCCTATTGTTTCTATACGTGCAATCTCTTATGTCCATCCATTTCTCTACTCACATCCTAATCCCTCCATCCCAGTTCAGCCTTTATCATCTCTCACTTGCTCTACTCCAAGAGCTCTCAATTGGTTTTCTACCTTTAGTTGCTCCACTTTCTAATCTACCCCTCCCGATTTTTGTCAAGTTGATATCACTAAAGCACAGGCTGGACCTTGCTTTAGTAGCTATGTATAACCCTAAGGAAAAATTTAAAACACACACACACACACACACACACACACACACACACACACACACACACACACACAAAATCCCTCTGTCTAGAATGTAGAGTTATTCATATCTGGCCCTAATCTTTATTTCTTGACTGATTTCACTTTATTTTTCCCCATGCATTCTATATTCCAAATCATCCTAGCCTGTCTTGTACCTCGTTCATGGGATTCTACTTCCTCCCTCTATGGATTTGTACAGGTTGTCTTTTCTTTGTGGAATTTTTTCCTTCTTCATTACTATCTCTTAGAACATAGATAGATATAGACAGATAGTTATAGATAATTTTATATATATATAAGACCATCCAAATAATACTATCTATAACAATATAATTATCCCTAACCATCTATAAATAACTATAACAAGAGAGACAGATACAGACACTGAGAGTGTGTGTGTGTGTGTGTGTGTGTGTTCCTGACACATGGTAGGCACTCTAACCTCCCCACTTTGTCAAGGAGGAAAGTGAGACCAGACAGGTGATGTTACTTACCTACAGTTATAGATCTATAACTGCTGGTGGTCTAGTTCTTCCCCCATTCCTCATCAATGTTGCCAGAAAAAAAGCTTTCCATGGCTTCCTTCTAGTCTCAGCTAAAACCCCACCTTCTGCAGAAAGCCTTTTTGCCAACCCCTTAATTCTAGTACCTTTCCTTTATTGATTTCCAATTTATTCTGCATGTAGCTTGTCTGTACATTGTCGTGCCATAGTATTTCTCCCATCTCTATTTGAGAGTCCTTTGCCTTTCTATCTACAGAACTTAACACCATCTCTACAATAGGGTGGGTGCTTAATAAATGCTTGCTAACTTACTATTTTCTTGTCTCCTACCTCACTGTACTTCCTGAATCTTCTCTCCCTTTATTCTTTATTCTGGTTTAGGAATACTAACAAGAATATGAATAAATGATCATAAGTAGCAAGAGAACTGGGATATCTATTAATTGGTTGATAGAAACTTGAATAAGAGTCTGCAGCCCAGGATTTCAGGATTGGCAGATGCATGATTCCCTCTCCATCACACCTATTTCTCCATCTGATAGTGTGAAACTAGCAATTCATTGAAATCATTCTGTAAGTAAATTTGGCAGGAAATGTTCTAGCACTTGCAAATATGCAAATTTTACCTGGTAAACTGAACTGGTTTGAAGCCAGTTCTCACCATTTGGTTCACTTTAGGCTTTTACCAGAGACAAAACCATAAACATTCTCCCTCAGGTTGACTCTAGGGCACCAAGTAATGCACATGTAGTTAAAGCCTAGCTCCCTTTAAGCTGCCTCCATGGCTAACAATAAGGTACCCTGTGTCTTTAAGGCCTTTTTCATTAAAAAAAAAAAATCGCTAATGATGAAAAGGCCAGGAAAAGCATTTATGTGCAAAGGAAGAGATTTATTGTCAAAGTATATAGGATAGTGACACTGCTGCCAACGAATATTTTGATACCTAACACAAGTAGAAAAAATAACTGTTTCACTATATACTGCTAAAAATATGTGTATAAAAAAACCCTGACTTTCAGACAGGATTTTGGCCAGTTTGGGAGGGAAAAAGAGCCATGGTATAGATTTGAGGACTTGGATATTTTTGTTAACAGTCTGGAGTGATGCCTTGTTTGTATGGAATCAGTTTAATATTATAAAGAGTTAGAGCAATGTTTTATTCATGAAAAACTAGAAAGTGAAGAAACAGTTTCAAGGACATCAAAGAGAAAGACTGCTTTGTTGGAGCCTTAAGAGGAGGCATGATGGGTACCTGCAGCTAATGTGAATGGCTGGCTGGGTGGACAGATGGTCAGAGATGGATGGATGGACCGAGACAGATAGGTGGGCAGACAGATACACATATACATAGATAAGCTGATATATAAATAGTATATTATATATACACATGTTTGTATACACACACACGTTTTATGACCAAATAGCACAAAACTAAGAAAATGAGGAAACCTATAAACATTTAGAGACCAAGTTATCATTGAAAAGGGATCGTCGAATAGGAAAAACTTAGGGAGCTGTGGCTTTTTAAGTTAAAGGTGAATAACCAAGTCATGGAGTCTTCATTTAAGCCACTGGACTGCAGCCCTACAGCAGCAACCAAAGAAAAGGAAGTCCCTGAGAACTAAGGACACAATAGAGGGACTGAATATCCGCTCCAAGGGAAGGATAGAAAATAGTAGTCAGATGAGGCTTCCGGCCCCTAGGTGGCGCAATGGTTAAAATGCTGAGCCCTGAGTCAGGGCCACTGCCTCATCTTCCTGTGTTCAAATCCGGCCTCAGACGTTTACTAGCTGTGTGACCGTCAGCAAGTCATTTAACCCTGTTTGCCTCAGTTCTTCATCTGTAAGATGAGCTGGAAAAGGAAATGGCAAATCACTCCAGTATTTCTGTCAAGAAAACCCCAAATGGGGTTATGGAGAGTAGGACGGTCCTACACAACAACAAAGGTAAGGCTGCAGCTGAGTGACTCCTGATTGGTTGGAGAGAATGGTTTTCATTGGCCAAGAGATTCAGTGACAGTATTGCCCTGCAGCTCCACCTAGAGGCGGAGAAAGGGGAAGTTTTTCATAAGGTCTGGTTCTCCAAAAGCTTGTTGCTGGCGGCTGCCACCTCTGGCTCAAGAAGGAAAAGCCAAGGGTACGGGTGTTCTGTGTTATTGCTATGAGCTGTTCTAGAGTTAGTTCTATCCACTACGAAAAGCTGCCTGTCATATTTGTGCTATGATATTGCAAATAAAGGTTCTAAGAACAGAAATATCCCCACCCACGTCAGGGAGGAAAGAAGCCCCCAAGCCTGAATTTACAAAATAAATGAATTAGGAATCTCTCTCGCGCGCACACACGCACGCGCGCACACACACTCTTCCCTGCTCAAATTGCTCTTGCAACTAGATATTTGTTTTTAGTGTATATATATTTGCATGTCTATCATTCTATAGACACATATGTGTGTGGATATATTGTTGCATATCTGCAAAAAGAAAAATGGAATATTCCAGTAATTCGCCATGGACATAATCTTAAGCAAACAGGCCTGGCACACAAATATAAATATGTTCTTATCCCAGTGTCTGAATTATAACCTTAAGGTCTATGGTCCAAGATACAATATGTAATGTTTCAAGAAAATTATTAGAATGTCTGCAGGCAAATAGTCGCTTGAAATGGGCCCCTTGCAGATGGTGCTGTGGGAGACTTTAGGTGCAGGGCACATCAAAGTTTGTATCGGGATTCACAAAACAAAGCAACTTGACATAGAACAAGGGGACTGAGTAAACAATGGGGGCAGGGCAGTCTCTCTCCCCAGGCAGGTAGCTTTATTTATCCTTCCCATGACTTCCAGGACAAGCTATGCATAAACCCGACATTGATGCTGTCCATACCAGCCCCATATTAGTTCATGTTTATGCACACTGACAGGGAGAAGATGGATCTGCTCAACATCCCTCTCTTGCTTCCTCTTACCATGTTCCCTCAGAGATTGTTTCAAATGCCATAAAGCAAAATAACAAGTCCAGAAGGCCCCATGACTGCATCACTTGGGCCAACAAATGATAGGCTGGTCAGGGGGGCAGCTGTGAGCATTATATGGAGTTGGTCCCCAGGATCTCATTCCCCTATCCTTGGTTTCCTAATAGAACTCTTTTCTAAACAGGGAGAAGACAGTTTGAGTGAAGGCTCCAAAAGATATGGTTTTTTTTTCTTCTTATAACCTCCATATTCTCATTGTCAGACATTTCAGAGGCAGAATTGTCTGAGTTCTTGACTCCAGAATATCCTCTACATCTCTGCCTGAACCAAGTGTAAATCAAGTTCCCTCTTTACAGTTCCTGGGCATTTATTCCAATATGTCTAGAAGAGAGGGGGGAGAAAAAGCATGCAGGGGGTTGGGAGAAGAAAAAAGAGAAGGGAAGGAAACAAAATTCATTATTGGCTACATGATGAAAGATCAGAGAGCCAAGATTGGTTAATAGTTTCCATCCATGATTTCTGGTTCTTCACCCAAAGTTATATCCCAGTATCGGAGTCTTCTCTCATGATTTTCCTAAACTGCCTAATTCAATTCCTAATATTAGACACTGGCATGGACAAACAGTTGATTCTAGAGTGACCTTTGGTTTATGTAGAAAAGCATCTTGTAGACTGGTTTCCCCCAAGTACTCAATGGCAATTATAGAATTTAGGGTTAGGAGAGATCCCAGAACTCATCTAATCCAACCTACCCATTTGGCAGTTGAAAGAAGACCCAAGGAATGGCATGATTCACCTAAGTTCACAGAGGCAGCAAGTAACAGACCTAGAATTTGAACTCAGTTCTTCTGACTACAAATCCAGTGTTTTTCTACAGTCAGTAATTGTATGGAATGGCAGGTACCATCATGTACGGCTCTCTACAGCTTGCCAGTGTTTCAAGGTACTCCTCACTAGGAAGTTAGAGATTCCTACTGTCAAATGTCAAGGAAGCTTTTCAGTGGCTTGGGGTCCCACTGTTATACTCCTGAGGTTTGAGCAGAATTTTCATGGTCTATGGAAAGGCCAGAAAAAAATGTTAAAGATAAATGAATTTTCTGTGTCTTCTGGTCTTATTCAGTTAATGTTAATGATGTTATTTTGAGTACTTCTTTAAGATATACTCTATCTATCCTTTCTCCTGGAACACCTGAAGTTTTGTTGAATATATATGTCCTCTTCCAGAGTACTGACAATTACAGTATCCTGACTGCAGACTGATCAGAGAACACTATCCATTACTTGTGACTTAGTAGGGGAAAACAAACAAACCAAAAAAAAAAAAAAACAGCTTTGTTTAGTTCAGAGCTTGAGCCCAAGTCCCTGTGCTGAATATTAAGAAACAAAAGGAGGAGCAGTACATTAATGAGGAAGACTAATCTTTCTATCTATCCATCTGCATCAAAGACCAAGACAGATGGATGGCTCCCAGCTTCAAAGCAGTAATACTGGCATCATTCTTGAATATGAAACAAATATGTAAATAACAAAGAAAAAGAAAGAGTCCTGAGAAATAGAGTTCAATGAAAGAGAGGGCAGAAAGTTGGGAAAAATGTCAACTTTATCAAAATACCATTCTGAAAGCAGCATTTGACAACTCACGTGAGCTGTCTTTGGCAGGGTGTCAAATGTGCTAATCCGGAGAAATATTTAAACTTAGGAGGCTAAACATAAAAAAAGGAATAAATGGACAAGGGATATAGATATAAAGAAAAGAAGATTAGCACTGCTTTGTAAGTAAGACCCCTTCTTCACTTTTTGTTTGCTTTTCCCAGAAACAGCTCAGTTTGGAACTAAGAACTTTGTAAAATTGAGAAAAAGAGACTGACCAAGTGTAACTCAATTTCAGTTATTGTCCCTGAAGTTGGATACATGAAATTGAAGAAGGAATGTGGTGATGTGGCATCTAAAGAGGTCAAATTCACAAATAGACCATTCAAAGTCTAGGATTCACTGACTCACAATTTCCATGCTGAAAGCAAGAATCCTTTTTAGAAAAATCAAGAACTAAATGATAAAATACAGAAGACAAAATTGTAGTTATTTGCTGAGCTTAAGCAACAAACAAGCATAAAAGGATTTCTGGTGAAGTCTTGGTTGGCAAAATACACATCTCTTTAACCCAGCTACAACATCTGTCTAAAAGTATAATAGATTGCTTTAGGAGATAATGAATCCCCATTGCTAAAGGCCATCCACAAGAGGCTGGTTGACCACTTGTCAGGTTGTTTTTGTTATGGTGGGATGGGATTGTAATTAATGCCCTATAAGGTCCCTTTCAGCTTAGAGAGCCTATGGTTCTTTGGTTGGTTCCTACCATTTGGCCATTAACAGGGTTCTTTTCATTAAAGATGCCATTGAAGACAAATTTGTAATTCCAGTCCATCATAAAAGTGGAAATGACCAAAATAAGTAAGCACATTTTGTCACCCAGAATTTGAGGAGTGCTAAGTATGAGGTTAATCAGGGAGCATCTCCACAAGTATCTAGTGTGTGTCTTCTGTTTCCACAAAGGAAAACAATTCAAAATCTTCATAGATCTAGACCTCAAAAGGTAACTGAGGCCCAGGGAAATGAAGTGACTTGATGAACAGTCACACAGTTAGCTAAATGGCAGAGCTAAGATTCAAAACCTAGGTTCTTTGATTCTAGGATCAATACTTTCTCCCCCGTACCAGTCCATTTCCCTTAGAAATGATGTGATTTGGGCCAGAAATATAAAGAATGTAAGATGGTGGATTCTAGGACTGTGAATAAAATTAGGAGTGGGCAACAAGAGTTCCTTTGAGAATACTCATTTAGGGCCAGATAAGCGGCACAATAGAGCACCAGTCCTGGAATCAGGAGGACCTGAGTTCAAATCCAGATTTAGATGGCTACTTATCCTTTGTAAGTCACTTAACCCCAATTGCCTCTGAAAGAGAGAAACAGAGAGAGACAGAGACAATGAATGAATACTCACTCAGAGCACTAAGTAGGAAAAGGCCATAGGTTTTACCCTGAATTACCTTTGGCTCTTACAAAAGTGAATAATTAGGCTAGTTAATACATTCTGATGGTGACAAAGGGGACCAGATGCTATGAATGATCCCTCTGGATCCTTGATCCTCTTCTCTTCCTCTTCTTCCAGGACCTTAATACAGAGAAGTGGCATCTTTCATATATCCTAAATCCTTTCATTTTTACTTACTTAAATACAAATGCTCTGGAGCTACTCTCCAGCTTCCAATTATACTAGTGTGTCAGGTCTCCAAAGGGTGAACATTATATCCTCCTCAGGGTTCTAGGGTTTGCTCTGAGGGATAGGGGTGGTGGAGGGGGGTGTAGCAAAGGGGACTCTCTCTTATGCTATAGCCCTTGAGCTATCATTTGGGATTTTCTTGGCAAAGAGTGGTTTGCTGTTTTCTTCTTCAGTTCATTTTACAGATGAGGAACTCAGTGACTTGCCCAAGGTCACACACCTAGTAAATGTCTGAGGCCAGATTTGAACTCAGAAAGATCAGTCTTCCTGATTCCAAGCCCAGTGTTCTAATGTGCCACCTAGCCTCTTCTAGATAAAGTCAGGCAGACAATTATCTTTATATACTGTGTTGTTGTTGTTATTGTTGTTCAATCATTTCAGTCATGTCTGACTCTGTGACACCAATTGAGGCTTTTTTGGCAAAGATATTGGAGTGGTTTACCATTTCCTTCTCCAAATCATTTTACAGATGAGGAAACTGAGGCAGGTAGGGTTAAATGACTTGCCTAGGGTCATACAACTAGTGTCTGAGGCCAGATTTGAATTAAGAAAGACTAGTGTTCCTAATTTCAAGCCTGGTACTCTATCCACTATGCTACCTAACTGCCCCATAAAGGTATTTACCAAGATCCTACAGTAAGAATAGTTGGTATAAAACACATCAAAAGTCTGTGGTACCATTTTCCACATATATATACACGGAGTCCTCAGGAAAACGGGCTCAGACTTAGCACATGTGGCAGAGGAGAAACACAGCTCTTGGTTCTTGAAAGTCTTTTTCTCCCCTTCTCAGGATATCCAGGTGATATAACCTCCCTAGGTCAATTACAGGTTTTCTTCCAGGCTCCCTGGAACATCTTGAAGCTGCCTTTCTTCAGTGTGTCTAGCTAGTTTGTCTTTGGCTCCTAATACAGGCACTACCACCAATTTTTCCAAGGATGCTGCTAGGATGACAATGTTAAGTTCAAAATTTTCTTGATCATTCAAAGTTCACAAAGTTCTCCTCTGGCCAATGTGGGGAGGGAAGGAGAGAGAAGAAGCCTATATACTCTACTCTTCCCCCATGTCATTCCTTCCCATGCCTATTATGTCTAGAATGGCTTCCACCACTAAGCTCCTAGGGGATAGAATGCTTATTTCCAAACGAGCTTGTTGGTTTTATATGAACCCTACAGGACAGGACTAAGTCACCTCAACAAATTCAAATAGACTTTCAATATAGGATCACTCTATTATACTTAATTTTTAGGACTTTCTCCCTTGAAAATCATACTTATTTCCATAGACTCAATTATATCCTCGATGTAGATCTATTTTTCCAGTCACCATCTCTCTTTTGAGCCCATGACCGTGATCTTCACCTGGATGTATAACAAACATTTCAAACTCAACATATTTCATTTTTTCGTTTGTTTTGCTTTCTTTTTTAATTTTCACCATAATCTTACATCTCTTTCTGACTCAATTTTTTCTGTCTGTGGTAGGTACCATCATTCACATGGTCTCTTATGGGCTTTAAAATTTTTCTTTCCTTTATCATGGAATCCTGCTGATTCCAGCTCTGAAACATCTTTTATATTCATCTTCTCCTCTCTAATCCTACTCTATGCACGATAATACAGGCCCTCATTATCACCTTGGAATTTTGCAACAATTTCTTAGTCTTCCCACTTTGACTCACATTTGCCTATTTATTTCAAAATTCTCTCTCTTATGTAGGGATCTATTCCTAACACTTTTCTCCTGAACAGACCAACAGATAGAAAAATAAATGTGTATATGTGTGTGAAGAAAGGTGGTAGGGAGGGAGGTGAGGGAGAGAGGAAATGGGGAGAGAAACTGAAATATGAGTGAATGCATTGACATTGCAATAGCTTTATAATCCCTTCAAGCACAACTCAAAATCCCTTCCCTGTCAATCAAAGCTCACTAAAACTGAGCATCATCTTTTTCTGACCTTTATTTATAACAGCTCTATATATTTACCCTGTGCTCCAGCAAAATTGGCCTAGTTCCTTTTCCAGCTTACCCTGTGGTCCCTTCTACCTGCATGCCTTTTTTTATGTCATTCCTTAAGGGTGAGAAACTATCTTTTTCCAACTTCACCTATTGAATTCTTTCCCCCTCCCTTTTTTTTTTCTTTTTGGAGGGGGGAAGGCAGGGCAATTGGGGTTAAGTGACTTGCCCAAAGTCACTTGACTAGTGTTGTGAGGCCAAATTTGAACTCAGGTCCTCATGACTCCAGGACCAGTGCTTTATTCACTGTGCCACCTAGCCACCCCATTTTTTACCCTGTCTTTAAAGACCAAATCAAATATCACCACTTCAAGAAATACTTTCCCAATTTCCTAGTAGGAAATTACCTACCCCTCTTGAAATTGACATAGCACTTAGTTTGCAACTTTGTGATGCATATATTAGTTATCTTTCAGTCTTATCCCTTACTAAACAGTATACTGCTCTCCCATGTAGAGTAGTTGATATATACATGTTTTCGGTTTGATTTTACACTCCTCGTACTTTAGTCAAAGGTGAGAAAAGGTCAGTATACCCTCCTAATGTTACCAAGAGTAGATTATACCTATAATTAAGAGAACATAAAATTATGGAGAGAGGGGGGCAGCTAGGTGGCACAGTGAGTAGAGTGTTGGCCGTGGGGTCAGAAACTGAGTTCAGATCCAGCCTCAGACACCTAAGGAACACACAAACAAAAACCTAGTCGTGTGACCTTGGGCAAGTTACTTAACCCCAATTGCCCTCCAAAAACAAAAACAAAAAAATCATGGAGAGAGACAGACATGGAGAAGGAAAATGAGAGGGGATGGGGAGGGGGGAGTAGAGAGAGAGAGACACACACACAGAGATAAATAAAGAGAGAGTGAGTTAAATAAAGAGTGAGTTTCTAAGGAGGTGGTCCATATTAATTGACTGTCGATTATGAGCTATTATGCATATGTATGTGTGGATATGTATACATAAATGTATATATATATGTCTGTATGTATATATTTTTTCATTATGTAAACTCTGAGTCTGAAGTGGTAGCAAAGAGAATGGGCTAGTCACCAACTGGACAGATTCCTCACATCTTTAGCACTTTTTCCATTCAGTCTAAATATTTATGGACATGGACTTAATTGGAACAAGACCATCTCCTGATGATATCAGGACATTAACAAAATGGAAAAAGAAATAAAAGACCAAGCAAAAGAGTAACCAACTGAAGTCAGGTTATGGTATGGATGAGAATCTAGTGCCAGACAAGCTGAGGATTCCTTTTTATTTTTTTTTTTCATTTCCCTTCTCAAGAAAAAAGCTTTAATGAAAATCTCTCCAAGAGTTTGGACTGTATCCATAATGCATATTAACAGAGATCCCCCATCTTTATCATCAGTGTGATTAATTCTATCCTTTTCTGGCTTCCTACAACTTTTGATGATGAATTTTCAGAAGTTCCAATTAATGAGGGAATCATTGAAACATTGCTAGGTTTGGGATAGTTGCATTTCAGACCCAAATATCAATGTCTCTGGTTACAATATCTGGGAATATGTCACCAGCAAGAAGACAAGCTATAGGATCTTGGTACTCAAGACAAGCTGAAATTCTAAGTGTAAGGCCATGATGATAACACTTTTATGGATGTATGATCTCAGAGGTGTGGATTCTCACTTTTTCCAGAGGAGTAGATTACAACTTATCTTTGCCTTGAATTCAGCTGAGCAAATGCTTATTAAATGCTAATAATCATACTGGGCATTATGCTGGGTGCTGAGAGTACCAGGACAAAAATAAAACAGTTCTTGCCCTCAAGGAGCTATGAAAGCAAGAGTCTGTGAAGGCAAGAAAGATACAACATGCTCACAAGTAAATACATTCAAAGCATATGATACAAAGTAACTTCTTGATCATCATTCTTAGCTATGCTTTCCTATAAATCTTCCAGATAGGATCTACTTAGTTCAGTTCAATGATCGTTTGTTACATTGAAGTCTACTATCTTTAGATCCTGTGCTGGAAATACAAGAATAATTTGTTTTTTTGTTTTGTTTTGTTTTTAGAGGTACAGCATGTACAGAAGGAAGTAAACAAAAGATAAGTGTACTAATGAATAAGAGGAGCAGGAAAGGCTTCCTGTAGGACGTGGGCCATGAGCTGAGCTTTAACAGAAGCTAAGCAGTCTAAGAGGAGGAGGTAAGCATGGGGCAGAGTCCGAACGTGGTATATAGTCTGTAGAAAAGCAAAGGAGTGGGTGATGGAATGCTGCTTTTAGGGACCATTAAGATGGTCAGTTTGGCTGGAATATAAATTATGTGGAGGGGAATACTGTGAAAGAGGACTGAAGACTTGGCTGTTATCTCATTGTAAAGAGGTTTGAATGCCAAGATAAGGAGTTTGTCTTTTACCCTCCAGGCTCTAGGGAGACTCTGAAGATTGTATCTCTTAATAATCATTGACTATCAGTACAAAAACACCTAGAATATCTTTTATCTCTTGTGGTTATTAAATGATCATACTATCAGACTAACTTATTTTGTCTTATAGGATTGAGGAATAAAAGGGATAATTAAGCTCATCTAGCACAATACCCTCAGGAAACTTGGATGCTGGGAAGTAAAAGGATTAGCCCTAGCACCTGTAAGCTTCAAAATGCAGGTGGATGTTGTTGCTGTTGTGTTTGCCCTTTATTTTCCAAAAGGACCATGGCATCAGGGAAATGACATGACTTGCAGTTGACTTTGATTTGAATGAGGGAAGACTGTGCAAAGTCACCAGCCTCACTTTCTCCAGAGTCATCTGGATCCAGTGACCAGATATTCATCAGGATGACTAGAGATAACCCAGGATGTAATGGGAGCCCCTGGCCCTTTTAAACTAAGGCCTTTTCTGGTGCTCACTTAGAGTGAGGTAATGCCCATTCAGTGAATAGGCCTCTTTAAGAAGTGAGTCAAGGGACTCAGAACCAATATGGACACCCAGGTCTTCAGGATATCAAATCCAGGTGTCTTTCTGCTCTAAATTACTTTATACCACTTCTCAGGTGAAATGATTTTTCATAATATGTTGCAGCCTATTTATAAATCACCAGGCATTTTTCCTTTAGGCAACAGAAAAATTTCATTTTTCTGAGAATTTGGTATTTTATCATTCATGAACAGATAGCATTAATAGGACAATATAGGTAATAAAAATATAAACTTTTATGGCAAATGTTAGTTTGGGATCACTGAAAAGAATGTCCAAATTCTCAAATATGGTCTGGTCTGCTCTTCTCTCTAATTCTAGTTCCATTTAAATCTTTATTTGTAGTGCTTTTCCAAGATGACATACTGTTGGATTACCTCAATCAGATACTATCCAAATTTGTGTAACATTCTGGACAATATGCACTATTCATTCACTCTTTTTTCTTTAATCCTGCAGAGGGCTAGGTTGATCTCCTTTTGTGTGTGCTGCATAAATGATTAGGCAAGTCCTGAATTCTGCACCTTGTTGAAATCAGCACAATAGCATACACAAATGGGATCTTCTAGAGAACCTTGTTAGGAAATCTCTCTTCTATTGGTTCTTTATGCTTGACATCCTCCCTGACAGTGGTGAATGCCTTTTGTGAATATCTGAGTCCCTAGATATGCCCCACTAGATACAAATAATCAGATTATTGTTAGTCAAAGAATTCTTACCAAACTTTTAAACCAAAGTGGTATAAAGGTGATGTTGTATAGTGGGAAGAGACCTGGATTTCATATCCTAAAGAACTGGATTTTAATCTTGGTTCTGATACTAGCAATCTTGCTGTTATATATATCAAAGACTCCTGAATGATCTTAACATCTACATGAGTTATGATTCTAAACAGACTTTAAGCCTATGTTTTTCTCTAACAAATTAATATTTTTGTAATAAAAAAATATGTGATTGTCTATAGGACATAATTTTCTATCCATTGGGGGGTTGCTATAAAAACTCATCCTTGCAAACCTGCCTATATACCTTCCTAATACTTTCATCAGGAAGTTGCTTCTCCAGCCTATTGATACTTGCCAGAGTTTTTGCTGTGGTAGCATAATTGTAAAAGTTAGGGTCAGGTCTGGACTTCAGTGGAAGAGCTCTAACTTCAGTGGCAAATGAAACAGACATTCAGAGACTCCTACAATTGAATTGAAATCCTCTTAATAGGCTTGCATTTTTTCTAAAGATAGCCAAAGGTGAGCACATAAAAGGGCAGTTAGAAACAGGTTTAAGTGGAAGCCCATGTGATCTAGGAAAGAAACAGAAGGAGAAAGTCAATTCCATCCTTTTCCAAGGTTAGCTAGAATAGCCACTTCTAGGTTCTAGCAAATGAACAAGAATGAAGATATAGCATTGTTGGGAAAACACAAAATACTAGCCTCCCTCCCATTTCAAGGTCCCCCAAACTGTAATAAAGACCAGATGTCTAGGCCAGGATTCAGGGAAAGTGGGAAGTAGTGTGATTTTTTGGTACAAAACAAGACCTAAATCTCATGAAGCCTATATATGCTTTGAGAATCCTTATTCCCAACTCCCATTCTCACAGATGAGTTTTTGGTCCCAGAGCAAGGCTATATCTCCCCCTCAAGGTTTTTAGCAATAACACTAAAGGAGTCAAAAGTTGATTCTTTGATGCCACTGGGCTTGAGCTATCAGCAATGTACTCCCCCTACCACCACCAAGATTCTCAACTGAGAATCTATTTAGTCTGTTTTAAGCAGCTGGTGCAGTAAGAAGAGTTGGCATAAAACATTCCTATAGAAGTCTGTGATAGAAATCTATGACACAAATATACATAATATCCAGGAGAAAGTAGACTTGAACTTAGAGAGAACATGTGACAAAGGAGTAACTTACAGTCCCTGTCTGCTGAAAGTCCTTTTCTCCCATTAGTGGGGCACTCAAGAAGTACCCTTTATGGAACTGGGATAGATCACTGGCCTGAAGTCAGGAAGACTTGAGTGGAAATTTGATCTCAAACAGTAGCTGTGTGACCCTGGGCAAGTCACTTAATTTCTCTCAGCCTCGATTTTCTCATCTCTAAAATGGGGATAATACCTTGCAGGGCTGTTTTGAGGATTAAATGAGCTAATATTTTTAAAGCACTTAGCTGGCATATAGTAGGCTCTTACATTGTTTCCTTCCTTCCACTGAGCTCCTCATGGAACCAACTACCTATGACCCATTTGTATTTGTTCCCAAACAAAATACTGACATTGGATGATCCTTGGATGTCACTAGGAAACCAATAGGAAGATAGATAATCCAATATCATCTTCCGGGCCATTTATAGCTCATGAGATCTCCCTCTATTCAAAGTTGAGGGAATAATACACAAAGCTAAAACCTGGGCCTCTCCTTTCTACCTCCAGGTGGTTCTCTGTGGTGATACTACTATATGTGATTTTTTTCCCCCATTTGGGACAATCCTTTCTATCTTAAGATATCCTGAAAATTGATCCTTGAGTGCTTTTAAGTTTGTACCACTTCCAGCACCAATTTCTCTTGCATTATATCATATATACAAAAAAAAAAACCAGCCTATCATTTCTTCATCAAATATTTGTGGTGCTCAGATCCAAATATAATGTTTCTAATTTGGTGAATTGGAACCCCTTCTGGTAGAGAAAAGTGCCAGACCATATCCTGTGAACCCAGATGAGTGGCCCACTCAGAAATGCCGTGCCTAAGGGGGGGCTGCATGAGAACACCACAAAGAGATAAAGCACTTCTAGGCCATACTTTACCAGGAGCTATCAGTTATTTTTTGTCACGTGGGTATATCATATACATGCCTATTATTGTATTCTAAATCTGATCCCACTCTTTTCCTGGATATTGTATGTATTATGTGAAAGAAATGCAACAGATGGGGTATGGGGCTGGATGTTTTATATGAACTGTTATATCATCTTAGTAACTGCCTTTGTTAAAAGTTAATTAATCTAATGGCTAATGCTCATTGAAAGTATACTTGTGGGAGCTCATGAGAAATAGTAGTAGGAGTAGCTACCCACAGGGTTACCCCTAGAATCCCAAAACATAAACTATTCTTTGGGAACTCAGTCCACTAGTACCAATATAAGTTGAAGGGGTAAGCCCAGAGAGAGGGATTACAAATAAAATAATAGAGAAGTTTCTTATTAACCTTAAAACTTGTATACGTTTGAAAAAAAAATGGCTTAGGGAAGAGTAAGTATATATTCATTTAAAGTACATAACAGATTATCAATGGAAATTCTAGGTTTTATCTCATTTCTTAATACTCTCAATTCAACTCTCTACCAAGCTATGTGTAATCTTGTAAGTAACTAGAAAATATACTCTCACCCTAGCTGTTCCTGGTTGTCCTTGTCAGAGATAGAATATTGGACTGAGGATTATAGATCTAACTTATGGAATATGCTGCTGATGGTTTTGTTTGTTTACAAACATTAGTTTGCAATACAAGTTGGAACTGGGAATCTTCACCCTTTTCCTTCACAACTATTAGGCCAAAACGGGAAAATGGCATTTTATGTCAACCTTCACTCTAATATCTGATACATAATCCTTCTCTCAAAAGTAGTGGTTTCTTGATACAATCCAGATAAATTTGTGAGAATACAATTCATTATCTTCAACAGGATAATAATCAACAACAATAACTCATACTTCTTAGAGTACCTTATGATTTACAAAGGGCTATGGTGCCAATAACACAAGCATTATCATCCCCATCTTACAAATTAGGAAATCAAGGCTTTCAGAAGCTCTTCTGATTCAGTCACTTTGCCATGGTTATAGTGTTAGAAATTATCAGAGCCATCATTCAAGTCAAGTCTCCCAGGCCTCAAGTTGGGTCCTTTTACAGACACCATGTCAATCATTCAGCTATGTTTACTTGGACAGTTATCCTTCCTTGGGTGTCCAAGATGAGTCTTCAAGACACAACTCCCATCCTGTTGCTAAGCCCACAGAAATAAATCCCTTTCAGCTGCTAGGGTCACCCTTAGCCACATGTGATTTCCTAGATGTCGTACTGTGGGTAAAAAGGAACAATGATCTTTTCTGGAACTCAGAAATAAACACTTTCATGGATGACTTACTCTCTGTCACAACATCCTACAGTCTATTTGTAATGGGAATTCCTGCAGAGTGAGATCAGCCACTTAATAACCTTGACTTCCATTTTTTTGTGTCGTTAAGACACCAGGCATCTGTCTTTGGTTACATCACAGGTCACTTCCAGCTACTCCAGGAGCAAAATGTCCCTGTAGTCAGAGTCACAGTCTAGCACATCAAGGGAGATGATGAATTAACAATAGGATATGTCAGATGGCCAGAGAAGGAGATCCCAACTTGGTAGCTCCAAACAGCCACTGAGCTGAGATTTAATTAGATGTTCTCAGATAGACTTTAAAGGGGACTGGGAAAGGCTAATGTGTGAAGTAGGCATGGGGTCTCTCGGAATTCTTTTTAATTCAAAGATGGTGTCAGGAATGTAGCCTCCCTTTTTGTTCTGCTTATTTCAGCTCAAGAAGTATGTGAAAGCTGTTTGTAAAATGGACTAAATTAAATTGCAAAGTGCAAGTAATCCATTATTAGTTGAAAGAGCAACAACACCATCTCCCTGGCCAAGCCAGAGTAAAGACAGCAGCCCTCACCTGTCACTGTCCAGTGACCCCATTAATGAAGATGATTATTCATAAATTCAAGCTCATATCAAAATGGAGACACTTTCATGTTTGTAGAGGATCTGAATTCAAATGCTGCCTCTGATAACTTAATTCTTGTATGGCCACAGGCAAGTCACTTAACCTCATAGGACCTTAATTTTATCTGTAAGATAAAGGGGTTGGACTATCCAGATTTAGCTTTAGTCTCTTCTTTTATAATATATGATCCTATATTCTGTTATAACAATAATAGCTTGCATTTCTATAGCACCTCAATGTTTATAAAGTGATTTCCTTGAAACAAGGCTAGGTTTCTTTGCACATAGGGAGAGAGGAAAAGGGCTAGACCTCTATAGGGACCTTCTGGGTGAGGAAACTCCACTACAGGTTGATACCTTTACTGTAGCTCATAATATTAAGAGAGCTGCCAAGAATCCAGAAGGCAAAGTGGCAAAGCCCATGGTCACATAGACAGTATTCCTTTTTTTCCTGTGCTGGTAGTTGCTTAATAAATTTTTGGTGAATTGAATGGTTAGTAATTCCTAGATCACAGAAGAATACATAGGTACTCTAATATCAAATTCTGTATTCTACTCAACTACATCATCTGCCTTCTCTGGCTTTTATCCCCAATCCAATATACCATGACCACAAAATTGTTATATCCATATGGCCAAGCAAACACCAGAACTCACATAGTCTTCAGAGGCCAAAGTCAGAAGATTGAGGACATGTGTTTAGAGTTGATAGTGGGGGGAAAAACAGATTTGGGGGAATCATCAATTGAAGTCAAAGTGATAAGAAATTACGTCAGAAGGAAAAATCTTTCAAAGATGTTTTATTTTGGTTTTTTTTTTCAAAATACTCATAAGCACATAAATCATCCAGCAACCACATTGTCGTGATTAGTATCTCAAAATAGAATGATTCTCATCTTTGCAAACTTCCCAGACATTCCATCATAACTGGTGGCTCAGAACCAAAGGAAGGACTGAGATTTCAGGTGGAAGGCACAGATAAAAAGCAGCCTAACTATTATCACCTGAAAGATGATTCCCAAGATGAACCACCTTACAGTATGGTGACTTAATGGCGCGCGCGCACACACACAGACACACACACACACACACACACCCCTTTCTCTTCTTCTTAGTCAAGATTGTCCTCTGTGATTGGTTGATGCCTTAAAAACACACAAAAAAATGAAATTGTCCTGGTAACAATGATCCTTTGAAACTCTGAAAAATGTTGCTACTATGAGCAGTCAATGTCCTTCAGGGACTGTGCCGAGGGATTGTCCCCAGAAGAGCTTGAATTTAAATAGTTTTGTTTTCCTCTCCTCCAACATAGGTATTATAAAATATATTCTTTCCTTTTGTACATCTAATTGTTTCTTTTGCTCTCTCATGGGAAAATAGCATATTTTTAATTAATTCTTAAATTTTTTATTTATGAAGGTATCATATTTTAATATTATATTCTCATCCTCACACAAAAGGCTACATGGCATGGTAGGTAAAGGTCAGTATGAGCATCAAGAAAATCTGTGTTCAAGTCCTTCCTCTGATATTTCCTAGCTGTATGACTGTAGGCAAGTGACTTAACTTCTTAGTGGTCCAGTAATTCTCTTAGAATAAGTTAGACAAAACTTGTTGAGTTGTATAAGTGGAAGAATACAGATTAAATCACAGGTATAGTTTTTTTTTTTTTTTAAAGAAAGGACAACTCAGACATAGACAGAGAGAAATAGTAAAATCATTTCTTTCTCCCCAAAATGAATGCTACAAGATTTGTTTTTAGCCAACAACCAGACTATAACTTATTTGCCAAAGTATACATTTTAAAAGGAGCTAACTTTAAATAGTTGTGTGCTTCTAGAATCATAAAAGGACTCACTTCACTAAGGTACATCTCAACCCCTGTATGTCTTAGTAAATGGTGTTTGTGAGGGACTGGAACCTCAAAAACTCATCAGTGGTGATTCCTGTTCAGAGGCTGAGGCTTTCTTGTTTAGCTATGCTAGCAGACTCACAGTTGGTGACTTCTCCAGCTTGATGGGACTAGTCAGACTTTTTGCTACACAGGCATAATTGGAAAAGCCAAAAGACTTCAGGGGAAGAATTTAAATTGCATGAAAAAGTTCTTTTACAAGATATGTACAAACTCCCACATTGAATTAAAATCTTCTCTAACAGGCTTGATAAACTTGGAATAGCTAATGAATTTTCCAAAGTAGAAGGTCAACACATGTTAAAGAAAAGAGAGGGACACGTAGAAGTTGAAGTCTACATGACTTAGGATGGAAAAGGCAAGGATAGAGAGAGAGTCGATCCGAATCTTCCCTATGGCTAGCTGAAAGAGTCACCTCTAGGATTTGGCAATGAGCATGGATGGAGGTGGAGGACTGTGGAGGAATTGCAAAGTGTAAACTTCTCTTCCACCTTCAAGTCCAACAAGCTGTAATTAGGACCAGATGACTGGAGTAGGATTCAAGGAAACAGTAGAAGTACAGTGATTACCTGATACTAAATAAGATCTAAATCTCATGAAGCCCATATACGCTCTGAGAATCCTTATCTCAACTCCCACTTCCACAGGCACATTTTGGGTCCCAGACCGAGTCTACATCTCCCCCTCAAGGTCTTACCAGTAACACTGAGAAATTGAGGGTGATTTTCCAATGTAATTTGCCTGAGTCCATACCAGCGACTCCTTTCTTTTCCTTCCCCAGATTATGAGAGAATCAATTTAGTCAGCAGATTTAAACAGCTTTAGAAAGGGGTTACACTAAGGTGGTACACAATAAGAACAAATGGTATAAAACATTACCATAAAAGGCTGTGACAAACTCACATGGTGAGACCTGAACTATAGGAAGATTACTACTTTGACAACTGAGTCCAGGATGGGCTAGAGTGGGGAAAGACTTGTGGCAGGAAGATCAAACAGTAGGCTACTGCAATAGTCCAGGCATGAGGTGATTGGGCCTGCCACACAGTGGTAGCAGGGTGAAAGGAAAAAAATAAGGCATATAATGTTACCAAGGTAAAATCAACAGCATTAGCAACGATTGGATATGGTCTATGGGAGTGAGGAGTTGAGGATGACACCTAGGTTGTGAATCTCTGAGAAAAGCATAGAAAGAATTATTCATTTTTTACATATGAGGAAACAAACTCAGAATGGTCAGATTTCCATACAAATGCTCAAATGAATCTTTGATGGCACTGGCAATGGCATTCTCTCCAACCCTTTAAAGATGGAGATCTCTGCCTAGTCCATGAAACAGACCATCTAAATGATGGGAGCCTTCCTTGACTTATTTTGGCATCCTGAAGATACCTATAGAACATACAGATTGTCTGAGTTATCCCTTGCTCTCATCCTGTAATGACTTCATCTTTTTTTTACTCATATTATGGCACCTTCTAATACAGTCATCCACCATAATTCCTTCTTTGTACCATGTTGTGGCCTACTCAGGCTCACCAGGCACCTTTATCATGTCCTAGGTCACATTCAGTTTTTCGCTAAAAATGCTTCATGACAAGTAGCAGTAGTAATAGCAAATAGAACGCATACAGTGCTCTATTTGTAAAGCATTTTACTCACATTAACTCATCTGATCCTCACAACAGCCTTGGGAGGTGGGTGCTATTATATCAATTTTTATAGATGAGGAAACTAACTAGATAAAGCTTAAGTGATTTGCTTAGGGTCATACAACTAGAAAGTGACTCAGTTCTTCCTTACTCCACATTCTGTTCCCTATCACTGAGCCACCTAGTTGTACCAACCATACAGGAACATAGAAAATTAATGTTAAAATAATGGGTCTTTTCTCTGGTAATACACAGTTTTTTTTAATTTGTCAAAGGTTATCTAGCTTGCTCTCCCCTTCTTGTGTTCAATTCTGGACCAAGCTCACTATCCATTTTCAATTCCTAATTAAGGCATATATCAAGATGTATCAAAAACTAATATTTTGATGTAATAAAGATTAAGAGGGAAGTGGAAAATTGGGAAAGAATTTTTACAACCAATGTCTCTGATAAAGGCTTCATTTCTAAAATATACAGAGAATTGAGTCAAATCTATAAGAATACAAGTCATTCCCCAATTGATAAATGGTCAAAGGATATGAACAGGCAGTTTTCAGAGAAAGAAATTAAAGATATCTATAAGCATATGGAGAAATGCTCTAAATCACTATTGATTAGAGAAATGCAAATCAAATCAACTCTGAGGTACCACATCTCACCTGTCAGGTTGGATAACATGACAAAATAGGAAAATGACAAATGCTGGAGAGGATGTGGACAAATTGGAACACTAATGCATTGTTGGTGGAGTTGTGAACTTATTCAACCATTCTAGAGAGCAATCTGGAACTAAGCCCAAAGAGCTATAAGTAATTTCATACCCTTTGACCCAGCTATACCACTTCTAGGGTTGTATCCCAAAGAGATCATATAAATGGAAGACCCATATGTACAAAAATATTAATAGCAGCTCTTTTTGTGGTGGCAAAGAATTGGAAATTAAGGGGATGCCCATCGACTGTGGAATGGCTAAACAATTTGTAGTATATGAATGTAATGGAATATTATTGTACTATAATAAATGAGGAGCAGATGGACTTCATATTTACCTGGAGAGGCTTATACAAACTGATGCTAAGTAAGAAGAGCAGAACCAGGAGAAATTTGTACACAATTACAGACACAACGTATATGTGATGACCAAATTTGATAGACTGGACTCTTCTCAGTAATGCAGGGTAATAAGTCAACTCCAAATATTCATGATGGAGAGAGATGTCTACATTCAGAGAAAGAACTAGAAAGAACAGAGGTTGAACTTAAGTTGAAGCAAACCACCTGCTGTCTGTCTTTTTCTTGTTTGGTCTTGTTTCCTCTTTGCCATTGTTTATTCCATTCAATACAATCCTTTTCTATAACCTGACTAATGTCTAATGTGAAACTATTTGCAGATCCCTTGATTTTATGCTGCCATGGGGGGGAAGGGAAGGAGGGGAGAAAATTTGAAACTCAAGGAATTGTGTAATTGAATCCTGTAAACTAAAAGTAAACAAACAAATTAATAAAGACCAAAAAGTTTTTAAAAACTAATAGTTTGATATGTCTCATAAAAAGTTTTATAGATTATTCACTTAACTGCATCATTTAATTGTATACTATGCATTCTTAATCCACTTAATTCACAAAGGAAAAATTGTTAGTCAAAATTCTTTTGATGAGTATGGATCTCATCCTAGATGACTTTGCAAATTTTCTGAGGTTTGGTGCAACCACTATAGAGCCATCCACAAACAACAGTTGACATATTTCATTATCTACAAGGACTTTCTCTTCAACATAGACTCCTACCAACTGAGCTGGACCTCCTTTGTGACAGGGGAGAAAACTTTTTGTTGAGTACACATATTTTTGTTTCATGCCTCAATTGATATCAATGAATGGACACTCATCAAACAAGGTTGTATCTCTTATTGTATCTTTCAAAGAATTTTGTATATTCTGACATGGCCTTCAAGGGATTTTGTAAAAGTTCTGATATGGAAAATTGATTGTTAGAGGAGGTAAGGTAATTCTTTGTTCTACAAAATCAAATACTTTTTTATAGTTAAAAAAAGGAATAGTGAGATCTTATATTTTCTATATCTTTTGATCAATTGTGTGATGGTAAAGACAAGGTCTATTCTGGAGCATCACTTGTGAAAAACTACATGTTCCCTTCTAGTATCCTTATCAATGATACTCTCATTCTATGTGTAGATTTTTAAAATTTTTATATAATTGGGGCAATAGTCTCATAGATAGACAATAGTTGACATTCTTTTTTTTTTTTTGGAGGGCAATTGGGGTTAAGTAACTTGCCCAACGTCACACAGCTAGGTTTTTATTTATTTATTTATTTTGTTTATGTGTGTCAAGTGTCTGAGGCTGGATCCGGACTCAGGTCCTTCTGACTCCAGGGCCGGCACTCTACTCACTGCGCCACCTAGCCACCCCAATAGTTGGCATTCTTTATGTGACCTTTTATTGATACTAATATACCTTGGGGGTATCTTCCCTTATTTCAGAAACCTTAAGAATCAATCCCTCAATACCCTTGGAACATGAACCTCTTCTGTATATATTTGATCTAAGCCAGATGTGGTTTCTTTTTTATTCTTAACATTGCTATTTCTACTTCCTCTGTGAAGAATATGAGGACTGGGGCCTGTAATATCAGAAATGAAGTATCACTGCTTGACTCTCCATTATGGTTTCAAAAGTAATTATCATAAATATTTTGCACACCTTTTTTGACTTTTATTTCTTTTCTGTCTTCCTTTGTTTTTCAAGGGACCCGAGAACAATATTTCTTGGTTATCTGACCAAGCTATCTTTAAAATGGTTACAACCTTTATTACTTTCCTCTGTTATCCTGACTGGGAAAATGTTATTAATAAAAAAGGGGAAGAAATAAGGACAGTTTTGTGGGAAACACTAAAAGGAACACCCAAAAATAAAAAGATACTTACTCAGAGTAAATATGACTGAGATGTCTTGTTTCCCAATTTCTAACTTACATAGGATTGACATGAGGACTTTATGATTAAAAGCTGAGAAATCCTCATACCTAGTATTACTTTGTGACTAGGGGCCAGTTGTATATTGCCAACTTGTATCTTGTCTAACAAAAGGATGGATTTTGATTTCTCACAATAAGGTAGAGGTAAGTCGTTCATACAAGAGACCTTGCTTAGGAGTAGTGAAGTAGGTTAAAACCAGACCTCTTGAGTCTCAGTCATGTTGTCAAAGATAGGTCCAAGAAGTAACCTTAGTGCTGTACTACAGCAAGACATTCAAGTCTATAGTGCCATCTCCTAACTAGAAGAACCAATTAGAAGACAAGTTCTATACCTTGCAAGAACTGCTTGGATGGAACAAGGGTATATTCTTTACATTTACCTGAGCCATCATATACTTCTTGAGAGATGGAAGCCCCTCAGAGTCTAGGCAAGGATGCAAACAAGCTTAGAAGATCCCAGGCTTTTGAACTGCTTTTCGTGAAAGAATATATTGTTGCCTCAGTCTAATCAATAATGCAGATCTCAGAAGAAAAAAAAAATAAACTGCAATTCCCAGATGTAGGGTTTCTGTTTTATCTGAAAGAGTTTAAAACTTTCTTGGCTATCCAGAAGAGAAGTGATTATAGCAGAAAAACATCCCTCCCCAGCATAAGAAAAGTCTAGAAACGGATCAACTTCAGGAATCAGTCATTAGTGAATTATGATGCCGACTATAGTGAGGGAGATCAAGGACATTAAGGCCTACAGTGTAGATTCGAGAGTTATACCAGGCACATGTGCCCCTGTTTACCTGCCTCCATGTTTTTTTTAAGTTTGTTCCCACTCTCCCCAAGGGATACTGTGTACATTGGTGTGAGGGAGTGTCCTAGATTTATGGGTAGAATGTGGTGTTTTAAAAGTATTCTTGCTTTGCCATCTACTTAGTGTTTCTGATAAAGAGTTAATAGTGTCATCTTGACTGATTTGTTAAATGGGGAACACAATTATTAGGCTCAGAAGTAGTAGTTGTGATCAGGAATAAATTCAACCCTGAGAATGAATTGTGGTAGCATAACCAACTCCATCTAGGAAAATTCCCAACATATTTGAATAAAAGAAGGGTAAATGAGCAAAGAGAACCCAAAGAGAAACAAGAGAGAAAAGGGGGTCATATTCCATATGTTCCATACATTATCTTTATAATATTCCATCATTATTTCTATGAGATTTTACATTTGATTTTATATTCTAAACTCTATTGTCCATTATGGTCATTTCTCCCACTAGCAGGTAAGTCAAATATTGACTGAATAAGGTGCTTCCTAGGTATAATGAGTATATGCATTTGAAGACAGTTCTCTCCTGAGTACAAGTGTTTTGTAGTTGTGCCATACCACCAATACTATAAATCCTTTACATAAGCAATTTTTACATATCTATAAATTTTAGCTTTTTGAAGATGCCAGTTACAGTGCCAATATACTACATTTTCATTATTTTCTCTTATTTCTCAGAAATACTCAACAAATATCTCCACCACATGCTCAAAAATCATCAAAACTTTATTTTTAAACATCCTGGAGATGTGTTCTTGGCTAGTATCCAAGTTCACAGTAAAGAGGGAGTAGGGATTTGAGCCCTAGAAGAAAGTTCTGCCATTATCTGTGATGAGCACGTATTCATTCAAACAGCATTTCTGAATGTTATTTATGTATGGAGACCTATACTAGCCATTTAGAGGTTACCAAGATCATGAAGCAGCACCTACCTTCAAAGAACTTACAATCTCTTTTGATCTCACTACCTACTGTGGACTTCAGTAATTACACACACACGCGCGCGCCTATTGTAGGCAGTAGGTTAGGTGGTGTAGACATACAGACTTAACATATATCCATACATGTACAATGGACAGTCATTAAATCTTTTATTTTACTCAATTGTCTTGTGGCTGTGTAATAGAAAGAATATTGGCTCTGGGTTCATATCTCAGCTCTATTAATTACAGCCTGTAATCTTGGGCAAATCATATAACCTCTTTGAGATTCAGTTTTCTCACATATAAAATGAGGGGCTGGATTAGATTAGGGATTTGTAAACTTTTTGCGCTATGAATCCTTTTGGCAGTCTGATGAATGCTACGGACTCCTCAAAATAATATTTTAAATTCATAAAACACATAATAGCCCAAAGGAAATCAATTATTTTGCAACAGAGTTATCAAAATATTTTTAAAATGTTAATGGATCCCAGGATAAGAATCCCTGGATCAGAGGATTTTCAACATACTTCTTACCTCTGTCTCATGATCTCACAAGTCAGTTCATCTCTCTGAGGCTCAGTTACTACATCCGTAAAATGAAGATGATAATCTTTCCATTACCTCCTTTACAACTTGATTGTGAGGAAGGTGTTTTGTAAAGTGTGCAATAGCAATGTGACTTGGTGGTGGTGTTGTTATACATTCCTGTTTGTAACACTTGCCTCTAGTTCACAGAAAAATGTCAACAAGAGACTTTTGCATTATCTGGCAATTTCCAAATGACACTGAAGATATTAATGAGTTCCAGAACACTCAAATAGAAGACAAAGAATGTGAATGCCACTAGACAGATTATTTTAGATGGATAGACTCACTCTGTCTCTGGGCTTTACGTTAGTTAAAGTATAGAAGCCTATTCTCAGGGGATGAGAATTTCCACCAACTGGATGCCTCTTTAAATAATGCCATCTTTGTTTTCAGCACAAACATCTAAGACCTTGTTCTGAACAGCATCCAACTTAGGAGGAAAGGGGGAAGCTACTAGCTGTGAAAAGATCAATTTGTTTCAAATCCATTCTTTCTTATTGCTAAAGACTTTGGCACCCAAAGTGGCTCTATTACCCATTGATGCCAACTAGAGCAGAGACTAAAGGATTTCTCCCTGCACCACAAGTCAGAGATTCAGCAGATAAGCCAAGTGGAGTGGGAGCTTTGAGTCATGCTTTGCAAACTGACTACAGTCATTGGCCTTCTCCCACCTATTGCAGCTCCTATTTCCAGAGGAAAACCTCTGCACTTTGCAAAATGTCATAAATATTTTATAATATAATAAATTTCTATTTAAAGAGGTTAAAACCTAAAGAAATTAGTATAATGGTAACATTATGGCAGTGGTAAAAAATATCTTGCCCCAGTTCAAATTCCAGTTTGTTTGTTTTTCCATTTAGGGGTATGACCTTAGTCAAGTAATTTCTCTGGGCCTCTGTTTTCCAATTTGATCTCTAAATTACTTTCCAATATTAATATTTTATGAGACTTTAATTAGCATGTCCTGTCCCAAGAGAGTATCTTATACATTTTCCCACCTGTGCCTGGAGACAGCATGATAGAATGAAAAGAGAATCAGATCATCTGACTCCAAATTTTAAGATCTCACTTTTAATACCATGTGACCATGGGAAAGCACAGGCAGCCCACATCTTCACGATAGTTTTCTTCTTCACCTGTACTTCTTGGAACTCCAGCTCCCTTTAGGCCTCTGGTCAAATTTCAAATTTCCTCCCTTTCCCCGCAGTATCCAGTTCATTGCTGATTCTTCTCAATTGGTGAAAATTCTCATCCCCTCACTGCCAGACTATTACAACAGTCTTCTGGTTGATTTTTCTACCTCAAGTCTCTTCCCACCTCAGGCTATCCTCCACCTAGCTGCCAAAGTGATCTTCCTAAAGACCAAATCTAACCAGGTCACCCCACCTCCAACCCCTTCCTTAATAAATTCCAGTGGCTCCCTATTGCCTCAGTCAGCCAGTCAATTAGTCAGAAAGCATTTATGAAATGCCCGCTATGTGCCAGGCACTGTTTTAAACACTGTGGATATAAAGAAAGACAATAGACAGCGCTTGGCCTCAAGAGGCTCATAATTTAACAGGGGAGACAATAGTCACTTATTTATAAACAAGCTATATACAGGATTAATAAGAAATAACTAAAAGAGGGAAGGCAGTCAAATTAAGGATTGGGAAAGTCTTCTTGTAGAAGGTTGAATTTTAGTTGAGATATGAAGAAAGGCAGGAAAGCCAGTAGGAGAGAACATCCCAGGAATGGATGACAGCCAGAGAAAAGGTCTAGAGTTGACAAAATGGAATGACTTGCTTGCAGAACAGCAAGGAGGCCAGTGTCACTGGATCAAGGAGAAAGGTATAAGAAGACTAGAAATATAGATGTGTTTTTGTAGGTTATGAAGGGTTTGGGACATCAAAAAGAGGATTTTTGTATTTGATCCTGGGGGTGATAGGGAGTTACTATTGTATATCCTGGTGACATGGCTGGATTGTAATTTAGGAAAACCATTTTGATAGTTTAATGGAAAATGAATTGGAGTGGGAATTGACTTGTGGCAAACAGACCAACCAGCAGGCTATTTCAGTAGCCCAGGCATGAGGTGATAAGGGGTCTGTACCAAAGTGGTGGAAGTATCAGAAGAGACAAGAGAATATATTCCAGAGACAGTTTGAAGACAGTACAGCTTTATTAGGATTAGCTGATTTTTTAAAGTAGTCTGAAACAACTTTATATAATTTAGTTTATTTTTCAAAAATCATTCAGTTTTTGAATGTTTAATTTTCTTGATAATTATTTTCTGATGCTGGTAATAGCTAATTATCATTAACAACAAATTTGAGGAAACCTCAATAAGGAATTATTCATCTCAATTAGGGCTAAGAACTACAACCTTCCTAATGCAAAGAAGTGTCTAATAACTGACTTAAAATGATAACTTTTAAGTTTACTTCCTTGATCACTTAAATTACTGATACCTATCTTGAAAATAAAGTTAATAGGTAAAGTGGGGGGGGGGTTAGAAAAGCATCAAAAAGAAAGTATATCCTTTACTTAAAAGTTACAAAAAAAAAAAAAAAAAGAGACCCTTCCCCTCCCCTGCCCTGATTTAGTAGCTTACTTTGCACCATAACTAGAGAAAGTTCTTTTTACTAGAAAAGTAATTTCTTATAGATTTTCTGTTTCTCTTTATATATATATATATATATATATATATTATATAATATGAATATTATATATGTATATATATATAATCTTCAAGGATATTTCAATCATAAAATGATACAACTAGATAATCAGAGAATTATATATTATAATATACTTGTCTGCCTGGAATCAATTTTTTTCCAAAAATGAATTATTGATTTGTTGATTAGTTATGTCCAATTTGTTGTGTCCCCATTTGGGTTTTCTTGGCAAGCATATTCGAGTTAAACCACATTTCCTTCTCCAGCTCATTTTACAAATGTGTAAACTTAGTCAGACTGAGTTAAGTGACTTACTCAGAGTCATACAGTTAATAAATATCTGAGACTGGATTTGAACTCAAGTCCTTCTGATTCCAGGGTCAGCACTCTATCCACTGTACCACCTAGCCACCCTTTGAAAAACAAAACAAACAAGTAAACCCCTGCAAAATTTTGCTTTGCCCAAAATCAATGTCTGAAGACTCATTAGAGGGTTGTAGAAGCCATACTGACATATGGCTTATTAACCTATTAATGAGACTTGAAAGTACCTCATCAGTATATATCAGTCCTCTGCTACATCCAGAATTGACTGGTTCTAGATACAAAACAGCAAGCCAGCAAAAACAAATAATATATTTGTAAAACACACAAACAAAAAAAGATCTGGCTATCTTAGGAACAGGACATTTGTCCTTCCTAAAGGATGATTCTGATCTATATACAAATGTACTTGACTTGACTGTGACTGATTGAGGTAACTCCTCCTACATAGCACCCCTTCATTGTAAACTAACTTATTCTTATCCTCAATATTCCTGTGTCACTGTGTGTAGTGGCAAGCACCCTGACATCCCCAAGGTGGTTGCCAACACAGGTTCTTAGATCTGCTTTTCTAAAGGAAAGCAACTCAAAAATGGGTTAACAAGCTTACTTTAATCAAACATATATTGTTTACCTAGTTCAGGGGAAAAAGGTCAGCACCCCAAACTTCAGAGTATACAGACACAACTTACAAGACAAAGAAACAAACAGATCAAGCAGACAGGCTTCCAAACTGCCCGACCATTACATCAATACCAAATCACAGTTACCAGAGAGGGAAGCATCAACATCTGGGTTTTCAAAGCCAAGGGGCTCTCAACAGCTGCCCAGAGTCTCATCTGGTCAAATCACACAACACTTCTCAAAGTGAGCCCCAAAGCAAAGCCTCACATCAGGGATGATATAGCCTTCTCCTGGGTCAGAGAATATAACCACCCTCTTGTTCCACTGCCCAATCACACAGCATCAAAGTGTGAGCATTCCTGAAAACCAAGCCTCCTGCCACAGGCTCCATGTGATCACATTCAGCCTATTAGGAGGCAGAGTATATTTTCAAATCAAGAAGGTTCTCAGAGTCTCTTAAGCCAATCAAAGGGCCAAGGGGCAGGGAAGATCTTTAAATTTGCATTTCCATTACACTGTGCAGATCTTCTCTGCTCTAACTATACTGTCAATCATTTTGTGTTTCCTGGAAAACTTGTGCAGAAATTTAGCAGACATATTACAAACTGAAAGCCATCTTCTCATGAAAATCTTTTCCAAAAAGCATACAAGTATTAGACCTTGAATGCAAAAACTTCCCTTTGAACATGACAGTATAAACAGCACAGCATGTCTCCTGTTCCTTCCTTGTAGGAAAAGTAGTAGCCACAAAGTTTTGGTCAGAATGGCTCAGTTTCACATTTTCTGCTTAGTGTTTATTAATACTGAAGATCCAAACACTGTGCACTTGGTGCATTTGGGGAATTAGCACACTCAGAGGAATTCTGTTTAAGATGAAGTGGTTAGGAGCATACTTGGTGTAGAAACTTGCCAGAAAACATAGAATTATTCAAGAAATTGTGAAGAACTTCTGTGAAGAAGTAAACTATGCTCCCTTAGTTCAGTTGTTTCCAGGGAGCTAGAAGCCTGGTTTTACCCTGGTCAGGGGGTTCAAAAGGTATTCCTTTTACTGAATATAAAAATATGTACATTCCCATATATACATGGGTCTGACAACAGGAAGCAAACCAACTCCCAATGCATATGTCAGCCATATACCAAGACTGTTCATTACCTGGGTATTTGTATTTACCTCACTATGAGCAACTCCAATGTTCATTTTCGTTCTCAAAACCAACATTGCATGGGGTAAGGAGGCAATGGGTGGTACCTTCTATTCTGACCCCACTGGAGCACCCCAAATAAATCCAACACTGCTTTGGCCCCCTGGAGCCTGAGCCCAGCTTTTCCCTCTGTCCCTTTGAGATCTAAATCTATAGATCTATGAACCAAAGGACCACTTACTCTATGAAGTGTTTCTTCCCCAAAGTGATTTTTTTTTTTTAAGCAATTGGGGTTAAGTAACTTGCTCAAGGTTACACGGCTAGTCATTATTTATGTGTGGGTGCTCATTTTCTGAGGCCGGTTTTGATCCCAGGTCATCCCAACTCCAAGGCTGGCACTCTTACTCACTGTGCCACCTAGCCGCCCCGCCCCAAAGTGATTTTGATGGTTTTTTTCCCCCAACGTGATTTTCTGCTGCATTTATCTTAAGCTCTAATTTGCTACACAGATACTGCTAAACATTATTGGTTATCCTTTTACATGAATATACCTTATCTCCCCAAGACTTTGAGTGCCATTACTGATATTTATATTTTTCTGCATTTTTCACATGACAAATACACTACTTTTCATAAAATAAATGCTCAGTAAATATTTTTTCAAGGCTATTTTAATGGAGAAACTTGTGAATAGCTCTCCAACACCAGAGTACAAACTGTATTTAGGTCAAAGTAATGGTTCACAGTATCGAGAATGTTAAAACTGAATTAGAGGTTATTAAGACAGAAACCTTCATTTTATAAATGAGGAAACCAAGGCCTAAAGGGGAGAAGTGGCTTATCCAAAGTCACCCAGCTGCTAAATGGCAAATCACAGATTTTAACTAAGGTGTAGAAGCACAGAGATTGTGAAGACCATGAGCTGGAAGGGACCTTAAAGTCCATCTATTCCAGTCTCCTCAGATGAAAAAGCCAAGGTCCAGAGAAGCTAAATGACTTGCACATTGTCCTACACGTGCTAAGCATCATAGATAGGATTCAGACCCAGGTCTTCTAACTCTAGAACCAACATTCTCCTTAATACAAGAGAATAGACACTCACACCCTGCCTCCCATTGTGGTTTATGGTGGGGACGGGGTGGGAGGGAGGAGTATTGGATATCATTTTAAATCCAATCTTCCACTTAAATTTGTGTGACCTTGGGCAAATCACTTTCCCTGCTTAGCTCTCATTGTTTGTAAAAATGACAGGATTGAACTACTTGGTCTATGCTTTTCAAATTTCACATCAAACATTCTACCACTCCAAAGCCTCATATGGAGCATCCCCAGCTCTCTGGCCTTCTCCCCTAAACCAGATATCTTTCCACGCTGGGGATTATTTGGCTAACTGGTAACTGGTTCTCTCAGACCATTATTTCAGGAAAAGACCCCGCCATGCTTCCCTTCCAGACTAATCCTTCGCACCAGCTGCTACCACCTGGTATATCCTACACTCCTTTTTTCCCCTCCTAATCCTCTCTTCCCAAGTTCTAGACTCATGAAACATAATTGAGCCAACTCTACTTTTGTTCCTGGCTAGGTTTTGGCCAATTTACTCCAGCAAAGCCCTACTCAGGAGGCTATGACTCCCCTTTGTGTGTTGTCTGCCCTATAAAAATATCAGCTCTCTGAGGCCAGAGACAGTCTCTGCTTTTTTTTTTTATTTGTACCTCCAGAATTTGTCATTCCTTCATTTATTTATTCAATCACTCATTCATATCTACTAATCATTCTCTAAGGCCCCCTCCAGCTCTAACATTTCATAAGCATAAAAACACTCTTGAAATTTCAGATGTTGGTAAGTTCAATTGACTTCGACATTTATGAAGCACCTACTACATGCAAGGCACCATGTTAAGTGTTGGGTTAAATACCAATGATGAGACAAAAGATGTTTTACAAAATATATTTATAAAGCCCCTAGGAGCACACTGTTTTTAGGCAGCCTGGTTCCTGACTCTACAATAAAGGGTGTCAATAAAGGAGAAGGCTGTCAGGAAAAACATTTGGAAACTTCCAATAAGAGGATTACTGGATAGAAAGAGAAGAATCCAATGACCCATTTTAATAATATGGATGGTTGTCACTATTCCTTCAACTACACTAAGATCATTCCCTTGGCATTTTCCACAAATTCAACATTGTAGTTGCTCAATAATGAATAATCAAATACCATCTTTTAATCAACTCCATAAGCTCAGGAAATGAGATTGATAGTCATACAGGGACCAGAAAATAAAAGACCTCCCATTTAAAAGAATGTTCTGGGAGATTTCCATTCTCCTGTAAAAATTGATTTGGAAATAGAAGCTACATGATTGTAATGAGTCCTGTATGTCTGGGTAGGGGAGTGGCGAGAGACAGAGTTCTCTTTCCAGATCCCATCCATCTTTCAAGGCCCCACTTATGTTTGGCCTCTTTCTAGAAGCCTGCCTTCCCCATTAAAGTCCACACACTGACCTCTGCCTTCTCTAAATTCACTCCAATAGTGTTTATAGTTTGAACTGCATAAGTTAACACTTGTTTTTACATGGCCTCCTACTCTATCATTTTTCTTATAAGTAACTTTTGTGCCCCTATAGAGATTCCCAAGTTTTCCAACTGAGAAAACATCTTTTTTTTGTATTTTTCTTCTGAGAGCTTGTTGATGATGTTACTTAGTTAATGTCTGACTCTTCACAACCCTATTTGGGGTTTTATTGGCAAAGATACTGGAGTGATCTGCCATTTTCTTCTCCAGTTCATTTTACAGATAAGGAAACTGGAACAAACAATTGAGGGTTAAGTGATTTGCCCAAGGTTACATAGCTAGTAAGTATCTGAGGCCAGATTTGAACTCACATCTTCCTGATCTTAGGTCTGGTACTATATCCACTGTACCACCCACCTAGTTAATATCTTCAGAGATCATAAAGATAGAGCTCAAAGTGGTCTTAGAGGTCATCTAAACCAATATCTATTTCATAGCTAAAAAAAAAAAAAAAATAGACCAAAAAATGCAGCCTATGGTCCACAGTAGATAAATGATTTGGCCACGGTTTTACAGGTAGTAACTAAGAAAAGCAAGATTTGAACCCAGGTCTTGTCACTCCAAATGCAGCATTCTTCTCATTACATCACATTGGATTCCTTATCATCTAGCAATATGATGCATCTGTGGCAAGCAGCTGAAGAAAATTACCTTTCAGGATTCAAAGAAACTCATAATGTCTTTCCCCAAATAATATTGTAGGGTTGAGGGAAGGGAGATTTCTATTTTCTTCCTCTCAAGTAAGTCTTTGAGTTTTAAAAGTTGCCTTAATTTAAGAGTAATTGGGCAGTCACATACATATCCCATGTTTTTGTTTTTCTGTATCTCGGTTCTTGTGCAAAGCCAGACAAAAGAAAAAGCCTACTCAGGCAAGGTCAATGACAGATGAACATATTAGGAAAATTCTGATTCTTCTCCTGATATACAACAAATTACCCTAAAGGCCAATGAGAGACCACAGATTTCCATATATTATAAACGTCTATGGGGAAATGACTAGTATTGACAAGTCCATAGAGACATCTCTTCTTCAAGGTCAAATCAGTATTTCTCCTCATTATGATTTACAACAATGAATAAAGATTTTTATTGACATATACATTAAATTTTTTTTTTTTACTCATGATGTCAAAGATCGATGAGGAAATGCTTGAGGTAATAGACTTAACAAGCCCAAATCTTCTGATAAATTGACTTTATGGAGAGAATTGGTACTTATATTTGCTTCATCTGTCTGATTGGCTTACAATTGTCAATTTTTGTAGCCAAAGTCATTTTCTTTCATTATCAAAATAAACTGTAATCAAGGATTTGAATTGAACCACAAAATGATAAAGCTGGAGAGGTCCATAAAGGTTACCTACCTATGCCACAATTTTATAAATATGGAAATTGAGAGCCAGAGTGGGAAGGAAAACTCATTTAAATTCACACAGTTAGTAAGTGTCTTAGCCAGGAGCAGAGCCTTAGTCTTTTAATTACAAATCCAGGTTTAGCCCATGAGATCTTCTTCATTAGCAAAACAATGGGGAATAAAAGACTAATACCATTACCTTCCAAATGGAGGTGCTAGAGAAGCAGTAGAACAGGATTTTAAGAGGGATTGAAAGTTTATGATAGAAACTGCACCTTCCCTCTCCATCAATATATGGAGAAGCTAAGTGAAGGCCAAATCAACAACAACGCCAGACTGACACTAGGGAAAGTCTAAACCAGGGTGAGGAACTTACAGCCTCTAGAGGCCACATGTGGCCTTCTAGGAAGTTGGGGTCAGCCTTTTGACTGAGTCCAAGTTTTATAGAACAAATCCTTTTATTAAGGTGATTTGTTTTGTGCAGTTTGGATTCAGTCAAAGGGCCGTACTTGAGGGCCACATGTGGCCTTGATGCCCCATGTTTCCCATCCCTGGACTAGGCCAAACCTGGGAGTGAGGAAGCAGATGCAATGTTTAAATCATAAATCAAATATTTCCAGGAGAAAACAAAAACAAAAAGCAAGCATTATATCGATAACACCAAAGGCCTAATGAAAGTATTTAAATGAGGCTTCTATTTCTTTTAAAGTTGTCTCACCTTGTATCTGGGCTAGATGCATAATGAATAGAAAGGGAACTTGAATTTAATATTCTAATAGTAATAATTAGTAATTTGATCAGCCAACAATTACTAAGCATTTAAATTTTTTTTATTTCTTTAAACATTTCCCAATTACATGTTAAAAAATTAAATCATTTTTTTTTTAATTTTGAGTTTTGAATTCTTTCCCTCCTTTCTTCCCTTCTCCCTTGCTTGAGGAGATAAACAATTTGATTTTAATTTGTGAGGTCACAGTAAGTATTTATTAAATATCCTACTATATGTCAGAGACTATGCCAGGAACCAGGGATGAAAGGAAAAAAAAAAGGAAACAATTTGTGCTTTCACAAGAGTTTATGTTCTATTGGTCGGGATAATATGCACATACATGCACATGTACATATATAGTGGGATAGAAAGAGTAGAAAATGTAGGAATTGAGTGAACCATACTGATTCCATCCTGTGACTAATTCTGGATCCCTTTCTATTCAATTATGGATCTAGTCCAATTTCTGTCTTGAGAGAAAACTTTATTGCATTGCTTGAACCTAGCCCCAAGTGACTAGGAAATGAGACCATCTGCTTGTTGTTGTTCAGCCATTTCAGTTGTGTCTGACTCTGTGACCCCATTTGGGGTTTTCTTGGGAAAGATACTGGAGTGGTTTGTCATTTCCCTCTCCAGCTCATTTACAGATGAGGAAACTGAGGCAAATAGGGTTAAGTGACTTGTCCGAGGTCACAGAACTAGTAAGTATCTGAGGCCAGGTTTGAACTAATGAAGATGAATCTTTCTGATTCCAGGCCCATCACTCTATCCCCCAAGACATCTAGCTTCTCCTCTACCTGTTGCTTAGATACCCCTAACTGAGGACCTATGTTAATTCTGACCAGAAACCCAGCAAAATCCAAAGACTGATGCAAGGAGTTCCCACAATCATGCAAGTCAAGCAACACATATGTCTTATCTCAATAGTGGTTCCATACTGGTCAGTTACCGTTTCCTCTTTTGTTTCTAAATTGAAATCAATACTTTTCGGGAGGGAAGAGGGAACGACACTTTTTTTTTTTTTTTTTTGATTCAGAGAATTGCACCTGATGACTCTTCCCCTCCCAATTTGGAAAACCACTAATCTTTCCTCCAATTTGAAATCAGATTACCCAATCTCGTATACTGTTTTATATCCTATTGTTTTCTTTTAATTCATAAAAGTCTGTCTCCCCCTGTATTCAGGGTCCAGTGCTAAGCTGAGGAGTCCATGCCAATTTTTTAAGCAGCTGAAATGCATTGCTTAATAAATCTATGCTCAGAAGCCTGAGCCTTTATTTTCTGTTAGTTATATATACATATAGATAGACCACATTCAAAATAAATACAAGATGTGTGTACTCACTCACCCATACATATATGCATAGGTACATATATCCCTCTTGAAGTAGGAAGACTTGAATGGACTATTGCATAGGGCCCTGTGGACAACAGTCCATATACGATTACATATATGACAGTGAGAAGAACACAAAATGGGGAATTGTTTTGTAGGTATTAAGCATTTTAAAATTATTTATTAAACTGAACTGATATGATCAAAATAAGAAAACAGTTCTGAACAAGTCTGGGAAGTGATGGAACAGTGGCACTTCTGCAAGTGAAGAGGTCCACATGGGGTGTGGAAAACAAGAAATGGCATGATGCAGTAGAAAGGACACTGGGAGTGAAGTCTGCAGACCTAGGATTGAATCTTAGCTCTGAGGCTTACTACCAATATGATCTTGAATATATTGTTTCCTTGTTCTGTACCTCAGTTTCTTTCTCTGAAAAATTAGAGTGCCAGACTAGAAGACATCCAAGATCTCTTCAGTTCTGCCATTCTAATGATCAGTACCCCTTCCAGCTCTAACATTCTGTGTCTGAAAGTCTCTTCAATCTCTAATGTATAACGATCCTATGAATCTAGCAACTTCCCTTCCCCTGCCCCAAATTTGGCTAAAGGTTTCTTTAACTTTCTATATTCTTTGACTAGTCAGTGGCTATTCTTGGTCATATCCCATCTAACCCATCAATTCTGGGAATCAGACAGACAGCCTATAGGCAGGAAATAGACATACTGGCTTTCTGAATCATCATGACCCCCAAAATGACAAGGCACAGTCTCACTCTCCCAGAGATGACTATATTATTCTCACAGGCATATTCTCTTCCCAGGTCATTCATTCTCTACCCAAGGGAGTGATCCCCCACAGCTAATTGGAAACCGACTGACGACTAGTACTTCTGCCAGACAGAAGCCTTCTTGCTTTTAACACAATTCTGGCAATCTTTAAGGTCTGAACAAGCCCACTGGGGGAACATGATGAATTTTTCACACCTGTTCCTCCAAAAGGGGAGGGGGAGACATACTCTAGTCATGCACAGGCAGAATTCCAATAACTCTCTTCCTTTTCAGAGGAAACTTTCCAGTAATATGGGCCACAAAACGGATGGAAAATATATCCTCACTCTTTCCCCGCAACACTAGAACAGATGCTTAAAGTCTGGCTGAGATTCTGGCTGGTCACGTCAGACCCCCACATGGAAGCCCGTTTTGTAGAGTGAGTGACCAGTGGAAACAAGTAGGGGGCAGAATGTGCCCTATGGGGGTGGCAGAGGTTCCGGAGAACCATCTCAAGGCATTACACAACTCATCAGGAATGTAGCTTTTTGTAAGCTGGTTTGAAAAAAAAAAAACATCATAGCTTACTTCACCAAACATTCCTTCAGGAAGAAATACAGAGCAATAAGTATCCTGTGATCCATCCTAGAGAAGGGCCAAGGCAAGAGGCCAGCATACTAGAAGTGTCATTTCCCAGCTGAGGTGTTCTAACACCCCCTGAACATAACAAACACCAGAAGAGAGACACCATTGGGCTTACCCTGCTTAGGTAGGGGAGGAGCGGAGGTACACTATTCAAGTGTGGCAAGATGATTTTCATATCATAGTTGTTCCTGCTGTTTCATTTGTTAACATCATTAAATCTTTTCCATGTGACAATATTTCTTCTCCACTGCTAGATTCTCAACTCCTGCCATGGGGGAGGGGAAAGGAATGATAGACAGAGTCAGGAAACCTGGAAAATAAAACTGAGCTCTTCCATAAACTCAAATTCACCATAGGACCCTGGTCCAGTCATATCCCTCATTCAGTCCACTATGTCATCAACGATAAAAAATGGAGTGAAACAAGATAGTTGCCAAGGCCTTTAAGCTTTATGTTCTCTTTCCCATTCTGATATATTCCATAGTTCAAGTTCCTTTCTGACTCTAACATTACATTTTATATAAATTTTATTCTATATTATTTATGTAGTATATATTATAATTCTATATTATACTTTTATAAGAAGCAGTGTAATGTGGTGGATAAAGTATGAACTTGGAGTCAAAAAGACCTGGTTTTCATTGCCTGGTATAATATTAAGCACATGGGGGAGCTGGATAAATACCTGTAGAGTCATAGCAGATAATGCAGCAAAAAGTTGTGTCTTGGCATCCTTTTGAAACTGGAAAGAGGGGGCATTTCTCCAAGCATCTGAGGAAGAAAGAGGTAGAGGTATTTGAAAGATATGTATAAAGTAGAAATTGACACAAAAGCTCTCTATAATAGCATAGGAATAGTGCCCACTTTGGAATGCCCTGTGGCTGTAACAAATTCGAGCTGATGACCAGCCTCAGATAAGAGGACCTCTAAGTGGTTATGTGGTCAAATCTAGAATATTGATCCTGGAATGTAATAGATTTTATCTCCTCCTCCCTCCCCTTCCACACAGATCATAAGCTCCTTGAGGTCAAGGATAGTATTTCATTCTTTTTGTTTTCCACTTTGCTTTTCTCTTCTGTAAAATGGAAGGGGTATGGGGCAGCTAGGTGGAGCAGTGAATAGAGCACCGGCCCTGGAGTCAGGAGGGCCTCATGTGACCTCAGACACTTAACCATAATTGCCTTGCCTCCCCCTCCCTCCAAAACAAAACAAAACAAAACAAAACAAAACAAAAAAAAAAACCAACAACTGAGAGTAGATTAGATGGTCTTTGAGGTTGATGATTTTTTTTACTCTATTAATATTTTGCTTTATGGCATACAGTACTACTTTTCCCCCCAGAAGTCCTTCATAAGAACAATATAGCCCCATTTTATATATTAGAAAACTGAGTCTCAGAAAGTAAAAAGACTTAGCAGTGGTCCCAGAGATAGTAAGTGTCTGAGTTGGTAGGCAGATCTAAGTTTCTTGACCCTGAATCCCACACTCTTTCCACTACACCACACTTGTCTGCTAAGAAGGGTTCATTTATGCTCTTCTCTGAAAACTCTCCTCCCACCCCCATAATATGTCAAATCTCTACTGAATGTTCATGGTAACACTGGAAAGAGCAGAGGACCCAGACAGCTGTACTATTTACTACCTAGGTGTGATTAGGCAAGTGATTTACATCAGTGAGCTTTATTGCTTCCTCTTGTCATTTCTGGAATACTTCCTGTTTGGAGCATTTATAACAAGCAACAAGAATAAAAATTTAAGTACAAATGCCAGATACCATGACAGCATCTAACAATATGCACCACATTACACCCAGGTAGTCCCCCACCTGTCTGCCCAGAAGAGGAAGGCATGTTTCATTACCCATTCTCTAAAACAATGATTTTTTTCCCCAGTTGTTCAGAGCTTGGCTTCCTTTGAATGATTTTTAAAACATATTGTCTCAGTAATTATGTGAATGTGTATTTGGTTCTGCTTATTTTACCCTGCATTAGTAGATGCTAATCTTCTCATGTTTCTCTGAATTCCTTGTATTCATCATTCCTTACTGTAAACTGATTTTCCTTACTGTTAGCTGATTGTTAAATTCATATATTACAGTTCATTGTTTCTAGTTCTTTGCTGCCATAACAAAGATGCAGTTATAAATATTTGTGGTATTCAGATACATCTTTGTCTTGGACATTGGGCAAGTAACTTAACTTCCTTGAGCATCACTTTCTTCTTCTGTACAAAAATGAGTTTCAAGTTAATAACCTTGCCCACTATGGTCTTTGCACCCCCTTCTCCCAGAGTACAAGTTTGTGCTTGGCTTTCAACATATAAGCCTAGAAGGGTTTTCAAAGCAAATTTGTGAATCTGCTCCTATCTATCCATGTAAATGGCCATTTTCTTATTTCTTTAAAATCTATGCTATTTGTGCTGAGTCATCCATGAGAACTACAAAACATACCCCTTTCCTAGTCAAGCTCATTTCTGGGCTTCAATTGCCCAAAGGTGAAAGACCATACCTACCATGAACAGGGGAACTATCAGTCTTTGGGACCTGTAGCTCCTTTAAATGTAACCTGAGCCACCACAGAGACTCTGACTAAGCTACATCCCATCTGCTTGAGGTTTCTGTCATTCCCAAAAGGAGCCAAAGCAGGATATGAGGAAAGGTGGAGGGGGTTTGCTCCAGAAATGTGGAAAGCACCACACACACAACCACAGACCTGGATCTCCTTCTATGGCATGATATCATCTCAGAGAACACCACCCAGAGGCATCCAGTCTGCATTCACACAACTCTAGGAAAGGCAGTGGTCAGGGGGAAGTCAGGAACATGAACACTTCGTAAACTAAAAAGTGAAACAAGCCAGACACCTTTCCTAATAAAAGCGAGAGAAGGAATTCAGAAAAAAAGAATGATATTAACACAGAATTCAGAAAAAGAATAATATACATACTCACCTCTTGTCAATCTTCTCTTCTACCTCCAGGCATCAATTAAACTAGCAATACCTTCCTTTCACTCGGTTTTGTGGTTTCCACAGGCTCTTATGTTTGTCTGCTGAAAGTAAGACTGGAGTCACTGAATAGAAATTGATTCTGTGCCCTCAGGTCTGGGCTCCCCATCAGGTTCCGTTCTTTGGAGCACAAGTTGTTGTTAAACACTTCCTAAGTCAGGCTGAGCATTGTAGAAGGCACAGAACTGGGTCTGGTGTTAAAAAAAACTGGGTTCAAACTGTTGCCTGTTACTTACTGTCCCAAGGGCCATGGGCAGTCATTGCCTAGCTTCAGACCTCAGAGTCATCATCCGTAAAATGAGATTGTCAGACTAGGTGACCTAAAGTGTCTCTCCCAAATCTAAGCCCTCTATCTAGCCCTATGCCTCTTCCTAGTCTCTCCCACTCCTTATAAACTTAATAGAGAGAAGAGAGTTACACAGGGAGAACTAGTTCACTAAATATATGAAGAGCCAGGTGAGAACCATAAGGATGATGTAAATAAGTTGATTGGAAAGCCTTTTGAAAATCCAACAGAACTCCTGATCAAGGTCAATTAACTCAACCCAGTGACCCTGAGGCAAAGTAGGAACATAGCCAGAGCTGGACTCAGACTTAATGAAGAGAAGGAATCTTCAGGACCATCTAGTCCAGTGCCCTCTTCTCATAGATGATGAAAACAAAGCCCAAAAGTAGGAATTGACTTGCTCAAAGTCATTGAAGAATATAATGAAGTCTTTAATTTTGAGTAACAAATGTTAACGTTCCTAAAATAGGGCACACTGGAGAGCCCAGTGTGTCTAAACTAGAGGATCCTTATTGGTATCACCACCACCATCATCATTATTATGATATTACCATATAATATAGGACTATAAGGGACCTTCAAGATCATCTAATTCAATGAGCAAGTGGGTCACAGAGAAAGGAAGTAACTGAAAGCCATGTAAATTTAAAAGAAATTTTTGTGATGCCTTTCCTTATATCAGTCCTTTCTGGAAATATTCAGCAACACCTTCCCCCAATTAAATTGAGCCTTCCTCGTAAAGAAAGAGAAATACTTAAAGAGAAACACCTGATCTGACAAGGCATTTGACATTCTACCCTAGCTGCCCCCACCTCACTGGCACAGATGACAGTGGTGTTTCATTATCTATCCATCATTGCTGAATTCTCAGTTACCCAGAATTCTGCTGCCATTTAGGGATCTCTTCATTTACATTATTATTATACTCATATATAATGTTCTTTTGGGTCTGTATATTTCACTGTGTGAATTCATTCATACAACCAGATTAGCACAGTGCTGGTATTGCTTTCATTCATTCAGATTTCTCCACATTTCCCTGAATTCATCCATATTATGCTTCTAAAAGGAAACCTTGGGCAAGATTCTCTTGGTGCCCAGGCTACAGCCTGGATGTAAATGGGCCCCCTGGGGGAACTGCATCAATGCTCCCTAGTTACCAAGAGACCTGCTGGGAGTATTCTAATGTTATTTCTAGCCTGCCAGAGGAAAGTATCCTTCTTGATTTGATTTTTTCCAAGGACAAAGCACCACAAGGCTCAGGATGCTGTCCTCAGCTTTTGGGCTCATCTCTACTTTCATTTCCTTTTGAGGAAGGAACATCTGGCTTAAGAGTATGCATAGAGGAAACGTTGATTAACTGAATCCCAGGGAATGATGTAAGAGCTTCTCTCTGAGGGTATAGAAGGTAGCTTCCAAAGAGGATCTGGCTCATATTCTCAATTTGTTTCTCAAAAAGTTTTAGTGATATCTGCTGGTTTTGTATCATAGTCATTTCTGGAAATGATCGCCTCTCTCCACCCCCTCCTTGTTCCCTCTCAATTTGCTTTGCTGGTTTGTCATCCACAAGTCAGCCTCCTTCCAACTGTGGATGTTCCTCAAGGCCCAGCCCTGGACCTTCTTTTTTCTATAGTCTCTGTCTCGGTGACCTCATCACCTCCCATGTGTTTAATTATCATCTCAATGCATATGACTCAGATTTGCCATTTTTCTCTCCTATGCTTCTGTCCCAAATCATCAACTGCCTATTGGACATACCAGACTGAATGTCCCAGAATCATCTCAAACTCAACATATTCAACGAATTTCTATCTCCCCTAAGATAAAATGTAAACTCCTCTATTTGGTTTTAAAAGCTATTTACCATTTTTAAAACTCCCATTCTATCTTTCCATCCTCATCTCACATTACTTGCCTATTTTCACTTTCTGATGCAGCCAAATTGGCCTTTCCCATGTTTTTCACATACACCTTTTTACTCTCAAGTTCATGTTTTTGCTTGGGCCTTCCTCTATGCACACAGTGCATTCCTCCCTTGTCTGCACCTCATAGTCTCTCTCCCTTCCTTCAAAATGCATCTCAAGTGCCAACTTCCACATAAAGCCTTTCCTGACCCCTCCTTCTACTGTTAACTCCTTCCCTGTTAACCTATTTTGTGTTTAACTACTTTGTATTTATTCTTTATAAAATTACATATACACTTGTCTTTCTAATTAGAATGTTCCTTGTAAGTAGAGTTTGTTTCATTCTTTATATTTGTATTCCTAGAACCCTGCACAGTGGATGGCTCGTGGTAAGTGACTATTTTAAGGGTGTTTTGGCTTCACAACTTAACTAAGTTGCTTGAAAGCAGGGCAGTTCTTTTATATCTCCCATAATGTCTACCAAAGTACAAGGCAAGCAGTATATTTTTTAAGTACTTGAAACATTGATTAAATTAATCCTTTGAGTGGGACATGGTCCAGGGTTATAGACTTGTCTCAGACTATGGCTCCCTCTGAAAGGAGACTTATATATGTCAGTAGATTATAGCAATTATCCCAAAAGACCATAAAGGAATTGTATCTTATGGATAACATTGTATGCCACAGCTAAACCCTACTTTTGGTTCATTATTACTAAAATAATAGATTATATTTCATATAAAATGGAACCTATCATACATTCCAACATGACAAGAATCTCACTTATCAGAGGTCAGCACGTTATCAGCTGAACATAATCCCATGGTGAAGATCTCATGTAATAAGTTTAAGTGTTTAAAAGGGTGGTGACAAGATAAAGAATTTCAAAAAACAGAGATGAAACCTCAGGCCAAATGGACCTAAATAAACATTGCTTTCTTAGTAGAATATAAAGCACTAAAGTAAATTTTTTAAGGATTATCTATGATTTAATTGGTTTAGGGGACTCCTGAAGAGGAAGCTCCCTCTACCAATGCCTATTAGCGCCTACTCTGTGGCTCATGGTCTTTAAAAGTTAGTTGCAAAAAAAAAAATAGTTAAAGTTGTCTGGAGAATGGGAGCTTGAGTGACTTGTTTACATGGCCAACATGAATTCAAGTGAAGGTTTTCTTCATTCTAAAGCTGATTATACACCGTACCATGCTGCCTTTCATATAGTCATACAAAATAAGTACAAGATATATATATATATACACACACACACACACACACACACACACACACACCATCTACCTTAATGTCATCCAGAGTTCCCACGCTCACTTGGTTCAAGATAGGCCATATGCTTATGTACCTGAATTCCAAAACCTTGTAGACAAGTAATATAACACATCTAGTTATGCTGACAAAGTTATGGGATTGTGGGATTTATTCTGAAATTGAAAAAGGGAGTCCGATGCTACAATTTAGGCTAAGGGAGCCTCAGCTACCTTTGAATACTCCAGTCACAAGAAGTTCAGCTAAGTGAAATTGAAAACTGGTAAGATTCTTTTGCAGTTAAGGTCTGAAAAATGGGAAATCTATCAGTAATTTTTACTATCTCTGAGTGTTCTTCCTTTGCCTCAGGATGAAGGGTCTGGGCTATGTGGCCAATATGAGGAGTTCTGCTGTATTTTCAAAAGTCTCCCCAACTTATTTAAATTATCCTTATGGCTCTCATATTAGGGAGATCAGTAATGGCATTCCATTTTTTTCTTCAAAAGAGGAAAAGAAGGGGCAGCTAGGTGGCACAGTGAATAGAGTACCAGCCCTGGAGTCAGGAGGACCTGAGTTCAAATCCAGCCTCAGACACACAACACAAAACTAGCCATGTGACCACCTTGGGCAAGTCACTTAACCCCGATTGCCCTACATTCCCCTCTCCAAAAAGCAAATTTAAGAAAAAGAGGAAAGGAAACAAGGCAATTAAAAGTAAAGTAGGAGTTTTGACTTCCTAAGATTAAGAAACTTTTATATGAATAAAATGAAGGAAAATAGTTTTTGGAAAGGAATGGAAAATGAGGGGGAAAATATTTGCCTAAAATATTACTGATAAGATGATTATAGGTTATAGATGAACTGCTGGTATACATCAGTGGAGGAATTATCCATACTGAGAGTTCCCTATACCAAAGAAATCATGAGTCCAAATTCCATTCCCTCTCCCCCAAAACTGTTACACCTGATACATTCACTGGTACTGGGCTTGGAAAATCTACATCTACCCATTTCTCCTTTTCTCACCTTACCCTTCCGTTTTCAGTGATAAATCAGAGCTTTGGTCCAATCTATTTTTTATTCATTCTAAGATACATTCTACCGAGGACCGTTTTCAAATCATCCTTATATCTTAAGTTGGCAGAAAGCTTAGCAATCATCTGGTCCAGCCATTTCATTTTACAGAGGAAAACGGTCTCAAAGATACTGTTACTTACCCAAGGTAGTAGAGTCCACATTTGAGCCCAGATCCTATGACTACAAATTCAGGGCCCTTTCCACAGCTGCCTCCCTTAAAATTATAATAATCTAGTTATGATCATAGCAGCTCAGGATTGTAAAACCGAGTAAGAAGAGTTGGAGTGCAACTTAGAAAAGATACAAACTGTTTTGGAGCTTTAAAAATTATTAACTTCAAAAGAAGAATGTTGTAGAGAGGAACAATTCTTATCTGTTCACTAAGTAAGCCCCCTAAAGACCTCTGTTTACCTGTAGGTAAATTTATGAAGACTGTTCACTCAGAAGATCATACAATTATGGCTCAGGAGGTGAAAGGTTTCTCAGAAATCATCTAGTCAAAACCCAATGCTGCAGATAAGAAAACTGAGCCCTCAGGATGTTAAATTACTTAGATGCTTTGTCACTTTTATGTATTCCGCTGTAATTGTACCTTAAATCACCTTAAAACACTTTATCCAAATTTGTCCAACCAATCCTGCCCCCCAAAAAACAATAATCTAATTAGTTGGGGCTTTCCTACAAATGCCTTAAAAATCACAACACTGTGTGGGGATTTCTTATCATTTGTCTTGGGTGATAAATTATCCCTCTTCAATCATTACACAGCAGGATTCTTGAATCACTCATGTGATCTCTTGGGGCCCCTGGCCTCCAGACTGCATCTGGGCCAGTTGTTGACTGGGCAGGTGTTCAAATGGACTTAGACAGATTTTGAATTTCTCCTAAAAGAACGGACTTGGAGGCTATGTCTGAGAAGGCTTACTTTGTGTTCGACTGAAGGGCTTAAGTCTGTCCCCTGATAGCATAGCCACATATGAGATCATTGAATAGAGCGGAAACCAGAGAGAAAGAAAACAAAAATAGAAACTAGGAGCTTGCTCATTGTTCCTAGAGGCATCAGGGGAACAGGTAGTCTGGTATGTTTTGGCTTGTTACTATACTTTTCTTTCACTAAAACTTTTCCAGTTAAAGTATAATTTTTAAAATAGCAATATTTTTAAAACAATAATAAAAATTTCTGGAAGTCCTGAATTTCATATACCCCAGGGTACATTATTCCTCTTCTGCCTTTGAAATCTAGAGGGGGAGATCCATATATTATATCTGCTACCCACTGACTAGGGTCACTCTTCCCCAAGGAATGATACTGCAATGAAGAGTCCTTCTTACTGGATAAATCACACATATAAAGACAATACAAGGAAGTCACAGAAACTATGCTTGGCCCTTGACCTATGCACAATACTTTCCAACCACTTCTACTCCCTTTTTTCCTTCTTCCCCTACCCACTTAACAATATTGGTCATGTGACTACACCTTTTACTCCAATACAAGATGTAAAGAAGTGTGACCACACATAGTACAGGAAGAGCAAGTCATGAACAGGAATCATGACACCTGGGGCAAATTTAGTTGAGCTACATGTGCTTAAGTGTGTGTATGTGTTTTTCTGTGTGCATATATGTGTGTGTGTCTTTGTGTGCTGGGGGAGGCATCCTACTATCTGATAACCACTATTTATGACTAAAGTATCTTAAAAACTTAAAACAAAGGAGTCAGAGTCGTTGAGAAACCAGGGTGGAAGGGTGTTTAAAGAAGGCAGGCATTAAGGTTGAAAAGAATCCTATAAACCAGAAATTTATTGGGAGGGAAAGGACTCTGAGGTCCACAGATGATAGTAACAAATATCCATAGAGACGGAATGAATATTTTTTTTTAATTAACAGAAAAGGAATTTCTCTCATTCCCCCAGTGGTCGCATCCAAAAAATATATATAGATATATATAGATATAGATATATATATATAGATATATATATATATATATCTATATATATATATAGATATATATATATAGATATATATATATAGATATATATATATATCTATATATATATAGATATATATATATAGATATATATCTATATATCTATATATATATATCTATATATATATATATATATATATATCATTCTGTCCTGAGCCCATTTATCTCTCTATCAGGAAGTGGGCATCATGCTTAATCATTACTCCACTGGAATCTTGGTTGGTCACTGCACTGATAAGAGTTCTTAAATCTTTCAAAATTGTTTTTCTCTACAGTGTTGATGTTATTGTAGAAATTGTTTGGAGTGAGCTATAAAGGACTAGATTACTGAGTGATGGTACAAGAGAATAAGTCAGAAAGCGATAGTGGGAGCAAAGCCTGTGCCAGCTTCCCCTGCTTCTGGGTGGCCCTGGGTGTAGACAGCCAACCTTGTAAAGGGTGCCAAGTAATGCAATGTCTTCAAAAGGAGGTTAGGTTTCATTCAGTACCAGAAAATAGAAGGAATGTAAAGGGAAGCAGTCTTAGGATCACACATTTAGAACTGAAAGGGACATTAGAGGTCAACTTCCCTTTTTTCCATTTTTTTGATGAAGAAAGTGATGAGAGATCTCAAGTGACTTGCCTAAGGTCACTCAAATAATAAATAGTAGAGACAGGATTCAAACACAGTTCCTTTAAACTCTAAATCTAACATCCACTTCCATACCAAAACAAAGTAAAGTTCCCTAGAATTCAGCAGAAAAACAAAGGAGACAAGTAACTAGGAGGACTAGAGTCTTAGCCATGGCTGCAGCTGCTTTGTCCTAGGCTCTAATCTTTTCAGTTGATCCTACTGTAATCCCAGGTATCCTGTGTGACAGAGTCTCAGGCCAGGTGATTCACTGGGTAAAGTTAGGGTGGATGCAGAATGTACTTGTGTTGGGAGGAAGATGCCTAAGAAGAAGAATGTGAAGTCCACAAGACCCTGGGAGGGGTGGGGGAGAGTAAGAGAGGTATCCAGGGACTTTAGGAAGCAGGTAGTATAGAGAAAGGGGTTCTGTTGTCTGGAGTTATATACTCAGAAGAACAGCATCCAGCTTACTATCCCAGTTGGCCCATACTAGTTCTTTGTCTTAGTAGTGTTCTCAGGCAGGACACTCCCTACTTGGAATCAGAAGACTTAGGTAAGAATTCTGCCTTCAACAAGTTAGTTCTTTCCAGCTAGTTCTTTGTTCGCTCATCTATAAGAGGAGAGAGATGGATGAGAACGTCTTTGAAGTTTTTCCATGTCTAACATTCTAAATTCTAAGATTTCTTGCAGCCCCAGCATTCTATGAATCTATGAATTAAGTAACAGCGCCTGCTCCTTGGCCCCCTTCACTAGGCAAAATGATTTGTACATTAGCACCAGCATCCCAATAGCTCAGCCACAATGCCTTGATTAAATGGCTCCTTGTTGTGATATAAGGAGGTAATGCCACTGACTCTAAGGAAACCCAGATTTATCTAACTGCTATAACTATCTGGGTTATCATAGTGCTGCCTAAGAGCAAATATTTAAGTACAGTTGCTGAAATTCAACAGAGGGCTATACAGAAAGAGGAAGCTAGGTGGGAGAATCAGCATTTATTGAGTTCACTATTTAAGACATTGTATTGCTGGGGAAGGGGCAGGTGATATACATACATATATGGGTGATGTATATATGTGTGTGATTAGACATATTACATATATATATATATATAACCACACATACACAAACATGGTTCTTTCCCTCCAAGAGCTACATACTAATTTGAGAAAGAAACCATACAACCACAAAAAAGATACAAGCTAATATTCAACAAAAGCATACAAATGAGTATGAATTCTCTTGACCCACCATAACAAGAATGTTCACTTAACCTCTTTTGTTTAAATTTCCTTGTCTGTAAAATATAGACAGTAATTCCTGTCCTGCCTGCCTTTTTCACAAGGCTATAGTAAGGATCAAAATGAAGTATGTGGCAGTGTTTTTTGTAAACTATATAACTATGATGAGATTTGTTACTAATTAAAACTAATTATCTACTAGGAGTCTTCTCCTCTGTCTGTGAAGGGTCTCCTCAGTGCCAAGGAGCCAGCTGAGCCAGCCTTCAACCAAGATATCTACCTCTAGACCCCATCCTTCTAACCACATCTAGCCTGTCTCAGCATGATCTTACCTACAAAGCAGGGGAAATGGCCTAAGAGATAAAAGAGAGAGAATCTAAGTGGGACGGCAGTGACTTACACAGCTATTAAGTTTCAGAGGCAAGATTTCAACCCAACTCTTCTTTACTCCAAGTCAAGAGATTTATTTCCCTATAGTCCCACTGCCTTCCCCCACCTCCCTCACTCCACCCCACCCCAGGGAGCAATCACAAAGAAGTCCATAACCCACAGGATGGGAACCACCCATAAAAGACAATCATCCTTAGCCTTTATTTTTCCCAGCAGCAGGCAAGGTGATAAGTCCATTGGATTTAAAGTGCCCTGCCTTTGCCAAGAATCATTAGCTGTGGGCATGACTTCGTTGGTGGCCCCTTTATTGTATCCAAGGGGATACTTTGTTCCTGAGATTCCATTCATTCATAGTCTACGTGCTACTCCTGGCAGTTTAGGTTCAACCAGGCGGCCCGGCCATTCAGGGCAATTGGAGCACAAGCCCCACCCTGGGCTCGGACCTAAGAATCTAGAAAATGTGTGTGTGTGTGTGTGTGTGTGTTGTGTGTGTGTGTGTGTGTTGTGTGGTGGTATTTCCTTTTGAATTTTCACCCCCCCTCCCACTTTGAAAAATCACTTACCATTAATCCTCTACAGAAGAGCAAGTGCCAAAAAAAAAACCTTGAACTCTGATCTCCAGGATACTTCAAACGTGTCCCACCAGAGTCAGAGGCAGTGGAAACTGGATTCTGAGAGAAAACCAGATAGAATTTATAAGATGTAGCCAACCTGTAACCAAGAGAAGGGGATAGGGAAGTAGTTAGATGTATGATTGTTGTGGAAATGGAAAAAACTTGCCACAAAATGATGCCAAACCCCTATAGGGTCATGCCCCTTTTCACCACAGCACCATAGGGACTCTCAGGATAGGTGGGTTTGGAGTCAAAGGGCTGGATCCTAATCCTTCTGCTTTGGTGCTTACTATCTTGTGACCTTGGGCAAGGTCATAGGATAGTACATACAGAATTGGAAGAAACCTTAGAAATCATCGTGACCATCCTGGACTAGGGCAATAGCTTCTTAATTGCTTTCCCTGTTTCTGGTATCTGCCCTCTCCAACCCATCTTCCACAGAGTTGTCAAATGAATATGCCTAAATCATAGGTCTGACCAAGTTATTCTCCTACTCAGAAATTTTCTGTGCTACCCATTGCCCCTAATAAATTATGTTGTTGTTCAATCGTTTCAGTCATGTCTAGCTCTTTGTGACCCCATATGGGGTTTTCTTGGCAAAAATATAGCAGTGGTTTGCCATTTCCTTCTCCAGCTAATTTTATAGATGAGGAAACTGAGGCAAACAGGGTTACGGGACTTGCCCACGTCACACAGCTAGTAAGTGTCTGAGGTTGGATTTTAACTCGAGTCTTCCTGACTGAAAATACAGTATTCCCCCACCCCAACTCACCCCACCCCCAGTAAAATGTAAGCTTTTTAAGAACTGGGGCCATTTCAATTATGTCTTCCCAATACTTAGCACAATTTCTGACACATAGTAAGTATATAGTAAATATTTGTTTAATCACATTGTATTCTAATGCTAATTTTTGTGTTTCTGCAAAACTGTACAGACCAAGTACAAAGCCTTAGTATTAATCAATTACAAGAATTTTTAAGTACCTGTTTTTGTGCCAGGCACTGCCTTAGATGCTAGGAATAAAACAACCAAAAACGGAACAATACCTGCCCTCAAGGAGCTTATATTCTGGGCGGGGGGGGGGGGAGAGATTTATACATATGCCAGGTGCTGTAAAAGTCTTAGTGCAGTCTTATGTTTTTAAAGTTTAGAATCACACTAATATTTTTGGGATCCCCTATATAAATGTATACAAAATACATACAAAATAAATGGGAAGATGGAAAGGATAGATACTAGTAATTGAGGGGAATCATGACAGGCTTCCTGTAGAAGGTGAATGTATCAATTGTGATGGCGAATGCCTATAATTCCCGCTACTAAAGAGGTAGGGGCTAATGGATCACTTGACTTTAAAAATTCTAAGCTGAGGGGCAGAGCCAAGATGGCAGAGTAGAAACAGCTCATCCAAGCCACTATGCCACCAGATTCCCCCCAAACTATGTAAAAGGGGACTCTGAACAACTTCTGGAGCCCCAGCACCCACAGAAAGACACAGAGAAGCTAACCTCCCACTGAGGACAGCCCAGCAGCCCTGCAGGAAGGACCAGCAAAGCACTCTGGGAGCCGGCAGCGAGCAGTGCGCAGAGCGCGGGGAGCTGAGCCAAGTGGAGCCCAGGTCCCCGTGAACCGAGGTTTTAGCCCCAGGGCGGCAGGGCCAGCAGCCAGCTGGAGAGACCCCAGAACACTAGCAGCTGTGGCGACTCCAGAATTATCAACATAGACATGCCTAGGACAAAGTAAGAGGTTAGTGCCCTATAGATTTTGGGACCAGCATTTGGGGAATGCCTCAGCTTCCTCCCCTGGGGGCTAGAAGCCGCTAAGGAGACATGCCATTTTGGAGTTTTCAGAGGCAGCTCCAGCTCCTGGCTTGCAAACTTAGGGAGATCCAGTGATCAGTCTTGGGGGGTAATCACTCTTACTTTAACCTCCCTGGATCTGGATTGTGAAGTGGGGTGGAAGTCATGGGTGGGTTTACAGCTTGTCAGAAATGGAAGTTGCCCTCCCACATGTTCGGGACGAAAATTCCCCTATCTGTCGCAAAGACATACTGTGGCAACAAGCCCAAAAGTCAAGAAATTAAGTGGCAACATGCCAAGGCAAAGGAAACAGAAAAATGCAACCCTAGACTCCTATTTTGGGGGCACAGAGTGGCAAAAGGACTGTGAGGTCAGAAGTCCTGCTCCAAAAGCCCCAGGGGAAAACATGAGGGGGTTGCAGGCCATAGAGGACCTTAAGAAGGACTTTAAAAATCAAATAAGAGAAGTGGAGGAAAAATTGGAAAGAGAAATGAGAAGGATGCAGGAAAAGTATGAAATGAGGGTCAACAGCCTGACTGAGGAAAACAACACCTTAAAAAATAGACTAACTCAAATGGCAAAGGAGGCCCAAAAGGGCAATGAGGAGAAGAATGCCTTAAAAAGTCGAATTTGCCAGATGGAAAAAGAATCTCAAAAGTTCACTGAGGAGATTCATTCCTTCAGAGTTAGACTGGAGCAAATGGAAGCTAATGACTTTATGAGAAATCAAGATGCTGTTAAGCAGATCCAAACAAATGAAAGATTAGAAGGCAATGTGAAATATCTCATGGGAAAAACCACTGACCTGGAGAATAGATCCAGGAGAGACAATTTAAAAATTATTGGACTACCTGAAAGCCATGATCAAGGAAAGAACCTAGAAATCACCCTTCAAGAAATTCTCAAGGAAAATTGCCCTGATGTTTTAGATCCAGAGGGCAAAATAGAGGTTGAAAGAATCCATTGATCACCTCCTGAAAAAGATCCCAAAAAGAAAACTCCCAGGAATATTATAGCCAGTTTCCAGAATCCCCAGATCAAGGAGAAAATACTCCAAGCAGCCAGGAAGAAACAATTTCAATATTGTGGAAACACAATCAGAATAGCCCAAGACCTCGCAGCTTCTACACTGAGGGATCAAAGGGCATGGAATATGATATTCCAGAGGGCAAAAGGGCTGGGAATGAACCCAAGGGTCACCTACCCAGCAAAACTGAGTATTTTGTTTCAGGGGAAAATATGGTCATTCAGTGGAATAGAGGACTTTAAAGCATTCTTGAGGAAAAAACCAGAGTTGAATAGAAAATTTGACGTCCAGACACAGGAAGCAAGAGATGCCTGAGAAGGTAATCAGGGAAAAGAAATCAAAAGGAACTTATCAAAGTTGAACTATTTATATTCCTATATGGAAAACAATAACTGTGACTGATGAAATCTTTCTCACTATGAAAATAACGGAAGAAGGGTGTGTGGTAATATGAATATATATGTGAATGTGTGTGTGTATATGGATAGAGGGCATAGGTTGAATTTGTTGGGAAGGGAGAATACTCAAGGGATGAAATTATGAGGTGAGAGAGGAAAGTGGCAAGAGGAGATAGGGAGAGACAGGGTAGGGTAAACTATCTCATGTAGAAGAAGCAAGGGGAAGTGGTTGCAATGGATGGGGAGATTAGGAAGGCAAAAAGGCAAAACCACATTCTCATTGAATTTGGTTCAGGGAGAGAATGACATACATACTAAATGGGATATCTCAACCTACAGCAGAATAGGGGGAAGGGGGATGAGAGGAGGGATGATGGATGGGAGGGCATCCTTGGGGGAGGGGAGGTTGGAAGTACCCACTATAGAAGAGGGACAGGATCATGTAGGGAATGGACCAGGTGGGGGGTGGGATGAGTGGGAGGGAATTATAAGCAGCCTTGTACAATATATCTACTTTGATAATGTTTTGCATAGTGAGACATGTACAACATATACTGAATTACTTATCTCCCCAGAGGGAATGGGTGACAAGGGAAGAAGGAAATGGATCTGAAATTCGAGGTCTTAACATTAAATGTTCCAAATATATATAAATACTGTTATTAATACTCTTTTGCTTGTAATGGGGAGATAAGATGTGCAGGCATTGGGACACAAAGATTCACCTTCCTCTAATGGAAAAGTCGAAGGGGGTATGGGAGAAGGTATGGGAGAGAGCAGATTGGAGGAAGCGATATCTTGCGGGACTGCTCTTCTGGGAGGGTGGGTAGGGGAACAACAGTGGGGGAAAATGATTGTAACTCAAAATCTGACAGAAATGAATGATGTAAAACAGAAGTTAATAAAGCATTTGTTTAAAAAAAAATTCTAAGCTGAGGTAGAGCTAAAGCCTATTGGGTTTCCATATTAAGCCTAATATCAATACGATTAGTACACCCCTGGGAGCCCAGGTTGGAGATGAAGTAAACCAAAGCTTCTGTGTTTATCAGCAGCAGGATTAGGTGAGCAAATGGATACTGTATTTCAAGCTGAGACAAGGAGGAGGAGGAAGAAGAGGAAGGAAGGAAGGAAGGGATGAAGGAAGGAAGGAAGGAGGGAAGGAGGGAGGGGAGGAAGAAGGACGGGAGAGAGATAAGGACAAAGGAAGGGAGGGAGGGAGAGAAGGAGAGAGGGAACAAAGGAGGGAGGAAACAAGGGAGATAGGGAGAAAAGAAAAAGAAAAGGCATTTATTAAGTATTTACTATGTGCCAAGCACTGTGCTTGGAGATATATATATATATATATGTACATATATATATATATATGTGTGTGTGTGTGTATATATATATGTATATATATATGTGTGTGTGTGTATATATATATATATACTGGATACAAAAGCAAAAGTAGGTGTTAGAGAAATTTACATTCTAAGGGAGAAGAGGATACACAGAGCAGTGGTGACTGGGAAGGGACATTTTGGGTTGAAAGATTACAGAGCTGCTAAGTGGATCCATAGAGTAGATTGGCACAACCTTTTCATACATTACTACTATTGATTTGGTTATGGTTCCAGAACTGTTAGGGGGAGTCATGGTTCATAAAGGAGATACCACAGGACAACTGCTGGGAAGATGGTAGAGAAATATAGGAACATGAGAAGAGTCTGCTCATCTCTCTTCAGCATGATAGGGTCTAGTTTGTTACTGATAAGGAAGGGATAGAGGGAGAGAGGATGGATGTATACTTGAGCTAAGCCTTTAAGCCTTGAAGGAAACTATGGATTCTAAGATTCAAAGATAAGGAGATAAAATAAGATTATCTATCTATCTATCTATCTATCTATCTATCTATCTATCTATCTATCTATCTTATATATAAAAGATGCCATGCTATTTTTTTTTTAAAGCAATTGGGGTTAAGTAACTTGCTCAAGGTTACACGGCTAGTCATTATTTATGTGTGGGTGCTCATTTTCTGAGGCCGGATTTGATCTCGGGTCATCCCAACTCCAAGGCTGGTGCTCTTACTCACTGCGCCACCTAGCCGCCCCTTTGGGGCAATTGGGGTTAAGTGACTTGCCCAAGGTTACAAGGCTAGGTTTTTGTTTGTGTGGATTAAGTGTCTGAGGCCGGCTCCGAACTCAGGTCCTTCTGATTCCAGGGCCGGCGCTCTATTCACTGCGCCACCTAGCCGCCCCTATGCTATTTTTTTAAAGAATGTGAGAGATGGAAGAACTTTTTGAGACCTGGAATTGTGAACTTTTTCAAGTGTTTTAATAATTATAATAATTTAATAATTTTAATATTTTAATAACTTCAGTATGATTGGCTTCTTTTATAATCATATGTATTAGGTCCATAGGCTTCCCCAGAACACCAAAAGTTTCATGATACAAAAAAAGCCCAAAGCCTTCATTTTATACACAGAAAGACCAAAGCCTCACCAGATGAAGGACGAAACTGGGACCAGAAACCAGGCCAAATTTTAATCTAGTGAATCTGACATACATTTATTAAGTGTAATGCCCTGCACTGGACACTATGGATAGAAAAGCAAATGAGGACATGTTCCCTAAGTTCCTACCCAGTATTCTTTCTCATACACCAAGCTATCTCAGCCCTCAACACACAGAGCCAGAACACAGGCACAGTACACCACTTCAAGGCATTCTCTATAGGAAAGGTGGTGTACATATTCATTATCTTGAATAATTTGAACCCCAAAAGTCACCTTAGTGGCTATTCTTTAATAGTATAAACCAAAAACAAGTGGCAAAGCATTTCATGAGCTTCCCAGATCAGGAGAAAGAGAAAAGTTCTATATTTATTTTGAAGCTGGGGCCTGCACCATGACCTGAAAATGGGTATTAGAAGAATTAAGCCCTGAATCTATGTGAGCTCATTTAGTATTCATTGCCACAATATGGAGGCTTAGGGCAGTAAACATGTCTAGCATTACTAAGTCCATAGCTCTAGCCTTCTCTAGGGAATTCACATATCCCAATCTTCTCATTTAACTTGGGCCTATCTCAAACTTGCTCCCTCCTCCCTTCTTGGACTTGGCAATCTCACAGCCTCAGCTGCCGTGCTCAGCAAGAGAGCTAGCTGGCTAGCACACTGTGACTGAGGTCCAACTCACTCCTACTCTTTAACCACCAATGACTGAAGAAGCCAATGCCGCTCTGATTATACAGCTGTACCTTATCCATCATGATACAGGGAAATAGTTATGCAAAATATGGGGAGGAACCAAGCATTTGGAAACATCCTTATGAGAAAGAATGACTGTAAAGCATAGACTTTCTGTTCCCCACGGGTAATTCTCTTAGCACTATGATACTTTCAACTGGTAACCAGTAGCTGTCCAAGGGCAGCAAGGGGACCACTTGACACTTATAGAATTCCCAGAGGTGGCCCTCTGTGTTCTGATCTTGAATGACCTAGTAAATTTTTTCCTTCACTTATGACCTGAAAGATTAACTGTTTTAAGTTATCACTCAACTAAAGCCAAGTTCCTCTTTCCGGTAATACTGATGAGGTGCTATGAAGACAACATGTGATATTGTAAAAAGAACGATGGATCTAGAGTCAGGATACCTGGGTTCACAGCCCAGGCAGGACACTTACTATCTGTGGACAAGTCCATTTACCTTTCTGAGCTCCAGTTTCCCCATCCATAAAGTAAGGACAATATTTTCACTTCGTACCTTGCTGGGTAGCTGTGAAAACCGTGCTTTATAAGGGGCAGCTAGGTGGCACAATGGATAGAGCACCAGTCCTGGAGTCAGGAGGACCTGAATTCAAATTCAGCCTCAGACAATTACTGGCATGTCCCTGGACAAGTCACTTAACCCCAATTGCCTAAAAAAATACTTTATAAACCTAGACAAACTATACAAAAAGGAACTAGTATTATGAACATGAAGAATAAAATGAAGGTGTGAGATAGTGCTTGGAAAATACATCCAGGAGGATCCTGGAGTCTCTGGAGTCACTCTTGTGCCTCCTTAAAGAATTGTTAACTCTTTGACACTTGTGAACTTTCAAGGCCCTGGATTTGCCCCATACTGCTTTAATACCACATTGAGATGGACTGATTAATTTCTTTGCCTAGGCTTTATATGACCTTTGGAGTAGGTCAAAATGGGCACAAAAAGGGAGAGCATAGACAAAATAATGGAGAGAACAGGATGATACATAAGAGAGAAGCTTTTGGGAGATTCAGACTCAGTTTCCAGTAGAGAAGAACTATATAGGGAACCAGACGGCCCCAGCCAACATGGAGGCAGCAGTAGAGGGAGCCAAACCAGGATCTCTGGGGGATCAGCATTGGAGAGGCAGGAGAAGCTGGGGAGTTTGTAGTTCTTGAACCTTATCTTCTGCACACATTGGAGAAGGTCCTGGGCCAAATAAGAATTAGAGTTGGAGACTAATAAAAGTTAGAGTCACAATGTGGAGGAACAAATGCATATTTTACCCTTCATTGTGATTTATATGATTCCCAGGAGAGAAAACAGTTCTGTAATGATTGTGAAGTGGGAGTTCAACCTCATACTACAAATATGGAGGGTTGTATAGGTCACTGTTGAACATGGGGCTTCCCGGAAAGTGAAGGAACCTTGTCTTATCTGATTCCATTGAGCTAATTTATAGCCAATGTTTTGTTAACCTAAGTACTTGTATGGGAGCAGAGGGCCCTTTCCCTATTCTGTGGAGATGTAGACACAAGTCAAATCCTTTTGTCCCCAGGGAAAACCTAGGGTGGAGGCACAAGACAGAAATAAAGCAATTGAGAAGCCCCAATGTTGAACCTGGTCCATGTAAACCCAAAGAGACCACAGTTCTGGACACAATCAGCCAGTTAGTCAATAAGGACTTAATTTTGTGATAAGCACTATGCTAACACAAAGAAAGGCAAAAATAGTCCATGTCCTCAAAGAATTCATATCCTAATAGGGAAAAATATGTAAATAACTAGGTACACCCAAGATAAATGCAAAGTAGATGGAAGGTAATCTCAGAAGGAAAGGGACTAGCACTGTGTCAGGCACTGTGCTAAGTGCTAGGAATACAAAAAGAGGCAAAAGACAGATGGCAAAAGATTTGTGCAGAAGGTAGATTTTAAGCTAAACCTTGAAGGAAGCCAGGGAAGCCAAAAGGTAGGAAGGAGGGGATAGAACCTTCCAAGCTTGGAGAAAGCCAATGGCAAGGGCATGGGGATAGAGATGGAGTGTCATGTTTGAGTCCCAGAAAGAGTGAACAGTTTCATAAGATCACATAGGAAATTAGTGACATGTTTTAAAAACAGATTTCCATGGAAAACAAGAATTGATGGGGGGTAGGAGAGGCCATGAAAAGAAAGGATGGTAGTAGATGGAAGAAGACAGAAGATCTGACCTCCAAAAAGAGGATGTGTTGTTTTCTTAAAATTCTGAGTACATAACTCTAAAAAATTCCTGAGCCACTTGAGAAAAACCTCTAATGTAATGATTGGTTCATTGTGTTTAATTTTGATTAATAAATTGCCATGGAGGGTCATCTGGCAATCGTGGAGATTAAATCTCACATGGAACTTTTGGACAAGATCAGATGAGAATAGTTAGTACTTCAGAAGAAAAATAAAATGGAAATTCCTTAGTGAGGTGGGAGTCAGAACCATTAGAAGAATCTTAGCCTTACCCTGGTAATACTAGTCCTGACCAATCCCCATTCCCTGGTTGATCTATGAGGAAAGACTCATTACCATGTAGCTGACCTTGAAGGAAATGAGTGCCAGCCTACCTGAGGCTAACTCCTGCTGGCCTGCTTCCTTTCCAAACCTCAGCACTGACTAGCTTGCCTAAAACCAGATAAATAAACAGTGAGTTGGTTCCCAAGTCAGAAGATAATGTTTAGGGCTCTTTCTGCCCTCTTACACAGAAGACAGTACTTATATTCAAGAGACTGCAGCCGTGCAAAAACTGGTGCCAAGGGGGCACAGGTTGTGCCAAGAAGCAGGAAAAATTGTTATTAATTCTATAAACATCCTTCATTGGAATGCTGTAGCACAGTTACTTAATCCTGACTTAAATAGATATCTTCCACTGCAAAAGAAAGATGAATCCAATTATAAATATTATAGATTACAGAATCTTGGTGGGGCTGCATGAAAATCCTACTACAGAACTAAGGTGACTTTGGATGGGACAAGGATGATCATCTCCATTTTACCAAGGAGGATATTAAGGTGCCAAAAAAGTTTAGCGACTTCCCCCAAGTCACATAAATAGTCAACATCAGAGATTCCAGCTCAGATCTTCTTACCCCAAGACCTCTTTCTACTACACTTTCCCTCCAAGGAAATTATCCCCTCCTTAAAAGCAGCCTCTTCTCAATGGGACTTGCGTTTGAAAATGTCTCTTTCATGTCCTTACTTTTCAATGGCTTCTTTTCCTATGCCCCCTTCTCTTATTGTCCCTCAAGTCCTCATCCATTCACAAGGATTATTGCTCTTACTTCAGAAATAAGGAAGCTGTATAGAAAATTTGGTTAAGTGGCTGATCATAAAACTAGAACCACAATCTGAATCTCACAAAGTCACAAAGTCCCACGTGTAAAGCAACCTCAGAGTTCATCTAGTCCAACTTATATCTGAACAGGAGTTCTTGCTATGATACCCCTGATGAGCTTTCATCCATCTGAAGGCTTCCAAAGAAGGAGAACTCCCTTCTTTCTGAGGAAGACCATTCAACTTTGGGACTATTCAAATTGTCAGGAAGGTTTTTTTTTCTGTAATCAGACCCCAAATCTGCCTCCTTTCCACCAATTCCAGTGCTTTTCCCTGGGACAAAGCAGGGCAAGTTTAATTTTTCTTCTACAGAAGACCCTAGCAAATACTTAAGGATAGATACCATGCCCACCTGCTACACACTCACCTTCTTGCTCCAAGTTAAACATTCCTATTTTCTTCAACTAGCCCCCCAATCACATGGATTCCAGTCCCCTCACCACCTTTCCCCTTCCCCTATTTATCTATGGATCTAGCATGTGTATATGTATACACATATACATACACAATGCATATATATACATGCATGTATACACACACATATAAAATATATATCTATAATTGAAAACTACATTAAGACTTTTAGTACATTTTATGTGCACACACACCAAGCGTGAGTTAGTAGACTACTGGGGATAGATAGACTAGAAAGACTACTGGGAAAGGGGATCTGAGCTAAGCCTTGAAGGGAGCCAAGGTAGCTAGGCATCAGAGGTGAAGGAGAACATGCCAGAAATAGGGAAAAACTAGGGCAATTTACAGAGTTGGGAGAGTATGTGGAAAACAGCAAACAGGCCAGTGTGACTGGGTTTTTGGGTCCACCTACCAGTGAGGCAGGCATAGCAAGTATCATTGCTTCCACTTTTCAGATAAGCAAACTGAGGCACAAAGGGCCAAATGACTAGTTACAACATTATAGAATCATAAGATTTTCATCTTTAAAAAATCATTTAAAGATCTTTTAGTCCAGGGCTTTACCTGAGGTCCCTGAACCTAAGAAAAATACATTGATAGTTATATTTATATAATATAAGTGGTTTCCTTTGCAGTTTTATGTCTTTTATTTTGTGCACTTAAAAATGTTATTCTGTGAATGGATCCATAGATTTCACCTGACTGCCAAAGGCTCCTGCTTTAACCCATTGCTTTAATTTCACTTTTCAGCTAAGGATGGAAGAGAACTGCCCAAAGTCAGACAGGTAATAAACAGCTAGGCTAGCATTTAAACCCAGGTACTTTGATTCCAGGGCAGCTAAGTGGAGCAGTAAATAGAGCTCCAGGCCTGAAATCTGGAAGAGTCATCTTCCTGAGTTCAAATCTGACCTCAGACACTAATTCACTAAGCTCTGAATATTTGCCTCAGTTGTGCTGGAGAAGGAAATGGTAAACCACCCCAGTTGCCAAGAAAAGCCCAAATGGGGTGGGACAGGACTGAACAACCACACAACAACATTGGGTTCCAAATTCAGTTCCCTTTTTAATGTACCATGTGGACACAGTTAGGATAAGAATACCAAATTCCTGACTCCTACACCAATACTCTCTCCAGTGTGATACCACTCTGGATTGCCACATAAAGCTAACGAGAAATTTCTAAAAAGGATGCCTTTGCTATGAATCCCCAGCAGAAATACAAAATGAGAAATAAATTGTTAGTCTGGATGCAGGTCACAAGATTATAGATGGTAGGTCTTAGAGAAATTTTAAAGGTCTCCTAGTCCAAGTTCTGATTTTATCAATGAAGAAACTGGTAGCTGGAGAGATCACATCACTTGTTCAATGTCATATTGGTAATAGAGCTAGAATCTACAACAGGATTCTGTGATTCTAATCTGCTGCTTTTCTCTCTATTCCATATAGACAAAATTGAATGACATTCAGGAATAATAAAAATATTTTTCAATACAAAACTCAGAGAATAATTTTATCCTAACTTGGAGTGACAAGAAAGCCAACAAGATTCTCTAGTGGCTGCAGTAGAAAATCCCCTTCCTACTGCAAACCATTCTACCCATATACGTGGAACTAAAAGTTCCCAAAGAGCCAATGATTTATCTGGCCAAAAATAGTTGCAAAATTTAAATGGACTGTTTTATACTAGGGCTATTTATGGATTTTCCTTCTGTCTGAGAACATTACTCTAGCAGAACAGATTTTGAAGGCAATTTAGTCAATCATAGAAATGATTGGGGTCCCACACAGTCCAGTAACTACTATAGACAGGGAGAATAGTAACAGATCAGGGTTTACCAGGGGAATCCTCAAATATTGTCAGTAAGTCATCAAGACTTTCCTGAGTAGCATGAGGGCACAAAACAGCATAGAGTAAATGTGATATAATGTAAAACATGTTGGATTTAAAAACTGAGGCTGACCTGGTTTCAGATTTTATCTCTGCGACTGACTAATGGTCAGTCAGACCAGTGACCTTGGTCAAGGCACTTTAACTCACTGAGTTTTCTCTTCTGCAAAGCATTTGATACCCCTTCTGGCTCTAAATCTTCCATCTCTCTTGATCCCATTTTCTGCTCTCATACTCAAATCAGTAAATATGTCAATGTTAAATACTGTTACTATCAGTGTTAGACACTGAGGGAAACAGTCTACTGAAGGAATATGAAACAAACATTAATAACTGTAATACCAAACAGTATATGATGAGTGCATTAGAAGGCTATAAAATAAAGTTATATGAAGTCTGAGGGAAAAGGTCATTATTGACCAGGGAGATCAGAAAAGACTTCACAGAGGTGATAGCAAGTGATTTGAGCTTAAAAAGACTGAAAAGAATGCAGAATTGGAGATGTCAGGAAGAGGGGGTAGAAGGCTAGCAGACATAAATCTGGTATCCTTCACAGCTATTTCAAGGGTCTCAGCATCACCACTGCCCCTGTTTCTTTCAAGTTCATCTCCCTCATTTTAGGGTTCATTCATTTGATCAATAAACATTCATTAGGTACGTACTTGTCACAGAGCCCTATGCTGGAGAGATATAGAAAGTTTAAATGAGATACAATCCTTGCCATAAAGAAGCTTAAAGTCTAGAAAGAGGATAAGGAATAACTAGAATACACAATTACATGAAAAGTACATTGGAGAGATCCATAAGGAAAAAAAAATGATGTGTGGGTTCTGAAGGTGAAAGTTGTTACCAATTGAAAATTTAGAGAACACTCCCAACAGTAATTCAGGAGTCGAAATTCCAGAGTTTTCAGTTTATTTCGTAAGCAAGAGGGAGCCACTGAAGAATTCTGAGGAGCAGTATGACATGATCACATCTATGGATGAGAAAGATAACCAGCAGTGGTGTCAATGATGGTTTAGAGTGGGAAGACAGTAAACACATAGAAAAGCTATTAGAAGGCTATTGGAGTAGTCCAGGCAAGAAGTAATGAAGGACTATACCAGAAGAAGAAGGAATGCTACAATATTTACTGTAGAGGTAGAAATGACAAGACTGTAACTAATGGGATAGAGGTGGTGAAGAAAAATAAATTATTACATGCAGTGCCCAAGTTGTAAACATAGAAGTCTGGGTGCATAGTTATGCCATGGACAGAAATAATGAAGTCAGGGGGAACTGGTTTTGGAGGGAAAGATAATAAGTTCATAGAGAAAGAATAAATTAAAATAATTTTATTTTATTCAGGTGGTTTTACAAGGCAGTCATAGGAGTAAGTGTTAAGTAAGAGGCATAGAAAATATATTCATTGGAGAGAATCCTATGCACTGCAGAAGTGACACAAGGCTTTCTGTAGGATATGAGACCTGGGCTGTGCCTTGAAGGATGATAAAGGTTGAGTCAAGTGAGGAGAAGAGATAGATAACTTTACAGGCTAAGGCAGTGAAATAAGCAAAGAACAAAGGCACAAATGCTTCTGGGAACAGTGCGCAGAACACTCTGGCTATCATAAAACATTCTCATAAGATTGATAACACTAGTTAGCTAGAGAGGGGGCAAATTGTGGAAGGTCTTGAAAGTAAGGCTGAGAAATGTGAACCTTTGCCCAGCAGATAATGGAGAGCTATTGAAAACTTTTTAACCATCATTCTGCTTTGTCAGCAAAAAGATATCTTTATTTGGAATCCAGAAATCTGGGCTCTATTTGGCAAGTCACCTCCCTTTCTTGGTCTCAGTTTCCTAATCTATAAAACAATGGTCTTGGAATAGATAATAATAGCTACATTAATGTAGTACTTTAGGTTTATAATGCACTTTACAATATAAATATTGTTCCATTTTATCTTTACAACAACTCTGAGAGGTGGGTGCTACTATTATTCCCATTTCACAAATGAGGAAACAAAGCAAGGCAGAAGGTCAAATGACTTGCCCAGAGTGACCCAGATAATATCAAGGCTGGATTAAACGCAAATCTTCCTAACTCCAGGTCTGGACAATCTAGAAAATTTTGTGATTCTGAAATAAATGTATTATTTTAAATTGATTGATGGACAATGGAATGAGAAAATACTAGAATACTAAAAAATACTAGAATGAGAAAATGCTAGTTCCAACAGAACAATTCTACTTTTGCCTCATTCAGGAGTTCCTTTGCTATTAGTGTGTGCCATGGATACCATGGCATTCTGGTAAAGCCTATGCATCCCTTTTCAGAATATTTTAAATACATAGGACTACAGAGGAAAACAATTTTATCAAAATTTAGTTATCAAGACAGTTTTTAAATTTAAAGGAATAGAGAAAGAAAGAAAAATTTCCCAGATCCCAGGTTAAGAACCCTTTCCCTTTCCCTACATCTGCCAGTTCATGGCCCAATATTTCCTTTAAGACCCAAGTGACTAAGGTTACCTAGCTAAGAAGTCTTTTTAACCCTAATCCATTATGCTCATTCCTTTCTTTAATATCTCTTCTCAAATTAAAGATATGCTTTATCCTATGGAATATCACACTTATTCTCCTGAGGCTACTTCAGTTATGTTTGGTTATTTAATGGAGCTTCCACTAAAGTTTTCCCTTAATGGCATCCTTATGAGATGATCCTGGATGTTCATAGACTCTGCTACCATAACTCATATTCTAGCAGATCTGCTCAAGCTTGTGAAGCTTCAGGTCTGTGTTGTGTGTCCAAACACTAGCCTAGCCACATTTGGAGAAGCATCACTGAGTCAGCTACAGGGTGACCCATTTTTTAATCAGCCCTGGAACTCTCAGTTCCCCTTCCTATGGAGCATATATCCTTTCCTCTGAGGAGAGAAAGAATAGCTAAGAACTCCTCCCAGAAACTCCATTTAAGGAGGGTATCCAGACCAGCTATCTCTGCCTTTCCCACAAGGTAAAACCCTCTGGATTTCATCATGCCCCTCTACCATTTCTGCTTCCTTTTGTTTTCTATCTTTCCCTATTGCAAGCTCCTTCAAGGCAGGAACTATCTTTTGCCTTTTCTTGTATCCCTAGCACTGAACAAAGTTTCTAACACATAGTAGGCACTTAATGACTATTTATTGACTAATTGATCAAAGAAACTCATGGAGACCATATCATCTGTCTGAGTAGGAGTATCTATACTGTCCAAAGCATCAATGTTTAAAGTATTAAAAAAAATAACAGTTAATACTTTATATAGGTCTCTCAAAAGTCTTAGCTAGTTTTAAGTTTCAGTAGCTAAGACTTTGGGGATGCCCTCCATGCCTTACAGTTTATACCCAATTTTCACCACAACAAGCCCAAAAAGTTGTTTGAATAAAACTATCCAGGTTTTACAGATGAGGAAACTGAGGTTTAGAGATACAGTGATCTGTCCATGATCACAGAACTAGAAAGTGAGAGAGTCAAGAGCTCCAGCTCCAGTCTCGTCTCTCCAAGTTCAGAAAGCTTTCTCTCCTGCACCAAGCTTGTTCATCCATATTGCTTAAAAAGAGAAGGTTAGGGTCTGACCACCCATCAGAAAGGCTACAAGTGAGACCCACTTCTGGGGAACCAGGTTAGAAATAAGATCATTAATCATTTTTAAATGGGCTAAAAGCAGAATCAGTGGAAATCTGAGGCAGTATGGTGGGGAAAGAGACTTTAATTTGGTGTCAGAGGAATAAGGTCAAATCCCTTCTCTGTAATTTTCTCCCACCTATGTGAGCCAAACTGCCTTGGCCCCAAAATTAGGGGATTGGTCAAGATAGACTTGGAACACCCTTTTAGCCCTAACTCTGACAATCCCTTTAAAAAAGAATTGTCTGGTGGAAGGTCATACTGACTCCTGAGGGTTCAGGAATATAGAAGATGTTTCCCTTCCCTTAAAAAAAAGATGGTATACTCATCCCAAAGGGAGACAGAAAAAAAGTTACTTTTTTTCTCCTAATGTGTGAAATGGCCACATATACATAATACACAGCTGATCTGTCCTTCCAAAGAAGCCCAGGAGGTCCTCGTCTTTAGATCTGTTTTATGGCTTCTTTTCTAGGACTTAGCCATCCCCAAAGAACTCCATCCCCGTCTTCATTTCTCACTGAATAAATGCCAGCCCCAGCTCTAAGTGTTACTCCTTTATGAGACCGGATAACATTTAGAAATGTGTTTGACTAGCAGCAACAAAGCTTGCCTAGCTCTAACTTTCTAATTCCCAAATAGAAAATTTCATTCAAAAAAAAAAATTAAAACAATCCTACCAGAGACTCCAATTATGCAATTATTCACTGAATCATTTTCCTGACGCTAATACATGATTTGGGGGAGGGGAACCAAATGCGAGGGGGGATTTCCTTCTTTAGCCATAAATTGTATGCAAATAGGGTTTCGTTTCTGGCAGCCTGCATGGGAGTGAGTGTGTCTTCCATGAGCTAAGCGTACTCGCTGCTCCACTGGGAGGCTGCTCCTTTAATTCACCAACTGAAAAGTGGAAAAGGCTGCCTGAAGGCATCCCATTACAGGGGAATGAGCCAAGGATCAGGACTGCTATATAAACCCAGCAAAAGCTGGCTTCATTGGCCGCAGCCTCCCCTGCTGTCAAACCTCTCTTGCACACACACACACGCTCACACTCATACATACACTGATCTCAGAGTATAAAGAAAACTTTACTCAGTTTTGACAAGAGGAGAGCAAGAAGGTGGGAGACCGCTTGCTAACTTTATTTATTTAATGAGGCCGTTCTGTAGGATCTAGCTTATATTCAAGTCTGGAAGGTAAGCTCATTCCATCATTATTACCAAAAAATCACATGTATATATATGTGTGTGTGTGTGCATTTGATTCAATGCGTTTGAATGTATCTTTAGTGAACTTATTTTTAAAGTTTCTATAGAATTATGTCATAAGTATAAGAATTGTTTTCTGGGTACCCTTTTTTAGTGGAAATTATGAAAGTAATGTTTGATAGTTTTTTTATTCTTAATTTTTTCTTGATAATTTCCCTAGTCCCATGTACAAGGAAAGCATCATTTCTTTAACATTTTTTTAAAAAGAGAGGAAGGAAGAAAGAAATGAATGAATGAAGCAGAAAAATGACAGATATCAGCAATGAATGACTGTTGAAACCTTGATGGATTAGGGACAGAATCAATTCTAAATTGCAGTATGGATAAGTGAATATAATAGCTCACAGTTCTCTGACCCATTAAATCTTGATTAAATGATGCTACTGTGTAGATTTCCAATAAACCTGGCTAATGTATATAATACATGTGAGTTCAGAGCTTCTCTTGCTCATCTAAATCCTACTGCTAATCTCTTACCTCAACTTCTCCTCACCTTTTCTTTTCCTTCTGTGGGATTCCCACCTCTCTCTGAATTGTGGTTAAGACCCAAAAGGAGATTCTTAAGTCTATTTGTGCGCTGCTAACAAGGACTTTTACTTCTTCAAAGTTTGTCCACATTTGCTATCAAGCCAAAAGTCAAAAGGAGATACTTTGTATGTTCAATGGTATTTCTTGTGTTCTATACTCCATCCCCCTTTTAACTCCAGTGTTTCTGTCATGCCCTTTCTTTTACCTTGTCTTTTTTTGAGGTTTTCCAGCTCTATGGACTGGACCAAAGTGGATCTGTGTGTGTGTGTGTGTGTGTGTGTGTGTGCTGGACATGAATGATCCTGGACTGGAGGAGGTCTTGGAAAAGGTGGTAGTGGCACAAGTCTTTGTTTAAACAGCTGACTTCAACTTCAAGACTTTACTGCCTTAACAGCATTTTTTTTGAGTTACCACTTTGTGGGCTCTGATGCTGAGCTCCTGCTTCTGGGAACACTCTGGCTTGTTTTCTTTGCTTGTAAAGACATTCAATCCAGAAGGACACTTACTAAATGGGATAGTCCTTGGTAGTTCACTGGGAAAGCATTATATTGTATGTGAGACCCAGGCAGAGAGCCCTGAGGTAAAATGAATGTCTCTCTGTCTTTTTTTCTTTTTTTTTCTTTTATGGAGTTTCACCATATGTACTGGATGAATAAAAACTGCTTGCAGAAGACAGCTTTTCGCTTATCCAGGCAATTAGTTAGGTCCTGTTTGGAACTCTGTAGTTTGACTGGGTAGCGTTTTGGGGGCTTGCCCAGGCTTTGGAAGGCTGAATAAATTAGTGGAAAGTACGTTGGCATCCTTTGCCATCTGAGTCCCTTTGAAAACTATTTTATTGTGGGGTTCCCCCCCAGCTTTTGAGAGTGGAATGAAACGTCTTACATGGTTGTTTTGTGTGTCGAGTTTTTTTGGCTTCAGGGCACACATTAATAGGATACCTAGTGCTTTCCTCAACAGTGAGTTGGGTCAGGATAAAAGGCTGATGAATATAGCAATGGTCAGCTATAAAGAAAGTCTGTTTGCAAAAAAAAAAGAAAAGAAAAAACGTAGCTCTTTGCTTTCTGTAATATCTGAATCCATTGTCTGGTTATTAAAGCCTGGCCTTCTGCATGTATTCTGCGTGCCCATAGTCTTACTGAAGCTTCATGTGAAATAATCCTTCAGGTTACCATGAGTCAGAGGGGGTACAAAGAGACATGCATATACACTTGGCCCGACATGATTCATTCTCCTCAGTAATTTACTATTCATCCATTAGATCGTTTCCTCATTAATTTAAGTCTCAGGAAATAGACTGTTCAAGACGAGGTTTTTAATCCCAGATACACAATGTTACCTTATCAAGGGCAATGTTTTCTTCTGTGGAAAAAGAAAGACAACAGACCTTGTATTTAACCAATAAAATGAAATAGCTGCTAGTCCTGGGGTTTCAGGATGGGTCCATGGACTAACTGCAAAGTGTGATTTGATTGCCTGAGGTTACCCTTATAGCTATCACATGTGAGAAAGATCCCATGCTCCTTCCCAAGGAAACCGCACAAATGCCCACTCAGCTTGAGTTATTCATATATAGGCCACTTCTGGGGTGACACTCCCAAATAAGCAGTCAGGAGACCTGGTTCCAGTCCTGACACTATCCCGAAATACCTGTGTAGGCTTCAGCAATTCACTTCATCTGTCTATGCCTCAGTTTCCCGAACAGAAAAATGGTGATAAGGCCATAGCTTTCCTATTTAGGATCATAGGATTCACAACTAGAGGAGACCACAGAGATCACCCAGTCAAACTCCTTAATTTTATTTATAAGGAAACTGAGGCCCAAAGGAGGGAAAAGGACTTACCCAGAGTCACACATATTAATAAGCAAAAGATCCAGGATGCACACCAGGATGGAACCAGGTTCTCTGCCTCCTTTCCACAGCACCAGGCTGCTTCTCCACATTAATATCTGGAGGATCAAAGGAAATCGGAGACAGAGAAAAAAAGATATAATAAGAGTTCTAAAAGCCCTTTGTAAAATCTTATTTTTTTCTCAAAGTACATACCAAATACCAATAACAATAGCTACTCATATTGTATTGCACTCCAAGGTTCCTCATCACAACCCTGTGAAGTAACTAACTTTATGATTACATCCATTTGACAGATAAGTAAACTGAGGCTAGGAGAAGCATGTGACTTGCCAATGCCTCCCCCCACCTAGTGAATATCTAATTGGATTATTGGTTTTAGTGTTGGAAAGAATTTTAACCCTCATTCTACAGAGCAGGAAACTGAGGCCTGAGTAAGTTAGCTGATTTGCCCAAAGTCACACAGAGAGTAAATAGTATAGCCATGTTTTGATCTTTTAACTCAGAGTCTTCCCACTGTTCCTCTAAGGAAGTCTTTCTCTGTTGTTTATTTAATTTGGGGCAGCTTTTTTTTTAACGAAAATAAAACGTCTTGATGAATAAATTCTGCCACACTAATGGTAATCACAGATGCTTGCAATGTGGAAGGGCCTACCTAAGACTAATTGTGAGGTCACCTGAGAATGTATGTAAGAAGTTTTGTAAACCTTAAAGCACTATGTAGATATTAGCTGTGAATATGAGCCTCAAAGACAAGGGTGAGGAATAGCTATCATTAAAAGGAAGCTTGGGGTAGCTGTCCCAGGGGTCACAAAGACTTGGGTTCAGGACCCACTTTGGGCATGTACTGTCTGGGTGACCCTGAAGTACAGCTCACTTAGCATCTCAATTCTCCATGTAAATCTCTAAGATCATAAGTTTCAGAGGCAATCTTGATTTGCCCAGCTGGAAGAAGTTCCTCATTGCTTTTCAGGAGCTTTTTATGCTGATGAAATCCCAGGTCTGGGAAGAAGTAAGAATAGGATAGATTTCACATTTATATAGTGCTATCAATTTTATAGAGAACTTTCCTCACAAAAATAAAGATTATAAGAGAGATGGTATACACATTATTATTTCCACTTGACAGATGAGCAAACTGAGACTGGACAAGATTAAATGTCTTGCCCAGGGTCACGGTTATTAAAGAAGAATGAGACTCGGGAGTTTCCCTTTAGCTATTCTGAACTCATCTAGAATTGCAAACAGTGGTATCTGGTGTTCCAGAGACAATTCAGTAGGATTGGCTCAGAGACAGAGGGCTACTAGATAAGGACTGGATCTTACTACTTTTGCAGAATACCCCTGCTACTATCACCTTACACTGCTGTTTGTGAAAGGTCAGGTCAAGTTGGTCCAACTCAATCTGGAGATGGTGAAAGTTCAAATTTCAAGGGACCTGACAATGAAATTGGCTGGTATAGTCAGATCAGTGCTGAGTTTCAACCTTGAAAAGCAAGCACCAGGTTGAATATATTCTCAAGATTTCTCACTTACAGGAAGCCAGGATGGGAAAACTCAACCACTTTGTGCCTTCCCTGAAATTACTAAGGAATTAATTTGAAAAATGATTTGTTTGTTAAGGAAAATGTAGTTGATGGATTCCTCAGTCTCAGGGAAGAGAGAGACCAGGGTGAAGGTGAAAGGACCTCACTTAAGAACCAAGGCTCCAATAGCTATAGCTGAATTGGACAGGTTCTAATAGAACCTACCACCATCTACCCACCCAGCTACCTCCTCCCAGATCACTCCCTTTCAGACAGCCCACCAGCCATTCCAGGGAATCCCCTTCAATCCATTCCCCAGCCAACTTAAACACCCTCCACATGTGGGAAAAGTTAGCCTTTGGGCTGCCTTCCAGAGAGTGAAGGAGCTCACCTCTGCAAGGGGCTGGGGAGGAGGGGGGGTGCCATGGGGATTAGGGTAGAAGGAGCTGTAATCACATTGTTCAGGATGTAAGGGGCCTTCCCAGAGAAAGGGGACCTTATGAAAGCAATTCTTTCTTTTGACCAAAAAGAGGGAAAAGTATGCTTATCCATTGGATGATTCTAATACTAGTTATTGGGAATGGGTAGGGGGTAGGGTAAGGGGCAGGAATCCTCTCTATAAACCTATTTATCTTCAAAACAGTAGTCATCATGTTTCTTCTCAGTCGTTTTCTATTTCTTCTTCACCCATGAATCAGGCAGAAATCCCAAAGAATTCTCCCTTACTGTGCCATTCTGCATAAAGTTAAGTCCCTTCATTGACCTTCATGCAAATGAAAATTATTTCTCTTATCTCTGATCCTCAGCTTCCTCAATAACACAACAGGGAAAATATTTTCCCTACCTAAGAGGTTTATAGAAAGGATTTGATAGGCTCATTACAGGATATTCTTTGTCACAAGGGCTGGTCCTTTGGAGATAGGAGGGAGATAAGATTCCAAATGAAAATGATGTTTAAAAAAAAAAGATATCCCTTTGTTGCTGTTCAGTTAATTTCAGTCATGTCCTACTCTTTGTGACCCCGTTTGGGGTCTTCTTGGAAAAGATAGTGAAGGGGGCAGCTTGGTGGCACAGTGAGTAGAGCATTGACTGTGGAGTCAGGAGAACCTGAATTCAAATCCAGCCTCAGACACACTTACTAGCTGTGTGAACTTGGGCAAGTCACTTAACCCCAATTGCCCTGCCTTTCCCCCTCCAAAAAAGGAAAACAAAGGAAAAGATAGTGAATTGATTTGCCATTTCCTGCTCCAACTCATTTTACAGAGAAAACTGAGGCAAATAGGCTTAAGTGATTTGCCAGGGTCATACTACTAATTAAGTATCTGAGGATGGATTTGAACTCCTCTTCCTGACTCCAGACCCAGGGCTCTATCCACTATGCCAACTAACTGCCCAAGATATCCCTAAAACTATTACAACAATCTATAAATATGTTCTTAATATTATTAGATGTTTGATTTACTTGTGAGTGGAAACTTTAAAAAGGTGAATTCATTTTAAGTCAATGATAGGAAGAGCTGACGTTTCTAGAGTACTTGAACGTTTACAAACCTGATCCCATTTTGTTCTTCACAACCACCCCAGAGCTAAGGGCCACAGGCATTATGACCAGTTGAGGATCACTTTTTGTGATTAAATGACTTGGCAGAGTCACTCAGTACCAGAACTGGCCTTTGAACCTGGTCTCCTAATTAAGCTCAGCATTGTATTCTGCTACAGCTTGCTGCCTCTCAGATACTGGATTCAGAAGCTTCTCTAATTCACAAGTCCTGAGTTGTCTTACTTTCAAGCAGGCTGGGTAGACCTTTATATGCCCTAAATCCCACATGGTCTTATAGGCTTGTGGGAAACAAGGCATCCCTCTCACAAATGTGTCTTTACTGAAGTTTTAATTACCTTTTACCCACCTGGAAAAGCATTATCCTTAAGCTATAAAGGTGGCCTTACTCCTGACTTCCTATTTAGAAAATCTTTCATCTACACTAAGGGTTCTTAAAATAATGGATTAGGATTGAGGGGAGAGTCATAAACTTGGAGAGGAAGAAATGACATCTTTATTTTTTTATTAATCTTTTGTTTCCTTTGTAATCTCATGCAGTTTGTTTTATGCATTTAAAAACAATTATCTGTGTAGAGGGTTGCAGTTTTCACCAAATTGCCAAAGGAATCATCAGCATTAAAAAAAAGTTAAGAACCCTTGCTCCAGATAAACCATAGAATGTTAAACTAAGCACAGCTTTAAATATCCCCTAAGGCAAAGAGTGATGGGGTGACTTACCCCAAATCACACAATTTGCTCAGTGAATGAAAGGAAGGACTCCCTATCATTGAGAGCTCTCCAAATAGAATGGTTTCATTGCATGGCATGAACCCTCTGACACTGGAAGTAGCTAAGCAGAGACTGGAAGGTCACAGGGCAAGGAGGCCATAGAAAGGATTCCTATGATGGGAGGGAGCGGAGAGCTGTAGGATACATTCCAAAATCCAATTATTTTATTGCTAATTAAAAAGACCCTGGTAACAGATGAATCATTGACAATTTATTCTAACAGACACTTACAAGTGCTTTGCTCATTACAAGGTACTCCCCAGGTAGGGGAGCAGCAGTCTAGGAAGTTCCCTCAGTTCTTCCCTTTCCTCTAATTGGCCTGACCTTACTCCCTGTGGATCTTTCTAGATCTACGCAAGTGCTACTATGCTGAGCCCTGCTGAGCAGATCAGAGGATCCATTCTTCATCTCCTGCTTCCACATCTGGTTAGGCAGATTTGGTTTACACTAAGCTTCCATGTAAACATTAAGGAAAACCATGGACACCAGCTAATGTTCAACCATAACAGAAATGTGCCTTCAATATGCCGTACACAAATGATAGGTCTTATGACCAGAGCAGCATCCCTGAACATACTTGAAAATTTCATCATCTATATGGCCATCTAACTGGGCAAATGTTTGCCCTGCACATCAGTATTCATAACAAAAAAAAAAGCTTTTAATCTCCTGTAGTCCCTGAAATTTCATTAAAGTTTTATCCCAGAAGGCACCTGCAGCACATAATGGCACATTACACGTATGTTAGGAACTTGGCAAGAGTGACATCCACCTGGCCCTTGCCTGCAACACGTCCCCGATTAGGTTTCCTCTGAGAGCCTTTCTCATAGAGACAGGTGTATATTTATCTGAGCCTCCCTATCCGCAAAGGGCCTTCACATCTGAGCAAACCAGGAGAAGAAAGGCTGTCGACATCAGCTGCAATCAGGAAAAGGAAAAGTGAAGGAGCATTGAACCTAATTAAGTCTCTCTATGACTTTATCCACAAGTTCGAAAAATTATAGGATATGTATTAAAAGGTCTTAAAAATCCCTGAGTTTAACTCCCTTATTTTACTGATTAGGATTTCATATGCACTGAGAAAGAACAGGCAAATCCATATTTGAGGGAGAATAAAGTTTTGTGTGTATGCTATGGACCCAAATTTTGGCAGACTAATAATAATAATCTTCTCAGAGAATCTTTAAATGAACAAAAATAGGATTACAAAATAAACCAATTGTATTAAAATAGTTATCAAAATCTTTTTTTAAAAGTACTTAAGGGGCAGCTAGGTGGTTCAGTGAATAGAACACCAGTCCTGGAGTCAGGAGGACCTGAGTTCAAATCCAGCATCAGACACTTAACATTTAGTAGCTGTGTGAACAATTGCCCTGCCTTCCTCCCTCCAAAAAAAAAGACAAAAGAAGGACATAAGACATATTTAACAACTCCTATACCGGATAAGTGTCTGAATAATATGGCCAAGGTAAAGATAATCTTCATTTCAAATTGCTTCTGAAAACTATCAAATAATAGATCTTAGAATGAAACCATAGAATGTGAGATCTGAAAGATACCTTGGAACTCTGACCACAGAATGTGAGACCTGGTAAAGACCTTAGAACATTGAGAATAGAATGGCAGAGCTGGTGGGAACTTTGGACTATGTTTCTGAATCCTGGCTTTTCAACTCACTACCTTTCTGACATTAGACAGGTCATTTAACCTCTTTATAATTCAATTCCTTATCTATAAAACGAATAGGACTAGAAGAGCCCTAAAGTCTTTTCCAACCCTCTATCCTGTAAATAATTATGTATGAGATCACTTAATTCATCCATTTAATTTTGTAGATGAATAGACTGAAGCCTGCAGAGGTTAAATGACTGTGTGAAGTCACTTGGCTAGTAAAGTAGAGAAGAATAGAGCAAATAAGTATCATGGGAGTAGAAAAAGAGTTAGTACATAGAAATTTTGTGAAGATGAAAAGATGGCCCTGATCAGGTACTGGGCCTGGAGTCAAGAAGACTCATCTTGCTGAGTTCATATCTGGCCTCAGATACTCACTAGCTGTGTGACCCTGGATAAGTCATTTAACCCCATTTGCCTCAATTTCCTCATCTGTAAAAATGAGCTGGGGAAGGAAAGGTAAACCACTCTAATGACTTTGCCAAGAAAATGCAAATGGGGTTATGAAGAGTCAGACATGGCTGAAACAACTGAACAACATGTCTTAGGAAAGTTAATGCACATAAAAATGTAAATGAAATTTATAGTTTTAGTTAGCAACCCTGAAGTTTGAGCTTTACCATTAGATGTGTTTATTAATTTTTCATCTGTAGATGCTCATTTAAAAATGTGTTTTGCTTCATTATATAGTGGCAGATTGTTTCATCAGCAGGAATATTTCTAGTTCAAAGGAATAGCTGAAGACATCAGCCACTTAGGGAGAGTTGCCTCTGTGTTTAAGTCTCCCATTGCACTCGATAATAAATGCGTGTGCTTACATCAAAGCTTCTCTCCAACTGTGGAGTTGGTAGAGGGCAGCCATTTCTCTTTATTTCAAGATCTTTGCCTGTTCCATCCTCCAACACAGAGAGTGGCGGGGGGGGAGGGAGAGAGAGACAGAGAGAGACAGAGACAGAGAGAGAGGAGAGAGACAGAGAGAGAGAAGAGACAAAGAGACAGAGACAAAGACACAGACAGAGAATGAGGCAGAGACAGGCAGAGGCAGAGAAAGACAGAGATTCCACAGTCAACATGACTGGTGATTTTTTTTTCTTCAGGAAGAGTTTTTGGTCTGAGGAAGCTGCTAGCAGCATTTTCCAGCTCACCCCCCTCTGCCCCTAGTGTTTTCCTGCTTCACCCTCTTTGTGCCCACAGCAGTGTGTGGTGATGTCATAAAAACCAGCAGGAGGTCAAGGCAGGCAGTGGGATAGGAAAGTGTCTCAGGAGACCGACTTCAAGGAACAGTCCTTGTTCTCCATAGTGCCAATGGGGGCAAGCAGAGCAGGCCCTCCTGGTGATTTTTGGAAAGCCAGTACCAAGGACAGAGGATGTCTGGCCAGGGATTTGATGCTGTCTGAATAACCACAGGCAGCTGAAAAGCTGGCACAGGTGGATCCTGCAGGCAGGCAGGAAGTCATCACCTAGTGAGAGACAGCAAAAGCCTTCCAGGACGATTGAGAATAAGTGCCCATTCATTCCCTGGGGCAGTGTGAAGCTAATATCCCTGACAGGCCTCAGGAAAACAGAAAATGGCAACAACACAACTGTCCCACCGAGGCTAGGAGGCTGGGGCAAATTGTGCCCCCCTCCAATATTTTTATTTAACTGTAATCAAGATACAGTGAACATGGGTGGTGTGATAGGGAAGTTACAGAGCCAGGAGTCAAGAGACCTAGGTTCCAACCCCAATTCCAATATTTAGTAGTTGTGTGACCACCACAAGTAAACTACTTAACTTCTCTGTGCATCAGTTTCCTCACCTGTAAAATGGAAAAGTAATGCTTATACTTCCTACTCTGTTGCTTACAGTAAAGAAAGCACATTGTAACCATAAAGACCTGTAAATGATGGGAATCAAGGCAAAGAACAGTCTTGAATGTGAGCAAATAACCTCCACCATATAAATGAAAAGATCTCGTACATACAACCTTTTCATTTTGCAGATGGGGAACTTTGGCCCACAGAGGTGAAATGACTTTCCCAAGGTCACACAGATAATTAGTGAAATGATGCGGTGAAAAGTGCACTAGACAGGGAAGTGGGAAACTTGTTTTCCAGACCTGTTACTAACTCACTGTGTGTAGGGATGAAAGAAGAACAAGTCTTCACTAAGTACCAGGCACTGTGCTAAGTACTTTTACAAATATTATCTCATATGATCCTTACAACTGTCCTGGGAGGGAGGTACTATTATTAATCCCACTGTACAAACAAGGAAACTAAGTCAAACATGAGGATAAGTGACTTGTCTAAGGTCTCGCAGCTAGCCTGTGTCTGCAGTCAAATTTGAACTCAGTTCTTTCTTACTCCAGACCCAGAGATCCATTCTCTTTGCCACCTAACTGCTTATGTGAACTTGAACAAGTTAGTTTATATCTGGGGAACTTAATTTATCCACAAAAGAAGCCCCACCTAGAAGATCTCTAAGTATCCATCCAGCTGTGACATTTCCTAGTCCTATGATTATATGCCCTCTATGTTAATTCTTCTGATCAGCTGCTCTGTTGCTTCATTATGTCATAGAACGGATTGATTTTTTTTTTTTTTTTTGCTTTTTGGAAGGCAGTTGGGTTTAAGTGACTTGCCCAAGGTCACAGGGTAGTTTTTGTGTTAAATGTCTGAAGCTGGATTTGAACTCAGGTCCTCCTGATTCCAGGGCCAGTGCTCTATTCACTGTGCCACTTAGCCACTCCAAAGGGATTGATTTTTCTAAATATATGCCACCATATCACAAGCTCTGCCAGATTCTATCTAGCTGAAAGTCATAGTTTATACTTACATATTCCTTTAATATTCTCAAAGCACTTTCTTTACAAACACCTGGTGAGGTAAATAGTTCAAATATTATCATCACCATTTTACAGATGAGAAAAATAAGGCTCAGAGAGTCCACATTATTTGTTCATAGTCTTTCAGTGGTCCAGTCAAACTGGTCTTTTTTCTATTCCTTATTTGTGTCACTCTTTTTCCCATCCCTGACTTTTTATACTAGCTATCCCATTCATCTAGAACCCTTCTCTCCTTGCCTCAACCTCTTGCCAAACTTAGTGTTCTTCAAAATCTAGTTCAAGAGCTAGAGTTAGCTTCTACATGGACCTCTTCCCAATCCCACCCGCCAGTTGTGTCCTTCCCACTAAAATCACCTTACATCTATTCTCACCTGTCCTCAATATTGTATATATTTTGTGTATACACAGAGGTGTACATGTCTCCTCCCTCCCTCTCACTCTGATAGAATGTAAGCTACGTGAGGACAGGTACTCTTTTAATTTTGGCTTTGAAGCCCCAACACTTGGCTCAGTGCCTATCACATAATAAGCATGTCATAAGTGTTTTTTTTTTTAACTTGTTGATTGATTGGAATGATTGAAATGAATGAGGCAGGCTTTGAATCTGCTCTTGTCACTCCAAGTCTAGTGATTCCACAAAGTTCTGCTTCAAATATGGACCTCTTAACAGAGTATGCATTTGTTGTCCAAGGTAAAGTCTGACTTGGTATGGAAAGGCTGATCATCAGGTTGGCCACAGGCTGATAGATATTTCAGCCACAGCAACTCTTAAAGACCATACGCCAAGTCCTGAAGGGGTTGTGTTCTATGGCAATGGAAGGAATGTTCACACCCGTGAAATCAGGGATTTCTGATGTATTAGGGTATAAATATGACCTTAGCTATGTTAGCTTCGTGGGTCTTTTACTCCTCCTTGTCTTTTAGCACTAGTTTAATTACAAAACAAAACATGAGCATGACAGGATGTCCAAAGAGGAAGTTTCCTACCAACAGGTGGGATAAGGGAAGACTCCCCAAAGGTAGAGAGGAGACATATTTTAGTTGGGCTTGAAAGCATAAAAATCCCACAAGCTAAAGGAGGAAAGGGATGAATTACAATTCAATCAATAAACATTTGTTATGAACTGACCATGTGCAAGGCCCTGTGCATGATATAAGGATGGCAAATAAAAATGTCCCTTCCCTTGGGAGTTTACAATGTAGAAGCAGGGGAGTGGAGAACCACCTCCTTTTCTGTTACCTCCCTGAGTGGCTTCCATCTCTGACTGTCCTCAGTCACTGCCTATCAGCAAGAGCCTCTCCAAAGCACAGGCCTAGTGTAGGTTATTGTATGCTAGGAAGGAGTCAAGCTGAGGTCCAGAGTGAGGTCAGGTGCTTTAGTTGGACAATGTGTATTCACACTGGCAGTGTAAAAAACAGTAAGTAATACATGAAAATGCTCATCCCCACAGTGGGGATATGATTTCATTGATGTAGAAAAAATAAGCAAGGACTCTCACTACCAATGCACTAATTGAAGAATTCACCTTATGAAGACTGACATGCATTCTGCTTTCTCAGTTTATAATCTTAGAGAGCTACCTAAGACATACCCATTTTATGGATGAAGAAACTGATGCCCAAGGGAGTTATATGACTCGCTCATGACCACACTGCTAATAAGTACCATAAGAAGGATTTGAACCCAGACCTCACCCAACTCCATCCGTTACAGAACACTGCCCCTAGGGAGGAAGGGTACACACCAAGGAGAGTTAAGGACAACTTGCCTTGGAAGTGTAGAGCTCAGGCTAGAAACTCGCATTTTATTGCTACCATTAGCTCCTCTTCACTGCTGAGATCATTAAAAGACCTGCTGGCCCAACCGTGCCTGGGCCCCTTTTGGAAGCTCATCAGAGGCCAAATTGAAATCATTGACATCTGCCCAGGAGCTAACCAGCTTTACACAGAAAAGCCTGGCACAGGACTTTTCCTGAGGGGAAGTTTATAAAAGGGTAGGTCCAGTCGATGCCTTTGGGAAGTGCAGAGAGGTCAGGCATTTTACCATTTCAAACTCTCCCAGGGTTTAAGGCGTGATGGGTGATTTTCCAGCACAATTTGGCATAAAAGCCCATTTAGTTGGTGCCTGTCTCTTTATGGGAACTGCACTAATTGAAGAATTCACCTTATGAAGACTGACATGCATTCTGCATTCTCAGAGAAGGGGAAACATAAGCTATGAATGTAAACCAAACCATTACAAGCAGTGGGATTCTGGAACACCAGAAGTCTAATGCAAAATCACTATTTCTTTTTTTTTTTTGCTTTTTATAACGGAGAGAATTTACTAGCCCACTTTCCACCATTAGCATTTCTGGCTTGGGGACAGGACAGATTCTCTACCCAATAGTTGCTTCCTTTGCTGATGTGGTCTTCTGTTTCTGATTTGTTTTCTCCCCCAAATGTTTCCAAACAAATATTTGGATATTACTTGTAGTGGTATAAAATGCTTAGTACAAAATAATATCTACCTAAGAAGTAACAGGTTAGGGGAAGAAGCCTGGACTGAGAGGCAGGAGATCTATGTTCTGTTCCTAACTCTACCACTCCTTAGCTATACCCATCATCCTCTCTGAGCCTCAGATCTGAACCATGTGATCTCTTCAGTTTCCTATAGCTCAGACATTCTATATGCTGAGGGCCCTTTCTATGGCAATGTGTTACACTCTAACTATGGATGTTTGAATGACCCTCATACTTCCAGAATTCTATGGTCTAAAGTCACTTTCACTTCTGACATTATACGTTCCATATCCTTACTTACTTTCCAGTTCTAACACTCTACTATTCCATGTATCTCGGGTAGATTTCTCTGTAGACGTGAAGTACAACATAAGCAGAATTATCCTACGTGAGGGTCACTTTTCTTTTTCACAAGTTACTATTTCCAGAAGGCTGAAATCTTCAAACCTTCTGAAATGGTTTCATTTCCTGACTAATGTACGTGGAGTTTCTCTTTCTTTGTCTTTCTCTATCTCTATATTTCTGTCTGTCTCTGTCTCTCTGTTTATCTCTATCTCCCTGTCTCTGGGTCTCTGAATTTCTCTGTATCTTTCTCCATCTGTGTATCTTCGTCTCTGTTTCTGTCTCTACGCCTCTGGGTCTCTGATTCTGTGTTTCTTTTCTCTTTTTCTATATCTCTGTCTCTCTGTTTCTGTCTCTATAACACACACACACACACACACACACACACACACACACACACACACAGAGTTAACATGGGCCTCTTGTTCATGCAGGATACTTTGATAACCTCTCCCTCCTGGACCTCCCTTTTTACTTACTCCATCCAGCCTAATCTCTCAAACAACAGAGTGGTATATGGTGCTCAGAGTTATTTGATAAAAATCTCTCTTGAGATTCAGATTGGGCACATAGTGAGTGTGTGGCACACTGTAGGCACTTAATAAATGCTTATTCCCTCAAGTCAGTACTGAAGTTTCAAACAGGAATCAATGTAGCCAGACATCTGTCCCATAGCTTCCAAGCCAGTGGTGTCTCCATTTTAGGAATGGAAGGAATGACGTTCAAATAAATGACCAAGAATTTTCCATACTTACTGGTTATGTAAATAGTAACATTTTTCATGAATGCAGCACCTTTTTTCCCCAAGTTGCTCAGAGAGCAGCCAGTTGTGAAATTAGTCACTTCCCCTCTTGGAATCTTGACTTCCTAACTTGCCAAACAGGGGTGACAATATATGCCCTCTTTTCCCCGCAGGGTTGTGATGAGGATGAAAGGAGGCAAGAGATATGAAAGCAAAAGCAGTGTGAAAATATAGAGGACTTGCATCAAAGCCTCCAAACTCAGGTACTTCACCAGTGAGTAAGGAGAAAATCACAGCATCATTCCCATTTTGAAGGGGAAAAAATCAAGGAAGGAGAGTGATAGAGCATATTTTTCAAAGTCATATGCTTAGTTAAAACCAAAATTGAACTAAAATATGGCTTGGTTTCTCAATATACTGTGAAGCACCCCTCTCTTACCCTACATATTAGAAATGACTTCTAGTTTTATAGTTTAAATCTTCTAGATAAATGCTGGTCCCAGACACACTGCTTCTTTGATACAATTAAGTTGCAGTTTTCATCTTTTGTCATAGTTATTATATAAACCACTCTGTGACATCATATCAATATACCCATTTCACAGATAGAAAAGAAAGGGCCTTATCATTAGTCAGGTACTTAACAAGGATTTATCCTTCTAGCTGTTGATCTCAGCTTGCAGTTTGATGCTTTTAGCCTTTGGGATACATTTACTTTGAAAGAGCTCAATTTATCAAACCTTATAGAGTAAAAGTTTTTGTCCTTTAGGAGTGCTTTCCATTGAGGTCCTCTGAGAGGACAAAAAACCTGTGTTTTCTTTACTCCAAACATTTAAAGAGCATAAAAATATTTGTTTATAAGATATGAATTACCTACATAGCATTCTGATATTATAGATATGTGCTATATCTATAATATATATATACTCTATATAGACATATAGAGATACATATCTATTAGCTATATAGTATTTAAATACTATAGGTAAATATCTATAAACTAGTTGTTATAAATAGTGTTTGGATCCTATAGACAGAAATCTGTACAGTAGTATTTATCCATATGCAGAAATGGTCATATAGTCCCAGCTAGTGATGGTAGCTAGAATGGTAGCTGCCATTTTCATGGGCTTTTAACATTTGGAAGACAGTTCATGTGCAAGATCTTATTTTGTCCTCATAGAGACCCCGAGGGACTACAAATGTTATTATTCCCATTTTACAGATGAGGAAAAGAAGGGTCAGAGCTTGCTCCTGATCATACAGTTAGGTAAGAAGTAGCAAAGTCAGGACTCGCGCCCAGATCTCTTGATGTAAGTCCAGTATTCATTTTGCTGTATACCCAAACGCTTCTCATCTGAACAGCTGGACATCATTGGTGTCATTCAAAGAACTCATATCTCCTTACCCCAAAATACTTTCTCCCTCCCTGCTCCCAGCTCAATGAAGTACCTACCCAAGCCTTCCCTCTGTGCTGCGGTCAACAGCATGAGGTCGCTGGACAGCGGAAAGCTGGAAAAGGGCTCAGAAAGGGGAGGTGGGAAAATTGTTGTTGCTGCTGTTGTTGTTCACTCAGCCTTATCTGACTTGTCATGACCATATGGACTATAGCACACCAGGCCCTTTTATCCTCTACTGTCTCTCAAAGTCTGTCCAAGCTCATATTCGTTGCTTCCATGATGCTATCTTAGTATAGTGGCACTGATAACTTTCATCAATTTCACAACTGTGCCAGGGGACTCCCCATTTGTTTCAGGCTCTTCTTTAATTTGATTAGGACACTTGCATCTGCTCATTCACAAGCATGTATTCAGGGCCTGCCTTGTGCAAAGTCCTGAGTCCCATGTCAAGGAAGATGCAGAGTTTAGTTCAGACACAATCCCTGATCACGTAGCATGTATAGTTCAGTAATGGGATCAGACATGCAGAGATAACTCTAACATTCACTGTTACCAGAGATATGCCTTACCAAGTTTTAAAACAAAGCAGTGGGGCATATCCAAAAGAAAGGGCTATGAGAAAAGGCTTTAGGAGGTGCAAAGGCATTGGAGTTGGGCTTTAAATGGCTAGCAGAAATTCCATGGGTAAAAAGGAAAGGATTAGACGAGGTCCAGGCACAGAACATAGTGTGAGAAAAAGAGAACTAATTTTTTTAAAGCACAAAATATATATGATAAGATTGTTAAGTCAAAATCCATTTAATTTCTTTTCCTTGAACATCTAGTCCCTAAGACTGTGCTTCCCACATAGCAAGAACTTAGTAATAATTTGTTATATTACATTTAACTGAGTTGAAAGACTTTGAGTGCCGGTGAAAGTAATCTGAACTCAGTTATTGTTCAATCATTTTTTCAATTATATCCAACTCTTGGTGACTCCATTTTAGGGCTTTTCTTAACAAAGATTGTGAGTGGCTTGCCGTTTCCTTCTCCAGATCACCTTACAGATGAGGAGACTGAGGTAAACAGGGTTAAATGACTTGCCCAGGGTCACACAGCTAGTAAGTACCTGAGGTCAGACTTGAACTCAGGAAGACAAGTATTCCTGATTCCAGGACTCTATATACTAAAGCCACCTGGATTCAAACAATGCAACACAAATGGTCACTAAGCCATAGGAATTCAAGTGTTTACTTATGGAAGCATAAGCAAATATTCATTAATACTGCCTGTTTACTGTTATAGCCATCAACTTTCAAAGGAATCAATCAGGGGGAGGGAGGAGGAAAAGTGGAGAATGGTTTGTATCACCTCCCATGGTTACCATACATAAAACACTCTCCCAAAGAGTCCTCATCTGGTATCAAAGAAGTTTTTAATTACTAGAACTTGTAAGCCCACCCTCCTTTGTTAGAGTTGAATCCCATTTCTTTACTGCTTTGAGTAGTTGTTGTAGATAATGGATCAGATGCAAAACAGGGATTGGTTAAGTATTTTTCCCACCTAGGGATGCTTAACTACTGGAAATTGACTTAAGATTAGGTAACAATTTAGCCAAGTTTATTTTCTTAGAGAGAAATATAAAACCCATTTACTTTTCAAAGGAAAGGGTTTAAGTCTGGATGCCAGCAGAGTACTGGTTCCAGCAGGGCATATTTGAGATGGGAAGTGAGCCACATTTGCCTCAAGATTCCATCCCAGTTCAGCAGGGATGCTATAGAACTATAGGGCTATATAGAACTTGAGGTCAGAGGATCTTTGAATCCTGGCTCTGGCTCTGCCTCTTTGGATGAGTTAGTTAAGCTCTCTGAACTTCAAATTTCCTCTTTTATAAATGTGGTTGGATTAGGTGATCTCTAAACTTTAATCACAACAGAAAGTTTCTCCAGAATCTAGCAGTATTGTTGAGCCTATACTGCTGAAAGAGTCTCTTAGAGCCCATGTGCCATAGCTACCAATGCTATAGGGCTCATTTGGGCTCTTTTGTTTTGTTTTCCTATTCTGTTGTGCTTTTTAGCTAAAAACTATTAAGGATAATGGGTGGTATCCTCTTCTCTTAGGCTAAGTTATTTGTTAATTCAGCCACAACTTAGAAATTTGTAAGTCCATTTCTTAACTTTGTCATAGTTAAATCAAACTAAATTTTTGAAAATTCTCATCAAGGACAAATTTTTCTTAAAAATTAATTTAGTTTTAAAATATCATTTGACAAGAAGAGAAATATTAAAGATGTTCCTACATTGGGTGGGTTCCCATCAGGCTGATTCTTTGATGAGCTCCATACCTCCCTCCTCCCTAACTATAGAAGAAATGTTATTTTTTAAGGCAAGTGCTTTGCAAAAGTCCTATTTCAAAAGTTGAAATCATACCAGGCTTGAGCAGTTTGTGGTTTGAATGTATCAATGGATCTAGTCAAATACCTAAGCATTTCTTAGGTATAGCTGAGCCATAAATATGAATCTTATTATTATGTTCGGATGGAAATATTTTATGGAATAAGATTTGTGGATTAAATTCAGTTGGTAAAGAAAAAAATAAGAGGGGAAGCTGGGATACTCTTCAAGTGTATGGGCTAGGAATTTTTAAGCCAAGTCACTGAGCTGAGGAGAAAGAAAATAAATCACATCATGTAGCCTTCTGTCCCTTTGTTCAGAGGACTATACAATCAGATTAACAAATCTTGGTGAAGAGAAACAGACCCTCAGATAGTAGTGTAAACAGGTGAGTGTCATGAACTTAAAACAAACATGATATGAATCTGAGCCCCCTAGCTAAGCCCTCACCCAGAACAGAAAAATTCCCCACATTTAACTGAGCAGTTTCCTCAATTCCTCAGGCCATCTGAACTTTGCCATCTGACTTTTGCATTTTGAAATTCAGAATTAAACAGGTCAAAACTGCTGAATCAAGTCGTGGGATGAAACTAACAATGGACCAAAGCTCCTTGAATCACACTCCAGATTGTAAAATAAGTGCCTTAAGTAATGAAGGTCAAGATTTAAAATGAAGAATGACCCAACTATAGCACACAATAATGCCAATGAAACTGGATAGTTTGCAGACTTTAATGGCCCCCGCGTGCTTCCTCCTCACCAAGAACAGTGTCTTATGTCTGTTTGTCACAAGTTGTGCCAAATAAATCTACTTCCTGCCAAATGCCACAGGGGGCTTTACTTTTCGATCATCAAGTTAGCTTATGGTGAAGTGGGTGGATGTAGCTTTGGCACAGGGGCTACTGATTCTTAAGCATCCTGGGGGAATAGAAGGGCAGAATAAGGGAAGAAAAGCAGGGAGGGAGGGGGGAATCGCCTTCCTACATGACCACTAAATAGCATCCCTTGAGGCAATGACCCTCTCAACATATGTTACCTCAAAAGTGACCAAGTTATTAGAACAGAAGTGAAATGAAAGAGTTAGACCAGATGCTCTTTAAGGTCCCTTTTCATCTGTGAATTCAAAGACTGATCTAACTTTGGTTCCAGGAGAGAAATGGGAACTTTGAATTTCAGGATAATGATTCTATTTTTAAAAAATGTGAACTCAGCCATGTTCCTTCTATTAAGAACATCATCTTAAAACATCTTTCATTCATTTATAAAGTGTTTACCATGTGCAATGCATTGCACTATTCTCTGGAGGACATGAGAAAGTAGTAGAAAGACATAATCCCTTCCTTCAAGCAGCTTGGGGACTAATGAGTGATCGTGTGCTTATTCCCCAGAAACATTCTATTCTGTAGGCAGTGTGGTGTTGTGGAAAGATTCCTGGATTTAGTGTCTACTGACCTGGGACTGATGTCTAAAACTGCTACCTACTACCCATTTGACCTTGAACAAGTCTTAGAACCATTCTGGTCCTGTTTCTTCATCTATAAAATAAGGGGGTTGGTCTACATGATCATGGCATGGTGGATAGAGTGCCTTGCCTGAAGTCAGGAAGATTCATCTCCCTGAGTTCAAATTTGGCCTCAGACACTCACTAGCTGTGTGACCTGGGTAAGTCACTTAGCCCTGTTTGCCTCAGTTTCCTCATCTGTAAAGTAAGCTAGAGAAGGAAATGGCAAACCACTCTAGAAACTTGGCCAAGAAAATCCCAAATGGGATCACTGAATGTTGGGCACTTCTGAAATGACTGAACAAAGCAAAGAATTACATGATCTCTAAAATCACCTCCAACTCTAAATCTTATGTTTCATTCAAGTTCCTACTAGACCAGCAGCATGAGCTATCATTCTGGGGAAGCTTTATATGGTCCACTACTCTGATTACTGACATACAAAGGTTTACAAAATACTTTCCTAACAACAGACCTACAAGGTACATAGTGTATGATTATCCCCTCTTTACAAATGAAGAAACTAAGGGTCAGAGGGGACCAAATCACTTGCTCATATTACCACTGTTTAACAGATGGGGAAACCTAAGGTCATAGAGTTGGGGGCAACTTGTTCATGGTCACATCTGGCCAGAACCAGGATTTGAACCAGGCCTTCTTGAATACAATTCTGATGCTATTTCTACTATTCTCTACTACCACCTAACTTAGAGTATTGGATAGCATTCTGGACTTGGAGTCAGAACTATCTTGATTCAAATCTCATCTATGATACTTAAACCTGGGTCAGTCATTTATCTTCATAGCTCAAATGGGGAACCTTCATCTATCCAAATGAAATGTTAATTCCTATAGTACTTGCCTCCCAGAGATGTTGTGAGGCATTAAAGTTTTACTGCTATTTTAAGCTATTAAAGGATGAAATTGTACTAAGAGTTCTGGGACACTCTATACATAAAGTTCTTTGAAAACTTTAAAGTAGTATATAAAAGGGGGGGCGGAGCCAAGATGGCTGAGTAGAAACAGCTCCTCCAAGCCTCTCTGCCCCCAGATTCTCCACAAACTATGTAAAAAAGGACTCTGAAAATCTTCTGGAGCCCCAGCACCCACAGAACGACACAGAGAAGCTAACCTCCCGCTGAGGACAGCCCAGCACCCTGCAGGAAGGACCAACACAGTGGTCTGGGAGCCTGCAGTGCGCAGAGCGCAGGAGCCCAGCCGAGCCCAGGTCCACATGAGCTGAGGTTTTAGCCCCAGGGCGGCAGGGCCAGCAGCTGGCTGGAGGAACCCCAGAACACCAGGAACTGTGGAGACACCAGAATTATCAACATAGACATGCCTAGGACAAAGTAAGAGGTTAGTGTCCTATGGACTTTGGGACCTGTATTTGGGGAATGCGTCAGCTCCCTCCCCTGGGGGCTAGAAGCCACTGAGGAGACACGCCATTTTGTAGTTTTCAGAGGTATTTCCGGCTCCCAGCCTACAAATCGTGGGGAGATCCAGCGATCAGTCTTGGGGGGTAATCGCTCTTGCTTTAACCTCCCTGGATCTGGATTGTGATCTAGGGTGGAAGTCGTGGGTGGGTTTACAGCTTGGCAGAAATGGAAGTTGCCGCCCACACGTTCAGGACGAAAATTCCTCTAGCTGGCCTTAAAGCCATAGTGTGGCAACAAGCCCAAAAGTCAAGCAATTAAGTGGCAACATGCCAAGGCAAAGGAAACAGAAAAATGCAACCCTAGACTCCTATTTTGGGGGCATAGAGCGGGAAAAGGACTGTGAGGTCAGAAGTCCTGCTCCTAAAGCCCCAGGGGAAAACATGAGCGGGTTGCAGGCCATAGAGGACCTTAAGAAGGACTTTAAAAATCAAATAAGAGAAGTGGAGGAAAGATTGGAAAGAGAAATGAGAAGGATACAGGAAAGTATGAAATGAGGGTCAACAGCCTGACTGAGGAAAACAACACCTTAAAAAATAGACTAGCTCAAATGGCAAAGGAGGCCCAAAAGGGCAATGAGGAGAAGAATGCCTTAAAAAGTCGAATTTGCCAGATGGAAAAAGAATCTCAAAAGTTCACTGAGGAGATTCATTCCTTCAGAGTTAGACTGGAGCAAATGGAAGCTAGTGACTTTATGAGAAATCAAGATGCTGTTAAGCAGATCCAAACAAATGAAAGATTAGAAGGCAATGTGAAATATCTCATGGAAAAACCACTGACCTGGAAAATAGATCCAGGAGAGACAATTTAAAAAATATTGGACTACCCGAAAGCCATGATCAAGAAGAACCTAGAAATCACCCTTCAAGAAATTCTCAAGGAAAACTGCCCTGATGTTTTAGATCCAGAGGGCAAAATAGAGGTTGAAAGAATCCACAGATCACCTCCTGAAAAAGATCCCAAAAAGAAAACTCCCAGAAACATTATAGCCAGGTTCCAGAATCCCCAGATCAAGGAGAAAATACTCCAAGCAGCCAGGAAGAAACAATTTCAATATTGTGGAAACACAATCAGAATAGCCCAGGACCTGGCAGCTTCTACACTGAGGGATCGAAGGGCATGGAATATGATATTCCAGAGGGCAAAAGAACTGGGAATGAACCCAAGGGTCACCTACCCAGCAAAACTGAGTATTTTGTTTCAGGGGAAAATATGGTCATTCAGTGGAATAGAGGACTTTCAAGCATTCTTGAGGAAAAAACCAGAGTTGAATAGAAAATTTGACATCCAGATGCAAGAAGTAAGAGATGCCTGAGAAGGTAATCAGGGAAAAGAAATCAAAAGGAACTTATCAAAGTTGAACTATTTACATTCCTATATGGAAAAGCAATATCTGTGATGATATCTTTCCCACTATGAAAATAATGGAAGAAGGGGGTGTGGTCATATGAATACATATGTGAATGTGTGTGTATATGGTTACAGTTATATATGGATAGAGGGCATAGGTTGAATTTGTTGGGAAGGGAGAATACTCAAGGGATGAAATTATGAGGTGAGAGAGGAAAGTGGCAAGAGGAGATGGGGAGAGACATGGTAGGGTAAACTATCTCATGTAGGGAAGTGGTTGCAAAGGAGGGGGAGAATAAGGAAGGCTAAAAAGGCAAAACCACATTCACATTGAATTTGGTTCAGGGAGAAAATGACATACATACTAAATGGGATATCTCAACCTGCAGCAGGATAGGGGGAAGGGGGATGAGAGGAGGGATGATGGATGGGAGGGCATCCTTGGGGGGAGGGGAGGTTGGAAGTACCCACTATAGAAGAGGGACAGGATCATGTAGGGAATGGACCAGGTGGGGGTGGGATGAGTGGGAGGGAATTATAAGCAGCCTTGTACAATATATCTACTATGATAATGTTTTGCATAGCTAGACATGTACAACATATACTGAATTACTTATCTCCCCAGAGGGAATGGGTGACAAGGGAGGAAGGAAATGGATCTGAAATTCGAGGTCGTAACATTAAATGTTTCAAATATATATAAATACTATTATTAATACTCTTTTGCTTATAATTGGGAGATAAGATGTGCAGGCATTGGGACACAAAGATTCACCTTCCTCTAATGGAAAAGTCGATGGGGGTATGGGAGAAGGTATGGGAGAGAGCAGATTGGAGGAAGCGATATCTTGTGGGACTGCTATTCTGGGAGGTTGGGTAGGGGAATAATGGGGGGAAAATGATTGTAACTCAAAATCTGGCGGAAATGAATGATGTAAAACAGAAGTTAATAAATTATTTGTTTTAAAAAAAAAAGTAGTATATAAAAGTCAATTACCATAATTAGTGTAGAAGAGAAAAAAATAGAAATCTTCACAAGAATTCTTTTCTTCCTGGAATTCCAAAGTATCATTGTCATATGATAAAAAAGTTATATTATTGATTTTCCAGTAACACTCACCTGTGAGCCTATCTCTAGCCACCAATATATACAGTGGGAAGGAGGTAGCATCTCCCATGGTCTCTGTCTTTCACTTCTCCCAGAGAATAGTCTTTTACCACACCTCCCTTCAAAGCAGAAGAATAAAGTCATCAATATGGAAGGGACATTAGGAATCAGATATCCTAACTTTTTCATTTTGTAAACAAGAAGACTGATGCTCAGGGAGGGAAGGACTCTTGAACATAATCATATAACTGATAAATGGAAGAAACAGTTATGATTTGGGCCAAAAGTTTTCTGATTCCTATTCCTGGGCTCCCTTTCTGTTCTTTGAATGTCACATCTAGAATTTCTGGATTAGAAAGGGACTCCTAGAGAGTCAGTAGCATTCGGAATCTTCTGTGCCTTTCTGAAGCCCCCCAGATGGCTACCACTCATCATAGCAATCACACCTACTTAGAATCCTGGGATGGTAGCCAGCTCCTCTGAACTTCCCATCCTGACCACTGAGTTTTGAAAAAAAGGCTCTGAGACTCACTCAAGAATGCAATGTCAAAGGAAAACAAAATGAAAGGCCAAGATAAATGCTGCTCATGAAGGTTGGATACCACTGTTCTGGGTCTAGTGAAGGCCTTGGTTGGGCTTACTTTCTCCTGGCAGTAGAGGATACACATTGCAACTGTCTCGTTCAACTGTCAGGATCAGATATCCTTGGAAAAAATCCACCCAGAATCTGCCTCCTGACTTCTTTTTTTCTTCCTGACACATTCCAAGGTGGAATTTATGGGTGTTGAGAGGGACCAGGGAAGAGGAATTTCTAGAACCTTTGAAAACATCCATGTATGCATCTCCACACTCCAGTAAGTATGTACAATAAAACTCTAGTCTGCAAGCAAGGAAGTATATTTGGTGTTAGCTTCCTGAGGAGCTGCCAGGATGACATAGAAAGAAATCCATCTGCTATCTCCTAACAATAAAAAAAAGCCTTTCTTCCCTTCATCCAATCAGGGACATGCCATGTGTCTGTCTCAAACTGTGTACTCTTAATATGTTTTGTGCACTAATAAAATGAATTCATGAGTGATCGTCTGAAATATATCTCTAGGCATTTAGTAGTTATCTTTATTTATCCAAAATGGAATGGTTTTCTTCCCAGTAAGGGCCTAAGTGAAAAACAATGACCTCTGATTCCTGTATTTAGAGATGGTGGCTAAAAATAACCAAGTCTATTTCATGATCCTTCTCTAAAAGTGAGATACAAAACAACCAAACTAATATGGAAGATTTGGTCCAGAACAGAGCAGAGTTTGAATAATAAATGAAGAGTCATGACACTTTGACTTCCCTCACCCAGAAAATCGGCATCACCTCACAGGCAATGTTCTAAAAATCTTTCTTTTTATAAACCCTGGAGGGACTATCACCTTATTTATATATAATGTATAATGGCATGGAATAAAATTCAAAAGAAATTTGGATAAAAAGTCAAGTAATACTTTTTAATCAGTAACAAAGGGACTCTTCATGGATCATTGATTATTTTGCCTAAAGATTAATGTGTACCTTGCATTCAGGAGGTACCATGATATGTAAGTACTTCCTTGGATGCCTCAATATGTATTTAATGGGTTAGGCAATGCGTAATTAGCCTTTTCAGAAATATAGCACATAGAAATGCATGTGTGTATGGGGTGTGAAATCATCTGATTGATGATCCAAACAGCCCCTGACAGGCTGAACAGTCTGAGGTTAAAGAGTCAGTATGTTTTCATCAAGTATAGGTCATGCTAGAAGTTAGGCTTAGACCAATATCTTATGCCATATTCCACAATAAATTCAAAATGAATATATGACTTGAATTTTAAAGATCTTGCCATAAAAATTATTAGAGGAGAAGCAGATCATGTACAAAGGTTCATGATTATAATTAGGAGTATTTTAACAACGAAAATAGGAAGAGAGCCAATTACAAAAGAAAAAACAGATAATTTTGATTAAATTGATATTATTTTTCAGATACAAAATTAATGCATCAAGACAAGAGAAGCAATCGACTGAGTGGGGGAAACAACTTTGTCTAAATTTTTTTAGATAAGGGCATGGTATCCAAGATATATACATATAACACCAAAAGCTATTCCTCAATACATAGGTGATCACAGAATAGAAATAGTTTTCAAAGAAGAAATCACAAGCTACCAACAACCATATAAAAGAATGATCCAAATCACCATTAATAAGAGAAATGTGAATCAAAAAACAACCCTAAGGTTTTATCTCATACCAATCAAATTGGCAAAGATAACAAAAGTTGCAATAGCATTGAACGTGTTGCAGAAAGAAAGGAATGCCAATGTATTGTTGGTGGAGCTGTGGATTAGTACAGTTATTGAAAGCAATTTGGAATTATGTTAATAAAGTGACTAAAATGTCTATAGCCTTTTATATAATGATTTCCCAGCGTGCTATGTATTTAGAAAAGCCCTTAATAAAAAGAAAGGCTTCATGAGCATCAAAATACTCATAACAGCACATTTTGGGATAGAAAGGAACTGGAAATAAAATAGATGATCATCAATTGGGGAATGAATAAACAAACTGTGGTACATAGATGTAATGGAATATTACTATGCCACAATGACAAATATGATGAATAACAGAAAAGCATGGAGATATTTACATGAACTGTTGCAAAGTGAAGTAGAGCAGAGCAAGGAAAATAATATAGACAACAACTGTAATAACATAAATGGAAAGAACAACCATCCCAAAACAATTGAAAATGAAGTTGCAAAGATACAAAGAAAGCCTGATCTCAAAAGTCAAGAGATATGCAAGAGAAGACACATCCTCCCAATCTGTTGCAGAAGTACAGAGTCCAGAGGTGTGGGGCATTACTGATTTTTCTTTTCTTTTTTTAAAATTCTTTATTATAAGGATGGCTCTTTGGGAAAGGGGAAAGGAAAAGAATTCAGGGGAAATCTAAAAGACACAAAAGCAATAGATAGCAATAAAAAGTTGTTAAAATAAGTCATGTATTCCCTCTTTTTTGTACAGTGTTCATATCAATTGGGGGAATGTTATACTTTTTCTATAATTTAGTAAAGCATCTGATGAATTATCTCTTTAGTAAGCATTTGATGAAGTATATCATATTATTTTTGTGGATAAGGTGGAGAGATGAGGGCTAGATGATAGTATAGTTAGACGAATTGGGAATTGGTTGAATTACCCCAACCCAAGAGTTGTCATCGATGACTACATGTCAGCATGGAAGAAAGACACTAGTGAAGACCCCCAGGTTGCCATGCTTGATGCTGATGTTTAACAATGATTAAAATAAAGCCATAGATGGCATACTTATCAAAATATCAGATGGCGCAAAGCTAGAAGGAATACTTAATACATTGGATAATGGAGTGGAGATTCAGAAAAGTTCTTGGCAGATCAGAACATTGGGCCAAATCAAATAAGATTATGTTGAGTAGAACAATGTAAAATCTTATACTTGAGTTCTTTTTTTTTAATCCACTTCATGGGAAGAAGTACAACTAGAAAGGAAAGGATTTAGCAATTTTAGTGTAAGTTAATGGGAATTGTATATAACAACTCCATCAAATCCTATTTACATATTATTTATATGTCTATTCCAAAGGTATTGACTTGAGCATCAGTGACTTGGTTTAATGAGGTTTAAATAAGAACTGGCCTTGGACAAAATGAGGAAACATAAAGGCAGAAATACCACGTATGGAGTAATATTCCATGACATCTATGTGCCATAGTTTGTGTATTCATTCCCCAATCAATGGTCATCTACTTTATTTCCAGTTCCTTGCTATCACAAAAAGTGCTGTTATGAGTAGTTTGGTGCTCATTAAAAAAAAAAAAAAAAGAGCCAGATAACTACTTCGCATTTAGCAAAGACTGGTAGGAGGAGAGATCTTTGTGAATATTTGTCCAGATAGGCCAAATTTCTAGCCACGCCACTCTATCAGTCCCTTTTGCTGTAAAATGATTTTTAAAATAACATCTACACTAGAATGCACTGGATTTCACTTACTAAGTTTCTGGGATGTATCCTTGTTTGAATTGCAAAGTCTTATCTGGTACATTCCATCCACAGTAGCATTCTGAGTCATGTTATCAGTTGCCAATTTGGCCCTTGTTTACTAAATGGGCAAATGCTTCCAAGAAGTTTCCTCCCTAGACACTTCAAGCTTATCACAGTCCATGATTTAAAATGAAATTGTATTTTGGGTTTCATGACTTGCAGCCAGTAAGGATATTGCTAATGTGAGAGAAGTGAAATGTTCCAAGGTTGTGTCAAGCAATTTGATCTCCCTTTCCTGGATCACGAGGGCATGTAATCTTGGGGATGGAATCCTAAGCTATAGTGTTATAATCACCTAGGAAAGACATGAAGGCATTGATTCTGCTATGGATTTCAAAGAAGTCTGGGGCTGGAGTGGCAACGTAATCAAAAGACTCCAGGATTTTAAGTCAGAGGACCTGGGTTCAAATTCCAGCCCTAGTACTTTTTAGCTGTGTGATCATTGGCAAGTTGCTTAACATCTCTGGTCTTCAGTTTCCTCATCTGTAAAATGAAAAAATTGGACTGGATGATCTTTAAAATCATTCCTATTTCCAAATTCCATTATCTCATGACTAAGAAAGGCTCCATGAAACAGATATAAAAATATACTGGGTTCTCAAAGAAGAAAAGCATTGAAGTAGGGAGAGATATGGGGCTGACAGTTATATGTAGAATCCAAGCAAAAAAAGGGATGGATAACCAGAAGAAAGATGGGGGACCAGCCATCAAATTGCCGTGGAATGAAGAAAAAGAAGAAAAACAAAGTTAATGTTTAGCAAGTATATAAAATTCTTGTTGTGGAAGAAAAGGAAGAAGGAATCACATTCAACTGTGTCACCTGTTAAAAGTGTTGGTGGCACCCTGCCAAAAGGGATATAAAGTAGAAATAGAGGATTCTAGCCATGAGATCATAGGATTTCATGCTAGACAGGACCTTAAGAATCATCTTGCCCAACTCCCACACTCTTATATAGAAGGAAGCCTGGAACCCAGAGATGGGATGTAATGAGCAGAGTGACTGAAATCAGAACATTACTCCAGATCTTCATATTACACATGAGTGTGTCAGGATGGAGCAATGAAGATTGCTCTTCATATGCAACCCAACCCCCGTTGGCTATCCTATCTGCTAACACGTTCCTCTCCTAGGTACAAACGTAGACCTAAGTAGGAAAATGCCATTCATTCATCCATTCATTCACTCATTCAACAATGCTATATTTTTATGTTTAAAGTATTACACTTAGTGTTTGGGGTACAAAGACATATGTGACACAGACATCATTTTCAAGTTGCCTGTATTTTCTGATTTGTAAAAACTGGATATTGTACTAGTGGATTCTTATGGTCCCTTCCACCTTTAATGGAAGAATGACATTTGCATTGATAATTATGGTACAAGGAAGAGGAAAAAGTGCAAAGAAAGGGAGCTGGGAGATTGTTATGAGACATCTGAGGGAGAGATCACTTTTATCTAAGGAGGAAGAGAGGTAGCAGCAAAAGCTTTATAGAGGAGGTAAAGTATTGGACTCTGGAAATGACCTGAGCAAAGGCCCAGGGATGGACAGAATGGAAAGCAGTCTAGTTTGGTTGAAATATAAATACTGGGAAGGTGGGGTGTGGCTCTGCAAGAGAAATTTAGGAAGGTGGGTTAGAGTTAGATGATGGAGCATTTTGAATGTAAATGTTAAGAATGCATGCTTTTTTATCAGCAATAAAGAGTCCCTCAGAGTGAGTAAAGGAATAACAAGACCATAGCAATATCTTAGAAGTATCTTCTTGGAGAAAATGTGATATGAAGGATGACTTGGAGAAAGGATAGACTGAAGGAAGACACATTAAAAAGCTTTTCCAGGGAGGAAGATATAGGGTCTGAAATAGGATAGTTAGAGCAAGGATTAATGTAGATGCAGGGGGGGGGGGAATCAATTATTGACCTATTTTTCCTATAGAAGTAGCAAAATTAAGGAGATAGCTAGTTAGTACAGTGGATAGAGCACCAGGCTTGGAATCAGGAAGACTGATCTTCATACAATCAAATCTGGCCTTAGACACTTCCTATATGAGAGAGAACTTCTAGTACGTATGATTCATCTACCAATGTAGAAATATCTCTTGGGCCTGGGATCTAACCATCCAATAAGATGGAGTTTGCAAACAGTATGAAAAAACAATTCTATTCTTGATTTCAAATTAAATGTATCTAAAGTAAGCATTGATGAAAACTAATAGGAAAAATAAAATTTGTCTCTTTTTGCAAATATTGACTTATAAGATATTGTCATTGCTTTAAATGATAGCAAATAATGGACTACCTATAGCAGATGATATGGGATGAGAATAACTTTATTGAAAAGTTATTCCCTAATTTTAGTTCTTTATTTTTAAGACATAATTAAACCCATCCAGGGACATAAGTTCTAAATAATGAGTGAATGAGGAAGGACTATGTAGCTATGACTAGTGGAAGGATCACTGGATTAGGAGTCACAGGAAGTGGATTGGAAGTATAGCTCCTCTACCATCTGGGGGAGGTCTGGACAAATTATTTAACTCCTATGGGTCTCTATTTTCTTTTCTACAAAATATGGAGAGTGGTCCCTTCCACCCCTAACCTTATATGTCTAAAGCTCAATTATCTTATCTGTAAAAAAGGATTATAATGTGTTTTAAGTATATTATGGAGTTGTAAGGATCAAAAAGGTAATGTACAAAAGGGAACCTAAGTGGTGAAATGGATAGAGTACTGACCTACGAGTCAGGAAGACCTGAGTTCAAATCCAGTTTCAGACATGTACTAGTTGTGTGGGCTTTGACAAGCTACTTTACTTCTCTCAACCTCAGTTTACCTATCTGTAAACTGGGGATAATAATAGTACCTACTTACCCCATGTTATGGGAATCAAACAAGACAACATAGGTAAAGCATTTTTAAACTTTAAAGTGTGATATAAAATGTTATGTATTATTAGTCATAAAATAGTATGCAAATATCATCTCTAAATATAGCATTATGGCTTTATATTGAATAACTAAATGATATGCAAATATCATCTCTAAATATAGCATTATGGCTTTATGTTGAATAACTAAACGATAAAAGGTAAGTTACAAACACAATAAAATAGCTTAAAAAATTGAATAGCCAAATAGGACCAAATATGAAAAAGAAGTTAAAATGGGAGAGATCTTTTTGGTTGGCATTACTCCCCTAACTCACAAAGATAGGTCTTGAAGAATAGGAAAATAAGGAAGATGAAGGGCTTTACAGAGTAGGGGAATATGAAGTTGGGAAATCATCATGAGCAAATCATAGAAAACAAGACTGACAATGGCATTAATGGAAGGAGGAAAAAAGAAAACTAATCTGGCCTAACAGTTTAGATCAAGGGTAATGGTTAACAAGCATGGTTAGCTAGCTAATAGCTAGGGGTAGTAGCTTGAAAGGAAAGAAAAATGTTAGAAGTAGCCAATGGGAGAGGAACTACGAGGAACTAAAAGTTTAATGAAAGGATAAAAGGCGTTTGTATGGATTTGTAATAGATCAGGTCTATATGATGGTCTACTTTCCTCCATCAGTGCTCCTCGTGGTACCCTAAATAGACAGCATGACATAGCATAGGGGTTTTAATGTGGAGTCTTCAATTTCAGGGGAAGCATTAAAGTGTATGGGGAAAATGATATCTTTCTTTTCACTAATTTCTAACTGGAATTTAGCCTCTCCTTCAATTATAAATGCAGACAACAAGCATTATTCTGAAAGGTTACACCAGATTGTTAAAGGAATCCCAAATATACAAGGGTAAGAACCCCTAGTATACTGGAAATGGTACTAACTTTTCATAGACTTAAATCCTAGGGCCATCCTTTACTAAGTATGTGACTGGAAAGCCAGTTCTACCTTTTTGTCCACAATTTTATCATCTATAAAATGAGGGGTTTGAATATGATGGTCTTTAGGGTCCCTTTCATGTCTAAATCTTATTATCATATTCCATTTGCTGGGCTTCATTTCCCAAATTTGTTAATTCATTGGACAAGATCATCTCCAAGGTCTTTTTCCAGCCCTTTGATTCAGTAATGATTGTGGAATGTTAAGAAGGCAAAGGAATTTGAAATGGAGAGGGAGAGAGACACTGAAGTACCTGACCTTGAGGTCAAAGATGGGAAAGGAGTTCAGGGAAGGAGGGATGGATGAGAGGACAGCAGCAGGTTGATTCAAGGCCTAACTCATCCAGTGGGAAAAAAAAAACAGATCCTGGGTGGTCTACAAAAAGACAGGGAAAGGGGGAGAAAAATCATTTGCGCTGTCATGGTTCCACATGGCCACAATAAGCAATTAACCTTATAGAAGGAACCCAGATCGTCCAATAGACAAGGGAAAATCTAGCCCAATTAACCACAGAAGCACCAGAATTCCAATGTTTCAGACAGGTTGGTTCCTAGGATTCTTGGCTAGAGGTCATTGAGGGGATTGGTTTTGAGGCCATCCTCTGAGACTGAAGAAAAAAATTTCAGGAGAAATATGTTTAGCTTTCTGAGTCATCCTTCAATGGCCAAAATGGAAAAAAAAATGAGAGGTCAAAAAGTCTAGGAAAAAAAGCTGAAGTCCCAGCTGTTTGGGCGGAAATAAACTCTTAATTGCTATAATTTCTCTCTCCATTAGAAATTAAATTGAAATAAAAGTCATTGATGTCAGTCACAAATAGATTCTGGGAGAGGAGGAGAAGGGGAAAGGGATAATTACAAAATAAAATCTGAAAAAATTAGTTATGTTATCCTTTTTTATTAAATTCAGGGAAGGGATAGAGGTGAAAAGAGGAAGGGAAAGGAGAAGGGAGGAAAGAAGGAAGGAAGAAAAGAGGAAGGGGCAGAGAGAAAAAAGAAGGAAGGAAAGGACAGAAGGATGAAGGGTAGGAGGGAGGAGGCAGGAGGGAGGGAGGAAGAGAGGAATGGAAAATTCTAATGGAAAAGATGACACACAGGAAAGTTGTGGTTGGGGAGAGACTTTTTGGTTGAAAAGTTACAGAATTGTTAACTGGAGCCATAGAATAACTTGACACAGCATTATTAGTATTGACTTGATTATGATTCAAGAACTATTAGGGTAGGGGCTTCATGAAGAGGATGCCAGAGGACAACAAAGTAACTGCTGGGAAGATGGTAGAGAAATATAGGAACATGGGGAGATTCTGCTTGCTTCTCTTCAGTATTATAAGGTATAGCTTGTCTTTCTACTGAAGCATGGCCCAGAAGAACTAGTTGTAAGGGGTAGGGAGAGAAAGACAGAAACAAAGAAAGATAAAGAGTAAGGGAAGGAAAGGAGAAAGAACCTTTGCATCTTTAAAATGCGTATTTCAAAATTTTAAAGAATCTAATACTGTATATGAAAAGTTCCCTCCTTTACACAAAAGTCATTCAAAAACATTTGAAAATAACTATCATGTTATTCTTTAGTCTTCCATAGGCTAAACAACCCCATTTTCTTCAACTGGTCTTCATATAAGAGCATCCAAACTTCTTATCCCCTCCTGATCCTCTTCTATAGAGAGATAAGAACTCACTTTCTGCTTAAGGCGATTCCCCATAGGCACTCACCATTTCTAAAGTCCTGCCAATCTATTTTGTCCATTAAAATTCTTTTAAAATGACAAACAATAGCCATAAAGTTTACAAATGCACATTTCTATTGCACTTTCAGGTTTACAAAGTAATTTCTTCACAATAACCCCTATGAAGTAGGTAGGCCAAGGCTTATTGCTCAGGCTCAAAGTGATGAGGTAACTTCTCCAGAATCACATAGCAAGTCTGTAGTAGAACTAGCCTCAAATAAAAGCCTTGAACTGCAACTCAAAGCTGTTTCTTCTTGGCCTTCCCAGAAAACAGCAAGGCCCAACCTCTTTATGAAAAAAAGTCATTTACTTAAAAAGAATCATGAATTGCCCTCTTATCCTTTTCTTTTGTGGTATGAAAAACTTAAATACCTTTTATTGTATCTCCATTGAGTTTAACTTCTAAACCTTAGTTAGAAGTTGGCCAGTTTCTAATCTCAGTTCTGTTTCTATAAGGGCACACATGCTCTATGGGGTATAGTGATGGACTTTGCAAAGATCAAAAATTAAATAATTTCCATAAGATGCCCAAAATGTCAGTTGATTAACATGTGCCTAAAGGAAAGGGGGGAGGAATGGCATGAGACTGAAAAGCTCAACCCCCATTTTCTGCTAACACTACTCCCCAAAGGGGTAACCTTTAACTCTGTCAGCACACATAATGAAAACTCATAGTGAAAAAAGCTCCCCATTTCATCCCTAGTGCCTTTTCATAAACCCATGGCCTTGAAAGGGTAACTGGCAAAAAAACTTGTAGGGTGGGGGAGAGGTGTAGAATGAGTTTCTGAGTTTAGGACATTTAGAGAAACAAGTAAGGAAAGAGTCCCAGCCTGACTGCCTATCTTTCACCCCTTGCTATAGAATGTTAACTCCTCCTAAGCCATGTAAACTTTTAGAGAGCAGATAATGTTTCCTTTTGTTCTTGTATAAGTAGTGCCTGGCACTAATAGTCAACACTTAAATACTTATTGTGTGATTGTTAATTCAACAAATATTTATTAAGTATTTACTATGTAGAACTTTCTTTAAATAATGGGGGTAGAAGCTTGGAAACTTTGTGGAACAGAAAGGTAAATTCTTAAAGATCAGGGTCTAATCTTAATTTTGTCTTTTTATTCCCAATGACTAGCATATGGTAGTCCCTTAATCAATGTATATCAGTGTAATCAATGGGTTGGAATATAAGAGCTTTAGTCAGAGATTGAGGGTTGGTTTTTTGTTTTGTTTTGTTTTTTTGCCTTTCTTTGTATTCTCAACACTTAGCACATTGCCTGGCAAATAATAAGCACTTAATAAATGCTCATTGACTTGACTTGAAAAAATTGATACAAGCCTATTAGATAGGCCAATAGGAAGAGGAAGAAGAAGGGAAAGAAAGGGGAGAGGAAGAAAGGGAAGAAGCCATCTGTCCACCTACCTAGTATTCTTGTCTCTTCCTTCAATCCAAACATAAAAATATTATTTCTCTTCAAGCCTGGTGACCTGTATTGTAACTCAAGGAGTTCTCATTTTGGAAAGCAGAACATTTTTAAGAGGGATTCGGTCTTCTCAACATTGAGGCAGATACCATAAGTAAATAGATGATAGTAATGAAAGGTCAAACATGAAAAGGCAGGAGGAAACATCTCTTTCAAAGATGCGTACCTGTTTTTTCCAAGACTTGTGGACATCTGAATTTTTTTCTTACCCCTACAAGGCTCAGCATGACTAAAGAAATATTTCTCAATTCCATTGTCCCTAACACCTGTCTACCCCGCCTTTCTCAAGCTAGTTATTGTGGTTGAACACACCAGTCATTTCAAACCATTTGAATTGTTCCCATTTCTTTTCTTGATCAATCTAGTTTACTAAATATTCTCTGTAAGAATAAAAGGAGAGATCAGCTTTCCTCTTATTGACTCATCTTACCCTTAGGCCAAGAAATTGCTGGAAAAATGTCAGGAAGCCACCTACAGAGTAACCAGCCTACACAGATAGTTGACTCTAGACACTAATGTAATAGAAACTTGCCCAGGAAAAAGAAATGGAGCAGAGGGACACCATGAATCAACTGACTGATACAGCTTAGAAACAAATGTCCACAACTACTTTTCCCTCAGTTATATTTAGGGGAAAGAAGTAGCTGAGGAGGGTCATGAGATTTTAGAATTTAGAGATGATGTATAGATAATTGCCATACATTTGGGTATAATATGCACTCTAACTTGAGCTACATTTTTTGAGCTAAAGTAATAATCTCACCCAAACTGGCCACTTCCTCATATTTTTTCTTCTCAATTCCTTAACTGTAGCAAAATTGGTAACAATGAGAGAAAAGATTTCCTCAACCTGACAGTCTGATATATTCCCCTCACCTGGAATGCCTTCCCCTACTTAAACTGTTCATTCCTGAGAGTAGGGACCATTTTTTTCCTTCTATTTTGTCTTTCAGTGCTTATCACAGGATCTGACAGACAGTAGATACTTAATAAATGCCTACTGACTTGGCTCAGGATCATCCTGATTGGAAATTGTATAGCACCTACAATCTGTGACATGCAAGTTACTGAAATCTTGTTGACTCTCCATTATTCTCTAATATTTAGATTGGCCTTATTTCCTTAACTGGCTTAGAAGTTCCTAGAGGATATATGCCAAGTCCAATACTCATTTTGTAAGAAATGCAGAGCCAAGAAGAGGGGTGGGAATAATGCAGAAAACAACAAATATTTGTTTGGATTGATTTCCATGGGTGGGGAGCAATAACAATCTGCAGAGATCTCTTTTCTTCCCAGCACCAGAACGTAGAGAACGAAGGCTTTGGGCCCCAATTTCATGCCCAGACACCTTGAATCTTCTTTATGTGTAAGAATTCATTAAGAAGAGAATAAGACAAGCTTATTAATGGAAAGGAGATGAAACATTATGGAAAAATAATAGTAATGATGACAATAGTTGACATAGAACTTTGGTGTTAGCAAAGAATGTTATATACATTATTCCATTGATGTGTAAAATAGGAGTAGCATGATGCTGAGGAATGAGCACTGGCATTGGAGTCAAAGGATCTGGGTCTCAGTCTGGGCTCTGTCACTTAACTGCTTAGATATTGTCATTGGTTAAGATCCATAACCTCTTGAGGCTTCACTTTCTTCATCTCTAAAATGAAGGTATTGGATCAGATAACCTGAAGTCCCTTCTAGCTCCAGATCTAGGATCCTTTGTTTTAAAGTCTTTTGGGGGGAAGTATCCCATTCTCATTTCTACAATAAGAATGGGAGGGAATGTACTTTACTACTCCCCTTCATGCATTCTATATTCTAGCCAAGCTGGACAACTTCCCATTGCCTTTTCAGGGCATGTTCTCACCCATCTATCTCCATGGCCAACCTTGGTTCCCACTGTCTCTCCTGCTGGTAATAGGTTCATCGAGTCATAGCTTCAGAGTTAGAATGGGAGGGGACCCTAGAGATCAGCTGACCCAATTCCTTCATTTTACAGAATAGGAACCTACAGTCTAAAGAGGTTAAAAGTCATGTCCAAGATCACATATGTCATAAAAGGCAGTGCTGGGAATTAAATTCAGGTTGTCTAGCTCCAAATAGAACTTCTATTCCTTGTTTCCCCATCGTCATTTTTGAAGTTCCTTCCTTTGTGTAAGACCTCCTTCATGAGACTTTACCTAACACTACACTCCCTCACCTCCCTGAACATTGGCCAAAGTGACTATATCCTCTTCAAATTTCCCAAGAGGGCGCTATCTACATCTTTCCTTTGGATTTCTCACATTTTACTTTACATAATACTTATTTGTGGATATGTCATATTCCTCACTAGAGAGGAAAGTCCTTGAAAGAAGCATCTATCTTTTGTCTAGGTCGCAATTAGTGCGAACAATGAATCCTGTGAAATTGTCCTATTACTCCGATTTATATTGCATGTGTCTATTGGACTGAAGCCAATTATCATGTTTTACATAATTATAACTTGAAAGACTGTGAATGTGAATGCGTATGACTACTTCATGACATTCATTATGTGCACTAACACCTAGCTGTATCTCTACCTGGAAGGTCTCAAATCCAGTTCATAAAGCTAGGAGAATAGTTAAGAAATCCTCAAGGACCTCAAGGAACCTTTTCACATTACTGGTACTTAATAAATGATGATTAAATTGAATTGAAGAATATATACCCAACTGTATAATATTAAATATTTTGAAAAGTTTTCAGTCATCAATAATGTTCAGCAAAAAGGAACTAATGGCAGTAACAATAATAGCTATGTTTTAAAATTATTATTTGTAGGAAGAAAATTGTCTCAAGAAGAGAAAGGGAAACTGATTCGCTTAGGCTACGTTTTTCCCATTTCCAGATTTGAACAGTAGAAGTGCATTAACTTTCATACTTCAGAAGTGCCACCATCAAATTGAACTCCACCATGGGGCCTCTGACCCAGGTGCTGGCCTGCATGATCATAGCTCTGTTATACCACCCTACTCAAGCAGGGGTTCTTAAGAGAGTGATCCGCCACAAGCGGCAGAGTGGCATCAATGCCACCCTGCCAGAAGATAACCAGCCAGTTGTCTTTAACCATGTCTACAACATTAAGATGCCTGTGGGTTCCCACTGCTCAGTAGACCTAGACTCACCCAGTGGGGAGAAAGAATTGAATCCCCCCAATGAGCTAGGAGAACACTTCCAAGAGCATACACTCAACGAGGAGAATCAGATCGTCTTCACACACCGAATCAATATCCCCCGGCGAGCGTGTGGCTGTGCACCAGCTCCAGACATCAAGGACCTACTAAGTCGGCTTGAGGAGTTAGAGGGACTGGTGTCCTCACTGCGGGAGCAATGTACCAGTGGGGCTGGCTGCTGTCTCCAACCTGCTGAAGGTATGTGGGAACTTGTTATGATACTTGCTGCCTCTGGCCAAAGAAATGTAGTTGAGTTATACAGAGGAAGGTCTCTGATCATTTGTACAGCTGGAATGGGCAATAGAGGTGACCTAGTCCAGCCCCATCATTTTTCAGATAAGAAAACTGAGCCCCAAGATAATAAATTATTTTCCCAAGGTCATACAGGTAGAAGAACCAAAACTTAAACCTAGGTCACCTGTAATCACTTCTTCATTTCTTGTCTAATTATGCCATGATGTCTATACACTGATAGGTATTCCCTAACCCCCATCTGCTAATTCTCTAGATTTAAATTCCTGATAAAACCTTACAGGGCAAGTGTTATACCATTCCTATGTCAAAGTGTCAGACTGCATGAGTGTGTAGGCCACAAATCCTGGTCTTAAAGCTAAGTGAGTCATTAGAAAGTCCAAAGAGCCTTATACAAAGTCTTTTCTCCCCAGGGAATCCAACAAAGAAGAGAAGGATATCTTCAAATCCTAATTTTCAGAGTGCTCAAAACATTTTAATTTACAAAGGTTGGAGAAAGGATGAATCATTTCCTTTGCATACAAACTAGTTATCTTTTTCTTTTGGCAATCATCCAACAAAATATAAATATAATACAGTACTATAGAATTATTGCAAACAAAGGATTTGAAATGACTTACTTATAATCAATCTGACCTTCAAAACCAGTAGTGCATAAATTAGCTTCCAACAATAAGGTTAGATCCTAAAAGGGAAATAAAAAGGAAGCTAAGGTGAGTCATTGATGCAAGTTAAATTCATTTCCTTTTTTAACAGGATAGTCTAGTGTAGGGATGGGGAACTTTTGGCCTCCAGGCCACATGTGGCCTTCTAGGTCCTTCTGACTGAGTCCAAGTTTTACAGAACAAATCCTTTTATTGAGGGGATTTGTTCTGTGAAGTTTGGTTTTAGTCAAAGGGCTGCACTTTCGGACATGTGGTCTCAAGTCCCCATGTTCCCTACCCCAGTGGGATAAAGAAATACAGAAACTTCAGCAAGATGTTCTAATGCTGTTCTTTGGGGACAAGGGGGCCAAAATTATTTTAATTAGGTAGAGTTGGAACTCCTTAAATGATTGGTTCTGAAAAGTAGTTGGTAACAGGTCAATGATGATTTGGAGGGAAGTCTTCCGTGTTGTGTTCAGAATGAGAGAATTGAGAACCTGACTGAATTCTGCTTTAGTTCTGGCCAAATCTGGAGTAATGGGTTCCGTTTGGGGTAACCCATTTTGTAAAGGACATTAAGAAAAACTGGAAGTGTAGTGAAAGGATAGAAAGAGACTAGAAGCTATGTCATGGCAGGATCCATTGAAGGAAGTGAGAACTTTTGACCTAGAAAGGTTTTTGTTTGCTTTTATTTTGGATGAAATGAGAAATATGATTGCTGTCTTCAAGTACTTAAAGATCTATGGTGTGAACAAGGGCCCCAGAAAACTGAACTATGATCAGTGATGAAAGCAGCAGGAATTCAGATTTCAGTTTGATTGGAGAAAAAACTTCTCCCCCAGAAGGAACTGTCCAAAAATGGAATGGGTTTCTTCAAAATAGAGTCTCTTCTGGAAAATTGGCAATCTTCAAGCAAAGGATAAATCACTGTTCCTTAGGGGTTATTGTACAGAGGATTCCTGTTCAGGCACAGGTTAGACTCAATAGCCTAAGAAGCTCTTTTTGGTTCTAAGATTCTATTATTCACTTCCCCCTCCCTTTCCCTATCTCAGATGCAGAAAACGACTAAAGTTTGGTTAAATACTACTCAGTTGAACACAAATAAATACTCCAGTCAATAGCCCATTCCTCCTCAGATGACTATTATGCCTTGCAGTTACCACAATTATTTTAGCCTGAGTTTGACCTCTTGATTATTGCAGGTCGACTGGACACAGCACCCTTCTGTAGTGGTCGGGGCAACTACAGCACGGACAGCTGTGGTTGCGTGTGTGAACCCGGCTGGAAGGGACCCAACTGCTCTGAACCAGAATGCCCAGGAAATTGCAACAACAGGGGTCACTGCATCGATGGACAATGTGTCTGTGAGGAAGGCTTCACTGGTGAGGACTGTGGCCAACTGGCCTGTCCCAGTGACTGCAATGACCAAGGCAAGTGCGTCCGTGGCGCCTGTGTCTGTTTCGAGGGGTATACAGGGGAGGACTGCAGCGAGGAGCTGTGCCCTGTGCCCTGCAGTGAGCATGGCAAATGCATGAACGGGCAATGCGTTTGCGATGAGGGCTTCGCTGGCGAGGACTGCAACGAGCCTCTGTGCCTTAACAACTGCTACAACCGCGGGCGCTGTGTGGAGAACGAGTGTGTGTGTGATGAGGGGTTCACTGGTGAGGACTGTAGTGAGCTGATCTGCCCCAATGACTGCTATGACAGGGGCCGCTGTGTCAATGGGACCTGCTACTGTGAGTCAGGTTTCACAGGAGAAGACTGTGGGCAACTTACCTGCCCCAATGACTGCAACAACCAGGGCCGATGTGAGGAAGGGCAGTGCGTTTGTGAGGAAGGATTTGCTGGTGATGACTGTAGTGAAAAGCGGTGTCCCGAGGACTGTCACAACCATGGTCGCTGCATTGACGGGCAGTGCGAGTGTGATGATGGGTTCACGGGGAAAGACTGTGGGGAACTCAAGTGTCCCCGGGACTGCAGCAAACACGGCCGCTGTGTCAATGGGCAGTGTGTGTGCGATGAGGGTTACACTGGGGAAGACTGTGCCAACCGCCGGTGTCTCAATGACTGTAACAACCGCGGGCTCTGTGTCCACGGGAAGTGTGTGTGCGAACAGGGCTTCACGGGTTATGACTGTGGAGACATGAGCTGTCCCAACGACTGCCACCATCAAGGACGCTGTGTGAATGGAATGTGTGTGTGTGATGATGGCTTCATGGGAGAAGACTGCCGGGACTTGAGATGCCCCAAAGACTGTAACAACCGGGGGGTTTGCGTGGCTGGGAGATGTGAATGCGAGGAGGGCTTCGCTGGGGAAGCCTGTGGAGAATTAGCTTGCTTGAATAACTGCCATAACCGGGGCCGCTGCGTGAATGGACAGTGCGTGTGCAACGAGGGCTTCATGGGGAAAGACTGCAGCGACCTAAGGTGTCCAAACGACTGTAACAACCAAGGGCGCTGTGTGGATGGCAAGTGCGTCTGCCACGAAGGATTTGGAGGAGAGGACTGCAGTCAGCTTTCCTGCCCGAACAACTGTAATGACTGGGGACAGTGCGTTGGAGGGCGCTGCATCTGTAACGAAGGGTACACCGGGGAAGACTGTTCAGAGGGTGAGTGATGATGACTAATTCACATTTCTATTGTCAGCCTGCCAGGTCCTGACTGAGCCAGGCTCTAAGGGCAGAGAATACAAAGAAAGGCAAAAACAGCCCCTCACCTCAAGATGTTTACAATCTAATGGAAGAGAGGATGTGTAGAAAAGTAGGTACATCCCAGATAGATGTTATGTAGATGACAGAGACAGTGAAGATAAGAGAAAAAGAGATAGAGAGATAAAGGAAATGTATGACATCATTATTGTCCCATGACATACTTAAGGAACAATAAAGGAAAATGACAGAATTTGAGAAGTGGAGGGGATTTCAAAGAGAATCCAGTCACACAATTTACAAAGTGGTTTCTCCACTTTCTAACAGCCTGGAAGGTCCGAGAAACATTCAGTTCCCAAAGAGATTCAGTAACTAGCCCAAAGTCTTACTGCTAGTTAAGAGTCAGTTAGGATTTGAATCCAGATCACTTGACTCCATGCCCAGAGGTTCTTTTTACTGTATTATATATTATCAACAATGAAATAGACCTTTAGAAGGATATTTAGCCACTGGTTCTTTCTGATACAAAAGGAGTATTTAAAGCATGTATTATGAATAGGATGAAAGGACTTTTGGTAATAACTGAAAGATAATTTAGAGATCATTTAACCCAATTCCCTCATCTTATAAATGCAGAATAGGAAACAAGAGAAATTGAGTGACCTGCCCAAGACTGATTCAGTTCCAGATGTTCTTGATATTCCCAACATTAGTTTTAATTCAATAGAATTAAAGTAAGTTAAGTAGATACTTTACTTAAATAACTTGAAGTTATCTACTGTGAGTTAGACACTGTAACTAGAACCAAGGATCCAGAGATGAGAAACTAAAAGGTCAAGCTTCCATTGCACGAGACTAAGTTTTTCTAAATGTTACCTCTATAGAACGCATGCAAGATATTAGCTATATTAGGGAAGAGCAACCAATAGGTACTAAGGAGCATCTTTGTGTATATGAGATATATGTCACACATGTTATCCTCTGTTTCCCTGAGAGGCTCTGTCTTCAAGACAGCTAGTAGTGGCCAGAGATAAATGTTTCAACAGACTTAAATTTTTCTATCACTCCAGAATTTCTTATATCACACATTCCATAGTAGGGACCAAGGCTCAAAAATACTTTTTATTTTTTATTCTGACATCTATAATTAAAGCATTGGATCTTATTTAAACTAACCAAAGATTGTCCTATAAAATAAATGCATAAACAGAATATCAAGTCTTGATTTAGGGTTACTATTTGTTTTTTCCTCACCTAAATAATATTGAGAAGTCATAATATAAGAATGTACATATTTCTAGGATGTTTTAGTTTGATATATTTTTTCAATATGACCTCAGACCTGAATGTGTATGTGAATTCAGAAAGCTATTCACATTGCTTGTGACATATTTTCTTTAGGTTTCTATTCTCTCCACTGCACATGCCCTACATCAGACTTTCCCACCTTTTCTTTAGGCCTTCCCATCAAATATTATCTTTGATGTTCAACAAAAGGGAGCAGGAACTTCTGTCTCTGTTGGTGGCAGAGTGAAAGAGAGAGGGAGGAAAACAACCCCAGAGGAAATTACTGTTATTTTAGGAGGCTAAATAAACAGTGGCAATTTACTGACAGAGGGGCATTGTTTCTCCTTCCTGGCAGTGTCCCCTCCCAAGGACCTCATAGTGACTGAAGTGACAGAAGAGACTGTAAACCTGGCATGGGACAATGAAATGAGGGTCACGGAATACCTTGTCATCTACACCCCCACAAACTCAGATGGCCTAGAAATGCAGTTCCGTGTGCCTGGGGACCAGACATCTACCATCATCCGTGAATTAGAGCCTGGAGTAGAATACTTCATCCAAGTCTTTGCTATCCTTGAGAACAAGAAAAGCATCCCTGTCAGTGCTAGGGTGGCTACTTGTGAGTAAACCAAAATGGGCTTTTACTACTCCCTTCTCTATAGTGATCACAACATCTTTAATTCCATAGCATATGTATCAGGAACTCTCTAAGCCATGGTGCATGATGTCACAGGTTAAAATTCCTGTCCTTTATGGGAAACATTGATATTGCAGTGGGGCTGTTGTCCTGCTTATGGCATGCAGAAATGGCTTCCTGATATACCTTTAGGAGCTTCCCTTTTGTGGGATTCTATCTAGGTAGAGGCTATTTGGAAAACTTAGCTTATGGTGATATCTTGGGGATTCTGGGGAAGTAGTCCTTTGGAAATATTGCTATGATTAGTATTATTGTTGTTATTATTATTCATAGCAGTAGTTTGCAAAATAATGGCATAAGAGCATTTGAAAATAATAGTAATAGGCCAGTTAGGTGGCACAGTGAATAGAGCACTGGGCCTGGAGCCAGGAGGATCTGAGTTCAAATCCAGCCTCAGACACTTAACACAAAACTAGCTGTGTGACCTTGGACAAGTCACTTAACCCCAATTGCCCTCCAAAAAGCAAAAAATAATGAAAGTAATTATAATCAAGGGGGAAGTGTAGTATAGTAGATAGAGGTCTGGCCTCAGAGTCAGAGAGAACAGTGTTCCAATCCCACCTCTGACACATACTGACATATACAAAACCCTGGAGCAGTCACTTTACCTCTCACTGCTTCTTAGCAATGCTCACTCTAAGTCAAGTCTAGTCAATAAGCATTTATTAAATGTCTCCCATGTGCCAAGCACTGGGCTAAACACCAGGGATACAAAAAAAGGCAAAAAAAGACCCCTCAAGTAGCTTGCAATCTAATAAGGGAAACTACATGGAAAGAACTATCTACAAACAAAATATATACAGGATGAAATGAAGATAGTCTTTGAAGGAAGGAACATTAAGGGGGAATGAAAAGATGGCACCAACCTACAGTGGTAAGAGTCTCCTCACCGGGAGATTCATATGCCAATGAAATTCCAGGTCCAATCCTATCCCATTCAGAGTAATATTATCAACTTGTATTTGTAAAGTGCTCAGTGATCTATGAGGCACTTTCACATGCATTATTTCTTGATATCAGTAATCCTGAGACAAAGAAGAAAAGTATTAATATTCCCATTTAAAAAGTGAACTAACCCATGTTGAGGACTAGAACTCAGGTCTTCTGATTCTGAATCCAGTGCTCTTCCTACCAGATCACACTGTCTTGAAATAAAATTATCTGATAAAGAGGAAAAAGGAAAGTTATTCACCTGCTGTGGTTCAGATGCTGAAGCAAGCTCAATGTCAGCTTCTAATTCCAAAGAGTAGAGAATGAATGACAAGGAAGGGAAGTGTCCTTCACGACCTTCATGAAGCAAGCTGGTTGTGGAATCATTAATAACTAGCATTGCTATAATTCTTTAAGGGTTAAAAGCACTTTGCTTGTCCCAGACATGTGGAGTAGGTAGCCTAAGTGTTTATTATCTCTATTTTCTAAATGAGGAAACTGAGGCTGAGAGGAAAGGAGAGGGAGGGATACAGTGAAGTTGCTTGCCCAGGACAGTGAGTAGCAGAGACCTTTGCCTCTTGACTCTGAGATCAAGGCTTGGTCCACTCTATCTCCCATCAGCCTATCTCCTTAACTTTAACTATGGCAAGTTTTAAACGATCATTAACAAAGCCTAATGTATTTCTTTCCTCAATTGACCTAGTGTAAGCACACAGGCACCAGCCTGATTTTGGAAACATCCAGATAGATGATTGTATATTTTCATAAAGGAAATCCTCCTTGTTAACAATGACTCACTTTTCTTTTGCCTGTTTTATTCTTGCTACATACAATGGAGCTCATTGACTGATAATTGGGCAATGTTTAAAAAAACCAAATTTTTAAAAAGGAGACTTCTGTGGTTTAAGTGTTTCTTTCAGACATTATGAATACATACTAAATGCAGGCACTGCTTTATTTGGAAAACTCTAGAGACAGGTAACTGCATGCTGTAGCTGGAAAGCAGAAAGAATTTATATATCACCACAGAATTAATAACCAAACATCTCCCAAAGGTATTAGGAGCAGTGATAGCACTCAGCTATTTTAGGAGGTTGGTAAGATCATAGATATATGTAAGCCTTTCCTGGTGCCTTTGAGGTCATCATTTCTCCTATCTTTCACCTTAATTTTACTGGTCTAAGGGTCATCACTTGCCTGTTTTCTCTTTCCAACAGACTTGCCTGCCCCAGAAGGTTTGAAATTCAAAGCTATCAAAGAAACATCAGTGGAAGTGGAGTGGGATCCTTTAGACATTGCTTTTGAAACGTGGGAGATTATCTTCCGCAACATGGTAAAAGAGCATGCATGACCAGGAATGTACCTGGCCAGGGGTCTGTAAAATATAAAGATAAAGAGACTTACTAACAACTCAGCCACATAACCAGAGATCATTAGAGCTGGACAGAATGTTAGCACCTAAAGTGTTAAAATTGGAAGGACCCTTAAAGTAGATGGTGTCAAACTTAGTGCCTCCAAACCCATACTGGCTGCCAAAACTCCCAAGAGCAGCCAGAAACAGATTAAAATGTAATTGGGAAATGTATTTTAAAAATAAATAAAAATACAACACAACATAGAATATGTTAATTTGTGGTTTTCTAAGTCCATACACTGTCTTCAGGGATCTGTTTCTATTTGGGTTTGCCAGCACTGCCTTAAGGTATAGGCTGCTGGAACTGTGAAAGTCAAAACTGCAAAGGCCTCAAAACTTAAAATGTCCAAGTTTGGTTGGCCTTTAGAGATCATCTAGTTAAATTTTCCTTATTTTGAAAGAATAAAACTGGCATATTCAACCATTTTTTTTTAATTTCGAAGGATGCAGAAACTGACATCATATGTATATTTTGAGGGCATTCGTTTGCTGTTAAAATAAATAAGTGAACTGAGTCTTCTTCTTATGTTGAATTTGGCTCTGTGGGACTATAGGGAATAAAGAGAGGATAAACATATGGAAAGCATCACCACAGGGATAATGATATCTTGGCCCTACATAAATCCCAAAGGCATGAATTATATGCCCTGCAAAGAAATGTGATGTTTTTTCAAAAGATAGTTACTCCCCAAATGTCTCATTTGAAGTATCCATCCTTCTCTTGGGAAAAGAAGGACACATTTTTTCCTCTAACTCCAGTGGATGAGAAACTTCTTTTCAGAAATGAGTAGTACATTCAAATATACCTTTATGTTACTGCGTTCATCACCAAGTTCTTTTTGGTTTTCAGAATAAAGATGATGGAGAAGAAATCACCAAAAGCTTAAGAAGGCCAGAAACAACTTACAGACAGACTGGCCTGGCTCCAGGACAGGAGTATGAGATATCCCTGCATATTGTGAAAAACAACACCCGGGGCCCTGGCCTGAAGAAAATAACAACCACACGTGAGTATTATACTTAGTGTTGAAAATATCCTTCATGATAAACCATAGGCGATAGCAGACACCACGTGTTAACTGGGATCTATGAAGTTATATGATCTCCAGCACATTCTTTCAATGGTTACAAGGCCATAGACAAGAATTTTATAATAACAGGACCCTGGAAATAGTTATGTGGCATATCAAAGAAGATAATAGGAATTCCAAGAGAGAGACTTCTCAGATGGTTCCTAGGCATCCTCCAAACACCTCATTATAAAAACATTTATTTGTTCAGGGTACATTTCACAGGCCTAATCACACAAACTTAGCTGAAGGACTGCTACAGATCCCTAAGTAAACTGTGGAGTGTCAGAGCTGGAAAAGAACTTAGAGTTCATCTAATCTAACTCCCTCATTGAAAGATGGACCCAGCGGTGGCTAGGTGGTGCAGTGAATAGAGCACTGGCCCTGGAATCAGGAGGACCTGAGTTCAAATCCAGCCTCAGATACTTAACACTTACTAGCCTTTGTGACTTTATGACTTTGGACAAGTTATTTAAGCTATATTTTTGCTTATTTTTGCTTATTATATTTTGCTCATTTGTAAAATGGGGATAATCATAGTATCTACTTCATAAAGTTATTTGGAGGATCAAATAAGAGAATATATTTGCAAACCATAAAATGTTAAGTGTTAGCTAATATAGGGTGTGTATATATGTATGTGTATATATAAGTATATATGCACACACATAAAATATCTATCTCTATTATACACACATGCGTGCACACACGCGCACACACACACACACATGCACGCACACACACATGTTCTACTGGGACATCATTCAGCACATCTTGTGCAGCTACTGATCTAAACCAACCCTTGATCTAACATATGAACTAAGTAACCACTAGTCTACTGAATCTCAATGACAGGCAGTAGTTACAAAGAATTGTACTGTGTGAATGACAAGGAAGAACACATCCTATTTGATATCACCCCATTTGGCCTAGCTCAGGGCAAACCAATAGGCTTGTACTCTGAACAATCAAGGGTTTTCTCCTCCTACCTGACAATATCTACATGCGGTAGGTAAAGGGCAGGTACTAACAGGAGAAATCATTAGGTCACAAAAGATATGGGCTGAGATCATCCCACTACTTGCCCAGCTCCAGGGAAGTTTCCCTGAAAATATGAATGATGTCATTTCAAGGAACCCTATAGCTTTCTCAGTCTAAATTTTGGAAGTGTATGCATTTTAGTTTTTAAGTCAACCTCCTCACTGTATAATAATGAATCATCTACTCTCAATGGCTCTGTGGGTAGTTATCTAGAGTGGGCATAACTCACTAACATATAGTGTAAGTTCTAACCCATTTTATAAACTTTGGGGCTCAGGGGTCTCTACCTCCTACTGTTGCAAATATTATGAACTTTGACTCATAGACTTAGAGCTAAAAGTGGTGATGTGCTGGTAGATTTTTAACAGCCAGCTCTATGGAAAAAAAGATACACGGGCCACACTTTTAAATTTGATCTGTATTGTTACCGTTTTCTCCATCATTTTCTTGAATCAAGACAACAAACAAAATGATAAATCAAGCACTGATAACCGGTAGTATTTGCCAATTTCTGAGGCTTAAATACACTGAAATTAACAATTAGGTTTTGAGAGCCACATAGCATAGCTCTGGCTGGAAGGAACCTTAAAGGTTTTAGCCTCTCATTTTGCATATTGAAATTAAAATAACCCAGGATTTAAGTGATTTGCACAAAGTCACATAGGTAGCAAGAAGTAAAGATAGGATTAGATCCCAGATTCTCTGATTCCAAATCCAGCATTTTCCCCACAACTCTTAAAAATAAAATAATTCTAGAGCAGCTAGGTGGTGCAGTGAATAGAGTACTGGCCCTGGAGTTAGGAGGACCTGAGTTCAAATCCAGCTCAGACACTTAATACTTACTAGCCGTGTGATGTTGGGCAAGTCACTTAACCCCAAATTGCCCTGCCTCCCTCGCTCCAAAAAGCAAAGAAAAAGAATAAAAGGATTCTTAGAAAGTTAGATTATTGACAGCTCATTTTTTAAAAACTTTATCATTATCTCTATTTAATAGAGAAGAAAATTGAAGCCCACTAAGTAGAAGTGTCTTGCTCACAGTAACCCATGTAGAATTTTAAAATAAAACACGACGATTCTCTAATTGGTTTTTAATTAAATTTTACAATGCCTTTTAAAGCATCATCAATTCTAAGTTGTGCTCATCTGAAGATACCTAAACTGTAGAAAAAAGAATATATCCTTCATCCCAATCAGCTAGTCTTTTTTCCTCTCATTCGGTCTCTAATTTCATATTCTGAACATCTGTTTCCAACCATTACATAATGAATATTTTGCTTATAAATGAAGCCATTTCTTTGAGAGTCATTGGGTTGTACTAGTAAAGGAATGTACCGTGTTTATTTGAGTTTCCTGTATCAGAAATAGTCAATGATAGGCAGCATGGTGAGCTGACTACTGGAGAAAATGAAATCCACTGTCTGCAAGCCTCCTTCTAGACCATGGCTAGAGGCCCAGCCCCTCTTCTTAATACTTGAACAACCTTGGACAAATCAGTTAACTTCTCTGAGTTTTAGTCTCCACACATGTAAAATGAAGGGATTGAGTTAAATGACCCCTACGGTCTCTTCCAACACTAAATGTATACTCTTCAAATATTCAAATAGATGTGTGAGCTCATCAATTCTAGAGTTCCCTCAATAATACAGATCAAAACCCATTTTTCTCTATGCCTACAAGATAGTAAGAGTCTGATGCCAGATCTGAACTTAGGTCTTCCTGACTCTAAGCCTAGCACTCTATCCACTGTGCCATCAGCTGCTCAGGCTCTGTCCTTGTCATCCATCAATCTTGGCACATGACTAGGTCATTTTTCTTGTTATTTTGCAATTCCTTAAGGACATATTATACTTCTGTTCTTCAAAGTTCTTCACTGGTCTCATGGTGAATATGGTCACCACAGCTCTGTCACTCTCTCACTCTCAGCAATTATATTGTTGTTTCATAGCAGCTTAGGTGGAAAATTAGTTTTTTTTTTTAATAATCTTTTTGCTTCCATGGTAAATTTAGAGTGAGTAAAAAAGCTTTACTTCTTCCTTAAAGCAAACCTATCCATTCTCCTCCTCCTGTTTAGCACTGGGCCCAACTTGTCCATATATACTGTCTCTTCCAGAATTATATACTGTTGGGCAGGCTCTATAGGGTCTCCATCCAATTGTATGTTGAAATCTTGGAAACAGACATTCTTCATCCACTTGGCCAGACTACTTTAAGGGATTAGAGATCTTTTCCATGAAGCTCAGCAGTATCTGGGTTTGATGCCTTAAGCACAATGTCATCCATAAATTAAGAAAACTTCACCATCCACAAGGAATCCCTCTTTGACCCGAACTCCAAGCTCCATCTCCTCCACTACAGTGACAAATACCTTTGACAAGCAGATATTTGGTGTGACTGGTGTTTCTTATCAGAGAATTATTGAACAGGGTTATTTCTATTGTTATATCATCCAAGTAATCTTGAATGATGTTGATGTATAGATGAAAAATGACCTTGTAGAAGGGCCAAGAAGGTGGTGTCTTATTCAATGAAAACATATAGATATAGATATAGATGTAGATACAGATACATACACAAGATCTTAAAGTCAGTACATCTTTCAGTTAATTGTGAAATAGTAAAGATACAGTCCATCATTTGCCACAAAAATCTGTTTGTTCCCTACTAATACTCTCATCTAAGATGCCTTTGATTCATGTAGAGATGATTTCCATAAAGATTTTGTATAGACAGTCAATAGGCATGTTGGTAGGTGAATACTAATATTCTGTCACTTTTTTTTTAGTATTACTAAGGTCCAATATTTTTCTGGTATCTTCTCTTCCTTCATACTCATATACTGGTCCTTCAGAATCCTCACAATTGTATTGTCTACAGAATTAATCTTCCTTTTGCATATTTAGTCAAATAGAACTGCTTTTTTCATCTTGAATCTCTATATTGCCATTTCTACTTCCTTCAGAACAAACTGTTATGTTAGAGTACAAATATAGGGGTCCCACTGTACTTAATACAATAAACAATTTGCTAAAATGTTTGTTTGTTTGTTTTTTCAATTCCTTTCCATTATTTTTCTCTCATGGTCCTCCTTTCATTTTCATCTCTGAGCAGCCACCAGATGACATCGCTTAATTGGATATCTTGCCAAGCTTTCTTTAAACTGGTTTTACCTTCCATCATTTCTCTTGACATTATAAGGTGATACTGCCCATAATCATCATTCTTACTTCTTCATAAGCTTTTAAAAATCAGTTTATATTCTAACAGTGTTGCCTTTGGCTATCATCTCTCTACTTGAAAAGTAAGTCAAATGTTTGCTGATTAAGGTCTTTTCTGGGTGCTTTAGGTCTTCTTGTAGCAATGGATTTACATTGGTTAAACTTCTGGATAAAATTATTATAGTGAGTTTTAATTGTGCCTGTTGGCCATATCTAATTTATAAGTTTTAATTACTTGCTTAAATAGCCCAAGGTTAAATTGTTTCAACTGTATGCCATATATTTTCCCCTAACTATTCTTTATTCTTCTTTTTACCTACTCTGATCTTAGTTCTAATGAGGTTGTACACAGATAGCTGACTCAGAGATAAGACCCACATCAATAACAAGTCTTTTCATGTCTGTTAAAATATAATAACCTATTTAATTCTTTTTTTTTTGCTTGTATCACTTTTTTTTATTGTTTAAAAAAAACATTTATTTAGGAAAACAAACCACCTCAAAGTTTGTCTTCCAAAAAAGTATCTCTCATTTATTTCTTTTTTTTTAAACAAATACTTTATTAACTTCTGTTTTACATCATTCATTTCCGCCAGATTTTGAGTTACAATCATTTTCCCCCCATTATTCCCCTACCCAACCTCCCAGAATAGCAGTCCCACAAGATATCGCTTCCTCCAATCTGCTCTCTCCTATACCTTCTCCCATACCCCCATCGACTTTTCCATTAGAGGAAGATGAATCTTTGTGTCCCAATGCCTGCACATCTTATCTCCCAATTATAGGCAAAAGAGTATTAATAATAGTATTTATATGTATATTTGAAACATTTAATGTTACAACCTTGAATTTCAGATCCATTTCCTTCCTCCCTTGTCACCCATTCCTTCTTGGGATATAAGTAATTCAGTATATGTTGTACATGTCTAGCTATGCAAAACATTATCATAGTAGATATATTGTACAAGGCTGCTTATAATTCCCTCCCACTCATTCCACCCCCACCTGGTCCATTCCCTACATGATCCTGTCCCTCTTCTATAGTGGGTACTTCCAACCTCCCCTCCCCCCAAGGATGCCCTCCCATCCATCATCCCTCCTCTCATCCCCCTTCCCCCTATCCTGCTGCAGGTTGAGATATCCCATTTACTATGTATGTCATTTTCTCCTGAACCAAATTCAATGTGAATGTGGTTTTGCCTTTTTAGCCTTCCTTATTCTCCCCCTCCTTTGCACCCACTTCCCCTACATGAGATAGTTTACCCTACCATGTCTCTCCCCATCTCCTCTTGCTACTTTCCTCTCTCACCTCATAATTTCATCCCTTGAGTATTCTCCCTTCCCAACAAATTCAACCTATGCCCTCTATCCATATATAACTGTAACCATATACACACATTCACATATGTATTCATATGACATAAGATATCATCAGTCACAGTTATTGCTTTTCCATATAGGAATGTAAAGAGTTCAACTTTGATAAGTTCCTTTTGATTTCTTTTCCCTGATTACCTTCTCAGGCATCTCTTCCTTCTTGTGTCTGGATGTCAAATTTTCTATTCAATTCTGGTTTTTTCTCAAGAATGCTTGAAAGTCCTCTATTCCACTGAATGACCATATTTTCCCCTGAAACAAAAATACTCAGTTTTGCTGGGTAGGTGACCCTTGGGTTCATTCCCAGTTCTTTTGCCCTCTGGAATATCATATTCCATGCCCTTCGATCCCTCAGTGTAGAAGCTGCCAGGTCCTGGGCTATTCTGATTGTGTTTCACAATATTGAAATTGTTTCTTCCTGGCTGCTTGTAGTATTTTCTCCTTGATCTGGGGATTCTGGAACCTGGCTATAATATTCCTGGGAGTTTTCTTTTTGGGATCTTTTCAGGAGGTGATCTGTGGATTCTTTCAACCTCTATTTTGCCCTCTGGATCTAAAACATCAGGGCAATTTTCCTTGAGAATTTCTTGAAGGGTGATTTCTAGGTTCTTTCTTTGATCATGGCTTTCAGGTAGTCCAATAATTTTTTAAATTGTCTCTCCTGGATCTATTTTCCAGGTCAGTGGTTTTTCCATGAGATATTTCACATTGCCTTCTAATCTTTCATTTGTTTGGATCTGCTTAACAGCATCTTGATTTCTCATAAAGTCATTAGCTTCCATTTGCTCCAGTCTAACTCTGAAGGAATGAATCTCCTCAGTGAACTTTGAGATTCTTTTTCCATCTGGCAAATTCGACTTTTTAAGGCATTCTTCTCCTCATTGCCCTTTTGGGCCTCCTTTGCCATTTGAGTTAGTCTATTTTTTAAGGTGTTGTTTTCTCAGTCAGGCTGTTGACCCTCATTTCATACTTTTCCTGCATCCTTCTCATTTCTCTTTCTAATTTTTCCTCCACTTCTCTTATTTGATTTTAAAGTCCTTCTTAAGGTCTTCTATGGCCTGCAACCCGCTCATGTTTTCCCCTGGGGCTTTTGGAGCAGGACTTCTGACCTCACAGTCCTTTTCCCACTCTATGCCCCCAAAATAGGAGTCTAGGGTTGCATTTTTCTGTTTCCTTGCCTTGGCATGTTGCCACTTAATTGCTTGACTTTTGGGCTTGTTGCCACACTATGGCTTTAAGGCCAGATAGAGGAATTTTCGTCCGGAATGTGTGGGGGGCAACTTCCGTTTCTGGCAAGCTATAAACCCACCCATGACTTCCACCCTAGATCACAATCCAGATCCAGGGAGGTTAAAGCAAGAGAGATTACCCCCCAAGACTGATCGCTGGATCTCCCCACGATTTGTAGGCTGGGAGCCGGAAATGCCTATGAAAACTACAAAATGGCGTGTCTCCTCAGCGGCTTCTAGCCCCCAGGGAGGGAGCTGACGCATTCCCCAAATACAGGTCCCAAAGTCCATAGGACACTAACCTCTTACTTTGTCCTAGGCAAGTCTATGTTGATAATTCTGGAATCTCCACAGTTCCTGGTGTTCTGGGGTTCCTCCAGCCGGCTGCTGGCCCTGCCGCCCTGGGGCTAAAACCTCAGCTCATGTGGACCTGGGCTCGGCTCGGCTAGGCTCGGCTCCTGCGCTCTGGGAGCTGCCGGCTCCTAGACCACTGCGCTGGTCCTTCCTGCAGGGTGCTGGGCTGTCCTCAGCGGGAGGTTAGCTTCTCTGTGTCGTTCTGTGGGTGCTGGGGCTCCAGAAGTTTTTCAGAGTCCTTTTTTACATAGTTTGTGGAGAATCTGGGGGCAGAGAGGCTTGGAAGAGCTGTTTCTACTCCGCCATCTTGGCTCCGCCCCCCTATTTAATTCTTAATGGTGCTTTGTGGTGTGTGTGTGTGTGTGTGTGTGTGTGTGTGTGCGTGCACGTGTGTGTGCTTACCATAGCCAATGTGTACAAATTCTTTTGTTTTGTTTCTTTGTTTTGTTTTTTCTCAAAGAAAATGTTTATGATAAACGTGAGCTTCCTGTATAAGCTTTTGGCCTTTTTCATTTCTTCTTCCTGAACTATGCTTTCCTATATAGTTCTCTTTACTTTCACTTATTTCCTCCATTGTAATGAAGGCACCTAGCATGAGAATTTATATTTCTTTAGATTTTGCCAAGTTCTTAATATAATTTCTTTACCATTATATCCTCACAGATAATGTTGATACACAAATTGCATTTTCTGATGGTCTTTTGGCAAATATTTACCATTAGTATTGTAATATCTGATGACCCAATTTTCCATTAAATAATATCTTTCATTACTTCTGGGAATACAATAAACCCCACTCCACCAACTCCCTTTTTTTGCCTCTACAAGGAATACCCATGAACCAGTCTTTTCATTTAGCTGCAACTTCTTTCTTCTGATTTTTGTTTATAGTAAAGGCAGCTAGTTGTCACAGTAGATAGAGCATGGGGCCAGGAGTCAGGAAGACCTTAGTTCAAATCCAGTCTTAGGTACTTACTAGCTATGTGACCCTAGGCTAGTCTCTTAACCCTATATACTTCAGTATCCTTTTCTATAAACTGGAGAAGGAAATGGCAAACCACTCCAATTTTTAGCCAAAAAGTCCCCAACTGAGGTCACAAAGAGATAGACACAACTCAAATTACTAAACAACAAAAAGAATGTCGACTGTGAATTCACCTACTCTAGCGTGTGCTTAATGCTTGTCCTTGGATAAGGATCTCATGCATCCAGGTTCTAATAGTCAAATTACAATTTACTGAATGTCTAAAAACTGTTATTGTTAACACCTTCATCCCCTTTGCTACCACTCTGTCACCAATCACTGTAGAATTGGATGGGGGTGCTGCATTGGATGGAGGGTCATTTTGTATTTTTCTTCATTTCATTAACCATATCCTCCCCTCCCCCAACCACCAGTTCAAAACCTATTGCTAATGCACCTCTCCATGTGAACTAGGGTAGTCCTTAGAAAAGAGCCTCAATATGTTACCAGGGACTTATCTGCACTCACAGGTTAATCTGTGCTGGCATTGATTTCAACAACCAAAGGTCATGGTCACACCATGATGAGGCATCAAAGTATATTTAATGATTTTATATATATATATATATATATATATATATATATATATATATATATGAACTATATTACATATGAATTACATATATATATGAACTACATTACTTATGACTTACATATATATATATATATATATATATATGAACTACATCACATATGAATTACATATATATATGAACTACAATTTCCTTAAAGGAATCAGCTTCTAGACAGCTAAATGGCTTCATGGATTTAAATGACCTGTCTCTACACTACTGATAATGCCCGGATGCTGATTCCCTTTAATCATCATATTTCTGTCTGTGTCTTCAGGTCTGGATGCTCCTAGCCAGATAGATGTAAAGGATGTCACAGACACTACTGCTCTAATCAGCTGGTCTAAGCCCTTAGCTGAAATCGATGGCATCGAGCTCTCATATGGTATCAAAGATGTTCCAGGCGACAGGACAACCATTGATCTCACTCATGATGACAGCCAGTACTCCATCGGAAACCTGAAACCTGATACAGAATATGAGGTGTCTCTTATTTCTCGAAGAGGAGATATGTCAAGCAACCCAGCCAAAGAAACTTTTGTAACAGGTAACAGAAGTCACTTACAATGATGGCAGATTGGACCTTTGAACTTCTGTTTCTATCAGCAACACTCAATTATTTTCTTACCCTAAGATAAAATGAGAAAGCCTAGATTGTAAATCCCATGAAGGCAATGCCCATGGTTTCTTTAAATCTTGTGTCCATCACAACACTAAATATAGCAGGTGCCAAATTAATGTCCGCTGATTTTATCTTCTTAGAGGTAACATTTTAATAACAGGATTCCTTCCCTTCCCAGGTCTGGATGCCCCTCGGAATCTAAAACGCATCTCCCAGACTGACAATAGCATCACCTTGGAATGGAAGAATGGCAAAGCTAATATTGACAATTATCGGATCAAGTTTGCCCCCATTTCTGGAGGAGATCATGCAGAGGTTGAGGTGCCCAAGAGCAAACAGGCCACAACCAAAACCACACTCACAGGTGAGAGCAGCTTCCTGGAAGAGGGCCTACCTCAAGGAGCAAAGTGATGGAATATGTTTTGTTTGCTACTTTATTCCTTGGCATTTGGTAATGCTTTTGGCAATCAGTTGGCTCTCATTGCCTGAGGTTTAAGCAGTCAAAATTACTAAGATCACTCAAACTTCACTTGGGGGCTGGTTTCTCTATAAATCATAATAAATATTACTATTTTTTTAAAAAATCATCTTTATTGGGGCGGCTAGGTGGCACAGTGAATAGAGCGCCGGCCCTGGAATCAGAAGGACCTGAGTTCGGAGCCGGCCTCCCACACTTAATCCGCACAAACAAAAACCTAGCGGTGTAACCTTGGGCAAGTTACTTAACCCCAATTGCCCTAAAGGGGTGGCTAGGTGGCGCAGTGAGTAAGAGCGCCGGCCTCGGAGTTTGGATGACCCGAGATCAGACCCGGCCTCAGAAAATGAGCACCCACGCATAAATCAAATGACTAGCCGTGTAACCTTGAGCAAGTTACTTAACCCCAATTGCTTTAAAAAAAAAAAAATCATCTTTATTACCCAACATTTCTATCCTTCCCCAATAAATCTGTGACCTATCCCTCAAAACAAAAATCTTTAAAAAGAGTGGGGGAAAGCATAGCTAATCAAAAAATCAAGACAGTGTTCCACACCCATAACCCCCAACAGCTGCATACAAAGGAGGGTGGTTCATTCCATCTCTCTTCTTCAGAGCTCAGCATAGCCACAGCATTCAGTTTTGATTTTTTTTCTCCATTTGCTTTGTCATAGTCATTGGGTATATTGTTTTTCTTGTTCTGCTAACTTTACTATTTATTAGTTCATCTAAGTCTTCTAATGCTTTTCTCTGTTCTTCATATTCATCATTTCTTACACACAGTATCATTCCATCCCATTCGTGTAGCACTATTTGCTTAGAAGATGGACATTTACTTTGTAAAGCAGAATTTAAGACATTTTTTAATTATCATAGATGTTGGGAAATGACTAAATCTCCAGGATCTGTGATTGCCCCAGTGAAGGTGCCCTCTCCCCAGGTGTAGACTACATGTTTTCCATGCTTAGTGCATAATTTGCATTCAGAAGAAGAAACGTATCCCCTGGTGGGGAAGCCTCTGGTGAGGATACCAGACATAGGGCAGTCCTTCTGGAGTAGACTCATGGCCTGTCACTGCACTTGGACTCAAAGGGGCTATTTAAAGAACATGGTCGGGGCGGCTAGGTGGTGCAGTGAGTAAGAGCGCCGGCCTCGGAGTTGGGATGACCTGAGATCAAATCTGGCCTCAGAAAATGAGCACCCACACATAAATCATGACTAGCCATGTAACCTTGAGCAAGTTACTTAACCCCAATTACTTTAAAAAAAAGAAGAAGAACATGGTCTCTTGGAGTCAGAGGAAATGGAGTTCAAATCCCACCTGAATCAAAGATACCTACATGATCTTGGGCAAGTCATATAATCTTCCTAGGCCTCAGTTTCCTCATCTACAAATGTGAGATTAGACTAGGAGGTCCCTGCAGTCCCTTCCATCTCAAGTTCCTGTCTGTGCCACTACTAGCCATGCAAATAACATCTCAGTGGGCTCAGGACCTGCTCAGGGCTCCTTGGATTTCTTTCTGAATGCTTTCTCTAACCTCAGGCTGATTTGCAACTCTCTATTTTCTCTCTCAGGTCTGAGACCTGGAACTGAATATGGCATTGGAGTATCAGCAGTGAAGGATGATAAGGAAAGCAATCCTGCTACCATCAATGCTGCTACAGGTAAGGATGGCTGGTGACAATAACCAGTACATGTTTCTATAGCCCTTTAGGGTTTAGTAAGCACTTTCCTCCAAACCACTCTGTGACATAGTTAAGTTAATGAAGATATTATTATGCCTAATTTACATGTGATTAGATATTCTCAGGGAATAGAGTTTTTCCTAAGGCCACATCCACATGTGGCACTGGCAGTACTCAGACCTAAATCTTATACGTGCTGGCTCAGCAATACTCCCTCTGCAGATATAGATAGATAGATAGATAGATAGATAGATAGATAGATAGATAGATATAGATAGATATAGATATATATAGATATATAGATATAGATATATGTATGTATATATACATATATACACATATACATATATATATGTGTGTGTATGTATATATGTGTGTGTGTATATATATATATATATATATATATATATTCCATCCCCTCCAAATCTTAGTAAATATATTTTAAAATTTACTATATACACCACTGCCCTCCACCAAAATCATTCATGTGGTAACCTGCCCTCTGCTCCACACTTAGCAAGGAAGACCCCTAGACAGCAGAGAGAGCTTCTCCTGGGGCCTATTCTTCAAAATTGCCCAGTTTAGGCAGATCAGCCTAAGATTATCTCTACTAGCAAAGCCTCTGAGTGCACAGGATCACCTTCACACCCGCTAGGAGACATCAAAATAAAACTTCTGTTGAACTCTTTCTACTATGATATGATAGTTCACATTTATATTCAGTTTCTTTCTATTTTTAAAATGACAATTTTTCCCTAAGAGGACTATTTCCTGACTGTTTAAGATATGCAACTCTATTCCCTTAATTTTTTTTCCTCTGTGTATCTTTACTCTGAATAAGACAGAGTAATAAGACTTCTCCAACGGAATGGAAGTTCATTGTAAGTAGGGATTGTTTTCATTTTGTGTGCTTGTATGCCCAGCACCTAACACAATGACTGGAGCTCAGCAGGCATTGAAGAAATGTCAGCAAGGTGATTAGCACTTAGCAGGAACTTAAGAAATGTCAGCACAGTTCCTAGAATATAGTAAGCATTTAACAAATGTCAGCACAGTGCCTTAAACATAGGATGTACTTAATGAATATTTTGGATCAGCTAGGTGGTACAATGGTTAGAGTTCCAGGCCTGAAGTCAGTTATATTGTTAAGTTCAAATCTGGCCTTAGACATTTACTAGCTGTATGACCCTGGGCAAGTCAATTAACCCTGTTTGTCTCAGGTCCTTATTTGTAAAATGAGTTGGCTGGAGAAGGAAATGGCAAACCACTACAGCATCTTTGCCAAGAAAACCTCAAATGGGGTCATGAAGAGTCACACAACTGAAAAACAAACATAAATATTTTGGAGTTGATTGACTGATTCTCCTATTTCCCTATCGGCTTAAGTACTATCCAGAGAACACTGGGAGGAGGAGTCACTGGATGGTGTGGCAAATAGATTCAACCCAGAGCAGCTTCTCAATAACAGAAGGTTTGATTAGTGCCCTCACATCTCTCCTACAGATATGGATGCCCCAAGGGACCTTCAGATTTCAGAGCCTACAGAAACCACCTTGCCCCTGCTCTGGAAACGACCTCTGGCCAAGTTTGACAAATACCGCCTGATCTACAGCTCTTCCAAAGGACAGCAGAAGGAAGTCCAGTTGCCAGCAGACACCACCTCTTATGTTTTGAGAGGTCTGGATCCTGGCACTGAGTATGCCATCCACCTCGTGGTTGAGAAAGGACGGCACAAGAGCAAACCAGCCCGTGTGAAAGGTTCAACCAGTAAGTCACTGCAAGGTTCTGTGTAAGCCCCTCCATTAACACAAAATCTCTCCCATCTCCAAAAGCCTGAGGACATGCTATTTTTATTAAAAGGATTTGAAAAGTTCTTTCTTCTCCATTATAGAAACTCTGCTGAGAGAGAACTAGTCATATTCCATGCCCTTAACTTGATTTATTTTCTTTCCTTTGGCATCAATGGCTGTTTAAATGAACTGCTTTACATTAATCATTGCTTTCTCAGGAAATGTGCTACCTCATCTTACATTTCTAATGTGTGATTTTTAAAAGTTTCTAGCTAATGATTTCTAATTTTTCTTTCCTCTCCCCAGCAGCCACATATTAATTGCTTTTTAAAATTCTCTTTCTCTCTCTTTTTAAGGAAGCCCAAGAGGTTGGTGGTAATTCTTTGGATATCTTTTTTCCTGCCTCTGTTCTCATTACAGGTTCCTTTCTTCTCTCCAGGATCATTATAACAGAGATGTACATGGTCCTAAGCCTTCTGTAACTGCCTTTTCCTTTTAATCCCTCCCTCAGTGTTTGAAAAGATGGGGTCAGTTTTTTCTAGGCTAATCATTTCAGAACACTATTCCCTGCTCTTGCTGACACATTTCACCAGTTCCAAAAATATTGAAGCATGTTAAATTACAAAAACCAGAGACTAGAGATTTCTATATGAAGAATGCATGTGCTCCTCCCAAGTTAGAATACAGCACTATCTTCAGAGTTTTAATGATAACATGTTTTCATTTTTAATATAATTCAGGTTAACCTAATTGAGGCCCTACTGTGCATTTAATGATGGACTAAGGGGTGCGGCAAAAGAGGTGTGTGATAGTGCCTGGTGCCTGATAGGTGATGAATTAGTTATTTGGTCCCTAGACTTTCAATTTATAGCCCCACTGAGGCAGCAAGACAAAACATGCAACACTTACCATGTCTTGAATACAACATAAGACAGTGCGTTGCCAAAAGTAAAATATTTGGTATGAATAAGGCTAAGGAAAGTTAAAACAAAACAACACAAAACACCATGGTATTGTAGAAGGGGCACTGGATTTGACATAGGAAGATCTGGGTTCAGAGTTAAGCTCTCCTGTTTGTACCTATATGACTCTGAGCAAGTCCTTTCTGCCTGTCTGTTCCATAGTTTCTTCATCTCTAAAATGAGGGACAGGGAGGGCAGCTTTACTGAGATGATCTCTGAGGTCCTTTCCTATCCCATGTTTTCTTATCCTACAATCCAATAGAATAAAACTAGTGTAGATGAATGAAATAAGAGAAGGCTCCTTATAAGAGATACAACCTAAATGCATTCTTAAAGGATGGAGAAGGTTTGAATTATCAGAAAACAGGGAGTGGGCAGGTGGCTAGATCTGAAGGAGCCTACTGACAGGTTTGTGTAAATTAGACTGAATATGTGTTGTCTTTTAGCGTTCTTGGGCTAGCATCCCACTTACTTATCTAGGGAGCAATATCTGGAATTGCTTTCTAAGTATAGTTTGGCCTGTGGGAGTTTCAAGACCTTTTTCCAGGGTCATTCATAAGTTAAGAAGGATAATGAAGGGGAGGCAGTTTAGTGCAATGGAGTAAGCATAGGCTCCGGAGGCTGAGGACCAAGGTCCACATTGCAGCCCTTGTTGGCCAGGGCTAGATTCCTTTACCTTCTCTTATTGGCTTTGGAATCAGAGGACTTGCGTTCAAAACTCACCTCTGAGGCCTACTGTCCATATGACCTTGGATCAATCATTCAACTTCCCTGGGCCTCAGTTTCCTCATCTATGAAAAAAAATGATGATTAAAGCTGATAGAATTTTTAAGATCTACAAAACACTTTATATATATATATATATATATATATATATATATATATATATATATATATATATATATAGATGTCCCCTGAGGCCTCTTCTAGCTCTAAATCTTTGCTCCTATGAATCAATAGTCTTGAAAGTCCCTTTCAGGCTAGGGAATGATCTAAACATAGTAGAGATCTAAAGACTTCAACTCAGAGACATTGAGCTTTATTTAAAGCAGGGAAATCCCCCAAATTAGACACACACACACACACACACACACACACACACACACACACACACACCCTCATATCTCTATTCTTATTTTCCTCCTTTATTTTGACAATTTCTGTGTGTGTGAGATACAGTAAGAGAGAAACAGGCAGAGCTGGGGAGAGAAAGGAAGAGAGGAAAAGAAGGGAGAGGAGTATGGAGGGAGGGAGAAAGAATACATGTTTCTGTGGGCTAAGGATTAAACATAACACAGCTTGTTGTCTTACCTGGTCCCTTCGTTCCTTTCCAGTCTTCTTACTCTCTTTATTCCCATCTTAATCTAATGTACCTTACTCTCCTCCATGTACTCTGAGTCAGCGACTGGCCTCCTTACTGTTCCTTTCACAAGACACTCCATCTTGCATCTCTGAACGTCTCCTCTGGCTGTCCCCCATGCCTGTAACACTCTCCTTCCTTATCTCTGTTTCCTAGCTTCCCTCGCTTCCTTAAAGTCTCAGCTAAAAATGTACCTTCTGCAAGAACCCATTCCCTATCCTCCTTAATATTAGTGACTTCCTCTGAGATTACCCCCAATTTACCCTCTAAATCTGTTGTTTGTGTATACTTTGTTGTTGAAGGTTTCTTTTGTTTGTTTTGCCTATCCCTTCCCCTGGTAGATACAAACTCCTTGAGAGCAGGGATTGTTTTATGCCTTTCTTTGTATCTACAGTACTTAGAATAGTGCCTGGCTGGCACATAGCAAATGTTTAATAAACGCTGACTCTCTAAGCCACATCGACTCTCCATCCTCACTGGAGAAGACCCTAGACCTCAGCAAAGCCAGAAGAGATCTATTAAATAGGAACACAAGGTCTATGCCTGAACTCGTTCTGTATTCATTTCCTACTGGCACTCTTACTTTTAGCCAACTTCTAAAAATCCTGAAGGCACTATTTTAATATAATGCTTTTATTCACACAGTAATTGCTCATTATTTGTTTAAAAGGAATCAAGATGTCTGTTTTGGTATATTAATTATCCTTCAGGGCAGAAGAAAGTTCAAGTCCCTTTCATATCTAGAATGTTCCTTCCTGACCATAATTTTTCAGCAACTTGTAACTTGGGCTTCTATAACAGATAGCTTTCCATTATTTAGAGTATAGTAGAAGTTTTGACTAAAATCCACTCTGTTCCGCACTCCCTTTCAGAGAACACTGCACTGATCAATGAACCTGACTAAAAAAGGGAGAAGAAAAAATAATAATCCACAGCATCCACTTTTTCCCTGTGGAAACCTATTAAAAAGCTGATTTAGTTTTCTATTAAGTCTGAATAATGGAAACCACCAGATAACTCCAAATTCCATTTTAGTCAATAGTTCCAACCCCATTTCTTCCCAGGCCTTTTAACAGACTTGCTGAAAAGGAGACATGGTGTCTGTACTGATCTGTCTCTCATCACCTTGCTGGTAGACTTAAGGTATTCAGAGGAATAACCAAGACATGTGCAGAATTCAATAAATATTCCTTGAACACAGGCAAGGTGCTATGGCGGATACCAAAGCAGAAGAATCTATTTCCCTGGCCTATAAAAGCTTACAGGAGGATGTAGGTGAAAGGATAAGAAGGGAAGGGAGAAATAAAATGATAAATCAAGAGAAGGAAACAGGAAGTAAAGAAAGAAAAAGGAAAAGATGAGAAAGGATAAAGACAGAATGGGACAATCAAAGAAAGAGTTAAGAGGCTGGCAGTCCAGAAAAGACTCAAATTTCCTTCCCACTTCTACTCCCTTCCACACCTGGATGTGTGACCTTGGGCAAAATATTTGATCTCCTTGAGCCTAAGTTTCCTCAGCTAGAAAATGGGACAATAATATCAGTATTATCTATTTCACATGATTATTATGAGACTCAGGTGGGGAGAGATGGAGTAAAGAATTTTGCAAGGTTTTAAGCTCCATATAAAAGTTAATTTTATTGTTATTATTATTAGGTAGGAAAAGATAAAACAGCAAAAGATTCGGATATTTATCCCAAAAAAGTAAATAATCAGTAGTTGAATATAAATACCTTGACAGCAGAGTTGTTTCTCCTGATTTCAATGTTCTGGGGTAGCAGACTCCTAAGCTGAGAGATAATACACTTGTCTGTGTAACTGTGAATTGTTTTATTAGCTTGATGAAATGAATATGTCAAGACTGTCTGGTCTAGATAATTTCCTGAGCTCTAAAACCAATAGTGAACTGACAAAGGGGGCATGGGTCAAAGAACCCCTTTACCTGAGCATGTCTGATCATTTTCAATTTAGCAAGCATTTAATAAGGACCTACTGTGCACCAGGCACTGTCGTAGGTGCTAGAAACCCAAGGGCCATGACAAAATGGTTCCTGTCCTCAAGGTGCTAACATTCTACTATAGGAAAATAACCTGTACACTGAGAAGTCAATATAAAATGGATACAAAGCAAATGCAAAGTAAATTGGGGAAATGGAGTTTGTTGTCTTTGCTCAGCCATATCCAATTCCCAAGTCCCCATTTTGGGGTTTGCTTGGCAAAAGTACTCAAGTGGTTTGCCATTTCCTTCTCCAACTCATTTTACAGATGAGGAAACTAAAACAAACAGGGATAAGGGACTTGCCCAAGGCCACACAGCTATTGAATGCCTGAGGCTGGATTTGAACTCAGGAAGATGAATTTTCATGATTCCAAGCCCAGTACCCTATCTACTATACCACCTAGGGAAATGGAGTGGGAAACACTGAAAACTACAGGAGATCACAAAAGACCTCATGTTGGAGAGAGCACTGGACCTGGGCTTTGAAGTATCCTAGGGATTTCCATAGACAGAGGCAAGGGGAGAGAGCATTCCAAGCAGGAAGGGCAGCCTGTGCCCATACAGAGCATGCCATCTCAAGTTCAACTTTTCCATATACCCTGTCCCCCTACCATGTCTTTGTTATCAAAATCACTCTCAACTACCTTAAAGGATTTAAAGTATAGGGAAGTGCAATATTTATTTCTAAATATGTCTAATACAGCTTATAACAGAGAGCAATGCAACTAACTGGTCTCCTAGCAATGGAGGCGATGAAGGTGGTAGGTCATACCCAGAGCTCAGCTATGTTCCTCAGCCAGGAACTTTTCACATTCTGGAGTCTTCTCTGACAAGCATAACATCAACCTTGCTGGAGGAAGATGGTAGTTGTGGATGACATCTGCAAATAAAGCAGTACAAAGAGTAGAAACACTGTCAGCACCAACCCTCTGGATACATGATTCTGCCATGACATCTCAGCAATTTTTATGGGCACTGAAATGGGCTGCCTCTATTACCACAACAGAAAGTCAGTCAGTCAACAAATATTTATTAAATGCCTCCTGTGTGCTAGGTAGGTACTATGCTAAATACACTGGAGATACAAAGAAAAGCTCTCACGAAACTTACAGTCTAATGGAGGAGACAACATGCAAACATCTATGTACAAATAAGCTATAGACAGGATAAACTGGAAATAGCCTCAGAGGGAAAGCATTAGAATTTAGGGGAATCAGGAAAGATGTCTTATAAAAGGTAGAATTTTCACTGAGATTTTGAAGGAAATCAAAGGAAGCCAAGAGGAGTAGGTGAGGAAGGAGAGAATTCTGGATGTGGAGGCACTGTCCATTATAGTAATGCCTAGAGGGACATGAATGTTTTGTTCTAAGCATATCACAGAGCCAGGCCAGTATCCCTGGGTAACAGGGATATAAAATCTAAGAGAACCAGAAAGGCAGAGGGGCCAGGATTAGGTTATAAAGGACTTTGAATACCAGAGGATTTTATATTTTATCCTAGTGGTGATAGGGAGCCACTAGAGTTTATTGAGTGGGGGTAGCTTTTCCTTGCCCATACCAAGATTAAAGGATGTTCAATTGGTACAGACCACCGAAACTATTCTACTCTATTATTTCTCTGACTCTCTTTGGAGCTGGGTCCAATAGTAGGAAAGAATAATAGACTGAAACTCACATTGAAAATTTTAGCAAATCATTCTATCTCCCAATTCATTTTCTCAATGCTACCTCCAGCCCCCACAGTCTCAGAAGAGAAAGAAGTCAAAGTGGTCTGGTCTACCCTCTGAACTTTAGTAGGCCTTGGGAATTCCCAAGAGCTCTCTCTCTTGCTGTACACTATTATTGTCTACTGAAAGTGATCCTTTTATACTATCATAACATGATTGGATCAAAGGGTCAGAGTTGGAAAAGACCTCAGAAGTCATCTAGTCCAACTCCCTAATTTTATAGATGAGGAAATTGAGGTAAGAGATTAAAAGATTTACCAAGACTCACACAGGCATTAAGTATCTGAAGTGGTTATGAACTCAGATTTAAGTGTTCTTTCTTTTTCGTTATTTTTGATAGATTTATTTATTTATGACAGTCTTTATGATTTTTTCTTTTAAAAAAATCTATTGATATATTTTTTAATATCACCTTCATTCCTTCTGTGTCTCTCCCCCTTTCCCAATCAGGGAACCATTCATTATAATAAAACATAAAAAAGAAAGAGGAGGAGGAAATTAGTTCAGTGAAATTAGCCAATACATTAATTAAGTCTTACAGTATGGGTGGTGTTCCACATCGCAGTCCCCTACCTCTTCATAGAAGAGAGAGAGAGGTGCCTTGGTACATTGTCATATCTCTCCTTCAAGGGTAATCTTGGAAATTTCCATTCCTTAACATCAGGTTTCCTTTTGTAGTTGTTGATGTTGTTGTTCTTTCCACTTACATTGGTGAGGTCATTTTGTATATTGTTTTCCTGGTTCTATTTCTTATACTTTGCCTCATTTCCTACAGGTGTTTCCAAGTTCCTATGTCTTTCAAATTCTTCACTCCTTATAGTACAGAAATGCAATCCTTTCTTTCTTTAGCTGAGAGAAAGCTGGTTCTTCTCAGCCAGCCAGCCATTGGCGAGGGAAGAGAAGTGAAAATCAGTTCTCACAATTAAGGGAGAATTCTTAAGAATGGTTCTATTAAGCCTATAGATTCCCAAAAGGGCAAATATAGCATCATAGAACTTAGACCTCTCACCCCAACTCATATTGCCCGTAATATAAAGTAATACAAAACGATAGAAAAACCTTTCAGGAAAGTCCCCAAGAAAGGCCCTTTTCATTGAGAAATGCCAAGCAGTCCATTGTCAAAACACCATAAGACACAATGGAAACATTTTGCCCAGAGGGTAGGAAGCACACAGATATGTGATTCATGATTGGAATGCTGATGCCCCAGACTTGTTTGTCTTTCCCCTGTCCAGGACATTATCTGTTACTCATTATCATTGGGCTGGACATCACTCTATTGGTTACCTCAATGCTATCTGCCCTTTTATTTAAATTAACCATTTGGCCATCTCTCCGTCTCTGTGCTCCTGCTTCTTGGTTCTTTTTTTACTTATTCATCTCATCCTACTACACTTTTACTTACTCCTCTATACCTTTCACCCATTCCTCTGTCATTTGCTCCACCAGCCCTTCCAGTACCTCATCCTCCTGGCTTATACCTCCTTAACCATGACTGCTGTATCATGGAGCTCTTCAGACCAGCACAGGATGAGTTATCCAACCATTTTTAATTTTTCTGAAAGGCCAATGATAGGGTGGTTTCCAAGCCATTAAGTCACGACCAAGAACAAATTACCTACTTCTGAGAAGGCACAGAATGACAGATAGGCATAAGAAACAGACAAATTCCAATTCTCACTAACCCTAAATGACTTTTATAATAGATACTTATTCCAGTCTTTGTCTTCTTGGAATATATGCATCTTTTTTTTGTTTGTTTTGAATGGCAAGGATTCTGCATATACATGTGTGTATACATATATGTATATATACATATATATTTATATGCATGTATATGTAAAATATATTATATATTAATATATTATATAAAACTGTAAGATTTAGAGTGGGGAGGGGGCCTGGAAATCAAATAGTCCAACATCCTCATTTACAAGTCAGGTTTGTTTGGGGTTTCCATCTGGAGTTTTTTTGAGACAATCTATGGGGCAAAAAACTTAGTTTCCGTTTTTAGGGGCAAGGGGAATAGAATTTAAACATATACTCATGCAGTGTTCTTCGGGCAGGTAATATAACTAATAAGTTGAATTCTCTCTGTGTTGCCTCTATTTCTTTGTGTCTGTCTCTGTTTCTTTGCCTTTATGTCTCAGTTTCTTTGTCTCTATGTACCTGCCTGTTGGTCCCAATCTGTTTCTATCTCTCTCCCCTCTCTCTCTATTTGCCTCTGTTTCTCTCCCTGTTCATGTCTCTATATCTCTATCATTCTTTCTCAAGGTCTCTCTCTGCTTCCCACTGATTTATATATAAAAAAGAGAATTTTTCAAGTTTTAAGGAAATCATGCTACTATCATGAGTTTAGAGTTATTGAATAGCAAACATTGATTGAGTCACAATGGCAAACCACATGGTTCCCTCAAAACCTTTTCAACTTTGTCAGATCTGTTAGAGCTTGCACTTCACCAGGATAATCTTAGCAAAACTAGAGCCTTTATGCTAAAAGGAAGCTTTTATTATTTTGTGGATACCACAGAATGTCAAAATAACCAAAGGAAAGCCTCTAGCACATTGATCTACTCTTTGGAGGATTTATGGAAGGAAATGATCAATCATTATGCAAACTAAGAAGGAGGGGGAGAGATATGGCCTGGTGGCAAGAGTGCCCACACCCCTGAAATCCTGTAGCTACTGTAGAATGGTATATGTCATGAGACTAAGTCTTTATACTCTACTCATTCATATAAAGGGAGACTTGGGCATGACTACATGAGGCAATCAGGCAATCAAAAGTGACAGTAAGAAAGACATTGAGGAATAGAAATGTCTGACTTCCCTGCCTTACTTCTCCACTTATCTCCTCCTCGGGGATAGAGATTTTTACCTGCCTACTAACAAAGAGATCTATTCAAACAAGAAAAATTCCTTTAACAGGTAGCAAATCCATTACTGAGAGCTGTCTTAAAATGCAAATGCTGCCAGGAAGGAGACCATGCTGACTTCAGTCATCTAATATTTATTAAGCACCTACTACACTCGATATCTTTTGCTGGGATATAGGGAAGATAAAAAAAAAAAAGAAAAACGACCAGGCTCTTGCCCCGGAAAACTTTACCCTAAATTCACACAAAGAAATGGATGATTCATTAGTTTTAGAGGACCTGTGAGGTAGGGACTTATGAAATCATCTGGTCTAGCATTCTTATTTTCCAAATAAGGAAACTGAAGTCCAGGAAGTTCAGGGGGCTTGTCTGAAGTCAAAGAGACAGCAACCAGCAAAATCTGGTTTCAAACCCAGTTCTTCTGACTTTTCAATCCAGTGTTCTTCCCTCTAGTCCATACTTGATTATTTTTGTCTTGACTCACTCCTGAGATCAAGTTTAGTTAGGGGGCAGATTGGAAGAGAATGATGAGAAAACTAAAATTAGGGTAGGGTAGGAGGTTCACAATTTTGCATGGAGCCATCCCTACTCTGATTTTTATTTTACCCAGTGACCTTCATGATCATAGAGAGACATGGAGCCAAGAGTCAAAAGTACATATTTCATGTTATAAATATTATAAAGTGAGCATTGCTGTTTGTGCAGCTATAGAGTTTGCCCATTTCTGCGGTCCCCAGGGAGGCTTAAGGACCACTATCCTCTTTTTCTTTTCTCCCTTTCAAACTAAATGGCATTATTAATACTGGGGATTTCATAATGGTTCCTCTGGTTGATGTAGTGGATAAAGTGCTGTTTATGAAGTAAAGAAAGTCTGAGATCAGAATCCTGCCTGACACTTTCTAGCTGTGTGACGTTGGGCAAGTCATATAATGTCTCATGGCCTCGGTTTCCCCACCTATAAAATGGGGATAATAATAGCACCTACCTCAAATGGTTATGAGGATCTAATGAGATAAGGTATATAAAATGCAAACATTGAACTGCAATGTAAATGCTATTATTCTTATTAGTGTTCATCCCTGCACAGAGACTGGTGGAGGGCTAACTTTAAGCTACATTGTGTACTTTAGGGGTAAGGAGGGAGGGTAGAGGTGAAAAAATTTGACAGAGTAGAATTATATTTCTATATTAAGCATACATGTCATTGCAGAGAAAGAGCTAATGAAATAAAGAGTTGGCTAGTCTAACCTAACTATAGCAAAGACCTCTGCCCAACTCATCCCCTTTGCCCCCAGTTAAGACAAAATCAGAACTAAAAAATAGGGAAAGGTTGCTTTACTTCTTTCAAAGTAGGCACTTTAATTGAAATAGTTTTGTTTTTATTTTTGGCTTGTTGAAGGCTCAGAGCCTTAATGAACGCTTTTTGAATTGAATTAGATGAGATTCATTTGTAATTAGCAGAAAAGTTGGGCCTGAAAAAAAATGTGGTCTAATTTTTTACATATTCTCTTGAATGATTTAAAGGCACCCCCTCCAATCTTCTTTGCAATATAAAGTTTCCTTAGCAAGCCCTGTCTTCGTAGGTGGCACACTCTCTTGAGCTCTGTCTGGGGAAAATGATCATTCTGTTAGTATATTCTGAGTTAATGAAATCTTACAAAGATACTCCCTGCCTGTGTGTTCCCCAGGTAAATGAAAATGGAACATTAAGACTGAGATGAGCTAAACAGGCTGTTTTTCTGTGCCTAAGACCTTATTGCAAGCTAGTAAGAGACCTTTCTGGCCTTTCTATGGCAAAAAAATGTCCCCTTTCTTTCCTCAGTTTGTTTAGTGTTATCAGCGGAGCCCTCAGTTTAATGGCAATGTGAAGCAAGTGGTCCAAGCTGGGCATAGTTCTTGTAAATTTGTCTGAGACACAGATACTTATAAGATCCTCGGGAAAGGGGACAGCATGAAATAGAGACATTGTGGGAGATCAGAAAGAAAAGTAAAGAGATTCAAAAGTCTGGTGACTTCAAAATATAGAAGAAAATGTAATAGACTGTAATTCTGGCAAAATAGGAAGGATCCTTCCTATGTTTTAGCTGAGAAAAAGACATTTGCTAAAACATGAAAAGTCCAGAACTTCTGCTGTTTTATATTAATAATACTTGACCTTTAAAGGATTTATTCATTTCTCGATCAGTACTCCTGAAGTCACTAAGAGTTGAAATGGTTATGAGAACTGGACTTGTAATCTTAAAGACCTGAGTTCAAGTCCAGCTTCAGCCACTTACTAATTATGTAGCTGTGGCTTAATCACTTAATCTCTTTCAGCTGGTTTCCTTGTCTTTAAAAGGGGATTAATAATAATACCTACCTCACAGGGGTGTGGGGAGGATCAAATGAGATAGCAAACTTTAAAGTGTCATATAACTGCTAACCATTAAATCCAGCTTCAGACACCTAGCTGGGTGTTCCTGAGCAAGTCACTTAACCTCTTCTTGTCTCAGTACAATAGTACCTCCTTCCCAGGATTATTGTGAGGATCAAATTTACTAATAATTGTAAAGCACAGTGCCTGGCACATACTAAGCTCTATGTAAACGTTAGTTATCATTATTATTTTCCTTGCAGTAATATAGATTGCAACCCTCCTATGCCATTTTAGAGATCTCTGTAAATCACCATGGCCTCAAAAATATCCCTAATAAGTTAGTGGCTAAGCTTCTGGGAATCAGTCTTTCTCAAGACTGGTCCTTGAAGAAACAGATATGGCTCTGTGAGTAAGGAAGTTAAGACTTTCTAGCCTGAGAGGACTTCACCAAGCTTGAGCTCCTTTGGCATTGGCTTTAAAATCTAGGATCACTTGCATAGCAATGAGATACTGTGTCTTAGGGGAGCTATGCCTAGAAAATATTCTAAATTTTCAACACTCATATAAAGATACGATGAGCATTAATTAAATAAACCTTCAAATCCTCATATTCCCAACCCAAAATATGCAGTTTCACCTAATTTTCCCCCCTTCTAGCTTCTAACCAGGACAAGGCATAGAGAAACAAAAACATCACACACATAGGCAGAAAAGTTAGGTTTGATTGATCAATTCAGTCATACAGATGAAAGGAAAAGTAGACGCAGTATTCTGGTTTCTGATTTCTCTACTTCAAGATGCCTTTGTTAATCATTTAACTGCCTTACTTTCTGTCCTTCTTCAGAGGAGGCACCAGAGTTCGGAAACCTTGCCGTGACAGATGTTAGCTGGGATGCCCTCAAACTCAACTGGATGGCAGCCGATGGGGCTTATGACAACTTTGTCATTCAGGTGCAGGAGGCTAACAAGTTGGAAGAGGTTCAGAATCTCACAGTGTCTGGCAGCCTGAGAGCTGTGAATATCACAGGCCTCCAAGCTGCCACCCCCTATAGAATCACCATCTATGGGGTGATTCAGGCCTACAGAACAAGTCCCCTTACTGCTGAAACCTCTACAGGTACCTTTTTCTTATCAACCCAGCCTACTTAGTCCATTTCTCTTTTGACAAGTGTCAAAGTCTGACAACTTCATCTAAGAACTATCTAAAGTTCTATCTAAGAACTCAGATAGGTTGATCAGATGGGACCAACATTGAAAACATGGCTTCTTCACCAATCGCCCATCTCTTACAGATATGATGACATTTACCACTCAACAGTTTACTGTCTTTTTTGTAGAGAGAGTTATGGTAATAATTTACATGATCACAATAAGGAGTAGTTCCCTCTAGCTAGTAAACCAATTGCTCATTTCAATCCTCACCCAACTTTTTATACTGCTAAACTCCTTTTAGGAAGCCATGACACGAAAGTTTATCACCAAAGGCAAACAAAACAATTGCAATGAATTATGTTCCCCTGAATGTAATATTAAATATCTCCTTGAATGGATCAGCTCATGTTCACTTTTGGTTTGCAATGTGAGTACTACACTAACTATCTGTTTTTCTTCAGAAGAAATTCCCAAACTGGCAGAGCTAACCGTGACAGAGGTTAGCTGGGATTCTCTCAGACTCAACTGGACCGCCACGGATGGGGACTATGAGAACTTTGTCATTCAGGTGCAAGAGGCTAACCAGAATCTTACCATCCCAGGAGAACTGAGATCTGTGCATGTGACTGGACTCACACCTGCCACCCTTTACAGAGTCACCGTCCATGGGGTGATTCGGGGCTTTAGCACACACCCTCTTTCTATTCAAGCCACCACAGGTATCCAGGACTCACTCACTAATCCACTTAACATTCTTTGCTTTTATTCTTAAAGGATAACTCCTGATTTGGGATCATGTGGACCTCAAAGGTCCTCTGAACTGGGCTCCACAGTGTTTGAGTTATGCTCACCATTGAGCTACCTTCAGTATCTCTGCTTTCTCTCCCCTTTCTAATATTCTCTTACTTGGAGAATTTGGGATAGGGTCATAATTACCATCAACTTATTATAAAATTACATATGTTCCTCCTCCTTCAAAGATGAGGTAGCTTTCTGCTCCAAGGCATGACTCAAGATCAGTCTCAAAGGGGAGAGGCTCAGGCTACACAAAGAGTTTAAGACAATTTCTAATTTAAGGAAAAAGCCTTTAGGGAGTTCTAAGAGCAGGGAGGTGAGACCTAAGCAACAAAAACACCAAAGTCTGCACTATTTACCTACCCAGAATGGGAGTTGCAAGCAAATTATACGAGTCTTTCAATTCCAATTGTTGGTAAGAAAGCAGGATCTTTTAATGCCAGCATTTACAGAGTACTTAAATCTTGCTGACGATAGTATATTGAAGATCAGCACAAACGAAGCCTTAGACAAAACCAGCACCCCGTCTTACTTGAATCCTTGGGCTTGTGTGGATTTGCCATTTCATTAACTCAATAACTCTCTGTCCTTCTTCAGAAGAGGTTCCAGAGCTGGGGAACCTCACAGTGGCCAAGGTTAGCTGGGATTCCCTCAAACTCAACTGGATTGCAGCTGATGGGGCCTATGAGAGCTTTGTCATTAAGGTGCAGGAGGCTAACAATTTGGAGGAGACCCAGAATCTCACAGTATCTGGCAAACTTCAGTCTGTTGATGTTCGTGGCCTCCAGGCTGAAACCCCTTACACTATTACCTTGTATGGCATGAGCAGGAACTACACCACTGAACCCCTTTCAGCTGAAGCCACCACAGGTACCAAAGAGTGTCTTGCTCCCAGTTACCCATTCCAATGATGTAGTTACAAATCAGTCTATAACTATGGATGGGGGAGACATCCATAGTTTTAGGGTCTTCCTCAGGTTCCACTTTAAAAGAGACCATAGGCAAACTTTGGGGTGGAACTTTCTCTTCTCCATAATCATCAGACAGTTAGGATCTCTACCTGCTCTCTTTCCATCCCATGATTTTTTCTTGTATTGGTGTTTTCTTTTAAGTTTCCTACCAGCACCTTTGGGAAACTTATTCATCTTCCCAGAGAGAATCCAAAGCTCTCTCCCAAAGAAAATTCTAATTGGTCAGTGAACTTAAAGAGTCATATTCTATTGCACCATGACTATTTTACTTTTTCTGAGAGAGAAATCTCAAATCTGCCCCTACAAATGTAAAGTATTATCTATTGCCTAATGTCAACTGCTTATTTGAAGTCACAGAACCAAGTCTGAAAGAGAAGCTGCAGTCAGATGGATTCTGTGATCTTTTAAAATGTACCCAATCATGAGGTGTTGGGGTTTTTTCTGGTTTAAATTCCATGTTGCATTTACACCCAAGTATTTCATAACAGCAGATTTAATTTAACATTTAAATACTGACATTTTTTGCTTTCACGTTTATAATACGTTCTTTTAAGAGTACTTCAAAAATAGAAACAGACTATTCTTCATGCAGGAAAAAATGGGCCCTAGTAGACCATGCTCTAGTGCCTTTCAATGACTTTTCAAATTTGAGTAACTAACTAGCTCTCTGTCCTTATTTAGAGGAGGCACCTAAACTCAGAAGCTTAACAGTTTCAGAAAATACCTGGAATGCCTTTACACTCAATTGGATGGCAGCAAATGGGCCTTATGAGAACTTTGTCATTTGGGTGCAAGAAGTTAATCACCCTGAAGAAATGCGCAATCTCACAGTGGCTAGTGCACTGAACTCTCTGGAAGTGACAGGGCTCAAGCCAGCCACCCCTTACAAAATTACCATCACTGGCATGATGGGAGGCTATCACACTGAGCCCCTTTCTGCTGAAACCTCCACAGGTATTTCCTTTTAAATTCCTCAGACTTGGGTAATACCTCTTTAAAGAGGTAGATTTCTCTCTCTTTCAAGAAAGGAATAAACCTGAAATGGTTTAAAGGTTTCCTTTGGCCTTGGAACAAAGTATTCTCCAGATGATGCATGTTCATAAGCATTCTCTTAAACCTCTCTGGGGAATCTAGGTGGCAGACCTGGAGTTAGGAAGAACAAGTTCAAATCCGATCTCAGACACTCACTAGCTTTGTGACCCTGGGCAAGTCAATTAACCTCTGCTCACTTCAGCTTCCTCATCTGTAAAATGGGGATAATAATAGGCACCTACCTCCCAGGGTTATGGTAAGGATCAAATGAGAGAATAATTGCAAAGTGCTAGCTAAATATTAGCTATTGCTATTGCTATTGCTAGTAGTAGTAGTAGTAGTAGTAGTAGTAGTAGTAGTAGTAGTAGTAGTATTTCTAAATACATAGTAGAAACCAGATCTAATTGCTTTAAGTTGCTAAGGAATATCTTAACATGGGACTCCTTAGCAAAATTCCAAATTCTATCAGAAGTCATGTAAAGGAAGGGCTTAAGGCAATCAATGAGCATTGGATCAAGGCCACCTCTGCCCCAATGTCCCTTCCACTTCAAGCTAAAGGGGGAAAAAGGCATATGAGACAAATCCTAACTTTTGTCAAATTTTGTGCAAATTGGTTTTATAAACTCAACTTTTGTAAACTGATGGATGCCAATCTCAGAAACAAGACATGCTCTCTCAAGTAAAGGACTAGACTCATATCACTGAAAAGTCCCACATAAGAACACACATTAGAATGACTCACTGTCTGCCTTTTCCCAATTTGGGCTACTGTCCATCTAATTTCAAATCTCTATAGGAAGATGTACTATAAGGTAGAGAGGTACCAGATTTAAATATATCAACAAAATAAATTAGCTGAAAGCTGGACCTCTATTAGACTGTGGGACTTTTCATGAACTGTGGAAACCATACTATTTGAGGACAGGTTGAAGGATGTTTACACTAGAGAAGACTTGGAGGAGAACTAATCATTTAAATACCTGAAGAGTTATTAAAAAGAAGTAAAAGTAGCATGGAGAATATATTAAAAAAAAAAAGAGGATCCCAACCATCAGAGCTCTCTAACAATGCAATGAATTTGCCTCAGGAAATAGTAGGTTCTCCATTGCTTGAGGTCTTCAAGCAGCAGACAGATGACCACTGAGGGAATCCAGTGTTGTAAAGTGCATTCCTATTTAGGTATGGGTCTGACCCAATAACCTCTGAAGTCCTTTCATGTTCAGAGATTCTGTGGTTCTATAACATGTATGTGACTGACTAAGTGATTCTCTGTCCTTCTTCAGAGGAGCTCCCTAAACTGGGAGAATTAACTGTGACAGATGTTAGCTGGGATGCCCTCACACTCAACTGGACCACAGCAGAGGAAGCCTATGACAGCTTTGTCATTCAGGTGCAGGAGGCTAACAAGTTGGAAGAGGTTCAGAATCTCACAGTGTCTGGCAATCTGAGAGCTGTGAATATCACAGGCCTCCAAGCTGCCACCCCCTATAGAATCACCGTCTATGGGGTGATTCAGGCCTACAGAACAAGCTCCCTTTCTGCTGAAGCCTCCACAGGTACCTTTTTTCTCAATATACTATTCTACTTCTTCAGAGATCTGACTTCTTTTTAGGCAGGAAGAGTCAAGCAAACCTCTCTCCCCTTCCAGCTGAAAATATGAACTCAATCAATTCTCCCTGTTGGCTAAAGATCTGGCAAGCTCTAAGATTTGAGTGGAATGAGATGCATTGCATGTGTCCTGGGGCTGTCATAAATGCAAGGAGGCTGAAGGAAAGGAGGCATGGCGCTTTCTGACCCCTCTCATACCGCATTTAAGCTCAAAATCAAGGGTAAATATGGTTGAACCAAGGCCAACTTAGGTGGATGGCCTCTTGTCATGGAAGCAACTCAGAATATAGACTAGTCAACAAATCTGCATTCCCTACCCAGAGATCAAGAATCTTTACCATGGCATTTACATTGGCAAGTTTGGGTGAGGCACAGATCATTTAATTTTAGAGACCTTTCTGCAAGTCAAAAATGCTATTTTAACATCTCAGCAGCCTTCAGGGATATAGATGCCATGATTCTCAAATTTAAGAAATGTTTCTTTAATGTATACCAAGTTTAATAGAGAACTGAATAACCCCAAGGGCACATCTTTTATACTGCGCCATGCACAGTTACTGGAATATCAAACTGGCAAATAGTTAGAATACAATTATGACTCAAGTCTGTACCAGAGTGAAATGTCATTAATTAGCATAATGCTTCTATCAGCATCAGCAAGACAGCCTGTACAAGTTCATGTGTATCAAACAATCAATGGTTAGCTTCTCTCTCTGGAAGGGTACTAGGCCTTAGGGGTCTTAGTCACCAGTGCCCCGTCCCTGGGGAGATTTAGAATCTCACTCTGGGCGTGTTTCAGGGGACTCAGGGATCCCTGGGTGGCCTGATCAAATGAAACAGTGATTTCTATTCCACCTCGCTCCTCATCCTCTTTATCCCAGTGGAGGGGTTTGAAACTCATTAGTGAGGTTTTGTGTGATTTTCTATCCCATTTACTCTGATCATCATCTTTACTGCAACTAGTTTCTAAAAGCAAGCCTATACACCCACCATTGCCTAATTAACTCAGATAAAAACCTAATCAGGCTCTCTGGCCTGTGCCATTCAGTTTCTACCTACCCTGGGAAACCATGGTATGCTGACAACATCTGGAAGAGGGGCAGCTCCAATTTACTCAGGTGATTACAGCTAGGTGGATGCTATCTCAGATCCATGATGCCCTTCCCAGATATACTACATATCTCAAAAGGCTGCTGTCAAGGAAACAACTAATATGCCAAATAGCCCTGCCCAGATGTAGATGTATGCTTTAAATCCTACCTACAATCCACTTCTTTCCTGAAGTCCATGAAGTCACAGTTCACAACAGAGAAATACAGGGCTACATCAGATCTGTTCATTCTGTAGACACTTTAGTTTTGTTTTTTGTTTGTTTTGTTTTTGTTTTCCAGTGAATTGCAGTGTTTCGACCCATAATGAGCAGTAGTAATAGAGGAAAAAAAACCTATAGCAAACCTGATCTGTGCCTCACCAAAACTCCTGGGAATTTCTCCATAAACCTTACCCCACTGCTTTATCACTTAGGAGACATTCCCCTGTGATAAGATTCTCCTTTTTCTGCACAGAAGAAACTTGGTATAAACATTATTAAGAGAGAGGTTTACCCCATTGGCTGAAAGGAATGATCTAGATTGAGTTTAAACTGAATTGGCTTGCAACTGGATACTTTTTTAGTAACACTTAAGGAAAGATAAGAAGAAAAGATATTTTAAAGCTACATGGGAAGAAGAAAGAGGCTGAATTTTATCTCCTGACTGAGAAAAGTTTGAGCTGTTTTGTCTATGTGACTGATGGAAATAGGAGAACTTACACTGACAAGATTATTGATTCCCTTTGAGCCATAACCGTCAGAAAATAGTGTCTTCAGGAGGGTAATGATGTCAGAATCTCTAAGATGGTGTCTTTTTCAAAGCAAAGGAAGCCTTGGAATGAGGCTTGAGGCAAGACAATTTCTATGTCTTGGTTGAAGCTAAGTAGTTTGGTTTCAACTTATATCTTCGGAAAGGTAGCTGGAATCCATCTCATGATGAAGGAACTGAAAAAAGTGAGGGATTTGAGAATTTCTTCCTCTTACTCAAAAATCTCAGTGTGTTCTCCACTTCCCAGAAGTCCATGTGGCAAGGATCTAATATTGCATAGAGCACGGAATGCTGCTTACCGACTTTCCTGTACCCTGCTTTTTTTCCTCTTTCAACTTTCTCAATATTCTCAGGGATAACTTTTTTTTTTCCTGGATTATAAACTATTCAGACCCCTAATTTCACCTGCAACTATTTTTAACAAGCTTGCTATCAGTTCTCAAATGGTTCTAAGATGAAATGACTTTAACTGAAAATCTTTTCCCCATTTTTCCTTCCCTCTTTAGCTAAGAAACAAGAAATTGGGAACTTAAATGTTTCCAGTATTACTCCCGATAGCTTTGACCACTCCTGGACAGCAAACACATGGGGCTTTTGAGGCATTTACCATTGAAACTGTTGCTTATCATAGGTTGTTGGAGGCTCTGGAATACAATATCTCCGACACTTTAAGTATTGCTCATATCTCAGGGCTTTTCTCCATCACTGACTTTATTGTCTACCTCTCTGGGATAGCACCTGGTGTTCTTATTCAAGTCATAAGTGCGGCATCTACAACAGCTATATGCACCTACCTCTCCCTCTAACAATTCTCTCTTTCCATTCTGATTTACAGGATTTTATATTTATGTGGCTGGGTTCAGCCACCTTCTATCTACCTCATTGTACCCCTCTACCCAACAGAGCATGAGTGGTAAAGTTTTTATCTCTAGTTAGGTACAGGTGAATCAGGACCGGGACGCCAACCTCAAATAGACTATTAGATTTTTTTCTCCTAACAGTAGTAAAGTGAATTTCTGCAGAATCTCTGTCCCAGGCAAAACCACATGATGGGACACACTGGAAAATATACAGCCTCAAAGTTACCATGATCTGGGTATTAGTGTTTCAGTGTGGTGGTCATGAAGTAGAATTTTCCCAATGAATAGAAAGGGCACTAGCTAATATTTTTGTCTTTTGAGTCAAACTAAAACTCTTATCCACAAGGAGACACATGGTATAGTGGAAAGATTTCTGGACTTGGAGTCATAAGACTTAGATTCAAATTTTAATTCTAATACCATGTGAACCACTAAGTGACCTTTGAACTTCCCTGAGAATCTTTTTCCTTAATCATAAAACATGGATGTTAAACACTTGTTAACTCGACTTGTACCCAAGTAATCTCTATTGCCTTCATGTCCCAGTGCTTTTAATTCCAAAACCCTTACAACAGCTCATGTGATGTAAGTAAGTCTTTGTATGCTGGCATTTTGCTACCAGAAGTCCAAAGGCATATGACATTTGTCATCAAATGGATTGGCCCAGGAATTCTTGGTGTAATGCCCTTCCCACCAGCATTCTTGAACACAGTGAGAAAGGATGGGAAGCAACAGGGTTCTATACATGCTCCTCTCCCACCAATAAATTATTAATGCCAATTTATTCTGAAAGGAAAATACTCTCTGAAAACTCACAAAAACATAAGACTTATCGACTGTGTATATTTGTTGTTCAACATCCTAAAATTTTTCGACAAAGTTTGATTTTCTCTTGAGGGGGAAAAATGCCCAGAGTTTTATGGATTTAGTCTTTGTGTTTAGAACTTTGATCTCATGGTCGTGCCTTAATTCACATATTTTTCTATTTTTTTCTCCCCTCTCTATAGTAGCTGAACCTCTTCTTAGCCATCTCACTGTCTCAGACATTACTTCGGGCAGTGTATCCCTCTCGTGGAAAGCTCAGGAGGCAGCCTTTGATAACTTTGTTTTAGAAGTTAGGAATTCTGACCTCCCTCTGGACTCTGTGGTCTACACAGTGCCTGGGGCCTTGAGAAGCTCTGTAATCACCGACCTTAGAGCTTCCACTAATTACACTGTCCAACTTCATGGGCTGATTGGCGGGCAGAATGGTCAAACCCTGATGGCCCAGGCAACCACAGGTATTTCACTTTACTGGATTCTCTCTTGTTTGTCTTCATTATCTTGTTGACCTTCTCTTGGATACAGTTCTAAAAAATATCCATAACCTACTTGCCCTACTCTGCTTCTGAAAAATAAGAGAAAAAAGAATATGAAGATCTGTCAGACTTGGTCAATCAAAGGGTACTTTGAAAGCAGATAATCTAAAATCCCAAGAAAAGGCTTTAAATGCCCCAGGAATTAAGGAAACCCACTGGCAACCTCTGTTTCCTAACTATGTACACACATCTGGTGAGGCTCTTTACATTTGGGAGCAATTAACCTGACTTGCCCCAGTTGAATTTCTCAAACATCCTTGCATCTGATTTTGAATATTCTTCATAATCTTTCCAATACAATCCATCCTTGTCTGCCTGTGGTCTTTCTAATCATGGTGATGTGTTGCGAATCTCATACACAAAGAAGATGCGTGCATGTCATTCTGATCTCCCAGCTGGGATAATGTCTTTTCTCTACTAGCCCTTTGGACCACAGACTGGGATTTCACGTGGCATGCTATGAAAACATGCACAACAAAACCACCAACTGCATGGACTGAGCCAGTTAGGCTTATGCTGTGACCAAGACTTTTCTTTGCCTGGCCTTTGTATATTTAACCATTCAATAGATTATCTGGTTTGACTGGAGAGTCTGCTCCTTTTCTAGCAAGCACGACCTTGTTTCCATCAGTAACTTTCTTAAGGTTTCAGATCCTTCTTATACCAGTCTTCATCTCCAAGAATGTAGTGGTGCATGTAGCATCTCCTACAATCCATCCTATCAAGTCAGTCTTTCCTGAATGTAAGCAGCATGCAAAGGAATGTGTTTTGGGGAGTTGAACGTGTGGGAGTATACAGTGAATGGAAGATGATTCCTCCCTTGCATGAATACTGGCTTCCCTTTCCCATGAAACTCCTTCTCTGAATCTTTGCACCTCTGAGCACTTTCCAACTGTAATCCACCAATAGGAGCATATAAAAAGGTATCTTGGGGGCAGAGATGCAAGACTGGCCCTACATTTTGAAAATGCTGGCACTGTCAGCCTCTATTTGGCAACACGAGGAGAGCCGCAACATGAATTCTTAATGGAGGTACCCTAGGGAAATGCAAAGAAAGAAGAAATAGATCCATGATTTTAAATATCTTATTTTGCTTAAGATACAGTACTAATTCCTCCATGCTATTTCTAGAAACTATGACAGTACTGGGTTCTGAAAATGAAGGAACTTTTTGGAACCTCATGTAATTGTTTGTGGCTGTTTCAGGTATTTGAATCATATTATTTGATGGCCAGAGATTTTATTTTCCCAAAAGATAATTTCATGACTGGGTTATAGATTTATGTTATTAAATAGTTCTGTAAAACTTGATAACTTTGTACTGGAGTAGGGAAAATAGAGTCCTCACTCCACTGCCTAAAATTAAAATAGTCTTCTTGCCAGCCACTTGGAAGGGTAATTCCACCATCCTAACCTTAAGTTTTCTTTCCTCCCCCGTGCCCTGACCACCTCCTGTATCACCTCAATCATTCAGTGCCATTTTATTCATTGCCTCTCTCCAGAGCACAGTCTAAATGGAATTCATTCAGTGTTGGCATTTTCTAGACTGCTATATAAATGAACATCCATGAGGCAAGGGCCTACATAGTCCCAAATGGGAAATAACTCAGCAACTTCCCCCATGATATAATAGGATATTCAGAAAGCCTGCATACTATGTACTAGCAACAGGGAAATGAATCATCCATAAATCCAGTTGTTCCAGGGAATCAGCTCTGTAGTTGGTGAGTTTAGGGCTTAAATTTAAATGCCATTTTTGCCCATAGCTATACAAAGGCATTATAAATGATATTCATATCTTAAAATTCTTGTTTTCCTACTACCCTTGATTGCCATGGTTTAATAGAAAAACACTGAATCTGTAATCAGAGAAGCAGAGGTCAAACCTTGGCTCTGATACTAACTACCTGGGTGACCTTAGAGAAGTCATTTCCCTTTTTTGGACCTTGGTTTCCTCATCTGTAAAATGAGGTAGTTGAACTGAGTGACCTTTAAGGTTCCTTCTATGTTTAAAACTGTGATATTAGTTTTATTTTCTTTTTAATCAAGGCTTTCCTAATATTAGTTTATGCAATTTTTCTTTATGTGATATTGTTTTGCTTATAACATTAATTATTAAATAAGTAATGATGAAATACTCTATACAAGTACATACATACATACATACATATACAAGGGACTGAAAGAAAATGGAATCTTTTAATTACTAAATATGAAAAAAAATATGTGTCATGTGGACATGGTCTTTAGCTTATCAAAAACAAAAGATTTGAAAGGCATAAACTAACATTTTATGACTTCACAGCTCTGTGATTTCATCAGTCAGAGAATTCCCTTCACTAATGCGTATCTTAATAGAGGGACTATAAAGATTGTAATGGCCAAGAACTACATTATCCCGTTACCAACCTGATCATGAGCATCTCCTAACTTGGGCAGACTGGTACTTGCATGAAAGATGTACAGTCTGTAGCTGAGCCCCAGGTAAAGTTGTTGAAGCTTAGTAGGAGCTGCCAGACCTTGCAGTTTGCTGGCCTAACCTTGATCACATCCATGTTACTGTAAGGCATCAAAGTAGCACTTTTATAGAGGAATATTATGCAATATAAAAGTATAAAGGGATGCTATGCAATAGGAACAGCTAGGTGGCGCCATAGTGCACAGAGCACTGGGCCTGGTGTCAGGAAGACTCATTTTCCTGAGTTCAAATGTGGCCTCACACTTACAGTGGTGGGACTCTGAGCAAATGACTTAGTCCTGTTTGCCTCAGTTTCCTCATCTGTAAAATGAGCTGGAGAGGGAAATAGCAAACCACTCCAGTATCTTTGCCAAGAAAGCTCCAAATGGACACAACTGAACAACAACAAAAACAACTATGCAATATATAAATATTTCTAAATATAAATTTAAATATATCTGTATATGTTTGTTTCTATGTAGATATTATATGTGCAGATATTAAAATATTTCTATATAGTTACATATGTATTTTTGTACATATACATATGTAACATCCATTTTCAGCATGTTTGATGAACTAGAACATTTCTTTTCTACACAGACAGGCAAATAATATCATAGACACCAATATAAAAACCTATTAGCATTTGGAAATCATAGTACTCTTCAGTATTTCATAAACAATATACTTCTGCTTTGTAGGTATAGATACAACCTAGAGGTGTCTTCTATAGTGACACAGACTGGGAAATGAATTATGTTGTTTCAATGTTGTGACAATGCTTACCATGCCTCTATCCCTGCCCAAAGTAATGTTCTTTTTCTGCCTTTGTTCCCTTTCCTTCAGAACCAGAGCTACAGGTGGGCCCCTTAATTCTTACCAATGTTACCCCCGACAGCTTCAACATGTCATGGGCCACAAGTGGTGGGCTCTTTGCAAAGTTTGTCATCAGTGTTAGTGACTCTCACTCTCTATATGAACCCCAGCAGTACACAGTCTCAGGAGACACACAGCATGCTCACATCACAGGCTTGGTAGATAATACTGGCTATGACATTAGCATTAGGGGAATGACGTGGGCTGGTGACCAGACCAAGTCACTCACTGCCTTTGTGATGACAGGTACTAGTTTCAAAGTCTTTATATCATGGAATTTCCATCTGTAACTCCAACTTGTAGAAAATAGAAGACCATTATGTTCATTCCAGGCAAAAATTCATCACGATTCACTGTACCTTCAATATCTAGAACCTACTTAGGCTTGTTTAGCCTGATTATCCCCTTCTTGGTGATTAAGGAATACATTTCTCTCTTCAAAGTCAATTGTGGGAGAATACCTCTTGGGGCATTTCATCAGGATACTAAATTTCCTCAGTCTGACTTGTGGGTGACTTGCATCATTCTGACAACAGGATGGTACAATCAATATAAATATATTTAAATATTTATGAAAAATAAGTAATCGTGAACCTTAAGAATGGAAAGGACTTCAATTTATAACTCTGCCTAGGGTAAGGTTAAGCTAAATTATTCCCGAAAGATAATAATTTCCTCTTTTCTTAGCAACAGGAAAACTATCTTCCCCTAAAGTAGACACCTAGAAGAGACCATTTAGGATCAGAATTAGGGAATAGATGAGTCAACCTGGACCTTATTAACGTGTCTTTTTTCACTCCCTAGGAATTACCTCTCTGAATTTTTTTTGAAAGGAGAGATGGGCTAGTTCATCATTCTGGGGGTGAAATGACATCCAACTTCTGGAATAGACATACCTAAGGAGCAAGAGAAACCTCACATATATTAATATGGGGTGGAGGGGCAAGGAAGAGGGGAAAGAAAGTCATCATCTGATTCACACACACTTAACCAAATTCCCTCCTAGTGCCTGTTTTAAATTATGCATCTGTGGAAGCTCCATTAAGTTTTTTAATGTCTGAGGAAAATTTAGGTTCATTATTTAAATTTAAAGGGCCTCCCAGCCACAGTTCTGCACAATGGAACTATTCGGTAATGATTTTCCCATTTTCCCACCATTGAAAAGAACACTTTTCTAAAAAATGTAATTTAAGAAAAAAAGACATTTTTTGCCATTTATCTGATATGTATATTTGTTGTTCAAATAATCCTCTAAACTCAGAAAATGATAATGCCTTAGGAAAACAACATATACATAAGATGAGTAATGAATGAAACTCTTGGGGTTGGGGGTAGGGTGGAGGGTGATTATTAATAAAACAAAAATTTTATCAAAGAGACCTTCCCTTTACGTGTTGCTTCATGCAAACCTCCCAGGGAGAATGGAGAACAAAATATATATAGTAGAGAAAACCCTCAGTTTGTATATCCAAGATCAAATTACCAGATTGTCCACTCTGAGTGTTAAATATAAAGGCACTCAACACCTTTTAAAAATACCCTAAAAATAGACAGGGAGAGAAACCACCATCAAGCCAACAATGAAAAATAATACTAAATGATAGTATAGGGGCAAAGATGACCTCCAAAGGAGGCAGCATTCCATTCATGAAGGGGGAAGAAGATGACTTATGTCTTCCAGGAAAGGTTTTGTTTACAAAGTGCATGAGTTTCATCTTAGCCTTTATCAGAAACATTACTTTAAAAAAAAAACATCTCTTTATGCAAAATATCTCAAAATAAAAAACCAGCATTTCAAAATAAACACAGGAAATCCAAATCCAGAAAAAAAAAGGGGGGTGGAGGTAGGGATACACTTCTTTACAAAGTGAAAGCATACGTTTATTTTAATCATTTTTCTTTAAGTCAAAGCCTTTAGGACTAGGCCTTGAGCATTAAGAATTATTTCTTTTAGTGTTTCTACTCAATTGTGCATGCAGAGTGCTCCAAATTGAGCATGACCAAGGATCTCCTAGGGCAGCAGTTCCAAGACCCTTTTAGGGAGGGTGTCCATGAAGTCAAAATTATTTTCATAATAATGATAAAATGAAATGTACATAATCCACACAAATATAAGCTCTTTGGGGTGCTCAATAATTTTTTAGAGTGTAAAGGGGTTCTAAGACCCAAAAGTTGGAGAACCACTGCCTTAGTGATCACTTTGGCCTAACTTTACCTTTTGGCTTGCCCTTCCCCACCCCCAATCCCCAACCATCATTACTAAAAACCACTAGTCTTCACTTTTTCTCACTGAAAGGGTGTGGGCAGGAAGAATAGAATTCATAGTAGAGTAACTCAGCTTATGTCTCAGGGTCTTTTAAATGGTTGGTGGCAGCGAGTCTCAGTAGCAAATATATTGTATTGTATTCAATACTAAATATATTGAAAACTAATTTTGTACCCACCTCCTGGGACCACAGTCTTAAAACTGATGAATGACAGAAAGTGTTCTTATTCACAATAAAAGCTTTTATATTACTCTCAGAAGTTTGACTGAGGGTACTTGAGAGCCAGGACCAAAGCCTGACCACTCATCATCACCTTTGCATTGGTAGATGTCAGGAAATCTGTCTATTTCTGATTGTAGATAAGGAGCTGACAGAGTTAATGGGAAATACATATTACTTGGGGAAGGGAATTCAGTCTTGTGATTGATCAAGAACAGTCACCACTGCTGTCCAGCCAATTTCCTCAAAATGCAGCTGGAGGAGGGTTCCTTCTGAAGAGTGGCAGCAATATTTTAATAGACTCTTGGCCCCTTGACAAAAACAAAATGCCACCACAATCTGGGGGAATGACAATGTTATTATAATATTGTTATTACAAGGCACTGTATACTAGCTGCTCTATCTGCAACAATCTTAGTTCTTTTTTCTCTGAATCTGTCTGATGCTTCAAGAGGCCCGGTAGTTCTTCCAAAGGTCTCATCTGTAGCCCCAACCTCAAATATGGAGAGCACAGTGTTCAACTGAGAGGCCACATGTATAGAAAGCAAGTTTCATGGTCAGGATGGGCTGGGTTCAGGTCTTACCTCTGTCACATGCTAACCCTGTGACCTTGAATAAGTGAATAAGTCATTTAACTTTCAGGGTTGCCCCCAGATAGCTCCACAACTAGAAGTAAAGCTAAATTAGTAGAGGAAGGTTCTTGATTGAGAGTTTCCTATACCGATGGAATCATAGGTCTAGAACCACCATCAATATCCCCTAAAACTCCCCCCCCCAAAAAAAAAATCCACTTCAGTTAACCAAGAATTTTGCTAATCTATGGTATTAGAATGAATAAGAAAATTCCCCTCCCAAAAAGTCCAATTTTTTAGAAAAAAACAGAAAACCACACACAGTTCCACATGTATCATGCAATACAGATACCAATTTAACCCAAGCAGGCAGCACAGGATAGTGGGGAAATCATGCTGAATTTAGAGTCAGAAAACCTAGATTCTTGTATAAGCTCTGTTACTTACTGCCTTTTTGATGTTGGGCCCTTCACTTCTCTTTTTGAAACACAGTTTCCTCATTTCAAAAATAAGACAATTGGACAAAATGATCCTTTCTTGTTTTAAATTCTGTGATCATAGACCTTCTAATTCTACCATCTTGGACAATGAGAATTAACATTCAGGAAAATGCCAAGGTCCAGAGACATATTTCATTCTTAAAGATTCGGTCAAGTTTCCCTAGACTATACTGACCAAGGAAGATGAGCAGACTCAAATATTTTAGAAAAATTTTTTAATAATCAGGTTTTAGAGCAAAAAAAGCATTCAGTTTGTTGTTGTTGTTGTTGACTTGGTTAAACTGAAAATAACTCAAGATAGTACCTTAGATATCTCACGAGTGACCCTTCAGCTAATTTCCAAAGTGAAATCTCTAAGTTGTCAACATGGGGAGAAAAGGATAGTAGTCTAACTTTTGTGAAAGGGAGTTTTTATCTTAAAATTATGCCATTCATCATATAGTATATACTTATATGTACATGTGTGTGCAGATAGATAGGTAGATATGGATATGGAAATGGATATGTTTAGTATATACTACATGTGACTATAGAGAATACAAACCTGGCTATTACTAATTTATTTGCCCTCAAAAGCTAGACTTTTGTCTATAAGATACGCCATCCATAATTGTATCAATACTACTTTATTCAGAATGTGAAGGGGAAGAAAATGCAAATTTGAAATGGGAAAGGAGAAAAGAAAATTCCCATAGAAACCAGACTCATTTTGATCAACTATATTCAAAACCAAAATTCTGGTGAGTGGGAGATGGACTCAGTCTCCCAAATTTATCCTAGGCTATTCTGTCAATACTTGACATCTAGTGACCTTTAAAGATTTGCCATATTTTGTCCTTTGTGAAGATTTAAGGCTATTTTGGTGGAGTCTATGATACTAATCTGTACTGTTTTCAACCCTCCCTTCTTTCAGAGACCCTGCCCCTACTGGAAAACTTAACCATTTCCGACATTAATCCCCATGGGTTCACAGTTTCCTGGATGGCATTGGAGAATGCCTTTGACAGCTTTCTAGTAATCGTGGTGGATTCTGGCAAGCTGCTGGACCCCCAGGAGTTCACACTTTCAGGAACCCAGAGGAAACTGGAGCTTAAAGGCCTCATAACTGGCATTGGCTATGAGGTTATGCTTTTCGGCTTGGCTCAAGGGCACCAAACAAAGCCCTTGAGTGCTGTGGTTTTTACAGGTATTTCCACTGAAGTGAGCCATTCTCTTCCTCTGTTCAATCTTCTCTTCCATCACCATGTTTTCACTTGGGAGACATTTCATGCAGTCCATATGCCAAATCACCACGGCTTCTGCATTCCTGTCCTCATCACAGCTGTATATTTCATAGATGGGACCAGTTCATTCATACATCCTTTGCATTCTACTTTGTCTTTTGCCCCATCTTACATTCCTGACATGAGAAGGTCGAAATGTCAGAGGCAACCATGTTGCCTCCAAAATGCCTTAGAGGTTTCTCAGCTGAGTGTCTATTCCACATTCTACTTATCCATCATCATCTTTCCTGGTCCCCAGATGCATTTCAGCCTTCTCAAAAGAAATATACTTGACTGGTATATTTCTAAAACCTGTCCATAACATCTGCCATCTATAAAGTCTTTATTGATAGAACATTGTCAAATGTAATTGTAACTGGAAACTGAAATACAAAATTCTTTTATTGGGAGAAGCTGACACACTGGAGATATTCTTAAACACAGACTAAATCCATAATTTTGTGATGATTCAGGAGAGGTCTTGCCTGAGAAATACATCATTAATCAGTATCACAGTTCAAATTTGCTTTTCCAGGGAGGGAAAATGTCCCTTTTAGGGTAAAATCAAGGTGGGCCCTTTGATCCTGTGGTTGTAGGTTTAAAAATACAGTGCCTTAGTAATAGGAGGCAAAAACTCAACACTACCTCTCAAAGGACTGTCTATCTTTCAGTCTTGATTCAAACAGTCTCTAGAAAAAAGTAGAAAGAGAAAGGACTTCTAAAAACTACTTTGCTCTAGCAGAAAAAAAGGAATAATAAGGAAAATTATTATGGGCAGCACTACACAGCTCATTAGCATGGGTTTATTTGTATTTTACCAGAAAGGTTTCGCAAAGGATGGACATATAGCCACTGGACGGTAAAGAACAAACAAATAAACTACTTGTTTTTAACTTGTTTAATATTTCATAGAAGAGAGAAATAGAGTGTGTCCAGATGTGGTTTAGTGTTATCAGTTTCAGACAAAGTTCACACACGCATACAGACACTTGTACTAACTCTAGCTGTTGGAACTTTTCTTTCTGTCTGAACACATTTATTTTTTGGTAACTAGGAGATTTTCACTTCTCTGACCTGGGGCATCACTACATATTGACTTCCTCATTGAACAGAAGGGCATAGATGGTTGTTAAAATGATTTTCTCTCTCCTCCCTCTTCTACTCTTTTTTTCCCCTCTAGAAGCAGAACCAGAAGTCGACAACCTTCTGGTTTCAGATGCCACCCCAGACGGTTTCCGTCTATCTTGGACGGCAGATGAAGGGATCTTCGACAGTTTTGTTCTTAAAATCAGGGATACTAAAAAGCAGTCTGATCCACTGGAAATAATCGTCCCTGCCCACGAGCGTACCAGGGACATAACAGGTCTCAAAGAGGGAACAGTATATGATATTGAACTCTATGGATTAATCAGTGGACGGCGATCGCAGCCAATCAATGCCATTGCAACCACAGGTATTATGACTTATATGGAGAAAGAAGACGGATTGTGTTTATCTTGAGCTTCATTATTGCAAAGAGCATCTCTTATTCTAATTTTTAAGTAATGATTTTCAATTCGAGGTGGTGGGAAACAGGGCTACTTCCTTTCCTATGCATTTAAATCACATGATGCTGGACTAATAGAAAAAATTGCATTCCATAGATTACTCTTTGTGAAGTGGTATAAATGAATTGGGAGGGGTGAGGAGAAGGGAATAAGCATTTTTATGGCATCTACTATGTGCTAGGCACACTAAGTGCTTTTTACAAATAATATCTCATTTGCTCCTCACATCAAACCTGCAAGGTAAGTACTATTATCATGCACATTTAGCAATTGAAAAAACTGAGGTACACCTCTAGAGGTTAGTGATTTGCTCAGTGTCAAAGAGTAAGTGTATGAGATCACGTTTGAACTCCAGGACCAATGCTCTATTCTACTGTGCCACCAAACTGCCTCTATGGAGAAAGGTCAGAGAATTAGTAAATGAGAGTGAAAAGAGTAGTGAACTCAGGGAAAACTAGGGTTCAGATCTTACTGCCTATAGTTAAGAGTTCTGCATTTAAGCCCCTTAATTTCTCTAAGCCACAGTTTCTTCCTCTGCAAAATGGTGGTAATAATATTTCTTCACAGGATAATTGTAAGGATCAAATGATTGATATTTATACAGTTCTTTGTAAACTTTAAAGCTCTCTATGAATATTAGCATTAATTACCATCAGAAATTAGAGGGAATAAGAAATTAAAGGTATCTCTAAAAACAGGGCAGCTAGGTGGCTCAGTGAATAGAACCGTGGACTTAGAGTCAGGAACATTCATCTCCCTGAGTTCAAAGCTGGCCTCTTACTAGATTAATAGTTGTGTAACCCTGGGCAAGTTACTTAACCTTGTTTGCCTCAGTTTCCTCATCTATAAAATGAACTAAAGGAGGAAATGACAAGCCATTCTAATATATTTGTAAAAAAAACAAAAACAAAAAATACAACAAATGGGATTACTAAGTCAGACACAATTGAAAAATGAATAAATCTCTAAAATCAGCCTTTCAGCAATGTTGTTGCTCAACGTCTATACACCCTTAGCTCATATCTACAGTGGATGTAAGGAAAGCAACATCTGCTCTTATTACCAAAGCACCATATTTTCCAGGGAGGGAAAATGTCCCTATTTTCCACAAGCAATATTTACAATTAACACTAATTTAAGGAGCCCATGGTACAGCACTAAATATTCCCCCATTGTAGCAGCTAGGAAGACAGTAGGATACAAGGGAAAAAAATACTACACTGAAAATCAGAAGGCCTGGTTTCAAATGTTGGTTCTGCTACATATTACCTGTCTGACCCTGAGAAAGTCATTTGAACTCTCTGGGCCTCAGTTTCCTCACCTGTAAAATAGGAACAATATTATATTTTAAAAAATACAAATAATATACAAACATACTCTCACAGAGGGTCATAAGCCTTAAATGAACCAATGGATGACAACATACTATCTGTGTGCAGTATATTTTAAAGTTTTAATAGGGAGGAGAGGTAGACAGTTTCACATTATGAGTTCTGAATTCTGTAATAGCAGTCATTTTGTTTTGTTTTGTTTTGTTTCTAAGTGAGTGAAATAGTATGTAAATGAGTCATCATTCTTGTTGATATTGGTGTGTTTGTTCCAATACTCAGATAATAAAGTAGAGGTACTCCAGGCATGCATTTTTTCTTAATTGACCTCATCTTCACAATTTTTTCCTAGTCTATGCCTGTAATAAGTAAATGGAGGATCATAAGATTCACAAGCAAAAGTAACCTTAAAATTAAACTAAATCTAACCTCCCATTTTATAGAAGAAGAAACAGAAGCTTAGAGAGATGAAATAATTCACAGTCAGGATTCAAACCTAGCCATTTGCCTCTGAGTCCAGTCATTTTTCAACCCCATCCCACCAATTCTTTTGAAAGGAAAAAGCTACACAGCAAAACTATAGAGTGATCCATTGAAGTATTTTAACTGACTCACAAGATATTTATGGTAAATAGCTGGGGGTTGTGACTTCTTTTCTCTACTGACCTCAGAGAGATTTAGAGGAATGACATTTGTCACAACTGATTCTTTCTCATCTAATGCTAAAATTGGCTGCTTTTAAAAGGTCCAATTCAATAAACAACTCCTAAGAGATATTGCCCAAAGGGTGCTCTAATCTATGGATCATAGAACAAACCCAAAGGGAAATTTTTCAGATGGACCTCCTTTGTCAGAGGATTAGAACTTTACCTGAAAAGATTAGAGGTTTTATTGATTATGAAATTAACAAGCTATTGTTTCCTACTTTTGTGACTTTGGGCAAGTGTTTTTAACCTTTCTGGGCCTCAATTTCCTCATCTGTAAAATGAGCAAGTTGGACCAGACAATAGTCCATTGTTTTTCTAAATCTATAATCTCTTCTGTTGAATTTTATTCAAAAAAATATATATTAAGGGCATACAATGTGCAAGGCCCTGTACTAGGGATAGAAAGGAAACAATTTAAACAGTGCCTGCCCCTAGGATCTAGGAATTTTTTTCTTGTGGAAAAAAATCTGAGAATTTCCAGCAGTCTCCCAAGAGTTCATTACAGATAAATTATGTCCTGTTTGGTGACGTATGCTTGTAAGAATAATGGATGAAATGCAGAGCCTCTGAACACTTTGGTGAAGACTGAAAAAAAAGGCAGTGTGGGAGAAGGGAAATAGTGCTGAATTTGGAGTCATAAAACATGAATTCAGATCCTTATTGGATAGGCCATTGTAGGCACATCCCTCAAGCTCATGTGTGCTTCATTTCACTCATCTGCAAAATGGGCATATTACTAATACTTACATGATGTGATTAAGTATGGAATAGCCTTCACAACGGAAAATTCATGTTTAGATAGTGTTCTAAGTTTATTCTGATCATGTTTAGAGAATTATTAAAAACATTAGCTCCCTTACCTCCAAGACTGAGCCCTCCAGAGCCTTTTGGAGAAGTCCCATTTCCAGCTCTTGTTCCCCATCCCTACTCCCATCCTTTATTTAAAAAGATACAAGATCAAAGGGAAGACCATGATTTTGACCCCTGTTGATAAACAGGACATTTTCAAGTTTATTTTTGATTGCTATTTTTGTCTCAATCGTTTGTTTTCTAGAGAGAGGCCTCATACTTCTAAAGAATAAGAATGAGATTATAAAAAAGGTAGACAGAATCAATTTGATTTGTCTCTCTGGGACCACAAATGTGCATAAGTTTCACAGCCAGATGTGTGTGTGCGTGTACTGGCAAGAAAAGGGAGTGAGGTAATGTCAGAAACAGCCTAAGGGATAATTTCCACTTTCCCTTTTCCTCATCTTTATTCCTATTCTTTCTTCCCTTGTTCCATCTCATCTGTCTGTCTCTCTTTTTCTCTTTTACCATAGGCCATTTCAAAACGTAGATTTTCACAAGACATCTTAACTGAGCTCTTTCTATCCTTGAGCTCACCCTCCTTTTAAGGGATAACTTTCCTCCTCATTCTCCCTGGTCCATTCTATTTCCCCATAACAGAGTTTCCTTTTCTTGGAACATGAGGTCTTGGGATGTTTGTCTGTATTTTTTCAGGGCCCCAGAGGGAGATCTAGAACATATTATTGGGGAAGCCAAAATAGAACCTTAGCTGAGTTCCCACTTTTGGGAGGTGAGCTTTCAGCTCTTTTCTGGTGGCTCGTGAGGGTCACCCAAAGGCTCCAAATAGAGCAGCTGTCAAAACATATTTGCCTGGTGCTTCTTTCTACTCAGTAAAATATAGGTAGCAGATATGAGGAGAAGCCATTTATCTTGTTCTAAAAGCTCTGCTTCCCCAACTCCCTGATATTTCCAGCTAACTTTAAAAAAACAAAGAAAAACTTCTCTACAAATGCCAGTTGCCTCTTAAGAGATGGTGTGGTCATCTTCCACTAACTAGCAGAGAAGGCAGAGCTTACACATAAAAAGATAACATAGAGCTTTAAAAAGAACAATGAGCAAGGAATCAGAAAACCTGGGTTTTTCTGGCCCCAGCCATGCTACCAACTGGTGTGTGACCTTGGGACAGGAAGCAGCTTTCCTTCTCTGGGTCTACCTTTTGTCACTTGTTAACTAAAGAGGCTGGGTTAGATTCATCCATTCAACCAACATTTCTTAAGTGACTACTATGTACAAAGAACCACACTTGAAGTGTAGGGGGGTAGACATATCAGGTTTAAATAAGATGCAGACTCTACCCAGCTGGAGTTTGCAATCTTGTAGAAAGATAAGATTTAAAAGTACAGATCAGTATAGTTCATAATAGGAGCGGAATGGCTCAGTGGACAAGGCCTGGAGTCAGAAAGACCTGCGTTCAAATCTAGTCTCAGACACTTACTAGCTCTGTGACTCTGGGCAAGTCACTTAACCTTGTTTGCTTTAATTCACCGGGGAAGGAAATGACAAACCACTCCAAATGTCTTCGTCAGATACTCATGGAAAGCACTGGCATGCTATAATCCTCAGGGTCACAAAGAGTCAGACTGACTGAACAACAGTAATGGTCATAATATTACATGACAAATGCATTAGAGAATCAACCATGTAGACTAGATCTAGCTCTGGTTAGACTAACCAGAGGTGGGGAACCTGCAGCCTTGAGGCCACATGTGACCTTATAGGCCTTTTGACTAAGTCCAAGTCTAACAGAACAAATCCTTTTATTAAGAAGATTTGTTCTATGAAGTTTGGATCCAGTCAAAGGGCCACACTTGAGGACCTAGAGGGCCATATGGGACCTTGAGGCTGCAAGTTTCCCACTCCTGGAAAACGATCTCTAAGATTCCTTCCGGCTCAGAGCCCAGTATTCTGGAGAATCACTAATGTGGTTTTATTGGAGGGATGTTAGGAAGTCTCCCCATCTAAAATGTTCTGTGGGTTCATAGGCTTTAGAGTTAGAAAGGGCCTTATAAATCACATAGTCTAACCTCATTTTATAGAGAAGGATAAAAGGTCCAGATATGGAAATAGCTTGCCCAAGGATACATGGTTAGTCAGTGGTAGATTCTGATACTCTGGTTCTCTTCCCTGTGAAAATCTAAGCACTTTAGTATTCATCTTGATAAAGTTAGCCTTGCAAGGGGATCTATAAATTCATGGGTTATAACAAAATGGCATCACCTGGCAAACAATTGAAAATCAAGGGGATGCCCATCAATTGGGGAATGGCTAACCAAGTTGTGGTATGTGAATGTAATGGAATACTATTGTGCTATAAGAAATGAGGAGCAGATGGACTTGATAATATCCTGGAGAGTCTTATATAAACTGATATTGAGTGAGAGGAGCAGAACCAGGAGAACACTGTGCACACTTACATCAGATCTGTGGTGACTGACTTTGATAGACTGGGCTCATCTCAGCAATGCAAGGTTATAAGACAACTCCAAAGGACTCATGATGGAAAAGGCTATCCACATCCAGAGAAAGATTTACGGAGTCTGAATGCAGATTGAAGCAAACTATTACTCTCTTTTTCATGTTTCTTCTTTATTGTTATTCATTGCATTTAGTTATAATTCTTTACAACTTGACTAATGTTTAATGTAAAGGTATATGTAGAACCTATATTGGATTGTATGCCACCATGGGGAGGAAGGGGAGGAAAGGGGAGAGGAGAAAATTTGGAACTCAAAAACTTGTGGAACTGAATGTTGTAAACTAATAGTAAACATTTTTTATAAAGGGGGGCATCACCTACTCTACCACCTCCACCAACATCTACTTCATTAATTCTATTAAGTTCTACTGACTTTTAGGGAGCAAATGTTACAAAATATACCTTTGGGTAAGTCAGTTCCTATCTCTAGGCTCCGTTGACTTATATATAAAATGAGAGGTTGGACTATATTTTGTCTAAGATTCCTTTCAGCCTTAAAATCCTACAATCTCATGAACTGTCAGTACTGGATGGGCACACAAGTAGAATTATTAAGTTAGGAAAACTTGTGTTTTTCCACACTTCATCACACACTCCTTTAAGATCCTTCCCTTCTCTTTTCCAGATCAAGTTCTGAGTATGTTCATATTACCTCCTGGATCTTCTCACTGTACAAAGGCACATGCATGTGTGCCCACATGCAAGCACACACACATACACACATCACCAGCTATTGCTGATGTTCCCATGAATTCTAATTCTTGCTCCTTTTCTTGGATGTATGGCATAATGATAGAATTCATTCTTCCTGAATAAAAAATGGACATCATATTATAAGTAAGGAATCATACTTTTAATAAAATCCTAATTCTATTTTCAGATGAAATAAATTTGTATCTGCAGGACTCAGCATGGACAGAAATCTCTATGGTTCACTTTCTCAGGATAAAAGACTAAGAATGACTGCTGTCACAGGAAGAATGACTGCTAGGTAGAGTTTCAGACTGCTTTTCCATTTGCTGTTGTGCTCTCTCTTTTTCAGCCATGGGATCACCAAAAGAAATCTCCTTCTCTGACATCACTGAAAACTCTGCCACTGTTAGCTGGACGGCACCCACTTCACAGGTGGAGAGTTTCCGGATCACGTATGTCCCTGTTGCAGGAGGTGAGAGACTCTGGGGCAAAGAGGAAAGAATCGAGGGAGCCTGGAAATTTGGGGTGAATCAGTAAAAGGAACCTGATTTGTTGTGTATCCCTCATCTTTGCCAAAGGGAAGAACATTCCTCCTGTTTCCCTCCTTTTTGAGACTAACTCTGAGAGAGCTAATATATAAAATGACCTTGGTGAACCTTAGAAAGTCAGCATGGAAGAATGAATCAATGAATGAATCAATGGATGGATGGATGGATAGATGGGTGAAAGAATAAATGAATGGGGCAGCTAAGTAATACAGTGAATAGAGCACTGGCCCTGGAGTCAGGAGGACCTGAGTTTAAATCTGACTTCAGATGCTTGACACACTTACTAGCTGTGTGGCCTTGGCAAGTCACTTAACCCCAATTGCCTTGCCTTCTCCCCTCAAAAAAAAAAGAATGAATGAGTATATGGATGGACGGATGGATGGATGAATGAATGAATGAATGAAAAGTACTTATTGAACCTTACTATGTGCCAAACATTATACTAAGTACTAGGGATACAAATAGAAAAAGCAAGACAACCCCTGTTTTTGAGGAGTTTATATTCTAATTGGGGGAGGCAGCAAATACAAGTCCAACTACAGGGCAGACAGTAAGGTCCAAAAGGGTACATCAGCAGATCAGATGGCAATGTTCAGTGTTTGTGAATCAAAAGGAAGGAAAAGCATGGCAGCTGGTAAGGCCCAGAATACCTTGGGCAAATGCCAGGAGTTGGTAGTCCTCTATTTCGCCACAGCTGGTAACTCCCAACTCATACAAGTAGTGGAAGCAGGCATGCCACTCCTCCCATCAGCCCCCCTGGTATGGAGTCTGGGCAACCCTGGGTCAGCAGAGAGACTAAGGAAAGGCAAGGGGTATGGGTACTTTAAAAGCCATCTAATCTAACCCCTTCCTCAGAGTATTCAACAACCTCCTTCTCATGTTTCTCACAGGTTGAAGATATTGTAGACTTCCATTCATGACACCCAAATCTTGCTGGTTTAAAACTAGTAAGATAAAGGCTTTGGTATTGATTATGGGACCTATCTCCCTAAAGGCCCCTAATCTGAAGAAACTGTCTGTCAATGGGTAGACTCCTCCAGCTCATTCCTAAACATAGACAAGGTGTCTAGCAACTCACAGGGCCACCTGTAGAAGAGTCATTTTACTTTTCTTACAAAGTAACCCCAACCTTTGTTCTGGGCAAAAGCACCTGAAGGTTTTATTATGGACCCTCTTCCACTCACCATTACAACAATTAAATATTCCATTCACATAAATGAAAAAGGCACATAGAAATGAGATGCTGCAAAAGTTTCAGTCTTGTTGATCAGAAGAAAGAAGAGGCCAAATACAATCACTCTCTTCCCCTACAGAGTGTCTAATGGTATCCACAGAATTCCAATTCCCACGTTAATAATAGCTAATAATACTCCACCTTTATACAGCACTTTAAGGTCTACAAAGTACTTTGTATATGTTATCTCATTTGATTTAAGTTGTTGATGGGAACTTCTCAGGCAGAAACCTGTATGTTCATAACACCCAGGCCAACATGTCCAGTGGCTAAAATATCTAATACAGAGACAGTTTGTAAGGCATTCTGGGAAGAAAAAAATAAACTGTACCACATGCCAACCTACTCCTGAAAGAAGACTTGCCATTTTAAGTTTGTTGAAACTTTTATAGTTGTTTTTTTTTTCTCTTCAACCTAAGAATTTTTGGCATTTGTACCAAATGGAAAAAACATTTTTAGAAAATAAAGCTTCTCCACTGGAAAGCTGGGAGCAAATGATAGCTTAAGGAAATAATTTCTTTTTTAGAAAAACATAGTTGCATTTCAAAGACAGGCTGGGGTGTGTGTGTGTGTGTGTGTGTGTGTGTGTGTGTGTGTGTGTGTGTGTGTGTGGACAGCTACCTCAAAGAGGGGCAGAGATTCCAGCCTCCCCCAGGGCTCATCTGATGCCTGTTTCTTTTGTTATGTTCCAGGAACACCTTCAGTGGTGACAGTGGATGGAAGCAAGACTCAGACTGGGCTGGTGAAACTGATGCCTGGAGTGGAATACCTTGTCAGTATCATCTCAATCAAGGGCTTTGAGGAAAGTGAGCCTGTGACAGGAACTCTCACAACAGGTACCATGTCATCAAACAAAATGTCCTTTCCCATGACTGTATCTTCGTTTTTCTGACAGCATCCTCTCTCGTATCATAGCACCAGAGGATATGTGCAGCCCAGTATGTCTTTCATTCCCTAACTCTTGACTGCCCCCTCAAATTTTAAAAAGTGGCATTTATTAAGCACCTACTATATACAACATACTGTGCCAGGTGCCGAAGGTTCCCCTGCAACATTACTATTCCATAAAAGGATCAGCTCACTACAGGGAACAAAACTGGAAGGTAGTTTTAGTACCATAGCTGGCATAGGAGAATCTAGAAGGCAGCTAGAAGGAAGAGGGGAAGAAACATGCCTTTATTAAGTGCCTGCTATGTACCAGACACTGTGATAAGCACTTTATAAGTAGTATTTCATTTGGTCCTCACAACAACCCTGTGAGGTAGGTACTAACTATTACAATTCCCATTTTACATTTCAGCAAACTGAGACAGAGAGAGATAACTGATTTTGCCCAGGGTCATATAGCAACTAAGTATTTGAGGTTTGAACTCCAGTCTTCCTAAGTCCAGGCCCGCCTAGTTGCCTTTCAGGAATAGTGCATAGAGTTCTGTATTTGGAGTCAGGGAGAAACGAACTTAAATTCTGCCTCAGACAATTAGTGGCTATATCGCCCTGGGTAAGTCACTTAACCTCTAATGACCTCTTATGTCCCCCTCTCCCTGACCTTTTCAACTTCTTTTCCTCTGTTGTCTCCCCCCACCCATTCAACTGTAAGTTCTTTTAAGGCCTTTATTCGTATTTGTAACCCCAGCATGTAGCACGTGTGCATGACACATAGTAGGTACTTACTACATGTTTACTGATTATTATTGACTATTAACTGTCCCCTCAAGTTTGAAATGGGGATCACAATAGCGAATGCCTCACAGGTTGGTTATGTGGATCAAAAGCTATGGTACATATCAAATGTTTTGTAAACCTCAAAGCACAATATAAATACTGCTATGAAATGTGAGAACTTGGAATATTACAGCTGAAAGGAATCTTAGGCCAGAGAATACTAGAGCCAGAAATGGCAATAGATAGCATGTTAAATTTCTTTGGAAAACAAGGAAATAAAGGCTTGTACCTACCCAGCTCTCTCTGACACAGCTCCCTCCTTCTTTTCAGCTCTGGATGGGCCCTCAGGCTTGGTGGCAGCTAATATCACTGACTCAGAAGCCCTGGCCATGTGGCAGCCAGCCATCGCTACTGTGGACAGCTACGTCATCTCCTACACTGGGGAGAAGGGTAATGGCAGATGGCAAAGCCCCTCTCCCTTCTTTCTGTGGCACTTAAAACTTATTTCTCTTATCCCACAAGAAATTTCATCTTTTCACTGCCATATTTAGGAAAGAACAATAGGTCAGTAATTTTGCATTACAGGACATTGCTCCAAGCCTACATGTTTTTTCTTTAGTAATCCTGCCTGAGGCTATCAGAAAATTAGAGTATTTTACCCATACTCCTCCACTTGTTGTTAAGCAAAGCAGGAGAATATTGTGGTTTCATCAGGTGAATTCAGTACTAACATTCCCTCCAGGTGAAAAAAATGAAAAGAAAATCTCTAGCATCTCTCTAATTGTTCAGGTTTTCTAGTTTCTCCTCTGGCCTACATGGAGCCCATATAATTTCATCAAAGTGAAGGGGCTTCTTAGAAGACGATGGCTTTCTGGACATCACACACATCCAGCAGAGGAAGTGGAAGACACAGAAGTTTGGTCCACAGACCAAAGCTGATCTGGGAAGGCCAAAATACACCACCACTCCACATACAGTCCCCAGAAGTCAGCAGCAGCAAGCTTTGATTTTGATTTTTTTTTACTCTTCTTCCTCTCTGGAACTACTAAAAAGAATGATCTGTGCAGGCAAAGAAAGGGAGTTTTTTTTTCTGACTCCCTAGGACATTTTCTTATAATCCCAGAAATCCAAACCAAGAGAATAAATGTTGATTCTCAGAACCAAGACCCAAAAGAAATCATGATGAACCTAATGAAAATTGGAAGGGCAGGAATAAAAGATATATCTCTAACATCTATATCATTGTGGTTTGGTTTTCACAGGACTGTGTCTCAGGTGGGGAAGATGAAGGGAGATGACTAATTATGACTCCTCAAGTAGATATTTTTGATCCTTCCACGTGTTGTTTTTAAGAGTTTATTTAAGAATGGCAAACTATTGGAAAGGGTTAGCAATTAAGGAGAGTAAGGTAACTGTCCAATGGAAGAAGTCAGGAAATAGTGCAGATGTTGTAGACCTACTTGCAAAGTTATTATAATATTTTCCATTTTTTTAAAAGTTTGCTTGGTTAAAGAACTACTTAGTTCTGCAACATATGGAAAGCATCTTCTGTCCCCAAATTCACCTTCTGATTTCATGCCCAGAAAAATCCAATTTCATTATGATAAATCCTTTGTATCAGACTGGAGAGAAATGTAGGCATATGAGTCCCTTCAGAAATCAAATTGGATTTCCCCAGAGGGTCACTAGAGGTTTTCATCTTCGAAGGAGCTGAGTTTTCTGCTTTCCAATACGGTTAATGTCTCAAACTGCACTTTAACTGTCCCTATTCATGTCTTTGATGTTTAGTGCCAGAAGTGACTCAAACGGTATCTGGGAACACAATGGAATATGCTTTGAATGACCTTGAGCCTGCAACAGAGTATACGCTAAGGATCTTTGCAGAGAAGGGGCCACAGAAAAGTTCCATAATCACCACTCATTTCACAACAGGTACTAATTAATGTCGACAGCCTCGCCTAGAGACCAATCCTTCCTTGTATCCAGTGTTAAACTGCATACACCAGCAGTAGCAGAAACCATTGACGGTTTATTCTTTAAAGACATCAAAAAAATACACTACAAGCCTATTCATCATTTAACCACAATAAACTTATTCTCTAAATGGACCAGAGAGACTTTATAAGTAGAAAGCCCTTTAAGTAGAGATTAGCCTACTTTGACCCTAAAACCAGCATTTTAAAAACTTACATTATGTGTAGGAAAACATTTGAAGGGATTTTTGCAAGCAAGTTTTCCCAAGTGCCCATTATACTTTTATATATTACAATCTTTTCATGAACTTTAATGAAAATGATGACTGTGTTCTCCCAGATCTGATTCCTCAGAGGTAAGTGCCAACACCAATTTCCACCTGCCCTTTTTGCCAAAGACTCACAGTATTTTAGGGCTTAAGGAAAGGGACCTTACAGATCACTAAGACCAAGCTTCCATTTTGCAGATGAGGAAAACTAAGGTCCATATGCTGCTAGCTATTTATGGTCACACAGCCAGCAAGTAGGGAAGCTCCTGAAGAAACTCAAGGAGATTTTAATTTATGCCTCCATTGGCATACTTCTACTAAGATCTCCCCCTTCCAAGACCAAATATTCCAAAGTTCTAAAGGCTTTGTGAAGAGAATAGATTCTCTGGTCATTATGTGAATTTATGGAACTCAGATAATTTTAGTCCTGGGTCTACCACAAACTCCCTGTATGACCTTAGACAAGTCCTTTCCCTCTCAGGGCTTCAGGTTTTACATTTGCAAAATAAAGGGATTTACATAAGATATACTCTAAGATGGCTTCCAGTTCTCACGCTCCAAGATTCTTTTATTCTATACATTTCTGGAAGAGGGGACTTAGATTGGGAAAACATGTGATTACCCTATAAATTCTTCTTTTCAGTATTGGATATCAATCAAAGCCAAAAAAGATGAGACCTGTGCTATTGGTCCATCTGATTGTATGGATTTCACATCATTCATTTCTCCATATTAGGTTCTTGCCTTTGTAAAGTTAAGGGTAGGGAAAGGGGCATAAATCAGATGATCTCCAAGGTCTCTCTCAGCTCTAGAATCCTAATATTTTACAGCAAGTAAACAAAGCCTAAATCTATGATCAATTTACTACAACAACCAGTAGAAAGTTTATTCTACAGAACTATTTCTAGTCACAATCAATTTATTATTTTTTCTGAACTTAGGACAGCCTTTACCCTGCCCACATATAATTCATGAAGAATTAAGTATTCCATGAACAAATACAGAAACATAAACTACTCAGATAGCCCATTCAGTTTACCCACAAAGACATTTTTTAAACTCCCCTAAGCAAATATTTCACATTCACCTTAGATCTGTATTATCTAAGCAAGTCACAGCTTATCATGAATGAAAGGCAAGATCCAGATATACTGAGTTTTCTTACTCTACCCAGCACTGGTATCTTGCCATCTTCCCTGCCGCTGGCCCCCTTCAGGAACCGTTACAGACAATTATTATTTGTCATAGGATGGATGAGTATAGAAAAGGATATTCAAGATCATTCGTTCAAATATGTTATCTTCCAAGGGGAGCAAACTGAAGCCCACAGAGAGAAAGAGCTTGAGCAGGGTCCTACATTAAGTTAGTAAAGGAGTAAGGTCGACAATAGACACCTCCAGGTTCCCAGCCCAAGGATGCTCTAATGCATCATTCTGCCTCCTTTGTTATTAAATACCTTGTCTTTTCTAGACCTAGATGCTCCAAGAGATTTGGTGGCAACTGAGGTTCAATCAGAAACAGCGTTGTTAAAATGGAGGCCTCCTCGTGCACCTGTTACTGGTTATCTCCTCATCTATGAATCTGTGGATGGAACCATCAAGGTACAATTGTGTTTGAATTTTCTGAACAACTTGTCACTGACATTATTTATCATTCAGATTGTTTCATATGTAAAAGAGTAATAAGGAGGTAGCTGATATAGTAAATATACTATTGTACTTGGAGTCAGGAAGATGAGTTTAAATTCGTCTCAGACACTTCCTAGCTCTATAGCCTTAGGCCAATTATTTAAACTCTCTTACCCTTAGTGTCTTCATCTATAAAATGGGTATGATAATAAGAATACTTATTTCATAAAGTTGTTGTAAGAAGCAAATAATGCATTATTTGCAAAGCATTTTGCAAGCTTTAAAACTCTATAAAATGTTAGTTATTATTATATAACAAGAACTCATCCTATAAAGAAGTAAAAAAGTACTTTCCTTATTTGGAGGCAGCTAGGTGGTACAGGGAACAGTTCTAGACCTAGAGGCAGGAAGCCCCGAGTTTGAATCTGGCCAAAAACACTTACTAGTTTGGTCAAGTCACTTAACCTCTGTCTGACTCAGTTTCCTCAACCATAAAATGGAGATAATAGCACCTACCTCCTAAGGTGGTTGTGAGGATGAAATTAGTTAGTATTTATAAAGCACTTAGTACAATACTTGGCACATTGTAGACTATATAGATGCTAGCTATTGTTCATGTTTTCATCATCATCATCATTACTACTACAACTCTTTGAAGCAGACGATACAAGTAGTGTTATCCCCATAGTGGGAACTGTTTTTCCCAAACTGGGGCTCAGAAAATTAAGTGACTTACTAAGGACCACATTGGGGGGCAGCTAGGTAGTGCAGTGGATAGAGTGCTGGACCTAGAATCAGGAAGACTTATTTTCATGAGTTCACATCTCACCTCAGACACTTCCTAACTGTGTGATCCTACGGAAGTCCCTTAACCCTGTTTGCCTCAGTCCTTCACCAGTAAAATAATCAAGTGAAGGAAATAATAACCCTCTCCAGTATCTTTGCCAAGAAAACCCCAAATCGGGTCACAGAGAATCAGAATCAATGGAAAATGACTGGTTTAAGGGCCACACAGACAATAAGTGTTGGAACTAAGTCTCAAACTCAAGTCTCTTGACTCAAAGTCTAGTGCTCTTACCTTTCTACTCAATTCCAGATCCTGTAGACCCTCCCTGAATCTGGTGGTCCTTGGGCACTTGATGTTTTACTGAGGACAGAAATATTTCCTCTTCTGCCTCTTTACAGAAACACATACTTACATTTTTAAGATGTTACAAAAAAGTTTCATTAATATTAAAATATATTTTAGGTATAGGAAAAAAGTAATTAACCATCTTTAAGGTAAAAAAATTCATAATTTTCCTTGAAATTTCCTAACTAAAGAAGGTGTGATACAATTAGGTAAATCTCAAGGTAATCTAGGGAAGTGGCACTATCTTTTTACCTTTCTTACAGTGGTCAGTCAGTGGATCTGTGGTTGCATATGTGCATGTTGCCCCATCAGTGCACAACCCATCCATCTACACTTTGTAATCTTTATAATTCTTGTCCATGTCTTTTGGTGACTTCCCTGGAGAATCTTCCCAGTGCTCTAGTAAAATTCCTTTGGTTCAAGCTGTCCATCTGTTATCTCTTGTGCTATATGGCCAAGCCACCTCCTTTTCCAATCAAACATGTCTTTGATGATACCTATTCTTGCAGAAAGGTCATCATTGGTTATATTCTGCAGCTTATTTATACTCACCCAAGCATCTTTCCATTGCCATTTGTTTTCCCTATCTAATTTTCTTCCTCAGGTAGATGTAGTTAAAAGTCTAAGAAAATCATTATCCTAAGCTATACAAGATTATACATATAGAGATGGCTTTCAAGGTCTTTATAAAATAAAGTCAAGTGAAAAGGATAATGATATTCATTCAGTCAATCATTTATTCATTTGGTCATTATCCTAATACTAACCTGTCTCTAAATTGCTTAGAAAAGCTTTTCCTAAAACAGCTATGGGCAACTGATAAGTAACTATCTGGTTACAATGTAATGAATACAGTAAGACACAATGGAGGCTTGTTCATATATGTTCAAGGTAACAGAAATGAAGGACTCAGGAAGTTCACAGATATTAAATGAATAGCCAGGGATATTTTCATAACCTGTCCTAGATATATGCAGGACCCAATGTTGCAAATCCTGTTCAAAAATAGTAAATGATGGAGAACTATAGTGTTTGCATCATTTCTATTTTGATTGAAAAGCACAATGAATATAATAAAAAAGACTGAAAAGGGGGATCGCATGGTACATGACAACTATAATGTATATTTCATATAGTATTCTATATTATAATTACCTGTGTTTTCTTATCATTTATCAACAGGATCTACTAAACGAAGTCATATCATAGCATCTTCTCTAATTTTTTTTTTAAACTTCCTAACACCCAGCACAGACTCAGTGCTTAATGAATGAATGAATAGCATAGGGTGATTTCTCAGAGGGGCTTTACAGTATTAATAAGAAAATTCTTTAAGACTTTGGTTTTTCTTTTTTGGGGGGGGGAGGAGGAGAGGGAGGAGATAAAACTTCATCAAGTTGATAATTTACTTCTTGAAGGTGTCTCTAGAACTAAATTAAGTTATTCCTTAGCACTTAAGCAATAATCATTCATTCACTGGAATTCATTAGATATGGTCAATTATCACAGCAAAGAACATTAAAATAATCCAAATGAGGTGAGCCGAGGGCTCATTCTCCTTCTGGTATATTATTACCAGTGTCATTCCTGAAGTATCTAGCCAGCTTTGGAAATCCATTCACTAGCTATGAGTGTTTAACTAGATAGCCATCTGTTCCAAAGCAATCTATTGAGGGAATGGTCATAGCATTAGTGAAAAGTAAGGTGTATTTGATTTGGAACTTCACTTCTGAAATGTTTGCCTTCTCATATGTTTACAAATTTATAGATAGGTAGGTAGACAGACAGACTGATAGACAGACAGATAGACAGCTAGAAAGAAACGAGACTTAAATAGTAAATTACACACAGTTGGTCCTTAATAAATATCTGTCGAATTATTGGGTTGATTTAACACAAAAGCTGATTTATTAATACAAAAACATACCACCTTATATTTGCATAGCCCTTTCTGTTTTTCAAACCAGCTCACACATATTACCTCATTTCATCTTTTAAAACCCCCTTCTGTGGCAGAAATGTAATGACACACAGCTAACTAATAAATCTTTTGACTCTACATCTAATGCTCTTTCTACTACATCCCACAGCTTGGAAGCCCAACCAAATTTTTGTGAAGCTTGCCCTTTCCCTAGCTATGATCTCCCCATGTATTTTGAAGGTTCTTCCCTTTCAAAGTCATTCTCCCTACAGGGGCTGATCATACAGTAGCTGACTCATTTCTTACTGCACAAACCATACAAGACCTCTGAGCTTTGATTGTTTAACTAGTGATTGTTTGAAATTCCATACGGTATATTTCTTTGGTTTTTAAAAGGAGCGATGAGCTACATTTAATTCAATCCCTAGATGCCAAATTTAAATTCTAGTACATTGTGTCATACACCTAGAAATGGAAGGTACCTCAGATGCCATATTGCCCAATAGCTTTATTTTACACATTAGGAAAATGACATCTAGGGTAAGTGACTTTTCCAAGGTCACCAAAGTAGGCAGTATCAGAGGTGAAACTTGAACCCAGGTTCTCTGACTCTAGAGCCAGTTTTCTTTCCACATACAGTTCTGGATGTGTCAGGGTTGGGAGGGGGGGACAAAGAAGGATATCTTGGAAACAAACCGATGAACTCAGCAGAACTCAAAAATTATAATAGCAGCTAATGTGTTGCTAGAAAGAGCAGTCATCTATGCCAAAGAGCTACCCTCCTGGCTGTCTCCATGTTTAGGAAGAAGATACCCTGTAACACTGAATCCATGGCCACCTCCAGTCCAAGACCAAATTGCCACTTCCTCATTAGCCCTTACCTAGACTATTCCCATAGCTTCCTAATAGGCCCCATTAGCTCCACCCACTGCTCTTTCCAATCCAGTCTACATACACTTCCAGAGGAATCTCCCTGAAGGGCTACTAAATGCTGTTTTAATCATGCACTTAGTTCTGTACCTTCCACTAAACTATAGGATCTATTCAAACTCCCCCATTCTATCCTTCCAGTCATATCTCCTACTACTGTCCTAAATACAACCTGTGTGCCAATATACCTGCCAATCAATGTAATTTACTCAATTACATTTCTTGACAAGAATGCTATCTTTGCTTTTCAAACCCCTACCCATCCTTCAGTTCAATTAAGTGTATATTTATTACACACTTACTAGACTCAGAGATACAAAAATAAAACAAAAAGACAAAAATGAAAAAAGTGCCTGCCCTCAAGGGGCTTAAAGTCTACTGGTGGTACAACATGGAAACAGACAAATACAAGATTGTTGGCAGTTGTACATCACCTGACACTAGAGTAAGGGGAAAGTAGACTCCAGGTATGGTGGGGCAGGCAGTACAAAAGCATACAAATGGTCCATAGAATGTCATGGTCAAGAAAAAATTAGCGTACTAGTAGTGCTTCATTGAAGAGTGAATTATGAAGGGGAACAATATGACTTGGATCTAGAATTACAGGTTAGGACTATATTGTAGAGGACTGTGAAGTTTCTATTTCATCTCAAAAACAGAAAGGAGTCACTGGAGATATTTCAGAAAAGGTTACCATTGAGAGATTGTATGAAAGATTGTATGAAAGGAACAGAGAAGGGAAATACTAACAATGAGACAATCAATTAGCAAGCTTTTACAATAGTGCAGGCAAGAGATGGTAAGGGCCTAAAAGGTGGTATTGACTGTGTGAATGGGGGAAAAAGGACCAACACGAGAAGTTGTTGTGGCAACTGACTGAACACATAGGTTGCTGATCTGTGTTGGTGGGTGGAGTTTCCTCACCAGAGATTCCTTACACAAATGCAATTTTAGGCTGATGATTTTTCTCAGTTCTGCCTTACTTAAATCCAATTCACACGCAAGTCAAGACATTACCCTTCTGATGTCATTGGTTCTCTTCAAGAATAAAGAATGAAAATAACAGATTCAGCCAAATACACACACACACACACACACACACACACACACACACACACATGTCTCTACTTATTCATGTATATGTCCACACATGCTTTCAAGGAAAAACAACAAAATTATAGATTCAAGAACTGAAAACAGAGATAGAAAATACTATCAATAACAAAGGAAAAAAAATTCTAAGAATGCAAGTTAACAATCAGTTCTTTTCAATGGAGATTTGTGCTTTGAAAAATAAAAAAAAGAAGAAGGAAAAAGCCTAAAGTTGTTTACTGTCTCCCTAGGAAGTCATCTTGGGACCTGACACAGACACCTATAGCCTGACAGAACTGAGCCCATCCACACACTATACAGCCAAGATCCAGGCCTTGAAGGGAGCCCTGAGGAGTAAACTCATTCAGACCATTTTCACAACAAGTAAGAAGTATAAATGCAAATGGAAAGAAGATCGTACATGGTGGGGTTAATTCTGTTAGTGTTTCCCAGCTCAAGCATAAATAGCTTTCTATCAATTAGTTATTCAGAAATAGAATAGTCTGCCTCATAAAGTAGAGGGATTAGACCTGTTCTGCCCAAGCCCGGGGGGCATAACTATGAGCTGCAAGAAGGCAGAAGTTGGCTCGATGTAAGGAAAAACCTCCTAATAGGCAGAGCTCTCCAAAAGTAGAATGTGTGTGCTGCCCTTAGAAGCAGTAGGTTTCCCCGCCCTTGGGGTCTTTAAACAGAACTACGTGCCCATTTATTGGGGATATTGTAAATACCGTGAATTGTAATTGGTTAGGAATGTGTCAGACTGAATGATCTCTGGTGTCCTTTCCTGCTCTGAGATTCAGTGAATTAATGATGTTTTAGAAGGGATTTCATCACTGGGCAGAAAAGTTGAACTCAATAACTTCTAAAGTATCTTCTAACAAGATTCTGTAATTTTCTGATAAGCAAGATTTAAGTTTTATTAAACTTTTCTCTGTGTCTCCATCTTCTCACTTCATCTAAATCAGTCCACTCTATAAGAATTTTTTCTTCTGTGTTCTTGGCTCACAGTTGGACTCCTCTACCCATATCCCAAGGACTGTTCACAAACAATGCTGAATGGAGAAACAGCCTCTGGCCTCTACACTATTTATCTGAATGGAGATAAGGCCCAGGCACTAAATGTCTTCTGTGACATGACCTCTGATGGAGGTGGATGGATTGTGAGTATAAATGAAGCAGATCCTATGTCTTACTTCCATTTTTTTAGATGTAATATCATCACGGCAATACTAAGCTCTCAGTGCAGATGTGTCCAGGAGTCAGTGCCCTCTTTTACCTGTATCCAGAAGCTAAAGGAATTTTATTCCTAAATAATATCCTGGGAAAACAAACTAGTTGATCAACCAGAGAGTACTTATTAAGTACCTATTAGATATCAAGCACTGTTCTAAGCATTAGAGATACAAAGACAAAAATGAAACACTCTATTCTCAAGGAACTTACCTTCATTTTGGAGGGACAGACTCTTGCATCTGAGGTAGAATAGGGGTTGAGGAGAGGAGGTTGAGAAAGGGACACCATAAATAGAAGCCAGGACAGATGGTGAAGCTCTAGCTAACAATGCAAGGGAAAGTAATCAGTGACCCAGTAAGACAACAGGAAGGAAACTCTGAACACCATTCTCCTGTTTTTATTTTCCCCTGGATATAAGCACAATCCATTATGAAACTTCTTGACGTCTTTCTTATCCTCAGATCAAGTGACTGGTAGTCTCCACATTTCCACACAGGCTCTCCAAGATCTTCTTATGACAGTGGAATAGCTTAGACTTTGGGGAAACTGAGTTGATTATCCACAAAAATAAATTTCATCTTGGCTATAAGGAGGCAGTTGAAAGATTAATAAACTTGCTTATCCTTCTCAGAAGATTTAAAACACACACACACACACACACACACACACACACACACACACACACACACGGAACTATTCCTCTGAAAAGTGTATAAGATTTAAAAAAATAGCAACAAATTTACAAATAATTCCGATAAAGTCACATCCCTAAGTATTTATAATTAGACTATTAGGGAGAACAACTAGTGAATTATTGTATAAATTATTCCTCAGTGGCCCCATGGTGGGGGGGCAGGGATCTGAAAGAAGAAAGAGGGGATGGGTCATTTCATGCCTTTAGCTCCATGATGGTGAGTCAGGACAAAGAAACAGGACCTTTAGGTAGGGACCTTTGTCAATGAGAGCCAACATAGAGCATTACAATCATATGAGAAGAGGAGACCAGGAGAGAGTAATGATGACTGTGTCTTGTAGCCCACACTTGAAAATGGGGCTGATGTAAGTGAAGGCTTGTCATCATCAGGAAGAGAGGAGTTGACCTTCTTTTTGCTGTGGCTTCAATCACATCCTTTATTGCAACTTCAGTTATCGATGAAAATGATGATAATGTGACTCAGTGTCCTTGGCATAAAATAGGTGCTGAATAAATTCCTAGCTGGTTATTGACTAATTGACTGACTTTTGTATTGTGGTTGATGCTTTCTAAAGGGCTTTCACATATTGTATCTCATTTGAGTCTCACAACATCCCTGTGCATGAGGTAGAACTGGTATTACCCTTCCCAATCTACAGATAAGAAAATTAGGCTGTTTGGAGAACAGCATGGGACAAAGAAAAGAAGAGAGGATTTGGAAACAGAAAAAAATAGATTTAATTCCCAGTTCTTCCCCTTAATCGCTGTTACCAAGGACAAATCACAATCCTTTGGAGCCTTCATTTCTTTTGTCTGTAAAATGGGCGTGATAATATTTATCCTACACATCTCATGGGGCTGTTAAAGAAAGCTCGTTACAAATATTAAGAAAGTATAATTGTGAACTATTTCCTTCAATTGTGTTAATATTCAAAGATACTTTTATTGCCTTTGTAGGTATTTTTGCGACGTAGTAATGGACGTCAAGATTTCTACCAGAATTGGAGAACCTACGCTACTGGATTTGGAAAACTTAAAGATGAATTTTGGCTTGGTAACCTTCCCTGACCATTGTATGATTAATGCCTGAGAAAGACAGCTATCATCAAGAAACCTCCTAATATCTGTCTTCTATCCCCCCCTTTTTTTTTGAAAAGTCATATGGAGACAAAAGTTTACTAAAAAGAAGGAATACCACCACTAATGAATATACAAAGATCAAATATCTATTTAAAAACAAATTCAGTTAAAAGGCCTTGAGCATTAAAGGTGCCATTTAAAGAGGGGCATCTTGTTCTTCTGTCTTAAAAGTGGATTCATCCTTAAATTCATTCATTTAAGCATGTACTGAATGCCTACTACTTGCAGAAACCAATGCTTGAAGTTTCTGAGGGTACTAGACGCATCCTTGTCCATTTGCAAAATAAAGGAAGTTATAGGAAAGAGGATGGTCCCTGGTTTCCTATCCATTCATTAAGCTTTCTTATCCAAACAGGGCTGGATAACATTCACAAAATCACTGACCAGGGGCAGTATGAATTAAGGGTGGACCTCCAGGATCATGGTGAGACAGCTTATGCCATCTATGATAAATTCAGTGTTGGAGATGCCAAGTCCCGCTATAAGCTGAAGGTGGACGGATACAGTGGAACAGCAGGTAGGGCCCAAGTGGGTTTTAATATGTAAACAAGGGAAGTTTATAGTGTGGCTTCTTGGACATATCTTCTCATCCTTTCAAACCAGAAAGACTAAGGCTGGTATTTAAGAACATACAATGTACTAAAATGTCATAGATTGGTGCAGGTCTTTAAGACTCAGAATTCATTATAAGTGAAGACATACTTTTCAACCCAATGAACTTAGGACAAAATTCCTTCCCTGGAAGCATTGATTGAAACATCTTATACTACTTAATGCCAGAGGAAGTTTTCTGAGATTTGAAGTAGCCTTCATTCTGCTTCATGTTCCAACTCTGAATCAAAGCCCAATGGAGTATGTGTGCCACTGATCACAATGGGTATTACAAGGGAAGCTGCTAGATGGTACCATGTAAGCCATCCACCATTAGAAAAAACAATTGAAGGTAAATGCATGCTCCCACTGAAGCTGATTCAGTTAAATCATCTTTGCATCTTGGAAAGAATCTGCGGGGCTGATGAAATGCCCTGATTTCTTACTACTAGAACATTGTAACCCTCAAAAGGAAAGCCATGTTTTTATTCAGGGGATACCTGTGCAAAATCTCAAGAGGAACAAATGCAAGAATGAGTCTAGTTGGGTAGAAGGAAATGATGGGATTGCAATTCACAGCGAGGTTACATGGTCATAAAGAAAAGTAAAGACCAAGTTAGGAGCCCTCTTGGTTCTAACATCACATCAAGTACCCCTAGTTTTGCTACCTGTCAATCTTTTTGTAAATGGAAAAATTCTCAGGCTTAAGGTATGTTTAAGCAGCACTCAGAAATACCCAGGAGGTGTAATGTTCAGAGTAGACAGAAACATTGTCTCCACCTAGCAGCTCTTTGGCTTTGTCTGTTCAGTTCTGCAGTTATGAGAAAATGCACGGCATTGTTTCCATTCATAAAGCTAAGCCTCATAAGGTTGCTTTTTCCAGAACAACTATTATAGACTTTTTTTAAAGCACACACCAGACACAAGCAGACCCTTATTCCATCAATATCTGCCTGTCATTCACTTGCTTTCCATGGCATCAGCTATTAAGAATGTCTATGAATCCCTGTTACAACTTGCTCAATCATTTCAGTGGAGTGTCTCACATCTTGAAATCATTGAGTAAGCAAGCATTTTATATGGAACCAAGAAGAGAAGCTTAAGTGTTTGTAGAAATCAATAAATTTAACTAGAAAATAAAAAATTAAACCAAAGAGACCCCCAAGTAGCTAATTGAACACACATGTAGATGAGGTTGATGCCACAGAAATGAACTTCTAACAAAGGGTCACTGGAGAATATGATGCTTAAAAATAATAGTCATTAAATGTATCAGGGGAGAGTGCAGATAGACAGCTCCCTGCAGACTTCTCCTCTCCACCGCCATCCTCCCCCAATGCTTTATCAGAGAGTGATGAAGAACCTGAGTTCCCCAAGATTATACAACACAAGAGGCTCCATGTTCTGCCAGATACCGCTGAGAAGGAGCCCAGTTACAAACTATCTGTCTATTGCTAGAGGATGAACCTAGCTCCTTTAGGAGAGGCTCGTCCTCAGATTAATTACAGAATGATGAATTCTTCTCAACAACAGCAACTCAGAATGAATGTTGGCTCCCTCGAAATCAGTTATCATCTGCATTGGGGGAGAGAGGGCCCACAATAATAAAACCACAAACTGAAGTATGACATTAATTCACTTCAACAAACATGTATTAAGCATCCTAACATGTGAGACGCTGTCAATAAGCATACAGTAGTAAAATGAATAAATGAGCTCCACACACAGCAGATATGTAGAGGAGCTCTGATTTCAGGCTCATGAGGAGCTCCCTATACTAGTCAGCTGGCAAATGGTCTGTGACTTAGACTTGATGGCACAGAGTTCTTATCCAAGGTCACAAAGATAGTCAATCTTAAAGGTGGCCTTTTAACTGGACCTCTTGCTGACTCTAAGCCAAGATACTAGCCACCAAACCACATTGTTTCTATATAGTCATAATAATAACAACAAAATAATAATAATAGTAATAATAATATCATTTCTATCAATATCTAACAATATCTCATACTTATATAGCACTTTAGGGCTTACGAAGTATTTAATATATTTTATCCCATTTGATTTACTGTATATATATAACAGGTGGAAAGAATATATATGTATCTGACACATATCTGTGCATTCTACCCAATGGTTTAACCAATGTCTTAAAATCTAGAAGGATTTACCTAACCATTAGGAATGTCAATATATACATAGATAATCAATATTCATAAATATATCCTGGTAACACACAGACAAGCATCACACAGGATGAACAGACATGGATGAACTATGGACTACCACATAGGAAAGAATATCCACATCAATGAACTCACCGACCCTCTAAATTATTGGAACCTGGAGTATCTTCCATAGAGTGTCTTGATTAATATCTGAATAGTTTAAATACTGGGAATAAAGAAGCTGATTACCTAAGGAAAATATAATCTTCAAAGAAAAACTATCTTCTCTTTTACTGCCTGGAATATTCCCAATTAAAGAATCACTGAGATAACTACAATAATGCAATCTCCAAGTTCAAAGTTACCCCCCATGATAACAATCTTAAATGTCAAATAGCTGCCTGCTTCTCTAACTAGTCATTCCTAGGTTTGTCATTCACCATCAAAATTAGAAAGGTATTCTCAGGTTTTCACTTTCCCATTTATTTTTTACCCCAAATAGGTGATTCCATGGCCTACCACAATGGAAGGTCCTTCTCTACATATGACAAGGACACAGATTCAGCCATCACAAACTGTGCTCTGTCCTACAAAGGAGCTTTCTGGTACAAGAATTGTCACCGAGTCAACCTTATGGGCCGGTACGGTGACAACAATCACAGTCAGGTGAGTTTTCCTGGAAGGCCATGATACTTAGAGAGATAGATGTGCCTGACACAGTGATCTACATTAGGAGATGATGACTAATTAAGTGCTGAATTGGAGTAGAAAGAACATTGAACTTGAAGTCATAAGACCAGGGCTTGACTTCAGGCTTTACCACTTACTAGCTTTATGGCACTGGGGGCTCTTTCACTTTTCTTGGATTTAGTTTTCTTAAATGTAAATATGGAACTAAAAATATTTGGAAACAATAAGCATTTATTAAGTACCTACTAGGTACCAGATATTGAACTAAGTGCTGGGAAAAGAAAGAAAGGCAAAAATCATCCTCTTCTAAGGAGCTCACAGCCTACTGTGAGAAACAACAGAACAGGTATGCACAAACAAGATAGAGGAAAATTGGAGATAATCAAGAGGGGGAAGGCATGATAATATAGGGGGGATTGGAAAAGGCTTCATGTAGAAGGTGAGAATTTAACTGGGGCAATCAGAAGGCAGAGAGATGAGGAGGGAGAGCATACCAGGAATGGAGGCCAGTCAATGAAATCTCAGAGTCAGTGTCTTGTTTGAGTAAGCTTATGAAAAAGGGGACTTCAGGATATCAGGGCTTCAGTGATTTTGCTTGCCAGATCATACCCCTTTAGTGAGATTAAAAAGCCAGGAGAAGGGGCGGCTAGGTGGCACAGTGAGTACAGCGCCAGCCATGGAGTCAGAAGGACCTGAGTTCAGATCTGGATTCAGACACTTAACGCACACAAACAAACAAACAAACAAACAAAACCTAGCCGTGTGACCTTGGGCAAGTTACTTAACCCCAATTGCCCTCCAAAAAAAAAGCCAGGAGAGGGGTGGCTAGGTACTGCACTGAGTAAGAGTGTTGGCCCCAGCATCGGGATGACCCGGGATCAGTCCCAGCCTCAGAAAATGAGCACCCACACATAAATAATAACTGGCCGTGTAACTTTGAGCAAGTTACTTAACCCCAAATGCTTAAAAAAAAAAAAGCCAGGAGAGAATTTATACAATCAGCTGTCCAAACCCCTTCATTTTATGGTAAAATTGAAGCCCAGAAAAGGAAAGTGACTTGTCCACAGACCCACACTTCAATGTTGGGATGGCCAGGATTCTGGAATCTAGGTCTTCCAAGTACCTGGCTAGTGCTCATTCTCCTTCAACACACTGAGATTAGGTATTATCACACTATGTCCAAGAGAATGCCATAGTTTTATCTTGTCTTCTGACATCAGTGCAGTAACAGAGTAGCTCGATATTTTTTTAAATGCTTCATGATATTTTGTCCAAAATGACCTTGGAACACAAAACTAACTTTGAGAGAAAAGGGAATGTCAGAGCTTGGAGGGTCTAAGCTTGAAAACAAAAGAGTTGAGAGGTATTTTAGAGCCCATAACAGACTTTAGAATATATAATGTTAGAGTTGGAAGAAACATTAGAGCACAGAATGTGAGAGCTAAAAGGGATATTGAAAATAATCTTGTCTGGGTGGCTAGGTGGCACAGCCCTGGAATCAGGAGGACCTGAGTTCAAATCCGAATTCAGACACTTAACACTTACTAGCCGTGTGATCTTGGCCAAGTTACCTAACCCCAATTGCCCTGCCTTCCCCCCTCTAGAAAAGCAAAAATACAAAATTTTTTTTAAAAAAGAAAATAATCTTGTCAACCATCTTATTTATTTAAGAGATGAAAACACTAAGGCCTGGGGAGATCAAGTGATTTACCTAAGATCACACAGCTAGTTATTGGCAAAGCCATGACTTTCAATCTAGGTCTCTGCAAAACAATATAATGAAAAAAATTCTGGAGGTAGGATAGCTGGGTGCCATCTTTGGATGCTTGGTCACTAATTACCTATATTACCTTTGGTAATTCATTTCCCTTCTCTGGGCCTCAGTTTATGAGAGAACCCAACAGGAATAATACAAGGACTAGGTGATAGGAATATATATATTTTAAGACCTGGAGGCCCAGAGTTCTCTCAATAATTTCTTGTTATTGCCCACCAAGTAGGCAATGCTTTAACGTAGTGAATGGGGCAGGACTTTTGAATTTACACAGCTCAATTTGTCATATGGAATAATTGTCCTGAATGGCCCACACCCAGTTGTCCTGGCAGGAGATGAGTTTCCTGGGCTGTGTATAATGTGAATATTAATATTTAGTTCTGCTTTCCCCTCACATACCTATTTTGTACAAGGAAATGCTTGGTAAAATCTACCTTGCTCTGCTCAATCCATGAACACCTGGTGTTAGGTAAAGAGCAGTGGGCTTAGATTCAGAAGACCAGGGCTCAGATTCCAACTCTGTGATTTACTTACTACCTGTATTACCTTGGAGCAAGTATATCCCCTCTCTGGGCCACAATTTCCACATCTATAAAGTAGAATTTGATAGATTTGATATTCTCTATGGATCCTATGGTAATGGGGTGGTTGTCTGCCCACTAGAAACCAACTTGGACCATTTACTCTTCCCTAGGGCGTTAACTGGTTCCACTGGAAAGGCCATGAGCACTCAATCCAGTTTGCTGAAATGAAGCTAAGACCCAGCAACTTCCGGAACCTAGAAGGCAGAAGAAAAAGGGCATAAATACTTCATGGACACCAGAGGGAAGAGAATTAAAGGGGAGGGGAGGGAGGCCCAGAGAAACAGAGGATCTTACCAAAGCATCAAAACCACTGGCCCCAAACACTCTGCCGGGGCCACAGTGTTGATGACAGCATGAGCAAAAGTGCCCGATCTCACACGCTCTTCGGTAAAGTCCTTCACACCAAAGACAATGATCTCAAAGGGGTTTTCTTTTCAGTTTTCTTCGGGGTTTTTTTGTTTGTTTGTTTATTTGTTTCTGCAAAACTCTTCCAGTGACAGTTTCATGGGATCTTTCTCTTGGGTGGCTCTGGGGAAGCACAGGGAGCAGGTTGTACATTGGTAGTTTGTTTTAGAACCAGCCATATTTTACACAAAACTGTACAATTAATTATCATTATTATTATTAGCTATAATTAAATGTGTGTCATTGGAAGGCTTTTTTTTTTACATTTCAGACAACAGAGATCAGAAAAGCAATACCATTTCAAATGTAAGGATGCAATTAATATGATTAATATTATAATAATAATAATGATAATAATAAACTAAGTGTTTTTAAAGAGAACCATGCTTTCCAAAACACAGCAGGACAGTGTCTGATTGTATTTTTTTTTAATAAAAGCACAATTACTTTTAAATAGACTTGTTGGGCTTTCTTCCTCCTTCGAATCTGTGTTCTACAAGATCCAGCATCTTTGAGGAGATAGAAGAATGCATCTTGCTTTGGACACCTAATTGTAACAGGGCCTGGACACAGAAAGAACCATCAAGTTTCATGGTCTGTAAAATGAGGAGGCTGGACTCAGTGACCTCTAAGGGTCTGTCCACTTCTGACATCCTATGAGGAGTCCCTGAGCCACTGAAGTCTCATTTGTAATGTGAGTCATTCCTGTGGTGAGGCATTAATAGCCAAGGTTGACAGGAGCTTTGAAGAAAGAAGTGAGCTGCTAGCTCCTGGTCTGAGGCAGCTGAAACATACATTTAATGGGTCACTTTTTCAGTTTAATTGGCTGTCTTCCCTGTCAAAAAGTGAAAAATCACTAACAAAAGCAAGGAATACAGAACAGGGAAGGTTCATCTTATGGTTTTTGCTTTTTTTTTTCCATCTGAGAACAAAGAGCTTCTACCCAATTCCTGTGAACTCTGTTTTTAAAACAAAACAAAAAGATCATTTTTCTTAAAAGAGGGTCTCCCTCTCTCCTTCTATATTTCTCTTTCTCCAAAGTGAACTTTTTTGCATCTGCTTCCTGGGAAATGACAGGGGGAAAAGAACATGAATGAGGGTAAAGGGCTATGAAAAGTCATAAACATTAACTTCATCGTGAGACACCACGTGGAAGGAAGAAAGTCTGGATAGAGGATCCAAAAGACAAAGGTTTTGGTCCTTGCTCTGCAATTTCATTTTCTTTATCTGAAAAATGGCTATAATAGAATCTGCCCTTCTAAACCTAGCAGGGTTGTTTTGAAAATAAAATTAGATATCCATGAAGGGACTTAACAACTAATTCATTCACTCCACAGACATTCATTGAAAATTTATCATGCTCCATGACATGGAGTATGAGGAATGAGTCATATGCACAAGTTATATGTATGTATATATAGTGTATATATATATATATATATGTATATATACATATATATATACATATATATGTATATATAGTTTTATATATAGTTATATAGTTCCTACTATATACCAGGTACTATGTTAAACATTTTACAAATGTTATCTCATTTGATCCTCACAACAATCCTGAAAGGCAGGTGCTATTATTTCCATGTTACAAGTAAGGAAACTGAGGCAAACAAAAATTAAATGACTTCCCCAAGGTCACACAGCTAATACATGTCTAAGACTTGATTTGCACTCAGGTCTTCCTATTTAGCACTTTATGAGCTACCACCTAGTTACCTCTAAGGAAAAAGCCCAAAGGTCTCACTCTCTCAAAGCCTCTTAGTATAAATTCAAATAATCTTGAATATCTGTTTTATCTGTCAACAGCAAATTAGAAATCATAAAAGAGTAAGGGAGAGGAGGGGTCTCCAAAATATAGGCAAGCTAAACATATCAAGTAAAAATTAACTTAGGAAGAGAGAGAAAATTTTGAACACAAATTTAGATGCACATTACACCTGAGTCATTGAGAAAAAGTTCATTTATGTTCATTATCTGGTGGAGAAGACAAGGAAGTATATAACATATTTTGGAAAGATTTTTCTCCAAAATGACTAAAATAAACCAAGTTTTGGCTTTTAAACTTCACTTATCTAAAAAATGTAGAACATTCTTAACAATGGCAGACATTACTCGGTATTTTTTCTCATGTAGCATCTACCAAAATAATTACATCACCATGGTGCCTGTCCTCTAAGGGCTTATAATCTAGGAGCAACAATACCAACACATCTCTCTCTGTCTCTGTCTCTGTCTCTGTCTTTCTGTGTCTCTGTGTCTCTTTCTCTGTCTCTCTGTCTCTCTCTGTCTCTCTCTCTGTCTCTCTCTCTGTCTCTGTCTCTCTCTCTCTCTCTGTCTCTCTCTCTCAATGTAAAGAGTGAAAAAGTTTAGGATAAGTGCAATTTACAACTAGGTGAGAGATAGATGCAAGCATAAACTGCTAGACTTATTAGAGCAGGAAGACACCTCAGAGATAATCTCATATGGAAGCAATAGTTAGACACACTGATCCACAAAGCCAGGGTCCAAGGGATCTGAATTCTAGAATGATGAGCCCCACTGAAGACATAAATGAAGAGATATATGTAAAGCCCCATCATGGAGCTCAAAGAAAACAACTTCACAAGTGTAAGTTGGAAGAGGTGTGACTAGACAGACAACAGCTCATTAAAAAAAATTTACAGAGTTTAGTCCAGTGTGTGCTCAATAGACTTTTATAGTGTGGCATTAAAAAAAAAACTGTTAAAATAATTTTTTTAAGTGTGGCATTCCAGGGGGACTGAGGGGAAGAGGAATCCTAATGAAATGTCAGGATGCATAAAAGAAGAAGGGTGTCCAGAACCCAGAATACAATAACCCTCTGTATTCTGCCTTGGTCAGATCTTACTGCAATCAATTGTGGAAACCACTTTTTTTAGAGTAAGAGACTCTGGAAAACTGAAGAGTATCAAGGATAGTAAGGTGTCTCAAAACCATGACATAAGATGATGGATGGGAGGAACTGGGCGAGTGTTCAACCTGGGGAGGAAGGATCTTATGGAAGGACATGGTTTCATTTTTTTTTCAGATTTAAACGACATTCATGAAGAAAAGGGATTAGGTTTATTCTATTTGGCCCCTTGAGGCAGTACTAGAAACAGAAGGTAGAAGTTTCAGATATGGTGGATTCTAACTTAATGCAAAGAAGGATGTTCTAACAATGAGAGCTATCTAAATATGGAATGGGTTATTTCGTGAGAAAATGCCTGGAATTCCCCCTTACTGCAGATTTTCTAGCAAAGATTGAATTACCACTTGTTGATAATGTTGTGGGTTGAAATAGATGACTTCTCAGCTCCCTTCCAATTTCATGTTTCTGTTATTTCACCAATGGGGAACCTGAGGCCCAGAGAAGTTATGTGTCTTACCTAGGTCACATTAAGTATTAAGTAGCAAAGGTATTGAGAAGCAGATTCAGAATGGAGGCCTAGATCCTCTGACTCTCAATACCATTCTTCCCACTAGGCCATCAAATAGTGACCTTGCAGACAAGCTAAGAGTTAAGTAGTTGAAGTAGTCAGCAGAGCAGACATGGGAAAAGTCTTTGTTAAAGCCAAATGACATTATTATTGACTGTTATTATTACTCTTTCGACTAGCCTAAGAGGGCTCCATGGAGGTGCTTCCAAGAACTTCCTAAAGGAAGGAAAAGGGATCAATCAAAGTTTTGGGAATGACCTTGAAGATCATCTAGTCCAACCTTCTGTTTTTATAAATGAGGAAACTGAGGCTCAGAGAGAGGAAGTGACTTAATCACTATTACAAAACTAGTTAGTGTCACATTGGTTGGCTAGGTGGGAGCAGAAAGTGAAAAGAATAGTTTTTATTATAAACTGTAGTTTTTAAGGAGGCTAACAAAACAGGAAGATAAAAAATGGAGGGCAGTTAACAGATGCGTTCAAGAGAAAGCAAAGGGGTGTGGAGTTGGAAGAAATAAGAGAAAAGAGAAAGTTCTCAGTGGCCTACATTTGAGCAAAAGCTCAGAATTACCTGAGCCCCACCAGTGCCTCATAGCTGCTCTGAATCTTCTCAGCTCAATACAAAGAATCTTTCCCCCTGAACCTTTCCCTGGTCCTGAGTTTTATACCAGGGGCTAAGCCTCCCTGCTTAGCTTCAGTTTCATCAGTAGTTCAGAGGGCTGAGCTAAGGCCCTTTCCAACTCTAACTCTATGCTCCAATGAACAAACTTCCATAACAGTTTTAACCCAGATCATTCAACTTTCAACTGAGTCCCCTTTGTCCCAAGCATCATTTGACTTGTCACCTCATTCATACATCACATCGTAGCCAACTGACCCTGGACAACTGAGGGAAGAATGTTAGAGGTAGAGGAGACCTTAGACTTAGAGATCATTTATTCTCTCTCTCTCTCCCTCTCTTTCTCCTTCTCTCTCTTCTTTGTCTCTGTCTGTCTCTCTTTCTGTTTCTCTCTCTGTCTGCCTCTTTCTCTGTATCTCTGTCTCTTCTGTCTTTCTCTCTCTTCTCTGTCTCTCTGTCTCTGTCTCTCTCTCCTTCCCACTCAATTTTAGAGAGAAACAGTTTCAGAGAGATAAAGTGCCATGTCCAAAGTCATAGAAGGGAGTTACTTAGAATTCAGATCTCTCCACTTCCAGTCAAGGTAGTTTTTTTCACTGCCGATCACACTACAATCAAAATGCTCCAACCCCAGACCAAAGAACAGCTTAGGTCTTACAACTCAAGATGAATTCTTTCACCAAACATCAAGACATAAATTGCAGAAAATCAGAGTTAAGATTAATATAGTGGCAAGAGCAGTAGACCTGGGGTCTAGGGACCTGGGTTCTAATACCAGTTCTAATACTCTGCTACTTTGCTAGTTGCATAGTCTCTGGAAATCAAAACAATAGCACATTCATAAATTATGGCACTTTAATGTTCACAAAACATCACTTAATTTCTCTGAGCCTCAGTTTCCCTCCCTGTAAAACTGTAGGGAGAAAGTAGATGATCAGTGAAGTCCCTTACAACCCTGAGCTTTTCGAGCCTATATCTTGACTGTACATCCTGGCTCTTCCAGTTGCTATTTGAGTGACAGAACAAGCCATTTCCTGTCTCCTAGCCTCAGTTTCCTATTCTATCAAATGAAGGGATTTAACATAAGATGACTTCTAACCGCAAAATCCTATGCCCTTATTTAAACATCCTCATCCCCTCTCATGGTTTTCTGGGGCTACAATAAGATTAAAGAGCCATGTGTCTTGCATGAATGATTTAAGGCAGACTCTTCCAGCATTTAGGAAAGGTCACCAGTAAAATACTAGTACCTTTTACTCTCATAAACACACAACAACAGGCACAATCATTGAATTGCATTTCACTTTAAAAGGAAAAATAAGCAATCCCCAAGTAAATTCTCTTGGGAATCACCAGTAAATTGCATTTTAAAATGAAATACCTTTAGTTGATTGGCCCCCAAAATGTGTCCTGAGTTTCATCCAAATGGAATGTGAAGGAACAGAAGCCCAGATCAGAAGAATTCATTGCTTTGGCTTGGTTAGATACTGCCTAGTTTATCTGGCTATAATAATTTCTGTCATTGTAGGGACACAGTTTGCTGTTCCAGACTGCAGGAAATATTGCTTGCATTTCAGTCATAGCAACGATCTCCTTGCCGCATAAACCAAAATAAATCAAGGTTTTGGCAGGGAGCCGCACGACTTCTGACCCCACCATAGACAGTGAGTTTGGAATCTCCTGACTGGGTTTTCCACCACTATGAACTTCAGCTTGACCCTAGGTTACTGAGGTTTTCTGGAGCCCACACAGGAATTCACACCCACTCTGGTGCTGCAGAGGGGAGAATAAACTCCTGAATGTTAGGGGAAAGACCAAAGAATCCCCAAGGGCAAAAACATGGAAATCAGATATCTTAAAGTAAGAGAATTTTATGATTGAATGGAACCCTTAAAGGTCCACTCCCATCAGTTAACAGAGAAGGACAGGGAACTCAATTTATAGAAGCAAATGCTGGTTTTGATCATTTCCATTCTTTTCAAGGGGGCTAGAGAGGAGGAGGCCATAGAAGAGAGTGGAAAGAACATTGGCTTTGTAAGCAAAGGGCTTGGTTTTCAATCTGGCATCTGCTACTTGTTCCTTATATGACCTCAGACAATTCACTTTCTCTCCCTGGGCCTCAGTTTTCAAATCTGTAAAACAAAAGGTTTAGATGAGATCATATTATTGACAACCATAGGTAACAGAGGAGGAAGAGATCTCAGTCCAGTTTGACCCTCTGGATCTTTAAAATCCTTTCTAGTTCTAATTCAATGGTCTTGTATCTAGATATGATCTCCAATATCCTTTGTAAGTCTCAACATCCTGCCCTGTCCTAGTGTGTTTTCCATTTGTATCATGTTGTTATTATTTTTAAACAGGTAGTTCAGAATTTCAAACATTCTATCTGTCCTGAAAACAGCAAAGAAACAGAGAGAAATAGAGATGGAGAGACAGAGAGAAAGAGACACAGAAAGAAAGGGAAAGAGATGGAGAGAGAGACAGAGAGAGAAAAGAGACAGACAGAGGTGGAGAGACAGAGAAAAAAAGACACACACACACCGAGGGAAAGAGACACAGAGAGACAGAGACAGAGAGATGGAGAGAGAGAAAGAGAGAGAGAGAGAGAGAGAGAGAGAGAGAGAGAGAGAGAGAGAGAGAGAGCAAATAGTATGCTACAATCTGTATTCAGACTCTATAATTTTTTTTTCTGGATCTGAATAGTATTTTCCATCATGATGAATCTTTTGGGGTTGGTGAGACTGACATCTTAACTCTAGAGAAACATTTAAATAATTTCGATAGCTATTTCAACCTGTTTTCTTTAGTTGATTTAAAATTTAATTTAAAAGTTATCAGTGAAAAACTATTTATTTTACCAAATTTCCCTTTACAAGAAGTGTTATTTGATACAGTTTTCCCTCCAAAATATTCCTTCCCTAAATACCCCATCTTTCTGAGGACCCACAAGGAGCAGACTCTGTGAGAAGCCTTTCTTGATGATTCTACTTTCTCCTTTCCTGCTCCTGGATTGACCCCTGTGGGGAGGGAAGCCTGAGTCCCTGCTCTACACTGACCCTCAGGCCATACCACCTTTCCTAGTGGTTCTGGGTCAAGTCCTGCCAGCCCCACTGCCCCTTGGCATATGGAAATGGTTGCTCCCACTTCTTGGAATGAACAGGGATATATTTATTTACAATTCTCCTACTAAGATAAAGGATCAGCAGGTCTTGCCTGGCTGGTCTGCCTGGCCACTATGCTTCCAGACCCCCAGGCATCAGCACCTAAGAAACCCTTAACCCTGACAGTCACCCTTCAGCTGAACCCTTAGAACCAATAGACCCTCCCATCCACCCTATAACCGAACTCTTCTTTGTGTGTTGTCTTTGCCATAGAAAGTGAAATCCTTGAAAATAGGATTTTCTATTTGTATCCCCAGCACTTGGCACAGTGTTTTGGTACATAGTTGGTGCCTAATAAATGTTTTTTTTTTAAATCCATTCATATTCTGACTAGAAATAAAACCAGACATATGAGAAAGTAGGGATAAAATAAAAGGAAGATTTACAAGTTCTCCATGAAGAGGAAAATAAAATTGAAGAAGTTGGCTTGATCAAAAACTTTAAAAAAAGCAAAAATGAAATTGATCTCAAAGTAAAACTTTAGGTCTTCAACCTTAGTCAAAATTTAGTGAATCTGTGTGTACATGCTAGAGAGGGAAGAACTGCCAGATGTGATTTAAAACTGTTTCTTCTAAGGAACTACGGTAGATAAGAGAGTCAGTAAACAGGAACCAAAATGTGTTTGTTCTGAAAATGTATCAACAAGAAGCTAAAATTTTTTTGTTTAGAGATTTGCAACTGTTAACATCTTACATGCAAGGGTCCTTTAAATATATCCTATGTCCTTTCTTGTAAAAACTGCAAAAAAATCTTTCAGTTTTTTTTCCTTGATTAAACCAACCTCAAGTCACTTAAATGCCTCCAAAAATAAAGTGGGGGAGGATGGAGCAGGGGAGGCAGCTAGGTGGCACAGTACACCAATGACTCTGGAGTCAGGAGGACCTGAATTCAAATGTGGCCTCAGCTGTGTGACCCTAGGCAAGTCACTGAACCTTGATTAGAGAGAGAGAGAGAGAAGACAGAGTAGGGAGAAAAGGAGGGGAGGAGAGAGGAAGGTGGGAGGGAGGGAAAGAGGGAGACAGACAGACAGACAGACACCAACCTCCCAGTCACTCAAGCTCACCAACTAGGTGTCATCCTTTCCTCCTCACTCCTATAACCACCATAGCCAATCTTTGGCCAAGGCCTATAATTTTACCTTAGTAATATCTCTCACAAGCACTCCCTTCTCTCCTCCAACACTGTAACTGCTCAGCTGCCCTATTCAAATAGCTTACTACTGGTTGGTCTCCCTCTCACAAGCTATCATACATATATCCCCATGAACATAATCAATGCCAGAGGCTCCCCATTGCCTCCGAGACCAAACACAAAATCTTCTGTCTGGCATTTAAAGCCTTTCATAATCTGTTCCCCAACACCACCTTTCCAGCCTTTCTATACTTCCGTACCATACACACACATATTCTGCAATCTGTCTCCACCTCCTGGCTTCCTTCAAGTCTCATCTAAAATCTCGTATTCTTCAAGAAGCCTTTCCCTGACCCCCTTCAGTGCTACTGGTTTCCCTCAGAGATTACCTCCAATTTAGACTGTATATATTTTATATATAAAGAGATGTTCACATGTTGTCTCCCCCATTAAAATGGGGCAGGAGTCACGTCACTGTTTCTTTATAACCCTTGTTGTTAGCCCAGTGCCTGGCATAAAGTAAATGCTTAATAAATGTTTGTTGACTTGATTTTAACCTTTTTCAAGAGACGTTTATACACACACACACACACACACACACACACACACACACTCCAAATCACTGTATGTTTATTTTGTGTATATCCTGTATTTGCTGAGCTGTCAACATGCCCTTAGGAAGTATATGTGCCCCTTGAAAGCAAGGAGGGACTGTCTTATGTTTATATTTTTCTCCCTAATACCTAGTTCTGTGCTTGGCACATAGCAAGTCATTAATGATTGACTAGACACATTATTATTTGAGCAATTGGTAAGAGCTGAATGATGATACAGCACTAGCATTCTGATAGAGGGAGAAAAGGCATGAACAACTTTAGAACCTTAATGTCTTGCAAGAGTAATGAGGAAGTATCATTTAAAAAAAAAAAAAAAAACAGAGGTCCTGGAGGTAGATATGTATTGTTCTGAATGCTTGATAAAGGGAAAGAGAAAGAAGAGTCAGAGGTCTATAAACCAGAGTAAAAAGAAGGAAGAAGGGAGAGGAGCTTTCTATGTCTCATGATTTGGATGATAATAAGAAGAGTTTACAAAGATGAAGGAATGGGTATTAGACGAATCTCAATCTTAGCTGAAATAGATAAAGGAGGGTGGAACACACACATGCAAAGTCTGCTGTAGAAATACATGGAACTCGACGTGGCCTCGGGCAAGTCACTTAACCCCAATTGCCCTGCCAAAAGCAAAAGAAAGAAAGGAAAGAAGGAAGGAAGGAAGGAAGGAAGGAAGGAAGAAAGAGAGAGAGAAAGAAAAACATGGAACTCAACTGAGAAACAAGTAGAGATGTGGGTAACAAGGAGCAGGGCAATAAAGATGTTTGATAATACCAGTGAGGGAACAGTTTCAAGAAAAACAAACTTCCCGACCTTGAAGTACTGAAGAGAAGGAGTTGGGGTGGGGGAGAGAAAATAATTAGCATCTTGGAGGGTGCCTTAAATTACCTCTTAGACAGTTGGGGAATGGCTAACCAAAGTAGTGGTAAGAGAACATAATGGAATATTTTTGAGCCATAAGAAAATGACAAAATGAACAATTTCAGAAAATATTGAGTAGTATGAACTGACACCTAGTGAAGTGAGCAGAACCAGTCAGAAAAAAACAATTTGTACAACAACAAAAACACTGTAAAGAAAAACAACTTTGAAAGACTTAAGAGCTCTGATCCATGACTAACCCTGTCTCCAGAAGATCTGTGAGAATGCATGTTAGTTACCCTCAAACATAGAAGCAATGAACATGATTGGCAGAAACAGATATACATTTTTGGACATGGCCACTTCGTGGATGCATTTTGCTTAACTATGGTTATTTATTATGTTTTTTTCTTTCTTTCTTTATCTTGATTTTTAATAGTGGGGAGAAGTAGAGTTAGCAAAAGTAATGCCAATAAAAAGCATTTTTAAACACACAGAAGAAAATTCAAGAGAAATCACAGACAAGCAAAATAGTTTAGAAAATATTGTGGAACTTATTAAATGCTTTTTTTAAAATAGCAAGTTGTAGGAAATGAAAATGATTTCAAAGAAAATGAATCTTCTTTTTGTGTTCTGCTATGTATATAGAAACCCTCTTTTCTGTGTTCATTTATATTCAGAATAAAAATAAAGTAAAGTCTGAGATTCATTAGACCATATTTCAGAGGTTCTAAGAACCTAGGATTAGTGGAATATTTGCAGCCAGTTTACATATTCCCAAAATCTGTATAAAAAAATACAAGCAGCCAGCAGGGGGCTCCTTCTCCACATTTTCTTCCCTATTCCTGAGAAAACTTCTAGTACAATCTTGATGGTATTAGAAAAGTGGTCCAGGAAATGAGACCATGAGAAATCTTACTGTATAAGAACTCATTCAGATGTAAAAAGATCAATTTCACCATTTCCTTACTGATTTTTTTTATGAAAAAAGAAACAACATTAGAGGGCAGTGGGGTATGATGAAAAGAATAGGTGCCCTTGATTCCAAGGACTTGGGTTCAAATATTCCCTCTCATATTCACTCTCTGTGTCATCTTGGGCAAGTTACTTAGCATCCCTTGGGCTTGTTTTACTCAGTTGTAAAATGGGGGGATTTAAGCTTCCTTCCAGGTAAAAATGTATAAATCAATAAATCCTAAGTGGCATAGCATTACACTTAACACATGTGGTGACAGAGGCTACAAGAGGTTTTAAATGAGCTGCCCAAGGTGACACAGGTAGTTTGTTTCCTGATGGCTTCAAAATGTTTGTCCAAGTAAAGAAGTCTAGAATAAACATCTTTTCTCTATACTTTGAAAAGAACAATGGCTCTTTCCAGTACCACATGATTGCCTAGAGTTAGCAAGCAGGGGCAGGAAGTCAAGGACAAATAACAATGAAAAATTTCTCCTTTTTAGATGGATTTTCGCTTCCAGTAGCCTATGAAACAGGTAATGCAAGAACTATTGTTTTCATTTTGTAGATGAGGAAACTGAAGGCCACATAGCTGGAAGCAGCTCTGGGGCTCCAATACAGGGCTGTGGACTCCAAATCTAAAACCGTCCTAACCACAAGGTCTTGCTTTCAACATCTAATAAACTCAATTTTCCCTAATAAATTAACTTGTAAAGGCTTAAGCCATTGAATATCATCCTTCCCAGGTGAGATACATTGGCATTCCTATCATTTGTGATTTTAATTGTTAATTAAATTAATATTAATTTGCTAATTAATACTAAATAACTCATATTTAAACAGTGTCATGGCTTATAAAGCATTTTATACATATTGTTCTAATTTGATATTCACAAGAAATCTGTGAAGTAGGTTGTGCAAGTACTGTTGTACTTACTTTGTTATATATGAGGAAATGGAAATTCTGGGATGTTGAGTTGACTTTTTACACTGTTAATTTTTTTACACTGTGAATAAGCTAATAATAATTGGAGAGGCAGTGGGGTGTGGCAAAAAGACCAACAGATTTGAGATTGCAGAGTTCTCTAGTATTATATGAAATCAGAGAATTTGGGTTTGAATCTCAGCTCTGTTCCTACTTACTTGGGTATCCTTGGGAAATGTATTTCCTTACTGTAATCCTAGCTTTCTCCATTTCTAAAATGAAGGAGCTGGATTAGATGACCTTTGAGGCCCCTTCCAATTCTATGTCTATGATGCTATGAAATATGAAGCCAGAGCTCAAACTGGGAACGGTTCACTCATCTTTCCTTTATATCCAATTGCCTTGGTGGCAGAGAGAGAGAGAGAGAGAGAGAGAGAGAGAGAGAGAGAGAGAGAGAGAGAAAGAAATTTACATGACTTTATTATATATTTAAAAGGACTGGTAAGTTGTACATAATAGATTTGCAGTTTCTTATGGAATCAATCACCTTTTTCTATTATACTATGTGATAGGAATACTTGTTTTATTCCCTAAATTAAATAAATAAAAAAGAAATAGACAAAGTTATCTCCAATGACATCCAATGGCATCACCAATATAAGGTATCCCAGCAAATCAATGTGGAATTATTTGTGTGCAACTTTAAATTATAACCAGATAGGCAACTTCCTTCCTAATTCACAGTAAGGCTGGTAGGAAGCTCACTCCTTTGATTTTTACTTTATATCATTTCATTTTATTACAAATATTAGGTTATTTAGTCTTGTGAACTTAGACAATTCACTTCAATTCTCTGTGATTCATTTTCTCTATCTATAAAATAAAGAGACAGGACTGGATGACCACTAAGATGCCTTTTAGCTGTTGACCATCTGTTCTCTCATAGGCGTAATATATTGTATAGCCAGCAGAGGGTAGACTGCTCCCACCAATGGTTGGTACCCATTCTCCATGTCTCCAGTTACTTGATATTCTGTATAGCAAGAATAGCAAATGAAAGGGTAAAGGGACCCAGGCATATCCACATGTTAAGGCCTGGCAGAAAGTTCTTACTGTTTTCCTGTCTAGAATTTATAATGTTAGAGCTAAAGTTAATACTGTAGGAAAGTCATTAGCTCGTAGACCTTGGCCAATTCTTTCACCTACTTTCTGTATTAACTTTCCTACTCTTGAAAACAGAAAGGACAGATAAATTGGCCGAGTTTCCTTACCCTTAAAATTAGGAGGTTCAACCAGATGACCTTGAGAGTCTTTTTCATGTCTAATAGTCTATGTTTTAAGATTCCTTCTAACTCTGTCATTCCCTGCTCTAACATTCTATACACCAAGGCAGTGGTGTCAAAGTCAAATAGAAACAGATACTCTGGTTTCAGAAAAATGTAGGAAGTTTTATATGAACTGATACAAAGTGAAATGAATAGAACCAGGAGCACACTGTACCCACTAGCAGCAACATTGTAAGGATGATCAGCTGAAAGCCTTAGACAATCTGATCAAGGCAATGATACAAGACAATTCCAAAGGACCCATGATGATAAATGTTATACACCTCCAGAGGGGGAAATGATGATCTCTGAGTGTAGATTGAAGCAAACTTTTAAACTTGATTTTTATTTAACTATTATTACTTAGATATTACTTATTATTTAACTTTATTTTTCTTGTTTGTGTGTCTGTGTGTCTTTGTGTTTTCTTTTGCAACATGGCTAATACAGAAATATGTTTTGCAGTACTTCACATATATAAATGTTATCATATCACCTGCCCCTCAAGGGGTAGGCGAGGAGTGGGAAGGAGGGAGAGAATTTGGAACTCAACATTTTAAAAAACAAATGTTGAGTAAGTTTTAAAAAGCAATTGGGAAATATTTAACAAAAATAAATAAAAATATATTTTGATAAGAAAGAAATAGATTCTTATCGGCTGTATATTATCTATGTTCTGTTGCATTTTTATTTTGTTAAATATTTCCCAATGGCATTTTAATCTATTATAGGCTGCACTCTGGAGCTTTGTAACCCAAATTTGACTCCTCTGTTCCAAGGTACTTTCAATTCTGATGAAGCTCACTTCATCAGTTTAGAATTTAGAATTTCTATGATTCCATATCTCTGGGAAAAGAAAACCCTACTGCAACTTCCTGAAACATTTTAATCTGAGCTACCAGATTGCATTTCTTAGGCAAAAAAAAAAAATGCACCAAGGAGGAACAGAACCAAAGATATATCTTCTTGGTGGGGAGACAATGAGACAAATATGCCCCACTTCCCACCACTGGGAAGGGAAAACCCAGAAACTCATTCAGTCATTCAATCTACCCTAATGGTGGAGAAGGAAAATAACATTTTCCAGTTGTGTGCTATACTATACTTGGGTTCTTACAGATAGCAAGGCTCATCATCATGAAACATTTTCTTCTAAGCTATCAGACTACGTTTCTCAGGCAGAAAGAGGAAAGAAAGGTTTGTTCAAAGGAAAAACAACTAACACACCAGGAGGTATAGACTACAGATGCAGGCTATATGTTCAGAAAGAGGAGAAAATAGGGTTGTTCCCAAGGGAAACTAATCAGAATTGCTTTATGCATTTCTAGCATTTTTCAATAGAAACTTTTGGATGAGTCCTAGGCTTGGCATAAGTGGAAAAACAAAGTTGTGAATTTCTAGGACCCTAGAAACCTTGGATCTGAATTGTTCCCCTGAAGCAGACTTCTTACAGAACATCTGCAGTCACAACAGAGAAGCTACTGCCAGAAAATTAGAATGGTTTGGCTGGGTCTGGGTAATTGACACAGGGCCAAATTTCACTTTCAGATAAGAATTTCAGAATGTCATCCGGGAAATCACAAGAGACTAGCTCAAAGGATCCATTTCTTTATCTTGCCTAGGCCTTTGTATTGAAAATGAGATGCTGCCTTTGTCTTTTCCTGTACATACTAAGAGGCATCTTCACTCATCACTAATGCACTTAACCCTTTTTTTTGTTGGAATTAACAAGAAGAAATTCATAGAATCCCACCATATCCTGTAAACAAAATAGAATCCTTATTCTATTCTCACTGACTTACAGTCCACAGAGTAAGGATGTTTACATCTTCCCCTTCAGGTCTCCCCATGGGACACCTCTCAGAGACTGGGTTAATTCTTCTAATTGGGTTAATTCTTCCAATGTATATGCTCCCCTATACCAAAGGCCAGTGAACAGTGACATAGCTTTATTTATCTAATTAACAAAAATTATCTTTTACAAAGTGATATTTACTGGGAAAATATAGCAAGAATTGAAGTAATTCATTTCCTGAACTGGGGTCATGATCTCCCTCCCCCTCTTACACCCTCATTCCAGGACAGTAGGTTCAACCTTAAAGCAGTTTCAACAAAGCAAAGGAAATCAGAAAAAAAGGGAGAGGGAGTTGAAGGGAAGGAGGGAGGGAGGGAGAAGGAAGGAAGGAAGGAAGGAAGAAAGGAAAGAAGGAAGGAAGGAGCGAGGGAAGGAGGGAGTGAGAAAACTACTAGGTCTGGGAATACAAAGGTAAATGAAATTATTCTTGCTCTCAAAGAGCTTATACTCTACATTCATATTATGTTCTTTACATTTATAAAAGGTTGATCATTCTTTTCCACAGTATTTCTCTGTCTCTTGAAAGTATTATATATGTGGAGCCAAGACTGCGGCATAGAAGCATGACAATTCAATGAACTCCTCCCATAACCACCTCAAATACCTATAAAATATGACTAAACAAATTTTAGAGCTACTGAACCCACAAAGTGACAGAGAGAAACAAATCTCCCACTGAATGCAGCCTGGCAGGCAGACAGGAAGGATCTATTGCACCAAACTGGGAGGGAGTTGAGCCCAGCCATGTATGAGGCCACAGTTTTAGCCCCAGAGCAGCCCCAACCAGCAGAAGTTGGAGCAGACTTTGGAAGAATGGATCACCAGCAACTGTGTCGGTTTCCAGAATTATCAACCCCTAAATGCCAAAGGCAAAGTAAAAGGTCAATGTGGAACTCTATTGAAACTGGAGGTGATGGAGTCACGGTACAGCCCCTGCCCCCAGAGCAGGAAGCAGCAGAGGCACAGTGGCCATATAGCTGCCTCCACATGGCTGCTTCAGAGCTCCTGGCCAGCAGATTGTAGGGGGGCCAAGTGACCATTCAGAGGGTAATAACTCTTACTTTAACCTGCCTGAATCTATATCATGGTCTTGGGCAGTGGTCTTCTGGCAGCTGAAAAAACCCTAGCAATTTCAGACAAAACTCTCCTCTCAGGAAGCAGAGTTCTACTGTGGCATAGAGCACAAAAGTCAAGTAATTAAGTGGCAACATGAGCAAGCAAAGCAAGCACAGCAATCAAACCTTAGATTCCTTTTTTGGGGACAAAATGGGAGGAAGACAACAAAGTCAGGAAACCTACACCAAAGCTTCCAAGAAAAATATGAACTGGTTACAGGCCATGGAGGAGCTCAAGAAGAATTTTGAAAATCAAGTAAGAGAAGTGGAGGGAAAATTGGGAAGAGAAATGAGAATGATGCAAGAAAATCATGAAAAGAGAGTCAACAATTTGACTGAAGAAAATAACACCTTAAAAAATAGACTAGGCATCACGCAGCGCACAGAGTGCAGGGAGCGGAGCCGAGCAGAGGCCAGATCCACGTGAGCCAAGGTTTTAGCCCAAGGATGGCAGGGCCAGCAGCCAGCTAGAGGAACCCCAGAACACCAGCAGCTGTGGCGACCCCAGAATTATCAACATAGACATACCTAGGACAAAGTAAGAGGTTAGTGTCCTATGGACTTTGGGACCAGTATTTAGGGAATGCGTCGGCTCCCTCCCCCAGGGGCTAGAAGCTGCTGAGGAGACACTCCATTTTGTAGTTTTCAGAGGCAGCTCCAGCTCCTGGCCTGCAATTAATTGTAGGGAGATCCAGCGATCAGTCTTGGGGGGTAATCGCTCTTGCTTTAACCTCCCTGGATCTGGATTGTGTTCTAGGGTGGAAGTCGTGGGTGGGTGTACAGCTTGCCAGAAACGGAAGTTGCCCCACACACATTCGGGACGAAAATTCCTCTAGCTGGCCTTAAAGCCATAGTGTGGCAACAAGCCCAAAAGTCAAGTAATTAAGTGGCAACATGCCAAGGCAAAGGAAACAGAAAAATGCAACCCTAGACTCCTCTTTTGGGGGCATAGAGCGGGAAAAGGACTGTGAGGTCAGAAGTCCTGCTCCAAAAGCCCCAGGGGAAAACATGAGCGGGTTGCAGGCCATAGAGGACCTTAAGAAGGACTTTAAAAATCAAATAAGAGAAGTGGAGGAAAAATTGGAAAGAGAAATGAGAAGGATGCAGGAAAAGCATGAAATGAGGGTCAACAGCCTGACTGAGGAAAACAACACCTTAAAAAATAGACTAACTCAAATGGCAAAGGAGGCCCAAAAGGGCAATGAGGAGAAGAATGCCTTAAAAAGTCGAATTTGCCAGATGGAAAAAGAATCTCAAAAGTTCACTGAGGAGATTCATTCCTTCAGAGTTAGACTGGAGCAAATGGAAGCTAATGACTTTATGAGAAATCAAGATGCTGTTAAGCAGATCCAAACAAATGAAAGATTAGAAGGCAGTGTGAAATATCTCATGGGAAAAACCACTGACCTGGAAAATAGATCCAGGAGAGACAATTTAAAAATTATTGGACTACCAGAAAGCCATGATCAAAGAAAGAACCTAGAAATCACCCTTCAAGAAATTCTCAAGGAAAATTGCCCTGATGTTTTAGATCCAGAGGGCAAAATAGAGGTTGAAAGAATCCACCGATCACCTCCTGAAAAAGATCCCAAAAAGAAAACTCCCAGGAATATTATAGCCAGGTTCCAGAATCCCCAGATCAAGGAGAAAATAATACAAGCAGCCAGGAAGAAACAATTTCAATATTGTGGAAACACAATCAGAATAGCCCAGCACCTGGCAGCTTCTACACTGAGGGATCCAAGGGCATGGAATATGATATTCCAGAGGGTAAAAGAACTGGGAATGAACCCAAGGGTCACCTACCCAGCAAAACTGAGTATTTTGTTTCAGGGGAAAATATGGTCATTCAGTGGAATAGAGGACTTTCAAGCATTCTTGAGGAAAAAACCAGAATTGAATAGAAAATTTGACATCCAGACACAAGAAGCAAGAGATGCCTGAGAAGGTAATCAGGGAAAAGAAATCAAAAGGAACTTATCAAAGTTGAACTATTTACATTCCTATATGGAAAAGCAATAACTGTGACTGATGATATCTTTCTCACTATGAAAATAATGGAAGAAGGGTGTGTGGTCATATAAATACATATGTGAATGTGTGTGTATATGGTTACAGTTATATATGGATAGAGGGCATAGGTTGAATCTGTTGGGAAGGGAGAATACTCAAGGGATGAAATTATGAGGTGAGAGAGGAAAGTGGCAAGAGGAGATGGGGAGAGACAAGGTAGGGAAAACTATCTCATGTAGAAGAAGCAAGGGGAAGTGGTTACAAGGGAGAGGGAGAATAGGAAGGGAAAAAAAGGCAAAACCACATTCTCATTGAATTTGGTTCAGGGAGAGAATTACATACATACTAAATGGGATATCTCAACCTGCAGCAGAATAGGGGGTAGGGAGATGAGAGGAGGGATGATGGATGGGGAGGGGGCATCCTTGGGTGGAGGGGAGGTTGGAAGTACCCACTATAGAAGAGGGACAGGATCTTGTAGGGAATGGACCAGGTGGGGGGTGGGATGAGTGGGAGGGAATTATAAGCAGCCTTGTACAATATATCTACTATGATAATGTTTTGCATAGCTAGACATGTACAGCATATACTGAATTACTTATCTCCCCAGAGGCTATGGGTGACAAAGGAGGAAAGAAATGGATCTGAAATTCAAGGTCTTCAGATTAAATGTTTCAAATATATATATATATATATATATATATATATATATATATATATATATATATATATATAAATAGACTAAATCAAATGGCAAAATAGGTCAAAAAAGCCAATGAGAAGAATGCCTTAAAAAACCAAATTTGCCAGATGGAAAAGGAATTTCAAAAGCTCACTAAAGAGAATAATTACTTCAGAATTAGACTGGAGCAAATGGAAGCTAATAACTTTATGAGAAATTAAAATATTATTTAACAGATCCAAACAAATGAAAAAAATAGAAGGCAATGTGAAATATCTCACTGTAAAAACCACTGACCTGGAAAATAGATCCAGGAGAGATAATTTAAAAATTATTGGACTACCTGAAAGCCATGATCAAAAAAAGGACATAGAAATCATCCTTCAAGAAATTCTCAAGGAAAATTGCCCTGATGTTTTAGAACCAGAGGGCAAAATAGAAATTGAAAGAATTCACCAGTCACCTCTTAAAAAAGATCCCAAAAAGACAACTCCTAGGAATATTATAGCTAGTTTCTGGAGGTCCCAGATCAAGGAGAAAATATTACAAGCCAACAAGAGAAATAATTTGAATTTTGTGGAAACACAATCAGGATAACACAAGATCTAGCAGCTTCTACATTAAGGGATTGAAGGGTTTAGAATATGATATTCCCTAGGTCAAAGGAGCAAGGATTAAAACCAAGAATCACTTACCCAGCAAAACTGAGTATAATGTTTCAGTGGAAAATATAGTCATTCAATGAAATAGAGGACTTTCAAGCATTCTTGATGAAAAAATGAGGGTTGAATAGAAAATTGCATTAAATTGGACTAAAACACAAGAAGCAAGAGTAGCATGAGAAGGAAAGCAGGGAAAAGAAATCATAAGGAACTTATGAAAATTGAACTAGTTACATTCCTACATGTAAAAACAGTAATTGTAACTTTTGAAACTTTTCTTATTATGCAAATAGCTAAAGGGATTATAAATATATATATGTATGTATGTATGTATATGTATGTATATGTGTGTATGTATACATACATATGTATACATACATATATGTCTATATAGGAGAGTATATGTGCATATGAATACACATGTGAGTGTGTGTGTATATATGTGTACAGGTATAAATAGACAGAGGGCACAGGATCAATTGAATAGGAAGCGATGATATTTAAAAAATAAAATTAAGAGGTGAGAGAGGAATATAATGAGAGGATATAGGGAGAAAGTATAGGGTAAATTATCTCATATAAAAGAGGCAAGGGAAAACTGTTACAATGGAGGGAAAGAACAGGAAGGCAAAGGGGAATGGGACAACCTTACTCTCATTGGATTTGGCTTAAGGAGGGAATAACATACACACTAAATTGGGTATTTTACCCTACAGGAAAGTAGGGGGGAAGGGGACAAGAATGGGGAAAATAGAAGGGAGGTCAGATTGGGGTGGGGAGGGTAGTTAGAAGCACAAACTTTTGAAAAGGGACAGGGTCAAAGTAGAAAATAGAATAAGTGGGGTATGGGATAAGATGGAGGGAAATATAGTTAGTCTTTCACAACATATTCACTATGGAAATGTTTTGCATAACTATACATGTACAACCTTTATTGAATTGCTTATCTTCCCAGTAAGTGTGGGTGACAAGGGAAGAAGGGAAAGAATCTGGAATTCAAAGTTTTAAAATCAAATGTTCAAAAAAATTATTTTTACATGCAACTGGGAAATAAGATATACAGGCACTGGGGTATGGACTTCCATCTTGCCCTACTGGAAAGTCAGAGAGGGGATGGGGAAAGATATAGGAGAGAGCAGATTGGGGGAGGGGGTATTCAGTGGGATTGCTATTTTGGGTGGTGGGTAGGGGAAAGATGGGGAGAAAATTTGTAACTCAATATCTTGTGGAAATAAATGTTGAAAACTAAAAATAAAGATAAACTTATAAAAAAGAAAGTACTACATAACCCAATAGTACCATTGCCAAGTGTATACCCTCAAAGATGTCAAACACAGGAAAAGGACTCATACATACAAAAATACTTTTAATAAAATGTATTGTTGTACTAAAGAACCAGAAACAAAGTGGTGTCCATCAATTGGAGAACTATTTAAGAAATTGTGGTTAATGAATATTGAATAATGAAATATAGGAAATATATATAGGAAATTATGAAAATGAAAAATTCAGAGACAAATCAGGGGGACTAAATGGTAAAATGAGCAGAAACCATAAAAATAAATCATTTAGCACAATACTGTAAAAGAAAACAACTTTGAAAAATTTCACAACTCTTATCAATATATCAATCAATCATGAATTCAGAAGACTGATGATGAAATATGTTCCTCCTCCCCTTTCCATTCTCCACAGCACCCTATCCCACCCCACCCCCTTTGGGAAAGTAAAACATACTTGAGATAATAAATGAGGCATACATCAAATGCGACCAATTAGATTTGTTTTATATGATTGTACTTAATCATGGGGATGTGAGGGGAGGCAGTATGACTTAGTGGGAAGTAAGTACCCTCTAAGAAAAGAAAAAAAAAGGAAAGAGCATCAATAAAACATTAAATAGATGTATGTATGTATATACACATATGTAGAAACAAAATGAAATTCAGGAGAAGCAAACAGAGTAGTAATTTTGTTACTATTTTGTTAAGATACATTTAAAAATAACAAGCTAGGTGGGGCAGTGAATAGAGCACCAGCCAGGGAGTCAGAAGCACCTGAGTTCAAATTGAGCCTCATACACTTAATACTTACTAGCCATGTGACCTTGGCAAGTCACTTAACTCCAACTGCCCTGCCTTCCCCCACTTCAAAAAGCAACAAAACAAAACAAAAAACAAGCTAGGTAATGCAGTGGTTAGAGCTCTTGGGTATAGAGTAAGGTACATCTGAATTCAAATCTGACTACAGACACTTAGCTGTATGACCCTGGGCAAGTCACTTAACACCTGCTTACCTCCATTTCCTCAGCTATAAAATATGGATAATATAACATCTACCTTCCAGGCTTGTTGGGAGGATCCAATGAGATAATAATTGTAACAATCTTAATGCAGCACCTGTCAGATAGTAGGAACTTAAGCTATTATTATTGTTGTTGTAATTTTTATGGAACTTACAAGTTCATGGCTTCATATGCATTTTTTGTTCTCTACACAGTCAAAAGTTTATGTTTGTTGATGATTAATTTCATAATAATAATTATAAAGAACCTTTGACCATGTCCCCAGTTCTAGAATTGACTAAGTTCTTTTCTACTCAGGCTCAGCTCCAGAAAAATCTGTCTACAAATGAATTGGCATGAAAATTATAGTCTTTCTGTCTTGATTCCCAGAAGCAGAAAGCGAAATTCATTAATTATCTACAGTTAACATTTGGTCCTTGATTTCCTCAGTTGGAAAGTAAGGGTGTTATACTAAATGATCACTGGTGTCCCAGCCAAGTCTACACCCTATGATGCTATAATCTTATCTTAGATACCTTGAAAGCATTTCTTGTTCTCTCTCACCCACCACTACCACTATTGCCAGAATCCTTTCTCCTAAGTTATAATGCATTTAACTACTTTGCATTTATTTTCTTTATAATTATTTGTGCAGTGGATAGAGCACTGGGTCTGGAGTCAGAAAGACTCAAGTTCAAATCTGGCTGCAGACACTTACTAGCTGTGTGTCCCTGGGCAAGTCACTTAACCCTGTTTGCCTCAGTTTCTTCATCTGTAAAATGAGATATCGAAGGAAATGGCCAACTGTTCCAGTATCTGTGCCAAGATTACCCCAAACAGGGTTACAGAAAATAGGACACAACTGAAAAACAACAATGACAAAATCATTTGCTTATATATGTTCTTGTTGCTTCCACTTCCCCCATTAGAATGTAAGTTCCTTGTCAGCAGTTATTTCCTTTTTTGTACTGATAGTCCTAGATTTAGCACAATGCCTGGAACATAGTGGGCATCTAACTCATTTTTAATAATTATATGATTAATTGGTAGTATCTTACTTCTCTGCTTTCTTTAAATAGTCTCATTTTTAATCATTTTATTTTGTTGTTTAATTTTCAAGCTGTTTCATATTCCTTCAGAAGAGGGTGGAGTATATATTAATAAAATATGACATTCTAGTACCCTGAGGAAATCACATTACTTCTCTATGTTAGTTTTCCATTCTTCAAACAAAAAATGAAGGGTTCACTTTAAGGTCTCCTTGTCCTTACACTATTAGATCGGAGACCAAGCATGCCTAGAGAATTTAGCCCACTTAAATCTGTAACTCGAACCCTGTGGCCCCATTGCAGATACTCTGTTGAGTATCTCAGGTAACCCATTCTAAGTGTCCTGAGTTTAGTTGTTATACAATGACCATCTCACCGAGCATCCTGACCCTACCTACCTTCTGCACACACACACACACACACACACACACACACACACACACACACACACACACCCATACCCCTTTCAAGTTTGAAAACCATAATCCAATCAATACAGCGTTGCTAGTGCAAAGGGTATATCATGTCACTCCCCCATGGCTTCTCTCAGTATCCCAGGACCTTTCCAAACCAAATATACCTCCCTAGCCACCACTCTCCTATATATGTTAGCTTCCCTTGATATTAGGATTATAAGAAAATAGATTTAGATCTGGAAGGAACCTTAGAGATCAATGAATCCAATCCCCTTATTTTATACATGAGGAAACTGCAGCTCCGAATAAGACTTGCCCAGAGTCATATAGCTAGTAAGTCTGTGGCCAGATTTGAACCTGGGTCTCCCTGACTCCAAGTGCAGCACTTTATTCTTTATGCCATGTTTCCATTGTATGTAAACACAATGCTTGGTACATAGTAAGCCTTTAACAAATGCTTTTTCATTCATTCGGGGTAATATGGCCCCAAACAATATAACACATTGGGTACCCAATTAGTATAAAGTAGCATAAAGTCATGAAAATAGATGTAAAGGCTGTTAATAAGCTATTACTGTTGGGAAATTGCACAACCCTAAATGCTTATCATTGTGATAGGAATAATGACAAGTGGTGAAGTAATTTTTCCTTCCATCTTCAACACCTGCAGTCTGTCTGATTACAAAAACAATCAAAGCTGATATGAATGAGATTTTGCTTCTGAACGACAAGAACAAATATCTAGCGTGCAAGAGTTCTCTGCTATGATTTCCCTACACAGGCACCAACTATCTCACTTAGATAGATCTTTATCACATTCCCATTGGGTGGAGACACCTTAAGAAAATATTCTTTCTCCAGTTAGCAGTACAATGAAGTAATTTCAATGCAACCAAAATTAATTAAACTCCTACAATAATTTAAAGCACTGTACTAGGGATGTAGGAAAGGAGGTCAAAGATCAATAACCTGTCTATGATGTAACAGGGTCTAGGAAGTTGCCTGAGGCACATAGAGGTTCAATGACGTGCACAAGGTCACATGGCTCAAGTCAGAGATGAGATCTTCCTGACATTAAGCCCAGCATCCTCTCCTCTAGGCCAGATTGCTAGGCACACACAAATAAACTTTCTTAAAGAGCTTAGTTAATTGCATGTATTCAGACAAATTGAAGAAGAAAATGGTATTAGTGGTTGGTGGTTGTCGTTGTCCTTCGTTCTCGAAGAAGACCAAAATGACATCACTATGCTAAAATCAAGCTTCAATGTGTGTGACTGTGGCTAATCAGACCAATACAAGCTTGGAATGCTCTACTGTAGGTCGGGCACAAATAGTCCATGTGAATATTTGGGGTGGATTCTCCAAATTTGCTCCTCCTGTGTTCCCTTTGAACTATTTCAGTTCTGCTTTGCTCATAGAGCACAGCACCTTCCCTGATGTGGGCACGCCATGCTGAGTGGTCCTGTGCCAGTGTCTCCCATGTCACACAATCAATTCCAAAGTTATTAAGAGAGATCTTGAGAGTCTTTGTATCACTTCTTCTGACCGCTATGTGAGCGCTTGCCCTGTGTGATTTCTCCATAAAATAGTCTTTTTGGCATATGTACATTTTGCGTTTGAACAAAGTGACCTCCCATCAGAGTTGTGCTCTCTTAAGCAAAGTTTAAACGCTTAGCAGTTTAGTTCGATGTAATGACCTCAGAGTGGTACCTTATCCTGCCAGGTGATCTTCAGAATCTTCCTAAGACAATTCAAATGGTAGTGATTCAGTTTCCCGGTATGGTGCTGTTAGACTGCCCAAGTTTCATAGGCATACAACAATGAGGTCAGTGTTCAACAATGCTCATACAAAGGTTGACCAAAATTTTCCAGGTTATATGGCAAGAGGAGGTTATACCCCACGAGGTCAGGGATGCCTCCATTGTCCATCTCTATAAAGGTAAAAGAAATAGATTGTCCTGTGACAATCACAGTGGGGTCTCTCTCTTACTCATTGCCAACAAGATACTTGCCAGAGTCCTCCTTACTAAGCTAATCCTTCACCTGGAAGATGGTCATTTACCAAATAGCCAGTGTAGCTTCAGAAAGGGTTGAGGAACAGTCGATATGGTGTTTGCTGCCTGACAACTTCAGAAGAAATGACAGGAGCAGAATAGAGTCCTGTACACAACATTTGTAGATCTGACCAAAGCCTTTGATACTGTTAGTTGTGAGGGCTTATAGAAAATTATGTCAAAATTTAGTTGCCCAGAGAAATTTATCAGCATTGTATGTTAATTTCATAATGGCATATTGGCCTGAATTCTAGATAATGGACAATGCTCTCATGCCTTCCCACTCACCAATGGAGTGAAACTAGGCTATGTGCTCACTCTCATGTTTTTTAGCAAGATGTTTTCAGTCATGTTGTTAGACACCTTCAATGAACATGAATGTGGTATCAAGATCAACTACTGCACCGATGGTAAATTCTTTAAGTTTAAAAGACTACAAGACCAAAGTGGAGGGAGTGTTGTTGTTCTGTTTGCAGATGATTGTGCACTCAATGCAGCCTCTGAAGTTGAGATGAAACAAAGTAACATGGCAAAAATTCTCTACTGTTTGTTCTAATTTTGGTGTAACAATTAACACCAAGAAAACACAGGCGCTCCATCAGCCACCACCACACCATCCATACATGGAACCATCCGTTACAGCAAATGGAGTTTTGAATACTGTAGATAAGTTCACTTACCTTGGTAATGTACTTTGCAGCTATGTACACTTTGATAATGAGATTGACACATGCATTGCCAGAGCTAGTTCAGTGTTTGGAAGGCTCCAAAGAAAAGTATGGGAGAGAAGAGGTATTAGACTGACTACCAAACTGAAGGTCTGCAGAGCTGTTGTGTTCATCTCGTTGTATTAGTGACTAGGGATATCATTGATGTTTCACAGAGGAAGAAGCAGTAGAACTAAATCTAGAGTGGAGATAGGATTTTCAATGTAGAGGGAAGGAGAGCATGTTCTCCACATTGGGAGTATAATTTGAAGGTACTTCAGAACCCTCTCATTTTCCAAATGAGAACTTTAATGACTCACTCAAGGTCACACAGTAGCAAGGGCAGACTATGGATTGGACAAAGAATGGGAATGGAAACAGGGAAATCAATTTGGGGGGTAAATATAGTAGTCTAGGAGAAAGGTAATGAAGACTTGAACAATGATTATGGCCATGAGAGTGTATAGAACGAAATAGATGTGAGAAAAATTATAGAGGCATAATTGTCAGAGTAAAGGATGATTCCAAAGCTATGCACCCAAGTGGCTAGAAGCATGGTGTTATCTTCAGTAGAAACAGGAAATGTGAGAGGTAGAGAGATATGGGAATGGGGAGATAAATAGAATCACAGAATTGGATGGAACCCCAGAGACCAACTAGTCCAACATATATCTGGATAAGAACCCCTCAACATAATATCCAACAAGTTATCATTCTCTCCTTAAAGAGCTCCAATGAAAGGAAATCACAATCTCTTGAAGTAGCCCCTTCTACCTGTGGTACCTATCATTTTAAAATATTTTTCTTTATATCAAACCACTAACTTTCCCTTCCTCCTTCCCTCTGGGGTCAAGCAATAAACCTAACTCCTTTTTTACATAATAGCCCTTCCAAGACTTGATGGTGGCATTCAAGGCCTTCCTAAGTCTTCTGTTGAATAAGAAAGATGTTCAGCTTGAAGTAGTGATGTGGGACTTAGGTTCAGGAGAGATATGGAAGTCATCTCTATAGAGATAATCAAATCCATGGGAGCAGAAGAAGCCATTAAAGCAGAAAATCTACAGGAAGGAGAAAGCCCAGGACAAAGTCTTGAGGGACAAAGCCTTGAGGAACAAAGCTCATGATTTAGGGGGTAGAAGATGGATAGCAATCAAGAAAAAGAGACATATAAGGAACAATCAAGTAAGTAAACTGAGAATTGGGGGGAAGGAGTGTTATGGGAGCCAGAGAAAGAAAGAATATCCAAGAGGAAAAGGGGGTCAGTACTGTTAAATGCTTCAGGGAAGTCCAATAGGTAGAAGACTAAGAAAAGGTCATTGGACTTAATAGTCATAATGCCATTGGTAGCTCTTGGTAGAGAAGTTTAGTAGATTAATGGATTAAGAAAGTAGAGTTCAAAAGGATGAGAAATATGATGAAGAAATAAAGACAATCAGCACAGATGACTCTGGGAGTTTGGCATGAAAGAAAAGAAGGAAAGAGAATAAAGCTTGTGTGGATGGCTGGGACAAGGAAAGGTCTGTTAAGGAAAGGGGATACATTAGTATATTAGCAGTTAGGGAAAGAGCCAGTAAATAAAGACTGAAAATTAAAGAAACGGGGAATGTTCCCAAAGAAGAAAGGAGGGGATAATATCGAGGGGTTAGTCTTGGCAGGGATAAGAGCCATCTATTCTTCAGACAGTGGGATTAAAAGGAAAGGACAGGTGAAGATGCAGAGGGTTCTGAGTGGGGAGGAAGGGAAACGAGGGCCTTCATGACAAGGTCTCTTTTCTCAGAACTCAGGCACTGGGAGTCAGGGATCCAGAAGTGCTGATGGTGGCTTAAGAAGAGAAAAGAAGGTTTGGAACATGTGCTGGTGGGGGCAAGAGGGAGCATTATAGCATCCATCAAGGACAATGAAGACATTGACAGGAAGCAATGGCAATCTTGTTAGTTAGAGAACACACATTTGTATTGGAACCAGTCAGCACAGTTAGATGGCTTTCTCAACTGGAAGGCTATTCAAGGTCACATGATAAAGACTTGCTATTGTTTGTTCCCTGACTTCATTCTAGGATTTTATAGAACCTGGCCCGGGAAGATAGAAGAGCAGACTCCCTCCATATCTCAATTGGCTTTATCTTGGGTGGCCAAATCTGAAAGTTCCGGAAGTTTCTGCTCTCCATTCAAGGTTCCCTCAAAATAGTGAAGGCAAATGGAGAGAAGAAAGTGAACATGTGCCCAATTATTCCATTTCTATCTTTTTATTTATTTTATTTTTTGTTTATGAAATAACACAAGCACTTCCATAACAGAGTAGAATTTTTACAAAGATGATTGCACATGAAACTGTAAACTGTACAACTTACTATTCCTTTTAAATACATAATAAAGTTATCGCATAATTTTGTTTTTTCCCTTTTTTCTTCCCTCCCTTCCACCCTAGAGATGGCTACCATTAGATACAAATATATGTGTGTATAGGTACATGTGTGTGTATATATATACATATATGCATATGTTTATGTATATATGTGTGTATGTATGTGTAAAATCATTCTATACACACTTCTATTAATCAGTTCTTTCTCTGGATACAGATAGCATCTTCCTTCATACACTCTTTGTAGTTATTCCATCTCTAAGTTTTCAATTTACATCTAAACAACAGTGCCATATAAGCAAGGCCTTAACACCCTGGGCCATTAATTGCATCACCATTATGGAAGAGGAGTACAGACAGGTTAGTAGAGGGCATTCTTATTAACTATCTAAAGGCATGTATATTATTCTCTTATTCCAAAGGATAAAGGTCATAAATGACCTTCCACTATCTCATTTCTAGATTCTTCCCTGCTTTCCCACACTAAAATCAAATCCTAGATTGTAGAGATCATAAGCCTCTTTCCTTGTGATATTTCCAAATTCCAAATTCAATTAAATAATTTTTGTTGAATTCCTGTCATGTGCCAAACACAAAAGGAAATATTAAGAAAAAAAAAGCCATGGTCTTCACTTTACTTCTAGAGGTCAGATAAGACTTGTTCACTCCAATGAAATTGAGTATCTGACATGACAGTGAGACAGGCCCAGAGAAGAGACCACAAAACAAACCTCCCTCTCTTAGCAGAGAGGTCAGAACTTAGAGGGCAAAATACTCTGTACATTTTCACACTGTCAGATGAAAACACTACATTCCTCCTGCCTTTTTTTTTTTTTTGCTTAATTATTTTCTTTATTATGGGGAGGAGTCCATAAAAAATGGCTATACCTATTATGTTAGCCAAGAGGAAGCAAAGCTACCATTTGCAGCTATGCTACCTTCATGCTAGGAGAAATCTTGGACTCCTCACTCTCTCTAACCCCCCCAGACCCAATCTGTTGCCAAGGTTTGTTTCTTTGAAACATCTCCTGAATAAGCCCCCTTCTCTGTTCTGACACTGCCACCACTCTAGTGCAGACCCTCATCACCTCACCCCTGGATCATTGCCATAACCTGCTGGTGGGTCTGCCTGCCTCAAGTCTCTCCCCATTCCCAGTTCATCCTCCATTCAGCCACCAAGTTTACTAAATCAAGTCTGATCAAGTCAAACCCTACCCCCCTCAATAAACTCCAGTAACTTCCTATCACCTCCAGGATCAGATACAGGATGCTCTATTTGGCATTCCAAGTCCTACATAACCTGTCTGTTCCATGAAAAAGATACATCATCTCCTAGCACTGGGCATCTTCCCTGGCTGTACCCCCAGCCTGGAATGCTCTCCTTCCTCCCCACAACTGACTTCTTTAGCTTCCTTTAAGTCCCAACTAAAATTCGATCTTTTTACTAGAAGCCTTCCCCCATGCCCTCTTAACTCTTGTGACTTCTCTGTGCGAATAATTTCCTATTTATCCCATATATACCTTGTTCTGTATACATTCACATGCATGCTGTCTCCCCCACTAGACTGTAAACTCTTTGAGAACCATGACAGTTTGCCTCTTTTTTATCCCCAGGGCTTAGTAGTATTTGGCACATAGTAGGTGCTTAATAAATGTTTATTGAATGATGACAATGGTATAAGTTATTCAGGTGACAAAACCATAGAAAAAACTGGGCCAGAATCTCCCCTCTAAGATGAGATGAGTAGTGAAGGACCATTATTAACAACACATTTATACAACCCTTCAAAGTTTACAGAGTTTATCCTAACAACCCTGAGAAGTAGGTGCTATCATAATTTCATTTTACAGATGATAAAACTAAGACAAAGAAACTAAGTGACATGCCGAGGGTCATACAGGGAGTAAACACCTAGGATAGGATTAATAGTCGTCTTCCTAAATATTATATAGGTCCAGTTGATTGTAAGTTGAGTGCTATTACCAGTAATCTTTCCTACCTCCCAATTTGATTTTCCTTTCCATCTTTCCCTGGCTTCCCAAAGAAAGAGTAAATGATATCCTGGAGATGGGGGCAGTAGAGAAAAGGCGAGGGAAGGGACTGTTGAATTTTTTTGTTTGTTTGATTGTTTGTGTATTCTCAGCACCTAACACAGTGTCTAGAAAAATATTATTTTTCTCATTATTTGGACCAGACCTTCAATTTCATCAGTTTAAGGGTATCTATATGAAGAAACTCCTTGATCAATACATATTGTTAACTTCTCTGCAATTTGTAGTCTTAGAAAACAAATGGAACTTTAGCAAAAATTGACCATGTATTTAAGCACAGAGATATTGCAAACAAATATAAAAATGCACACCAGTAAAGACATCCTTTATAGACCACTACACGGCAAAAATAGTAATTAGTTTAAGAAGCACAAACAAAAAACATTGACCCAAATGGAGACAACAATGAAACCCTAAATAATGAGCAGGTCAAAGAACAAGTTAAACAGACAAATAATATTTATGGGAAAGAAAATAATAATGATGAACCAAAATGTCTGGGATGCAGCTAAAGCAGTTCTCAGTGGAAGAAACTTATTCCTATAAAAAACCTACATTAACAAAAACGTAAAAGAAAGAATTAGTGAACTGAACATGCATTTTTAAAAATTTAAAAACCAACAAAGACACAAACCTAAAATAAGGACAAAAGAGGAAATGTTAAAAATTAGAGGAAAAATAGATGAACTGAAAAGAAAAACTATAAAAAATAATAAATGTAGTCTTAGAGAATTGCTTGAGGCACTAAGAGGTTAAGTGACATTTACTCAAGGTCAAAATCTGTAGGTTTCAGACCCAGAACTTGAGCCCAGAAGTATTCCTGATTCCTAGGCTGACTGTCTAAATACTCTACCATACTGCCCCTCATCTGGCACAATAGTAGATTTTCATAAATGTTGAATCAAATTGAACAATATTAAGGTATTTTCTTTCTTCCTCCTTCAGGGTACAACAGTTGCCACTTTCTCCTCCATACATGAAGAAATCTTCCTTACTCTAAGCAAATTGAACTCAACATGCATTTAGCATAAATCAATTTGCTATGAGGAAGTTATCCTAATCTCCAATTTGCTTATGGCCTGTAGCCCTAAGATTGGCAACACTATCAATTATACGTGCCCAGAATAATTGTTCTTGCTGGTTTCTGATTTCAGCTGTTCATAGGCTTATTGGATCATACGTTTAGACTTGGAAGAGTCTTTAGGGATCACCTTGCTCAACCTCTTTTATAGATGAGAAAAATAAGGCCTAGGGAAGGGAAATAGTTTAGTTTGCCAAAGTTCACATAGGTTAGCAAGTAACCAAGGCAAGGCTCACACCTAGGAATTCTGACTCTATAGCCAATATTCTTCCCACTGGTCCAATGGGTGTTTCCCATTTAGCCTCTCTCCTTCAAAATCTAAAGGAGCAAGAGCTCCCAAATTTGGCATATCAAAATATTTGGTGCACTTTAAGGAGAAAGAAAATAAAACTATGCATGCATTCAACACTTTTACCTTGCTTGAAGGTGAAGGCCAGCTTTAGTTCTGTTGCTCCCTTCCAGGATTTGGGCTTGGGTAGGCTAGAGGAAAGCGTAGGGGTAACTAATCAAAGCTGATTCTCCAAACATAAAGTGAAGTTTCCTTGAAGGGGTGGGGGTTGCTGAATCTAAGATGCTTCAGGCAGACTTGAAAGCAATTAGCAAGATAGAAACTGTCCCTATAAGCAAAGCTCACTCTTTCCAGCCAACTGGCTGGATGTGTTCATTCATAAGGCTGAAGGCAGGAAGATGGAGGCAGATCTCCATTGTTGATGCTTTAAAGGAAAAAAAAAGCCTGCCTCTTGGATATACACACCAGGTTAGCTTTATTCCCATAGACTCATCGGGTAGTTAGCAGGAGAGAGTCTGATCCCATTGAGGAAATGAAAAATGACTTTAGATTCTGGTGGGCCCTAGTCCAGGGCCCTTTGGATGAAGAAAACAGTCAAGTCTTCTTGGTCTTGTCCCTATGTGCCCAGCATTCTCCCCTCTCTCTAGACTCTTGGAACAAAGTTCATGCTATATTCTCACTTGAAAGAAGTAGGAGGATTTTGCCCTTGGAAAGAGAAAATGGGAAGGAAAGTGGGAGCAGTCTTAAAGAACTGCTTGAGGCACTAATATCTTAGCCACAGAGATATTGCAAACAAATATAAAAATGCACACCAGTAAAGACATCCTTTGTAGACCACTACACAGCAAAAATAGTAATTAGTGAAATTTTTCTTCAAATATCTGAAAGACTGCCATGCAAGAAAGGGATCATATTTATTTTACTTGATCCCCAAGGATAGTACTAGAAACCATGAAATGGATGTGAGATAGAGTTCAGCTTAATACAGCTGAATACACTTATTAAAGCTTTAAACTGAACTAAGACTTTTGGGACATCTGGATTGGATTATTAATAACTAGATGTGGCCAGTGATGAAATGGGTTACTGAGTTTCCATCACTAGAAGTGAAGATAAAACAAGAAAGGTGTGGATGGCTATACTTCAGGAATATGCAGCTTGGTGATACAGTGGTTAGAATCCTGGGCCTGGAGTAAGGAAGATCTGGGTTCAGATCTGGTCACAGACACTTACTTGCCGTGTGACCCTGGGTGGTCACTTAAGTTCCTTCTACCTCAGTTTCCTCATCTGTAAAATGGGGGTTAAAAACAGTAATAACATTACTTCACAGGATTGTTGTAAGGATCAAATGAGATAACATTTGTAAAATACTTACCACAGTGCCTTGCACATAGTAGGTACCATATATCTCCCCCTTCCACCACCCTCATAGGGGAGATTGCTACTTCAGATAGCAGTTGGAATGTATGAATTATAAGATCCCTTCAAAATTCTAAACATCTATAATAAGAAAATAGATAGGAAGGTAGGTAGCTTTCTGATTAGACATGGGGGAGAGAAAAAAATACAGCTGTGCCCACTTTGAGGAGTTCTCCAACTGTGGACAGAGGGGGAAGATTGTGAGGGTCACAGTTTCAACAACTATAAAAATCATCCCTCCACTCTTGCCAGACCAAGTGAAACAGACTTCCTTCTTTTTAGGGACTGTCATCAATGATCTGCTACAGGAATCATTTTCTGGGTACTTCCTTTGTGTAAGGATTCATGGGACTTTGTACCTGTCCTCAAGAAGCTTATAGTCCACTTTAGAAAAAAAGATAGGAATTAAATATGTATTAAAAAGTAACTAACAATATCGAATATCTGATGTCCAAAAAGCAGTACTTAAGTGCTATTAGAGCTCAGAGCAGAAAGTGGTCACTATGGGATTGAGAAATCAGAAAGGGCTTAATGGAAAAAGTGGTATTTGATCTGGACTTTGGGTGGTAGCCCTTAAAAAGTAGAGTAATCATTCCAGGGTGAGAAAATAAAGGTAACTAGGGAATCAACACAGGTTTTTTGAGAGAGTAAAGAGAGGAGTGGAATAATGATTGGTCTACTACAAAAGACCACAGAGGGAATGAAAGAGAAGATGGGTGATAGAGGACATCCAGAAAACTGAGAACTTTAAATGCAAAGTTACACCTTTGTTAAGGTGGGGGGAGGGGATAGAATCAAAGTTAAAGTTCCTGCCTAATGATAGTTTCCACTAGCCTGCTACCCCTAAAGAATTAGAAAGCATTAGAGATTTTCCCAGCTATTTTTACCCATTCAAAACCCATTCAGAGTCCTAGAAAGCTCTGAATAGAAAGGTAGGAGAGGATGAAGAGGGAAATACTACTTTTCTTTAATCAGTTTTTGTTTTTGTTTTTTTTCTGTACCCTGACCTGGGCAGTTGTGGGGAGGGATGGTGGTGGTGGGGGTGGTGATAGAAATAAACCACTTTGAGGTGTCACTTTCATATTATTCTACAATGTTCTGTTCATTACTACTCCTGAATCCAAAATGGTGGGCTAGGGAAATATGTTCAGTGTTGGGTTCATGTGATCACTGTGGATGTGGTTATGAGGGAAGCAGATGGTCTCTCCCTCCTCTGTGCCCTATAGCACTTTCTTGGAACCTTTTTTTTTATAACATATGTTAAATTTTGCTCTATACCATCTCCTCATTCCTAGGCTACAAACTCCTTGAGGGGTCACATCTTAGTCATCTTTTTTATTCTCCATAAGACCTAGCATAGAGCCGTTTACAAAGTTATCATTTAATAAATATTTGCTAAATTGAATTATATTGAATTGAATTGAATTTGGCTCTGTCTTGAGATTTGTGTTCAGGTTTGGTCATGTGGAGGCTAGAAGTCAAAGAATCTTAGACTTACTTTTTCTAGCCCACCTTAAAGCTTGCTCTTTGTACCCTTAGTGACCCAATTTGATAATCATAGTGAATCCAAGAAGAAGACCTTGTTTATGTCCTATTTATTCCAGCTTGACTTTAAACTCCAGGAGGACAGAGAATATAACTTCATCTTTGTGTTCCCTGCCCCCAATGCCTAACTCAATATGTAGCACACTTTAAGTTCTAAATAAATGTTTGGTGAGTGATGTCATCTTCCATATAAGCAGAGTCAGACAAGAATTGGGTGCTAGAATGTTTTCACCTTTTGGAGACAACAGGGGGATGGGGAATTCCCTTGGAAGCCCAGAATGAACAAAGACAGAATCATGGGCTTTTTCTGAACAAATATTTTGAGGGAAACCAAAGTGATGATGATGTAGAATACCAAGCAGGGACTGTCCCCTTTCACGAACACAAAAAGGATGAAACACAAGGATTAGTACAAATGAATCATGTTCAAGTCTCTCCCTGGGATATTTTGCTAACAGTGACTGTCCACAAAAATGTTAAAAGTTAAGAGAAACAGCTGACAAGTGCTTCTACTAAGGAGAGGAGCAAGGATGACTGATAAAGCTTCTGGGTCTGATAGTGGGGTGGGGGTGGATGTGGGAGAATAGATAGCGGAGACGTGGAGGTGGACCTCCCCATCCAGCATTCATGTGGCTCCACTTTATAAGGTCAATTGCACTCTGACTAGGGTGCCCATAAGACATTCTAGATAAATGATGCTCTTCGTTCTAATCTCTCACTTATCAAATGTGTAGGTTGAAGTCTTTGTTTCACTGTGATTATTCTCCTTTTAGAATTATTAATGGAGAAGAGGCATTACTGGGTGGGGAAAGTAGGGAACAAAACTTATGGGAGAGCCTATGGGAGAGAGTCTGGGGGGGAGACTAATGTGGGAAGCAGGGAGTATGCATAGCATGCACAGCAAAATACTGTCCCCATTCAGCTGACATTTCTAGCATACCTTTGAATTCTCATGCAAGACTCCTAACGCCACAGGCACAGTGGGGAAAGCCCTGGAATGGAAATTAAGAGGGAGCAGGATACATTGAGAAAACAGTACTGGATTTTTCATAAGATAGACTGGTCTTGAAAACCAGCTCTGCTACTGTGTGAATTTTCTGGATTTCAATTCCCTCACTTGTAATAGGAGGGGTTTGGATGAGATGATCTCAAAAACCTCTCCTAGCCTTAAATCGTATGATCTTTTAGCCGGGTTTTTAGATGCAGCTCTGTCATTAAGTTCTTGGAGAAGTGACTTCACCTCTCAGTGTCAGTTTCTCATCTGTAAAATGAGGAAGTTGGACTTGATGACCCCTAATTTCCTTTCAGGTGTAGGTATGCAATCTCTTGGGATCTTTTGTAAACACATACACTTCAGCCTGAGACACATCTTCTTTCCCCTCCTACATACTGGTGACACAATATGGTTCGCTTCTCTTGCATAATATCACCCTTGGTGTAGCAAGATGAAGTCACTGGCATCGTATGGAAGGCAGACATTCCATCTTCCATGGAGCTAATATTAGCCATGTCTGGGGAAGATGTTCAAGATGTCTAGAGCAATGTTGACTATGGATTCAATAAAGAGTGCTTTAGGTTGGGTTTTGTATGTGATCAGCTACATGTGAGACTTACAAAATGGAAGAGCCATTAAGAGATAATAGCCATGAGGGCGGCTAGGTGGCAAAGTGAGTAGAATGTCGGCCCAGGAGTCTAAAGGACCTGAGTTCAGATCCAGCCTCAGACACTTAATGCACACACAAACAAAAACCTAGCTGTGTGACCTTGGGCAAGTTACTTAACCCCAATTGCCCTCCAAAATGAAAGAGAGAGAGAGAGAGAGAGAGAGAGAGAGAGAGATAATAGCCATGAAATGAAAAGCAGTATGACAGAATGCCATTATCTTCAGGAGGCAAATTTATGTTTGTTTGTTTGTTTGTTTCCTACGGAAGATAAATTATTGGACCATAATCCTTTTGACTCCACCTGTTCGGGATGGAGGTGAGGAGAAAGATCTTCAAGAGCACTTGAGATCTTTGGGAATGAAAAAACTTTTTGAGGGGGTCTCATACTCTTTGGAGTCTCCATTGGAAGACCTCCTTTCTCATTCTGTGACAGTCCCTCTAATCATCATTTCTTTCAGCTTCCATCTCTTTCCTAATATTCCCTATCTGATAGTAAGAGTTATGATGGAATAGGAACTGGGTAGAGTTCCATAAGATAGAAATGAAAGGACAATTCTAGGTATTAGAACTAGTAGATTCACAGAAGGACTTAATGGTATTTAGTACAACTCATTCATGATAAAGATCATAAGGTCATTAGAGTGAGAAACTGTCATAGTATCATGGAATTCTGGATTTAGAGGGAAGGAAGGAAGGAAGGAAGGAAGGAAGGAAGGAAGGAAGGAGGGAAGGAAGGAAGGAAGGAAGTTGCAGGAAGGAAGGAAGGAAGGAAGGAAGGAAGGAAGGAAGGACATATTAAGCACCCACTATGTGCCAGGCACTGTGCTAAGTGTTTTAATATTATTTCATTTGATGCTCACAACAATCCTGGAAGGTTTTGTTGTTTTTTCTTAGCTATTTTTCAGTCATGTCCAACTCTTTGTGATCTCATTTGGGGTTTTCTTGGCAAAGATACTGAGGTGGTTTGCCGTTTCCTTCTCTGGCTCATTTTACAGATGAGGAAACTAAAGCAAGTAGGGTTAAGTGTCTTGCTCAGGTCACACAGCTAGTGAGTGTCTGAGGTCAGATTTGAGCTCAGGAAGAGGAGTCTTCCTTACTCTAGGCCTAGCTCTCTATCCATTGCACCACCTAGCTTCTTTGATGCTATTATTATCCCCATTACAGTTGAGGAAATTGAAACAGTCATAGGTTGTGATTTGTCCAGAGTCACATTGCTAAGAAATGTTTGAGACTGGTTTGGAACTCAGGTCCTCCTAATCTTGAGCCTAAAACTCTATCCACCATGCCACCTAGCTTCCTCTAGTCAGTTTAGAAATGTATCTTGCTCATCTTCCTCATTTTGCAGATAAGGACCTAAAGTCCATAAAAGATAAGTGACTTGTTCAAAGTCACACAGCTAGTACATAGAAGGGCTAAGGTTAAGACTCAAGTCTTCTGACTACAAACCCAACATTCAATCCACTGTAATATGTTGCCTCTTTTATATCATCTATCCCTCACATATACCCTCATTTTATAAATAAGGTAACTGAGGTCAAGAAAGGGGAAGTGACTTACCTAAGATCACTCATCTAATTAGTGGCAGAGCCAGACTGCTGAAGTGTCAATATGCATTAGGTCACTCCAGTCAATAACAATAACTCCCATTTCTATAGCATTTTGCAGTTTACAAAGTGCTTTCCCCACAATAATCCTGTGAGAAAAGTAAAGCAAGTATTACTAGCTCCGTATTACCCATGAAAGAATTGAGGCTCACCAAGGAGGCTGCTTCATCCGTGGCTGATTCCAGCTTTAGAATCCAGGTCCTGACTCGGGGTCATGGGACTGAGAGATAGAAGTGACCCTAGGATATCATCAAGTCCAATGCTTCCATTTGACCGATAAAGAACCTAGGACCCAAGGATGACCCAAGGTAGAAAGCAGACCTGAGATTTATGCAAGGCAACTAGGTAAGTCATGTAACCATTCTAGACCAGCACACTTTCCAATATACCAAGCTATCTCCAATAAGGTGCCAATTGCTGGGCAAGAGGGTAGGTCGGCAATACCTCAAGGGCAAGGACTCTATTTTGTCATTATTCTCTACCCTCCATGGCCCTGATTTCAAGGAATGGTGCAGAGGATTTTTGGTTGTCATCCAAGATTCTTACTCTTGGTGTAGTGATAGAGTAGATAGGATTTATCAGAATGCAGAGGCTCCCATGGTTATGAAATCCTACTAAATAATCTTCATGATTGGGCTTTCCATTTCCTTCCACTGCTAATGAACCTTCTATTCTAAGAGTGGGTCAGTCAAGCAATAATAGAGGCAGGTAAATTGTACAGTGGATAGAGCACTGGGCCTGGAATCAGAAAGACTTGAGTTCAAATCTAGTCTCATACACTTAGAAGTGGTATGTGTGACTCCAGAGAAGTCACTTAACCCCCATATGCTTATTTCCTTATCTATGAAATATGAATCATAAAATTCACAGAGTTGTCATGAGATCAAATGAAATAATATCTATATAATCCTTAGCACCTGGCACATAGTAGGCATTTAATAAATGCTCATTCCCTCCCCTCTTAATAAGTACATATCGAGGGTCTTTTATTAATTTATTAAGCATTTATTATGAGCCAGGTACTGTACTAAGCACCAGGCATGCAAAGAAAAGCAAATGCTGGTTCTCATCCTCAAAGAGGTCCCAGTCTAATGGTGGAAATAACTTGCAAGCAACTGTGTACAAATAAGATATGTACAGGATAAATTAAAAATAGTCAACAGAGGGAGGGTAAGACTATCCCATTGTTTTGTACACTTTCTTTTGTCCTTTACCCCTGCATCAGTAACACCAGGTTTGGGGTTAGTTCGGTTTGGTTTTAAGGATCACAGAAACATAGAATTTTAGATCTAGATGGGACTTAGTACAAGTCTCCTACTTTACAGATGAGTTAACTGAGCCCCAGAGAAGGAAAGTAATTTGCCCCAAATCATATAAATAATAAGTAGTACAAACTGGGATTCAGCTGGTTTCTTTCTCCTTTGCAATCCATCCCTCACCCAACTGCCAGATTTCTGTTAAGAGATGGTTCAATGAGCAGTAGGGCTCTAGAGACCAAGCATCATTCCTGATGGCTCCTGGTGTGGAATCATTGCATGATCCATTCTCAATTCTGTTAGTCCGACATACACATACATATACACACACACACACATATTAGATGGGCTCTCCCAAAAGTTTTAATGCAGTTTTAAACTTTAATTGTATGTGTGTGTGTGTGTGCATGTGTATATGGGTAACCTGGGTTTCTCGGGGTTTCCCTGACAGACTGGCTTGTTGTACCACTCTATCCTGGCTCTTGGGTCACCATGGCTTGAATTCCCAATCTATGGGGTTGCCTCTGGCACCTGAAAATGGGGAGGACAAACAACATAGAAAAAAATCAAACATTTCCAGGTCCATTTCTCTGAGTCTCTGGGGCAAAAGAGAAGGAGCAGGGGAAGAACAGTCTTCGCCTCTCTCTGGTTCAGGGCATAGCATGCATACTGGGTGAAGCAGATAGGGACCACCAAAGGGCACAGACTAAAAGATGGTAGGAAAGAAAATGAATGGCTTGCTCTCAACAGTTTTAAATATGCAGGCAACCAATTGAAGGAAGCTATATCCACCCACAAAGTAAGGGATGCAATGTTAGGCAAAACTAGGCATACCCAGAGAAGCCAGGGTAGTGTAATGTATATACATATGGATGCGTGTATTATGTAGATGTGTGTGTGTGTGTGTGTGTGTGTGTGTGTGTGTGTGTGTATTATAAAAATTCCCAAAGCAACTTAGTCAAGAACACCAGTATCCAAAATACTATATGGGTCTGAAACTTCTCAAAGAAAATAAGTGAAGAAATACAATAGAATCTTCCCCCTACAGTTGTTCTTTGTCCCATATAGACAAGTGTTATAGACAAGCACAGATAAATCGTGGCTTGGCTATTAGAGAGTAGCAGAAAGGACCTTGGTGACTGTCTACTGAATGAATTCCTGAAAATTCTGAATGAATACCTGAAAAAGAACCATCACCTCAACATACCTGACAAGAGCTTATCTAACCTTTGCCTTGAGACAGAGACAGAGAAACAGAGAGAGAGAGAGAGAGAGAGAGAGAGAGAGAGAGAGAGAGAGAGAGAGAGAGAATCCACCACACACCAAGGCAGCCCATTCCAATTCAGGATAATTCTCACAATTAGGAAGTATTTCTTTACCTTAGGGTTAAATTTATCTGTTTTCAACTTCCACCTTCTGAGACAAAACAATTTTTATGACAGTCTACCCGTGTGACTTTGGCACTGTGCCTCAGTTTCTTGACCTATACAGTAGAAAATGGGGCTGAGCTAGATCATTACCAGCCCCTCCAGCTCTCAATCTGATGCCCCCCATTAGCTTTCTGACTTTGGGCAAAGGACTATGAGCATGGGAACTGGGCAGTGCAGTGTCTTGAACCTCGGTGAAGAAGAGAGGAATAGAAGGAATATCCTCTCTTTAAATAAATCTCCTGGGAGGTTTTGGAAAGAAAGGCTAAAACATTATTTCTGGATTATCTGTAGATTTCAATTGTCCTTCCCCTCTCCACCCTTACCACACACACATACCCAACCCTTCTCAACACAAACCACCATTGTCCTCTTTGGGGGAATCAGTGATAAGCAAGGGAAAAGGTAAAATATCCAGTGCTGCCTGTGTACCTGATGCCTTTTTCACCACATCAAAGGCATCTGACTGTGGTGCCAGGGTTGTTACTGAAACTTCTGAGGAGGCCACAGGCAACAGTCAAGGGGACTCATAAGCTCTTTGCTACCCTTGCCTGTCCTCTTTGTGATCAGGTACTTTCCTCTAGAGCACACATCATTCTGTTTCCTGTGGGCTTACTGTAAATTCAAAGTTTATATGCACCTAAGAGGAAAGTCAGGAGGGAGAGAGAGAGAGAGAGAGAGAGAGAGAGAGAGAGAGAGAGAGTTAAGAAGTATTTAGAGCTGTAATGGACCCTAAAGGCTATCTAGTCCAACCCCTCATTTTATAGAGGAGAAAACTGAGAAGTGAAGCAATTTGCCTAAACTCACAGAGGTAAATAGGTAGCCTATGTGGGACCAGAATTCAAGTTTCTGGTTTCAGATCCAGGAATTTTTCTTCTACACAATACTTAAAGCTTTTCTGAATAATACAGAGGAGAGTTCCCTACCCCCACTTTTAGTGTTGTTTTTTTTTTTGTTTGTTTGTTTTGCCTAAGAATGAACAAAATGAAGAATGGATATTGGATTTCGGCCCATTCAAAATTAGACAGATACATTTGCAAGCTGACAACATAGTGCTGAAGTCTCAGAGTTGGAAAAGCTGTTACCAGAGATTCTGGGGATTTTCAGAAGATGCCCTCTGGGCCAATGTAGAGAGAGGGGGGGAGGAGGAGGAGGAGGAGGAAAAAAAAGGAGGAGGAAGAGGAGAAGGAGGAGGAACAAGGAAAAGGAGGAGGAAGAGTAGGAGAAAGAGAAGAGTAAAGAAGAGGGAAAAGAAGAAGGATATAGAATAAGAGAATAGGAGAAAAGAGTAAGTGTAAGAGTCTGAGTGTAACATGTGCCTAACCTCCCTTAAAAGTTGGGTCTTTACCTTGTTATTATGCTGGGGATAAGAATCAAAATGATTTTTTTTTTTCAAAAAGACCTAATCCAGGCAAGAAACAAGTCAGAAAACCATAGAAAAATCACAGAATCACAGCTCTGGATGGGATCCCTTAAGCCCCAGATATAAGAGGCTGTCCCAGAGTCAGGACTACAGTTGAATATCTGGATTCTAAATTAAATGCTTTCTTCTCCTACGTGACACATCAGATTTAGCCTTTTCTCCCTCCTCTTTCCTGCCTCTAGATCACCACTGTTTTCTGCTTCTGCAGTATGTTTCCTATGTCTCTATTTTATAAAGGAGAAGGGAGAAAGGCAGCCAGGCCAGGAGGTCTCAGTAGGGCCACAATCAAGGGCAGGCTGGGTAGATATCTTCTGGACCTGCTGGGGAAACAAGAGTCCTTTCACATTTGTGTCTTTTTAAAAATAAATTCACATATGTTCAAGGCCAGGAAATGTGGATAGGCATAATTTTAATGGTCAGTTGAGTCAAAGGAGTTATAGCAGAACCCTAATGTCCACTGGTCTCTAACCCAGGAGTCATACATTTCTAATTAGCTGGAGGTGGGATGAAGGAGAAGTGTAGGGATCCAGGACAATTTTCAAACCTTGGTTAGAGGACATAAATGCTAGCTTTGCACTCACAGATCTCCAGGCCCCTCCTCCCAAATTAATCTTTGGGAAGTTCAGAATTCATGCCAAGATATTAGACTTTGTGAAATCAATTCATCAATGTATTATACAAATATTTATTGTGCACTTATTATTCCAAAGCAGGATTAAAGATCCCAACATTCTGAAGATGCAAATCAGGATGAAAAGTAATTGTCTTTAACTCCATGAATCCTGCCCACATAAATAAAAAATTGCTCATGTGGTGATTTACATGGACCTGTCTAAATGATGTAAGGTATTCCACTCTTTGAGATTTCTTAAGATCATTTTCTTCTCTTTGAAGCTGTTGATTTTTAACCCCCTCTTAACCCTTCCCCACCTCCCCCATTCATCCACTTACACACAACCATAATTGTATTGGTACTCCACTGCCCTTCTTAAATCTTCAGAGTACAGAGAAGAAGAGGGTGCATAGTGGCGTGTGTGTGTGTGTGTGTGTGTGTGTGTGTGTGTGTGTGTGTGAGAAAGAGAGACAGAAACAGAGACAAAGACAAAGAAACAGATAGAGAGGGAAAAAGAGATAGGTTTTTTGTTGTTGTTCTATGTCTCCTAATACCTTAACAACACTCTTGTCCACCCTGCTCCCAAAAGAATAGGTTCCCTACTTCAGCTCTTATTCAATCATATAGAAAGAAAATTTCTCAAAAGTTTAAGCGCCAAACACTGTGCTTGCTCTCAGTGGTTTTACTACAGGAAAGGAAAATTAAAGATACCAAAGAAAAAGAAAACAAAACGAACCAGAGTGTAAATAACAAGCAATGTCAAGGGAAGCGTCAAAGCATGAACCTAGAGGTGTTTTGTTGCTGTTGAGTCATTTTAATCATGTCCAGAACTCTCCGTGACCCCGTTTGGGGTTTTCTTGGCAAAGACTCTGGAGTGGTTTGCCATTTCCTTCTCCAGCTCATTTGATAGATTAGGAAAATGAGGCAAACAGAGAGAAGTGAATTGCCTAAGGTAACACAGCCAGTAAAGAGTCTGAGGCCAGATTTGAACTCATAAAGACGAGTCTGCCTGATTCTGAGCCCAGAGCTCTACCCACCAGCACCCAGGTGCCAACATGTCAGTATGCCAGATCTGAGTGTAATCACAATGTTAGAGCGAGGAGGAAGCCTAGAGATCATCTTGTCTGACATTTCCATTTTATAGATGGGAAATGAGAGATCCAGAAAGATAAGGGGTGTGATAGAACTAGCAAAAGTAATAGTAACTCTGGTGCGGCTAGGTGGTACAGTGACTAGAGCACTGGCCCTGGAGTCAGGAGGACCTGAGTTCAAATATGACCTCAGACACTTGACACACTTACTAGCTGTGTGACTTTGGGCAAGTCACTCAACCCCAACTGCCCTGCAAAAAAAAAAAAAAAAAGTAATAATGACTCCTATTTACCTGAGACTCTACCCATTACACATTGCATTCCTCACAACCACTTTGTGTAGTAGGTAGTGTTATCTTCATTCTCTGATGAGGAAACTGGGACTCAGAGAGATAAAGTAATTCTTTTTCCCCCTCTATCTCTCCATATTTCTGTCCATGTCTCTCTCTCTCACCCTCTCGCTGTCTCTGTCTCTCCCTCCTCTCTATTTCTGTCTGTCTGTGTCTGTCCCTTTCATACATACACACACACACACACACACACACACACACACACACACACACACCCCTATTCACCCTTTCCAAAGTCTTTCTTGTCTGTATTCTGAAGAAGATGTGAGGAGAGGAGCAGAGTATTAATACAATTATGGGTTGCATTATTGTGGTTGTGTGCAAATGAAGGGAGGAGGTAAGTAAGTAGTCTGGAGCTAGAAAGTGGTGAAGATAGGACATGAGAGTGGGCGACTGTCTCCCTGATGGAGGCTCCTGCCCCTACACTGTGATACAGTATCCCTCACCTTTAAACAGAGCCTGAATGACCACTCATTAGGAAAACCAAAGAAGGCATTGCTGTTTCAGCAGGGGTTAGGCCAGCTGACCTCTGAAGTCTTTTCTGGCCCTGCGATTGGGATCCTGTGATTCTAACAACCCCAAATTTCCTTCCCTACTGGCCTCAGGGTTTTCTTCTTATCTCTGCTTCCTCCCCAGTCCTAATTATTCTCATTCCTTTCCCTCCACCCTGGAAAATTTTGTTTGTTGGTTTACATTCCTGGCTTTAAAGGTTAATGAGCCCTTGCTGAGAGCTGCCAGGGACATTCCTCTTCCTAGGCTTGCTCCAGACCCTGTACCATGGAGCAGGTAAATGAGTTCATCCCCATGCCTGGGGGCCTGTTGGAGCCGTCCTGTGGCCCAGACAATGATCTCCTTATACAGATGGGTCACCCAGGCAAATCTCGGGGCATCTATGAGGCAAGATTCCCTGTACTAGTGATTCCCACATGTTCACAATGCAACTCCCAGATGTATCCATATGGGTGACAACCTGGAAATGGGGAATGAGGAAAAGAGGAAAGAGGAGAATCAGTCTCTGCTCCAATTCCAGGACAAGTTAAATAGACAGTTAAAGGAGTGAAAATTCAATTAGAAATTATGAAGTATCTATTGTTTACAGAATGAGTAATAGTATAGCTTAGTAGAGAGAGGACTAGCCATGGAATCACAAAGACCTGGGTCCCAGGCCTGGTTCTGACATATACTAGCTGTGAGCCTCTCAGCGCTCCTAGGGAGCTCTAAGACTATGGTATAGAGTTACCTTTCTTAAGTAGAATAGATCAAAGAGTTCCCCACAAGGGAATCACAACTCCAGATATTATGTATATAAACATATATTATATATAATATGTTACAAATGTATTTATATATAATAAAGATATGTTTTATATCTCCATATATACATACTTGTATATACATGTGTGTACATGCATATGTATATACACACAGCACATGTATACCATACACAATGTAAATGTGCACATATACAATATACATATGCATGCTGTTCATATAATATTTATATATTTTATGTGTATGCATGTGTATATGTATATATAGGCATACTCATGCATGCACATACACACACACACACACACACACACACACACACATATATATATATATATATCTCCCCAAGGCATTGTGAAAGTGCTGAGGATAAAAAGATAACATTTATATACTCCTAGGCCTCGAGGAGCCTACTGGAGTTAAAAGGATCTATACAAAGATAAGACAAAGGGGGGAGGAAAGGGATAAGGAGAAATCCAGACAGTGTTTGCCAAAAGTTGAGGAGAAAGGAAAATACTGTAAGAGACAACAGTTAAAGAACTCAGTCAGAAGGTGTAAATTCAAGCCCCAACTATACCACTTGCTGAAAAATCAAATAAATACTTAAGGACCTACTATCTGTTAAACACTGTGCTATGTATGCTCTGGCGATTATATAAAGAGGCAGAAGAACATTCTCTCAAGGAGCTTACAATTGAGAGACAAAATGGAAAGCAAGCTATATACAGGATAAAGAGGAAATAATTAACACAGGGAAGACTCTGGAATTAAGAGTCAGGGGAGAGGCTTTCAGTAAAAGATGGGATTTTAGTTGAGACTTAAAGGAAGTCAGGAATGTCTCGAGGTGGAGTTGTTGAAAAAAAAACATTCCAGGCAAGGAGGACAGTCAGAGAAAATGCCTGGAGACAAAAAAATAAAATACCCAGGAGACCAGGGCCACTGGACCGAAGAATAAGTGTTGGGGAGTAAGGTGTGAGAAGTGTGGAAAGGTGGGGGAGGCTGAGTTATGAAGGCTCTGAAGACCAGACAGAGTCATTTTCCCTTTGATTCTCAGTTGCTTACTTGCATGATTAAAGGACTTCATTCCATCACCTCAAAGATCCCTTCCAACTCTAACATTCTGTATTACTATGACTCAAGTTAAGCTCAAGGATGTATGACTGCCAGGATGCCTGTCTCCAAGTACAGAAGTGTTTGTCTTGCACTCATTGACTGGACAATTTCATTGAATCAGAAATTCAGAGATAAAAGAAGTTTTGATGTCTGGTTCAACCCTTCCATTTTACAGATTATCTCTGGAGCTCAGAGAGATTAAGCAGCATAGGCAAGGTCACAGAAGAAGCAAGGAGCATGGCCAAAATTCAAACCAAATTCCCCAATTCCAAATCCAACATTCCTTTTCCACTACAGCTCCACTGCCCAAAATAGATCCTATTTATATCTCAACTCAACATATTTACTGATAACAAGATTTTATTGAAGAAAAATCTATGATGAGGAATGTTTTCCCAGTCTAAAACCACTTTAGGCATGGATATTGACTTTGGGAATTCACAATCTCTCTAATGCAGGGTCTTAGTTGGTGTTATCCTTGAAAATGTCATGTAAGGCTGGCATTGGCAGCACCTGGGACTCGTTGTTCAATCTTTTCAGTTATGTCTGACTCTTTATGACCCTATTTGGGGTTTTCTTGGCAAAGATACTTTAATGGTTTGTCATTTCTTTCTCCATCTTATTTTATAGATGAGGAACTGAGGCAAACAGAGTTAAGGGACTTGTCCAAGGTCACACAGCTAATAAGTGTCTGGCTGTATTTGCACTCAGGTCCTTCTGACTCCAGGGACAGTGCTGTATCCAACTTGCCCTGACTCAGCAGCTAGGACAGATTGGAATTTAATGTGAAATATGAAGATTTCCCAGTCCTAGAATGCTTCAGGAACCATTCCACCAAACAAAGGAACCACACTAACATTCTAATTCATGACATGTTTGTGCAGACAATCCATACCAAGCCTGGTAGTTGACTTTGCCTTCTTTTTCTTTTCCCTTTCATTAGATAAGACTTGGGATGATCTTGAGTAGCAAGAGCTTGAGAAACCCAGGGTATCCTCAAATGAAAATTCCAGAAATGTGATTTTTTAAATTCTGATTTTGAAATCAGTAGATTCAAATAATTGGCTTACAAAGAATCATAAACTGTCAGAAACCAGAAGGAACTTTAGACTGTAGATCTAGAATCAGCCTTAGAATAAAGAATGTTAGACCTGGAAGAGGTCCTAGAACTTGGAACATAAACTATATTAGAACATAGGACATACAGAATGGGAGAGTTAAAAAGAGACCTTAGAACATAAAATATTTGAGAATAGACTATTAGAGCAATAATTGATCACAGAATAGAGAACAATAGAGCTAAAGGGGACAATGGTACTGTCCCATTGTCCTATCTGTCCTCGTAATATATAGAACAGTAAGGTTGGACCCAACCCTAGAAACGACCTGATCCAGTATCCCCATTCTTTGAGAGGAAACTGAGGTGAAGGCTGGGGAAATGATTGACCTAAGGTCACCCAGTTAATTATTGTACCAGTGGAGTCCAGACTAGAACCAAACCCAGTGATTGCACCATTGTACCACATGGAATCCAGATGTAAAAGAGTATATTAACAGTTACGGGAAAGCAGAAAGGTCCCATGCAGAAGTGGCTTTTGAGGCAGGCTTTCAAAGAAGCTGAGGATTCTAAGACATGTAGAGAGAGTGTGCTGTTCCCAGGGATTTACCATATTGGTACCAGGCTTAGCAAGGACACCTGATTGATTTTAGCCTCAGGAACCCTTTGTTCCAGACTTTTACCAACCTTCACCCAGTAGCAGGAATCATTTGCATTTACTACCACCTCTAGCCACCAGTGCTCTTCTCACTACCCTTCCCTCTCAGTTTGCTTCCCCTGGGCACACAAGAACACTTGCTAACAGGCTAGGAACTCTGCTAAGTACTTTACAATTATTATCACATTTAATCCCCACAACAACCTGAGAGGTAGGTGCTATTATTATCCCCATTTTACAGATGAGGAAACTGAGGCAAAGAATGGTTAAGTTATTTGCCTAGAGTCACACAGCTAGTAAGTGCCTGAGGCTAGAAGCTAGATTTGAACTCTTGACGACACACCCAGTACTACATTCAATGCACCACCTAGTGGTATATACCACTAATAGCAGCAGAAAGCTACTGAAAGAATAGAGGAGATTGAGGCAGAGGTAGTTAATTTGAGCTTTCCATTTACCCACAAATTATCTAGAAAATAGGTCATCTGTATACATATAATTCAAGATAGACCACGCTGAAAGTTAGAGCAAACCAGTTTTCTGTGGACTTAAGGGGAAGGTTATCTTGACTATAAATGAGCATTAAACGGGTTTGAATTTAATTATGTTGCCTCTAATGACTGTCTACATTTTGTCTCTATAATGAACTAATTCATTATTTCTACACACAACAAACAGCAAATCCGACTACCTTCTTTCAGATGGGACCATTGAACAAGGGAGAGTTGATAATTATAGTGAATTCACTTGATATTTATTAAGAAAAGTCAGCATCCTAAGCTCTGGGGGAGTTATAAGATTTAGATAAAACACAGTTCTTGCCTTTAAGAAGTTTACAATCTCGTAGAGGGTGGGTTTTGTGTGTGTGTCTCCCTGAGGGTGATCAGTTGGACCTGGTCCGAGAGCCTCGCTGCTCTCTCTGTCTGCCGCCAGTCCCTCCACCCCCGGTCCGGCTCCGGCCTCGCCATGACCACCACCACCACCTTCAAGGGCGTCGACCCCAATGGCAGGAACAGCTCCCGGGTGTTGCGTCCTCCAGGTGGTGGGTCTAATTTTACTTTGGGCTTTGATGAGCCTACAGAACAACCAGTGAGAAAGAACAAGATGGCATCTAATATTTTTGGAACATCTGAAGAAAATCAGCCTTCTTGGGCCAAGTCAGCAGGGGCTCAGTCTAGTAGGGATAATTCTGAACCATCTGGACTCCAAAGAAGAAACTCTTCTGAAGCTGGTCCTGGAGATTTTTTTAGGTCCAAAGGGAGAAGGTGACATACACGAAAATGTGGAGGCAGACTTACAAGTTGACCTGGGACAGAATGAAGAGAAATCTGTGCCTGCTGCACCTGTTCCCAGTCCAGTTGCATCAGCACCAGCACCATCCAGAAGAAATCCACCTGGTGGCAAGTCCAGCTTAGTCCTTGGTTAAATATGACTTTTTTTCCTCCCCTCCATGCTTGTGAACTGCACAACTTGAGCCTGACTGTACATCTCTTTAAAATTTCTTTCATTAAAAAAGCACTTTATGTAAAAAAAAAAAAAAAAGAAGTTTACAATCTCTTAGGAGAACACCAAAAAATGATCAAAGTGCACAATAGTACATGATAAGTTCAATAGAGAGAAGGGAAGTAAAATGTGAAAAGTCTAAGAAGAAAGTCCTTACATATCAGGTGAATCTCAGGAGGTTTCATGAAGTTCCCTTAAAGGATGCGTAGTAATTCAAAAGTCAAGGACAGATGTGGAGAGAGAATTTTAGGCAGCAGGAATAGTGTTGATGAATGTGTAGAATCTAGAAGGAAAACACGAGGTGTATTTGGGAAGAATGTAGGCCACTCTGACTGGAGTATTAAATCCATGGAGGGTTGCAATTTGAGATAAGGCTGGAAACTACTCTCCCCATGGCTTAACTTAATTGTTAAATCCAATGGTCTTTTTCTCAGTTCTTATTCTTCATGATCAATTTTCTGAGGCGTTTAAAGGTTCTGATAAACATCTTGTACATTCTCTCCTCCTCGGAACTTTCTGCTCTCTCCTGGTTCTCCTTCCTCCTGTCTGACAATTCCTTTGTCTTTTCTATCCCTTAACTTCGAAATGTCCCCCTAAATACTTCTTAGACCATCCACTCCCTACAACCTCTCTTTTAAGTGAGCTTATTTACTTGCAGAGCTCCACCGAGACATCACCTAGCCATAATACCCCCAGGAAAGCTAAAGGGTTGGGGGGAAGAAAGGGGCAGTGAAAGGGGAAGGGTGGTAACAACAGTGAGGAAATCCAACTATAGGAAAAGGGACAACTGAATGGGAAGGCAAGGCAAGGAAAAGAAGAGCCACAGTGACAAGATACAAATAGTAGCGGTGGTTTGGAGAGTGACTGGGCCACATCTTGTCAGAAGTCGGTGAACCAAGCAAGCAACAGGTATGGTGGCCACTGAGATAACTAAGTGCACATCTTCACATCCCCCCTCCTTGGAGGATGTGTGTTCCTCCCAATAGGCCAGTGCCCTAAGGTAAAGCCTGGTTCATTCATTTCAATGACCTTTAGTTCACCAGTATGCAGAGGCTTCATTTTCATCTCTATGAAGATGTGTGTGTGTGTGTGTGTGTGTGTGTGTGTGTGTACATTTATTTACACAGATATAGGGAGATAGAGACAGAGATAGAGAGTACCATACCCTAAATGTCCTTTAGGTAGCTCAAAATTCCAATTGCCCAAACAACTCATCTGTATCCCACGCCCCCAAAAAACGTTACTCCTCCAACTTTCTTATTTCTGTTAAGGACATATATATCCACTAATGTGCTGGCAAAAGTAATTTTAAAATGTACACATGACACACTTTTAAATTTAATTTGCATTGTTAATATCTTCTCCTTCACTTTTTTAAGTCCAAACAATCAACAAAACAATAAATTAAGTCCTTTTTTGTAGCATTTGCTAATTTCTGAGATGTAAATAGGGCATTTAGGAGGCACGATGGAAGCAGTGCTGGACCCAGAGTCAGGAAGGCTCACCTTCCTAAGTTCAAATCCAGCCTCATACATTTACTAGTTCGGTGACCCTGGGCAAGTCACTTAACCCTATTTGCCTTACTTTCTTCATCTGGAAAATGAGGTGGAGAAGAAAATGACAAACCACTCCAGCATCTTTGCCAAGAAAACCCTAAATTGGATCACAAAGAGTCAGACATGACTGAAACAACTGGCCAAGGATTACAAGGAGGTAGAAATGCTTACCCTGGAAGTTAAATAATCAGCTCTCATGATCCAATATGAGCTGGCTCCAGCATAGCCCTGCTACTATTTATCTTGTTACACGTTTCACCCTCTTGTATTTACCCTCAACTCCCATGCCACCTTGCCCCAAAAGTTAAATAGCTTCCAAGTCCCTTCTACTTCCATAAAATCCTTCAGCCCTATCTTTTCCTATCTACACTCATAGACACTACACTAAGCCAGGTCCTAAATATCTATTCTCTGGACTATAGCAATAACTTCCTAATTGGTCTCCCTTTATCTAGAATCTCATGTCTCCAATTCATCTTCCATACAACCACCAAATGAATCTTCAATCATAGGTCTGACCACATCACTTTTCTGTTCTAGAACCATTTGTGATTCCCTAAGACATTTAGGGTAAAGTTCAAGTTGCACAGCAGGTCATTTAAAGACTTACACAGTCTGATCTCATTTTATCTTTCCAGACATTTCATATTACTCCCCATCACATACTTTACATATTACTGGTCTACCTTCTGTTCCTAAAACTCAGTGTTCCAGTTCCTGACTCTATGCTTTCACATACCTTTCTAAAATGTTTTTCCTTTCTCATTCAATATCTTTTAGAATCCTTCCTTCAAAGCTTAACTCAGATGTCACATTCTAAAGGAAGTCTTTCCTGATTCCCTCTAATTCATCAGATCACCAATTTTAGATTTAGAGCTGAAAGACACTTTACAGACCATTTAATCTGGTAACCTCATATGACTTGGTGTTCTCTCCTCTTTCTCAAGTTATCTTTCATTTACTTGTCTATGTAAATGTTGTCCCTCCACAGTAAAATAAAAGTCTTTTGAATCTCTAGAACCTAGGACAGTTCCTTGCACATAATAGGTTTTTTTTTCTTTTAAACAAATGCTTTATTAACTTCTGTTTTACATTATTCATTTCTGCCAGATTTTGAGTTACAATCATTTTCCCCCCATTATTCCTCTACGCAACCTCCCAGAATAGTAGTCCCACAAGATATCACTTCCTCCAATCTGCCCTCTCCCATACCTTCTCCCATACCCCCATCGACTTTTCCATTAGAGGAAGGTGAATCTTTGTGTCCCAATGCCTGCACATCTTATCTCCCTGTTACAAGCAAAAGAGTATTAATAATAGTATTTATATATATTTGAAACATTTAATGTTACGACCTCGAATTTCAGATGCATTTCCTTCCTTGTCACCCATTCCTTCTTGGGAGATAAGTAATTCAGTATATGTTGTACATGTCTAGCTATGCAAAACATTATCATAGTAGATATATTGTACGAGGCTGCTTATAATTCCCTCCCACTCATCCCACCCCCCACCTGGTCCATTCCCTACATGATCCTGTCCCTCTTCTATAGTGGGTACTTCCAACCTCCCCTCACCCCAAGGATGCCCTCCCATCCATCATCCCTCCTCTCATCCCCCTTCCCCCTATCCTGCTGCAGGTTGAGATATCCCATTTAGTATGTATGTCATTTTCTCCCTGAACCAAATTCAATGTGAATGTGGTTTTGCCTTTTTAGCCTTCCTTATTCTCCCCCTCCTTTGCAACCACTTCCCCTTGCTTCTTCTACATGGGATAGTTTACCCTACCCTGTCTCTCCCCATCTCCTCTTGCCACTTTCCTCTCTCACCTCATAATTTCATCCCTTGAGTATTCTCCCTTCCCAACAAATTCAACCTATGCCCTCTATCCATATATAACTGTAACTATATACACACACATTCACATATGTATTCATATGACCACACACCCTTCTTCCATTATTTTCATAGTGAGAAAGATATCATCAGTCACAGTTATTGCTTTTCCATATAGGAATGTAAATAGTTCAACTTTGATAAGTTCCTTTTGATTTCTTTTCCCTGATTACCTTCTCAGGCATCTCTTCCTTCTTGTGTCTGGATGTCAAATTTTCTATTCAATTCTGGTTTTTTCCTCAAGAATGCTTGAAAGTCCTCTATTCCACTGAATGACCATATTTTCCCCTGAAACAAAATACTCAGTTTTGCTGGGTAGGTGACCCTTGGGTTCATTCTCAGTTCTTTTGCCCTCTGGAATATCATATTCCATGCCCTTCGATCCCTCAGTGTAGAATCTGCCAGGTCCTGGGCTATTCTGATTGTGTTTCCACAATATTGAAATTGTTTCTTCCTGGCTGCTTGTAGTATTTTCTCCTTGATCTGGGGATTCTGGAACCTGGCTATAATATTTCTGGGAGTTTTCTTTTTGGGATCTTTTTCAGGAGGTGATCGGTGGATTCTTTCAACCTCTATTTTGCCCTCTGGATCTAAAACATCAGGGCAGTTTTCCTTGAGAATTTCTTGAAGGGTGATTTCTAGGTTCTTTCCTTGATCATGGCTTTCAGGTAGTCCAATAATTTTTAAATTGTCTCTCCTGGATCTATTTTCCAGGTCAGTGGTTTTTCCCATGAGATAGTTCACATTGCCTTCTAATCTTTCATTTGTTTGGATCTGCTTAACAGCATCTTGATTTCTCATAAAGTCATTAGCTTCCATTTGCTCCAGTCTAACTCTGAAGGAATGAATCTCCTCAGTGAACTTTTGAGATTCTTTTTCCATCTGGCAAATTCGACTTTTTAAGGCATTCTTCTCCTCATTGCCCTTTTGGGCCTCCTTTGCCATTTGAGCTAGTCTATTTTTTAAGGTGTTGTTTTCCTCAGTCAGGATGTTGACCCTCATTTCATACTTTTCCTGCATCCTTCTCATTTCTCTTTCTAATTTTCCTCCACTTCTCTTATTTGATTTTTAAAGTCCTTCTTAAGGTCCTCTATGGCCTGCAACCCACTCATGTTTTCCCCTGGGGCTTTTGGAGCAGGACTTCTGACCTCACAGTCCTTTTCCCGCTCTATGCCCCCAAAATAGGAGTCTAGGGTTGCATTTTTCTGTTTCCTTTGCCTTGGCATGTTGCCACTTAATTGCTTGACTTTTGGGCTTGTTGCCACACTATGGCTTTAAGGCCAGCTAGAGGAATTTTCGTCCCGAACGTGTGGGGGGCAACTTCCGTTTCTGGCAAGCTGTAAACCCACCCACAACTTCCACCCTAGATCACAATCCAGATCCAGGAGGTTAAAGCAAGAGCGATTACCCCCCAAGACTGATCGCTGGATCTCCCCACGATTTGTAGGCTGGGAGCCGGAGATGCCTATGAAAACTACAAAATGGCGTGTCTCCTCAGCGGCTTCTAGCCCCCAGGGAGGGAGCTGACGCATTCCCCAAATACAGGTCCCAAAGTCCATAGGACACTAACCTCTTACTTTGTCCTAGGCATGTCTATGTTGATAATTCTGGAGTCGCCACAGCTCCTGGTGTTCTGGGGTTCCTCCAGCCGGCTGCTGGCCCTGCCGCCCTGGGGCTAAAACCTCGGCTCATTCGGACCTGGGCTCGGCTCGGCTCCTGCGCTCTGCGCTCTGAGCACTGCCGGCTCCCCGACCGCTGAGCTGGTCCTTTCTGCAGGGCTGCTGGGCTGTTCTCAGTGGGAGGTTAGCTTCTCTGTGTCGTTCTGTGGGTGCTGGGGCTCCAGAAGTTGTTCACAGTCCTTTTTTACATAGTTTGTGGGGAATCTGGGGGCAGAGAGGCTTGGAAGAGCTGTTTCTACTCTGCCATCTTGGCTCCACCCCAATAGGTTTTTAAAAACTTAAATTAGTTTAAATTAAATTGGTAAGGAGGAAAGGTAGGCTGGTGCTGATTTACAAAATCTTGACTGTAAGGCAAAGGAGTCTGAACTTTATATAGAAGGCAATAGAAAACTAGAAAGATGTCTTGAAAAGAAAAGATTATCCTGAATTAAGCAGATCTTGAAAATATTTTATTTCACAAATAAAAATGTTGAGAACTTCATATAGTAGAAACCCTATGTTCATAGCAATGAGGGAATGAGGCCATGCAGAATTCATAGGTAAGTTATATCTATGAAAAAATCAAAATTCTTATCAGTATCAGATTCCCATTTCACAAGTAGATTGGGCAGAGACATTAGTTCAGTGATTTTAGTCACTTTTACTTTACACAACCAAAGAAGTCAGCCACATTCCATGATAGGATGCAATCTATTTCCTTATCATATTTACACAACCTATGAAAATGCATTCCAAAGAACACAACTCATGATATATGCATTGTTATCCCTTGTATCAATAAGATATCAAAATGAATAACATACCATTGAAATCTCAAGATAATTCAATAATAATAATTACAACCATCATCATCATTCTTTATATAAACTACCTTGCTTAGTTCCTTAAAGCACAGGGAGTTATAGAACACCAGTGCCTAAAGAAGCTTCAGAATGTTAGAACACGGAATGTAGAATGTTAGAACTAGTACTGGTTGTAAATATAGATTGTTAATACATAAAACCTAGAATGTTAGAGCTGGAAGAAACATTAAGGAATAGAATTTTAGAATTAAAAGGGATGTTAGGACATACAATATTGGTGTTGGAAGGAATTTAGGAATAGAAACTTAGGGCACAAAGCTAAAGTGTTTTTTTTTCTTTTTTTGAAAAGGCATGCAGGGTTAAGTGACTTGCCCAGGGTCACACATCTAGGAAATGTCAAGTGTCTGAAGCCATATTTGAACACAGGTCCTCCTGACTCCAGGGTCAGTGCTTTATCTATTAGGGGGTTAAAGTTGAAAGAGATTTAATTCAACCCTTAATTTTATCCAGGAAGATCTGAGTTCAAAGGAGAAAAAATGAGTTTCTGAAGATCTTGTATCTAGTTAATATTTGGTCTTCCCCACTTCTTTCTAGCAAGAAAGTGTTGCTTCAGTTGCCTCTGTGTTAAGTGCATGCATGGTCTCTCCATCTCCTCATCAATGCCAAAGAAATTTTATAAAGGAAATTAAAACAGAAAACATCACCCTCTGTCATACCTAAGAGGATCCAGCCTGCTACTGCTGTTCACTCATTGAAGGAGGGATAGGACATATAGAACAGTAAATTCCTGGAGGGCAATTACAAGAGCGTGGCTGTTCCATCTTGCACACCCAGGTTCTACCTTCCCTCCCTTGTTTTTGGTTTCTCATCTTAAGTGGGCCACTCATTAATTCACTTATTCAGCAAATGTCCGTTACTATGTGAAATACCCTTAACTAGATGGGTGTTTGAGGCTCAAAGAGGCACAAGGTGACACAATTAAAGAGATGAGAGATAGAAATACAAATAATAAGGCAAATATAATATAGTTAATGAACAGAGAAGGCATAAATAAGTTTCATGAAAGAATATGAGCATATAGTTTGGAGCTAGAAAGGAAATCATCCAATCACACCTCATTTTACAGAGAGGGAAACTGAGGCCTAAAAGGACTTGTCCCAAGTCACATTCGTAGTAACAGTAGAGTCAGGATTAAAAGTCAAGTCTAGAGGAGAGATTGCTTTTGATGGCTGGGACCAGCAGGGAGAATAAGAGCCTCCTTTTTGCCAGTGCATGAGAGGAAACCCGAAGAAGATACTCTAAAATATAGATAATGCATCTTTAAAGAAATATGGTAAAGGAACAAGCCATATGAAGAAGATGACAGAAAAGAGGCTACACACCATTTTTCCACAGTGTTATCACTTAAGAAATAGCAGCTTTGGCTCAGTATGGTCATGGAAAGACAGAGTTCCTCTGACACTGATGCAAGATACTGTTGATGCTTATAAGTCCACCATGAAAACTTCAGCTCTGTATGGTATAGAATCCAAGAGAAATAGCACTAGAAAACATCTCCTCCCACCCTCCAGAGAGCCAGACCTGGAGTCAGGAAACCCTTAGGGTGAAATCCTGCCTCATATACTAGCTACATATGCAACAATGGGCAAGTCATCTAACATCTCTGAACCTTTGTTTCCTCATCTGTAAAACTGTGATGATGATGATGATGATGATGACAACGATTTACATAGAACTTACATATTACATAGAACTTACATATTTACATATAACTTTAGTATCTACCTCACAGGCAGCTTGGTGGTACAGTGGATATAGTGTCAGGCTGGGAGTCATCTTCCCGAGTTCAAATCTTGCCTCAGACAGTTACTAACTGTGTGACCCTGGACAAGTCACTTGACCCTGTTTGCCTCTGTTACTCATCTGTAAAATGAACTGAAGAAGGAAATGGCAAACCATTCCAGTATCTTTGCCAAGAAAACCCCAAATGCGTCATGACTGAACCAAAACAGCAACACAACCTACCTCAATGAAGTGCTTTCTAAGATTGAAAGCATTATATAAATGCCAGTTGTTAATTGCATTAGGGAAACTAAGGCTCAAAGACACAGAGAGATTTTTCCAAGCAAGTTAATGACAGAATCAGAAAAAGGACCACCAAAGAGGATAGCCTCTCCTGACGCTACTGGCTTCTAGTGCCCTCTCTCCATAAATACCCTGAATTAATCTGTATTCATTCTCATTTTGTTTGTTTTAAGACTTACTATCTCCCTCATTAAAATTTAAACTCCTTGAGAAAAGGGATTATTTCTTTGTGTTCATGAACTAGCACAGTTCCTGGAACATAGAAGCATTTAACAAATGATTGTTGAATAATTGAATCGCAGAATATTCAAGCTAGAAGGGGACCAGGATATCATCTAGCTTTTTCAATTCGCACTTGAGGACAGTGAGACCTAGAAAGTGTAAGTGACTTAACCAATGTCCCAAAGCTCATCAGTAGCAGTTAGGACTCAAATGCAGATTTTCTGATCTCAAGTTCAACATTCTTTCCAACACAGTAGGGACCTTTAAAGGAAGAAAAGCTTATCAAAGCATTCTATTTGAAAATTATTCTGAGTTTACTAATGATAATAATTTATGTTTACACATTGACACAAGATTTTCAAAATAACCTAGTTCCTTCTGTACTATCTGATTTGAGTCCCCACAACTGATCTGTAGTATAAATATCATGACCAGCATTTCACAGATGAGGATGCTGAGTCTTAGAGGGTTGTGTGATTTGCACAAATGATTCACATGGTTAGTAAGGGGCAAAGTCAAGCTTCAAACTCAAGTCTTCTGATTCCAAGCCCAGTGTCCTTCTTACTACCCTGACATTGCCATATCTGTGTGACCATCCCTGTGATACACCTCTTAGTTTCATGTACTTATTCTTCATACACATCTTGTGTTTCTGTCTTGGGTTGCTCTTAAGGAAAGAGCTTTCTGAATAGCACCCAGTCTAGTATAATACACGAGTGTAATGCTTAATTAAGAAAGGTCTTTTGATAATAGCAGCATTTGTCTTCCTAAGCATTCTGTCCCCAGATGGTAGAGTTTAAAGCTAATTTCATCAAAGGACACCAAAGATCAAAGACAGGAAGACACTGGCCCTCAGTCAACTAAGGAAAAATGACTTTTCTTCTACAGAAAAAATCCTGCAAATTGGGCTATTTTGGCTTTCCCATCCAGAGCAAAGTCTCAGAAAGGTTAATAAAAGCAATTGAAGAAAAATCTGTGTATTATATTATTTAATTTTAATAAATGTTTTAGTTATCCCTCATAGAAAGACCCAGAATTTTTTTTTTACTTTTTTTTTGGAGGGCAATTGGGTTTAAGTGATTTGCCCAGAGTCACACAGCTAATAAGTGTGTCATGTGTCTGAGGTCAGATTTGAATTCAGGTCCATCTGACTTCATGTCTGGTGCTCTATTCATTGTACCACCTAGTCACCCCAAGAATCTAGAATTTAGATATGGTTAATATGGAGAAAGCCTTAAAACAATGAAATAAGGCCTTGTTCCTATGTTACTCCTAAGGATTGTGTGGCTGTTTTGCATCTCAAAGGAGTTTGTCAACACAGCTAGCAAGTTAATCAACACTTGAAAGCAATCAAAGTAAATCTTAGTCATGTTTAAAATCTTAGTCATTCATTTAAGCATATGCAAATGCCACCAAATTCCATGGAAACATAAACAAAATAAACTTTGAATTGTGGTCTTATAACTTCGAAACTAAAAGCAGAAAAACTTGTTCCTAGCTTAGAAAGGATTGATTTTCTGGTAAAGTTGATGACATTTCAAGAGCAGTAATCATGGTGATGCCTACTCAAATAGGCATTGGTCTAGACTAGGAGCTCCTTGAGGGCAGGGACTGTCTCTTGTGTTTCTTTGAATCCCACCACTTAGCACACAGTGGCACCTAATAAATGCTTGTTGAGGAAACAGCTGGATGTGACTGAAGACATGAAGTTCCCACTAAATACATTCAGTTCTAAACTACTGAGCTTTCCCTTTACTCTCCTTCCTCTCCTCTGTCACCACATCCCTCCTCTCTCTTGTTCTGTGTTTACTTATCTCACTTTCTTCCTCCCCTTTCCTTTTCACTCTGACTCTTATCTAGTCCTTTTACTGACCTACACTATAGGCAAGAAGTAGCAAGCCAGAATGAAGAGATAATAAGCAAGACCAGCCCTCTAATCCCATGTCTGATATGTGCTGACTGTATACACACAGACTGGGCAAGTCACTAGAATGGCCAACATGCAGTGATAGGAATTTCCTCACCTGGAATTTCCTTCTTACAATGAAATCACAGGTCCAGTCACTATCCATCCATTTATCTATCTATCTATCTATCTATCTATCTATCTATCTATCTATCTATGTGTTATTTATTTGTCATATGCTATATATAACATATATATATAATATATATGTATATGTTATTTATTGCCATATTCATTTATTAGAGTTCAACATTCCCCTCTATTATCCATTCCTCTTTTCTGATGCTGTTTCCCCATCTACAAGTAAATGGAGTTGGTCTCAATGACCTGTCTCCCTTTTGGTTCTGACATTTTATGTTCCAAGGTCTCTTCCAGCTCTGACAGTCTATATTGTCTGTTCTAAGGTTCCTTCCAGTTCTGGCATTATCCAGGGTGTTCCAAAAAGTCTTTGGGTGATTTTTAAGTTACTAAATCCACAAAAGCTATTATAGTCAGTGTGATTTTAATCTTTCAAATCTACTAAAGCTTAAAACCACACTAAGACTTTTGTTATACCTTATATGTATTAGCATATTTCAGCATTAATCTTCTATGTTCCATGATTTTATATATGTATGTATATACATACATACACACATACATATATATAAAATTTTTACAGTCAAGGAGTAGGTTATTTTACAATTAAGAACAAATCTTAAAGCTTCCCATCCTTCAATCTCCTTCCCTCTTAACCAAAACAAAACATAAATCAATTAAGTTAGTTTTTATTTGTGTAAGGACCTCAATAACTTTTTTTATCCCCTGTGAGCCCATGATACTTAATAGGTAAAAAATACATACTTTTTTCAAAGCACATACACAATATCCAGCAGTGATCTTGAGCCTTCCATCTACTAGGTAGGAGAGAAAAATAACATTTCCCTAACTTTACAATACAAACCTATGGAATGGGGATCACTGAAACAAAGCTAGTAAGGACTGGTGTCACCAAACCACAATTCGATAACCACTGATGTATACAAGCTGTAAGCTGACACTTCCTATGATTCAGCTCTGCCACTTGCTACTTACGAAATTCAGCCACATTTCAGAAAAGGAAATAGTAATCAAACTGATAATAGTTTCTGTTTAAAATCAGAAAAAGAAGAAGAAAACCTAAAAGGTGAAAACCAGTGGCATGACATAGATTTTTATCTGAGTTTTTGTTGTCACAGAAATGTTGAGTGTGAAATTTTGAAATTCCAAATTCCAAAAACATAATTTCCTTTGCTGGGTCTGGAGGTCTTTGATTTCCATACACCACCTACACTCTCTCACTCCCTCTACTCTCACACCATCTGCTTCCTCCACCTACTCCTCAGCCTCTTCCTCCCCCTCAGTGCTAGGAGATATGACCTAGCACACTGACTCCAGGGGAAAAAAAGTCCCAGATTATAGGGGACCAGACAATTCTGTCAGAAACCCTCCTAAACCAGGCTTGTTCTTTTGAAAGTTCATTTGCAACCCCCTCACTCCTCTGCTGCTGGCAGCAGAGAGCTAAGCCTGACCCAGAGCTGAAAAGGAAACGAAGCAAGATGTCACCCCAGAGGATGGCTGGCCTTCTGAGAACTGCCTCTTGGCCACAGTTTTCTCCTGTGTGTACCACTGCTGAGGACAGCGCAGAAAGTGAAGAAAAAGTGCCCAGAATGAAAATAGGAGGATTCTCAGTTCCAGCAAAGAAAACATTTGTCAGGGTCCCATCATCCCACAACTGACTCAGCTTTATAAACATTACATGCAGTCTTAAAGTCACCTAGGATCCTAAGGATCCTAAATAACTCTTAAGCTGTTCTTAGACTTAAAAGAGCGCTAGAGGGATTGTCTATAGTCTAACACCCTGCCTTCAGGCAGGTAGAGTATTTTTATCCCCATTTTATGGATGAAGCTTCTCCACCCTAGAGAAGCAAAGAAATATATGCCAGATCACAGAACTAACGAGGAGTGAAAACTAGAGATTACAGGCACTATGCCACAGTGGAAAGAGTACTAGAGTTGGGGGTCAGAAAATCCGATTTTAAATCCAGGCTTGGGTTTGACTATTTGCATGACTTTGAGAGAGACCCTCAATGTCTTTGACTTCAGTTTCCTCCTTTGTAAAATGAAAGGACTAATGAGTTCAAGTAACAGGGTGCAGATGAACTGCATCCTAGTATTTTGAAAGAACTAGAAGATGGGACTGCTGGACTTCTGCCAGGGACCTTTGAAAGCTCATTTTAAGAAGCAAGCACTCAGTGATGGAGATGAGCTGATCTAGGGACAATCCGTTCCGGTTCTGTAGCATATGTGGAAATGTTCATTTGATTTAAAGTTTGAGAAATTCAGAAATTTTAAGAGGGAGGGAGGGAGGGAGGGAGAGAGAGACAGAGACAGAGACAGAGACAGAGAGACAGAGAGAGAGAGAGAGAGAGAGAGAGAGAGAGAGAGAGAGAGAGAGGAAGTAAGCTTCCCAAATGGAAGAGAATCAATGTTGTCCTAATTTTCAGAAAACAAAACAAACAAACAAAAAAATTAGAGGCTAAACTACACACTAGGAGCAGCTAGGTGATGCAATAAATAGAGCACAGGCACTGGAGTCAGGAGGACCTGAGTTCAAATCTGGCCTCTGACACTTAACACTCACTAGTTGTGTGACCTTGGGCAAGTCACTTAACCCCAATGCCCTGCCCTCTCCCCTCCAAAAAAAATAAAATAAAACAACTACACACTGGTGAGTCTGACTTTGATTTCTAGCAAAATTCTATTTAAAACATTTTTAAAGAGATGGCTAATTCCGAATTTAAAAAGGAACTAACCAACAATCCCAAAGAACCAGCCAGGCTTCATCAAGAACAAGTCATGCTAGTCAAACCTCATTTCCTCATTTTTTAAACAAGGTTATTATGCTGGTAGAACAAGGGAATGCCATAAATATAGTTTACATAAATTTTAGCAAAGGGTTTCACAAATTTTCTCATGTTATTCTTATACCAAATATGTGGACATAGGGGTTATCAGATGGTACAATTAGATGGAATAATAATTGGTTAGGTAAATAGACCCAAAGAACAGTTCTTCATGATTTAATGATAACTTGGAAGAATATCTCTACTGTAGAGCCCCTGGAATCTCTGCTTCACCCTGTACAGGGTGACATTTTTCTCTGTGACTTGGATGAAAGACGGCATGGTTATCAAATTTGTAAATGACACAAAGTTGGAAAGAATAGTTGTGTGATAGAAATCCAAAAAGATCCTAAGAACCAAAGATAATATGACATGACATAATGAGAGAATCATAATATAATTAAATTTCTGTCTATGGCTCTAAGATGAAATTTAGGGCAGGTTGGTGGTGGAACAGATAGGGTGCTAGGACTGAAATTAGGAAGACTCATCTTCATGAGTTCAAGTCTCACCTGAGATACTTACTAGCTGTGTGATCATGAGAAAGTTACTTAACTCTGTTTGCCTCAGTTTCCTCATCTGCAGAATGAGTTGGAGAAGGCAATAGCAAATTACTCCAGTACCTTATGACCCCCATTTGGGGTTTTCATGGCAAAGAGTTTTCATGGCAAAGGACTGAAAGGAGTGAACAACACCAACAGAGAGATGAAATTTAATAGGAATAAATAAAAGGTAAGCATCTGGTTTCAAAAAAATCTGCTTTATAAAAGTACAAAATGGAGGAGAAAAGGTGAAATAGCAATGCATCTGAAAAAGATCTGGAGGGTTAGTGTAATTGTAGGTTCTATATGAGTTAAACAAATCTCTGAGTTAGAAAAGACCTTAGAGGTCACCGAGTTCAACCTTGACTTGGATGAGGTCCTTTCCTAACACCCAAATGACAAATGATCACTGAGCCTTTGCTTGAAGACCTTTAGTGAAGGGTAACTCACTCCCTCCCAAGGAAGAGCATGCTAACCTTTGTTGTTTAGTCATCTCAGTCATGTCCAATTCTTCAGATACTGGAATGGTTTGCCATTTTCTTCTCTAGTCATTTTACAGATGAAGAAACTGAGGCAGAATCACATGGCTAGTAATTGTCTCAAACAGGATTTGAACTCAGGTCTCCTCGACTACAAGCCTTGCACACTATCTTCTGAGCCACCTGGCTGCTCTATCCTACACTTAAATAAATCCAATACTCCTTTACTTAAGAGCAAGAAAGAACAAATGAAAAAGAATAAAAAGAGGTACCATTTTCATGGCCAATAATGGGCCCAAATGGGGTGAAAGCTAGCCGAAAGAGGTCATTGCCACCGATGTTAGTACCTTTGCCCAACCAGAGTCTTACACCTTTGTCTTTTTGCCTTGACAGGAAAGGGGAGGGGGAAGAGGGAGAAGAGACAGATAAAGGTAGAAAGGGAGGGAGAGAAAGAAAGGGGGGGAGAGAGAGAGGGAGAGAGAGAGAGAGAGAGAGAGAGAGAGAGAGAGAGAGAGAGAGAAGGAAGAGACAGAGAGATGGTCAGAAGGGGGGGAAAGAAGGAAGGAGAGGAAAAGAGAGGGGGATGGGAGGGAAATAAAGAAATAACTGCATCCAGGGGAGTCTAATATACACTCGGTTCCACTTTAACAGTCAGTTAAAAAGGTCCTTTTCTTCAGCCCACTTAAGTAAACAGAAAACAATAACAGCATACTTGCACATGGGCCAAAGTCCTTGTGGAGGAATGGATAAAATGCAGCATTCTAAGCATATTCAAAAGGAACAGGACTCTCATCGGCTTGCCACAAGCCAAAGTCTGTCTCTCAGTGGCTTCTGCTCTTTATTCTTAGTTCTGCCCTCCAGGGACAAATGAAACCAGGCTAATCCTTCTTCCATGTAGGTAGCCCTTCAAATATTGGAAGACAGCTAAGTGTGCCACTCCTTAGTGCTCTTTTTTCCAGACTTTAGTTCTTTCAATATGAAAGAATATAGCATGATCTGGAGGCCTTCCACCATCCTTGTTGCTCATGACTCGAGACTCAGTGCTTCTCTGATGCATCACCAGCATCTTTCTTGAAGGTATTGCCCATAGCTGAAAACAATGTTGTAGATTTATCCTGCTAGGGCAGAGAACAGTGTCTCTATCATCTCTCTGTTCCTATACTCCTCTTATTGGTACCAAACATGGCATCCAATGACATGATGGCCATAGAGTGTTTTGTAAATATTAAGTGCTATATAAATATTGCTATTATCATTGTTGCATTCAATCTAGAAATCTATTAAAACACCCAGATCTTTTGTAGATAAATCTTGACAGGTCTACCCCATCAGATGCTTTTGAAGTTAAGATTTTGAACCCAAGCATAGGATTCAAATTTATTCTTGTTAAATTTAATTAGACTAGATTTGGCCCAAAATTCTACCCTGAAGGCCTTCAGATTTTACCAGCAAATGGTTCATCTTGATTTGTAAAATGTGAACTGATTTAAATACTTATCTTTTTTGGCTGAGAGACTTAACTATTGCTCAAACTTCTTTGAAGTACCTGTCCTTGTAAATTTTTCAAATAGTGTGGTATGGCAATCCCCCAAAAATGCTAATATGATCTCAGACTGCCCTGGAGGAATTGAGTAAAAAAGAATGGTGGCAAAAAGCCCCCTAAATTCATATCTAATCAAACTGTACCTAGAATGTTGTGTTCCTTTGGCTAAAGAACTGACAATGCTCAGCCTAGAGAAAAGAAAATTTAGAAATTACAAAATATTTATCAAGATCATCCATTGTTGCTGTTGTCAAGTAAAGAATGAATAATTATTTTTCAAGAATATTGAAAAAAATTATATTCTTGTTCAGCCATGGGTTAAATTGGGTGGCCTCTTAGTTCATTTCCAGCTCAGAAATTCTTCATGTTATTCTGTGACTCTAAGTCTTACAAGGACTCTTTTGGCTTTGCATTCTATGATAACATCATCAGTGTAGTGGAAGCAGATTACTTCAATTGCAGCTTAATAGTGCTGATCACATTATTTCTCTTTCATCACATTCTTTGTAAAGGAGAAACAATGAAATAACAAGTTATAAATATAAGAGAATATAATGGAGAAGAAAACAATCAAAATCAAGAATTGAATGGGATGAACTCACTCATAAAAAGGAAGAGAATAGGGGGCAGAGACAAGATGGCGGAGTAGAAACAGCTCATCCAAGCCACTCTGCACCCAGATTCCCTCCAAACTATGTAAAAGGGAACTCTGAACAACTTTGGGAGCCCCAGCACCCACAGAATGACACAGAGAAGCTAACCTCCCGCTGAGGACAGCCCAGCAGCCCTGCAGGAAGGACCAGCGCAGCAGTCTGGGAGCCAGCAGCGTGCAGCATGCAGATCATGGGGAGCTGAGCCCAGCCGAGCCGAGCCTAGGTCCGGGTGAGCCGAGGTTTTAGCCCCAGGGTGGCAGGACCAGCAGCCTGCTGGAGAGACCCCAGAACACCAGTAGCTGTGGCGATTCCAGAATTATCAACATAGACATGCCTAGGACAAAGTGAGAGATTACTGCCCTATGGACTTTGGGACCAATATTTGGGGAATGCCTCAGCTTCCTCCCCTGGGGGTTAGAAGCCGATAAGGAGACACTCCATTTTGGAGTTTTCAGAGGCAGCTCCTGCTCCTGGCCTGTGAACTATAGGGAGATCCAGCAATCAGTCTTGGGGGGTAATCGCTCTTGCTTTAACCTCCCTGGATCTGGATTGTAATCTGGGGTGGAAGTCGTGGGTGGGTTTACAGCTTGCCAGAAACGGAAGTTGCCCTCCCACACGTTCGGGACGAAAATTTCCCTATCTGGCGGCAAAAGCCATAGTGTGACAACAAGCCCAAAAGTCAAGTAATTAAGTGGTTACATGCCAAGGCAAAGGAAACAGAAAAATGCAACCCTAGACTCCTATTTTGGGGGGATAGAGCGGGAAAAGGACTGTGAGGTCAGAAGTCCTGCTCCAAAAGCCCCAGGGGAAAACATGAGTGGGTTGCAGGCCATAGAGGACCTTAAGAAGGACTTTAAAAATCAAATAAGAGAAGTGGAGGAAAAATTGGAAAGAGAAATGAGAAGGATGCAGGAAAAGTATGAAATGAGGGTCAACAGCCTGACTGAGGAAAACAACACCTTAAAAAATAGACTAACTCAAATGGCAAAGGAGGCCCAAAAGGGCAATGAGGAGAAGAATGCCTTAAAAAGTCGAATTTGCCAGATGGAAAAAGAATCTCAAAAGTTCACTGAGGAGATTCATTCCTTCAGAGATAGACTGGAGCAAATGGAAGCTAATGACTTTATGAGAAATCAAGATGCTGTTAAGCAGATCCAAACAAATGAAAGATTAGAAGGCAATGTGAAATATCTCATGGGAAAAACCACTGACCTGGAAAATAGATCCAGGAGAGACAATTTAAAAATTATTGGACTACCTGAAAGCCATGATCAAAGAAAGAACCTAGAAATCATTCTTCAAAAAATTCTCAAGGAAAATTGCCCTGATGTTTTAGACCCAGAGGGGGAAATAGAGGTTGAAAGAATTCATAGAGCTCCTCCTGAAAAAGATCCCAAAAAGAAAACTCCTAGGAATATCATAGACAGGTTCCAGAATTCCCAGATCAGGGGGAAAATACTACAAGCAGCCAGGAAGAAACAATTTCAATATTGTGGAAACACAATCAGAATAGCACAGGATCTGGCAGCTTCTACACTGAGGGATCAAAGGGCATGGAATACGATATTCCAGAGGGTAAAAGAACTGGGAATGAACCCAAGGGTCACCTACCCAGCAAAACTGAGTATTTTGTTTCAGGGGAAAATATGGTCATTCAGTGGAATAGAGGACTTTCAAGCATTCTTGAGGAAAAAACCAGAATTGAATAGAAAATTTGACATCCAGACACAAGAAGCAAGAGATGCTTGACAAGGTAATCAGGGAAAAGAAATCAAAAGGAACTTATCAAAGTTGAACTATTTACATTCCTATATGGAAAAACAATAACTGTGACTGATGAAATCTTTCTCACTATAAAAATAATGGAAGAAGGGTGTATGGTCATATGAATACATATGCAAATGTGTATATGGTTACAGTTATATATGGATAGAGGGCATAGGTTGAATTTTTTGGGAAGGGAGAATACTCAAGGGATGAAATTATGAGGTGAGGGAGGAAAGTGGCAAGAGGAGATGGGGAAAGATGGGGTAGGGCAAACTATCTCATGTAGAAGAAGAAAGGGGAAGTGGTTGCAAGGGAGGGGGAGAATAGGAAAGCAAAAAGGCAAAACCACATTCTCATTGAATTTGGTTCAGGGAGAGAATGACATACATGCTAAATGGGACATGTCAACCTGCAGCAGAATAGGGGGTAGGGGGATGAGAGGAGGGATGATGGATGGGAGGGCATCCTTGGGGGGAGGGGAGGTTGGAAGTACCCACTATAGAAGAGGGACAGGATTATGTAGGGAATGGACCAGGTGGGGGGTGGGATGAGTGGGAGGGAATTATAAGCAGCCTTGTACAATATATCTACTATAATAATGTTTTGCATTGCTAGACATGTACAACATATACTGAATTACTTATCTCCCCAGAGGGAATGGGTGACAAGGGAGGAAGGAAATGGATCTGAAATTTGACGTCTCAAGATTAAATGTTTCAAATATATATAAATACTATTACTAATACTGTTTTGCTTGTAATTGGGAGATAAAATGTGCAGGCATTGGGACACAAAGATTCACCTTCCTCTAATGGAAAAGTCGAAGGGGGTATGGGAGAAGGTATGGAAGAGAGCAGATTGGAGGAAGCAATATCTTGTGGGACTGCTATTCTGGGAGGATGAGTAGGGGAAAAACAGGATAGGGGGGAATGATTGTAACCCAAAATCTGGCAGAAATGAATGATGTAAAATAGAAGTTAATAAAGCATTTGTTTAAAAAAAAAGGAAGAGAATAATAGAATGACTTAGCACAGTCCAACAATATGTTATTGAGCAAAAAACACATATAGAAGCGGGGCAAAGTCAAGATGGCAGAGTAGAAACATCACTTCCATGGACCTCCGGCCCACACCACTTCAAAATTATGTAAAAGGGGGACTCTGAAAGACCTCTGGAGCTCCAGAACACACAAAATGACAGAGAAGGTAACCTCCCGTTGAGGACAGTGTGGCAGCCAGGCAGGGAGTGGCCAGCACAGCACCCTGGGAACTGAGCCCAGGCTCCCATAAGTCAGAGGTTTTAGCCCCAGGGCGGCCAGACCAGCAGCCAGATGGAGGAACCCCAGAACACCAGCAGCTGTGGTGTTCCCAGAATTATCAACACATAGATACCAAGGATAAAGTGAGAGGTCAGTGCCCTATGGCCTTTGGGACTGGATGGGAGAGTGAGTCAGCTTCTACCCCTGGGGGCGATAAGCCACTGAGGAGTCTGCGCAGCTTGCACCACATTGCCACATTGCAGCTTCAGCTCCTGGCCTGTGAACTGTAGCGGCACCCAGCAATCAGTCTGGGGGGGGTAATTGCTCTTGCTTTACCCTTCTGGATCTGGATTGCAGTCTGGGGTGTAGGTCTTGGGGTGTATGACCAGCTTGCCAGAGAGTGTGGAGGCTTCAGAGGGGCCACCCAACTAATACCTCCAGAAGTTGGGAATACCCCAGCATTTGGGACAGAAGCTCCCCTGGCTGTTGGCAGAGTCCTACTGTGGCAACAAGCCCAAAAATCAAGTAATTGAGTGGCAACATGCCTAGACAAAGGAAACTAACTCAAATGGCAAAAGAGGTTCAAAAAGGCAATCAAGAGAAGGATGCCTTGAAACGTTGATTTTGCCAGATGGAAAAAGAATCTCAAAAGCTCACTGAGGAGGACAAAGGACCTGGGATAAAATCCAAGAATCACCTACCCAACAAAACTGAGTATCTTGTTTCAAGGGAAAATATGGTCATTCAGTGGAATAGAAGACTTTCAAGAATTCATAACGAACTTATCAAAGTTGAACAATTTACATTCCTACATGGAAAAATGATAACTGTAACTGATGAAACCTTTCTCCATATGAAAATAGCTAGATATGTGAATGTGTGTATATATGTTTATAGGTATGCATAGATAGAGGGCACAGGTCAAATTTAATGGGAAGGGATGATACTTAAGGGGTGAAATGGAGAGGTGAGAGAGGAACATAATGAGAGGAGATGGAGAGAGACAGAATGGGGTATATATCTCATGTAGATGAGGCAAGGGAATGTGGTTGCAGGGGAGGGGAAGAACAGGAAAGCAAAAAGGCAAAACCCTATTCTCATTGAATTTGTCTCAGGGAGAGAATGACATACATACTAAATGGGATATCTCACCCTACAGGAGAGTGGAGGGGGAGGAGGATGGGGGAAGATGATGGAAGGGAGGGAAGTTGGAAGCACCCACTTTTGAAAGGGGATAGGATCAAAGTGGGGAGTGGACCAGGTAGAAGGTGGGATAGGAGGGAAGGAAATGTAGTCAGTCTTTTACAATTTATCTACTATGGTAATGCTTTGCATAGCTATACATGTACAGCATATACTGAATTGCTTATTGTCCCAGCAGGAGTGGGTGGCAGGAGAGGAGGGGAATGGATCTGGAATTTGAAGTTTTAAAATCAGATGTTTTAAAAAATATATAAATACTATGATTAATACTATTTTGCATATAATTGGGAAATAAGATGTGCAGGCATTGGGGCATGGGGATTCACCTTGCCCTAATGGAAATGTCAAAGGGGGTATGGGAGAAAGCAGATTGGATGAGGGGACATCCTGTGGGACTGCTATTCTGGGGTGGCGGGCAAGGGAAAAATGGGGAAAAAATTGTAACTCAAAATCTGACAGAAATGAATGATGTAAGCCAGAAGTTAATAAAGCATTTAGGAAGAAAAAAACATACACATACAGACCTTAAAAATTTACTCATTTAAAATGAAGGACTGGAATAGAATTTATGATGTTTCATGTGGACTCAAAGAAGTAAGGATAACAATCCTTATCGATATAAGGCAACATTAAGCACTGATATGATTTAAAAACATAATCGAGAAAACTACATCATGCTTGAAGTCACTTTAAACAAATAAAATTAATAATTTATGTAGATGCCAAATGCCATTATATTGATATATTTTGATGAAAAATTAACTTATAGAGGAAAATAGTCAACAAAACTATGATGTTGGGGATCACTCTATAACCCTCACAAATGCAGACAAATCTAACCAAAAACAAACAAATAAATAAATAAATAATAAGAAAGAAGTTAAGAAGCTGTACAAAAATTTAGAAAGGTTAAATATGATAGACTTCTAGTAATTTCTAAAGAATAAAAAGAAGTATACTTACTCACTGAATCATGGTGCTTTTATAAAACTGACAATTAGGGCATAAATACCTCCTCAACAAATGCAGACAAGCAGAAGTATTGAATAAATCCTTTACTGAGCATAATACAATAAAAATTAGAGCTAATAAGGGGAAACCAAAAGATTTATTTATATGAAAACTAATTTAATCCTAAAGAATTGGTAGGTTAAAGAACAAATCAGAAAAATAATAGATAATGTCACCAAAGAAAATAATAATTCAAAATATAAAAACTTTTGAGATAGAACCAAAATAGTTCTTTAGAGTTCTTAATCTTTTTTGCCTGTGTTATGGAACTCTTTGGCAGTGCAGTGAAGCCTGTGGACCCCTTTTCAGAATAATAATTTTAAATGTATAAAATAAAATATATAAGATTACAAAACAAACAAGTTATCTTGAAGCAAAATCATCAAAATATTTTTAAAATAAATTCATAGACTCCAAATTAAGAAGCCTTGCCTTATAGAAAAATTTATATAACTAAACACTTTCAGCAGAAGAACATATAAATGAATTTGGAACTGCAATTTAAAAAGGTAATAAGGTTTTAAAACAGCAAGTAAATGTAAAAATAAAAATTCTGAGAATCAAATAAAAGATTTTTAAAAGAAAAAAACTGAATCAAATAAGTAAACAAGGGATTGTGTTAAGTAATAAAATAGATAAACCATTAGATAACTTTTAAAAAATGAAAAACAGGGAATACAAATCAGCAAGAACAAAAATGAAAAAAAAAATACATAAAATAAAGATGAAATAAAGTAAATTATCAGGAACTATTTTGTATAAGTACATATTTAAATTTATAACAAATGGAATGGGTATTTATAAAAATATAAAATTCCCAGATTAACAGAAGAAATAGAGAATTTTAGTAACCCAGTCTCAGGAACAGAAATTGACTAAACCATAAATGAATTTCTAAAGAAAAAAAAAGGATGGATTATGAGTAACTTCTATCATATTTTCAAAAATGACTATAATTCTAATATAGTATAAGTTGTTTCCTGGAATAAAGAAAAGATCTTGGCAAAACCTTTTTTATGATATACACTTGGCTTTGATACCTAAACTAGAAGAGACAAAGAGGGAAAAAAAACACTATAAATCAATGTTCCTAACGAATATTTATCCAGAATGTTGAATGAGGGGGGCAGAGCCAAGATGGCAGAGTAGAAACAGCACTTCCATGGCACTCCAGCCCACACCACTTCCAAACCATGTAAAAGGTGGACTCTGAACAACCTATGGAGCTCCAGCACCCACAGAATGACACAGAGAAGCTAAACTCCCACTGAGGACACCCGGCAGCCCGACAGGGAAAGGCAAGCTCAGCGAGCTAGGAACTGACAGCACAGCGCTCTAAGAGGCGAGATCAGGCCCACCTGAGTCTTGGTTTTAGCCCCAAGGTAGCCAGGCCAGCAGCTGGCTGGAGGGACCCCAGAACACCAGCAGCTGTGGCGATTCCAGAATTATCAACACACATATGCCTAGGACAAAGTGAGAGGTTAGTGCCCTATGGATTTTGGGAACAGTATTTGGGGAATGCATCAGCTTCTTCCCCTGGAGGTGAGAAGCAGCTGAGGAGACAAGGCACAGACGCCATTGTGCAGCTTCAGTTGCAAGCTTCAGCTCCTGGCCTGCTAACTGTAGGGGGATCCAGCAATTAGTCTTGGGGGGTAATTGTTCTTGCTTTAACCTCCCTGTATCTGGATTGCAGTCTGAGGTGGACATCTTGGGGTGGGTATCGAGGTTGCCAAAGCATGTGGAGGCTTCACAGAGGCAACCCAACTAATACCTCTGGCAGTTGTGAAGACCCCAACATTTGGGACAGAAGCTCCCCTGGCTGGTGGCAGAGTCCTACTGTGGCAACAAGCCCAAAAGTCAAGTAATTAAGTGGCAACACGCCAAGGCAAAGAAAACAAAAGAAACAGAAAAATTCAACATTGGACTCCTGTTTGGGGGGCAAAGAGGATCAAAGCATGGAACAGGAGGAGGACTGTGAGATCAGAAATCCTGCACCAAAAGCCCCAAATGAAAATATGAGCGGGTTACAGGCTCATAGAGGACCTTAAGAAGGATTTTAAAAACCAAATAAGAGAAGTGGAAGAAAAATTGGTAAGAGAAATGAGAAAGATGCAGGAAAAGTATGAAATGAGGGTCAACAGCCTGACTGAGGAAAATAACACCTTAAAAAACAGACTAACTCAAATGGCAAAGGAGGCCCAAAAGGGCAATGAGGAGAAGAATGCCTTAAAAAAAAGAATTTGCCAGATGGAAAAAGAATCTCAAAACCTCACTGAGGAGATTCATTCCTTCAGACTTAGACTGGAGCAAATGGAAGCTAGTTACTTTATGAGAAACCAAGATGCTGTTAAACAGATCCAAAAAAAATGAAAGAATAGAAGGCAATGTGAAATATCTCATGGAAAAAAAAAAAAACACTGACCTGGAAATAGATCCAGGAGAGACAATTTAAAAATTATTGGACTACCTGAAATCCATGATCAAAGAAAGAACCTAGAAATCATTCTTCAAAAAATTCTCAAGGAAAATTGCCCTGATTTTTTAGACCCAGAGGGGGAAATAGAGGTTGAAAGAATTCATAGATCTCCTCCTGAAAAAGATCCCAAAAAGAAAACTCCTAGGAATATCATAGACAGGTTCCAGAATTCCCAGATGGAGGAGAAAATACTACAAGCAGCCAGGAAGAAACAATTTCAATATTATGGAAACACAATCAGAATAGCACAGGACCTGGCAGCTTCTACATTGAGAGATCGAAGGGCATGGAATATGATATTCCAGAGGTCAAAAGAGCTGGAGTTAAAATCAAGAATCACCTACCCAGCAAAACTGAGTATCTTGTTCAGGGGAAAATATGGTCATTCAGTGGAATAGAGGATTTTCAAGCATTCTTGAGGAAAAAACCAGAGTTCAATAGAAAATTTGACATCCAGACACAAGAAGCAAGAGATGCTTGACAAGGTAATCAGGGAAAAGAAATCAAAAGGAACTTATCAAAGTTGAAATATTTACATTCCTACATGGAAAAACAATAACGGTGGCTGATGAAACCTTCCTCATTGTGAAAATAATTGAAGAAGGGTATATGGGCATATGAATACATATGTGAATGTGTGTATATATGCTTACAGGTATACATGGATAGAGGGCACAGGTTGAATTTGGTGGGAAGGGATGATACTTAAGGGGTGAAGTTAAGAGGTGAGAGAGGAAAGTGGCAAGAGGAGATGGGGAGAGATAGGGTAAGGTAAACTATCTCATGTAGAAGAGGCAAGGGAAAGTAGTTGTAGGGGAGGGGAAGAATAGGTGGGCAAAAAGGCAAAACCATATTCTCATTGAAGTTGGCTCAGGGAGAGAATGACATACATACTAAATGGGATATCTCACCATGTAGCAGAGTAGGGGGAAGGGGGATGACAGGGGGGATGATGGAGGGGAGGGCATTCTGGGGGGAGGGATGGTTGGAAGTACCCACTTTTGAAGAGGGACGGGATCTAAATAGAGAATGGACCAGGTGAGGGGTGGGATGGGTGGGAGGGAAATATAAGCAGTCTTTTCACAATATATCTACTATAGTAATGTTTTGCATAACTATACATGTACAACACATACTGAATTGCTTATCTTCCCAGAGGGAGTGGGTGACAAGGGAGGAACAGAATGGATCTGAAATTCATAGTTTTAAAATTAAATGTTTCAAATATATATAAATACTATTATTAATACTATTTTGCATGTAATTGGGAGATAAGATGTGCAGGCATTGGGGCACAGAGATTCACCTTGCCCTACTGGAAAAGTCAAAGGGGGTATGGGAGAAGATATGGGAGAGAGCAGATTGGATGAGGGGATATCTTGTGGATTACTATTCTGTAGTGCTGGGGAGGAGGGGGAAATTGTATCTCAAAATCTGACAGAAATGAATTATGTAAACCAGAAGTTAATAAAGCATTTGTTTAATTAAAAAAATAAAATCAAAATGTTGAATAAAATATTAACAAAGAAGCTACAACAACACATTTAAAAATTACAAAATGTGATGAGGCTAGCTTTATGCCAGGATGCAAGGTAGATTCAATATTAGGACAACCATAAACAAAACAGACCATATTAATAACCAAAATAATAAAAAAAAACAATTTATACTGAAAATGGTTTTGATAAAATGCATTTATTAATTTTAAAAGTTTAAGTAAAAGAATAAGCTGACCTGTCCTTTATAAGAAAAATACTGTCTATTTAAAATGAAGGGCTAGCAATTTTTTGTAATGGATAAACTCCAGAAGGACATCCAATGACATCTGGGGAAAAACAAAAACCTCTATTATCACTGCTATTGTTTTATACAGTTAAATACTAACTATAGGAATAACACAAGAAAAAGTATTTGAGTGAATAAGTAAAGGCAAAGAGGAAACAATTATCACTTTTTGCAAATATGATCTTCTATTTAAAGAACCCTAGAGATTGAACTAAAATTAATCAAAACAATTAATACCATCTACAAAGTATAAGAATATATAATAAGCCCACAGACTATATAAATTTCCTGTGTAGATTAAGAAAAAAAGAAATTTAGCATGTAAATATAGAAAGAGAAATCCCATTAGAAATAACTATAGGATAGATAAAATATTTGTGAAGCTGTCTACCAGTCCACACATGGAAATTACATGAATGTACCTATAAATTACTTTATAGAAATAAATATAGGTCACAATTATTGGAAATATATTAATGCATCATGGTTGAGTCATGTCAATATCAATATAAATGAAAATCTCTCCTTCTCTCCCTTCATTGACTCATTTATTTAATGCCATACTAAACTATCAAAATTTACATTACAAAGTGAGAAAAAAATAATGAAAATTTTCTGGAAGAACAACAGATGAAAAATCTCAAATGAAAGAATTAAAAATTTGGGATGGGTGAGGGGTGGAGCAAAGATGGTGGTGTAGAAGCAGGAAAACTCCATATGCCTCTTCCATACCACCTGAAATATCTATAAAAATGCCTCTACACAAACTTTAGGCCTACAGAACCCACAAAGTGACAGAGAGTATCAAGCCTCCTGCTCAAGACAGCCCAGCAGGACAGCAGAAACGTACCATCACAGCACAAGGGAAGCTGAGTCCAGCCATGCTTGAGTCCAGGTTTTAGCCCCAAGGTGGCCACTACCAGCCCCGGCTGGAAGGACTTGGAGAGAGTGGATTACCAGCAACTGTGATGGTTTCCAGAATTATCAACCCATATCAACCCATGACAAAGACAAAGTAAGAGGTCAGTGGACTTTGGGAAGAGGGTGTCCAAGAGTGCAGTCTGGCTTCTGCCCCTGGTGGGAGAAGTGGCTGAGACACAGTGCTGTGCAGCCACTGCCACATGGCTGCTTCAGAGCTCCTGGTCTGCAGATTATAAGAGGACCAAGCCACCAGGCTGAGGGGTAATCACTCTTGCTTTAACCTGCTTGGATCTGGATTGCTGTCAAGGGTGGAGGTCCTGGGGTGTGTGCCCAATGAGCCAGAGCATGTGGAGGCTTCAGAGAGGGCAGCCAACTAATAGCTCCAGCAGTTGAGAAAACCCCAGCAATTTGGGACAAAGCTCTCCTCTATGAAAGCAGAGTTCCACTGTGGCTAAAAGCTCAAAAGTTAGATAATTGAGCAGCAACATAAGTAAGCAAAGCTAGCACAGCAATCTGATTTTGTTTTTATTTTTAAAATTTTTTTTTCTATTAAACAAATGCTTTATTAACTTTTGTTTTACATCATTCATTTCCGCCAGATTTTGAGTTACAATCATTTCCCCCCATTATTCCCCTACCCAACCTCCCTGAATAGCAGTCCCACAAGATATCGCTTCCTCCAATCTGCTCTCTCCCATACCTTCTCCCATACCCCCTTCGACTTTTCCATTAGAGGAAGATGAATCTTTGTGTCCCAATGCCTGCACATCTTATCTCCCAATTACAAGCAAAAGAGTATTAATAATAGTATTTTTATATATTTGAAACATTTAATGTTAAGACCTCGACTTTCAGATCCATTTCCTTCTTCCCTTGTCACCCATTCCCTCTGGGGAGATAAGTAATTCAGTATATGTTCTACATGTCTAGCTATGCAAAACATTATAATAGTAGATATATTGTACAAGGCTGCTTACAATTCCCTCCCACTCATCCAAACCCCCACCTGGTCCATTCCCCACATGATCCTGTCCCTCTTCTATAGTGGGTACTTCCAACCACCCCTCCCCCCAAGGATGCCCTCCCATCCATCTTCCCTCCTCTCATCCCCCTTCCCCCTATTCTGCTGCAGGTTGAGATATCCCATTTAACATGTATGTCATTCTCTTCCTGAACCAAATTCAATGAGAATGTGGTTTTGCCTTTTTGCCTTCCTATTCTTCCCCCCCTTACAACCACTTCCCCTTGCTTCTTCTACATAAGATAGTTTATCCTATACCCTACCCTGTCTTTCCCCATCTCCTCTTGCCACTTTCCTCTCTCACCTCATAATTTCATCCCTTGAGTATTCTCCCTTCCCAACAGATTCAACCTATGCCCTCTATCCATATATAACTGTAACCATCTACACACACATTCACATATGTACTCATATGACCACACACCCTTCTTCCATTATTTTCATAGTGAGAAAGATATCATCAGTCACAGTTACTGTTTTTCCATATAGGAATGTAAATAGTTCAACTTTGATAAGTTCCTTTTGATTTCTTTTCCCTGATTACCTTCTCAGGCATCTCTTGCTTCTTGTGTCTGGATGTCAAATTTTCTATTCAATTCTGGTTTTTCCTCAAGAATGCTTGAAAGTCCTCTATTCCACTGAATGACCATATTTTCCCCTGAAACAAAATACTCAGTCTTGCTGGGTAGGTGACCCTTGGGTTCATTCCCAGCTCTTTTGCCCTCTGGAATATCATATTCCATGCCCTTCGGTCCCTCAGTGTAGAAGCTGCCAGGTCCTGGGCTATTCTGATTGTGTTTCCACAATATTGAAATTGTTTCTTCCTGGCTGCTTGTAGTATTTTCTCCTTGATCTGGGGATTCTGGAACTTGTATATTATTTCTGGGAGTTTTCTTTTTGGGATCTTTTCAGGAGGTGATTGGTGGATTCTTGCAACCTCTATTTTGCCCTCTTGATCTAAAACATCAGGGCAGTTTTCCTTGAGAATTTCTTGAAGGGTGATTTCTAGGTTCTTTCTTTGATCATGGCTTTCGGGTAGTCCAATAATTTTTAAATTGTCTCTCCTGGATCTACTTTCCAGGTCAGTGGTTTTTCCCATGAGATATTTCACATTGCCTTCTAATCTTTCATTTTGTTTGGATCTGCTTAACAGCATCTTGATTTCTCATAAAGTCATTAGCTTCCATTTGCTCCAGTCTCACTCTGAAGGAATGAATCTCCTCAGTGAACTTTTGATATTCTTTTTCCATCTGGCAAATTTGACTTTTTAAGGCATTCTTCTCCTCATTGCCCTTTTGGGCCTCCTTTGCCATTTGAGTTAGTCTATTTTTTAAGGTGTTGTTTTCCTCAGTCAGGCTGTTGACCCTCATTTCATACTTTTTCCTGCATCCTTCTCATTTCTCTTTCCAATTTTTCCTCCACTTCTCTTATTTGATTTTTAAAGTCCTTCTTAAGATCCTCTATGGCCTGCAACCCGCTCATGGTTTCCCCTGGGGCTTTTGGAGCAGGACTTCTGACCTCACAGTCCTTTTCCTGCTCTATGCCCCCAAAATAGGAGTCTAGGGTTGCATTTTTCTGTTTCCTTTGCCTTGGCATGTTGCCGCTTAATTACTTAACTTTTGCGCTTGTTGCCACACTATGGCTTTAAGGCCAGCTAGAGGAATTTTCGTCCGGAATGTGTGTGGGGCAACTTCCGTTTCTGGCAAGCTGTAAACCCACCCACGACTTCCACCCTAGATCACAATCCAGATCCAGGGAGGTTAAAGCAAGAGCGATTACCCCCCAAGACTGATTGCTGGATCTCCCTACAATTAATTGCAGGCCAGGAGCTGGAGCTGCGACTGAAAACTACAAAATGGAGTGTCTCCTCAGCGGCTTCTAGCCCCCAGGGGAGGAAGCTGACGCATTCCCCAAATACAGGTCCCAAAGTCCACTGGACACTAACCTCTTACTTTGTCCTAGGCATGTCTATGTTGATAATTCTGGAGTCGCCACAGCTACTGGTGTTCTGGGGTTCCTCCTGCCGGCCGTTGGCCCTGGTGCCCTGGGGCTAAAATCTCGGCTCACAGAGACCTCAGCTCCAGCTCGGCTCGGCTTCCCGCGCTCTGCGGGCTGCGCACTGCCAGCTCCCAGACTGCTGCTCTGGTCCTTCCTGCAGGGCTGCTGGGCTGTCCTCAGTGGGAAGTTAGCTTCTCTGTGTCATTCTGTGGGTGCTGGGGCTCCAGAAGTTGTTCAGAGTCCCCTTTTACATAGTTTGGGGGGAATCTGGGGGCAGAGTGGCTTGGATGAGCTGTTTCTACTCCGCCATCGTGCCTCCGCCCCCTAGAATTCTGATTTTGGATTCCTTTTTGGGGGACAAAAAATCAAAGCATGGAATAGGAGGAAGACAACAAAGTCAGGAATCCTGCACTAAAAGCTTCCAAGAAAAATATGAATTGGTTACAGGCCAAAGAGGAGCTTAAGAAGGATTTTGAAAAAGCCAAGTAAGAGAAGAGGAGGAAAAACTGGGAAGAGAAATGAGAATGATGTAAGAAAATCATGAAAAGCGAGTCAACAACCTGACTGAAGAAAATAGCACATTAAAAAATATACTAACTCAAATAGAAAAAGAGGCTCAAAAAGGCAACGAGGAAAAGAATGCCTTAAAAAGCCAAATTTGCCAGATGGAAGAAGAATCTCAAAAGCTCACTGAAGAGAATAATTCCTTCAGAATTAGACTGAAGCAAATGGAAGTTAGTGACTTTATAAGAAATCAAGTTACTGATAAGCAAATAGAAACAAATGAAAAAATAGACGGCAATGTGAAATACCTCATTGGAAAAACCACTGACCTGGAAAATAGATCCAGGAGAGATCATTTTAAAAATATTGGATTACCTGAAAGCCATGATCAAAAAAAGAACCTAGAAAGCATCCTTCAAGAAATTCTCAAGGAAAATTGCCCTGATGTTTTACAACCAGAGAGCAAAACAGAGGTTGAAAAAATCTACCGACTACCTCCTGAAAAAGATCCCACAAAGAAAGCTCCTAGGAATATCATAGCCAGGTTCCAGAGTTCCCAGATCAAGGAGAAGATATTACAAGCAGAGAAGAAGAAACAATTTGAATGTTGTGGAAGCACAATCAGGATAACACAGGATCTGGCAGCTTCTACATTGAGGGATCAAAGGGCTTTGGATATGATATACCAGAGGTCAAAGGAACTGGGATCAAAACCAAGAATCACCTACCCAGCAAAACTGAGTATAATGTTTCAGGGGAAAATATGCTCATTCAATGAAATAGAGAACTTTCAAGCATTCTTGATGAAAAAACCAGAGTTGAATTGAAAATTTGACATTCAATTACAAAAAGCAAGAGTAGCATGAGAAGGTAAACAGGGAAAAGAAGTCATGAGGAACTTATCAAAGTCAAACTATTCATATTCCTACATGGAAAAATGATAATTATAACTTATGAAACTTTTATCAGTAGGAAATATAATAGGAATATAAATGTGTGTATACATATATATGTATGTATGTATACATACATATATATATATTCTATATAGGAGGGTATAGGGGTATATGAATATATATGTGAGTGTATGTATATATGTGTACAGGTATACATAGACAGAGGCACAGGACCAATTGAATAGGAAGGGATGATACTTAAAAGGTGAAATTGAAAGGTGAGAAAGGAATATAATGAGAGGAGATGAGAAGAGACAGAATGGGGTAAATTATCTCATATAAAAAAGGCAAGGGAAAGCTGTTACAATGGAAGGGAAGAACAGGAAGGCAAAAGGGAATGATTCAACCTTACTCTCATTGAATTTGGCTTAAGGAGGGAATAACATACACACTAAATTGGGTATATCATCCTACAGGAAAGTAGGGGGGAAGGGGATAAGAAGGGGGATGATAGAAGGGAGGGCGAATTGGCAGGGAGGGTAGTTAGAAGCACACACTTTTGAAAAAGGGCAGGGTCAAAGTATAAAATAGAACAAGTGGGGGTGGGATAGGATGGAGGGAAATATAGACAGTCTTTTACAATACATCCACTGTGGAAATGTTTTGTGTACCTACAAAAAATGTACAACCTATATTGAATTGCTTATCTTCCCAGTAAGGATGAGTGATGAGGGAAGAAGGGAAAGAATCTGAAATTCAAAGTTTTGAAATCAAAGGTTTAAAAATATTATTATTATTATTACATGCAACTGGGAAATAAGATATACAGGTACTGTGGTATGGAGATCTATCTTGCCCTACTGGAAAAGTCGGAGGGGGTATGGGGGATGATATAGGAGAGAGCAGATTGGGGGAGGGGTATACAGTGGGATCACTGTTTAGGGGTGGTGGGTAGGGGAAAGAAAATTTGTAATTCCAAATCTTGTGGAAATGAATGATATAAACTAAAAATAAACATAAAATTTAATTAAAAAAAAAAGAAAAAATTGGGAAGGGAGATATAAGCATAACAAATCTTAAACTATATTATTAAACAATAATCATGAAAACTATTTGGTACTGGTTTAAAAATATATAGAAGTGGAAAAGATTACTTACATAATGTACAGAAGCAATTGAACATAGTAGCATCGTCAAGTCCTTCTGGGGCAAAGACTCATTATTTGTTGATAACTGGAAAGCAAACTGGCAAAATTCAATTGAACCAATAATTTATATCATATGCCATAAAATTCTCCAAAAGACTCCATGACCTAGATTTTAATAGTCACAGCATAAATAAATTAGAAAAACAGGGATGTTCAGGGGGGACTAGGACCTCTGATGTGAGTGCTTATGGATTCCTTTTGAGGCCTGCCCATTTACCTTCAGTGTCCGCCTATCACCGAACTCTCTCCTGTGATTCCAAGAAACTGAAGCATGTGCTGTGGTCACACCCCAGTAAAAAACCATCTTAGTAGATGGGCTAAACTAGGTTGAGGGTAACTGACAGGCCTCAAACCCATCAGTGAGTTGAGTGATGTCTACCCCAAGCATCTGAAGACCTCCTCTGGTGAAATGAGTAGATGAGATCAATTTGTTCCAATGACCATGAAAGCAGTGCTGTGGAGTGCTTAGAACATGGTCAGACATAGAGGAAACCAAGGTCATCCACTGCATCCTGGACGATAAGCAGTCATCCTAACACTGTCTTTCCACTGGACTTCAGTGATTCTGGAAGAGAGAGTGAGACTGAAAACTTTGCACAACTCTATCTCCCTTAAATCCAATTCAGGCAAAAGATGACATCAGACCCACTATTTTACCCCAACATCCTGACGTTATTGATCCTCTTTGAAAATGAAGGGTGAACAGTAATAGATGGAGGAAAAGTTCTTGATCACATAAAAGATACAGAAAACGAGAGGAAATAAAATGCACAAATCTAATTACACAAAACTGAAATGCTTTTGCACAAACAAAACCAATGCATCTAAAATTACAAAGAAAAAATAAACTGGGGAAATATTTATATGATGTTTATCTGATAAAGGTCTAATGTTCAATATTTTGTGTTCTTGTTCAAATATATAAGAGCCATTTCCTAATAAATAAATGGTAAAATATGTAAATAAGCAGTTCTCAAAAAAGCAAATATTATCAACCACATAAAATAATATGAATCACTAATAAGAGAAATGTACATCAAAACAATTATTGGATTCCACCTCATTCCAATCAAATTGGTGAAGATGATTTAAAAAAATTATTATTGTACAGGCTATGGGAGGACAGACACACTCATGTGTGTTCATGGAGCTCTGAATTTATCCAACTATTCCAGAAAGTAATTTGGAACTATACCCAAAATGTCACAACACTAAACTCTGTATATTCATTAGACCTAATAATTATACTACTAGGAGCATAACCTAAAGAAATCAAAGGAAAAGGAAAGGAAGCAATATGTATGTATTCATGTATGTTTGTATGTATATATATATATATGTGTGTGTGTGTGTGTGTGTGTGTGTGTGTGTGTGTGTATTTACAGCAGTTTTGTTTTTTTTCTGTAACAATGAAATAGAAGGAACAGTACCCACCAATTGAAGAATGGTTGAACAAATCATGGTTTATGAAAATAATAGATTGCTTTTGTGCCATAAGAATAATAGGTTATAGGACCACAGATTTAGAGCTATAAAAGACACTAGAGATCATCAAATCTAGCCTGCTCTTATTTTATAGGTAAGGAAACTGAAGCCAAGAAAGCATATGTCACTTGGCCAAGGTCATTACATAGCTAGTACGTGTTTGAGACAGGATTAGAATCCAAGTCTTCCTAATTCAAAGTCTAGGATTCTATCTACTATATTAGGCTTCCTATTAAGAAATTACGTAAGGTACAAATTCAGAGAAGCATTGTGTTATATGGGATTGGTCTAAGAGCACATCTCTTTTCATGCCTAAAATGCTCATCTGATGAAATCCCTACATAGACTACAGTGTGTGTAGACATTCTGTAACTTGTTTTAATTTGCAAACAACATAATGAAGAGAGGTCTCCTTGATTGGCTGTATAGCTGAAACTGAGTCTAGGGGGAAGGTGTCGGAGGAAGCGAGCAAAAGCATTCAAGGGCAATAGTACAAGAGAATTGCTTTCTTCTCTCAGTCTGACTTATTTTCCTGACTGTTAGCATTTGGATGAGAGAAAAGAGACAATTACATAAGAGGAGAACCCTTAGGTCTTCCCTATAGAACCCTTCAGTAGCTGAGATAGGAAGTCAGCCCACATTTGGTCTGGAATTGATAGGATGTTATCTAGAATGTTATGGATGTTATTGAAAAATATTATCTAGAAACCAACCAGTTGGTTAACTCTGAGTCCCCTCTTCCCAAATACCAAGATAGAATAGGTGATAATATGTCCTCAGGTATTAAGGAAAATTATAATGCTTCTCTTTTTTCTGCATCTTAAAAATAGATATCCCTTTGTAAAAGCTAATCTGCACTAATTGGTTACATTGGACTGGGTTGCTATCTGTTGGTAGTTAACAGTGGGGGATGCATTAGTGTAGGGCCTTAAGTCAATAGCATTATAGAAAGATAGCCCACCTCAGAGATATCCCTAGAACCATGAGGGATAAATACAACTTGCCTAGTTCCAGAAGAGGCTAGAGTTATTACTATACTTGTATGAAATGTTAAAGAGTCAAGTTAACAAAAGAGAAAATAATTTATGCAATAATTACAACCTTGAACAGAAAAACAATTTTGAAAGATATAAACCTCTAATCAATGCAGTAACTACCTATGATTCCAGAAAACCAATGAAAAAACATGCTTCCCACCTATTCACAAAGAAATGATAGACTAGAGGTTACCAAATATGGTCAACATGATGAATGTGTAGACTTGTCTTACTTGACAATGTCAACTTGTTATAAGAGAGGTCTTCTTTTTATTTGGAAGGAGGTAGAGTTAGGGGTAGAGTAAAACTAGTAATAGTGGTACCAAAAGAGAAAGAGAGAGAAAATTAATGAAGCTTTTATTTATTTATTTATTTATTTTGCTTTTTTTGGAGGGCAATTGGGGTTAAGTGACTTGCCCAAAGTCACATGGCTAGTAAGTATGTTAAGTGTCTGAGGCCGGATTTGGACTCAGTGCCTCCTGAATTCAGGGGCCAGTGCTCTATTCACTGTGCCACAAATGAAGCATTTATTAAAATGATCAAAACACAGTAGAAAGGGAATTCAGAGAACAACACTGACAAGTTAAATAGCTCTGGAATTAAATATTTTTTAAAAGATTGTATTATGATATTCAGGGTATCATATACAATTCACATTTTCTATTGTTTGTATATGAAAATGTTCCTGTTTGTTGATCTTTAGTAAATTTAAATATTTAAAAAATAATCAAATGTGTTAATACTCTTACTTCTAATAATAACAATGATGTGATTAAGGAATTTAAGTAAAACACATGGTGAGCAGTATTTCATTCTTGATACTTGGAAGATGCTTTATCTCAATAAATACTTTGAATGGTCAAGCCATTTTCTCTCCCATTGATATTTACCTGTTGTTTTATATTCTTGGTCATCTGAGCCTTTATATTCCAACATTCAAAAGATGAGGCTCCACAGCCCTCTGCTCTTCTCCCTTTACGTTTTCTCCTTCAGAGTTCTAATCTAATCCCAGAGTGACCTCATGCTGGGTTCCAGTCTTGCATTTTCATATGGTTAAGGACATCTCTACTTGGTTGACACTGCCAACTCAATATGTTGGTAAACTTTGGTCATTGTTAGAGTTTCTTGGTTTACTGATATCTGAAAAATTATGCTAATAGCTGAGTAAGATGCTAATAGCTGATAGCTAGATACGTTATTCCTTCAAAGGTACCTAAATTTTCTCAGAAGATCCTAAAAGGTGAGAAAAAATTAAGGATCTAATGGTGAAATTTCAAAATTCACAAGTCAGGAGATGGGTAATTAAAAAAAAAATAACCATCTATTCTAGTATAACACCAGTCAATCAATCAACAAATACACAACTTATTATATGCCTACTGCATACCAGGCACTGTGCTAGGGTGCTGTTGATACAAAGACAAAAATGGAGCAGATTCTGACCTCAAGCAACTTATAGTCTTGCCTTTCCTCTGATTAATACTATTACTTCTAATAATAACAATGCTCTCTTGCATTTACACAGCTCTACTGTTTCTAGGCAAGCTCCCATCACAGCAAATCTCCTCCCAATTCCTGTTCTCAAGCTCTCTTCTCAATTCACTATAACCTAGATTCAGTTGCCATCTTTCACTTGAAGTCTCATTTCTCCAGTGGGGTTTCCTTAAGTATAAATCTAAAAGTCTATTCTTTGCTTCAGTCCTTATTTTTCCCCTATCCAAACTGTCACAGAAGCATGAAATGTTAGAACTGGATTAGATCTTGGCACATGGATTGTTAACGCATAGAACACAGACTAGAAGAGACTTTAGAAAGTTGGAACATGTTAACATAGAATATTAGAGTTCATCTAATCCTGTCATCACAGTTTACTGATGAAGAAACCAAGTCATAGAAACAAAATTTACTTGCCCAAACACTTCATCAAGGGTTTTCCAAACTATGGAAATGAAAACCCAAGGCCTTCAACAAATACAAGAAGAAAAGAGTTTTAAAAGCAGTGAGTTATCCTCAGAACCAAAACCAGTACTTGGATCAAGCTGGTCATTGCTTCATCATGGTCAGGTCACAGAGTCTATGCTACAAATCAGGGGTTGGGGAGGGAAGTAGATATGTCGGAAATAGATGTAAAAAATTAAGATTTTATTCAATAAAAAGAAAAACTGATGAGAATATTATTTAAATTTATAAAATCACAAAAGGTCTACAAAGGATGGACATGAAATAATTCACCAAACCCCACAATTCTAGCATTAGGGGATAGCTCCCCTTAAAGTTTGATGAAGTAAATAAAGGGAAGTTTGACAATCCTGCAGGGAGTAGAATTAAGCAATTCATTATCCTAGGAGGTGATAGAGACTGGAAATAACTGAAATGGATACATAAATATCAAAAGAACTATATGCAGTAACATATGAAGTGATAATAGAATTTGGTCCAAATAGGTTGTAAGCAAATTTATAATTGAAAGCTCTATAATGAATGATTATGGTTAGAATGGGACATTTGGAGACCATTGCTAACCTTTGAGGTGATATCATAGATGCAGTCATCCTTGGATGACCCTGTCAGAGATGAAAACCTTGGATAGTTGGACTATGTTGCTGACCTAAGGTGATACTTCTCAAGGTCTTTTGTTAAATTGCAAGAATTGATATTTTCAGAAACCATTTAGATATTGTTGCTATTAATGAGCATTTCCTCCTCTCAGAGAATTTCATTAAATGAAGAGGCAGGGTGCATTACTAATAACAGATCTGTCTGTTTGCAGCACAGCTAAAAAACATTATGTGTTTGCTTTAGACAAGAAAAATGCCTATGACAGTGAGTTGACTCATAGTCCTGCTGGTTTTGAGGTAAGCAAATGAAAACTCTGTCTATAGAGCTTTAAGGGATTTTTTTTACTTGTATAATAAAATATGCTTGGATCTTAACCTGGAAGTCATGAATTACAACATTATTTTTCACTATTAATAATCAGTGTTTTAAAGAATGTCTCAAAACGGAAGGCAGATAACCACATTGGCTTTTTCAGGAAAAAACTAGCAAATTAGAAATGCATATTCATTGAACAGTCTGGGTTCTTCATCTAGTCCATCATCATGAGAGCAGGAATGGTATGCAGACACTATTATGGCATCATGGAAACTATACTGGGTTAGGAATCAAGGGGCTAGAATTCTTGCTGAGTTACTTTAGGTGAGTCACTTCCCCTTTCTGGGTCTGTTTTCTACTTGGTGAAATGAGGCATTTAGATTACATAGGCTCTAAGGTCCCTTCTAATTCTAAGTCCTGTTAGGTAAAGATCATCAGAGTTCTTCAAATCATTCTGATTATCTTGCAGGGAAATAAGCCTTTGTCTGGGACTTTGAAATTACTTCTCTCCGTGGAGTATTGGCACCTTCTTAAGAGGACAAAGATAATTTCCTGGTTAGGTTTCAGAGAATGAGGCTACTCCAAGGGAAAAAAAAAGTTGTTAGAGCTAGCTTGGTATGTTCCCTTAGGCTTAGGAGATGGGTTTTAGTGACTGGGCAACCCCCAAGACGATTTGATTGGCTAGGACTCTTGCAAGGAAAAACTCTTGTCAGAGGAACTATTCCTTTCATCTGGGATATAAATGAGAAGCAATTGTTTTCTTCCCTTTTTTCCTTTCTTTCCCCTTTATCTGTTCCAATGTCAGACTAGGGGGCAGCTGAGTGAACCTGGGTTGGTGATAGGAGAAAACCTGTTCATGAGCACCTTCTCCAAACACAACCCACCCCTCACCCCCAGCTCTCTTTGGCTTCCTTGACCTAGGACCACAGGACACCATAAGTGTTCGTCACAGCCTCTGAGAACAGGCCAGAGTCTGGAGGTCTCAGAGCTTTATTTTGTTGAACCAAGAGTTGGGAGTAGCTGGGGCAGTGGTAGGGTTCTAAGCATTCCTTTACAGTCAGTAGAAAATGCAGATGGATGTGCTTGCTCACATGACTTGAGGGAGAAGTTCATAGAGTTCCTGATTCCCAGCCTCCAGTGTCAAGGAAAGATAGCTGATCTTGATTTCTCATATCCCCTTTACAGAAATTCTTCCTCTCTTCTAGAAGGTTAGGTTCCAGAATCACACCTGAGAGATCTCTGAGTCCTGATAATCATTAAATATCAAATTTATCCAAAGTCTGAATTAATCAAACAAACCTGCTTTGCTTTGCTTTAAAATGAGTTCCTGTGTCTACAACTTGAAAGACCAGATAAGATCAGGAACAGGTATTTCTCTCCCCCCTCCCCTTACAGAATGCTTGGAAACTCAGAAATCCTCTTGGGGATACATTCCAGATAAAGAAGACAGAGACATCTTGAGAATGTAGATCTCCACTATCTTGTCATTTTTCCTGTATTCACATGGACCTCATAAATCTGAGGGACACAAACATTTTGGGATTTTGCAATAACATAAAATTTTGGTTAACTCTTAGTCAGAGCTTAAGGTCTGACTCCATGTACACATATCAGCTAACTTTAAGGGAATAAAATGAAATAACTGTACATCATCTAGCTTGTCTCCTTTAACCAAACTTTTCAGGTTAAGAGTCCCAAATAATTTCTTAGGCCTATCTATAAAGTTTTAAATGGGTTGCTATGTGTAGTTAGGTGATAAAATAACAGGTCTTAGACATATGTTGTAGATACACACCAAAGTTGCTCCCAGATGTAATATTCTATGTTCTAAGTTCCCTTCCAGGACTAGTACATTATGATAACTCAAAGAAGAACCAGAATTAGATCTAGGTAAAGTATATCAGAATATAATAAGTTTAACTTATTTTTTTAACTTTACTTTTTAACTTTTCATAAATGCTATGAAATAGGAATGTCCATGGCATGTTATGAATAATAATACTGGACAATAACCAAAAAGTGTTTTTCCCTGTCATGTCCATAAAGATAGGTGAAACTTAGAGTATTTTGGGTCTGATTTCAGATATGGCTTCCAATTTTGTCTAGTATTTCCTGTTTTCATGAGAATTATAGTTTTGCATGTTTAAAATAATTTTTACTAAACAAAACTGTGCTAATTTAGCTCACCTAAAATGTAGCTACTGAGACTTCCCTGTTGTGTTTTGCTTATGGAATATCCAAATGCCCAGCAGTTGTCATATACCAATCGTGGACTCCAATTGCCCTAGTATTGGGTTGTTGTTTTTTTCCTCCATTGTAAAGATTTCTTGATGTGAACATTCTCTGAACTAATTACTGATACACACAAGTTTTCCGGGAAGAAGTCCAAATATGAATCCAAAATCCAATAAGTCTTGAGTGACATGTCATCTTATAACTTTATAGGCTTTGAAAAGATCATTGACGCTTTCTTGGTAATGTTATGCCTTATAGTTTCCACAAGAGCTTTCTAACACTTAAGAAAAAATATATTGCCATGTAGCTTTTTTTATGTTGAATCATAAAATCATAGATTTAGGCCTGGAAGAGACCTTTATTTAACTATTTTTCAGAATATTCATCTTTCATTATTTCTTTTATTGAGGGACCCACAAATATCATCTCTCTGATTCTTAGAAATTTATTTTTCAGATAACAAAAACCTTTGCCATTTCAAATACATTACCATGAACAAAATTTTAACTAAATCCAGTATCATGCCCAAATATAATTAGAATTATTTTTTTCCCAAAAACTAACCAGTGGTTACCTATTTACCATATTTTTCTTTCATGGAATCAATTCTTTCCTTTGAGATAAGGTCAATACCTCTCTCCCTCTCCCTCCCACCATTCCCTCCTCTCTATCTCCTTTTTCTCTCCTCCTCCTCTCCCCTCCCCTTTTCACAAATAAAACAGCCATTATTTGGTATACACAAGTTGTTAGCTTGTAAATGAATAAGTATTTTCAGATAAGCCAAAAGTACTTTTCATACTTAATGTTTCCTAAGAGAAATTTTCATCATATTTTGATGGTTACTTGTAGGATATTCCATCCATTTAGTCTAAAAGTCAAAAGTTTAGCTGAATTTTTGATAAGATCATTAACAAGGTCATTTAAGTGTATGAGAGTTATTGAATAAGAATCTGAGTACAGGAAGTTTACCTCAAAGAGGGAATCACCTGTTTGTTGGTCTCCTACTCTGTTATGCTAAGCCTGATGTTTACAACCTCAGGTCTATCTCATACAAATTCTAAGTTTCTGATGATTTCCCTATCACTACTTCCTCATTGTGTGAAATAAGTCTTATAGCAGATAGCAGATTTGTATATAGTGTAGCATTTTTAGACTTGGATTTTTTAAGAACAGTATATTGTATATTCAGTCTAGCAGAAATTAGGTTTAAAGCAATAGCTAATACCATATACTACAGTAAGCTCCAAATTGATATATAATTTTGATATTAAAGGTTACATCACAAATAAATTATATTACATAAAAGGAAATATTTTTCACAGTATAAATTAGGGAATTATGGTGCTGTTGTTGTTTTCCTTTCCTCTTGAAGAGGACCAAAATGTCATTACTATGTTGGGGTCAAGGTACAGCATGTCTGACTGTGGTTGATGAGACCAACAGAAACACAGGAACACAAGTCAGGCACAAATAGTCTATATGAATCAGCAAATAGTTCTGGACAAAAGAAGGGATAGAATTCAGGAGATAAAATAGATAATAAAAGATACATAAAACAGGGGAAAAAATGCACAAAATCAATGCAGTTAGAATTAGAAGGGAAACAGATAATGGGGAAAATTCTTTGCAGCAATTTTTTTCTGGTAAATGCTTAATATTCCAAGTTAGATAGAAAACTGATTTTAAAAGATATATAAGAACAATACAGGGGGTGAAGCCAAGATGGCAGAGTAGAAGCACAAACTTGGTGTGGGCTCTGACTCCAACCACTTCCAATATCTGTAAAAAATGATTCTAAACAAATTTTAAAGGTACAGAAACCACAAATTGACAGAAAGAAACAAATTTCGAAATCTGCTGAAGACAGCCCTGCAGGGCCATAGGAAAGGTCTATCACAGCTTGCTGAAGTGCAGCCCTGCATGAGCCCTGTGGTTCTTGCCCCAGGGTGGCTGGAGCAGACTTCAGGAGAGTGAATCACCAGCAGCTGTGGTGGTTTCCAGACTTCTCAAATCATAAACGCCAAAGACAAAGTAAAAAGTCAGTGTGGAACTCTGTTGGAACAGGGGTGGATGGAAGATCGTGATCCTGCCCCTGACCCCCAGGGCAAAAAGTGGTGGAGGCACAGTAGCTGTGCAGCTGCCACATGGCTGCCTCAGGAGATCATAGCCTGAAGATAGTAGAGGACCAAGCAACCATTCAGAGGGTAATTGCTCTTACTTTAACCTGCTTGGATCTGGATTGTGGTCTTGGGTGATGGTCCTGGGGTGTGTGGCCAGGTGCCAGAGCTTGTGGGGGCTGTAGAGAGGGCACCCTCCTAATAGCTTTGGCAGCTTCAAAAACACTAGCAATTCAGTACCAAGTTCTATCCATTCTGGAAGCAAAGTTCTATCATGGCAAAGAGCTCAAAAGTCAAGTAATTGGCAGGCAATATGAGCAAGCAGAGGAAGCAAAGATAGACCATACAATCCTTTCTTGGAGACAAAAAGGATCAATGTATGGAGCAGGAGGAAGACAGCATTGTCAGACTTCCTGCATCAAAAGCCTCCAAGAAAAATATGATCTGGTTACAGGCCATAGAGGAACTCAAGAAGGATTTTGAAAATCAAGTAAGAGAAGTGGAGGAAAAATTGGGAAGAGAAATGAGAACGATGCAAGAAAATCATGAAAAGAGAGTCAACAGCTTGCTAAAGGAGACCCAAAAATACACTGAAGAAAATAACACCTTAAAAAATAGACTAACTCAAAATGGCAATAGAGGCCCAAAAAGCCAGTGAGAAGAATGCCTTAAAAAGCCAAATTTGCCAGATGGAAAAAGAATTTCAAAAGCTCACTGAAGAGAATAACTCCTTCAAAATTAGTTTGGAGCAATTGGAAGCTAATGACTTTATGAGGAATCAAGATACTATAAAACAGATCCAAACAAAAGAAAAAAATAGAAGGCAATGTGAAAAATCTCATTGGAAAAACCACTGACCTGAAAAATAGAGCCAGGAGAGATACTTTAAAAATTATTGGACTACCTGAAAGCCACAATCAAAAAAAAAAGAGCCTAGATAGCATCTTTCAAGAAATTATCAAGCAAAATTGCCCTGATATTCTAGAACCAGAGGGCAAAGTAGAAATTGAAAGAACTTACCAATCACCTCTTGAAAAAGATCCCAAAAAAGAAAACTCCTAGGAATATTATAGCCAAATTCCAGAGTTCCCAAGTCAAGGAGGAAATACTGCAAGCAGTCAGGAAGAAACAAATTGAGTATTGTAGAAACATAATCAGGATAACACAAGACCTAGCAGTTTCTACATTAAGTGATCAAAGGGTTTGGAATATAATACTCTGGAGGTCAAAGGAGCTAGGACTAAAACCAAGAATCACCTACCCAGCAAAACTATACCCAGAGTATAATGCTGTAGGGGAAAATATGGTCATTCAATGAAAAAGAGGATTTTCAAGCATTCTTGCTTGAAAAGCTGAATAGAAATTTTGACTTTCAAATACAAGAAGCAAGAGAAGCATGAGAAGGTAAACAGGAAAAAGAAATCATAAAGAACTTATTAAGGGGGCGGCTAGGTGGCGCAGTGAATAGAGCGCCGGCCCTGGAATAAGAAGGACCTGAGTTCGGAGCCGGCCTCCGACACTTAATCCACACAAACAAAAACCTAGCCGTGTAACCTTGGGCAAGTTACTTAACCCCAATTGCCCTAAAGGGGCGGCTAGGTGGCAGTGAGTAAGAGTGCCGGCCTCGGAGTTGGGATGACCCAAGATCAGATCCGGCCTCAGAAAATGAGCACCCATGCATAAATAATGACTAGCCGTGTAACCTTGAGCAAGTTACTTAACCCCAACTGCTTTAAAAAAAAAAAAAAGAACTTATTAAAGTTGAACTATTTACATTCCTACATGGAAAAACAATAATTGTAACTCATAAGACTTTTCTCAGTATGAGGATAGTTGAAGGGAATATATATGTATACATACATATATGTATGTATAGGAGGGTGTATGTGTATATAAATATTTATGTAAGTATGGACATATATATTTTCGTGTATACACAGAGGGCACAAGATGAGTTGAATATGAAGGGATGATATCTAAAAAACAAAATTAAGAGGTGAGAGAGGAATTTATTGAGAGAAGGAGAAAGGGAGAGATAGATTAGGGTTAATTGTCTCATATAAAAGAGGTAAAATTTCGAAAACTGTTATAATGGAGGGGAAGAGCAGGAAGGTGAAAGGGAAGCTTATTCTCATTGAATTTGGCTGACGGTGGAAATAACATACACACTCAATTGGGTATCTTATCCTACAAGAAAGTAAGGGGATAGTGGATAAGAGGGGGGATGATAGAAGAGAGGGAAGATTGGGGGAGAGGGTAATTAGAAGCAAACATTTTTGAACAGGGATAGGGTCAAAGGAGAAAATAGAATAAGTGGGGGGTGGGATAGGATGGCGGGAAATGTAGTTAGTCTTTCACAATATAACAACTATGGAAATGATTTGGGTAACTACACATGTACAACCTATATTGAATTTATTATCTTCCCACTAGGGGCAGGTGAGGAGGGAAGAAGGGGAAAAAATTTGGAACTCAAAGTTTTAAAAACAAATTTTTTTTTTATTTTTTTTTTTACATACAACTGGGAAATAAGATATACAGGTAGTGGGCTATAGAAATCCACCTAGCCCTACTAGAAAGTTAGAGGGGTGATGGAGGACGATATAAGACAGAACAGATTGGGGGAAGGGGTACTCAGTAGACTTGCTATCTTGGGGTAGGGGCAGGGGAAAGACAGAGAGAAAAAAATTGTAACTCAAAGTCTTGTGGAAATGAACATTGAAAACTAAAAATAAATAAATAAATATTTTTAAAAAGAACAATACAGATAAATGGTGAACAGGTGGTCCTCAAAAGAAGAAATGAAACCTATTTACGACCATATAAAAAGGTTCCACATCACACACACAAAAAAATTAGAGAAATGCAAATTAAAATAACTGATTGTATCTCATAGCACTCAAACTGGCAAAGATGATTGGGGGGAGAAGGAAAAGGGAAGGCTTTTATTTTCAGGAGGGAAAGGAGGGCATAGGTGAAGGGAGGGTTTAGGAGGCTAGAGATAATGCTACCCCAGTACCTCCCCCAAGAAAAAGGAAAATGAGAATATCTATGAAATGTAAAAAAATAAAAAAAAGAGAGTTAGAGGAAGTTCATGAGGAGACATACAGAAGTAAAACAATATTAGAACAATATGCTAAATTTAATATATATACTTTTGAAGAAACAAGTTGTCTACAACATACTCAGGTTTCAGATCCAATCCTTCTTTTCTATTCCTTATTGCATATTTGAATACTGATGCTTGTTAGTTTCATAATAATAAAAAAGGAAATCTAAAAGAAAACTATATTAAATCCTGCAGGCTCTGATAAATTTTGCCCAGTTTGTTTGTATGTCTCCTTCGGAAATTCCTGTTTCCTCTTGTACATTTTTTATGTCATATTAATGTTCTTTTCTTCCTTTTCATTCTGAGATGTGCTTATCTCTCCCTATTTTTCAAGTACATTGATGTGCCATAAACTTCCTTCCTTCCATAAGAAATAATGAGTTCCAGGTTGATTTTTAAAATAATACTCATTTAAGAATAAAAAGTATTTTAGAATGTGAATAGCAAAATCATCAACAACAACAACAAAAAAAAACCCAAGGAATTTTATTTCACAGAATTGAAAACAAGTAGAAATTGACTAATTAGTCAGTTGATTTTTCCCACTGATTTCTTGCCATTCAAAAGGCAAAATTATCTCTTCGGTCTCCTATTTTCAACCTCTCAGTGTTTAACTTTGCTAACTTTCTTTGCCTTCTTACTTCAAGCTAATGATAATCTAAGCCTATTCCTGGAAATGGGGAAGGCAGGGGAAGGGAACATTTTTTTGTTGTTGTTGTTGTTTACCCCTACTGAAGATCAAAATCATTTTCTGGACTATCAAAGCCTTCCTTTATCACATTCTTCCTTTGATTATAATTACTTGTCTACAGAGCTTAATCCTATTACTAAATGAGAAGCTGAAAAGCATAGACTGTCTGTTTTAGCAGCTTTGCATCCTTATCACTAAGCTTTCCTTAGAGTAGATGCTTAAGTAGATGTCTGTTAAAATTGAATTGAATTCTCCTTCTAGGTGTCTTCCTTTCTTACAGCTCTTCTCCCCACCTTTTCAACATATGATCATGAGATTTAGTAATAATAAAAATCATGATAATAATCATATTTATAGAGCACTTTAAGGTTTGCAGAGCACTTAGAAATATGTTATCTCATTTGATACATCAAAACAACCCTCTGAGAAAGATATTATTATTATCCTCATTTTATAGGATAAAGTAATCAGAAACTAATGGGCTAATGACTTGCCTTGGGTAACACATCTAGTAAAGGTCTGTGACAAGATTTGGACTTGGGTCTTTTTGACTCCAAGTCCAACATTCCATCCTCTGCCCCTTATCTATTCCTCAACTTAGATTTAGTGTTTGTTGTAAAGGACTTTAGAAACCACTTAGTTGTCCAGCTCTTCCATTTTATGGATCAAGAGATTAAGTGATTTGTCCAAGACCACACAAATAGCAAATTACAGAGCTAGAACAGAAAATAAGCCCAGGAACTTCAAGTCCATGGTTCTTGCAAAATATGCCACAGTTGCTCCTAATGTTCATTAAAGTCTTCAATGAAAACATGGATAGAATGCTTATCAGATCTATAGACAACATGGCTGAAGAGAATGACTAAAACTTGATGAGATGATAAAGTCAGAATCCAAAAGTATATCAGTAGACTAGAATTAGTGGTTAAATCCAACAAGATTAAATACAATAGGGATGAATTGCGTGATTCCTGGATGGTGGAGATATGGCTAGACAATAGTTCATGGGAAAATACTCTTGAATTTTGGTGAAGTGAACACACAATATGAGCCAATAAGATAACATAAAAGTCAAAAAGTTTAATGAAATTTGAGGTTGCTGTTGTTCAGTTGTTTTAGTCATGACTAACTAACTCTTCATGACCCCATTTGGGGGTTTTCTTGGCAAAGATACTGGAGAGATTGGCCATTTACTTCTCCAATTCATTTTACAGATAAGGAAACTGAACCAAACAGGGCTAAGTAACTTGCCCAGGGTCACACAGCTAGTAGGTGTGTGAGGCCAAATTATGAACTCTTGAAGATAAATATTCCTGATTCCAATCAATTCCAATCCCACTGACCCACCGAGCTGCCCAAATATTTAGCCTAGAAAAGATAAAATATAAGGGAAATATAGTCACCATCTTCAAATACATAATGGTTATTATATATGAGGGCAGAACTAGAAAATAGAAATTACAAGGAAAAATAATTGGCTCAATATAAGAAGGAGCTCCCTAGCAATTACAGTTGTCCAACAATGGACTGGGTTTCCTCAGGAAGTAATGAGACTACCCCTCATGAAGGTATTTAAGCAAAGGTTAGATTACTGCCCACTTGCAGGGGATATTGTAGTGAGGTTTATGATTCAGGTAACGATTAAAGCAGATGATGTTTGGGATGTAATGGCAAGCACAGAAGTAGTTCACATTTTGTTTCAGCTATTGAATTAACACCTTGTTTCAGTTCAAGTTTATTTTGGGCCTTGTATCAAGTCTGTTAAGAAACAGAACTTGTGAACCCCACAATTTGTGAACCCTAGAACTTGTGAACTCATGGGGAAGAGCTAATGACTATATAAGGAGAGCCCCAGGGCTAGAGACAGGAAAAACTGAGAAGAGGACTCTTGTGGTGGCACAGCCAAGAAGGAGAAAACTAGTGATATTCTGGCACTCTGCTCTGTCTGCATTGGTGTTTGCTTGTGATATTTTGTACAGAAGCCCTGGGACCTTACTGGAAGCCCTGGAAAAGGATTTTCTGGTTGTATGTTTACAAATATCCTGCAAGAGGGTTTTGGAGGTCCTGGGACTTTGCTGATGATTTGTGTTGACCTCTTGGACCTTGTTTTTGGGTCTGTGTTGATTTTTATGTTGATGATCTGTGTTGAGTTATCAGACCTTGTTGATGAATCTGAGTTGATTTCAAAGGCATATAGTGAATTAATGATGGTGCCAGAAATGTGTATGAATATTAGTGTGGCTCTGTCAAGCTTTGTCTTCCCAGAAACAGAAACTTTGAAGGATTTGAGGTGAACTGGACACTGTGAACTTCAATAGGAAAAGGGAACTGGACAAAGAACTGGACAAGGAGCTAGACAAGGAACTGGGAGCTGCCTGCCTTTGAACCCAGGTGACAGTTGGAGCTGAGACCATGGAAGAGGAACCATGGAAGCTGAGAGCCAGCCTCGAGTCAAGCTGAAAGAAGACTTTATTTGGATACTGTGTACTGACTGAGAAGATTATGATTTACTATGATCTAGGGTTGGAGAACTTTGGCTTTTGTACTTTGTGATGGAATTAAGGATTTTGTGATTGACTAAATGAATGTACTTTGTTTAAAATTATGTGATCACTTTGGTGAAAACTATGTGGCCATTTTAGTGATAAATTGTTGAGTTGTGACATGGTAAATGCTGCATTTTGATTTTTTTTTAGTTTTATTTATTAATTTATTAGTTTAGTTTTAGTTAACAAGATTCAATTCCATAGTTCCTTGATTTTCAAATTTCCTTTCCCTCCCTCCCCCCACCCCCCAAGACAGCATATAGTCCAGTATAGGATCTGCAAATACATTCATATTAGACATTAGTCCAATTACAAAGGCATATTATACTAGGTGGGACGAAAAATGGTAAAGAATAAATAAAACCAAACAATGAAAAGAAAAAGATCAATTAGTTTGCTTCCATCAGGATTCAAGCTCAGTTCTTTCTAGTTATATCTCTGTATGTTACATTTCTCTCCTTCATGAGTCTTCGGGATTGACTTATATCACGACATTGCTGAAAAGAGTCCAGTCTGTCATAGTTGGTCATCACACATATGTTATGTCTGTGATTGTATATAAATTTCTCCTGAGTCTACTCTTCTCACTCAGCATCAGTTTGTATAAGCCTCTCCAGTGTTTTGATTTTCTGTGGTAAGTTGTAACATTGTGAATGGTATACCTTGATTATCTAGGAATGTTTTGCTCTGATTTGTTATTGAATAGGTAGAAAGTTTGCTATACTATGTAATCAGAACCTTGAAATCTTTTCACAGCAGCAGTCCTCTGGAAAGCTGCTCATGCTTGGCTTTATAGATGGCTTCTAGCTCTGAGATTCTATGACAATAATATGCTTTTGCCTTATAGAAAGTTACAGTCACACAATCTTTACCATTTCTTCAAACCCATCTCTCCCAGTTTTTCAGGACTTCTCACAGATCCCTTAAATGTTATATTCTATAAAGGTTTCCCCATAATTTATTTATTCATTCTATTAATTCATTTATTTCAGCAGAAATTTGCTAAGCATCTACTATATGCTAGACTGTAGCATATTGCAACCCAGGAACAACATAGAGATGAATCTCTAATCTTAAAGAGCATATAGTCTAATATTATTGCCATGTTCCAAAGGTGCCATCATGCTGTACCAACCCTCAGGGATGAGACAAAGCAGCTCTCCATTAGACACTCAAATTACTAAATTGCAAATCAAGCAACAATACAAAAAATTCTTATTTTTATCCAAATATATACTGATTTCCTGATTATTATTGAGTATCACATAATATGCATGTTTATATGTATACAAATATATGTATGCACAAATATATACATGTAGAATGTAATAAATGGAAACTTTCTGCAGAAAGTTTAATAGAAAAAAAAAGATTTAACTTCAAAATCAATTTGGTTTTAAAAAAATTAAATTTCCCCTAGTATCCATTTGAAACATCAAATGGATTCATTATTATATGATAAGAGATAAAATTAGAACTTCAATTTTATTAATATCTCTGTAAAAGTAATAAATCCCGGAACTATATTGGCAAAACTATTGCCATATTATACGAAATGATTAATATCCTCAAACCAGATGTTTGACAAAAGTTCAACAAATGTGGATTTTGCTACTTAGTTCTATTTGCACTATTCTTTCATGAGATCATAGTCAGCTTCATAGCTTAGAGAAAAAAAAAAGTGAATCAATCTCAGTTCCTTTTTCAAATGCTATAATTACACCTGCCTTCCAAATGCCTAGACTTTGTCAGGCTATTCACTTCTTCCATTAATTATGAAGAAAGGCAGCACGGTACAGTTAATAACAAGGTTTACAAAAGACTTTACATTATTATCTCATTTTATCCTCATAGCAAACTTGGGCAGTAAGTGCTATTCTCATCCCCGTTTTATAACTGAGAAAACGGAGGCAGACAAGTTAATTGACTTGCCCAGGGTCACACAATTAGAAAGTGTTTGAGATTAAATTTGACTGCTGATCTTCCTGACTCCAGGTCTACCTACTGCACCACCTGGTGGGCCTTCATGGTGGGCTAACCTTAATGTCAAGATGTCTTCCGCTTCTATTTGACCCTGGATAAAGATATTAAATCTCTCAGTGAGCCAATCAACTCAAAGACTCTCAATTGCAAATGAGTTGCTGCTCTTCTTTGGTGGAGGACTGTACCACGTAAACTAGTACAATCATAGATCCAGACCTACTCCCAAAACACATAATTATGGAAATGCCAGACCCCAAAAGCAAAATATAAAATTAGCTTCAATTATATGTCATGTATAGGCAATTAGGTGATGCAGTAGAGTACTGGTCCTGGTCAGGTGGATCTGAGCTCAAATCTGGTCTCAGACACTTACTAGCTATGTGACCTGAGACAAGTCACTTAACCCTGTTTGCCTCAGTTTCTTCATCTGTAAAATTAGCCAGAGATAGGGGCGGCTAGGTGTCGCAGTGAATAGAGCGCCAGCCCTAGAATCAGAAGGACCTGAGTTTGGAGCCGGCCTCCAACACTTAATCCGCACAAACAAAAACCTAGCCGTGTAACCTTGGGCAAGTTACTTAACCCCAATTGCCCTAAAGGGGCGACTAGGTGGAGCAGTGAGTAAGAGCCCCGACCTCGGAGTTTGGATGACCCGAGATCAGATCCGGCCTCAGAAAATGAGCACCCACGAAAAAACAATGACTAGCCGTGTAACCTTGAGCAAGTTACTTAACCCCAATTGCTTTAAAAAAAAAAAAAAATTAGCCAGAGAAAGAAATGGTAAAACATGTCATCATCTTTGCCAAGAAAACCCCAAACAGGGTCATGAAGAGTTGGACATAACTAATCAACCATGCAACCACATAAGTCATATTATAGAGTATTTTTTTAGATGTATATCTATACACACTCTCTACTTCTTCTTCCTCTATGGACACAATAACCATATACACACTCCCTGTGATGGGGGGAGTTTCTCAACATGAAATTTCGAGGCAACACAAGGTAAGAAAAAAGAACATTGAATATGTAGTCTGAGAGCATAAATTTGAATCTGAGCTCTCTGTATAACTCAGTCAAGTCAATTAACTTGGCAGCTATGTGGTAAAGTGGATAGAATATTAAGCCTAGAGTCAAGAATATCTGAGTTCAAGTGTGGTCTCAGATACTTAGTAGCTTTTGTGATTTGAGGGAAGTCACTTAACCTGTTTGCCTCAGTTTCCTTTTCTCTATAAAATGGGGATAATTATAGCACCCACCTCCCAGAGTTGTGTGGATCAAATGAGATAATACACACTTAGCACAGTGCTTGGCATATAGCAGGCACCATATAAATGTTAGTTATCATTATTAGTTAGCCTCTATGAGCTTTTTTAGCCCCTTCCTCACTTGTGCTGAATTTCTCATTTCCTCTACTTCAGTTGTTGTGGTTCAGTCATTTTCTAGCTGAGTCTGATTCTTCATGACTCCATTTAGGGTTTTCATGGCAAATATACTGGAGTGGTTTGCCATTATCTTCTCCAGTTCATTTTACAGATGAGGACACCAAGGCAAATAGGGTTAAGTGAATTGCCTAGAGTCACACAGCTAATAAGTATCAGATTATAAACTGAGGTCAGATTATAAACTCAGAAAGATGAATCTCTCTGACTCTAGGACTGGTGTCACCTAGATGGTATAGACTATGCCATCTAGTTACTGTCAATTTCTTCACAGCTTAGCTTAAATGCCAATTTCTATACAAGGCTTTTCCTGATGCCTCCTAAATATCACCTCATATTTATTTCCTATGTATTTATGTGTATACATACTGTCTTCTTGATAAAATGTAAGATCCCTAAAGGCAGGCAGGCTGTTTCATTTATTGTACTTGTATAACTAGCACCTAATATGGGTCCTAGCACATATTAGGAGCTTAATAAATCCGTGTTGATTTATTGCTTACAAAACCAATTAGATGATAAATGCTTATTGTCAATCAAGATTCTGCTATGTATTTGGATAGACAGCCCATAAAGCTAGTCTGTCAGTGCACATGGATAGACTCTGCAGCTGGACAATGATTCAGACTCTATTTTATTTTCCCTCCTGAAAAAAAAAATAAAGAGAGCACTTCACTAGATGATCCCTAAGACACTTTCCAGGTCTAGAGTCCTGTGATTCTATAGTTTAAATAAACATGGAGAGAGAACTCATGACATCTGAGTACAAATTGAAGTATACTTTTTTCACTTTATTTTTCTTGCATTTTTGTTTGCAACATGGATGATATGGAAACATTTTGTATGATTTAATATGTATAATTGATATCATATTACCTTTTCATTGGGTGGGGAAGGAGCTGGAGGAGGAGAGAGAATTTGGAACTCAAAAATAATTAATAAATGCTAAAAAATAAGTTATGGTTAAAAAATAATAATAAAAAACCCTGGAGAACAGGACTCCAACAGGCAATGCTATCACCCTTACTAGAGTTAGGCAAGAGGAAGAGATAACAGTCCCTCACCTTTGATAGTCCCTGGAGACACCTCTTGATGTGTACTCATTATTCATAAGGAATTTCTCTCTGTCTCTCTCTCTCTGTCTCTCTCTGTCTCTGTCTGTCTCTGTCTCTGTCTCTGTCTCTCTGTCTCTCTCTCTCTGACTCTGTCTCTGTCTCTCTCTCTCTGTCACACACACACACACACACACACACACACACACACACACACACACACACACACACCACACCACACCTCACCACCCCACACCATTTTGAGAATTAAAGAGGACCTTAATGATGCCATACAATGGAAGACAGTTGGCTCTTCTCTGCTGTGGCCTACTATAATAACTACCTTGGACAATCCAGGGAAAAACAAAAAAGGTCTCCCTTTTTCTCCCCACCCCCACCCCCACCTTACATCCAGAAGGGTATGTTGTTAGACGCCCCAACAGGTGCACAACTCCTATTGTTTTACCTCTGAAAATGCCATGATACTGTGATGAGTGTCAAAATAATCAATATTTCTTGTTACAGTACAACAGGAAAGAAAGGAAATACAAATAATTGAAGAGAAGTAACTAGAAAGGAAGACATCTTTAGTTTGTATTAGCATCTCGTCTATGTGAGGACCCAAGCCCATGGAAGCTAAGGAAGAGATGGGGGCAGGAAGGGAGAGGGGAGGGAGAAAGGAAGGGAGGGAGAGAGGGAGGGAGAGGGAGAAGAGAAAGAGAGACAGAGACAGAGACAGAGAGAGAATAGACTAGATTAGACTACAATAGAACAGAACAGAATAGAATATGCAATACAGTCAAATGAGACTACCTCACACTTCTTTAGGAATGACAGAAAAAGGAAAATTCTAGTTCCCCAAACATGTTCTGGGGCAGGAAGTGCCCCATTATTTGCATTTTGCGATAGGCAGGTTTGTCTTTTTTTTTTTTTTACTTCTGTTGCCTTTAAAAATTGAACATCCAGATTTCCATGTATGATACAGAATGTGGTTGACTACTGCTGACGATGCTGCTATGGCTGATGGTTTGCAAATGGAGAGCAAGGCTGAGACTATCACCAACAGATTCTGATCCTAGAATAGGAATTAAGATGGGAGCCAGAGCGAGATAACATCCCAGGTGCCAACACTGCCAACCATTGTGATTTCCATCAACTTGTGAGCTACAAGGACAGATTTCTTGCATGTCTCTTCCTATGCTTTCCTGTTACAGATTCTGATCCAGACATATGGTACCAGGCATGCTAGCATATTTTAATTATTCATTTCCTATAAGCTACAGGTGTAGATATTTTAGGAATTCCTCTGCTACCCCAAAGATCTGGAAGGGATAAGAAGAGGAGGCTTAGAAGATATTTGCAGGCAAAGGGTTCCATATAGGGTGATAATCAATTTCCTTTCCTTTTTACTACATTCAGTGAACTATGGGCTGAGAAAGAGAAACAGAGTCAGAGAAAGAGAGAGAGGGAGAAGGAAAAGGAGAGGGAAAAAGGAGGAGAGAGAGAATGAGAGGGAGATGGAAAATAGAGAAGAAGAGAGGAGAAGAAGAGAAGAGAAAAAGAGAGGAGAGGACAGGACAGGACAGGAGACAGGGAGAGAGAGAGAGCCAAGAGAAGCTGGCAGAAAGGAAAGAGAAGACGGTACTTCCAATGTGAGAAGGCCAAACATAGGGTGAACTTCTAGGAAGACGAGGTTTGTGTGTCGTTGTAGAGAAAGCTCTGGAGAGTCATAAGTTCAGCCTGGAGAATTCTCATGTAAAAGAGGGATTAGATGTGTTTTATTCTGCCCTAGGGGAAGGACTAGGAAAGTCCTAGCAGAAGTTGTAAAGAGACAGATTTGACTTTGAAATATAGAAAAGCTTTACTATCAAAAAAGCAGGATGCTTTTTTTTTTCCCTTGGAAAGTGGTAAGTTCCCTCTTACATGTAAGATCCTCTAGTTGAGGCTAAATGACACTTGTCAGGGATGTTGTAGAATGAATTTCTCTTCAGGTATCAGTTGGAATAGATGCTCCCTGAGGTTCCTCCTAAATCAGAGGTTCTATGATTCTATAGATTATAGGATCACAGACTTAGAGCAGAAAGAAAATGCCAAGGTCATCTAATCTAACAACTTTATTTTATAGAGCTAATTGATTGGTACAAGGTCAAAAAAGTAATGAAATGGCAAAGCCAGAATTTGAATCCAAGTCCTCTGATTTCAAATCCAGGACTCTTTGCATTGCACCATGTTGTCTTTCAGGAAAAGGCACTGAGTGAAAAGACTTCCTTGTAGTTTCAATATTCTAGAATTCTACAATTTAAGGAAAGAAAGGTGAAGATCATTGAAGGCATATATGTTAGAGAGAGAGAGAGAGAGAGAGAGAGAGAGAGAGAGAGAGAGAGAGATAAAGAGATAATTGAACTTTCTTTGCTTTTCCAATTGTATAGGAGAATTTTCTGTGATTCATTCTATTTAATTACATGAGAATTCTCATGATTAACACCTTTTTGAGATGGGTGGCAGAAATGAGAAATCACTAGTCCTAGAAGAAATAAAAACTAATAAGTTCTCTAAATCACGAAATCAAACCCATTACTCTGAAATGATTAGCATATATACAAACATACATAATACATATATACACATACATACATATATGTATATATAACTAGTATTCATGTATAAAAGTATTTTCTGAGCAAAAATGAAACAAACAACAAGAAAAATTGATGTTTCCTTAACAAGAATGGAAGCATTAACAGGAAACAGAGTGAACGAGGGTATAGAGGACTTACTTGAGCTTCACTTGTCTAATCTGTTGAATGAAAGGAATGAAGAAGAACAAAGACTGACCAACAAACTTTAATGTGATCTAAATTCTTTGGTTTTCAAATATACATATTTCAAGGAGCAAATATTAAGTGCCTAATATAGGTGAGGCACTCTAAAGCCTGTGTGTTCTCTCTGTCTCTGTCTCTCTCTCTGTCTCTGTCTCTCTGTCTCTCTGTCTCTCTCTCTGTCTCTGTCTTTCTCCATCTCTGTCTCTGTCTCTCTCTGTCTGTCTCTCTGTCTCTGTCTCTCTCTGTCTCTGTCTCTCTCTATTTCTGTCTCTGTCTCTGTCTCTCTCTGTCTCTGTCTCTCTGTCTCTGTCTCTCTGTCTCTCTGTCTCTCTCTCTGTCTCTCTGTCTCTGTCTCTCTCTGTCTCTCTGTCTCTGTCTCTCTCTGTCTCTCTGTCTCTCTCTCTGTCTCTCTGTCTGTCTGTCTGTCTCTCTCTGTCTCTCTCTGTCTCTGTCTCTCTCTGTCTCTGTCTCTCTCTGTCTCACCCTCTCTCTCTGTCTCTGTCTCTCTCTGTCTCTCTCTCTGTGTCTCTCTCTGTCTCTCTCTCTATCTCTGTCTCTCTGTCTGTCTCTGTCTCTCTGTCTCTCCCTGTCTCTCTGTCTCTCTCTGTTTCTCTGTCTCTGTCTCTGTCTCTCTGTCTCTCTCTCTCCCTTCCTCCCTCCATCCCTCCCTCATTCTCATTGGTCTCCCTCTTCATTTCTTCACACCTTAAATCTCCTTGTTCTATTCCTTTCCTTTGGCATGGCGGGTGAGGAGAGAAGCAAGACTCGCCCAACACATTGCAAATCTGTTCACGTTCCATTACAAATCAGTAGAAGAATGTGGGGAAACATTTGGGATTTTGAGTCTTTATAACCCGCTACCCCCCACACTTTACTGATTTTACATTCGCATTAGGTGGGGTGGTGGAGAAAGCTCTGGGCCTGGAGTTAGGACAACCTGAGTTCAAATTCAGTCTCAGACTCACTAGCTGTGTGACACTGAGCAACCTCGGTCTGCCTCAATATTCTCATCTATAAAATGCGTATAATAAGAGCACCTATTTTTCAGGGCTGTTGTGAGGCTCAAATGAAGTAACAATTTCCTTAGCATAGTACTTATGTGCTTAGCATAGTACCCAGCACATAGCCAATGCTACATAAATGTTAGCTATTATTATTATTGTTGTTGTTGATGTTATATACCCAACCCTTCCATGAACTCTCTGATTCAGTGATTCTAACATCCTTGCTGTTCCTCTCCCAGGACCCTCCATGTCCCACCTCCAGTCATTTTTACTATTTCTCATGTCTAGAATAGTCTCCTTCATCACTTTCTACTGCTTCTCTACCTTCCTTCAAATCCCAACTAAAATGTTGCATTTAGAGGAAGCCTTTCCCAATCCCTCTTAATTTTGGTGCATTCTTTCAGTTGATTATTTCCAATTTATCCTGTATATAGCTTGTTTATAAAAATTTGTTCACATGGTGTTACCCCCATTAGCCTGTGAGCTCCTAGAAAGCAGGAAGTTTTGGTTTTGCTCTAGGTTTTTTTTCTTTTTTGGGGGGTAGGGAGTTGTTGTTTTGCTTTTTTCATATATTTAGCACAGTGCTTGGTATATTGTAGGTGTTAATAAATGTTTACTGACTAACTTCATGGCAGAGAATATGTCTGATGATACTTACAAAATGTATATCAATGAATATTTAAAGAAATCTAAATATGAATCCAAAATCCAAGAAATGAACAGGTGACATGTCATCCTATAACTTTATAGGCTTTGAAAAGATCATTGACACTTTCTTGGTAATAGTCTGCCTTGTAGTTTCCACAAAAGAATTTTCTATCACTTAGAAAAAAAATTTCCATGTAGTTCCTAAAACTAACAGAAGCTCTTTTTTGTTCTTTATAAGTAGAAATGTTCATACAAATTGATGATTGAGTTCATAATAAGAGCAAAGAAAAGTATAAAGTCTTCATTTGCAAAAAGTTCATTGTCCTTTCTTCAAGCCTACTCTTTATTCCTTTTCTGCATAGACCACCCAGCCACACGAGCTTCAAACATCCATAATGTGAAGAGATTTTGACAATGGCCACTATTTCTGCCTTGGGGGAGGTGCCATCTGTGAGCTGGGGATTTTTCCTCCTTTTCCCAGTAAGAATCGTCAGTACACAGAAGCAATCAGTACAGCTACCGTTGTGGTTCATCTGTTTTCCCTTCTTGCCCTCTGACAACTGACAACAAAACTTTGAAACACACTTTGATGCAGTAGCCACTGTAGCAATAACAAAATGTGTTCTTTTTCATGACTGAAGGGCTGAAGGGTTTGACTCAAACAACTCCTTGCCACCCATGGCCAAAGACACATTTATTTTTTGCTGAAAAACCAAGAAATGATCCAGCCTCCAGTTTCATAGAAATTAGAAAATAACTTCAGCCTATTTAAAAAGAAAAATTCACTTCCTGATTTTGCTAACGTCAGGAAATATAAAGGTCGCCCCAGGAAATTCCTCGCTCAACTCCCAAACCAATGTGATCAGGAAGGCGAGTAATCTTAGTAGTCATCTGCCCTCATATTTCTTTGGATCAGCATGTAAGAAGACTTACCAGGTCCCTTTCAGACACTGCACTCTATCCCTCTATCAGGTCTCCTCTATCCCCACCTCCACTCCCATTAAAATCAAGCATTCTTGACTAAATAACTTCATTTTATAAGGCCTAATAGAATAGGCTCCCAGACAAAGAGAACACAAAAGTTAGAATAGACCTCAGAACAAAAAATGTTGGATTAGAAAATGTTGAAGACCTTAAAGTGACCAACAAAGACAGAAGGAAATATAGCATATAATGTCAGAACATATATGGCATACATACTAGGGATCTTAACAAGTCTCATCCAAGTCCCTCATTTTATAGATGAGGCTATTTGTCCAGGAGCCCACAGTAACCAAGTGTCAAGTTAGCAACTAGAATCTGGGTCACTTGACTCCTAGGCAAATCCTCTTTGATTTACAAATAATAATAACCATTACATTTGCAAGAATTTTATGATTTTCAGAGTCCTTCCACATATCTCATTTGTTCCTTATGATGATCTTAAAAGATAGGAAGAACAAGGGCCATAATCTGCTGTATTGTAAATATATAGGAAACGGATGCTCAGAAATTATAAGTGACTTGCTAGGGTCTATGATGTTGGTATGTTTAGAGATTTGTAAAATTCTTAACTCATTAACACAGGAGGGGGGGAAAACACTTCCCAATACCGATCATCTATAAACCCAGCATAGAAGTTAGAGTTTATCTTAGTAAATTCTACCACCAGTAGAGCCCAACTTGTCCCTCACTATAGATCTTCCTAAAGGCATATATAATCAAATACTGTCACATGTGTTAAGGACCTAAGAGATCACCTAGAGGTCCAATGAAGAAAAATCACATATCCAAGGTCACACACATGGGTAATAACTTAAGTGGTGTGAGAATTCAGAACTACTGATTCCCAGTCCAGGACTTTTGAAACAGTGTGGTATACAGAGAAGTAACTGTGACAGTGAACCAGAGTAAAGGATGCTATCACACTTGATTGAAAAAGGAGATGGACAAATCACACGATGAAAGTGAAGGCAAAGTGATAGTAACTAAGACGTTCTCCTGGAATCTTCATGATGTCAAAAGAAAGTGAAGAAATGCCCTCAGCAGGTTGAGTGTAGGGGCCTTATATGGGCAAGAGTCATGGAGAGGGGCAGGAAGGGACAGACTTCAAAGTGCATTACTGGACACAGGAGCAGGGTCAGATTCATTTAAGTGGTATAGCAAGAATAGCTGCCCTAGGAGGAATTGGTTTGGAACCTTGTTTCCATAACAGCCACATGATCTGACTAAGTCATTGACTTTCTGCCTGAGTTCAGGTGCTTCATTACAAAATGAGAGAAATGATCCCTGCCCTGCCTGATAACAGGGAGATGGAACCAATAAATTTTTGGTATCCATTCCAGCTCTATGATCCATAAATCTATGTTAAATGTATCAGGTTTCTCATAAGTCTCTATACCAGGGAAAGAAGAATTCCTGCTTTTCTACTGAAAGACAGCTGCCATCCAACCAAGCTGTAGAGTCCTTTGAAGAGACATGGAAGTGGAATCCAAGCAAGTGATGGTTATGGAGGATTGCTTCTTCTTCTTTTTTTTTTTTGCTTATTCAGAAAGGTATTCTCTCTTTCAGGAGATGGTAATCATATTCTAAATCCATGCTGCTCACCCAACCTGTAGTCATACTCTATACACGTTACTACTCCCTGGTGCATCCTTGGAAAATGGAAAGAAAAGGGACTAATAATGCAGCAATCAGCACATAAGGAAATTTGGGGAAGATGAATTGGGAGAAGGTGGTAGGGAAGTGTGGGACTATTCATGTCTCCTGTTTTCTGAAAGAGAATATCCATAGGATTGCCACTTCTAATAAAAGAGTTTCAAACAGTCAAACATTAATTGAATATCTTTTGCGTGTTAAACACTGTAGGGTATATAAAAGAAATGACTGGGACCTTAAGGAGCTCAAAAACTAGTTGGGAAGACCAGACTCAGGTACATGGAACAATTAGCATAAAATGGAATGTAACCAATTGGTAAATTGTGTGCAAAGATCCGTAAACATTGTATCCTAGAGAAGGAGAAACAAAAAACAAAGTAATTGAGAAAAGCTTCATGGAGGGAATGTGGGATTTGGGCTCTGTCTTAAAGGATGGCTATAAATTAAATGATGGTACAGGGATTGGGGAGAGGACAGCAAGAAACAGGAGCAAAAGTATAGAGGCAGTAATAAGTACACTCTGTTTTGTTGCTGTTGTTCAGTCATTTTTCAGTAGTGTCTGAAAGGATGGCCCCTTTCAGGGTTTTCTTAGCCAAGATACTGGAGTGGTTTACCATTTCCTTCTCCAGCTCATTTTACAGATGAAGAAAATGAGGCAAACAAGGTCAAGTGACTTGCCCAGGGTCACACAGTTAGTGTCTGAGACTGGATTTGAATCTAGGAAGATAAATCTTCCTGACTCTAGGCCCTGCACTCTATCCATTGTGCCACCCAGCTGCCCCAGAGTTATCCTCTACAAGCAAGGAATGGATTCGCCAGGTAAAGAGGAAACAGAAGGATATTCCTAACACAGAGAATAATGCAAGCTAAGTCACAGAGCTCTAGAATGAAATATTTTCATGAGGAACAAAGAATCAAGGACACTGAAAGACTCAGTCCTGAGAGATTGAGCTAATTTCTTTCCTTCTAAAGAGGAGTGTTCCAAGCCTTGTACTCTATCCACTACACCATCCAGCTGCTCTGTGTTAATGAGATACTAACAAGATGAGACTTGTATTGCAGTCCTAGTTCTTTCACTAATTACGATTGTTTACTGGTTGGGAAAATCCCCTCTCTGGATCTCTATTTCCTTATATGTAAAATGAGGTCTAGGATTAGGTGATATCTTTCTTCCATATAATTTTCTATGAATGAGCAACCACTCAGAACAGAAGGTGCCTTTCCCCCCTGCCCCCAGTCGTTTGGTAGAGTGCAGATTGTGGGATGGCCTCAAGAAAAAAAAAAAGGAAAAGGTCATATATGAATTGGTGGAGAATAGGGAACCAATGAATGCTCTTGAGGAAGGGAGTGGTATGATAAAACTGTGCCACCCAGCCTAAAGAGTGATAAAGAACTAGGACATCCTGAACATCAGTTGCTCTGAAAACTTTTCAGTAAGAACACAATTCTGTTTTCCTACATGCCCTTTAATTACTCCTTTGCAACTATATATTGTATGCAAAACCTGTAACAGTAACTAAAACATTTTTTTTCCATTGCTGGCCCCAGGAGGCGGGGTGGGAAGGTAAAGAAGATCAGCTCTTTTAGCAAAGTCTTTTTATTTCTCAAACACCCACATCTTCCATTTCAACTATCAGAAGTTTTCCATTTTCAACAGAGGCTGAGGTAGTGAAGTGTTCTCAGCAATTCTCTATAGAATATAGCCTTCTCCAAAAACCAACTCCCATACCTACCCCAAGCGTTTCCCCACTACCTGTCCTCTAACCAATACTGTACACAAAATATATACGGGGGCAGGAAGGTAATCTCTGAAGGGTAGTCACTAGAAATTAAGAAAATCTGGAAAAGCCTTGTGCAAAATTAGGGACTTGAGCTGAATATTAAGGAAGCCAAGGATAGTGCAGAGGAGAGGAAAAGATATTTTAGACATAGGAGAGACAGCAAGGAGATGGGTGATGTAGTAACATATTTGTAGACTAGGAAGGTCAATATAGCTTCATCACAGAGTACATGGAGGGGAATAAAGTGTAAAAAGACTAGAAAGATAGAAAGGGGCCAGGTTATGGAGAGCCTTCAATGCCAAAGATTTTTATATTTGATCCTCTGTGTTATACGGAACCACTGGAGTTTATTGAGTAAGATAGTGACAAGGTCAAACCAAAACTTCAGAAAAAAAAAACATTATCGGCAGTTAAGGGAGATGGACTGGAGTAGAGAGATATTGGAATCATGGAGACCAATTAGAAGGATATAACTATTATTTTCCAAATCTAACAGCCTTTTCTCAGTCTTTGTCCTACTTGATTCCCCTATAGCTTTTGACACCCTTTTCTCTTTGTTACTCTCTCCTCTCTTGGATTATTTCCCTCTTCTGTTTCTCTTCCAACTGATCATTCCTTCTGTTTTTGCTGGATTGTCATTTAGATTATCCCTGCTTACCATGGGGGTCTCACAGGACTCTATCCTGAAGTCTCTTCTCCTCTCCCTTTAGGTTATTTCACTTTGGTGATCTCATCAGTTCCCATGGATTTAATTATCATCACTAAATAAATAATTCTCAAATCTACTTAGGTCCTACCCTCTCTTCTGACCTTCAGTCTTATATCTCCAGCTGCCCATTAGACATCTCAAACTAGATGTCCCATGTATATCTTAAACTCAACATGACCAAAACAGAATTCTTTATCTTTTTCCCTAAAAAACTCTTCTTCCTAATTTCTCTGTTGAGGTCATTATCATCCTCCCAGGCTCACAACCAAGTATTATCCTCAATTCTTCACTTTTTCTTGCCTCCCCTATACAATCATTTGCCATTTATATTTGTTTTTGCCTATGCAACATCTTTCTTATACATTTATCCCTTCCACATCTCTGGGATTAGGTGTATGATGCCCCTGTGATCCAGAAAATCTGTATAAAAATTTTTGACCCTCTTTCGTACCAGAAAAGAAGTCTGAATTTTTTTTCTTTTTCTTTTATGGATATTTATGGTACTTTATTGTAAAATTGGGGTTAAGCCATTGTTCATGGATTCTATATCGTCTTCGAGCCTTTGTATGTCATTTGTGGCTTCTGCTAAATTCCCCAAAAATTCTTATTTAATTCCTTATGCTGACCTGTGATGTACTGAAACCATGGTGGGGAAAGTAGTGATGTGGAAGAATACTGTATGCCCCTTCTTTCCTCTGACATTATTGCCTCATTCCTCATTACATCATTCTTGGACTATCAAGATACTTTTCTGATTGGTCTCCGTGCCTCTATCTCTCACAATCCTCCACTCTGATCAAATTGAACTCTCTAAAGCTCAAGTCTGAAAATGTCACCCAGCCCTCCTCCAATTCAATAAACTTCAATGACTGGAACTCTCTTCTCCTCTTCACCTCCTGGACTACCTGACATCCTTCAAATCTCAGGCAAAGCCCTATTCCTACAAGAAGTCTTTTTCAGTCCTTGTTAATTTTAATGCCTTCCCTCTGACATTATTTCCATAAAATCCTGTACATATCTCATTTGTACATAGATTTTTGCATGTTGCAACCCCCATTAGACTGTAGACACTCTGAGAGCCAAGACTGCTTTTTGCCTCTTTTGTATCTCCAGGACTTAGCACAGTGACTGGCACATAGTAAATGCTTGTTGACTGGACTTAGGCTATTATTATTAATGATAATACATTATTATGGATTTATTCATTGAATAAGCATTTACTAAATCTCTAGTGTGTACAGCACACTGTACTATGTGCTCATCTACTGCGAGCTCAGCATGGGCAGAGATAGAAAGTTTAAGACTCGTTATCCTGATTTCATGTACTCTACAGCACAGCAAGGAGATGGGATGCATATACAGACAGCTGGCATACAAACAATTAGAGGGAACAGAGGTACAAGGCACTGTGTGAGATTTTGGAGGAATGGTCCTGGCAGAATTACTCTGATAGAGAGTAATTCTCATGAAGGATGTGGCATTTCAACTATCTTGTTATTTCTTTTGTTCCATCATTTCAGTCATGTCCAACTCTTGGTGATCACATTTGGTATTTTCTTGGCAAAGATGCTGGAGTGATTTGCCTTTCCTTCTCCAGTTCATTTTAGGGATGAGGAAAATGAGGCAAACAAGGCCAGGTGACTTGCCCAGTGTCACACAGCTAGTAAGTGTCCAAAGTCACATTTGAACTTAGGAAGATGAGTCTTCCTGACTCTAGGTCCAGCTCTCTATCCATTGCACCACCTAGCTGCCCCAGAGTTATCTTCTACAAGAGAGGAATGGATTCACCAAGTAAAGAGGGAAAGGGAGGATATTCCTAACACAGAGAACAATGAAAGCTAGGTCATAGAGCTCCAGAATGAAGCATTTTCATTAGGAACAAAGAATCAAGGACACTGAGAGACTCAGTCCTGAAAGATTGAGCTAATTTCTTTCTAGGAAAGAGTTCTAGTCCTACAGTCAGAACCCCTGACCTCAAGCTCCAGCTCTAGCATCAACTGGCTGAGATACCATGTTATCCTGGAAAGAGGGATAGACATAGAGTCAGAGGCCTGGGTTCAAATCCTGAGTTTAACACTTCTTATTTCTAAGACCTTGCTCATATTACTTATACTGAGACTCACTTTCTTCATCTATAACATGAGAACAATGACACTTCTAATATTTACCTTGCAGGTTTGTTGTGCAGAAAGTGTTTTAAAGAATTGTAGAAGTGTGTGCTTACCATGGCAAAGCCTGTGGGTGATTCTGAGACTCTTTCTCTCCATCTTTCAAAGAGACATAAGAATATTTGCTTTCTGGACTTCACAGGGCTATCATAAAGAAGATTCTCATTCTCTCTCTCTCTCTCTCTCTCTCTCCCTCCATATATATATATATATATATATATATGTATATATATATACACATATATATATATATGTATATATATACACATATATATACACATATATATATGTATATATATGCATATATACACACATACACATACATATATACATATGCACACACATATATACATATCTCTATATATGCATATCTCTCTCCCATATATGTATGTGTTTGTGTTTATATGTGTATATGTACACGCACACACATATATGTATATATGTACACCTGTGTGTGTACACACACATACTTTTTCAATTTGGAGGCACCTGGGTCCAGTGACTTGCCCAGGGTCACACAGCTAGTAAATATCTGAGGCCAGATTTGAGCTCAAGTCCTCCTGACTATAGGACCAGTGCTCTATCTACTACACCACCTAGCTGCTCCAATACTCTCAATATTTTAAGGTGATACAGAAATGTGAGAGTCAGCATGGCATCATGGAATGCCTGCCTCTGTGTCAAAAAGCTCCAGATAAAAGTCCAGCCTCTGACACACGACCCTATGACCCTGTGCAAATCACCTAACCTCTCATTGTCTATAGAAGCCTCTGTAAGACTCTAAGTTGTAAAGAAAGGGTCTATCTGAGAAGAGTGAATTTCTCACTGGAGCTCCTTATACCAAGGGAATTGTAGGCTGAGTCCAAAATTAAAATAACGGAAATGTAAGCTATTATCTAAAATGGGCTTCAGTCTCTGGGTAGACCCTGGCAAAGTCATGGTATCCTCAGGCATTCTCCAGACAACATCATCTGGAGTAGAATGGAAAAGGGACAATAAAAAGACAAGATACCACCAAGTCACATTTGAAACCAGCTACCAAATAAGCATTCTGATTCTAAATGCAATTCTAGGAATAGAAAAACTTAAAGAGTCCCAGTTGGATGGTTCAGAGAAAATTCAAAACCACTGTCTAAATCTGCCCTAGATAAGCCAGAAGTCTACCTGACCTAAAATTTAATTCCAGAAAAAAATTATTCCATGTCCATTTGAATCTTGGCAATGAAGTGTGGGAAAATGCAATTGCAGAGCTCAAATAATGCTACTTTAAATGTTACAATTTAAAAAAAAATTTGGATAACCTAGTATAAGGAATATGTCAAATAGCCCTTTTTGCCCACATCAGTAAGGAAGGAAGGAATACAAGCAATAAGCTTCTAGAACAGTCTGAGGTAGGCAGAGGTATGCTCTCCATGAAGCCTTCAACAATCACATATCAACTCCATGTAAGTATCAGGTAATCCGAGGTCCATGAATTTAGGTTGTTTTTTTTTTCAATGCTTGACAATTGTATTTCAATATAATTGTTTTCCTTTATAATCCTATGTGATTTGTCTTATGCATTTAAAGAATATTATTGTAAGAAGGGATCCACAGGCTTCTGCAGAATGCTAAAGAGGGAGGGCCAGAACACAAAAAAGTTCAATAGCCCCTGAATTATAACTGAGGAAATAGACTATTTAGGCTTTTTTCTTTATCATCTGGTGAAGAAAACACATTAAAACTTGGGACCTAGATGTTTTCCATGTAGGTAAAACAGGTGATTAGATCATATGTGGCCTTCTTCTACAGTCATGTCACTCCTCTGACTTGCTTAATCTGGTTGATAGCAGGTTCAATAAATTGTTCAGGTGATTTTTCAGTCAGCTACTTTATTGGTCGATAGTATTTGTTGAGACATTGTTCTATTTATTTATATTTAACTTAACCCCTGAGATATTTTTTTTAGAACTCTTTTATAGAACTTCAGAACCAGAATGGATCTTAGATGCCACTTAATCCAATCCCCTCACTTTTATGAGTAGGGAAACTAAGACCCAGAGAAGGAAAGGGATTGATTCATAGTGAATGAGTGACTGAGCCAGACCTAGAAATCATGTCTTCTGATTCAGTCCAGTAACCTTGTACACAAGATACCCCTTCGTATCCTTCCAAAAGTCTCAAAAGGATTTGAAACTAAAAGGGACCTTAGAGAATATTTACTCAACCCCTCTCATTTTTCAGATGAGGATACTGAGGCTCAGAGAGGTTTGGTGATTTACCTAAAATTATACAGATACTAAAGGAACAGAAATGGGATTAAAACCCCAGTCTTCTCATTCCAAATACAAGATTCTTTCCCACTATTCCAATTTGACTTTCAAGAGAGAGACCCTACAAATATAGAGATAGAGACAGATAGCTGTATGCGTAGAGATATATAGTTATAGCCATAATGACATAGATAGCCATATACATACATACTTATAGCTATATACATAGATATAGATAGATTGGGGGGAGTGGGGAACAGGAGGGGGAGGAAGAGAGAGCACTAATATAAGCAAAACATTCATTTAAGTTATAGGATAACAAAATTTATATCTAAAAGGAATCTTAGAGGCCACCTCATTCTACCCCATCATTTTACAGATAAGGAAACTGAGGCCCAGCAAGGGGAAATAACTTGCCCAAGAGCCTTTCCACTGTGGAATCCAGTCTTCCTGACCCCCAAACAGATGTGGGCTTTCTGAGTAGGTAAATGACTCTCTAAGAGAAGAAAGCATTAGCTGAAGCGCTCAGCTGCCACCACCGGTGACTCTAAGTGAAACACAAGGGAGTGCACACAATTTCACACACAAAGGGAGCCGGGGGTGAGCTTGCTTCCCACTCGCCTTCTGACATCAGACCCCTTCAATGTAGCTCACCGGACGACCAGCAACAAAATCCTTGGCAAGAAAATGAATCTCTTTCTCCCATTGCCTGCTGCCTTTCACTTCACGCCCCCAGAGAAGTCTTTCTTCATCCGACAAACAGTGAAGATTTTTTTCCAGGTCACATGATCCAGGATGAAGGGGGAAAATCCTACTTGGAACAGACATGGCCTGTGAGTCTCAACAGATCAAGGGCGATTAGGTGTGAGGTGGAGGGCAGCGGTATATAAAGAATGCCTTCTGTACCACGGCAAACGTCCCTCCACCAACTGAATGCTTCTCTTGAATCAGCCATGAATGTGTCTGAAGGCACAGTCACAAGCCAGCTAAGGGCCACTAGCCGGACTTACTTTTATTTCACCACAGCTACCCTGGTTCTGTGTCTCATCTTTACTCTGGCGACTATAATGGTCTTAGTAGTTCAGAAGAAGGTAAGTCAATGGCATCCTCTCCCCCTTCCTGTCTTAACTTCGTTTTGTTTTGTTGTGTTTTGTTCTTCCTGGAGGTATTCTTTGAAAAACCCAATAAATTATTTGAGATAGACAGTAACAACTCGAGAGAAAAGAGGAACCAGACTCTGGCTAAATCATTTGTTTGGCAGGGGCACACTTTTTCGGGTAGTTCCTCAAATGTTTCAGAGAGTTAAGGGAGAGGAGCCCATAGAACAGACAAGTGCTCAGTGGAAATGAGGTTGTAAGTCAGCTTTTCAAAAAAAGGTCCAAACATAGAGCTCATATCATGGCAGGAAGCAATGAGCACAGTCAACATGATATCCTAATCATACACTCTTGTCTTCCGTTCCAAAGACTTCACCCTCAAGTGCAAAGTAAGTCCCATTTAAATGTTCCAGCTGCTAAATCCAAAAGTTGATTCTTCTCTAAGGAGGTAAGCCAAGAATGAATTGTTGGGGGGCAAAAATACTAATTACTCCCATTTCTCTCAGTCATGTTAAGGTATTTTCTTTGTAATAACTCTGTGAGAGAAGCAGTACAGATATTGGGGTGGGGTTCCCCCTACTTTATTGATAGGAACTTGCAAGACAGAGAAGTTAGATGTCCATGGTCACATTGATGGGGAAGATAGGCAAAGACACCCCTGAGAGTTGAGGTGGACAAAAGGCATTAAATGAATGCTTCATGTTGGACCATCCTAGAGTAAAAAGGGCTATCTGGAAGGCTCACTTTTAGGCCCATCCTTGAAAGCTCTCCTGTCCTCCCCACCACACCCAGACCCCCCCACACACCATCCCCCCGCAAAAAAAAAAAAAAAGTGCTTCTCAGCAACAAAGTAGGTGGAATGTTCCCTCAAGACTTCCTCAAAACATTCCAATTATCAATGGTGGTAGTGAAAGTTATACTACAGAGTAGTACCAGTACTATGCAATTTGAGGGCTCAAATGACCTTGCCATAATGACCTCAGTTTTCCTCTACTTAGAAGAGAGGATGTTAAAGCCAGAAAAACTATTGAAATACAGAATGTTTAAACCTTGAAATATTCGGACGAGAAAAGACTTTAAAGATTACCTGGTTCAGTCTCCTCATTTTGCAAATTAGGAAACCAAAAGTCAGATACTAAAAGTAACTTGCCCAAGGCCAAAGCACTTATTCATGTGAAAGCCAGATTTATAACCAGGATCTCCAGACTCTTAGTACAGAGTTCATATTTCATTTCAATCAAAGGGACTGAGGTTCACACACTTAGCATCTAAGTAAGTATAAACAAATTATTTAGTCCCTTGGAGCCTCAGTCTTCTCATCTATAAAATAAGAATCACAAACTCTCAAAATGGGAAGAGACCTTAGGAGTCATCAAGTCCCAAGAATATTTAGAGAGAAATCCCCTCTAGGGAGAAGAAATATTTGCCTTACCTATCTCAGAGGGCTTTGAGGAAAGGGCTTTGTAAACCCTAGGATGCTACATAATCATGGTCTACTACTACACCACAACTACTGTTATTATTATGGAATTATAAAATCCACAATCATTTAATAAGCTACTACTATGTATGAGAACACATTGTACTAGTAAGTGAAATAACAAAAGGTAAGAGTTAAACATTCCTTATTCTAGAAAAGTTTACAGTCTAGTAGAGAAAGAAAACATGTATTATACAGCTATCTACAAAAAATGATGGGGAAGAGGGCACTAACCACTAAAGTGGGGGCCAAATGTTATTAACAACAGAGAAAAAGCCAGAAGGAAAAAGTAACAAACAGTGAGTACAAAGCATGATTCTTATAAAGGAATCTTCCAAAGTGCATTTCGTTAGCATTGATAAAACTAAAGTCAAAGCAAACCACACAGCATGGTCATCATAACATGCTCCATAGCTCATCATTTTAGAATGCTGTTGAGGTAATTCTGAGTTTTGTGAAATGTTCTAGTTTTATTGAGCAGCACATTTAATGGTCATTCAGGACAAAGGACTGAAAGTTTCTGAAAAAATCAACCGCCTGTGGCAGTTGACCTACATTGTCAGTTTTTGAGAGTCAGGAGCCCAAGCTAGATGCAAAACCTCATTTCAATAATCGATTTTAATGTATCTGGCTTGGTTAAAGGTGTTAGCCAATCCCAAATAACATTAGATTCCAATCTGTAAGGAAACAATGCATTATTTTTACTTTTAAAGCAACTTTTTTTTGTATTGAAGCTTTTGAAATACTCTATATAGGTTATTGATCAGTTGTGGAATAAGTCATTAATGTCTATCCTCATACATCAATGGCTACAACAAGAAAATTGAAGTAGTCCTTAAGTAATCCTTTTTCATAGCTTACACATACAATATCATATTTTACTAGTGGGCCCAGATGTTATATCATAATAACAACGTAAATAACCAGGTAGTTGTTGAGAGAGAACTTTTACCCAGGGATATATGCATCCAAATGGGACAATGCCCTCAAATATCATAGCATGGCTTCCTTCCTAAGCCATGGCCACTACATGTGTGTGAGTATGTGTATACATGTACATATATATACACACACTTATATGTACATGTAGATATACATATAAAGTTCATCTAATAAAATCAGAGAGGAAAATGGAGAGCAATCAGGGAATATAATAACCAAAAATAATTCTGAAAAATATTCTTGACATAGGGCCCAAGTTGGTAGGAACCTTATAGCTGAAAAGAGACCTTAGAACATAAAATGTAAGAATATAGAATGTTGGAACTGGAAGAAATGCTAGGATGTAAAATTTTAAAGCTATAAAGGAATTTAGAATATAGAATATTAGAGTTGGAAGGTACTTTAGAACATGAAAAGTTAGGGTAGAAAGCAATCTTTAAAGATTTGACTTGATAATTTTATAAACGTCAAAACCAGAGCTCAGGGGACAGTATAACATTTAGTGGTGACCCCAGGTCACCTAATCTAGTATGGTACTATTTTATGAATTCTCATTTTGAACCCATTGTAAACTTTTGTTCTTTTATTTACTTCAATAGAGAGATGTTGGGTCATTTATTGAGTATGTTTGTTTTATTTCCCAGCAAGCAAAGCGGTAGAAATATTTTTAAATCAAACCTTGTGCCCTCTCTTCCTTAAGTTGACTTTTTTTTTTTTTTTTTTGCTTTTTGGAGGGCAATTGGGGTTAAGTGACTTGCCCAGGGTTACACAGATAGTTTTTGTGTTAAGTGTCTGAGGCTGGATTTGAACTCAGGTCCTCCTGACTCCAGGGCCCATGCTCTATTCACTGTACCACCTAGCCGCCCCTAAGTAGACCTTTCTAATTGGAATATAAATGGATTAGAAAAACTGATTACATGACTGGGCACATTTTTATTTCCTTCCCAGAGACATTTCACCTGCTTTAGACTGAAGGACTCTTAGATGGACAATGCAATGAGGTCATGCCAGACTTGAAAAATCATTCAGGTGCTTACAAACTGAAAAAAAATGGGCCATGTACATGCCTAACAATACAGATCATTTATATAGGTAACAATACCCTCAGTAATGTATGCAGGGAGTCAAATTCACAACACAAATTTCTTGAGAGGATCAGAGGAGGGAGAAATCTGCAACATGAGCTAAAGAGGTCAGGAAAAAACTATATAGAGGAGTTAAAACTTGAAATGGTAGTATTTGAAGAAGTTTTCCAAAACAAATGTAGTCATGGGTAATTAACCAATGATGTATTTATTAAATAATGTATTAGGGTATATATTCAGGACAACAGAGGGAACACCTATAAAAGAAAAGTATAGAAAATATTTTCTGAAAATAAACTTGACCTATAATGCTAAAATCCATTGTACTATATATTCTTCCCATTGAGGAAGAGGCTTAGAGAGAAAAGTATCCAGGTAAACATTTTACTTTGTCCATAGGGAGAACCCACCAATGAATCTACCTTAAGAGCAGAGCTAACCTCAGCTATGTAAATAGTGAATCTAACCCATCCTCAATCCAAGTTTATGCTCCTATTAAACAATGACAATGATGAGGAATGGTCTTCATGAATTAGGACCAAAAAACTGCTCAGTGTCTTCTGAGTTGCTATCAAATAACAATAGCACTTATTTCCTGATCCATGGACAGGGTGGGAAGGTAGATTTATGGTTGGAAAAGACTACTCATTTTCAAAAAGGATGACTATTTGCAAGTGAGAAAGAAAGAAGGGGGAGAAGTGGGGGGAGAAGAGGAAGGGAGAGAGAGGGGAAGAGAGAAAGAGAGAGAGAGAGAGAGAGAGAGAGAGAGAGACAGAGAGAGAGAGAGAGAGAGAGAGAGAGAGAGAGAGAGAGAGAGAGAGAGAGAGAGATAAGCAAATGAGGAAAAGATGAGAGAGAGAGATTGTCAGAGACAGAGATATTGACCCAGAGAAAGAGGTTGCTATAAACAGGAAGTTTGACCTAGAGGAAAAAAAAGAAATATTGATGGAAATGCAGGCAGTTACAAAAAGCCAGAGCAATTAATTGCAAAAGACTGAGTGAGAAACCAATTTCCTGATGAGTGAGAACAGAGAAGGGATAAAATATAGTATCGAATCTAGAGACCTGATTTCAAATTATAATAGTTCTCATTTTTATAGCACTTTAAGGTTTACAAAGCACTTTCCTCTGGACAACACTATAAGGTAGGCAACATACAGTGTGAGCGTTCTCATTCCTGTTGTATAAGTGGGAAAACTGAGGCTCAAAGAGATTTGAATGGTTTGCTTAGGGTCACACAGTATTTTCCAACCCAGGCCTCCCAACTCCCAACTCTACTCTTCTTTTCTCCTAAACTAGTGAGTAAACTGTCTCTTCCCTTCTCTGGGCCTCAGTTTCCTCCTCTGAAAAATGAAGGGATGGGCTCGAAGTTCTCTAAGGACACTGCCAAAGTTATCACTATGCTTCTCTCTACCATCCAGGACCTTATCTGAATGGAGTGAAGAATGAACAATAGCCAACTAGCTGCTGGCAGGGGGAGTGCAACCTCTACCTTGGATAGTCCATACTAGGGAAAGCCATGGCTCCATGGTTCCTAGGGTGCCCTTAGAGATGTCATGATACACTAAAGAATCGCATTGTCTCCTATCGATGCATCTGGGCTCTTCCTATACTTGCTCTGTGGCTTTTCCTTTGGGCCAAAGGAAGGAAAGCTTATTATTAGGCTAAAGCTGACAGAGGGGAATTGATCTCCTTATTTTCATTTGTAATGGCTTTTAAATGCTGATTCTAAACAAATTTTTTTTCTTTGTATAATCTGGTTAGCATTTTCTCTAATGAAACTAATTCAAATTATTCTGGTCACAGAGGGCTGAATCCATTCATCACAGAGATCCCAAACTGCCTAGTAATAAGAATAATTGTTGCCTTGCTCCCATTCCAGAGCTCTTTCCTTTGCATCACACTTTCACAACATTTTTCAGTAACACTAACTATACCCCACATAGAATAAGCATCAACCATTAGAATATGGGTTCCAAACACAGGCTGTTCTTTTCAGAATAGCCTAGGCCCTAAAAAGTCATGTTTATATATCAAAGTACAACCCTGAACTCTATAACATTTCATCTATAGAATGAAGGTAATAATTGTACCTATCTCACATTTGTGAGGATCAGACAAGATAATGTATAGAAAGTACTCTGTAAACCTTAAGTAGAATCATATTATTATCAGTATTATTAGGTAAGGATGGACAAGAAGGAGGTTAGGCCAGTATCCTCTATGACATCTCCTATAATCAGTGGCTACATTTGATTGTCTAATTCAACTCTCATCAAAAAAGGAAGCATTTGAATCTAATTGCTTCTTTCTGCAATTGAAGATACTGAGCCAAGCTATTGCAGTATTACTTCTAAAAAGAACTTTAAAGTCTTTCAAGTGACTAGGGTCATAGAAATAGAGCTGGAATGGACCTTCTTTTAGTTCAACTCTCTCACTTTTTCAGTTAAGGAAACTGAGGCCCAAAGAGATTAAGTGACTTGATCAAAGTCACATAGGCAGTAAGGAATGGATCCAGGATTTGAACCCAAGTCTTCTGACTCTAAATATTATATCACACTGCAGAGCTACAACTAACCAGAACTGTAGTTGGGGCAAATTTAGTTTGGAAGGAGTACAGAGAGGAGCAGGCAAGGGACAGGCAAGCTTCTGGAGTGACTGTTTTGCAGAGAGTACAGCCTCCCCAGGAAGGCATTGGGGTTTAAGGTGACCTCAGGAGTAGGGCACCACAGCCATGGGACCTGAGGAAGTGGTAGGAGTAATCACAGCACACGATGCTGGAGCACTATCAGTTAAGGGTCAGGGGCTATGGTGGCACTGAAGGCAGAAGTGTTTCCCCTTGCTCTGCCACCAAATGTTGAGACCCTGGATAAAGCTTCATTTGCATTCTGGTCATTAAAGCACTGTTGCACTGCGTAAGATTTCAGAATAAGACTCAAAGGGAAGCCCCAGAGGGACCCTTGATATAATAGCTTGTGAGTGTCATCTCCTGTAGTCCCAAGGGATGAATGAAATACATCACTAAGACAAAGGTAACCTATGCTAGTGACAGTTCAGCCTCTAGTATGCTGTGTGGCCCTGAGTAAATCATTTCCCTTCTCCAGAGCTTGGCTCTTCATCTGAAAAGTGAGGGGGTTCAACCAGAAAATTGCAAAGGTTTTGTTTTATTCCATTTTTACTAAGTCTAATATTCCACACATTAGGCTCTAAAGTCCCTTCCACATCTAGTCATTCATGGTTCTAGGATTCTTCACCATTGTGATTAAACATGAGTATTGAACATGAAAAATAAAGCTTTAATACATTCCTTCATTTATCCTAGAAGCAGCTTAGAGGCTCAGTGAATAGACTGTTGAACCTGTTAGGAAGTTAGGAAGTCCTGAGTTCAAATCCAGCCCTGGATGCATGACTCTGAGCAAGTCACTTAACCTCTGTTTGCCTCAGTTTCCTCATTTGGAAAATGAGGATAATAATCTGTCCTATATCACAGGGTTGTTGTGAGGATCAGATGAGGTAGTACTGATAAGCCACATAGCATAGTGCCTGATGTGAAGCAGGCACTTACCAAACGCTCGTTCCTTCCCCCTTCCTTGAGGATCTTAACTCAAAGGCTTATAATGTGATTGTGGGAAATCACTTCATCTCCCTAAGGCTTAGCTTGCTCATCTGTAAAACTAGGGAAAAATACTTGTATTGCTAACACCCCAGTTCTGTTATAGACTCTTTTATTAACATTAAAGAACTGTGTTAGAGTGAGCTGTTACTATCTTCAGGAAGAGAACTATGATCATATGGGTCCAATTGATCCTGAACAGAACAAGAGAATGCATGGGATGGCTTTTGACCTTTTCATTTTTATCAGTTAGAAATCCCTTTAGGTAAGACACTGGATCACGTGCATTCTTCAGGTCCCCTCCCCTCTCAAGGACTTCAGAACATGATACTGTACCCTAATTCACCCCCTAAAAGTCTACCAAAAGTGAGGGGATGGGAGGCACTTAAAGAAATTTACTCAGTTACATGTACTTTGAACTATTACACCTAATGAGTCAACAACCATGCTCTTATAAAATTAGCTACCAGTGCAAAATTCCCAGATACTCTATCTGCTTTTGTCCTAAAGATGATAGAAAGAACATAGTGATAACTTCAGTCGTGTCCTTAGAGACCTTCTAACCCATCCCTTCATTTTTTCATAGGAGGAAACTGAGGCCTAGAGAAGGGAAGAGACAGTTTACTTGCTAGTTTAGAAGAAGAATGGAGTTGGGAGTCAAAAGGCCTGGGTCTGAAAATATTATGTGACCCTGAGCAAACCATTCAAACCATTTTGAGCCTCAGTTTTCCCATCTACAAAATAGGAATGAGAATATTCACACTGCACACTGCCTACGTCATAGCACCTTTAAGTGCTATGAAATGTGAGCTAGGCGGCACAGTAGATAGAGTACCAGGCCTCAACTCATGAAGACCAGAGTTCAAATCTGGCCTCGGATACTCTCTAGCTGTGTGACCCTGGGCAAGTCACTTGATTCTGTTTGCCTCAGTTTCCTCATCTGTAAAATGAGCTGGAGAAGAAAATGGCAAATTACTCTAGTATCTTTGCTAAGAAAACTCCAAATGAGGAATCAGACATGACCAAAACAACTGAACAACAACAATTATGATTTGAACTCAGGTCTCTGGATTTGTGATCCTTTTCTTCCCTTTCTTCCTTTAAGAAAAAGAATTCTGTAGAATCAGATTATGCACCTTCACCAATGAGTGCACACCAAGGAGAGACTGGGGAGATCTCCAAAGATCCTGGTTTTTACTTTATTTCAATGAAAATAACTTGAATCATAAAATTTTAAAGTTGGATCAAACCTTAGACTACAGATTGTTAGACACAGAACATGGATTTAGTAGAACTGGAAGGACTTTCAGAGATCATCTAGTCAAGATGCTTTATTTTATAGGTGTGGACAGAGAGGCACCAACTAGAAGGTCACAGAACCTTATGATCTAGAGCTGGGAAGGATTTGAGGTGTCATGAACTTGCTTTAAGTCACACACAAAGTGAATCAGTGGCAGAGCCATGAGGCTTGTGATCGCTTCTAGGAAGTCCTTACAGAACCACATGGCTGTGCCTCCAAAAGGCCCTTCCTCATTCAAAAGCAAACAGCCCTAAAAGGAATAACAGATTAACCCTCAGATCTAAACACAGTGTCCTGTACATATTAGCTATACAATAGGACTTTCTAAATTGACTTGAATTTATTTTCTCCATCATTAGCACCTTACAAATGAATAATTTGTCAGAGAACAAACTAGCATCTTTGAAATCAAAGAGCAGGATCCTGAGGAAACAATAGGACACAGAGTAGCTAAATGAGAATTTAACTGATTAAGTGTCTAGAAATTAGCTAGAATTTCATTCATTGTCTACCCACTCCAGTGCACTGGTAAAAATGAAATGTTAGCTGCTTATAACACTACCTACTTGTTGCTTCCAAGGACTTCCAGAAAGAAATTCATCAGTTGGTGAAGTTAGTTCATAGAATCATAGACTCTCTAAGGGACCTCAAAGGCCATCTGGTCAACATTTTTCTCTCCTGAGTATATTTTATGGATGAGGAGACTAAGGTGTAGGAAGGAGAAAGACTCAAGAAATCACAGCCTCAGAGTTAGAAGAGGCTGTCCTGAAAATCTGCCTTCATACTCAGGTCATCCAATATCTGCTAGAAGACTTTATTGTATCTTTATTTATTTTTTAAATTTATTTTTATTTTTTCTCTCCTTCCCAGACCCCCTAATTTGAAAGGTAAAAAAAAGGAAAACAAAATACTTGTAACAAATATGCCTAGTCAAGCAAAAAAAAAATCATCATCCGTTGGTCATGTCCAAAAAAGTGTGTCTTATTCTGGATATTAAGGTTATTACCTGGTTTTCAGAAGATAGGTAGCATTCTTCATTATCAGTCCTCTGGAATCATGATTGGTCATTGCATTGATGAGAATTCTTAAGTCTTTCAGAGTTTTTCATTTTCACAGCATTAGGGCAAGAGGCTGAATTGCATTACAGGAAATCTTTGATTTTTCAGAAAGACCATCCATTTGTATGGTGGACCTATAACCTGCTGCTCAGTGGTATTAGTTCTACCTATTGGAGCTACATAGAAGATGACCCCTTCTTCTATAGGACAGCCCTTCAAAATTTGAAGACAATGGCTTACTTTAGTCTTTTTTAGTCATTCCTGATCAGTGTTTAGACACCATCCTAGGCAGGGAGTGGCTAATTGGCACAGTCAGGAGCAGCAAGAGAGCTAGTCAAATTCTATGAGGATCCTCTTTTTCCTAAACGATTCTTCCCCTCCCCAGGAGACACCACCTGGTATCTCTTTGCCTCATTTCCTTTCAAGTACTAGGAATGTTTGACAACCTCAGATTCTAAATCCCAAACTTCCCTTACCAAACATTATCTTTTCTTGTTTGATGGCAAGCTGTGCTTAATTCAGCCACAAGAATTGCTTTATATCTCTAATTAATGAATCTCATACGGGAAGTACCCAACAGGATTTTCAGTTTGTTGTGTTGAAAGATTCAGATCTGGACCCATGTGGTTACTTCTCTCCACCAATGAAGATCACTACTTAGTAGAGACAGTGACAAATTGGAGTATGGCCAGAGAAAAGTGACTAGGACATTAAGGAAACTCACTAAGATCCCTTCCAGTTCTAGACCTACAATCTGATGAAACTGAAGGTCATGCCATGTGGGGACTAGTTGAAGGACATGGGGATATTTTGTGTTCATAGGATTGTGGATCTAGGGCTAGAAAGTGACCTTAGAGGGCATGGAGCCCAAACTTTTCATTCCGTATATGAGAAAACTGAGACTGGGGGAGACAAAGTGCTTTATTTGTCCAAGGCTATACAAGTCATTAAGCATCAGAGGAAAAGAAAAGAATGCTGTGGCTGTAAGGGTAGAGATTGGGGAACAGTACAGTGATAATTATCTTTCAATATTTGAAGGGCTATCAGGGCAAAGAAAGATTCTATTAATTCTGCTTGGTTGTAGACGACAGAACTAAATACTGAACCAGGACTTGAGTTGTAGAGAAGCTAATTTAAGCTTGAAGCAAGAGGGAAAAAATCCTCTGGCCATCCTCCAGTTTGTCAATGTCTTGCTAAGTCACAGGCTGCATTGTTAGTACAGTACCCACATTCGTTAAAAACTGGATCTTTCAAGGTAGAGTGAGAATCTGAGTACTTGCTATCCAGAAGTGGAATGAACTACGGTGAGTTTCTCCAAATCAGAGAGAGGTCTTCTAAAAGACGCTAGGTGTCCCCTTGGGAATTTTAAAGAAGAGATTCCCATTCAGGTCAAGATTAGACTACACTGCCTCTGAGATTTCTTCCAACTCTGAGTTTTTGTGATTCTGTGAATTCGTTAAGAGTTGACAAGGTTAAAAAAAAATCCATAATCTAATCTGGCTACCTTGCTAGTGACAAGCATCCTTGAACCTAGCTGTGCTGATCCTCAGAACAGATGCCCAGCTCATACTTGGGCTAGAGCTGGGAAGGATTTAGGGTGTCATCAACTTCCCTAAGTCACAAGCAAAGTGAATCAGTGGCAGAGACATGAGGCTTGTGATCCCTTTTAGGAACTCTTTACAGAACCATATGGCTGTGCCTCCACAAGGCCCTGGGAGGGCTAACAGATTAACCCTCAGATCTGAACATAGTCTCCTGTACAAATTAGGTATACAAGAAGACTTTCTGAATTGAATTGATTTCACCAAAATTTTAGAGAGTACAAAATTTAAAAGATCCTACCAGTTTTAAATGTTTTGTATTTTCATTTTGATAGCCCTTATACTAATTCAACTACATAGGAAAACCCCCCAGCTTATTATCTTCTTAGCTACAATAAACAAGTAAAACTGGAAGTTAGGAGACAGTCCACTTACCCTCTGTATACATACACCTCCCCAGGTGAGCTCCTTCTCTATCTAACTCAGCCCTATTTACCCCAGAAGTCTAAGGCTGAGTGTCCCCAGTACTCCCACAAGGGGTTGATGCTGGAGGTTTCCTGTCATTGTGAAGAACTGAACTTTCTCCCAGTGGTGTGGTATCCTAAGGTGTCTGTCATGGGTCTTGGGGGTCACCTTTCTAGCTCAACTGAAGGTCTTGATTATTTCTTGTAATATCATTACATTATGAATTATAAAATCGATTTGAGGCCATTGCAAGTCCAGAGGGTATTTTCTACTACCTGGTCTAAGTCCCAAATTTATTCCTGTCAACTCTGCTTATATTCAGATGCTTGCCAACATATCAGAGCTTGTGTCCCGTTAACTCAGCATCTTTGACCTCATAGTCAGTCACCTCTGAAATACAAGGAGGCATCAATGAAGGACGTTGGTGGAGGCCAAGTGGGACAGCCTGACATAAAAGCACTTGATCAGTCTGAAATCTCCTGATTGTCCAAAAGCATGAGCATATTCCTATGAAAGGATGCATGTCAGGAGGAGAAAATACCTTGAAACAAGATACAGTATTTTAAAGGAAGTATGTAATATTAAGTTTAAATGGCATTCTTCATTCCTGGCTTCTTTTCTTCCTTCAGGAACCCATCCCACAGTCACCTGACAAGTCCCCCCTTATAGGAGGTAAGATTTTGAAATTAATAATGAATGTTTCAGTTGCTTGACTTATTGTAAAACTTTGTTGCTTTACTGTCAGAAGCAAAAAAGTGAAAGTCCTCAACAAACCCACATCCTGCTATAGCTTGGTCAGAGGATTGGCCTTCTTCTATGCTTGGGGGTAGAACTTGAGGGACCAAAGAGTGATGGCTTCCACTAAGAGCCATTTCTAGTGAAGAGACTGGACCTAGAATCAGAACATCAATGTTTGATTCCTGAGTTTGCCTCTGGGCCTCACTTTCCTGTGCAGTAGAATGAGAGAAGTCACTAAGTCTCCTTCTGCCTATGATATTCTGGGTTTTAAGATAGTCTCCACATACCAGTTATTAAACACAAATATTTCTTGTCATTAGATCCTCAGAATGAAAGTTTATCCAATAGGGAGTTGTTAGCTTTTCAAGGCAAGACCAAGGCCCTGAGAAAGTGACAGTCAGTTACTAAAGCATTTAAGTTCTCAGTATGTACCAAGTGACAAGGATATAAGGAAATGTAAGAACGTGGTCTCTTCCTGCACCAAGCTTGAATTCCAAAGGATTAGAAAATACATAAATAACTGCAAATATACAAGATAGAGACAGAGATCAACTAAAATTTGGAGGGTGAAGGGTAGAATATGGGGACCAGGAGAGGTCTTGGTGGAGTATTGTGGTGGGGCACCCTGGAGAAAGAAAGAACCAGGGGTGGGAGAAATGAGAAAATGCCAACATCAGATCTCACCAGTTTTATTGTTCTGCTAAAGGTATTAAAATTACAGGACCCACTAGCCAGAGGGTGACTTGAGTAATGTTGCCTTATTCCAAATAATCTTTTATATAAGGAAGCTATTTCTCCACCAGTGTCCAGAAGCCCCTTGAAGTAGTCAGTTCAAATTTATCATGTCTAATATAGCAATTTTTCCAGAATATAAATTCAATAGCACAAGGGCAAATCGGCCTCTCCTTTGCAAAAGAAAGACAAAAATAGAAATAGGTTACATTAATTTAGTATGCTATATCTATCACTTCATTTTATCCTTACAACAACCCTTTGAGATAGGTAGAGAAATACTGTTAATCTCATTTTACCAATTAAAAAACCAAAACTAACTACTGACTTAGTCAAGTACATTCATAATAGTGCTGGAGACTTAACACCTAACTCTTCTTATTCCTGGACTAGTCCTCATCTCATGCTAAATCTGTGTTTCTGCCAGGTGATTTAAATTCTATTTTTTTTTTTGCTCCATGACTTTCCATGTTTTTGATGCAGTTACACTCAGTTCTTGGCCCAAGAAACCCCACTGATACATAGATGAGGAGATGAGGAGGTACCCCACTTTAACATTAAGTCCCAAGGATGCTTTCTCTATGTACTAACAGAGGAAAAAAGCCAAAGATTTATCCATGATAGAATGAAAGCACATCCTTCATCTACTATAGTTTCATCCAAGAAAAGCATATGCAATGCACTGTCCTTTTTGCAAAACCTCAGAACAGAGGGGATTTACCACTCAATGGAGCCCACTATGGTGAACTCATCATTGGATCTTGCCAGGCCTCTTTTCAAAGTAGAAAATCATCACTGGGAATGCCTGGGGACAGACTTAAAACCCTCTAGGGAATCCTAGACCTTCACATTGATGTAAATTTTCTGCCCACACAATACTCAGAAACAGCAAATATTGAGCACCTCAACTGAGGTAGGAGTTTTTGTTCATACGAAAAACAAAAGAAAAAAAAAGATGATGAAATGTGATGAACCATCATTACAGGAAAACCACAAAAAGCAGAAGCCAAATATGCAGTGAAAGGATTTCTGTGTCCCAGTAGAATCCTCCACTTTCCCTGTCCCCAGGCAAGGCATACTAGCTAGTAGAATCAAAGAATAGTAAAAGGTCAAAGAAAGCTTAAATCATTGGTGTTAAACTCAAAAAAGAAATGGGGCCAATAAACCATACATAAGGATCCCTGAAGGTGATAAATTAAGACTTAGAAAACCACATATTAACATTATCTACGTTCTATTATATTTTTGTTTATTTTGTAATTAAGTTGAAAGACACAACTAAATTAATTAAAATAATTACATTTTAATCTGGTTTGGGTTGCTCTTAGGAATATTATTGTGGGCAGCCTCATGTTTGATACCAATGTCTTAAAGCATAGAATATTAAGCAATAGACTATGATAGCTGATAGGTATCCTAGACTATTAGAGCCCAAAGTAACCGCACAGCATGATAGCTAAAAGCTGGAAAGAACCTTGGAACATAAATGTCAGAACATGGATTATAGAAAGCTATGGAAAGGGCCTTAAAGCATATAGTGTTAGAACCCAGAGGGACCATAGGATCACAAATTTAGAACTGGAAGGGACCTTAGAGGTCATTTAATCCAGCTCTCTAACTGAACAGATATGTAAATTGAGGGTCACAAAGGGTGATTGCCTTGACCAGCACAATGCAGCTTATAAGTGAGGAAGAATTTGAAGTCGGTTCTCCAGAGCTGCCTTTCATAGTGTATAGAATCTTAGAGCCAGAAAATGTCTTAAAACAGAATGTCAGAGCTGGAAGGAACCTTAGAGCATCAACAGTGAAGGAGGGACGTGATGTAGTAGAAAGAATGAGATATTTAACGTAAGGAAGGATCTGTGTTGCTAGCTGTGTGACCCTCGATAGATCTTTAACCAATCTGAGCTTCAGTTTCCTCTTCTGAACACAAGGAAAACAAAGCCTATGGTATCTACCTAGTAGAATTATTGTGAGGAGGCAAATGAGATATTTTCCTAAAGCACTTTGCCAGTATATAAAGGTCTACAATTATTATTGTTGCTGTAGCTCAAAGGAACATATAAAAGTCAAAGTTAGAATAACCTTAGAAGGCAGAATGCTAATCTAGAAGTATGCATAGAACATTGAGTATTAGAGCTAAAAGGTACCCTAAAAGGGACCCAGAAAAAATAAAATGTTAGGACTAGAAGGGACCCTTAGAGATTGTCTAATCTGACCCCTTTGCATTACAGAGGGGGATCACTGATCTTGAGATGGAACTCCAGATTCCAACTCATCCAACTGGTTAATTTTCCAAAAGAGAGACTGATCCCAATGACTTGCCCAAGGTCACATAGTCAGAGGCAGGATTCTGAGTCCTTCTGGCCCCAGATTCAATGGTCTTTCCATTGTCCCCAGACAGGGGAAGTAAGTAGAAGAAATAGTCAATTACTGAGGAAAAAAAAGGAGGTGTGGAGGAGTGGAAACTACATAAAAATGTTAGAGCTGGAAGGAATGTGAAAGATCTTCTAGACCACAGAGGACTTTGATATTGTTATTGTTGAGTTGTTTCAGTTCTGTCCAACTCTTCATAACCCCATTTGGGATTTTCTTGGCAAAGATACTGGAGTGGTTTGCCATTTCCTGCTCTAGCTCATTTTACGGATGAAGGAAACTGGGGCAAACAGGGTTAAGTGACTTGCCCAGTGTCATTTAGTTAGTGAATATCTGAGGTTGGATTTGAACTCAGGAAGATGAGTCTTTCTGATTCCAAGTCCAGTACTATACTGTGCCACCTAGTGGTCCCAGAGGAAGCCTAGGGTTTCTTTTTGATTATTGAATTAACTTGTACTGAAGTTCGAGAACTTGTTTTGTTTTGTTTTTTAACTATTTCAACAGAATCAATTTCCTTCAAAATCCTATATATTTTATTTTATATATTTGAAAACATTAATATGAGAAAGGATCCATAAAAATCACCGATTGCAAAAGGAGTCTGTGATACATAAAGAAAGATTAAGAATCTCTGACCCAGAACAACTCATTTTACAGATAGAAGAATAAAGCCCAGATAAGGTTAATCAATTTTCCAAGGTCACACAAGTAGCAAGGACAGTTTGGATTCCTCTGACTCCAAAATCAATCCTCTACCACAAAATACTTCCTTCTCTAAGTGAGTCCTGGAGCATAAAGTCAAGCCCTAATACAGCATTTAAGTCCAAGGCCATATGATATTTATAGGAAAGATATTTGGATCCCTTAATTCTACCTTCCTCTTGAAGACCCCTCAAACTCTCCCAGAAAGGATGGGTTATTCTAAAACCTCTGAAGCTGTAGTTTCCTTTAAGGTCATTCCCTCAGACATCACCTGGTGGTATCCAAGGGAATGGGGAAGCTTTAAATAGCACAGGAATAGAGTCTTTTAATGGAAAACAGAAGATCCATCTCTCTAGTCATTGCCCTCCAATTTAATAGGGATCAGAAGCTGTCTTTTCCCACCACTCTTGGGACAGGACTAATAGAACCTGCCCTGCCAAGGGTAAACATGTGATTACTATAAAGCAGCACCTTAGGCCTTACCAGGCCCTGACACCTAGAGAGCATATTATCTACCTACCAGATCTAGGGCTGATGTATCATTACAGAACCCCAATTATTCCTGACTTGTGCAGTGGCAGGATCTGGTGGATGTACCTGAAATCATCTGTTGGCAAACTAGAAATAATGAGCTTTGGAAGGTTAATTGAAGGCTTATATCCCAGACTGCTTTAACTATCTCTCCAGTATTCAGTCTAATAGCAAAGTCACAATGAGGGACAAGAGGGACTATTTCTTTCATTAAGTCTTTTTTCTAATAGGAAAGCTTTTTTAAAAAAAATAGATACGCTTGAATCTCCATATCTTGGAGTATTAGATTTTCCATAAATATAGTAGATGGCTAAAATGTTCCCAGTTTTCGCCCTGAGAAAGTCCAATTCCTTGGACCCTCTTAGCTCTACAGAAATGTGAGTAGCAAAGAATGATCCTTCCTAGTGGTATACAGTAAATGTTTATCAACTGACTCTCCCAGAAAAAACAATGTACATCCATTTAACCACCAAATTTCTATTCATTCTTCCCCTCTGATGTTTCTTACTCCCTTCTCTGACATCCCTTTCCCAGGGTCTCCACCTTAGTTCAGGGCCAATTAAAATGTTAGAATTAAGTAATCCAAGAAGGTTTGATACTTGAGGGCAAGGAGGGGACATGAATGAGAGATGAATTTAACTCTTTTATTTAGAAAAATTCTATTTTTGAAGTTGCCCTGGAATATTCAGGTGATAATGGTAGGAACAAAGCTTGAGACAAAAATGTATATTTGAAAATTATCTTCAGAGATGATAGTTGTGAAATTCTGATGATGGTACTATCTGACTCAAAAACCTTCAATGGCTGACAGTTATCTACAGAATAAAGTCCAAATGCTATAATGTGGAGCTGCGGGGAGGGGAATGAATACAGGCTTAAATGTTTAATCTACATTCCTAACATTATCTCCATAATTTTCCCAAGTCTAGACAACAACAACAAAAATAAAACAAGTCTTGATCTGTAGCATTGGCTGAATTATAAGATATAAATGCTCACACTGAAAATTTAACCACAGGCTCTTACAAAGCTGTCTAGAGCTGCTCCAACTCTGAACCCTCCTCACTTCACTCATTGCATTTGCCTATGAAAAGAGAGGCTGAAGGCAGAAGTGATGCTGAACTGTGTTATTTATTGCACAGCATCTTCCAGACAATTCAGGTTTCCCCTCCTCTCCAATGGTTATCTTCTGCTCCAATATGCCAGGATCCTCTTTATGGTCCTTGCACAAGGGCCCGATCAATCAATAAGTATTAATAAGTGCCTATTGCATGGGCATTGCATGGCATGGTGGCTAGAGAGCTGTCTCAAAGTCAAGATGACCTGGGTTCAAGGCTCACTTCAGACACATGTTCTATGACCATAGAGAAATCATTTAACCTCTCAGGGCTCCAGGTAACTCTCTAAGATTGTAAGTTGCAGAGAAGGTGCCCAACTGCATAGATAGAGGGAATTCCCTCATGCTCTCCCTCAGAGAGTTCTCTATATGTCAGTGAAATTATAGGTTCAGTCCTTGTCCAGTGTGTGTCAAATACTATACAAGAGTCTGGGATTATAAAGACATAAATGACACAGTCCCTGTCTATTCATTCTATCCATCCCAAATCCAGGGCTCTTTCTACTCTATCAAATAAGACCATGAAATTGGAAGAAGCAGAGGAGAATTAGCCTAGGATAGGCAAGGGAGGGGAGGGAAAGAACAACACATAAACATAAAAGTATGTGGAAAACAAGCATTTTCAAAATTCAGGGTGTTCTAAAAGTCTCAGTGTAGTCAAGCTGTATTGAGACTTTTAGGACACTCTTTATGTGCAAAATGAATATAAAGAAATGCTGATAGAAAGGCACTAATACTCATTTCCCCCTAATCATCTTTGTTCATACTTTCCACCCCCACATGAAACGCCCTCAGTCCTCTTTACTTCTATTTCAAGGCTCAACTCAAGATGCACCTCTTTGATTAAGCCTTCTTGAACCATTCTAGTCCCTTTTGATCTGAATCTTCTTTAAATTCCTCTAGCATTTAAATTCCAAACCATGTAATCCATCCTTTTTATTTTTTTTTAAATTATGCATTCTCAGAGTTGGACTAGACCTTTTTCATAAAGAATAGCCCCATCTCCCATCCCCTCTAATACATCTCAAATGATAGCAGTGAGAGGTGGGGAAGAATAAGGGAAGGCTCCTCCCAGAACACATTTTGCAACAGGAAGCTCTTGCCTCTTGAGGCAGTTTGGTCCATATCTAGACCGATCTAATTATTAGGAAATCTCTGAGGGAAAGCCTGACTCTCCATAATTTTCACACACTGATCCTGATACTATGAGATATTTGAAAAGAGACAACCTTCTTCCCTCCCTTCCAAGATCTAATTATGAAAACATTGGAGGAGATGATTCCTAAGGTCCTTACCAGACTTGATTTTCTCCTTTTCTAATTTTGTTTGTGTGTGTCTGTGTGTCTGTGTATATATTTCAAAAAGGGCAGAAGCCACATTTCCAACTTGTATATCTATCCCTATAATCATATAGTTTCTAGGATAGAGCTGGGCATACATCATGTGCTCAAAAAGTATCTGTTGGCTGAACTCAATTTTTAGCATCTAGGTGGAAATGATGTCAGCCAGCATTTTCCTCATAGGGCTATAGTTTCCTGGAAGCAAGTGTTTCATCCAATAGAATATGTGGCTCTAGAGTCAATCATCTCATTTCCCAATTATTTGACTGAGAGCTCTGTCAATGTCTATGCCCTTCAGTAACAACAAGCTGAAATGGTGGGACTCAGGGACATTTGCCATATTCATCCAATAGGCCCAATATTTAAGCTGGGTTATGAGGCAGGAGGAATGAAATTGTTTATGGCTTCTTGGAGCTTAACCAGCTTGGGCACAATACCCAATTGCCCCAGAATCAGTCTGTCTGGGCTGTCAATATACAGTAGGCCTGGATCTGGAGGTTGGTTCTTAGTAGGATGCACGTGGCCTCTCCATGGTCAAGTTTACAGTTTTGACTTTCTATTTATGCTCCAGTCCATGGCTCTCAGTTTTCTTACATCCTAATTTCCAGGGAGTCCATGAGTTCCAGGAAACCAAGCTCACCTTTAACTCTATGTAGGCAAGTATCACCCCCCAAGAAGCTTAAAATAAGGGTGGCTGGGGAGTTTGTTTGTTTTTTTTTCCCTTAAACTGAGGGAAAAACTATCAGAACAGAAATCTAAAAGAGGTTAAAAATAGATGCTGTCACTTGAGTTCAGGAAGTATGAATCTTTAAAGATCCTTTTCTCCCCATCCTTGGGTTTCTCAGAAACCAGCTGATTTCAGTGAATTACACATTTTTAAAAGAAAGGAAGAAAGAGAGAGAGAGAGAGAGAGAGAGAGAGAGAAGAGAGGGAGAGAGAAAGGAGAAGAAGAAGAAGAAGAAGAAGAAGAAGAAGAAGAAGAAGAAGAAGAAGAAGAAGAAGAAGAAGAAGAAGAAAGGAAGGAAGGAAAAAAGGAAAAGAAAAAAAGAATGGAAAGAAAAGAGAGTTAATATTTAAGAAAGACAAGTCCAAACATGCCAGACTTCTGATATATATCTATATATATATATATATATATATATATATATATATATATATATATATATCACCTGCTGTAACTGATACCACCTCAGCCAAAGTGGGGTGAGGATGCTTTCATCAGATGAGGGAGTAGCTGAGTCTGGGTGTGATATGCTGTTTCAGGCCAGGATTACATATCTTATCTTCCCATCTAACTCAACCTGCAGGGTGTGCCTGGGAATGAGGCTATGAGGGTTGGTCTCTGGTCTCTAAAGTCCCTTCCAGGTCCTAAAGAGAATGGTCAAGTCACACAATCATAATGTTAGAGATGGGAAGGATCTTAGAGTAAGCTCATTCAATAAATCCATTCATTGGATCAGGAAGTATTTATTGGGTACCTACTATGAGCTACTATGGGCAGGTCACTTCCCTCATTCAGGCATTTGCTTTCTCATCTAACAACTTAGGGGTTTGGACGGCATGATGTTTAAAGTGTTTTCCAGTTCTTTGATGATATTAGGTTCATAGAACTGTCCTTGGTACTATGGAGGCTACAAAGGAAATGAAAAATATATTTTTCATCCCCCAGGATCTTACAATCTGTTCAAAAGACATTGTGAATAGAGTGCTGAACCTTGAGTCAGAAAATACTATAAGGAAAATGCTGGCATCTAATCCTCTCTCTGACACTCATTAGCAATGGGACCACAGACAAGTCACTTAACTTCTCTCTGCTTATCTGTTACATGGACATAGTAATACCTGCAGTAGCTACCTCACAGAGTGGCTTTTAGGTCCAAATGTGATTATGGATGTTAAAGCTCTTCACAATGAATATCAGCTATGATTCTTTGCAAGGGGAAATAAGGTGACAACAGTAATGACTCACATTTGCTCTTTCCACTCTATCACACAAGACCATGAAATTAGAAGAAGCAGAGGAGAATTAACCTAGGATAGGCATGGAATGTAGCCCTGCCTAGCCTTCAACACCAAGGATAGTGCTTGGCTGGAGCCTTCCCCAAAATAAGATTCATGAGGGTGCCTTAGTACAGTGCCTGATGATGAGTACTTAATGAAAGTTTATTGAATTAAGCAAAATTCATCAAAAAGGAGAAGGGAATAACTCAAATGCCTTTGGATTTTAATGCTCCAAGTATAGGCTGAGTTTTGTTTTTTTTTTTTTCTGTAGGGATTCCCCCACCCCAACAATGCCTTCCTGCAGACAGTAGAGAGAACTATTGGTGGCTCAAGCAGTTCAGGCCTCTTCTAACTGCTCTCCAACTTACTAAGTCATGTGAGCAGCAGTGTAGTTTGACTTCCTTAGTGCTAAGTGCAGCAACAGAAATTCCAGCTGTGCTCATAGAAATCCTGATGGGGGAGAAGAGATGGGCCAAATATGCTCTTTTCCTGTTTCTTATATGTTAAGCTGATTTTCTTTTGTCCATGCCAGAGTGATTTTTTTTACAACTTCCACAAAAGCTCCCAAGACTGTCCACTGAATACCGAAAAGTTTAAACCTTTGATTCTGACATTCAAGACCTCCACATTCTGACTCCAACCTAGTTTTATTCATGCCTCTCATTTGCTTATATCCCAGCCTGAGTGGACTATTAACTATTCTCATTCATATACTGTCCTCATGGGATCATAGATCCAGAGATAAAAAGCCACTCAGAGGCTCATCACTTGTAACTTTATCTATTGTAATAGCCTCCCAACTGGTGTCCCTGTTTGCAATCTCTTTTCAACCTCTTCTCCATATATCTGTGACAATTTCATTCCTAGGGTCTTTCTGTTCATGTCAGTCCTCTGCTCAAAAGCAGGTCCTTGTCCCCCATGACTGAAATAGACTCTCTCTCCTCTTCCCCAATCCCAACCTCTATCTATTGAAGTCTTCTCTCTCCTGGAAGGCTTACTTCCAGTTCAACCTTTTCTCTGGCTCAATCTCACCTTAGGAGAAATGGATCAATCAATCAATAGCATACCTACCAAGTGAAACACTGTGCTAGGAACCTCTGTCTTCTCTTAGCCTTTTTCCTGAACCTTTCCTTTTCTCCTCATCTCACTTTATCTGGGAATACCATAGTTATCTGGGTCTCATTAGTTCTTCCTCCCTCCTTTAGACCTAGAACAGGACCCAAGTCATCTCTTTGTATCCCTCAGCATAGTGTACTGAATGAATGGGTGGGGAAAAAAACAACTTGAACTCATAGAATATAGAATTTTACAACTGAAAAGGACCTTAGAGAGTACCCCCATTCTTTATACAGATGAAGAAATTGAGACCAAAGTTAAACAGTAACTTGCACAAAATCACACAGTAAATTAGTAGCAGAAGTGGTACCCAGTGACCATTGACTTCTAATCTAGAGCTCAACCACTACTACCTTTGCACAGAATGTAGCTTCTGAGCTTAGCAAATTTCATAATGAGTTGGTGTTTATAAACACTAAGCACTTTGGCAGGGCTGCCAGAATAGACTGGTCAGTCAATGGTCACTATTTAACTGACTAATCATTTCTACCAAAATGGTTTAACTGATTTGAATTTAGTACAGACATAACAGGAACCAGGCTTTTTAGATAGTCAACTAGAGAAACCCAAGTTCTCCTAACCAAGAAGTGTATAACTTCAAGGCCCGAGTCCTGGGTCTAAAGGTCTAGAGAAGCAGTCAGGGTCAGGCCCAGTAGTCCCATATGTAATAGCATCTTCCAATCTCTTCAGCCCACTTGAACTTCTAAGTAACTGCTTGAGCTGATCCATCAGTTTCAGGGCAAAATTGTGGGGGTGGGGGAAAAAGAAAGGAGCAAAAAATTGATGAGCTAAAGGTCACAGACCTTTTCAGAGAGTATCACCAGATATAGACTCATAGCCATTAAAACACAGATGTCTGAATCAGCAAACATTAGCAATGAAAGGAATCTGAGCCCCAAGGAAGTAATTTCTTCAAGTTTCATTAAATAATATAATGATATAATTTTGTAGTGCCAAGTATATCCCAGGTTCAGATGATACTATGAATAGAAGCAAAATCTATTAGGAAAAAGGAACACAAGTTTTTGTTGTTGTTTTTGAAAACAAAAAGCATAATAACTATCCAATCCCACAAACATATATTAAGCATCTGACATTTTCAAGATAAGGTTTAAGACCCTGGAATGCAAAGAAAAAAACCATCGTCCTCAAGGAGTTTGCATTCTACTGATAGAATGGATGTACAGAAGTAAATAGATACAACTAAATTTGGTGAAGACCCAAGAAGAATAGTGGAGATGAGGGGACATATGTGAGATATTTTGTAAAGGGAGAATCAACTTAGGACTTAGAAACCAACTGGATGTGGGAGGTATGGGAGATGTAAGAGTTTAAGATGACTCTGATAGGGGTATCCTCACCAGAAATAGGGAAATTTGGAAGAGGGATAGGTTTCGGAACAAAAATTGGGTTTGGTTTTGGATGTGTGGAGTTTCAGTTGTTAATGAGACTTCCAAGTGGACATGTTTGGCAAATGAGGTGGTACTGGAGTCCAGGGGAGAGGTTATGACTGTTAGATATAAACAAGTTGAACTCATGGGAGAAGATGAGTTTACCAAGGGAGAATGTTTAGAGAGATAAGAGGGTGTATGACAGAATCTATAAGTATACTCCTTTGAAATGGGATGAGGGAGGAAATGGATGATGGATGATGATTCAGCAAAGGAGACTGAGAAATAGCAATCAGGTACACAAAAGGAGAACAAGGAAAGAGAGCGTCATGGAAATCAAGGAAGGATAGAGCTTCTAAAAAGATAAGACAGTCAGAACTTTCAAAAACTACAGACATCAAGGATGAAAGCTGAGAAAAAGCCAAAAAATGCAAGTTAAAAGACAATTGCTGATATGCTTGGCAAGGTGGTGGTATTTATTTTAGCATAGCTCCTCTACCTCCAATCATCTCAAATAAGAAGAAATTTGCCAGATTTGTAGTAATTAAAGGGCAACTAGGTGGTATAGTGGTTAGAATGCCTGGACTGGTGTCAGGAAGACTCATGTCCTTGAGTTAAAATCTAGTCTCAGATACTTACTAGCTTTGTGACCCTGGGCATGTCACTTAACCCTGTTTACTTCAATTCCTCATTGGTCAAATGAGTTGGAGAAAGAAATGGCAAACCATGCCAGTATCTTTGCCAAGAAATCCGCAAATGGGGTCACAAAGAATTTAACATGACTGAACAATGACAACAATAGTAGTTAAAGATTGGTCATCAGTAAGAGTAGACAAAATACTACCATGCAATGCAGCATCTTCCAAATTAGCAAAAATAAATAAATAAATAAATAAACCTGAACTACCTAAAGGTCTCACTAACCTAAACTACTCCCTTCTTCCTCCAACCCTATTCTTCTACCTTCCAGCAGTGAACCCTCAACCAAGAAGTGAAAATCTGTGGTCTTAGCCAGTATTGCAACAGAAAGAGATTGTGTAGGATCAGGAAAGAGAGAAGAGAGAATGGTATTGCAGAGCTGGCTATAGGGGAAGTGGCTTCTGTATCTGAGGGGAAAGACCTAGAAACCTAGCTGCTTCCATTCATCTCCTGGTAGGATTTATATATGTCATGGACCAAGCCAGATCCCCAAACCTGCACACTGATCGACCTCCAAAGTAACATCTTTCAATGATGAACCTATTTATCAATGAAAAGATCTGAATATGAAACTTCAAAAAAAAAAAAAGAGAGAGAACCATTTGAGTGATTTATTTACCAAAATGGGACTGAGCCATCAAACTTGTTTTGTACTGGAAAACAGTGGCGGTGAGTGGCCACAGCAGAGGAAGCTGGAGGAACAAAACATTGAGTAGATAAACCTAATAAAAGCTACTAGGGATTCAATTCAACTAAGATTTACTGGATTGTAAAGTTTGCAAAACTAAAAGGGTGGATAAAGGTCCACACCCACCCCACCCTACCCCCAACAGGTAAACCAACAGTAAGATTCATATAACTGGAAGGAAAGATGAGGAAAAATTCCTCAAAAAAAAATCACGAAAGAGTGAATAAATATTGTAATGTTAAAGAAAGTGAGTCCCCTTCCCTCTAAAAAGAAAGAGACAGAGACAGAGGCAGACAACAAACAGTAAATTTGGAAGATTTCATAGAGATCATCGAAAAATAGTAAGAAACTCCAAGAGAGCATAAAAGAAAAAAAAAGCTTAAAGAATATATTAGGATCGAAATTAAGTCAGAAATTGGAGTTCTCAACTCATCAACAAACAAGCATTTATTAAATATTTAATATAAGTGAAAGAAGTAGGAAGAAGAAAAAAAAAATTCTCGCCATCAAGGAGTTCACATTCTAATGAGAGCATATACACATCTATCAATACATACAATATACATACAAAGTAGATACAAGATAAGCTTAGAGGAGAAGTCATTGCCCTCTGAAAGAACTGGGAAAAGACTGCTACAGAAGATGGGAGATGAGCTGAGTCTTGATGTAAACCAAGGATTTAAAAAGGCAGAGATAGGAGGAAGATAAACAAATACACAGCTTAAAACATACAAAGGAAAATCTCAGCAAAGTAGTAGCTATGAACAACAGTGTGACAGAACTGGAATTCAATAATAAGCGAAAGAAAAACTGGTGGAAGAAAAGTCAAAACCAATAATTCTGGAAGAACACACAAATGCTATTAAAGTCAAAGCAAGTGAACTTCAAGAACAAGAACAGGAACAGGAACAATAAACTTTACTTGACCCTGTCATTCCCAAAAGCCATTGTCTTATTACTCACAGAATTCACAGAAATTCACAATTGGAAGAGATACTGAAAGCCATCTTATCCAAACCCTACCTGAAGAAGAATTTCTGTCTTATATCCAAGAGGTCATCTAGCCTCTGCTCAAAAACCTCCAGTGAGGAAAAAGCATACTAACCTCTGAATCATTCCATTATTCAGAAGAGCTCTAATTGTTAAGTTTTTTTTCCTTACACCAACCCTAAATTTTCTGCTTGGTGATTCCATCCCAATTCTGTCCTCTAGAGCCAAGATTAACAAATCTAATGTCCAATTCTATTCGAGATTTCAAATGTTTGAAGACAATTATAATATTCCCCACCCAGTCACCCAAATATTCTTTTCTCTAAGATATAGCATTTCAACCAATCTTCATACAGCATGAACTCAAGGCCCTTCACCATACTTGAGTGCCTTCCCTCCAGATACTTTCTGGCTTATCAAAATTCTTGCTAAACTTTGATTCCAAAAAGTAATAAGAAGGATAAATTTAAAGCCTGCATACCATATTTAGGAAATAATTTTTTTTTAAAGTTGCCCAGAAGTTTTGAAAATAGAGATCAAAATACTAATTGATAGAACTAGTAGGTTGTTAACAGAAGGAAACTCCTAGTTTAAAATTCCAAGGAATGTTGTTGATAACTTTCACATTTTCAGCACTAAATAATGAGTTTTGAAAGTGACCAGGAAAAAGGCCTTCAATTCTGAAGGAAAGTAAGTTGTAATAGATCAGGATTACTTCAAATCAACAGTAAAATATATAGAACAGTTGAAAAAGTAAAGGATCTCAGGATCTACCTCCAAAGTAACATCTTTCAATGATAAACCTATTTATCAATGAAAATATCTGAATACGAACCTTCAAAAAAAAAAAAGAACCATTTGAGTGATTTATTTACCAAAAAAAAAAAAGGAATAATTTTCAAATACTACAAAGAAAAGAAACACCCTAAAGACAATAAGTAGAATTATCAAGAAAAGGCTAAGCAAAGAAATCAATTATCTAATTTTCCAGATCAAGACAAGCCTACTATTTTTTAAATCTAATTGAAGTTTGAAAGAAAAAGTAAAGAAAAATTACTAAAGAATAAAAGAATAGAGTGGGCTAAAGATTTAAGGGACCTGAGACAGGAGAAAGGAAGATGAAAGAATTGATTTAATAGTTTATGAACAATAAACCATGCTATCCTACAAGTAAATCAATCATTTCAATGTAGGGTAGTGGGATAGCATAACTGTAAGCTACTGAAATGGGAAAAGGGAAGGCAAAATATGGGGAGAGGGAGGAGTCCTGGGAATGAAATTCAATCCATCAGATGTATGTGTAAAAAATGGATAATAATCTTTTAGACTCTCAAAGTATATGAAAGGTTGTTAGAGAGTTAGGTAAGAATAATGGAGAAGAAGGAATCAGAGGCAGAAAATGAAGATTGATCATACCTTAGAAAGAGAAAGGAAATGGTGTCATTGAAATATGTTTCCATGGTGGGAGGAGGTAGAAGAGAGACAAGTACCTCATAATACTAAAGTACCTCACACATTGGTGTGAATGAGCACATTGAGAGCCCTTACAGAACAACTCATTCTGAACAAAGGCTGTGTTTCCCAATAGAGCAACTGAACTCAGGAGAGAAAATATACATGTACTATCCCCTAGGGATGACAGAGAGAGCATGGTAGGGTGGAACAATGTGAACACTGGGAGGGGTGATTGCTCAATGTAAAGGCAGGAGATAGGGTCAGACCTCCTGACTCAGAGTATAGACTGACTTCCTCAATACAACATTACCTCTTTCTTAATATATCAAAGAGTGAAACACAAAAGAAGACTCTACAAAAAAATAATAAATAGAAAAAGAAAAAAATAAAGGGAAGATAAAAGTAATATCTCAAAATGAAGGAATCCAGGAAAGGGATAGAGGAGCAAATTCAACTTTTGTTTTTCAGAAGCCCTACATGTCATGAGGGACATGTCAAGAATAAAAAAGAAACATATAAATGTATGGCCATTAATTAGAGAATAAAATTGAGAATAACCAAATAAGGATAGAAATAAGGAAGAGGACAGAGTAAATGAACATTTCTCAGAAAAAAAAGTGCTATAAAAGAGTATTATATATGTTAAGAGGTTGATATAGAAGAATGAGGGAGGAGGATTTGGATAAAGAGAAAGAGGTGAAATTAGAAAGGAGAGAGAGAAATTAGCAATTTAAGTAAATTTAGCTAATAGCTAAAAGCTGGGGACACCCAGATATTGAAGTTTTTGGTCAGCAGCACTTTAATTGCAAGATAGCATTTATTGAGAAGTACTGAATTAACTAATTCCAATGAGCTTAAGCACAATTCCAAGGATGGCTGATCCTAATTAAAATTTTTTGTATATGTTATAGAAATAATTGTCCTCCCTGCTCTTTTGATAGTATACCCTCACCTCTACCCACCCCCCAATAATATACTATATTATCTGGGAACCTTAACTTCAAAAGAAGAGAATGATTTTAAATATCTACTATTCCACCCAGTAAAAGCAAGAACACAAAGCCCTTCATCTGGAATGGGAGTCTTTTTTGCACTAATAGGAAAAATAAAACTTCCTTCACAAAATACCAAAAAGACAATAATGCCAATTCAGTAACTGGGATTAACATACTGAGAAGCTTGAAAGTAGTTACTGATAGATACTACCAAAGATTTTAAATAATCAAAGTTTCACATCAATGAGTTTGACTAAATATTCTCAGGGTAGAGTTAATAAAATATATATTCTAAATTATCTCCCACAAAATCTAATATCTAAGATATATGCTATTTAACAATAATAGAAGACAAAGAGCCATTTCCCAATACATAAGATGTTGAAGTATATTATAACACAATTTTCAAAGGAAGAAATGGGAACTATAAATGACATTAAAATGCTCCTAATGGCTAATAGTGATTATTCATTACTACTAGTAAGAGGAATGTAAGATAAAACAACTCTCTGAGTTCTCACTTTCATGTGTTAAAGGGACAATGATTTTTAAATGTAGAAATACATAATCAACATTAGATTGTTGGGGGGAAATAGGTACACTAATATGCTGTTAGTGGAGTTATAATCTGGGTCCTGTTTTAAAAGGCATTTTGGTTTTATTTGAGAAAAGTCATATTTTTCTGACCCTTTGATTCAGTAATCCCAGAACTGGTCACAGAGCCCAAGGACCTCAAATATAAATCTATCATTTATGTACCAAAATATAAAGAGTATCATTCAGGGTTGTGGTAGTACATATTTAAGAATTGACTTTCTGGGGGGGGGGGTGGGAAATATATGCATGATATACTTTTTCTGTTTTGGGAGGCAATCAGAATTAAGTGACTTGCTCAGGGTCATACAGCTAGTAAGAGTATCTGAGACCAGATTTGAACTCAGATCCTCCTGACTCCAAGGCCAGTGTGCTTTTTCTACTGTACCACCTAGTTGCCTTATGATTTGCTTTTTTAGTTTAATCTACATTATTAACATCTTCTCCACCACTTTTTTTTAAAGCAATTGGGGTTAAGTAACTTGCTCAAGGTTACATAGCCAGTCATTATTTATGTGTGGGTGCTCATTTTCTGAGGCCAGATCCGATCCAGGGTCATCCCAACTCCAGGGCCGGCACTCTTAACTCACTGCACCACCTAGCCACCCCTCCACCACTTTTTAAAGTCTAGACAATGAACAATAACTCAAGTTCTGATTTTTAGCCAATTTCTGAGGTATAAATGTTTACACTGAAAATTTAACAATCAGCTCTCACAAGTTGGCTTTAGCAGGTAGAAAAAATAGGAAACGAAGTGGGACCTCATCATTTGGGGAAGAATGAAACAAAGTATTATATGTTAATATAATGGAATGATACAATGTTATAAGAAATTATGAATATGGGGAGGCTATGTGTTGCAGTGAATAGAGCACCGACCCTGGAGTCAGGAGAACCTGAGTTCAAAACCGGCCTCAGACACTTAACACAAAAACTAGCCATGTGACCTTGGGTGAGTCACTTAACCCCAATTGCCCTCCAAAAAGCAATAATAATAAAAATAATTTTAAAAATTTTTGAACATGAGAGAATCAGAGAAACATGTGAAGTCTCATATGAACTACTACAGATCCAATAAAGCAGAGTGTATGTGAGTATAATGCTGTAAATCAAAACATGAATCAAATATGGCAAAACTCCAATTAAGTAAAATGTCATAGAGGACAGTTGAGGAAACCTACTCTGTGCAGAGAGCTGAGGGATACAGGTGCCAAATGCTGTAATACTGTCCAACATGACTGCTGGGTGAGTTGTCTTTCCTTACCTACTTTTCTTTGTTCGGCATGCATATTGAGAAGTGACTCTATAGTAAAAAGCAATTTTTAAAGACCATTGATAGTCCTCAAGAAAGCAATTTCACTATGGTGATGAGGTCTGAATCCCTTGGGTGATGAGAAAATGAAGGCAACAAGTATGAAGAATAATTTCTAAGAGTTTAGCAATAAAAGGAGAAATGGTATAAGATGATGGTTTAATGTTATTGCAGGGTCAAAGCCAGTGGGGATTTGTCTGTTTTCCAGGGATGAGGAAGACCTGAGCATGTCTATAGGTAGGCAGGAAGAAGCCAATAGGGAATAAAAAGGAAGGGGGTGCTGGGGAAGGGAGAAGAGAGGAGAGGGGGAGAAGAGAGGAGAGAGAAAAGAGAGGGAGAATAGAGGAGAGGATTAAAAGAGAGACAGCGGCAGAAAGAAAGGGGGAGATGGAGAGGGAGGAGGAGGGAGAGGAGGAGAGAGAACAGAGACAGTGACATAGAGAGAGATAGAGAGGGAAGTACCAGAGGAAACATGAGAGAATGCCATGAAAAGAGAAATTTCTTTGCCTCAGCAAAGAAATAGGCCACCTACCTCTTCTTCAGAAACTGGAGTACAGGATGAAAGGACAATTGAATATGTAAAGAGATTTGAGGTAGGGAGGAGATAGGAGGGTGGATTCACTCCCTATCTTCATAAAATGTTAAATGGTTTATATTTCTTTGGTGATATTATTGAACTTGATCATGATAGCTGTCCTTGTCTTCTCCCTTTGGAGAAAAGCCTCCCTCCCCACTGCATTGTAAGCAACTTGTCAATATCTTTTCTTCATCTCTCATTTTATATAAGCATGATTAGGTATTCATCACCATGGATATCGATGGGAAATAGTTAATGGCCAAAGAGGAGAAAGCCACTCCCCTGAAAATGGAAAATTGTTATTATTCTAAATCAAGGGCCATGGAGGGTTATCAGGAATATGTCTGCTGTTCCCAAAAGTAGACATAAAACTCTCATATTTCTCTGATTTTTGCTTTTAGGAAATTGCTCATTGGACATCTTAAGTATCCTGAAGAAGCCTCTAGGGACTGAGTCATCAGCATATCTACAAGGTCAGTAATTGAGTTCAATTTATCCAATCCTTCAAATCCTCCTTAAAATCCTAAATCTGTTTGTTGTTCAGTGGTTTCAGCCATGTTCAACTTTTCGTGTCCCCATTTGGGGTTTTCTTGGGAAAGATACTAGAATGGTTTGCTATTTCCTTTTCCATCTCATTTTATAGATGACAAAACTGAGGTAGAAGGGGTTATGTGACTTGCCCAGGGTCACACAGCTAGTAAGTGTCTGAGATCACATTTGATCCCAGGTCTTCCTGAATCCAGGACTGACGCTCTACCCACTAGGCCACCTAGCTATTTCCCTAACTTCTAAAGGTCATTTCCCTACTTAGTGACTGTTGAAGGTAGGAAGGAAAGAAGGAAGGAAGGAAGGAAGGAAGGAAGGAAGGAAGGAAGGAAGGAAGGAAGGAAGGAAGGAAGGAAGGAAGGAAGGAAGGAAGAAAGGAAAGAAGGAAGAAAGGAAGGAAGGAGGAAGGGAAGGAGGGAAGGGAGGAAGGGAACAAAGGAGGAAAGGGAGGAAGGGAGGGAGGAAGGAAGAAAGGAAGGAAGGAAGGAAGATGCATTTATTAAGAACTTATATACTAAACCTGGGGACACAAAAGCAATACATTTCCTCACATCAGAATACTTTCATTCCATTAAGGGTAGATATAATATACTATAAAAGGTAATAGTAGCCAAGGAGTTATGTTTTGGTTTTCAAAGTCACAGGGATAATGAGTGGAGCCTAGGGTGGTAACTTGGCACATCCTTTCCAGTAGTGATGGTAATATTGACTTAATTATGACTCCAGAGCTGGAAAGTGTAGGGTTGGGGGACAAGGGGGGTGCAGGGAGGAGAAAGTATGGTGGTGGTAGAGCAGCAGACAAGAAGATGGCCAGGATATAAAGTGAAGTATGATTGGATCTGGCTAGATATGAGGGAACAGGGGGACCAGGGTGAGAGTTCCAGGTATGAGTCAAAGAATCACTGAATTTTACCAAGCTTATATGACTTTTGACCATCTCCCTCATGGCTACTAAAGCAGATACACTCAATAGAATAACTGGTTCTAGGCCTTTATTTGTGCCAATGAGACATGTTAAATACAGTGCATACTGTTCTGCCTCTCTGACTGACATCTTAATGAACAACTCCAAAATCTTTTTTGCATGTTGCTAGACACTTCTATCAAGAGATAGGTGTTTGGAGGAAACATTAAAATGTGCTGCTGTTCTAAAGGCCAAGTGGAAGAGAAATAGAACATTAGACACAGTTATCTTATTTTCCCTTTTTAATTTGTTTTTGCCAGTGAATTAAATCTTACCCTTAGCAAATGATTTGCTTCAGAGATCAGAGAGAAAATGTATTTTATCTTCCATTGCAAAACAGAAACAGTATAGCAGCAGAAGTTAAAACTACTGACTTCAGCTTCTGTTTCAAAAATTAATAATAATAATAATAACTAGCATTGATATAGTGCCTACAATGTGCAAGGTACTTAAGTGTTTTTTTGTGGGGGATTTTTACAAACATCATCTCATTTGATCCTCACAACAACCCTGGGAGGTAGGTGTTAATGTTTTACCATTTTGGAGGTGATTAGGGGACAAGCTCAACCAAGTTCCTGCTTTTCCTCCACCACCTTGGCTCCACCTCCCTATTGCTATCCCATTTTACAGTTGAAAAAAAATGAGACAAAGAGGTTAAGTGACTTGCTGAAGGTCATACAGCTAGGAAGTGTCTCAGGTCACATTAGAACTCAGGTTTTCCTGGTTCCTGCTTCCATCTGTACCATCTAAATGGCACTTTATTGGTGAAGACTAGTTTTTACAAGGTCAGTCTCAGCAACACAGAGTTGTAGAATCTCAGAGTTGAAAGAGACTAAAGATCAGCTAGTCTAGCCTTTACCTGAAATCTCTCCATGATAATTATTAATAATATTAAAATAGATAACCTTGATGATATGAAATTGAAAAGTTTCTGCATGAACTCAATATAACTAGGACAAGAATAGAAGTAGTCAATTGAAAAAAAAATCTTTGTATCAAATATTTCTGATAAGGATCAGGTATCCAGTATATTGCTGTTGTTGTTTAATCACTTCAATCATGTCTGACTCTTTGTGACCTCATTTAGGGTTTTCTTGGCAAAGTACCAGAGTTTGACATTTCCTTTTCCAGCTCATTTTACGGATGAGGAAACTGAGGCAAAAAGGATTAAATGATTTGCCCAAGGTTACACAGCTAGTAAGTATCTGAGGCCAGATTTGAACTCAGGTCCTTCTGACTCCAGGCCTGGTGCTCTATCCTGAGCCACCTAACAAATGCATGAACAAAAGTCATTCCCCAATAGATAAATGGTCAAAGTGTGTGAACAAACAACTCTCAAAAGAATGGCAAACTATTAACATCCATATGGAAGAATATTTCCAATCATTAATAATGTCAAATCAAAGCAACTCTTAGTTTCACTTTATATCCAACAAATCGATAAAAATGACTAAAGATAGGAATAGTCAATGTTAAAGGGGTTATGGATAGACAGACACATTAACACATTTTTAGTAATGCTTTCTTCCTGGAAAATAATTTGCATATATGACTAAACATATCCATGGCCTTTAACGCAGAGATTGCACTTCTAGGAATATATAGAGTGAAAAAAGAAAGGTATATATATATATATATATATATATAGAGAGAGAGAGAGAGAGAGAGAGAGAGAGAGACACCGAGTGTGTGTGTGTGTGTGTGTGTATGTAGAGTATATATGTATAGAGTGTGTATGTGTATATCTATCTATAAATATATAGATATAGAGAGAGAGATGCAGAGAACTTGAAACCAATAGATGCTCATTGATTGGAGAATGGCTAAACAAATCATGATAGATTAATGTAATGGAATATCATCACTGTTTTATAGGAAATGGTAAATACAGGAAACCATGGGAAAGCATGCAATGGTGCATGGTTAAATAAATAGAACCAAGAAAAAAATATATATATATATAAAATGATTACAGCAATATAAATGGAAACAACAATAAAACATAGAAGCTGAATGTTGTGAAATCACAATAACCAAGCTTGGTCCCAAAGAAGAGCAAGGAATCTCTCCCATTTCTTTATAGAGGTCATAGAAAACTAGACACAGTGTCAGATATTTTTATTGTCTTATTTTGCCAAACTATGTTTTTTGTTTTTCTCTCCTTTATTCTTTATTATAAGAAATAGATCTTTGAGAGGAGAAGGTAGAGATACATTGGGAACAGTAGATGATGTAAAAAAACAAAAATATCAATACAATTGTATTTAAATAAAAATAGAAATTCCCTCTACAACATCCCTGAAAAGCGGCGATCCAACTTGAAGACCTATAGTAAAGGGGAATTTATCTTCTGAAGCCTCACATTCTACCTTTGAATATATTTAACTAATAGAAAGGGTTTGTTTTGCTTGTGTTTTCTCTTCTGTCAAACCTGTGGCACAATGGAAAGCCTGCTGCATTTGAAGTTCAAAGACTTGTTAAAATCCCAGCTCTGCTACTTACTACCTGTGAAACTTTGGGCAAGTTACTTCTTTCGATCTCAGTTTCCTCATTTAAAAATGAAGGCATTGGACCTGATGGTCTCTAAGCTACCTTCTGGTTCAAAATCTATGATCCAATGAAACTATGATCCATTAGATGTAACTTCCACTCATTGCTATAAGTTCTTGCTTTGGGGGCATACAGAATAAACTATGCATATGACAGTCCTTGGTAGGACGAGTAGGATGGTAAAGATCCTCAGCTTCATGGCCCAGGAGGATTATTCAAAGGAAGTGGAGATGTTCAGCTTGGAGAAGACTTGGGGAAATGGGGAAGAAGCTGTATGGGAGAGTAAGAGAGCATTTGAGGAACTACCATGTGCAGTTTATATTAGACTTGTTCTGTTGGACCCCAGGGGCTGAAATAAGGAGCAATAAGTGCAAGATGCAAGAAGGCAAATGTAGGCTTAACATGGGGAGGGGAGGGAGAAGGAGAGAGGAGGATGCTAACAATTAGAGCTATCCAAATGTGGAATGGGCTGTTTTAGGAGGAAGAGGGCTCTCCCTCATAGGGAAGGAAGGTGGGGCTTCAAAGGCTGGCTGACCACTTGATGGGTATGTTACAGGGGGGATTTTTTTATGTATGGGTAGGATGGTCACTAAGATACCTTCCAACTCTGAGATTTCATGGCTCAGTGAGTCTTTGGGATCTCTTAATAATCATCATGATAGTAATAGTAATAATATTAACTGCTAGCATTTACATGGTGATATAAGGCTTACAAAGTGCTTTAATATATTATCTCATCTAATTCTCACTACAACTCTAGGAGGTAGGTGCTATCATCACCCCCATTTTACAGAAAAAGAAACTGAGGCAGAGGTTAAATGACTTGTCATTTAACACACAGCAAGTGTCTAAGACAGGATTTAAACTCAGGTATTCTTGATTCTAATACCAATGTTCTTTCTATTGTGCCAACTAGCTGTCTCTGACAAAGATCCTGTAGCTACTGTATTCTCAAACACCTCCAATGTCTTGACTATTCTAATTAAGATCATCTAGACCATTTCTCCAATACATACAACAATCCTGGTTTCTTTACATTTCTATTTCCAGTTTCAAATCCAATACACAGTTCCAGACTGACCTGGAAGAAAGATGGCATCCTCAATGGCATTGGATATCACGATGGAAATCTGATCATCAAATCTCCAGGCTGGTACATCGTCTACTGCCAGTTGCAATTTGTTGTCCCGATTTGCCCAGAAGAGCCTATTGACCTGAATTTGGAACTTCTCATCGACAACCAAACAAAGAAGCAAGCTTTGGTTACTGTGTGTGAATCAAAAACAGGAACAAAGAACATCTACAGGAACCTCTCCCAGTTCTTTCTGGAGAAACTAAATGTCAACAATACTGTGTCCATCAAGGTCAGAGAATTCCAATATGTGGATGTAGGTAACTTTCCTCTTGAGAGTGTGTTGGCAGCCTTCAAGTATAGCAATTCCAACTGAGCAGCCTCATTTGGCCCTTGGAGACAAACCCTCCACCACACACATCATTTATAGCTTTTCATAGACTAAAAGGGGGAAAAAGCCTTTTCACTGGAGACCTTTATCATTAGATTAAGACCCCCAAACAGTGTGAAATATATGCCTCCCCCACTTTCATTCATCACTCTTTCTGTGACCATAAAACTGGCTCTTGGTGGAACTGTCTTTCAGAAGAGAGACAAAAGGAATTTCAATCACACAGCAGCACATTCCCCAAGCATCCATACCTAAAATTCCAAATCAGTGAAAGATTGATCAAGCAAGAAAGACTGGGCAACCTCTACCTAAAGTCTGATTTGGTGATGATGCCCAGAATATTACAGTAAATGGCTGGACCGGGCAGGGAATCACAAGGTCTGAAACACAATAGGGAGAATTCCCTACAGCAGGCCACTCCAATGCTAAGATAGGACTATGGGGAAAATGTATTTAAAAACAAGAGATGATTCAAAGCAAGACTAATTAGATGGGATGCTTAGCAAACTATTAACTAAGGCCTATATTTATTCCAATTAAGAGCAACCCATATCAAGCACATGCAAGCATTAGCCTCCTGTTGCCTTGAAACATCCAGTGCCATGTGTTCAATGGACGTTAGCTGGTGACAATGACTATACTGCATGGCAGTCAGAGAGGCAGCAAATGGCTGCTACTACAGATGCCTGGAGTCTTTCTCTTTTGAATGGAAGAGAAATAGCTGTATATGGATGGCTTGGACCCTCACCTCCCTTAGTATCTATACTGATCCCAATTCCTGCAAGTACTTCCCAGGAAAATAATTAGATGCAGGGCTAGGTAACTATGTTGGAAAGGGCAGAGTGGGAACCTTAATTCTTGGCAAGACTAGACTAATGGTTCACCATTGTGATCCTGAAGATAACTGAAGAAAATCCTAAATGACTAGAATGAACTTCACTGATTGGGTTGGGACCAAAAAGGTTGTGATAAACAAATCCCTCAGTGCAACAACTCTATCTGTAGCCACCCAGACATCTGGGCAAAAGTATACGCTTGAACAGATAACCCAAAGGGATGTGGCTTCATGCAGTAGGTGCATCCCTGTCTTGTTGTACAGAAATTAAAAGTTTTGTAAATCAAAATCTCTCTTCCATTGATTTTCATCAGAGCTTCAGAGACTCTCATGACTTTCCTTGGGTTTTTAGTTTCAGTGTTCCCCAGTTCCTCTCCTCTTATCTTTTGATCACACTCTCTCCCTCTCTCTCACCCCAATCCAGCTTCTCTGTTAAGCAACAATCTGTAAATACCTACGCATTTGGGAAAATCATTATTTCATAATCACTATCCTCACTCATCTCACTTTATGGTTATTAAGCACTTTCACATTCATTTCATTTAATCCTTACAACAGAAGGGAAAGCCAAAGTTCAGGGAAATAAAATTAATTTGCCTAAAGTCACATGGCTACTAAGTGTTAAAGTCAGGAGGAAAACTTGGGTCACTTGATTCAAACTCCCCGAATTGTCAGGAATCTTGTGACAAAGGTAAATAATCTTTAATAATAAAATTGGTGAATGTTTGTCCGAATAGTAAATGTAAAGTATTTCTTTGAGGTCTCAAAAAATCAACCTCCAAAGTACAATATGAAGAAGGCATGATTAGAAAAAGTTTGTCTAATAAAGGTTTTAGCAGACTGCTGTATGCTCAGTTTAAGTCAATAGTATAATTGGCAGTCAAAGAAACTAATTTAATCTAGGACTTCATTAAGAGAAGCATAGTTACTAGAGGAAAAGATTGGTTTGCTGTATACTGTCATAGTCAGACTGCACTTAAAGAATCGAGTTCAGTTTGGAGTGCCACCATTTAGTAAGGACATTGATAAGGGTGAAACTGTCCCAAAGAGGGCAGTCAGGACAACTAAATATCTCATATGACATATGAAAATTAATTGAAAGAAGTTGAGTTGTTTAATTTGGAGAAAAACTGACACAATAGGACTATAATAGCTATTTTAAACCATTTGAACAACTGTCCAGTGCAAGAAGGATTAGATTTGTTCTATTTGGCCCAGAGGGCAGAATCAATCAATCAATCAATCAATATTTATTAAGTATGTACTATGTGATAGGTGGCAGGTAGGTGGTGCAATACATAAAGCTCAGACCAGGGGTCAGGAAGCCCTGAGTTCAAATCAGGCCTCAGACAATGTGTGATCTTAGGCAAGTCACTTAACTCTGTTTGCTTCAATTCCTCATCTGTAAAATGAGCTGAAGAAGGTAATGGCAAGCCACTCCCATCTCTTTGCCAAGTAAACTCCAAATGGGGTTATGAAGAGTTGTATGCAACTGAAAAAGACTGAACCACAAAAATGCTCCAGGCACAGTACTACCTGCTAGGAATGTAAATACAACTAGAAAGACAGCCCCTACCCTCAAGGAGCTTACTTTCTAATGGAAGAAAACAGCATATAAAAGGAAACTTAAAAGGGAGATTGAGGGGAGGAAGGTATTCCAGAGTTCAACCTGGAGCTACTGTAGCCAGAAACCAATGTGGCCCAACTACATATCTTTCTTCTCTATGAATAACTTATTAGGAGTGCAACTTCAGCTCAGAGAATTCCAGTGAGTCCACTGGGTTTGATGTGGGCAACCATATATATAAAAAAAAAAAAAATCATAAAATCAATGTGAAGTATTAGGCCATAAAGTCTATCGGTCTGAATCTTAGCCTTTCTGAGCATTATCTAAGCATTTCCCTGGTAACTATTTCTCTCCTGACCCTGGTAACTATTTCTCTTTGGAACAGCAAGCTTGAGGGTCTTCCCCTCCCAGCTTGATTTTTTTTTTTCTAATTAAAGGGGCCATCCCCTGACTTACTTCTTTAAGAGGCCTATTCACTGAATGGGTGTTACCACTAAGTGAGTACCAGAAAAGGTCTTAGTCTACCAGGACTGGGGTCTTCCAATGTACCCTGAGCCATCTCCAGTCATCCTGATGAATATCAGGACACTGGACATAGATGGCTCTAGAAGTGAAACAGAAAGTGAGACTGGCACAGCCCTCACTCACTCAAATCAAAGTCAATTGTAAATCATGTCATCATTTCCCTGATGCCATGGTCCTCTTCAAAGACAAAGGACAAATACAACAACAACCTGACCCTGGTATCCTCATATATACTCCCCTCTGGTACTTCAGCCCCATAGAGGAGATAAGTGACTGATAACAACTGAGTCTTCTCCAAAGTCCCACTTCCCCTAGATAGAATAATATTTCAAAGAGAATCAAAGCTTTCAGCCAAGGGTATAAAACTGTAACAGTATTAGACTCAATAGTGCATTTGGTGGGAGCAAGTGGACCCTCCCACCACCCCTAAAATTTCAATGAAAATTTTCTCCCTGGAAGACCTGCTATACTATAAGCATCTTGAGGGCAGGGACTGTGTCTTATTTGCTTTTGTACCTACCTCTATACTTAACACAGTGCTTTGTACATAGGCATTTTATAAATGTTTGTTGAATGAAGGCTGAATGAATCTGCCCTATACTATCTATACTATATACTATCTAAATAAACTCTTCAGATTAATTGCACACAGACCAGAAAAGCTTTGGATACAACTCTACTTTCCCCTTCCCTTCATTTATTTGTAAACTCCAACCTCCCCTTCCCTTCATTAATTTGTAAAGCAGACAACTCCACCTTTCCCCTTCCCTTCATTAATTTGTAAAACAAACCAACTCCACCTTCCCCTCCCCTAATTGTTCTGTAAACAAGCACAACTCCCACCCCTCCCCTTCCCCTAATTAATCCCTGGGCAGAAGTTTCAGCCTAGGGTTTAGCTCCAGTGGGAAATTCAAATGTACACTGACCAATCACTGTAGTTTCAGCTTACATCATTGTAGTTTCAGCTTATGTAACCTGGCGATGGAACCTCTATAAAAGCGGGCACCCTGTCTGTGCCAAACCACTGTCTGATTTGGATGATCATCCACTCCAACAGTACCATGGTAAAAAATCCACACAAATTCTAATTTCAGGAATCTTCTGTCTTGCTTTATTTGGGTACAACAGAAGGACAGTCTTGGAAATAACCTTAGAAATTATGTAGCCCATTCCCCTCATTCTATGGAAGAGAACACTACAATCCAGAGAGAGAAAAATGACAATGCCCATGGTCACAACAGCTTGAGGTTCCAACTTTATATGGTTGATGATGTGCCCAAATAAAACCTGCTACATAAGTTAATGGTTTATGTTCACTGGTATAATATTGCCTATTTATAGTAAACTTTGTGATGGTCTTTGGGGCCATACACAAGTATCCTTGCCATCATCTCATTCATTTCACGATTTGTTGGTGTTTGTATTGAACCATGAGCCAAGAGTGGGCAAAATGTGCCTTGCTTCTTAATTACTTTGCTTTCAAGATTGAAAGGCAGTGGAATATAGTGAGTAAAATGAGATCTAAGGGTTCTCTGTGGATCCTACCTGCCTGTGTGATCTTATGTGACAACAAAGAGTTCGCTATATATGCCATCAATATCCACTCCATTATGACCCTGCTGTTGTGTCTTAAGACAAACATTTATTTGAAAGGTGCGATCACTATATGAAACTTTTGCAGAGTAAAACCTATTCAGGACACTTAATTTGGCTCTTTTATCCTGATTAGAAGGATGAAAAGAAGATGGAACCTAGAATTCAGTCAGCCAAATCCACTCCCCCCACCCCCAACACATAAACATGTACCTTTGATATCATCAAATCTAGATCATCATAAGGTAATCATGAGTGGCCTTAACCATTGGCAGGGGTCCACTGTATATAATGGTCATTGCACCAAACATAACGTTCTGAATCACAGCTTTTTTTGTCTAAACAAAGTCGTAATCAATCATTTTGGTACACAGGGAAAGTGACATAAAATATAACCTCACATCAGCTTTTAAAGTTCTGCTGGAGAAGGGAGGAAGGGCAAGAAGAACCCGTATACTGTTCTGTGGATAGAAGGTAGAGACCCTGAAACACCAGAGGATAGAACAAGGCCAGAGTGAGGGAAGGGGGGAGCAGGATGGGTTGGGGTGGGCCACAGAAAAACTATTGGTATTTCCTTATTTTAACTAGATATCCTTGCTAAGTAGGTGCTGAGCTCAGGTGCTAAAGGAGTAGAAGGGTTATCAATTTCCTCTAAATTTCCATGCCCTGAGGTAAAACTCCACTCCCTCTGCCTTAGTTAAGCTTCCATGACTAAGAAAAATAACCTCATACCTCCTTCCTCATAGCTCCCTGGATCACAATTTTTTCCCTAGATACTAGGGAAATTCTATACTTTATATTTTATAGTAGTATATATAGTAGAAATACTACTCCCTAGAACTAATGTTCACTACATTTTAAGGGGTCTTTCATAGCCCTTCATTTATTTCCACATTGCATTCAGAATGTCCCTGTTTCCTGATTAACATACACCAACAGCACATTCTGAACAGCTAAAGCCCAGAGAAGTTTCGAGTTCCTTATGCATCCTATTTATAAGCATGTCTCCTGGATACGCAAGAAATAGAAAATGAGAACAGATTGCTTTTTTTTTCTTCAGAAGACAAAAACCTTTTTTTGTTTAAAAAAAATTATATTTGCCCTGTCTTGTACATGTGTCTAAATTATCAGAGGCCTGAAAAAACAATCAGCAATCTTCTAGATTTTTCAGGCTCTTGTCCAGATTCCTCTTTGCTACATCCTTCTAAATGTTTTTAGAACATTAGAAAAGGAAGGAGCTTTAAATAAAATACTGGGAGAATATGGACCATCAAAGCTTGAAGAAAACTTCAAAGAGAATTTCAGAGCTTGAAAGGATCCTAGAATATAGGATGTGAAAACACAGAGAATGTGAGAAAATCGAACATTACAGCTGGAAAAATCCTCATAGATTGTAGAATGTCAGAAGTAGAAGAAACTTCAGAACATAGACATTATTAAGTCTGTGGGAAGGCCCACTGAATGTGAGAACATGGAATGTGAAAGATTAAAATGTTCTTAAAATATAGAATGTGAGACAAATAGAACATTTGAACTGAAAAGGATTTAAGAGACTGCTACATTAGCCAGATTTCAAAGAACAGAGAAAAAGTCACACTCATCTCAATTTAACAACAGCAGGGGTTTCTGAACGATATGCAAACCACATGTACATATCCATACATAGGAGAAGGGTGAGACATGTACTCCCAGATACTGTATCACCATCTATAGTCCTTGCTTTGGTCTAAGGTAGGGAAGGGAAGCTATATATATGCATAATCATTACTAGCAATTCTGGCAGGTGAGGAAAGGTAGCAAGAGATAACCCCAGGGAAAGACCTTAGGATGGCAAGTCAGAGACCCTGGGATACTCCAAGGTCACTGTTATGGAAGACACCATTGAGGAAGCCAGGTCCAGGGAGGCTTCTACTCAGAGATAGTACTAGAAGGCTTAAAGATTCCAAGACATCCAGAGCATATAGTCAACCTGCACCTTAATGGCCACATAGAAAAGTTTAGTCCTCCTTGTTTGGTTTCTCTGAAAAAGAGGCAGCCCACCTCCCAAAATACTGGTCTATTCTTCGGAATCTCCCAACCCAGAAGAGAAAGGGGATGGGGGAAAGGGACAGGGATAAGGCAATATATGATTAGGTTGGTCCTTCAATCCTCAGATAAGCAAGCTGTCTGTGGTGTGTCCAGTCAATCACTAAGCCCAATCAGCTTGTGAGAAAAGGAGACAATGGAATAAGCTGCTTCAAAAACAAGTTCTGGTGGTGCAGTGAGTAGAACGTCGGCCCTGGAGTCAGAAGGACCTGAGTTCAGATCTGGCCTCAGACACTTAACGCCCACACAAACAAAAACCTAGCCGTGTGACCTTGGGCAAGTTACTTAACCCCAATTGCCCTCCAAAAAGAAAACAAACAAACAAACAAAAAAACCAAGTTCTGGATGGCCTATAGGTATTAGGGAGCTATGAAATCTAATGCTTCTATTAGTAGATTAAATGACACTAAATACTACTGTTGGTAAAATTCCTTTGTAGTCAGAGGCTGCTTTCATGGATATTCATAGATCTAGATGCCTTTCTAGCTGTCTCTATCTGTAGTACTTCTCCTCAGTTCTAATAGATCTGAATTAAATGTCTAGGCCAATTTCTCATTTTACAAATTTGAAACTTGAGGACCAAAAAGAGAAATTGTTATTATACTTGGCTCTGTGGTACAGTTGAAAATAGGCTAGGCTTAGATTTAGGAGACCTGGGATTAATCCTGGATCTGTCATTAGGTGTGACTTTGGGCAAGTCCTTTCTTCACCAAACCGGAGGGAAGAACATAACATTTAGACGGGGACACTTCTGACTATCTAGAAGTAATTTGGGGTAGATACTGAGGCTTATGAACCATGAAATGCCCAGTAGGGGGAGAAAGGTAAGACACATTGAGATCCAGCCCCTAATAGAAACCACAATTATAGGAGAGAGAGTCAGAAAGTGAGTGATGAGGAAAATAAAGGACAAAAAAAGGCTAAAAGTACCAAATATTTCAGAAAAAAACTATTTCAAAGATCTTGAACATAAATAGATGAGTCGAGAGGAAAAATAAAGTAACAGAAGTAAATATGGCCTTCAGATCTAGTAGAAAAGGTCAGGTGTCTAAGAACAAATACTACAAAATAAAGGAAAATGATACAACATTTGAGGAGACAGAGGATTTTGTAGAATTTGAGAAGAACAAGGAATCACAATATGCTATTCCAGAGTGGTTTAAAAAAGAAATTAGAATTAAGAGAGAATTTATGTCCTGCACAACAAAAATAATGAATAGCCTAAGAAAAATTTGAATTCGCACTGGAAGATCTTACCAAAGAAACAAAAGACAGAACAACAGATTGGAAATGCAAATACACAGAATTTAAGGAAAACTTAGAAGAAGACTACAAAAAATAACAATATTAAGAGAAAATATACTCACTATGCAAGCAGAACATACTTAACTCAAAGCCCAGAGACAATCTAAGATCTCCCTAAAGAATACAATAGGACCAAAAAACCTTAACACCATAATGAAAGAATAATAGAAGGGAAGTGCCTATAACTTCAAAACACAGAAAATGATATTCCAATTGAAAAAATTCACAGATTACCACCAGAAGGAAAAAAAAAAACTCAAGGATGCAAACTCCAAAACATGCACTGTTTTAATTTAACAATTCAATTCAGAAACAACAATTTCTTGAAGTCATCACTTTTCCGTACAAAGTAAAGGGAATTCAAAAATGCAAGATTATTCTATACCCACTAGAAAAAGGAGAAGGGACTAGAATAATGTGTTCCAAAGAGCAATGGAGCTCAGGACGAAGCCTGGGGTGACCAATCCTGCAAATCTGGGCTTAGCCATACAGCACAAAACTTGGCTGTTCAACAATAAAGAAGAATTTGAAACATTTTTTAAAAAAGAAAATCAGAGTTCAAGATATCATTTGTCTCTCAACCCCCCCCCCCCCAAACAACAGAAAATACAGGAAGAATGAATAAATGCAGTAGGCAAGGAAAGCAACAGCAAAGATGGGACAACAGAGAGATCACTTAGACTTCTTTCTAAATGTACACAAAGAGAAATGGATGAAGGCAAAAATCTGGTAGAAGTGAGAGTGAAGAGGCAAATAGGGGCATTATGGATAGAACCTGGTGATTCCCTGCCTACAGATAAATGCTCCTTTTGTGTGGTTACATAGTAACATAGAATTATATAAAGGGGAGAGGGGAGCAAGAGAATAAGGAGGAGTAAGTGATGAACCAAGGTCACATCAAGGGCTAGCAATGAGGGGAAGGTGACCTCTGTGGTCTCAGAAGGAGAAAAACTTGCAGGGGAATTGTTGGGAAGGAGGGAGGAAAAATTGAAGGGGGAAGGTAGGAGGTCTTACTTTAAAAGTAAGAGGGGGTACCACTGATGGATGCTCCTATGGGTGAAGAGATGATTACTGAAGGAAGATGAGGACCTCACACACTAGATAAGGTCTGAGGGATTGGTGCTGTTTGAAGACAGGGAAGCTGAAACCCCTAGAGGTACCTGGCACATGGAGTGGGAGAGCATTGAAAAAGTGAGTAGATTTCCAAAACAAAACATTTTCTACCAAAAAAAAAGGGGGGAGGGGGTCAGGAGTAGAAACGGCACTTCCTCAGAGCTCCAGCCCACACCATTTCAAAATTATGTAAAAGGTGGACTCTAAATGACCTCTGGAGCTCCAGAACCCACAAAATGATGCAGAGAAGCTAACCTCCCCCTGAGGACAGCCCTGTAGCCCAGTAGGGAGCGGCCAGCACAGCGCTCTGGGAGCCAAGCCTGGGCCCCTATGAGTCAGAGGTTTTAGCCCCAGGGCAGCTGGATCAGCAGCCGGTTGGAGGGACCCCAGAACACCATCAGCTGTGGAGTTTCCAGAATTATCAACACATAGATGCCTAGAACAAAGTGAGAGGTCAGTGCCCTATGGACTTTGGGACTGGTTGGGAGAGCTCTTCAGCTTCTTCCCCAGGGTGAGAAGTCGCTGAGGAGGCAGTGCAGCTTGTACCACATTGCCACATTGCAGCTTCAGTTCCTGGCCTAAGAACTGTAGGGGGATCCAGCGATCAGTCTAGGGGTTAATCGTTCTTGCTTTACCCTTCTGGGATCTGGATTGAAGTCTGGGGTAGAGGTCTTGGGGTGTGTGACCAGCTTGCCAGAGTGTGTGGAGGCTTCACAGAGGCCACCCAAGTAATACCCCCAGAAGTTGAGAAGACCCCAGGTTTAGGACAGAAGCTCCCCTGGCTGGTGGCAGAGTCCTACTGTGGCAACAAGCCCAAAAGGCAAGTAATTGAGTGGCAACATGTCTAGGCAAAGGACACAAAATAAACAGAAAAATTCAACATTAGACTCCTATTTGGGGGGCAAAGAGGATCAAAGCATGGAACAGGAGGAGAACTGTGAGGTCAGAAATGCTGCATCAAAAACCCCAAATGAAAATACGAGCTGCTTAACAGACCCTAGAGGACCTTAAGAAGCAGATAAGAGGAGTGGGGGAAAAATTGGGAAGAGAAATGAGAAAGATGCAAGAAAAATATGAAATGACAATCAACAGCCTGACTGAGGAAAATAACACCTTAAAAAATAGACTGACTCAAATGGCTAAAAAAATCTCAAAAGGGCAATGAGGAGAAGAATGCTTTAAAAAGCTGAATTTGCCAAATGGAAAAAGAATCTCAAAAGCTCACTGAGGAGAATCATTCCTTCAGAATTAGACTGGGGAAATGGAAGCTAATAACTTTATGAGAAATCAACATACCATTAAGCAGATCCAAACAAATGAAAGAATAGAACGCAATGTGAAATATCTCATGGGAAAAAAACACTGACCTGGAAAATAGATCCAGGAGAGATAATCTAAAAATTATTGGACTACCTGAAAACCATGATCAAAGAAAGAACCTAGGAATCCTCCTTCAAGAAATTCTCAAGGAAAATTGCCGTGATGTTTTAGAACCAGAGGGCAAAATAGAGGTTGAAAGAATCCATAGATCACCTCCTGAAAAAGATCCCAAAAAGAAAACTCCTAGGAATATTGTAGCCAGGTTCCAGAATATTACAAGCATCCAGGAAGAAACAATTTCAATATTGTGGAAACACAATTAGGATAACTCAGGATCTGGCAGCTTCTACACTGAGGGATCAAAGGGCATGGAATATGATACTCTGGAGGGTAAAGGAGCTAGGATTAAAACCAAGAATCACCTACCCAGCAAAACTGAGTATCATGTTTCAGGGGAAAATATGGTTATTCAGTGGAATAGAGGACTTTCAAGCATTCTTGAGGAAAAAACCAGAGTTGAATAGAAAATTTGACATTCAGACACAAGAAGCAAGAGATGCTTGAGAGAGTAAATAGGGAAAATAAATCATAAGGAACTTATCAAAGTTGAACTATTTATCTTCCTACATGAAAAAACGATAACTGTAACTGATGAAACCTTTCTTAGTATGAAAATAGCTGAAGAAGGGTATATGGGCATATGAATATATATATATATATATATATATATATATATATATATATATATATATATGAATGTATGTATATATGCTTACAGGTATACATAGAAGACACAGGTTGAATTTAATGGGAAGGGATGATACTTAAGGGGTGAAATGGAGAGGTGAGAGGGGAACATAACGAGAGAAGAAGGGGAGAGATAGTATGGGGTAAACTATCTCATGTAGAAGAGGCAAGGGAAAGTGGTTGCAGGGGATGGGAAGAACAGGAAGGCAAAAAGGCAAAACCTTATTCTCATTGAATTTGGCTCAGGGAGAGAATGACATACTAAATGGGATATCTCACCCTACAGGAGAGTGGGGGGAGGGGGATGAGGGAGAAATGATGGAAGGGAGGGGAGGCTGGGGGGGGGGGGCAGGAAGTTGGAAGCACCCAGTTTTGAAAAGGGACAGGATCAAAGTGGGGAGTGGACCATGTGGGAGGTGAGATAGGAGTGAGGGAAATACAGTCAGTCTTTCACAATATATCTACTAGGTAATGTTTTGCATAGCTACACATGTTCAACATATGCTGAATTGCTTATCTTCCCAGTAAGGTTGGGTGACAAGGGAGGAAGGGAATGAATCTGCTATTCAAAGTTTTAAAAATATATAAATACTATTATTAATACTATTTTACATATAATTGGGAGATAAGGTGTACAGGCATTGGGGCATGGGGATTCACCTTGCCCTACTGGAAAAATCAAAGGGGGTATGGGAGAAGAGATGGGAGAGAGAAGATTGGATGAGGGGATATCCTGTGGCAGTGCTATTTTGGGGTTGTGGGTAGGGGGAAAATGGGGGAAAAATTGTAACTCAAAATCTGACAGAAATGAATGATGTAAACCAGAAATTAATAAAGCATTTTTAAAAAGGGGGGGTCAGTAACAGAGGGTACAATCATCTGTGCCTGTATAATCAGGTGGTGGGGGAGGAGCCCTATCATGGGGCAGCATCCTCTTTGGAACTGAGGTACAATATAAAAGGAAAATGCATGAGGTAAGCCCTACAGGGCAGTGGCAGACAGCACTTAGAGGAGAAAGCCTAGAATGGAGAACTTGGAAGCACTGACTGTACAAATAATACCAAGAAAAGAGAGAGGCCAGATAATTTTAGAGATCATGAGTCAGGTGATGAGAGTCTAGAGTAAACAGAATAAGATAGATCCTTAAGAGAATGAGAAAAAAATTTTTGAAAGGGGTACAAAAAAAACGCAAATTTTAAAAACTAAGAGTCAAGAGGAGCTGAAGCAAAGCAGAAGAAGTGGGCTATAAAATGAGAAGAGAAGATCAGTGGTGAGGGAAAGAGATTCATTCGGGAAGAAAGCCACCTTTTACAAAAGATAAAAGTGAAGCAGCTAAAGAAACATAATGCTATTCCTATGGCAAAAAAGGGAACTTGAAACTGAAAAGCATTTGCACAAAGTTCATGCACCTAAGATGAGAAGAGAAGTGGTTGCATGGGAGAAATCTCCATATCAAATGTTTCTGATAATGGTATAGTATCTAAGATATATTAACAATTAATGAACATATGTAAAACTAATGACCATTCCCCAATAAATAAGGCCAAAGTATATGAACAAAAAACTGCAAAATATTCAAAACACATGAAAAAAATTTTCCAGGTAACTAATAAAAAAAATACGTAAGGTTAAACAACCCTGAGGTTTCAGTTCACACCCTGCTAACTGCCCCTCCCCCCAAAAAATGACCAAAAAAATAGTAAATGTTGGAAGGGTTGTAGGATGATGGACATACTAATACATTGTGAGTAAAGCTGTGAAATGGTACAACCATTTTGGAAAGTAATTTGGAATTTAATTTAATTTAATTACTACAAATAATGATTAAAATGTCCATACCCTTCGACCCAGAGTCTCCATTATTAAGCTTATACCCCAAGCAAGTAACTGATAGGATAAAAGTCCCATATACTACAATATATTTATAGTATCACTTTTTGTGATAGCTAAGGATTGAAAACAAAGTGGATGCCCATCAACTAGGCAATAGTTAAATAAATTGTGATACATGAATATAATGGAATATTATTATGTTGTTGGAGTACTTTGTCTCTAAAAATTATGGATAAGGGAAGAATTTATGATCAAATAAGAAATAGAAAGTATTACAGGATATGAAATGGATAACTTTGATTACATCAATTTTAAAAGGTTTTGTATAAAAAAAACCAATGCAACAAAAATTAGAAGGAAAGCAAGAAACTGGGGGGAAATTATAGTAAATTTATCTGATAAAAGACTCATTTTTCACATACAGAAAGAAATGAGTCAAATTTGTAAGAATACAAGTCATTCTCCAATTGACAAATCACTAAAGGATATGAACTGGCAGTTTTCCCCAAGAAGAAATCGGTTACCTATAATCATATGAAAAAATATTTTAAATTACTATTGATTAGAGAAATGCAAATTAAAACAACTCTGGGGAATGACCTCATACTTATTATATTGGTTAACATGACAGAAAAGAAAAAAGAGAAATGATGGAGAGAATGTGGGAAAATTTGGACACCAATGCACTGTTGGTGGACTTGCTAACTGATCTAACCATTCTTGACAACAATTTAGAACCATGTCCAAAGGGCTATCAAGCTGTGCATACCCTTTGACTCAGCAATATCATTGCTAGGTCTGTATCTCAAAAAGATAAAACATAAAGAGAAAAAAAGATCTATTTGTACAAAAATAATTATAGCAGTCCTTTTAGTGGTGGCAAAGAATTGGAAACTGAGGGGCTATCCATCAAATGGGGAATGGCTGAACAAATTGTTGTATGTGATTATGATGGAATAAGACTGTGTTATAAGAAATGACAAGCAGGATGCTTTCAGAAAAATTAACATGGCTCTGCTCTCTCTGGTACAACTATTTTGGAAAGTAATTTGATTTATACAAATAAAATGACTAAAATCCTTCTACCCTTTGACCTTGAGACTAGGCCTATATCCTATGAAAGTCATTGATGAGAAGACATAATATACACCAAAATTTTATGATGGTACTTTTTATGGTAGCAAAAAAAAAAAAAAAATGGAAATAAAATAGATGACTGTTATAAGATAATTGTTAAACAAATTAAGGTATATAGATATAATGAAATATTATTGTGTTATCAGAAATGACAAGTATTATGAATACAGAGTGTATGGTCAAGGAACCAACAGTGACTATGAATATGCTGGCATAGTTCTGAATCACAAAATGCAACAGACTCTCCATATAGGAGACAGAAGCAAAATATATATTCAGACACCAGAAAGTTGAATCCCAACACCAGAAAGTCAAATTCCAGCACCAGAAAACCAAATCCATCATAGCAACAAAGAAATTTACACCTTATCACTGCAGGAAGCAACATCATCCTAAAGCCTTCCCCCTGCTTGGGCCTTCCCACAAACAGACACTCATAATCCTAGATGTTTCTCTGCCTTCATCCTCTCTCTCTCTCCCTACTAACTTCTCTGACTCCCAGACTTCCTCTCAGTTCTGCTCCACCCTTCCTGCTCCACTCATTCAGTAAACTCCTCCCACCACAGGCTCCATGTGATTACATTAAGCCTATTAAGGGGCAGGGAAGATCTTCTAATCACCATTACCATTACAGAAAGAAGCACAGATTCACTAATTCATTGTAAAGTGAGTTAAGCAGAGCCAAGAAAAAAATATATGTGCACATATATGTATATTACAAGCATATGTATACATAATGACTATAAATGAAATGTAAATGAAAATAATAATGGTAACACAATAAAAAGTGAATGCTGGAAAGAATGAGGGTGGCTCCAAAGAATTATGAAATGACAACTCTAACCCACTCCTTGGCAGAGATAGATTGTTACACGTTTTTGCATATGCTGTCACACTGTTTTTGATGTGTTGATTTGTTTTGCTAATTTTTTTTTCTTTTTCTTAAATCTAAAAAATTGTTATATAAGAGAAGTTCTCAGGAAAAGGGAGGGGGAAGAATACTGGAACAATGTTTTTGATGTAAATAAAACAAAAGATAGCAATAAAAATTGTATCTAGTCCCAAACTGATCTTTTTTGAAAAATTTACAGCCCCGCCATGACCTTCCAGACTTTCTTGCAGATGTTATGTGCTAAATGATTAATTCAATTGAGTTCCATTTAATTCAACAGATATGTACCAGTGGAGGGAGTTATCACATAGGAATTTCCTTACATTTACTAAATAAAGAAAAGAAAAAACAAAAACAGTCTCTGCCTTCAAGAAACTTACATTTTACTGGAAGACCAAGGGATGGAGCTGTATGCACTATTCATTGCATCCTCAGTAGACTATAAAACAGTCTGATTCAATTTTCCACTAACATTGTGCTGAAACAACTCAGTAGGAAAACCCCAAATAGATTATTATTTGTAATTTAAAAAAAAACAGATGAAAGAAAAAAGGCAAGACAAGGAATAACTATTTAGCTGTTTAGCCTCTGGCTCCCCACATCCAAAGCATATTTCATTCTGGCCATTACCATGTCATTTCTGAGGAACAAGCTTAGATGATTGCCAGGCACTGGGGCTATTAACAGATGACCAGTTTCCCAGGCAGTTGTATGAATATCAAATGGCTTTCATTATGGAAAAGCCTTTGGCTCAGAAACTTTTCAAATATCTAATTTCGGTGACAAGCTCTGATTTGATCACCCTCATTTCCCAGGTCCTTTGCTGAGGCCTCATTAATACATTTAGCAAAGACTGAGTGGGATGTGAAGTAGTAAAGTCCTACTCAAAATTCTCTAGTAGTCACAATGTCAGAGTTTAGACCTTTGACCAAATCTATCTCATGTCAACTTTCCATCTTTTCTGAATTTTTTCCCTACTGCATGTCTCTGAACAAATTTTCTAACCAGTACATTATTTCTGCTCACGAAATCAGTTTTGGATGAAGAACATGGCCTTGGCATATGACTAAAGATAGCATCTTGGCCCATTGCATTTCTACTTCACAATGAAAAGTCCAACTCAGCAGTTCTATTCACATTCCTACATGCAAACACCCTAGGTTTGAAAGTTTAAAGTACAACCACAATACAATGAAAAATGAATACAGCAAAATTACAAACCCCAACCACAAGTAAGACCCCAAAGAAGAGCTGTTTTGCAAAACAGAAGGTTCACAGGCATGAAACATTGCATATAGTTTCAGATTTTGCTGACCATTAGCTTTGCTGATTGTTTTTCCTTTGCTTTTTTTTTTTTAATGAAACATTCTTTATTACATGAGAAGGCTCTCTGGGAGGGGTAGAGGGAAAGAACATGGAGAAATACAAATAATGTAAAAACAAAAGATATCAATAAAAAGCAATTTTTTGAAGTTTAAAACACCAGGAATCAAGTTTTCCCCAATTTATTATTATTGTCTTTGCCATCTGTCCCATCTCACAAGCAAACTAGTTTCACTTATGTTCAAGCTCAAATTATTACTTCAAGAATCTTAAAGCTGAGGGAGACCTAAGAAGTCACCTATTCCAACTCTTACCTGATGAGAGAAATTATTATTTTACTATTATATTAATATTTTACTGTCATATTAATAACCAAATTTTTCTGCTCAGTTTCCTCATTATGGCCCAGTTCTTGATAAAGTCAGTCTCTGAAGGACATGACTCAGGGAATTATTTCAAGCTCTTAAAGAACATAGTCTCCAATCTTGGGCAGGACCCCACCCAATTAGGAGACCTAATTTTTGTTTAAAGTATAAATAGAATCCTGTCTGGGTGAGTTCTAACCCAGGGGAAAGTTCTAACCCCTGTCCTTGTACTCCTCCATTAGATGTAAGGGTGACCTAGCTCATGAAGGTGAAAATCAAGCAGAGTGATCTGGAGAGAGATGAATTCCAATGTCCAGACAGCTGTAAGAGGCTGCCATTTCATGATGAAGCCATAGTCTTAGCAGGAGGAACTAAAGACTTTTACCTAAGCACCTCATTAAATGTCCACCAATCAGGGTTGATTTCTCATTGTCGAGGGAATTCCTTTTCAAGGGTCATTTAAAGCTTTCAGCCTCTCAATGTATCATTTTTGGTTCAGAGAGAGAGACCACTGACAATCAATTTATTTATTATTAACTATTAGTGAATTAATTATTAATTACCCAGAAATACTGTCTCTTAAGGTATTTTCATTCATTTCATTGACCAAAGAATTCCCTACAAATCATTTCCAACAAGAGATCTATCCAACCTCTGTTTGAGGATTTCAAGTGTTCATCATTTTATGTCTGGAACACAAAAGGTACTTTATAAATGTTTAATAAATTGATCAGTGATTTTCATTGAGTTCTGTTTTTGACTAAATCCACAGTCACAAAGCAGAGCTAACAATGTTCTAACAGTCACTGGTTGGCCTAAGTCATAGAACCAAGGAGAAAGAACAAAGGGAGGAAACTAGAGATCTAGAAAAGAAGTTTATCTTTCAACCATAGAGGTAAGGCCTACAGATAAGCTTGTCCAACCTTCTCATTTTAGAGAGGAAGAAATTGAGGCCCAGAAAGACTGGGGGTTTTTTGCACAAAGTCCCATAGGCAATGAATAGCATGGTTTGTATTTGAACATGGACCCTTTAACTCCAAATATATGATTCCATCCATTCTACCATACAGTAGGGAGTGGAAATAAACAAGATTGATCTAAGTCATCTCTAATCTCCCATCTAGCCATAGGATACCATGATACTAAACTCTAAGCAGTGTCCTCAGGCATCATTCAGTAACTTATCTTTTAATAACCCTTTATTATGCTGTAATATTTAGTCACTTGCCCTTTAAATTGGTCCTTGAAAGCTCACTCTGAAGAATTCATATGCTTTCAGGTATTGAATGCTCTTTCCAGAGAGAAAATGAGGCATTCCAAAGTGAATAAATTATAGCAATTGGCCCTAAAGATTATGCCACCCCACTCCCACTTTTTTTTTAATTTGGAAGTGAAAGATACCCAAGAGGGATTCCTGGCATTGTCAGAAGGGAAAAAGATGTGATTGATTTACCCTAGTCTCTCGAGGATGGAAACAAAGGGAAGAAACACACGTGATCTTCGAGTGAAACCACTACCTTTTTTCCTTCTAAATCTTGAGACAAAAAATGCTTATAGGAGATAGTGGAGAATGTGCACAATGATGAAGGACATGCTTCCATGTCCTTTTCTTTTGTGCCAGCATCAATACTATACACAAGTCTTCATTAAATGAATGGGTTCTGATGCAGACGAACTATATCTCATTACAGAAAGGACTTGGAGACTGAAAGGTGTCACTGTCCAGTCACATTCAAAGAATAAGCAGAATAGGAGACATACAAACGTATTGAGAATCTACCATGTGTGAGGTATTGTGCTAAGCACTGAAAATACAAAGACAGAATTGAAAAAGTTCTGCCTTCAAGGAGCTCCCAGTAAAGGGGGAGGGGGATGGCCATTTGTGGAGGGGGCACATTGTAAACAGAGGAAAGGGGTGATCCAAAAGAGCCAGCATGACTTTATCAAAAACAACAGATAAACCTGGTATATCATGGCAATGCTGTAGATTTAGCCTTATTCAATTTTAGGAAAACACTAAACAAATGAAGTGATGGGGATTAGACAGGTAGGTGGACTTCAGAATTGGTTGAATTGCCAGAATTAAGTCATTAAAAATTCAATGTCAGCTTGAAATATGGTCTCAAATAAACTAGAGAACCCCAGGAATCCGTGATTGGCTCTGTGCTACTTTTCTGTTGTTTTTATTTTTAGTACAGACATAAATAGCATGCTTATCAAATTTATAGACAATACAAAGTTGGGAAGGAGTAGTCAACACACTGATGTGGGATCCTAAAAGATCTCAACAAGCTAGAACAATGGGTCAAATCCAATAAGATGAAAATGTAGTAGAGATGAACTTATGTTGTCTTATGCTGGGCTCAAAAAAAAATAAACAAACAACTTTACAAGTACAAGATGCAGTAGGTGTAGCTAAGATAGCAGCTCATCTAAAAAAATTCAGGAGTTTTTGTTTTAGAGGGCTACAAACTTAATTTGAGTCCAAGGTATGGGGTTGCAGTCAAGAAAGTTGATGCTAAAGCCAACGATTCTAGCTTCTGGGATAAGAACTCACTATCTAAGAAAAACTAGTGGGAAAACTGGAAAATAGTATGGCAGAAACTGGTCATAGACCAACATCTGACACTGTATAGCAAAATAAAGTCCAAATGGGTACATGATTTATATGTAAAGGATGATACTATAGAACAAATTAAGGGAGCAAGGAATAGTTTATCTGTCAGATGCATGGAGAATGGAGGAATTTATGACCAAACAAGAGATGGAGAACTTTATGAAATGCAAAATGGATAATTTTGATTACATTAAATTGGGAAGTTTTTGTTCAAAGTCAATGCAACCAAGATTAGGAGGGAAGCAGAAAAATGGGAAAGAATTTTTACAACTAGTGTCTCTGATAAGGGCCTCATTTCTAAAATATATAGAGAACTGAGTCAAATTTACAAGAATATAAGTAATTCCCCAATTGATAACTGGTCAGAGGAAATGAACAGGCAGTTTTCAGATGAAGAAATTAAAGCTGTTTATAATCATATGAAAAAATACTTTAAATCACTATTGATTAGAGAGATGTAAATCAAAACAACTCTGAGGTACATGCAGAATGAAGCAGATTCTTTTGTTTTCTCTTTCTCATGGTTTCTCCCATTCTATACAACATGACTAATGTGAAAATATGTTTAACAGGAATGTATATGTAGAGCCTATATTAGATTGCACACCATCTTAGGGAAAGGGAAAAAGTCTAAAACTTACAGAGGTGAAAGTGGAAAACTAAAAATAAATAAATTAACCAAACAAAAAAAGAAAAAGAAAGTTGATGCTATCTCAACCTTCATGGAACAAAAGCAAAGTGTCTAACACTACAGCATCTAGGTGATGGTCACAAGGTATTCTGCCCTGGTCAGAATACATTTGGAGTACTGAATTTGGAACTTGATGACCCAATTTAGGAAAGATACTGATAACATTGAGAACCTCCAGAGAAGGGCAACCAGAAAGGTCATGTCATTGGTTAGTATATTATTTAGAGCAGGCAGAGTTCATAGAGTTTAACTAGTTTAAAATCCTCGTTTCATTTTTTAAACTTTTTTTTTCGAATTCTGAACTTAAGTCAACTAAAATAGGCATTCCCATATACATATACATATATATACATATATGTATATATTTTAAATTTTTTTTGTTAAACAAATGCTTTATTAACTTCTGGTTTACATCATTCATTTCCACCAGATTTTGAGTTACAATTCTTCCCCATTTTTTCCCTACCCACCATCCCAGAATAGCAGTCCCACTAGATATCCCCTCATCCAATCTGCTCTCTCCCATATCTTCTCCCATACCCCCTTCGACTTTGCCATTAGGGCAAGGTGAATCTCTGAGCCCCAATGCATGGACATCTTATGAAACATTTAATTTTAAAACTTCAATTTTCAGATCCATTCCCTTCCTCCCTTGTCACCCACTCCCTCTGAGAAGATAAGCAATTCAGTATGTGTTGTACATGTATAGCTATGCAAAACATTACCATAGTAGATATATTGTAAAAGACTGATTATATTTCCCTTCCACCCATCTCACCTCCCGCCTGGTCCATTCCCTACTTTGATCCTGTCCCTCTTCGAAAGTGGGTACTTCCAACCTCCCTTCCCCCTAGAATGCCCTCCTCTCCATCATCCCTCCTCTCATCCCCCTTTTCCCTACTCTCCTGCAGGGTGAGATATCCCATTTAGTATGTATGTGATTCTCTCCTTGAGCCAACTTCAATGAGAACATGATTTTGCCTTTTTGCTTTCCTGTTCTTCCCCTCACCTGCAACTACTTTCCCTTGCCTCTTCTACATGAGATAGTTTACCCTACCCTGTCTCTCCCCATCTCCTCTTGCCACTTTCCTCTCTCACCTCTTAACTTCACCCCTTAAGTATCATCCCTTCCCATCAAATTCAACTTGTGCCCTCTATCCATGTATACCTGTAAACATATGCCCATATACCTTTCTTCAATCATTTTCATAATGAGAAAGGTTTCATCATACACAGTTATTATTTTTCCATGTAGGAATGTAAATAGTTCAACTTTGATAAGTTCCTTTGTTAGGGCCTGCCTTTCAGGGCATATGTCAAACTCACCTCTCCAGCCACCTCTGAGGCACTCCAATCGCCTTCCTCGATTCTGGCCACCCTACTACGACCCTTATGGTCGCCCCACCGTGACCCCTCGGAGAGTTCCTTTCACAGTCGCCCCACTGTGACCTCTGGTTTGCCCCCACAAACCCCTTGGGGGAGCCTGCTCCTCCCAAACAGACAAGGGAGTCCTGACACCAAGATGTAATGTCTTGACGTTTAATCACTTTCTCATTCACAATCCCCTCTTCTCTCCCTCCTCCCACTTTCACCTTGCCTCCCTCCTTTTAGCTCCTTTCCCCTCCCCCGGCTCTGTTCTCCCCCGTGCCTCAGCAGTAGCAGGCTTTCTCATGGCAGGGGAGTGCTCCCCTGTTAGCAGTGCATACTCAATATCCCAAAATACATGAATACATGCTCAGGTGCCTCCAACCCTGCTTGAGTTGCTCTGTCCTTTGCCTGAGTTTTCTGTGGGTTCTCAGAGTTCGGGTAGGGTCTTAAAGGGCCCCAACATTCCTTTTGATTTCTTTTCCTTGATTACCTTCTCAAGCATCTCTTGCTTCTTGTGTCTGAATGTCAAATTTTCTATTCAACTCTGGTTTTTTCCTCAAGAATACTTGAAAGTCCTCTATTCCACTGAATGACCATATTTTCCCCTGAAACAAGATACTCAGTTTTGCTGGGCAGGTGACCCTTGGCTTCAATACCAGCTCTTTTGCCCTCTGGAATATCATATTCCATGCCCTTTGATCCCTCAGTGTAGAAGCTGCCAGGTCCTGGGCTATTCTGATTGTGTTTCCACAATATTGAAATTGTTTCTTCCTGGCTGCTTGTAGTATTTTCTCCTTGATCTGGGGATTCTAGAACCTGGCTATAATATTCCTGGGAGTTTTCTTTTTGGGATCTTTTTCAGGAGGTGATCTGTGGATTCTTTCAACCTCTATTTTGCCCTCTGGGTCTAAAACATCAGGGCAATTTTCCTTGAGAATTTCTTGAAGGGTGATTTCTAGGTTCTTTCTTTGATCATGGCTTTCAGGTAGTCCAATAATTTTTAAATTGTGTCTCCTGGATCTATTTTCCAGGTCAGTGGTTTTTCCCATGAGATATTTCACATTGCCTTCTATTCTTTCATTTGTTTGGATCTGCTTAACAGCATCTTGATTTCTCATAAAGTCACTAGCTTCCATTTGCTCCAGTCTAATTCTGAAGGAATGATTCTCCTCAGTGAGCTTTTGAGATTCTTTTTCCATCTGGCAAATTCAGCTTTTTAAGGCATTCTTCTCCTCATTGCCTTTCTGGGCCTCTTTTGCCATTTGAGTTAGTCTATTTTTTGTGTTATTTTCCTCAGTTAGGCTGTTGACTGTCATTTCATACTTTTCTTGCATCTTTTTCATTTCTCTTCCCAATTTATCCCCCACTTCTCTTATCTGCTTCTTAAGGTCCTCTATCATCTGTAGCCAGCTTGTATTTTCATTTGGGGCTTTTGGTGCAGGAGTTCTGACCTCACAGTCCTCCTCCATGCTTTGATCCTCTTTGCCCCTAAAATTGGAGTCCAATGTTGAATTTTTCTGTTTATTTTGTTTCGTTTGCCTAGGCATGTTGCCACTTAATTACTTGATTTTGGGGCTTGTTGCCACAGTAGGACTCTGCCACCACACAGGAGAGCTTCCACCCAAACGTGGGATCTTCACAACTTTCGCAGGTTGGGTGGCCTCTGTAAAGCCTCCACACGCCCTGGCAAATTGAATACCCACCCCAAACCTCCCCCTCCCCCAGACCACAATCCAGATCCAGGCAGTTTAAAGCAAGAGCTATTAACCCCCAGACTGATTGCTGGGTCTCCCTACAGTTTGCAGACCAGGAGCTAGAGCTGCCACTGACACTGCAAAATGTCTTCTGTGCCACATTTCTTCAGCAGCTTTTCGCCCTCAGGGGAGGAAGCTGACGCGTTCCCCAAATCCTGGTCCCAAAGTCCATAGGGCACTAACCTCTCACTTTGTCCTAGGCATATCTGTACTGATAATTCTGGAATCGCCATAGCTGCTAGTGTTCTGGGTTCCCTCCAGCCGGCTGCTGGCTCAGCCGCCCTAGGGCTAAAACCTTGGCTCACGCTGCCCCAGGCTCAGCTCCCAGAGTGCTGCACTGTCAGTTCCCAGTGCACTGTGCTGCCTGCTCTCAGAGCCCTGCTCTTGCCGCTCCCTGCAGGGCTTCTGGGTTCTCCTTAGTGGGAGGTTAGCTTCTCTGTGTAGTTCTGTGGGTGCTGGGGTTCCAGAAGTTGTTCAGAGTCCCTTTTTATATTGTTTGGAAGTTGTGTGTGGCAGAGCACCTTGGAAGTGCTGTTTCTACTCTGCCATCTTGGCTCCACCCCTCCCCATATACATATATATGTATGTATATTTGTGTATGTATATGCTTGTTTATGTGTATATGAATATAAATTATGAATTTACATAAAACTGCAGATCTATATGATGTACATATTGCTTTTCTTTAAATATGTAATGAATTCAGCATGTAATTTTTGAAGCTGTTCTACCTGTCTAATTCTTTCTGACCTTCCTTTTGTTCTATTCTGTCCATTTTTATAAAAATTCTTGGATGCCTTTTTTTTTTTTTTACTACCCTAACCTTATCCCCTCTCTCCCTTCCACTCAACTCCACTGGAAGAAAAGAAAAAGGCAAAACAACAAAGCCCTTGAAACAGATATACATAATCAAGCAAAACAAATCTCTATTTTGGTCATGTCCAAAATTGTGTCTAATTCTGGGACCACCACCCCTTTGTCAAGAAGTAGGTAGCATGTTTCATCACCAGTACTTTGGACTTATGGGTCCTTATTGCATTGATCAGATGGATCCTTATTGCATTCCCTAAGATGTTGTGCAGTCTGATACAGGCTCTACATATACATTCCTGTTAAACATATTTTCACATTAGTCATGTTGTATGTCTTTCAAAATTTTCTTTATGATGTTACTGTATAAATTATTCTCTTGTTTCTACTCCCCTTACTTTGAATTAAAACTCTCATTTCTCTAGGTATTAGATAAGCAAACAGTAGCTGAGGACCTGAATAGTTAAATGATTAACCTAAGGTCACATGAATATTAGGTAAATGAGCCCAAATTTAGCCCTTGGTGCTCTATATGAGAAATAGTCTATATGTAATCTATTTCATCTGCTATATATACTTAGTAATATATATGGGGTATGTTATGTGTAATAAGCAGTATGTATCATATATTCATCCTATCATATTATATTCTGTATATGCTATATTCTATATTTTATATGTTTGCATACATTTTGAGTATATATCATATATTCATTTTATGCAATATATTCTATATCTGTTTGTATATCATGTATAATGACTATGAAATAATGAATATATCATATATTATGCACATGACATAGAATGCATCTAGAATATATGTCTTATATATTGAATATATAGAATATAACCTATTTCTTGAATATGTGGAATAAATCACAGATATTGAATCTATAGATATGTAGACATTTTAGTATATTCAAAGTATATAGCAAAATATAGAGAATGAATATTTTAAAAATATTTATCTATTTAATTTTAACATTCTTTTCTTTATATTTTGAGTTCTAAATTCTCTCCCTTCTTCTCACTCTTCACTCACCCATTGAGAAGGATATACAGGTGCATATGCATGTATGTATGTATATATGTATGTGTGTATATCATACATGTATAGCCTATATCAGATTGCATGCTGTCTTGGGGAGAAGGAAGGGGGGAAATTTTTATAACTCAAAACCTAAAAAAGTGAATGTTGAAAATGAAAAATAAATGAACATTTTTAAAAGGAGTTTAATCACAAAAGGGAAGATAAGTACAGGATCATAACTAGCTGGAATGGTAAAATTAAACAAAGTTATTCTTTATGAAACATAAGTTTGTCTATAGGCAGCAGAAAGCAGGATGTAGATAGAAAGAAACTGAAGATGAGAGAGATTTGGGGGGCAATCTGCAGGAGAAGTCAAGAGGGGATGGGATGAAATGGGATCTAGTTTCATATAGAGGGATTGGTCTTAGCAAGGTAAAGATCTTCCTCTTCATGAGATAACAGAGTAAGGGAAATAGTGAGAGAAGTTGTCTAAATGAAGAATGTGAAATGAGAAGGAGGGGAGAAATGGGAGCTCTTTCTAGACAAGTGTTCTTATTTTTTTTGTCAGTGAAGTATGAGCTTAGGTCACTTTGCTGAGAGGGTGGTAGATAGGTGTAGTGGGTACTGAGAGGCTTGAGGAGAGACAAGAATGTTTGGAACAGCTATTATGGAAAGTGAGATAGAGATTCAATTAGGAAGAAATCAATCATCTGTTGCTTTTCAGTGAAAACCCAACTGATATTAGAGAACAAATTTGTAGCAGTAGCTTTTCGTGATTTCTTCCATTCTATTCAGCAGCATAGAACAGGTGAAAAGGAGGTAGAGACTGAGTTAGGTTTTGGCAAGGTATAACTATCAATGGGATAAGAGTACAAGGGATTTGAGAGTAAAAGATAGTGTTGAGATGAATTGGTTCATCAAGGCATCAAGACTAGAGAAAGAGGAGAAAGTAGCCAGTGCAGGAATGAACCAAAGGGTAGAGGAAACTGAAATCAGATTGAGGATGAAGAAAAGTAAATGCTCATAAAGTATAGGGAAAGAAGGAATGACTGAAGATGACAATGAGATCCAGGAATTTCAGAGTTCTTGAACAAGGATGTAGAACTTTTGAGGCAAGTTCAGGGCCATAGCCATCTCAGACTTAGCTGAGGATAGTAAAGGAGTAAATCATGAGAACTGAGTAAACTGAAGAACTGGGAAATCAGAGTCTATGTGGAAACATCAATAAGTATCTGGAGCCCCTTTATACAAGGACAGAAAATAGGGAAGAGAGAACAGATCTTCTTAAGGAAGGAAGGAGAATATCCAGGGAGTTGATAGATAAGTCGACAGGATCTTAGATTGGGTGATAAATTTGAACCACTTAAACCTCCTAGGAAGGCCAGCTAGGTGGCAAGTAGATAGTATCAAACCTGGAATCGGAAGACTCATTTTTATAAGTTCAAAGCTAGCCTCAGACACTCACTAGCTGTGTGACCATGAGCAAGTCACTTAAACTCTGTTTGCCTCAGTTTCCTCATCTATAAAATGAGCAGGAGAGGGAAGTGGAAAATCACTACAGTATCTTTGCTAAGAAAATCTTAACTGGAGTCACCAAGAGTTGGACACAACTGAAACAGCTGGACAACAAACCACAAAGGAAGAGATTGCTTAGTGAAGGTGGTAGAAGACAGATGACAAAGTGAAACACGTATTCTCACTCCTCCCTGAAAATAATGAGTCAGGGTTATGGGGAAAAGAGTAACCAGTGCTGGAAAGAGAGATAATGGAAATGGTGTCAGCAGGAGGGATCAAGGTCTCTGTAAGGGTCAGAAGATGAGTGGCCAGAGCAGCCTCAGCTCTTAACCTAATGTTTCTTCACTCTGTCTAGGAAATGTTTCATCACTCCACCAAACTAGCAGAAATACAAATAACACAACCTCCATGACCTTTCCCCCTTCCCTTCAGCCTTTCCATTAGAGTTCTGGGAATAGAGATTTTTCTGGTTTGATTATATTCCTTCCACAGCTGACTGAGGGCTCCTCAGTGTGTAATACTGAAGACAGAAGTGCCCTTAAGGCAAGAAGTGCTATTTCCTGTCCCCCTGAACATAAAAAGAACAAGAAAGTTCCTAAGGAGGTATGATTACCCAAGCCAAAATATTAAGCTAAAAAGAATTTGAATTTTCAAGTCTCCACCCAAACTAAATTCCTATTTTGCTAATGAGGAAACTGAGGTTTAGAAAGAAGTGACTACCTAAAGTCATTCTGCTAGTAAGTTCAATAGAGGCAAAAGGTGTTCAGCCTCCATATCCAGCACCCTTTCCACTATACCATAAACACACATACACGCACACACACACACATACCACACATATACACAGACCTTGGTTGATTCAAAAGTATTACTAATGCGAAGAAATTTCCTAAATCTCTGACCTGAGCTTCTTTGTCTTTTTCTTCAAGAAGTGTGAGCTATGGGGTGGAGAGAGGGATTATTATTTAATTATGGGTTTCAGTTAATCAAAAGAGAATAAATATACATTGTCTCAAACTTCAATTAATTGCCCAAAACAATCTGCCAGGAATTCTCAATCTTTTTTTTCCCGTTTTCTGGAAGTATCTTTTCCAAAAGGATCATTTTTATTCCTGTAAGTTGTTCAGGGTAGTATCCTATCTGTGGAAATTCTCTGAGTCATAAAATAATTAATGCTTTGAGCCGGAAGAGATATTAGAATGATAAATGTTAGCACATAGAAGGGTCTTAAGATGTTAGATGTTAGAATTCCATTCAGTCAACATTTATTAAATGCCTATTATATGTCATAATATAATATCTGAACTGGAAGAGGCCCTAGAAACTAACTAATACAATGCTTCATTTTGCTTGTGGGGAAACTGAGGCCCAACAAAGGGAAATGATATGCATGGTTCAGTGGAAGGAGTGCTGGGTTTGGAGTCAGAGCAACAAAAGAATTAGCATTTGGATCCTGCTTCTGCCACTTTTTGTGACCTGGGTGACAGATTGAACTGGTGAGTCACCAAAGTCCCACTCAGCTCAGAGATTCTGATCCCATGATTTGCTCAAGACCTTACACTGAATTAAGTGGCACCAGCCTCACTAGAACCCCAGTCTCTGGATTTCTAGTCCCAGTCACTTTCTGCATCATGCTGAGAGTCTCAATTAAACTGAGACAGGAAGTATTATTTTCTATCCATCCCTACTAGACCTACCTTAAACATTACTGAGACATGCGCAGTTTATTGTCCCAAACTCCTCTGGAAGCAACTGTAAGACTCTTAGATCTTCTCAGAATACAAGATTGTTTCAGTGACTAGAAACTCTTAATTCCCAGGGTACTCATTTAGTTCACAATTCACAACCCATAAGCTGAGAGTAAGCTTTAAATGGGGAAAACTGTTTTTCCATGCTGAGTTGTACCATCTTATATCAAAAGCAGCCAAGGGATTAATTAGAGAAGACCTGGACGGATTTGGGGTCTGACAAAGAGCATGGTGTAAGGCTGAAATTTCATTAACCAGGGTGTGGAGCATATCTTCAGCAAACCAAGGGTTATAATGGATCAGGCTCTGGCTTTCCCCCACTCCCAGGGTTGGAGACTCACTATAAGCAAATCAAAGGTTCCCAGGTCCCATAACAATGAGAAAAGAGACTCTTTTTTTCCTACCCTCATCCTTCTTAACTTCCTTCCCCTCAAAAAAGAAGGAATGACAGACTTCTACCCCAAAGCAAAACAGAGGAATAGAAATATAGCTCAAGGAACAGCAACAGAAGCACATTAAAACAATAACCAGGATAAACTCTGTTAGCACATTCCACTGTCCTCTTTTTAACTTGACTAGCCCCCAAGGTGTACCTGAAAATGCTATTCATTCTCCAAGATAACAATGGAAGAAGATCTCTGTTGATTAGTATTTCATTCATTCATTCACTCATTGAAAAAAAATTTAATAAGCCTTTACCCAAAACATGTTGCTTAATATGGTGGAGATAGAAAGATACAGATAATGATATGCAAAGACATTATCCCTGCCCTCAAATACCTTACAAACAAGTTGGAAAGTTAATATGTGTGCACAAATAACTATAAATACAAAGTAGTATGGTAGAGAATCATTTGTATTCATTTCTTTCAGTCCTGTCCAGTTTTTGGTGACTCTATTTGGGGATTTCTTGAAAGAGATGCTTTAGTGGTTTGCCATTTCCTTCTCTAGCTAATTTTACAGATGAGGAAACTGAGGCAAACAGGGTCAAGTGATATGCCTAGGGTCACACAATTGGTAAGTATCTGAGACCACATTCAAACTCGGAAAGAGGAATTTTCCTGACTTGAGATCTAACACTCTTTCCACCGTGCCATCTAACTGCTCAAAAAGATCCATAGTGTAACAGAAAAAATAATGCAGTAAAAGTACAAAGAACTGGGTCCCAGACCCTATTCCAATATTTAAGTAGTTGTATGACCTTAGAAAAGTCACTTTACTTTTTCCAGCCTCAGTTTCCTCTTTAAAATGAAGAGGTTGGACTACATGGTCCCTTCTAGCTATAACAAGTTGTGAATCAAAAAATACATGTGGGATAGACTATATAGATTGAAAAGTGAAAAGTATGGTGTAGGGGTGGAAGAAATTATCTCAAAATAGGTGTAAGAATCTGCTCTCGTCAAGCCTTTCTTTTCATGTCCTAGCCCCCCTTTTTTCACTCTCCCCTACCACTATACATATATACAATGCTTTATTCCTACCTCTAGGTCTTTGTTTGCTTTATTCTGTCTGTGTAGACTACCCTCTCCAGTCCTAAGTGCCTATTCAAATATTATATATCCTTCAAAGTTTATCCCAAGTGTTTTCCTCTCTAGGACTTGTTACCAATACAAAAAAAGATTTGTTCTAGAGCTATAGACCAGCAACAACAATTTCAAAAATGTGACTAGTGTTAGAGAGAGACTTGCTGAAACTATCTTTTGTTCAGTGATTTTTTGCGCTTCTTTTTCCATTTGGCCTATTTTGATTTTTAAGGCATTTTTTTTGCCTCTTTTATCAAGCCAGTTGTGTTTTTAAGGAGTTGTTTTCTTTAGTATTTTTGTGCCTCTTTTACCAAGCTAATTCCCTTTTCAAAATTTTATTCCATTCATCACTTTTATTTCTTGTCTCAATTTTTCCTCTGCTATTTATCTCTTTAAGTCTTCTAGGAATTCTTGTTGACCATGGGTCCAATTAGCATTTTTCTTGGAGGTTGTGATTATAGTTTTCACATTTTTGTCTTCTTCTAAATTTATGTCTTCATCTTTTCTGCCACCATATTGGAGTAAAGCAGGGCTGTGTGCTTGCTCCATGCTTTTTAAGTATGATGTTTTCAGTAATGCTGTCAGATGCCATCAATGAGTATGAGCACAACATCAAGGTTAGCTACCTCATTGATGAAAAATTATTTAATTTGAAAAGGCTACAAGCCAAGACCAAAGCAGAAGAATTGGTACATGATTTTTTGTTCACAGATGATTATGCATTCAATGCAGCCTCTAAGGCTGAGATGCAACAAAGTATGGAAATGTTCTTTGCTGTTTGTACTAATTTCAGCCTGACAATTAACACCAAGAAAGTACAGGTTCTCCACGAGCCAGCACCACATCATCCATATATGGAACCATCAGTTACATCAATTAGAAAAGTTTTGAATACTGTAGATAAGTTCACTTACCTTGGCAGTGTACTTTCCATGGATGTACACATTCATAATGAGGCTAATGCATCCATAGTCAGAGCTAGTTTGGTGTTTGAAAGACTCAAAAGTAAAATATAGGAAAGAAGAGGTATTTGACTGCCTACCAAACTGAAGAGCTACAGAGCTGTTTTTCTGACCTTTGTTACATGCCTGTGAAACCTGGGCAGTATACCAGGGCCATGATAGGGAACTGAACTACTAAGGAAGATTCTGAGGATCACCTGACAGTATAAGATACTGGACAATGATGTCTTTTCTTAATCTGAACTGCCAAGCATTCAAATTCTACTGCAGAGATCGCAACTCCAATGGGTGGTCCACATTGTTCGAATGCCAATTGTATGCTGATCTAAAAGATGATTTTATGAAGAACTCAGACAAGGCAAGTGCTCACATTGTGATCAGAAGAAGAGATACAAGTTATCTCTCAAGGTATCTCTGAAGAAATTTGAAATCGATTGTGAGATATAGGAGATGCTGGCAAATGACCTCCCAGCATATGTGCCCCCATCAAAGAAAATGCTGTACTCTATGAGCAAAGCAGAATTGCAGCAGCTCAAAAGAAATGTGAGGTGCAGAAATGTAGAGAACTCTCCACCCCAAATGTTCATATGAACTATTTGTACCTGACCTGGGGTATAGCATACCAAGCTTGTATTGGTCTGATCAGTCACATATTGTAACTTTATTCTAACATGAGGATGTCATGTTGGTCCTCTTCAAGAAGAAAGGATAACACTCAACCAAGTATGTTTTCCTAGTCAATTTTTTTGTTGTTTTTTGTTCATTTTTCCTGCCTATTTCTTCACTTTGAACCTTATGTTAAAGTTGGGTTTTGCTTACTTAGGTTTAGGGAATTACTGTGCTAAACTTCAGGATTTTTCATGCTGCTGTTTTCAGCAGCATGGGAATCTGAAAGTTTTCAGTGCTTCCAAGGTGTTGTGATCTTGGGGGAGATATAGTCATTGCTTTCTCGGTCTGTACTCTGGTCTTTACCCAGGAATAGCCCCTGATCCCCTACAACCACAATTACTAGTACTCCTCTTGGCCCTAGAATTGTGACCAGGGACCCTAATCCCTTTTGATCAAACACAAATGCTCCCCTCCACCCTGGAAACCCAAGCCAGAACTGCTTATGGGTGTAGAGCTGCCCATCAGCAGCAGCTGTACCCAGGGCCAGCAAAGCATCCCCTCTAATCTCTTTCTGACAAGATATTCAATCAATACTGTCTCTGGGCTGAGAGCTGCTGAACCTCTACTGCTGCTTCTATCACAGCTGCCTCCAAGGGCTACCACTGATGCTCCTACCAAGCTCTGGGCCTGTGCCTACCACAGTGTTACAAATCTCTCCTTAGATTCTCCTAAGTTGTCTTAGATTGGATATGTCTCTCTCTGATATTTTGTTGGCTCTGCCAATTCAAAATTTGACTTGAGACATTATTTTAAAGTTGTTTGGAAGGAAATGGTGGGAGAATTCCACTGGGGCCTGGCCTGACCTCTACCATCTTGGCTCTCAGATGTAAAGTTTACCTTTGATGAAGGGCAATTTCATCCCTTGTAAATTAAAAATTTTATATGTAGGCCATCCTCCTTATTTAATAGTATTGCATAGTGGACAGAGAGATAATCTTGGAGTCAGGAAGACTTAGTTCAAGTACTCCCTCCAACCCTGTGCCAGAGAACTCTCTAGGACCACAGGAGATAAAAGAGGCACTGTTTCTACAATAAAAAGTTTCCACAAGAGAGTTCCCTACGTGTACATGGGTGAAATCACAGCTCTGAAACAAAATCAAGCCCTCCAACCTTAAAGGCATGTTAAGAGGACCAGATGATAATTTATGTTTAATATATGTACTATAAAATAATAACAATATTAATAATAATATAAATGTAACAAATACAATGTTAACCATGATTAATAATAATACTAATGATAATAAAATAAAATAATCCACCTTAAAGTATGAGGTTTATGTCTCTTGCTCTTTTATTATTATTATCAGATGAGATTTGGAATGGACCTCTAATTTCCTTGTTATAGGAAACTCCTGGGTGAGAACACTCCCTTTACCACTGTAAGTTGGCACCTTCTCTAACTTTACCTGCACTGCTCTCTCCTGGCTCTGCCCTGACCTAATTCAGGTGACCATGTCAGACTGGCATATGCAATTACTATATCTTTTGATTCCACATTGATAAATTTTATACAGATGATTCTCCCCTGAGTGCCAGCTGTACTTCTTTCCCTTAAATCCAAATGGATTCATAACCACTAAAATAGATAACAAGGTCCTTTTCAGCTTTCACATTCTAAGACTACATATGTAATGTGTTTTAAAGCCATAATATGTTATAGAACTATGAGTTCTCATCATTTATGTTTTATACTCACCAGAGCAATTATTCAGTTGTTTCTCGTATGGGTTTATCCTATCTTCCTCCTTGGAATATAAGCTATATCTTGAAGAAAAAAACTTTTCTTGCACAGCAATGTGCAAGACAGAGCAAGTTTTTCCCCCCAAGTTATTTTGGATAATCCTTCAACTCTCACTACATTTTTGTTATAGTAACCACATCGTCAAATTTCTAGTTATTAACTAAAGAAACTCTTCTTACAATTGTCCTAATCAGGGGGCCTGGCAATGCTGTTGCAAGAGTCTCTTCCCTCTGTCTATGGACAGATTTGCCTCTGGTTGTGTGTGCTTACTTTCCCTATCCTTATCCCTTGGGGTTGCTCCAGCTCTACATTTTTTAGCACGTTGCTGTTCCATAATTCATTTGGCCTCATTCACCTAAGGGAAGCAAGGAAAGCACTGTTTTGGGTCCAGTTTTTTAAAAAAACAAATGGTATTTCTGGTCATTAAAATTCAAAGCAAGTGAATGATCACCAGGTTTTTCACGCTGTCAAAGCCCAAACAAAATTAGATCCCAAGACTTAGAAAAGGAAACAGGGCCACGGATGATGGATTCCCCTTTGCACAGACTTTATAACTTGGATTTCATGAGTAAGAAAAAAAATTTTTTTAGACAATTGGGCATTGATCAAAGTAACTGCCTCCTTCCTGGAACTAGTCCTGAACAGCCAAAGCAATCGATGTTGCTGCAAAACCTTGCATGTGTTAATCTGAGTCTCCATTTATCTTCTTTCTTTCCGGTAAACCCCACTCCCATCAAGTCAAGTGGATCAGAGAATGGACAACTTCATAGGCCAAGACTTAACTAGGGTAGGATGTCCAAGTCTTTGTCCAGGGGGCCAAATTTTAAATAATATTGATAGCACTTACTTTAGCAATGTGGAAATGACTGAACTTAGCAAATTGTTTTCAAGAATAATTAATTAAAAATAGGAGCTACTAAATGCTTTGTCACCTCCTTACCTCCCCAACACCACATCCCACATGTGCTATATCTGGGCCCCACTGACCTTCTCCCCACTAAGATTATCCTTTCCAGCTTCTAGATCCTTTCCCACCAAAAAACAAAGTTCACTTTTATGCGTGTGTATATCTTTATATGTCCATGCATGCAGTCCTTCCTCACTAGACTGTAAGTTTCTCTTGGGCAGGGACTGTTTTACTTTTGTCTATCTCTACCACCTAACATAGCACCAACATAGAGTAGGCAGTGCCTGTTAATTGAATACTTTCCATCTCTAATGTTCTATATTCCTAAAATGTTTTCCAACTCTAACATTCTAGGTTTCTAAGCCCAGCTTCTTGCTTAGTATAGCACCCTAAAAGGATGAAGAACAAGCATATGTTCAGCATCTGTTATATTTACCAAGTACTCAAATAAGTGTTTTTCAAATATTGTGTCATTAGATCCTCAAAAAAACCTGAAAGGTAGGACTATTGTTATCTACATTTTATAATTGAGGGGACTGAAGCAAAGAGAGGTTAAATGACTTGCCCAGAGTCACACAGATAGCAAATATCTGAGACTGGATTTGAATTCAGGTATTCTTGATTGCATGCCCTGTATTCTATACACTGTACCACCTAGCTGCCAATAAAGGTTGGTTGCTTATATGGATCAAATATAATCAATAATACCACCCCATATAACTGTAGTATTTTACAAGATATTTTACAATATGACACATATTTTCTTATTGAACCCCATGTTTTCTTATTTAATAACCTGTGGAAGTACTTAGGGTAAGTACTATTCTCCCTTTTACAGATGAGAAAAAAAAAAGGCTTAGAGAGTTGAGATGATAAGAGTATCAATGGGATCAGGAAAGATTGCTGGAAATTCACATTAGTCTCACCAGCACTGAGCTCTCACCAAGTTAGCATAACCCCACTGCCTCCTCTCTTCTGGGTAGGGAAATATGGAATAAGAAAATGGGCAATCACAGAAACCAGAGGTGACTGAGTTTATAGGGAAAGAGCAAGTGATGGGTTACTGCTATACCGAACCACATCAAGCAGTCACCCAGATAAAATGCAAGATGTCAACCACTCAGATTATGAATCAGAACTCATCCTTCTAACAATGAATCTGACCAAAGAAGTCATGGAATTAGTACCCATGGGTAAAATTTACAAAGATCCAGGGTTCAGCTCAATTTTAAAAAATCAACAGCCTAAAATTAGAGCTATCCCAAAGTAGAATGGGTCATCTCAGAAGATTGCTGATACGTCAACAACAAAGAATTTCAAGCAGAGAATGGGCTAGAGGACCACCCATTGGAGATTTTGTAGAGAGATTTAATTATTTGAATATGGGTTGGACTAGGTACCTTCTGAGGTCCCTTTCCACTATGACATTCTGTGGTTCATCTTCTTGAATGTTAGGAAATACAAATATTTCTTTCTGCTTGTGATTGTCTAGCACACAAAAGCATGAGACATCAGTGTGAATCCTTCCAGGCTTGGGTTTTACGTTCCTCTCAACAAATTAACAAAACAAAACAAAACAAAACTTCTATTGACTAGTTCCCCATTGTCTCCACAAAAAGTTCTCTAGCTGAAGGAAGAATTACATTTAGTGGAAAGAACACTAGATGTGGGAATCAGGAAAACTAGGTTCTAGCACCAGCTATGTGAGATCTTGGTCAAGTTTCTCACCGTCTTTGGATTCCAGTACCTTTTTCTAAGTAGTATGTTCCCCTTTCTTACAGTCTCCCAGAAAGCTATGTCTGGTTCTTGATATTTTATGAATCGAATACTCTTTAAGTCATAACTCATAAGTCCCTGCCAAAATGTTTGCTTTTAATAGTCAGCCAGAAGACCCACATAATTCAGAACAAAGGTAAAGTAGCATAATAACAAAAGTAATAATATAATATTCTCTCTGTTAACTTGGAGCTTACTCAACCACAAATTCAAATGCCCTCAGTGGGAATGGCAAATATGTACAAGGATCACATATGATATAGATAGATATAGATATAGATATAGATATAGATATAGATATAGATATAGATATAGATATAGATATAGATAAAAGAGGTGGTCAGGGGACATCCATGAAGGCACAACTCATTCTGATGCCACAAACCTATGATTTCTAGTGACATCACTGTTTCAGTGCTCCACCTGATCTTCATGTCTCTGAGTTTCTCAGAGTCCCCTAACACTTTTTTCACCATCCATTGGAGTATGCTATAGTGAGTAAGGCTCTCCTCTAAAGTGGAGTAGCCCACAATTCTTTCGACCAATTCTTTCAGTCACCTTTACTATCAATAAATAATGCTTTAGTGCTATGCCTAGTAAGCCTCTCAACAAGAAAGATCTACAACTCTTTTTGGTCAGTTATTTGAGTCTCTCACTGGGTCTTAGCTAAGTCTGAAACTGAGCTGCTATCTTTAGGGTCACCTGCTAATCTGGTTGCTATCTACTTAAGGGTTCTGTACTTAGTAAGCACTTCCCAACAAGGGAGGGCTATAACCCTTTCAGGCAACTCTTTCAGTCAATGGCTATGAAGCATTTCCCTCAGACAAACACTTCCCAAAAGACAGCAGGTACTCAGGCAACTTCTACCCACTATTCCTAGTTCTGCCCTGGCCTCTGTAACCTAGTAGATTGTCTTCAAATATTTGAAGACTGCTATCATATGTCCCTAAGTTTTCTCTTATAGTTGGCAAAAAAAATCCTCCAATTGATTCTATATGGTATTGTCTCCATTTGTCTGATTATTCTGGCCACCTTCTTTCAGATATGCTTCAGATTGTCTATGCCAGCATCCAGTACTGAGTACATCATTCTAGATGTGGTATTAACATGTTTGAGTGTTCTGAATTTCCTTTGTTCTGGACATGAATGCATCCTAGCATAGTATTTGATTTTTTTGGCTGTCATGTTACATTGTGAGCTCCTATTGAGTTGTCAATTCAATAAAAAAAAAAAAAAACATGTCCTTTTCACAGGAGCTGTTCTCTCATGATACCTCCCACAACCTGTACTTGTGAAATTGATTTTTTTTTAAGCTAAGCATAAAACTTCATATTTATTCTTACTAAATTTCGTCTTTTAGATTCATTACATCGTTCTAGTCTTTTAAAATGTTTTGTATCTCAATTCTCATGTGTTAACTATTCCTCCCAACTTTGTCATTTGCAGATTTGACTGGAACATTTGTCAAGTGCCTTCATTCAAGTGATTGTTTTAAATGTTGAACAACACATAGCTGTGGACAGATTTCTGGAGACCTCCCCCTCAGACACTTCCCCCTGCAAATTGACATTGACCCATTAATGACTATTCTCTTGGTACAGTTCTTCAGCCAATGGTATTATGTCTGTTCTCCCAACTATATTATTATCAAGTCAATATTTCTTCAATTTTTCTAAATGTTGCATGAATGACTTTGAAAATTCTTTGATAAATTTGAAGTGTATTTTGTCTACAGCATTCTCATGATCTACCAACTTAGCAACACTGTAAAAAAAAAGTTGAGGTTTCTCTGATATGACTTGTCCTTGATAAAGCAATGCCTGCATTTAAGGATAACTGCTTCCTTTAAATAATGTGCTGCATAATTATGTATCACCATGATGAAAACTATCTATTAACTTCCCTAGCAGGATTCCAGAAGTTTTGCCAACTATATAGCAATCTGTTTACTATAGAATCTAGGACCTATTGCTGACACTTCCTTGAATGATTAGGATCTTACTTATTTATTCTCATCTTTTTTTTTTTTTAACATTTCCAATTTCATGATAAAAGAACTTTAGTCCCAGAGGATTCTTTAGTTAAGGTATAACTATAATTGACCTACTAAAATATATATGATCCATATTTCCCACAGGCTATAAAGAAAAATCCCATTTGAAAAAACAATTTTAATTTGGAGGTGATCAGTCTGCCTATGTCTTCACTTCATAATTAATTGCAAATGTATTCAAAGCAAGTTTGACAGGTTAATTATATGTCTGAAAGGATCATTATTATCTGTAAATGTTTATTGAGCACCTACCATGATGACAGGCACTTAGGATAGATACAAAGAGATATATGTCTCATTTTCATCACCTGTCAAAAGAGGAATGGACTTAATGAATTCTGGGTCTCCTTTTAGCTCTGACATGCTATGTTCTAAAGCCCCCATCCTGTCCATTGTTTCTATGTTTCTATGTCTATGAGAAGGTCTCAGGCTTCAAGTAATTCATAGTCAAACAAGTTATATAACAACAACAATAATAATAAATAGTCTTATAACTATTTTTATTTATGCTTTATGCCAAAACTAGTAGTTCCTACTCCATAAGAGTAGGAACCTCTGTCTTAAATAAACTTTGTATCTACACAAGCATTTAGCAATGCTTTGAATATTGTAATTCTATGCTCTGACACTTACTAGCTTTGTAACCATGGGCACATCACTGTCTTCTTTGAGCCTCAGTTACCTCATTTGCAAAATTAGGGTAATATACCTTTAATGTGTACTTCATGGGGTATTTGTTATAATCTGATTAGATAATGGGTATATATCCCACCCCAAGCATTTATACTGGCATGTTGGGTCCTACCACCCTATGTTCAAAGATACTCTGCAGATCTAAATAGATAACCCCCCACTTTTTATCTTTAACAGTTACAATTAGCTTAATGAAAAGTATTTATGGAAATGAGGAAGGAGAGAATTCCAGACTTAAAAGTCAGTCAATGAAAACTCATGGACTTGGGAAATGTCCTGTGCAATTAACAGGAGGCCAGTGTCATGTAATCACCGAGTATATGGTCAAAAATAAGGTATAAGAGTGGAAAGGTAGAAAAGAGACAGGATATGAATGGTTTAAACAGAGGATTTTGGATTTGATGCTGGAATTTATTGAATAAAGGAGTGACATGGCCAAAGTTGAGCTTTAGAAAAATATATTTGACAGTTAAGTGGAGAATGAAATGGAGTGAGGAGAGACTTTGGATAGTAAACCAATCAGAAAGGTATTGAAATAGTGCAAGTAAGAGGTAATAAGAGCCTTCACCAAGGTGGTGGCAGCTTCAGAGTGAAAGGGGGAGGAGGGTATGTATGAAATATACTGAAAAGAATCAAAATTACTTGGCAACTAATTGGATGTTACTAGGAAGTTGGTGGTACTCTCAATAGTAATAGGATAGTTAGGAAAAGTGGAGGATTTGGAGAGAGAAGGATGATAATGAGTTCAATTTTGGACGTGCTGAATTAAGGTACCTACGAGACAACTACTTAGAGACTAAAGGTCAGAAGAAAGTCTAGATCTGAATTAGTAGGTCTGAAGATCTTCTACAAAGAGATGCTAATTGCATCCAAAGGAACTGATGAAAGCTAGATAGTGCCAGTAAAAAAAAAAAAAAGGAAGAGGGGTTCCACAGTTGTGAGTGGATAGATATCCAGGAGATTGAGAAGACTAAGAAGAACTCTGAGAAGTGGGCAGAAGGGCATCAAGAAGGGGACACTGTAGAGTTGAACTAAATTACCAAGGGATGTTGGGGAAGAGATAAGAGTGTAACCAGTGCAGGAGTTTCACCTGAAAAGAACTGGGGAGTGGAGGAACTGGAGCTCTTGGTGAGGTCGAAGAACAGGATTAAGGATCACAAGGCAGAGGGAGGTGGAATGACAACAAATTATTATCAAATAAGGTGATTTCAGAGTTCACAAACATGGAAATGGAACACTTGTGGGTGACAACAAGATCAAGGGTATGACCATTTATATATATATAGCCAAGGTGGGTTGGAGGAGTAGGTCATGGGAAATGAGTGCAAAGAATATAGTAGCCTCCTGGACTGCTGAAGTTTGGGGTTGTTTTTAAAAAAATTTTTAAACCAATTACTTTGTCAGAAGAAGGCTAGCAGTAACAGTTCAAAGCCCCTCTCCCTATTGGCAGGAGGTCTGAATATCAACTACCCCTGATTCCTCAGGATGAATCAGCACCATTCACAAAGTCCAGGGTCCTCACTTCCTTCTCCCAATGACTGGTCCTGTGTCACCTAGGTAAGAAAATAAATAGCCACATTTAATTTATGAATGTTTGATTGAGGAAATATAGATAGCAAAGGTCCAGTCAGGAATCACTCACCTTACCAACATTAGGACTGTGAATTAGGGCTCTGTCCCTCAGGTTTTTCCCTTTGGTAGTATAAGTGACAGATAAAGGAGATTCTGCCTTTCTCTATAGAACTTCTATATTCCAAACCTCCACAATTCTACATTAAGAGTAATTTGGAAGTTAAAGTGTTTGGGGGAGGATGGATAGATAGTAGGTACATAGATAGAAAGATAGATAGATAGATAGATAGATAGATAGATAGATAGATAGATAGATAGATAGATATTAAGTCTATTATAAAGTCAGGATTTAAGGAAGGAAGACTGTGAACCTCTCATTGAATGGAATTATAAAGAGCACAGTGGAAGGGGTGGAAAGCATTAGAATATGAAACTGGGAAAGTTGGGTGAAGGGTGTTGAGTGAAAATAAGGGATATAGAGGAGGAAGGAGAACAGAGTTTTAACAATGACAGCCAGAGGAAGAAAGGAGAGAAAATGTATGAATATTTATAGGACAACTTGAAGCATTGTAAGATCATTTGGGAGAAAGAGGCTAAGACTGGAGATTCTTAATGCCAGACTGAACAGTTTCATAGTATCTAAGAATTAGAAGGAACTTTTGAAGTATTTGGTCAAAGCCATACCTGACAAAGGACCTCTTCTAGATCATACTCAAACAGTGGTTATCCAGCTCTGGGTTATAGAATTCTGGTTGTAAGAAATTAATTACCTTCCAACATAGCCCTTTCCACCTTTAAACATCTCTAATTGTTAGAAAGTTTTCCTTATGTGGAACCTAAATAGACCTCTTCACAACTTTAATGTGTTGTTTCTAGTTCTGCTTTCTGAGATCACATAAAGCAAGCCAATCTCTATTCCCCATGACAGCACTTTACATATATGAAGATATTATGGTGGGCATTAACATGGCCTCCCTAAGTTTTCTTCTTTCAAATGTGTTTTATATGCAATGAGGAACCACTGAAGCTTTTTGAGGGGAGGCATATTATATGAGAAATGGTGGTAATGTAAGGTAGTGGCAATGGGATAAAGAATGAATTTGGTGTAGAGCAGAAGCTAAATGCTGAGAGATTATTTAAGAGATTCTTGCAGTATATAAAAAGTGAAATGGTGATATCCTAAACCAGGGTGGCAATAGTGCTAGAGGGAAAAATAGGAAGACAAGAAAGAGACCAGGAGAAAAACGGAAAGGAAAGTATAGAAGAGAATAAAATGGAGGGAAACACACAGTTAGCAATCACAATCACAAATGTTAATGGGTTGAATTCAACCATAAAATGGAAGAGGATAGAAGAAAGTATTAGGATCCAGAATCTAACACTATATCACTTACAAGAAAAACACATGAAACAGAAAGATATACATGGAGTTAAAATAAAGGTATGGAGCAGAATCTATTATGCGTCAGCTGAAGTAAGCAGGGGTAACAATCATAGCCTCAGACAAAGAAAAATCAAAGATCAAATTAAAAGATAACTAATCAAATTATATTTTGCTAAAACAATGAATTAATATAAGTATTAAACATATATGTGCCAAAAGGCATAGCATTTAAATTCTTAAAGAAAAAGTTAAATGTGTTATAGAAATAGTAAAACTATGATAGCAGGAGACCCCAATTCACCCATCAGACCTAGATAAATCTAACCATAAATTAAACAAGAAAGAAGTTAAGGAGATGAATAGTACTTGAGAAAAGTTATGTATGATATGTCTCTGGAAAATGGTGAATTGAAATAGAAAGGAATATACCTACTTCTTAGCTGTGAATGACACTTTAATAAAAACCAGTCATATATTGAGCAGAGGTTCCCAAACTTATTCAGTCTACTGCCCCCTTTAAAAAAAAAGTTACTTAGTACTCCCCTGAAAATCTACTTTCTTTAACCTTTAAATGCTTTTTTTTTTTTTTTTTTTTGCTTTTTGGAGGGCAATTGGGGTTAAGTAACTTGCCCAATGTCACACGGCTAGGTTTTTGTTTGTGTGTGTTAAGTGTCTGAGACCGGATCTGAACTCAGGTCCTTCTGATTCCAGGGCCGGCACTCTATTCACTGTGCCACCTAGCCGCCCCCTTTAATATTGTTTTTTAAATTTGCATCATTTCAAAAATATAATTTTAAATGACATATTAAATTTAATAATCTATTGTAAATTTGTAGGGTTTCTGCATTAAAATTTTGATGGTGTACTCTATCATATAACTATATCGTATCATATTGCAATGTAGTCATTTCACACACATATTCCTGCCTATGCATGCTGGACTTCCCAAAAATGCGCAATACATTTGCCTGCCAACACTTGTTTGTTAAGATCTGTTGGTGGACTTGACCACTGATCAGCTATAACTTGAATTTTGTGTGTTTATTTTAAAAATAATGTAATGACTGCGACGTTAACTCATTTATACAACAGATGAAATGTGCGAAGTTTTTGAAAATTTTCTTCTCTTCTTTCCTTATCCTTCTACCAACTCATCATTTTTATTCAATGTTGCCCAATTGCACTTGAGGCTACTACCACTCCCTGGACTGTTACAGCACCCTGGAGGAGGCAGTATTGCCCACTTTAGAAACCTATGTAAAACATAAAAATCTCACAAATGCAGAAGAGTAGAAATATTAAATACTTATTTTACTGACTACAGTACATTAAACAAAATCAGATGTAATAAAGAAACTTTAGAGCAAACATTAAAAACTAATTAGAAACTAAATAACTCAATGCTTAAAAAAAAAAGGTGGGCCAAAAAGCAAATTATAGAAATAATCAATGATTTCATCAAAGATAATGACAACAATAAAAGAAAATACCAAAATTTGTAACATATAGCCAAAGCAGAATTTAGGGGAAATTTTATATCTTTAAACACTTTCATCAATGTAAAAGAAAAAAAAGGAACAAATTCAGCATGTAACTACAAATAAAAGCCTAGAAAACCAACAAATTGGAAATTTCCAATTAAACACTACAATAGAAATACTGAAAGTCAAAGGAGAGATTAACAAAATCAAAAGTTAAAAAATCATTTACCTAACACATAAAACTAGGAGCCAGTCTCTTTTAAATAAATAAGCCATTAATTAATTAAATTTTAAAAAGAAAACCAAATTACCATTATCAAAAATGAAAATAAATAAATTCACAACTAATGAAGAAGAAATAAAAGCAATAGTTAGGAGTTATTTCACCCAACTACATATTAATAAAACTGACCATCTAAAGGAATGGATATTTACAGAAATATAAATTGCAGAGATTAACAAAAGAGAAAATTGAATATTTAGTTAACTTTATCCTAGAAAAAGAAATTAAACAAGTCATAAATGAACCCTCAAAGGAAAAAAAAATTAGGACAAGAGGGATTCTAGAGCAAATTCTTCTAAACAAGATCACCACATACCAAAATAAGCTTAAAATGTGGGCATTATTTAGACATAAAGGAAATATGTAAATTAGAAGAGCACATAAGAAAAGTATAGAGAAAGAGTTCATGAACAAACCAGAGAAAGGTTCACAGAAAGCAAGATGGACAGTTTTGCCACAAAAAATTAAAAAGTTTTGCATAAATAAAACTAAAGCAACCAAAATAAGAAGAGATGGGAAAATGGCGGGGGGGGGGGGGGATATCTTTGAATCAAGGTTCTCTGTTAAAGGACTAATTTCCAAAATATACAGGGAAACAAGTGAAATTTACAAGAATAAGGCATTCCCTAATTAATAAATGGTCAAATGATACGAACAGGTAGTTCTCAGAGAAATAAATCAAAGCTATCCTTAATCATGTGAAAAATGCTCTAAATTACAAACAGAGAAATACAAACTAAATCTATTCTCAGATACTACCTCATACCCATCAAATTGGCTAAGCTGACAAAAAAATAAGTATGAGAAATGTTGGAGATGTCAGAAAATTTTAATGCATTGTTGGTAGAGTTTTCCAACTATTCTGGAAAGCAATTTGGAACTATGACCCAAAAAGTAATTAAGCTGTGGATAGTATATACCCTTTGACTCAGTGATACTATTACTAGTTCTATTCCCCCACAGAGATCAAAGAAAGAGGAAAATGTGCTATTTGTAAAAAAAAAAGATATTTATAGCAGCTCTCCTCCTCCTCCTCCCTTTACCTGCTATAACTAAAGCAGGAATTTGTTTCACATGACTATACATATTTGTAAGGAATTTTGTTTTTCCTGTTTTCTCAATGGTTAGGGGAAGAGGAGGAGAGGGGAAAAGAATCCACAACTGAAAATAAAATAATATTGGATCACAAAAAAGCACAGGCAGGTGCAATAGAGAGTATCAATAAGGAATTTACATTTCATAATAACTGACTAGATCTTGGAGGGGAGGAAGTAAGCTAATTCCATGACTAACTGGTGATATTGAAGAGGGGAAAAGACAAAAATGAAGTTCTCAAGAAAGAACAAATCATTTAGAGGTTTTGGGAAAGGGCATTTTTGGAAGAGAAGAGAATAAGGGAGCCAAGGGCAACCTGATTCAGAGGAAGAGGTAGTCAGCCTATCAAAAAAAAAAAAAAAACACTGGAAAGCAAGAGAGAAGGAAGGAAAAAGAGCCAGGGGAAAACCCAGGTTGCTCTAATAAATATGATACTTAGCTAATATGGATGGCAAGAAAGGCAGGTCAGAGTATTCATATTCAGGCAATGTGCCTCTGAAATCAGTTTCCATTGTGGGGAGAGAGAAGATTTCGATTCTCCAGGAGACTAAAGGCCTGAAAAGAAGTTGAGCCTAGATGTGAGGAAGAAATTAGAAGGGACAAATCAAACAAATCAGGGACTCAAAGAAAGCTAGTAGAGTGCTTTGCAGAATGCTGATTTGGGAGTCAGAGGTCCTAAATCCAAATCCAGACCCTAACAGTTATTACTGTGCATTCTGGGGAGACCTTTCCCCTCTCTAATTCATAGTTTCCTCATTGTAAAGTGAGGGGATTCGATTGAGTGATTTTGCTCTTAATTTCTATGATCCTACATTAGGGTAGAGAGAGGCCCTAATGAATTGCATTTCAGAAGAACCATTCCCAGTTTCTTTCAGAGATTTACTTTGACCCGAAGCTATAGTTCAATATTTTGTCATTGTTGTTCAGTAGTTTTTCAGTCATGTCCCACTCTTTGTGATGCCATGGGTGAGGGGTAGGTTTTCTTGGCAAAAATATTGGAATCGTTTGCCATTTCCTTCTCCAACATAGGGTTAAATGACTTGTCCAGGATCACACAGTTAGCAAGTGTCTGAGGCCAGATTTGATCTCAGGGAAATGAGCTTTCCTGATCCCAGACCCAGTACTCTAGCCACTGAAAACCACTATCTGCCCTATACTTCAAGATGCTGTATTTTAAACCTGGAATTTGTTCCAATCTAAGACTTCAGAACTGGAATAAGATGGGTCAGTGTTGCTTCCCCTCACTTCACCCAGCCACTCCCTTGCTCATAGATAATTTAGCAATTTATTAAGTAGCATTAAATACAAGAGATCACATGGAGTAGTGGTTAAAGAGACAACCTTGAAGTCATAGACTCAACTTCAAGCCCTGCCTTAGACACCTATTGCCTAAGTAACTTTGGGAAATCCCTTAATCTCTCAATGCCCTGAGCAAGTCTCTGAGATTAAGATTTTACTGATCTATTTTGATAGAGGAAGTTCCTCACCAGCTGCTCACTACACAGATAAAATCTCAAATCCTGCTTTTAAAAAAATAAATAGGGTTACAAGAGGGGTTCAGTACCTAAGAGAGAAGTGATAACATACAGCCTAGGGATAGAACCCATTTAAAAGTTTTAAACCTGCGTGTAAAGTGAATTGAGCGAGACTACAACTTTAAGAATTACCTCAGTTGAATGAGTGTCTCCCGAGAGTCTCACGTGGATGTAAAAGTTGCTTCTTCACTTGATCAGCCCCTGGGGATGCTGGAGTAGTAGGGGCTCCCTGTGGAAAGGGGTCATGGATGGAGAAGAGAGAAGAGAAAGAATCCCAGGCTCATGGGCAGCCTCTCCCACTAAGCCTTCCTCCCTTTTCAAACCCCTGCATTGTGAAAGAAGGAAGGGCAGGAGAGGAGAGCAGATCCAGGAGAAGGATGCACCTCCTTTCTCATGCAAGCTGTTACAATCAGTTCTATGAAAAGGGGTGGATTCCATAGGTGAGTTCATCCATTCATTCACTTTTTCCCTCCAATGAGACTAATTTGCTTTTTATTCTCTCCCAAATTTATTTAATGGGAAACTTCTCCATTTCAGGTTGAAATAGCAACCATTTTATTAGTAACTGAGATCCAAACAAATTAACAGATTGATTAGGGTGGCTAGGTGACCCAATGGATAGAGTAACTGGGCCTGGGGTCAGGAAGACCAGAGTTCAATTTCAGCCTCAGACACTTACTAGCTGTGTGACCCTAAGCAAAACCCTTTTTGCCTCAGTTTCCTCATCTGTAAAATGAGCTAGAGAAGAAAATGGCAACCCAATCCAATATCTTTGCCCCAAATGGGATCATAACAAGTTAAACATGATTGAACAACATCAACAAAAAAAAGCGAAATCCAGTGTTCCACAGAGCCAGAAAAGACATCAAAAAGAAGGAAAGGAGGTAGGGAATACACCCCAACAAGGGAACCCTCCTGAAGTGAGCTCCTAAATTCCTAATGTGGCTAAAAATGATCAGACCCCTCTCAGCTGTTCTAATAGCTTTCCCTCCATTTCTGCTTAATCATGATGATTTAGAGGTGACTGGAGCTCTCTGTTTCTGTCCAGTGTAGTTGTGTTTTATTGGTGTTTTGTGACTGCTATTATTTTCAAGTGAAGCAGGTAGAGTGTGAGGTTGGAAGGATGAGAAAGGGGGGGCCTCTAAGCACAGATGGAAAGGAGACACAATGATGTAGAACAAAGGACAGCAAAAAAGAGAGGCCAAGAGAGACTAGCAGAGAGAAACAGATGGGCAGAGAGAGACAGAGAGTGAGAGAGATACAGAGGAGTGGCATAAGAAAAGGCATGAGAGGGAAACACACAGAGAGGCAGAAAAGTGACAGAGAGGTGGGGGAAAGAACTGAGGACAGGAGGAGACAGAAGAGAAAGTGTGGAGGAGAGAGGGAGAGGAAGGAAAAAGAGAGAGAAGAAATGAGGGGAAAAAGGAAAACAAGAAAGGGGGAAAGGTAAACAAAAGAGAGAAAGGTAAAAGCAAAGAAGGAAGCATAGAGAGACAGGAAAAGGGAAAGGAGACAGTGGAAAGGTGAGAAAGTAGAAAGAGTGAGAATATCAGGATAGAAAGAGAGAGGAGGGACAGAAAAGAGAGATGGAGATGGGGGGAAAGAGTAACCTGAGAGTCTCAAAACCTATTGATGTGGGACTCTTTTTTTTTTTAAGCAATTGGGGTTAAGTAACTTGCTCAAGGTTACACAGCTAGTCATTATTTATGCGTGGGTGCTCATTTTCTGAGGCCAGATTTGATCTCGGGTCATCCCAACTCCGAGGCCGGCGCTCTTACTCACTGCGCCACCTAGCCACCCCTATGGGACTCTTTTCTTATTGTTATTCAATGTCTGACATCTTTGGGATCCCATTTGGGGTTTTGCTCCCAGAGATACTGGAGTGGGTTGGCCATATCCTTCTCCAGTTCATTTTACAGATGAGGAAACTGAGGCAAACAGGGTTGAGTGACTTGCACAGTGTCAGTAAGTTTCTAAGGCCAGATTTGAATCCAGGTCTTCCTGACTCCAGGCCTGGTACTCTATCCACTGTGCCACCCAGCCGCCCTTGGCTCCCCCCATTGGTGGAGAGCAATGCCCTGAACCTGCATGAAAGGAATGGGTGAGTTAATGAGAGCAGGAGAAAAGAGAGATGTGGTCTGCTGGGCTTCTTCTGGCTTCGAATTTTGAAAGGAAAGGTATGCCATTCCAACCTCTCTTCACGTTGCTGAAAGGGGGAAAAAAGACTGTTGGAAGAAACAGACATGAAAGGAATAGGCAGTCTCTATTCTATTCCTATCCTTAGCTTTCTATACTAGAAACTTTGAGAAATTTCTCCTTTAGGTGAGATCTGGAACTCTTTCTCTTGGTTGAGCTAAGATATCTTGCTCCCAATAAGAAAGCTCCTTCAATCTGTATAGTTTGGTAAATATTCTCATATGTATACTTCCTCAGATTTCTATTTTGCTATCAACTTGGATAAATGGGTTTCTTTGCTGTTTGCTATGTGTTTTCATTGTAGAACATTGCATTTGATGGGAAAAGAGTTAAGTTGTAGATATAAAGGACCATTTTTCCCATTAAGAAATAGAAATCAGATATTTAGCTTGAACCTAAAAACTAAATACCCTTGATCAGTGATGTCAAACAAATACAAGCAAGAGGTACTAACCTGTATGTAAGGATCCCTGTGAACTACATATTAACTTAGAAAACCACAAATAAACATTATTTACATTTTATTATATTTTTATTTATTTTGTTAAATATTTACCAATTACATTTTAAATCTGGTTTGGCCCACACTTAGGTGTGTTACAGAATATGTATTTGACACCTCTATCCTAGACTAGCTCTATTTAAGGGAGCAGATAGATAAAATTATTGACTGGCATTCTCTCTCTCCAATAAGAGCAGAGTAGCCAGCCTGTGGCCCCAATCTTCCACTTCCTTTCCTGGCAGGAATCAAAATCTCCTTTGGAGAAGGGTGGTGAGGGGGAGAAGACACTAGGGATGTTTTTTCCTTGTCTCTTACGAGCCACACATTAAACACTCCTTGCTACATACAAGAAATAGGAAGACATATAGTGACAGAAACTTAAGGGAATGAAAAAGGTGAAAGAAAGGGGGAAGGGGAATATAAAAATGCAGAAAGAGAAAGACAAAAAGAGACAGAAATGTAGAGGAACAGGAAAGTAGGAGGAATAAATGAAGAAAGATAATGAAATTAGAAGAGAGAAGAGATGTTCAGAGAGTAGAAATAAGTTAGGGAAGGCAGAGAAAAGAGGAGGAATGAGAAACAGAAGAGGAAAAAGAAAGGGATAATTGAGAAATAGAGATAGGATGGAGAGAAACACATAGGAAAGGGAAGGAGATAGTGGGAAGGGAGAGAAAAGCAAAGAAAAAAGAGGAAGGAGGAAGAGGAAGAAAAGAAACTGGAGAGAGGCAGGAGAAAAGGAAAGGGAAGAATAAGAGAAATATGGAAGAGAAGGAGACATTAAAAGAGAAGAATAGAGATCATTTTAATTAAAGAAACTGCCACGCAGGATCATTGTGCTGTGGTTAATAAATGTTTGTTGAAGGGGTCAAATCTCACCCTTTGGCTTGATTTCATCAGGTATCTGGCACTGGAGATGTTAAAAAATAACCTGTTTAAATAAGAATCTCTGACTCCCACTGCAAGAATCCCCTTCCCTTGGGTGGGCTCTTTTGGATGATCCCAAAATCTCTAAAGGTTTAAGGATTGGGACTTGAATACCTGTATATAGTGATTACTAATCAGTAAAACCTGAATTTTAAGGAATGTTATCTCTCAATAAGAGACGATCCTTTGAAACCCACCACAGAAGTATCACTTACACCAAAACTCACCTTTATATCTCCAGTCTTTCTCACTTGCTTTCTGCCCATATGTCTCCCTTATCCCTTCTCACTGTTTTTGTCTCCTCTTTTTTCATAGGATCAGAGACTTAGAGTGGGAAGCGACCATATAGGTCATCTAGTCCAAACCCTTCATTTTATGGTGAAGGAAACTGAGATCCAGAAAGATGAAGTGACCCATTGCCCAATGGGGTCACAGGTGGAACTGGGATTTAAAACTATGTCTTCAGGCTCCAATTTTAGTGATCTTTTCATTCTCTCTCTTTGATATATCTTTTCCCTCTTTCTCCCTCTGCTTCTTTCTCTCCTCTCCTTGACCATTTTCTCCTTCCTTCTGTCTCTCTCTTTTTCTTCTTCCTCTTTTTCTCCAATCCCTTAACCTCATTAGTATGCATTGTATTTATTGAATGAATTCTGTCTTTGTTTTTAATTTAAGGAATCAGTATGCAAAATATTTTTAGATTCCTCTGTCAGTAGGAAAACAACACACTTTTATAGTTGATCCTCGATTGCTATTCTTCAGTGGCCCTTGAGGGACCCTCCATGAAATGTTTCCTTATCCTTACTCTACAGATCAGACCCCTGCTTTCCCACCAAGATCTCTGCTCTACAAGCATATGTGAATTCTCAAGACCTATACAATATACTGGGTATGGAGGAGCATTCTACACTCAAATTACCTCAAGGGAATGCTTGCAACCACTGATGTCTTGCCAGTATGGTAGCTGCTTGAATTTTCTAGGCTTGTGTCTTATTCACAAAGTCTCAAGGTTGGAAGGGAGTTCAAGGAGCATCTACTCCAACTTGTACCTAAACAGGAACCGCTCCTACAACATCTTACATGCTTCCAGCATCCTCTGCTGGAAGATTTCCACTGAAGGGAAGCCCACCACCCCTTGGGGAATCTCATTCCACTTTGAGATATCATAATCATTAGAACATTTTCCCTTTCATTCAGCCAAAAATCTGTCTCTCCACGACTCTTAGTTCTAGCCTCTAGGAAAAGCTGAATAAGTCTAATCTGAGTACAAGCAGCTACAATGAATACTTGAAGATATTAGTCATTCACCATCACTACCCTCTTCAAGTCTTGTCTACTTCAAATTAAACATAGCTAATTCCTTCAAACTGATCCCTTAATGCACTTGCTGTCATCATTTCTGCCCTCCTCCACAGAGGTCTCAGTTTGGCAGTGCCACTTGGCTTCTGCCTCAGACACCTCACTTACTGGAATCATGCCTATGAACTGTGGCAAGAGGATTCCAGCTAGGATATTCCCCTCCCAGAGCAACCTCCAGTAGCCATGGAGTCATTCTCAGATTTGTCTGATACTGCCCTAGGGAAACTCCTCAGTGTCATCATGGGCACCCCAAAGTAGAAACTACATGGGCTATTTTTAAAAACTATCCAGTCAAGTCTACAAGTCCTCACTGCTCTGGGTAATGTGAGGTGGGGTTGTTCACAGATATGCTGGATTCTACAGATAGCAAGAGTGGATTCCTTAGCCTTCATGCCTACTTTTAATACCATCACCAGTCCCTTAGCTCTTTCCATCCCTCAAAGTCAACTACCACCAGTCATTGACAACTGTTCTATGTACCAGTAGAAGTGTAGAGGGGGGATGCATATTAGTGAAACAGAAGGCCTTTTTCTGCTGCTTTTGCTGCTGAAAAAAACTGAAAATCTAGTTGGTGACAATACTAATGGTTATTCAATTTAATTCTTAAGACATCTATTAAGTGTCTAATATGTGCAAGACACTATGAGAGTCACCTAATATGTATGGGTCTCATTTTCCTCATCTGAAAATGAGGAATTGGACCAGTTGTTTTATAAAGTCTCTTCCAGTTCTAAATCTATGTTCCTATGAAAAGGGTCTGCTGGACACTAGGGATACAAAGACAAAAGAAAAAGAAAAAAATCCCCTGCCCTCAAGGAGCTTACATTCTACTGGATGATAACTAAAGTAGTAATAACTTATGTTTACAGAGCACTTAGTTTACAAAGTACATTCACATCTATTGTCCAATTAGTCCCTTAAAATTTACCTATAAAGTAGGCTCTTTCCACGTTATTGTGGAAAGAGCAATGGATTTGGAGTCAGAGGATCTGGATTTGATTCCTTTCTCACTACTTAGTGCCTCGACAGTCTTGAACTAGTCACTTCCCTATAAGATCCTCAGTTTTTTTCCTCATTTGTAAAAAAAAAAAAAGTGGGTCAGGGGACATTGGGCTAGGAAAAGATCTAAAATTTTTATAATTCTAAATCCTATTATTCCCCACATGACAGTTAAGAAAACAGCTGAAGTGATTCATGTGAGATCACACAGATAATAAGTGAACAGAGCCAGGACTAAGAAGTCAGTCTTATTTCACCACACTGGGCTGCAATTACAGCAAAAACATCCCTTGAGGGCAGCCAACATGTGTTAACAATATTTTGGCTTGGTTTGGATTGGATTTTCTGGAGACCAGGTTTCCTTCATCTTGCCCAGGCTTGGAATTACAGCAGCCCCTCACAGGCCCGACCTCATTGAAGATCAGCACAGAAACTTTAGCCTGCTTCATTTCTGACCTGGAATGACTCGATTCTCCTTCAGCTGGCTGCTAGCCCCCTGCTTCCAGGGGCACATCATACCACCCTAAACTTAAAGCAAATGCCCAATCAACTTCAGCTGCATGGAAGCTCAGAACTCTGAAACTCAATTGATCCAAGAGCCCCAGCCTCCCCTATTACCAGGCATTGGAGGCATGCACCATCATATCCAACTTTATCAAGAGTTTCCATCTCCCCTGGGGCCAAGCACCATGTGCTATATGCAGTAGCTTAACTGAGGTCATCCAATCCAGAACTGTGCTAGGATCTGCTCAGAACTGATTGCTAAATTTTCAACATGAGCATTTATACCTCAGAAATGGCAAACACTACAAAACAGGGCTTGATTTATTTTTATCAATTGTCAGGACTTAAGAAAATGATGGAGACAGTGTTAACAATGCAAATTAAATTTAAAAATCTATTGAGCTTTTCAGAGAGCCAGTTGTTAAACATCTGTCAGCTCACTACTGAACTAGTTCAACCACTTCATTTTGCAGATGAGGAAACTAAGGCTGAGAGCAATAAAGTAAGTTTAGTCACAAAGGGAGTAAATGGCAAGATATTGATTATTATGAACAATACCAAATAAGGATTTGTAAGCTACACAAGTAAGACCAAGCCCCTGCTCTCAAGGTATAAAATAATCTAGTTGGGAAAACCAAGAATATACATTAAAAGTTAAATAGCAGTGGAAAGCAGTAAATAATTAAGAGTCATGTGGGTAACACAGACTAACATTTCAGGAATTCTAGGGGGAAAGAGAGAGAGGTTTGAGTAGAAAAGTCAAGAAATGTTTCATGAAGGAAGTGGAATCTGAGCTGGACTTTAAAGGACCTATAGAATTTGAATGGGCAGAGAGCAAAGAGACAAAGGAGGTCACCTTCTAAATGGAGTCACAGAATGAGCAGTGACTGGAAGGTAGAAGTGAAAAGACCAGTGTGGGTGGAGCAAAGGGCTCCTTGGCAAGGGAAGATGGACACAAAGTTTCAATGGACGAGGTAGAATGGGACTGTGAAAGGCCTGGAATGCTAAGTTAAGGAATTTGAACTAATTGTACAGATCATAAGGACCCACCGAAGGCCCCTGGGTGCAACATTTTTTAAAATGGTGTTTTAAGACGATAAATATGAAGGTGATATGCAAAATGGATTTTTGGGGGCAGAGAATAGAGAAAAGGGAACCAAAATGAAAAAAATAATAATAATAATTTAGCCTTGAGGTGATGAAGGCTTGGACTAGAATGGAGATTGTAGGAATAGAAAGGAAGGAATAGCAAAAGAGGTAAAGAAAATAGATATAACATGATGCCTGATTGCTTTTGGTAAGTGAAGAAGAGGAAGTCCAAGCTGACTCCAAGGTTGTGATCCTAGGGACATGGAGGAATGATAATACCATTTACAGTAATAAGAAAGTCAGAAGATCCAATGTAGGAAAAAAGAGAGAAGTCATACAGTCCACCCTAACAGGTACTGAGACTTAGGAGAACTATATTACAGTGCCTCATCCCCCACTAATATGACATTACCTAGAACAGATGATTTCACTTTTTTGAGATCAGAGCTAGGGACTGAAGTTAGAGTGTCATCAGCAATAGTCATAGTTGAGGCCATGGATGTGGATGAGATCACCAGTGGAGAAAACAGAGTGAGAGAGAACAAGAAGATTAAACATTGATTCTTGGGTAACACTTAAAGGTCAGGAGTGGGAGGAGCCAGGGCCCAGGAAGGAATCAAAAGAGATAAGAGAACTAGGAAAGTTCAGTATTACAGAGAACAGAGTTTCCAGAAGGAAGAGGGTGGTCAATAATATCAACTTATGTAAAGAGTTCACAAAAATGAAGGGTGAGAAAACACCTCACCTGCCAAATCCTCTGCATTGTTATGATTTGGGGAGGAATGGCACCCTTTTATCTGAATGAAAAAGAAAATGATTGCAGTTTTCTTATATTTTTAGCTTTTTTGATGATGGAGGAGGGGAAGAGGGCAAGTTTCTAATATGTGTTCTTGATATAAGAGTGGTATTCAGGGGTAGTTCTGATGCCTTTATCAGTTTCTCCCTCGGAGACAGGGACTATCCAACAGCCATTTAAATATTTGACTAGTTCCATCAGGTACTTTCCTTAATTCTCCTTCCTGCTCCTAACTTGACATTTCCGGATGCCAACATGCTTCATTAGCTCATCACCCCAAAGGAATCACTGACATTTTCTTAGCATGAAACCTCCTGGGTTCAAGTACAGTCGATACTCATCTCTCCATAATAGCAGAGGCAGGAAAGGAATGAGACAAAATAATAATTAATAATAATAATAATAAACAATAATAATAGGTTGTGTTTACATAGGGTTTTAGGGTTTGCAAAGCTCTTTACACGCATTATCTATCATTAAGAAACCATTGCTTGATCCAAGAGATTAGGGTACTTCACCCACTTCAATCTCCCAGGGGCCTTTCTTCTCTGGATTCATACATATGTTACAAATTGAGCAAGTCCAACCTCTGATGAAAAAAAGTTAGGTTCGCTTTTCTCACCTTCTTTCACTTGCTTTTCACCCTGCCCTAGTACCTGAGGGGGAAAAATTGCTTAAGGCTTAGGTTTGTGCTTATATCTAGAAAATAGATTCCAAAACTTTCTCAGTTCATGGAGTTCCCAGTCTCTTGGTAACTTTTTCACAGCACCCCTAGGCCAAAAGAAATACCTAACAGTTCCAATTTTAAGTACTTACATTCAAACAACTTAAGTACATCCTAAAAACTTGGTATCCCATCAATAGAAATAATGTACATAAATTGAAAGAAAAATAGTATTTTAAATTCTTAACCATCACTAATGAGATGTGTGTTGGGCACTGTACAACTTCTCAAATCCTGAAATCAGATTGAACACCTTCATTTCCTATTCCACCTTGATTTTTTTCACAGTAATTGCTTTTATCACAAAAAATACCTCTCCGGCCTCAGAAAATAAGCACCCACACATAAATAATGACTGGCCGTGTAACCTTGAGCAAGTTACTTAACCCCAATTGCTTAAAAAAAATACTCACCAAAAATCTGGCTTCACAAAGATGTGATGTTGTAAACAAGAAAGTTCAAGAAGTTACTGGTGTAGATGAAGATACAGGGAAATGAAAACACATCTCAAACATTCCAGAATGTCATCAAAAGGAATATAGTTCAGTGTTGGAACTGTGAAATTATGAAATATCTATATCAAGCAGTTCTCATGGTGTATGGACAGATGCTGAGTACATCAAGTACATTGGGCATCACAGGAAGTATCACTTGAAAATTTAAAATATCCCCAGCAGTCCTGAGAGTTTACAGCCCCAGGACACTGCAGCCCATAATTTGGGAAGGTAGATCTAGAGTATATGACAATAACAATAATAATGGTTGGTTGTTGTCCATTCTCAAAATGGACCAAAATGACATCACTTTATTGGAGTCGAGGTATGGTGTTTCCAGATGTAACTGATCAGACCAATATGAATTGGGAATGCCGTACCATGAGTTGGGCACAAATAGTCCATATGAACATTTGGAGTGGAATTGTCTTAAACTGGCACATTGCACATTTCTTTTGTGCTAAATAATAATAGTTGCAATAATAGTAATAATAGCTATAGATATTATGCCTAAAATTTTGATAAGCACTTTACAAATAGTCTTTTATTTTAGCCTTACAGTTCTTGTGGGTAAGTTTATTATCCCCATTTTACAGATAAGGAAACTGAGGTAGAAGGAGGTTAAATGATTTGCCCAGATTCACATAGTTAGTGAGTCAAAATTTGAACTCAGATCTTCCTGACTCCAGGTACAGAGAAATCTATCCAATGTGCTACTTTGCTGTTGAAAAGTGAGGAGAAATGAAAGGTCCTCAATGCATAATATAAATCAAGTATGGGGCAATTATTTATTCCATATATTCAAAAGAAATTCTTAACACAAAACATTTACAAATGTGCATTGACAGAAAGACTTAAGCAAAATAAGTAGTTAGCAACAGTTGTTCAGTCATTTCAGTCGTGTCTGACTCGTCATGACCCCATTTGGGGTTTTCTTGGCTAAGATATTGGAGTGGTTTACCATTTCCTTCTCCTGCTCATTTTATAGATGAGGAGCTGAGGCAAAACAGGGCTAAGTGACTAAGTATCTGAGGCCAGATTTGAACTCATGAAAATGAGTCTTCCTGACTCCAGACCTAGTAGTCTATGCACTTTGCCTCTAGCTGCCCAGTTCAGCAATACTAAAGTTGACACTCAATATCATTTAAACATGAAACAGTTTGTGAATTGCTGATGAAGCATTTTACACCTTACCACCACTCAACGTTCTCCCCTGGCAAGCCAAGCAAGACCTTGCAGCCATCCTCTCATTGGTCATCATATTCTCTAAGAGTTCTAGAGTATTTGCTGGAGACACCACCTTCTTGTCACGAGTTAATTCTCCCTGGTGGACCTAGCACCTAGCATGGTATTTGACCCAGAGTAAGTGCTTAATAAAAACTGATTGAATGAAACTTGCAAATGTGATTTAAGCCAATGCTATGAAGCATTAATGTTCAGCAAAGTATACTGTCTATTTTTGTTTCTGGCATAATTTAAGCATAATATAATTTTTTAAAAAGACAACCTCATTGGTATTCCATTTGAAGCACCATTGCTCTCCCTAGAGTTCTTAAGAAGTTTTTTTTGGCAGTAGCAGCTAAGAAAGGGATAAGGTCCACAGAGTTCTTCACACCCACTTTCACTCACCCAACAATACTCAAGTAAATCACAACATTTTACATCCTTAGAGTTAGAAAGAACCCTTGAAATTATCTAGTCCAATTCCCTAATGCATGAATTCTCTAAAGATGTTTGTGACAAGGGTACACCTCCCATAATGCAAAGTAGCCTATTCCACTTCTGCAGAACTCTTTTAGGAATTCCTATGTGCCTATTAAGGAAAGAAAGAAAGAGAGAAAGACAAAGGAAAGAAGGAAGGAAGGAAAGAAGGAAGGAAGGAAGGAAGGAAGGAAGGAAGGAAGGAAGGAAGGAAGGAAGGAAGACCTTGAGCAAGAAAAGGACTAGATTTTACCAATTCCTTCACAGGTATTTCTGTCCTCGTTTTTGAAAGGTTCGCACCCCAGAGGCTGGAGGAACAGGAGGAAGAAGTACAAGAACGATAATTATAACCCCTTTAACTTTTAGTGTCTGGGATTTCCAGGGCCCAAACATGGTCCAGGTATAACCTAGTCCTAGTTAGTTATACCATTCCTCCCTTGATATTTCTTGGACCCACTTCTACAGACCTGGACCTACTGAAGGGATAAAAATAGAGACTCATGGAATGTCAGAGCTGGAGGCAACAACCACCTAGTAAAACCTTTCATTTTACAAATAGGAAAAAGAGTCCCAGAGAGGAGCTGTCCTGCTAGTACTCAGTTTCTTACTCCAACAACTAGCCCTTCCTTTGCACCTCACTTTTTGCCACATTCTCCTGAAACATGGCAAGCTTTTGAGATTTATTTATAATGGAAAAGAGTGAATTCAGAAATAGTAATAATAACAACTCATAAATCTATAAGATTTCAATGTTTGCAACATTGTCACATGGACAACAACCCCAAAGGGTAAAAATTAATGGGCACATTATTGCCCTCACTTTATAGATTATGAAATTGAAGCCCAGGGACTTGGAGTGACTTCCAGTGTTATGCATGAATATTTCTAAGTTATTCCCATGTTATGCAAAAATATAGGCAATCAGACATATAAAAATAATTTTGCTTAGAATAAACTTGGGGGTAGAGGGAGGTAAGGAGGCTCTTAAGCTTGCTAAATCCCATGCCAGGTGGTATACCACATAATACAAAACCACCTGGAATCAAGAGGCGCTACTGACATGGCATTTTTTTGCTTATGACTCCCCTCTAAATTCCTGTCTGCCCACTTCTCAGTATTCTTTCTACTCACAATTGATCACACTAAGCTTGTATCCCTTTAATTTGATCACATTGGCTAATTTCAAAAGAACCTTCCTATTTGCTCTACGAACAGGATCATAGAATTTGAAGCTAGTGAGGACCTAAGAGCAATTAGTCCAAACCCCACATTTTACAGAGGAGGAAAATGATGCAGGCAGAGGTTAAATGATTTACAAGGGTCACACAGGTAAGTATATAAATCTGAATTTGAACTCAGCTCCTCCTGACTCCAGGCCCAGCCCTCTAGCCACTGAACCACCAAGCTGCCTCCAGGGATAGGCACTAGCAGGCTGAGTTCATCAGTAAAAAAAAAATAGTTTTATGAGAGGAGGTAGAGCTGAGTTTTGAAGGCAACTAAAGATACTAAGAGTAGACAGATTTATTTTTTCTAGTCACTAAAAGCCCATTGAGTGCAAAGGGAAATACAGATTGTGCCATTGAGGCAAGAGCATGTGATGAGAACAGTATCAGACTGGGAGACAGAAGACCTCCTCGGGTCTAGTCCTGGTTTTCTCATCAGCTAGTTGTTTGGTGTGGGCTCCTCAATGGGACTCTTTTCCCTATTTGCAAAAGGAAAGGTTTATACTAGGTGGTTGTTGCCTCCAGTTCAGACATTCTATGAGTCTCCATTTCTATCCCTTCATTAGGTCCAGGCCTGTAGAAGGGATATCAGGGGGGAGAACAAATGAGGATCGGGATAAATAGTAGGGTTGAGTCAAGGACAACCAACAGTGAAGAGGAATTTAAAAGGTGGAAGGTGGGAGGGAGATAAGAGAAGATGGAGGAGAAAGGGTAGCTGTGTGACATACTTCAGCTACAATCATCTGTTGTCTATTTTTATTTCTAATTCCCTAGTCAACCTTACCTCACCATTCTCTCCCAGACTGAATCATAGTTTCCTCATGCCCATCCTGGTAGAATGCTTTCATATTGCTCCCTCCCTCTGGAGTCATAATAATAGCTGACATTCCTATAGCATTGTAAAGTTTACAAAGGGCTTTCCAAAAAACAATACAGTGAGAAAGGTGTTACAAATATTATCGCTTCTCTAGCTCTGCCAATGAAGTCCTCCCTGTCTCCTCCCCTCAGCTTACCAGAATCCCTAACTTCCTTCAAGTTTCCCCTTAAGGTCCACCTCTTAATAAGGCTCATCTCAACATCCTCCACCTGCTAGTCCCCCTTAAAAAAATCACTTCATATGTGTTTTGTACTTTCTTATCTGTGTTCGTGATGTAATAGAGCATAAGTTCCTTGAGGGCAGAGACTGTTCAGTTTCTGTCTTTGTATTCCCAATACCCAGCAGTGATTGAACCAAACAAGTATAGGTGGGGCAGAAGGCAATGAATGCTTCTTGAATGAATGAATCAAATATTGAAACCAAGATGCTGGACCAAGGTCTCCTGACTCTTGAGTCCAATGAGCTTTCTACTGTGCCAACCTACCTGAACTTTTCTCAATGAACATTCTCTCCAATTCTTTACCCATTTTAATGGTAGCTAAAAACTAGGTGGTATAGCAGATAGAGTGCCTGGTCTGGAGTCAGAAAGACTCATTTTCCTGATTCCAAATCTGGCCTCAGACACTTCCTAGCTATATGACTCTGGGCAAGTCATTTAATTCTGTTTGCCTCAGTTTCCTCACCTGTAAGATGAGTTGGAGAAAGAAGTGGCAAACCACTCCAGTATCTCTGTCAAAAAAACCTCAAAGGGGTTCACAAAGAGTCAGACTGATTGAAAAAATGACTCGACAACAACAAAACGTCACAGTCTAGATGAGGGAAACATTCCCAACATGAAGACCATTCAAAGGACAAATGTCTATAGAAGTCTTTGTTTCTGGAAATCAGGTAGTCACTGGATAACAATGCTTTAGTTTAGTCTAGAAAGTTTCCTGGATAACACTGTTTCAGCTAAAAAAAAACAGCATGGTATGGGGAGAAAGAGCAGTGGATTTGAAAATCCAAAGCCATGGAGTCACATCCCTGCTCAGTCATTTGCTAGCAATGTGACCTCAGAAAAATTTCATATTTCTGAGCACTAGTTCCTTCATCTCTAAAATGAGTATATGGTCATGCTTGCAAAACCAACTTCACAAAACAGTTAGAAAGATCAAATAAGTTAATACAAGGTAAATACTTAGCACTTGCAACAACAATGTGAGTCACAAATGATGCTTTCTTGTCTGTACTTAATAGAGATCCTGGACTACTGTCGGACTGCGGATGAAAATCTTTTCAGTAAAGAGCCCCACTTGGGGTTTCTTTTGTTGTTGTTCTTGTTTTTAAGCAGTGAACTGTTTTTTTTTTTTTAGCCTGACAGTTCCTAGCTCCTTCAGATTTACTTCGGCAGCAAGCTATACTGCAAGGTCCCATTGTTGAATTTGCAGCTTGGCTCCCTTCCAGATCCCTTGAGTTAGAATTAGGACAGTGTGCGAAAGGCTTTACCCCAGGAAGCCACATTTTGAGGGGTGCCACTTCCTCCCCGAGCTGATGCCTGAAGATTCTTTAGCAACTGCCATCAGATAAGAGAGGCAATGTGGTATAGGCAGTGGAGAGCTGGCCTGAAAGTCAGCAAGAGCAGGGTTTTATGTCCTACCTCTGACATATGCTGATTCTGACATATATACCTTGGGTAAGTCATTTTGCTTCCCAGGGGCCAGGGCTGCTCTACTAAGGTGAAAAGTTATGGAAGCATGATTGATCTATAGTGATAGAAGGGGTTTTGTACACCAGTGAAATTATAGGTCTAGGGGGAAAAAAGCAGCTATGAAAAGTGGAAGCATAGTATAATCAGTGATTTGGCAGCTAGGTGGCACAGTGGAGAGAGCTCTGGGCTTGAAGTCAGGAAATCTCACCTTCCTAAGGTTAAATCCTGCCTCAGACACTTACTGTATGATTCTGGGCAAGGCATTTCACCCTGTTTGCCTCAGTTTCCTCATATGTAAAATGCTCTGGAGAAGAAAAAGGCAAACCCAGTATTTTTGCTGAGAAAATCCTAAATAGAGCCACAAAGAGTCAGATACAACTGAAAAACAACTCACAACATGGTATAATGAATAGAGAGTGAGCCTCAGATTCAGGAAGACTTGAGTTCAGGGACCACCTCTAACATATGCTGACTGTACGACCCTTGACAAGGCACTGAAAATCAGGCAATTCCAGAAGACTGTAAATTGCAGTTTGAGGGAGTTTCCTCAACAGGCATCCTTAGTCTAGACGAAATATCAGATATTAAAAGCATCCAAACCACAAAGGATGTTGTCCTTCTGTTTTTTAAACCACTTGTCTAATGTAGGCTGGGCTTCATGTGCTTTGCCCTAGCTTCTTTTCCTCTGAAAAAGAAACACCCTGTGTATAGTGGAAAGTGTAGTACTGTAAGGCCTGCAGTGAGAGGATCAGGGTTCATTTCTCATCTTGGGTGCTCAATAACTGGGTGACCTTGAACAAGTCACTTAACCTCTGGTTTCCTCATCTGTAAAACGAGGGAGTTAGACTGAATGGTATCAAGTTCCTTCTAGCTTTATATATATATATGTATGTATATATATATATGTATATATATATATATATATATGATCCAATCATCCTTTATAGAAGAACATTCTAAAAAACAAAAAAAAAAAAATTCCATTTCCACACAGATTTCACACCAAAGCTTCCAAAAGGCAGCCCCCAGCCAACAAGCAACAATAACCATTAATATCTGGGCTAAAGGCTGACTCCCCTTAAGATTCCTCTCCTAAATTTGCAGCCTTTTCTGTCTTATCAACTAGGCCTCTGCAAGTGAACTGAAGGGAGTCATCTAAATGAGAAAGTCATTATCAGTGTAAAGCACTCTTTGCCTCAGTTCTGAGCAAACCCTGGGCAAGGAACTTAAAAAAATATTCTGCTGGGGGTGGGGAGAGGGCAGGGTAAGAATATTACAAGTCCCAACATCCAAAGGAAGCATGGAACATAGGGAAAATATTTGATGTGGTGTCAGAGGACCTGAATTCCAGCCCTAGCAATGTCCCTTAATAACTATGTGACCTTTAAGAAGACAGTTTCCCTTCTATGGGCCTCAATTTCTTCCTCTGTAAGATAACATCTGGAAGGGACCAGATGACCTCTAAGGCCTCTTCCAGCTCTAAATGTATAGCACTATGAGGAGTTTCAAGATGTTTTAAAAGCCCTAGTAATATCATTCTAGCCCCAGAATATCCTGCCTCAGCAAGGTTACCATAGCAACAGGGAGAGGTGTCAAATTAATATGGAGAAGAAGGGAAGGGGAGATGAGGGAGCTGATGCTTTGATGCACAAACTGAAGAATGTATCTTCCCAGCAAACTCTGGCCCTATGCCTAACTGGGTGCCAGCACACACTCCACCTCCATCTGCAACAACTGCCACTGTTCCCTTGTCCAGGACAAGTCACTACTGCCTAAATAGGACTTCCTTGCCTGCTTCATCCCAAGATCAAGGGAGACACCTGCCATGCAAAAAAGGGGGGAATGGGATTGAGGGCATTTGTCTACATTTCAGAGAGTGCTGTCCAGTCTCCCCAAGGGACAGGTCAGCCTTCCTCTAGCACCACTACCTTGAATGGCTCCTAAAAAAGCAATCCACAGTACAATGGACGTGAATCAGGCTGGTTTACTTTGGAGGTAGGGTCCCCAGACCTTCCCACACTCCCAAGTAACTTCCTATGCTATTCTATTTTTCTGAATTCCCACCACTTGGTACAGTTTTGTATACAGAAATACTTTTTTGTTTTTGTTTAGTTGCATCTGACTCTTTGTGCCCCTATTTGGGGTTTCCTTGGCAAAGATACTAGAGTGGCTTGAAATTTCCTTCTCCAGATCCTTTAACAGATGAGGAAACTGAGGCAAACAAGGTCAAGTGACTCGCCCAGGGTCACACAGATAGTAAGTGTCAAAGGCCAGATCTGAACTCAGGAAAAGGACCCTTCCTGACTTCAGACCCAGTACTCTACCCACTCTGCCACCCCTAGAATTACCTTATTTATTACTGTTATTATTATCAATTTTATTATTATTTAATAAACATTCTAGTTCTTTTTAAATCTTATTCATAGTTTTTATTCATTCATTCACTCATTCCCCACAACCTAACCATTCCCTAAACCCTTCCTATTCCTGGCTTCAGGTTGACCTCATGATCTTTCCCCACCTACTCACCCCCACTTTCCTCAGGCATAAGAATTTCCAATTGTGTCTTTCTGTGTCCCACAGGATCTTAACCTTTATAATATTTTCTAAGAATTCCCCCTCCAAAAAACCTATCCCCTAAAGGGCCACAAGACCAAATAAGGGCAATTCAGTAAACGTTAATTAACTGCCTGCTAGAGGGACACTGGGGATAGTGTCAAAAGACAAAACAAACAACAGGCCCTACATCAAGAAACTGGCATTTTGCAGAAGAGATATAGCATGTCTTGAACATGTCTCACATTTTCCACCATTAGTCTCCTCATTTGCTCAGTGGTTCCCTAGTTCTAACCAAGCTCCCATTTTCTTTTCTCTGCTTCTCATCTTACTAGATTAAAGAAATAAAAGTGTCAGCGTGAAATCCAGGACAGAATTGAACCTGATGATCATCCCCAAACTGTGAGTATTTCTATGTATCCCCCCAAGGTTCTTCATCTCACTCCCTACCAGAGGGTCTAAGAGGAAAACACAAAAATGAAAGAAGTAACCTTCTCCCAGAAGGGCAAGTGGTTTATAAATATAACAAGGACTTTCTGGCTTCACAGTCCCTGAGCAAGGTCAACTACATGTTCCTCTCAGGGTAATAAGGAAACCATCTGAAGGATTCACGTTTTTTAATGACTTCTATAGTTTTCAGTAGAACCTGGATTCAGCATCTATTAGATTATATAGGCATACCCTTTGTGTACATGTATACATATACCTGTTTGTATATATATATATATATATAAATACATATATTATAGATATATAAATGCTTTTAAAAGCCATAACAAATATCTTTCACTACATGTGAATAAAGTAATTTACTTTTAAAATATACATAAAGAATAGACATAGTCCACATACAAATATGCTTTTAAAATTAATCTACCAAAGGGCCTATGAAACAAAAGTGCTTAGGGCCTCTGAGAACATAATCTAGCCCTGCTAAAAGGCAATAGAGATTTGTGATAGATGTAAGTAGGCCATAGCAGATTATCAACCATGACTTGCTTATAGGAATTTATACAATACCATAAAAAATTATGAATATAAAGGATTCAGAGAGGGGGTGGCTAGGTGGCACAGTGAATAGGGAACTGGCCCTGGAGTCAGGAGAACCTGAGTTCAAATCCAGCCTCAGACACTTAACACTTACTAACCATGTGACCTTGGGCAAGTCACTTAACCCCAAGTGCCCAGCCTTCCCCCCTCCAAAAAAAAAAAGATAGACACATTTATTTATATGTGTCTATACATATGTATATATATATGTATATATTGAATACAATACTGTAAGTAAAAACAGCGATAACAACAAAAAAGAAACGGAATGCAGTGTGATCATAATGACCAACCTTAGCCCTAGAAAAGAATTGAAAAAATGTTCTTCCCTCCTTTTGGAGACAGGGACGTAGAGATCTGGAACATTGCATATGTTGTCAGGCATGGTCGATGTGTTGGTCAGTTTTGCTGACTGCTTTCTTTTCTCTTTCCTTTTTTATTCTTTTTTAAATGAGGTGGTTCACTGGACAAGGGAGTTTTTAGGGATATGTTGGGAAATGAAAGAAATAGAAAAATAATGGGTATTAACAATTTTTAAACAATCAAAACAGAATTTACATAAAAGTCATTATTAATACATATAATTGGGGGGGGCAGATATCCAAAGTGAGAGATAAGAAAAGAGCTCAGATATCACACTGATATTCCTGAAATATCAAAAGAAAGAGAGGGTGACTTCCAGTGCTTTGGATGAATCCTTTGTGGAGGTCTTACACAAGGACACAGATAACAACTGCATTAGATGAGGAGGTGTGGATGGATGGGCTACACCCAATGTGCATCCATGGTGAAAGTAGCCATAGGAAAGAGACTATAGGTCCACCAAAGTATCCAAGTACCCATTTCTCCAACTCCACTCATTCAGTACTATTTAAGGAGTGATAGTTTAGTGACAAGAACATTAAATTGAGAGTCGGGATATCTAGATCCATGTACAGGCTGTGACACCAACTGTCTCTGTGACATGAGGGAAGACTATTCAACTATCTGATGTCTCATCTCTAAAATGAAGAAATAGGTCAATGCTAAAGTCCCCCTAACTCCTATGTGGCTGGCAGAGGGGTGGAAGGAGAAGAGAGGAGAAGATACAGAGAAAGAGACAGAGATAGACATAAAGACACAGAGACAGACTCAGACACAGAGCACTTACTAAGTATTTACTATGTGCCAGACACTGAGTTAAATGTCAGGAATATGTTTTTTAAAAAAGCAGGCAAAACAATTCCTGCCATCAAGGACCTTTCAATGTAATAGAAAAAGAACCATAAGGGGGTGCCAGGAAGGGGGAAGGAAGGGTACCTGCCTGCAAAAGGGAGACTGTAGGATCTGTGACCTATGATCACTCCCTAGTTTTTGTTATTTTGTGGGGTGGGTTTTTTCTGGGTTTTTTCAGTGTTTTCTTCAGCTTTCCTAACAACAAGCCAAAGATTCAGAAAAGTGATAGGAGGGAAAAAGAAAATGTTACTGGCTAGACACATTAAAAACATAATAAAAAACTCTGAGATTTTCATCCATATAGGCTATTAACACAGCCCACCATTACCAAAGCAAAGGAGTATAACTGTTCTCCCTTCCGCCTTGCAAAGCCATTTTAACAAACTCTTTTATGCCTTACTGCTACCCTTAAGAATGCACTTGCTAGCTTGCTAGGCTGTGTAGGGAGGGAGACAGTGGCATTGGTGGTGATAGTAGGGGTTTGGAGGAGGGGAGGAGGAAGGGAGGGACAGAAGAACAAAGGTCATCATGAACAAGAGGACCACCCTCATGAAAATGCTCTCCAAAACCTCATAGTAATAATCCTGAGTGAAACTTTCAAATATTTGAATGACACAATAATTATTTTTGGAAAGAATAACTTTAAATATTGCCCTAAAATGAATAGAACAGTTTTAAATGTCTTTGAGAAAGAAAAAAAGAAGGCCCTCACCCAGATGGCACTAGACAAGATTTTTTTAAAAGAGTGCAGAAGGCTATAATAACAATTCACAATTACCAAACCTGTGAAGTAGGAAGGGCAAGGGCTATTATCTCAAGCAACAAGTATACGTTGGACAGTGTTATGAACTGAGGTACAAAGTCAAAAAAGTGAAACAATCCCTGCAGTCAGAACTTATGTTTTCTCAGGGGAAATAACATATATACATCTAAATGTGAAATCTAAGTAAATAACACATATACACATAAAATAGACTAAAATATCTACAAAATACATTTGAGGTAATTTCAGGGAGAAGGCATAGGTTGCTGGGGCGATAGCACTTGAGTTTCAAGAGAAAGGAATGCTAAGAGGTAGAAGTGAGGAGACAGTGTCATCTAGGCACGAACAACAGTGTATACAAAGGCATGGAGATAAAAGATGGAGTATTGGATTGAGAAATAGCAAGAAGGGCACTGTAGCTGAACTGAAGAGTATATAAAGGGAAGTAATGGATAGTAAGTCAGCAAACTTAGGTTAGAACTAGACTATGAGGCAGAAAATGAAGTTCAGAAATGTGAAGCCATTTGACCACGTCCCATGGGAAGCGTCAAAACCATAATGCAAACCCTGGTTTCCTGACCACATTTGGTGTTCTTTCTACCAAGTCACTTCTCATTGCAGCACAATTACGAAAATCATCTTTTTCTTGCCCCAGTTCTGTAATAGTTACAAAGGCATTCCACCTACCCAGACACCCACCACCAGGACACTCAGCAGAGCAGCCCCTGGTTTGTCTATGAGTGACCCAAGTACTTTGATGGTTTCGTGGTTCCATGATTTCATGAGTACATGAGCATTTCCTCCAAGAGTGCAGATGACAACCTGCCCATGTCTGCTCAGCCTGTATAGTATTTTCCTCTATAGAGAATTGTACAAGGACCTAGAGACCTTTCTCTAAGTCAGGAGTTCTTAACCTAGGTTCCATAAACTTCTGTGTGTATATATCATATCTAACTCTACATGAGCCCACAAACTTTGCCTATAGGGTTTTCTTGGAAAAGATACCAGAGAACTTTGCCATTTCCTTCTCCAGTATATTCCCATCTTATAGATGAGGAACTGAAGCAAATAGGAGTTAAGTGAATTGCCCAGGATCACACAGCTAATAAGTGTCAGAGGTTAGATATGAACTCAGTTTCTCCTGATTCCAGGCCTGGTACTTTATCTACTACACTACCAAGCTAGCTGGCAGATACTTTTTAAAATGCTTGTTAATAAATTAATTGATGTGCCAATTATTACTTCTAAATTAGAAAAAGGCAAGCAAAATTGTAGATTAAATTTTTTATAGATGCACATTATTTTTATATGTCAAATTTAGAATACAGTAAAATCCTATTTATCATGGGTTGTATGTGAACTTTATATGGCATTGGTGCTTCTAGGATAATTTACATGGACAGTTCCATAGTACCCATTGAAAAGGAATTGTAGCATCATTTCATTATTAGAGATTCGTAGCTGTTCTCTTTCTTTTTTTATATATTTCAGGTTATATCTTAGTTCACAGGATGTCATGTCCTTGATAAGAAACATAGACCCAAATTATGTGTCCCTATGGGGACCATAGGCTTTGCTTTCTTAAAAATAATCTATGTTATGATGGCTTCTAGAAAAACACTATGGTGGAAAATCAAGAATATGTTATATGCATATATTATTGGTTTGGCTTCTGGATTTGCATAACCTTTCCAAAATGCAATATGGTCTATATCAACAATGAAGCTTATGGATCACACCCATAAATTATCTAATAACATCTCCAGAAGTCTTAAGGATGAAAAGAGTTGTATTTCAACCCTCATACATCTGTACCAGCCCCACCCATTTTCCTTTCACTGCCTTGATTCCCCCTACCAGGTGAAGAGAACAAGTGGGATATAACCAGATCTATGTCTCCATCAAACATAAAATAGAAAGGGGCTACAAAAGTAATCTTTTACATTTATTGTTTTCACAAGAGAACTTCCACCGAATCCCTACTGGGATGCCCCACTGTGGAGTATAAGTGACCTTGGGCTTTAAAGGGTCAAATATAGGAAAGTATAAGCTTTGCCAGAGCTTGAAAAATGAGAAAAGTTTTGGATTTGGGCCTGTGCATCCTAAGGGATTGTGCACCTTTCATCCCAGGACCAGCCTAGATAAATCTGGTAAAGTTCTTCACCAGGTTGACCACAGAGGGATAAACATTTTCAAGCCAAGAAACTTTTTAATTAAATATACTTAGTTATAGACAGGTTGTAATTTGCACTGGTAAAGAGAGTACCCAAATCTATAAAAGCAGAGATCCTTGAAGTAGGAGTACAACAGATAGGGGGATAGATTTGAAGTCAGAGGATCTGAATTTGAACACTGACCTGCCACTTACTACCTATAAAACCTTGGGCAAGTCCCTTCACTTGTCCAGGCTTCATTTCCCTCATGTTTAAAATGAAGGAGTTGAATTCATGGCCTTTTAGGTCTAATTCTATAAGTCTATGATCCTAGATAGTCTATGGAATGGAGAGACATGGGACCTGCAGGTAAAATTAAGTATATTGCCAATGTTGATTTGTATATAAGCAGTAGTATAAAAGACATCATGGAGAACCAGGGATGTACACGGATAGGACATGTTGTGACAGAAAGCACAATTCATCACCTCTCTCCCTCTCCATTGAGTCTAGTTTGGCAAACCTACCAAAGACATGAGTAAGAGACTCAAAGGCAAAGTCATGGGTGGGTTGTAATCTGAATGGGTAGTAGGAGTACCCACATCTAAGATTACAGATCTAAGTATTTCTGACACTCAGTACTTTAAAAAATAACTTTTCAAAGTGGTTCCATATATTTTTTCAGATATTATTATATCTACTTAACCATAAACTCCTAAAGATCATACCTCTTCTGAACTTTGCATCTCCCCAGCGCCCTATATGTGACCCTCTCCATAAAGCAGGTGCTTAATCAATATTGTTGCACTTTTAGCTCCTTTTACTTGCCCTATCTTCAATGGTTTTTATTCACTTAATGTACATAAAATGCTTTGCAAACCTTAAAGTGTAATAAATTTGACCTAGAAGTGAATAATAGCTCAAGCATGAGTTATTAATAGCTTCATTTTATCAAGAAGGAAAGTCAGGTAGAGCGCCAGGCCCAGAGTCAGGAGGACCTGAGTTCGTATCCGGCCTCAGACACTTAACACACACACACACACACACAAACTAGCTGTGTGACCTTGGGCAAGTTACTTAACTCCAATTACCCTCCAAAAAAAGCAAAAAAAAAGAATGAAAGTCAGACCCAGAAAGGGGAAATGCCTTGCTTGGGCCTTTAACATGACTGAGTTTCCCAATTCTCAGTGTTGTTCTATAAGAAGCAGAAAGGGGTAAGTATCTCATGAGCTTGGAAGTGTGATTTTTAGGCCTTGGAAGTGGTCATTTTCATGATAGCCATAAAAATATGAAACAAAATAAATAAATTTAAAGAAATAAAACTAAGATGGAAGCTGACTCCAACTATTGATTTAGCCCAGCAAATGATGTTTTATGAAGCAATTCAAATTCCTGGGCAGAAAACCTCTGAGGCAGGAAACTTACCAGTTTATCATGTCTGAAGGCTAAGACAGCAGCCTGTGTAATCTGATTCACAAGAGCATTCTTTATAAGGAAACACATAGTCAATCTAAAATCAACACAATTCTTTTTTAAGCCACATGATACAATACTGACTGATAACCATACCTTGATTTACACCTGCTTTCTGAACCCCAGCAATGGGGTGAGTTGACCACTTAATAAACAAATAACCAAAGAATTACTGAACTATAGTGATAAAGCAACTGCTGAAATGTCATAGTAAGAAGAAGCAAAGAGACATCAAACTTAAAGCTTGCCTTCCTCACCCAAGCTGCTCCAACTCACAGTTTCCCAGCATTCTTTGCTCCCCTCAATTTTAATTATCCATTCATCCAAGAGTTAAAGAATATTGAGGTAGAGCTGGAGGAACCCCAGAACACCAGGAGCTGTGTGTGAACATTCAGGAACTCCAGAATTATCAACATAGACATGCCTAGGACAAAGTAAGAGGTTAGTGTCCTATGGACTTTGGGACCTGTATTGGGGGAATGCGTCAGCTCCCTCCCCTGGGGGCTAGAAGCCGCTGAGGACAAACGCCATTTTGTAGTTTTCAGAGGCAGCTCTGGCTCCCAGCCTAAAAATCGTGGGGAGATCCATCGATCATTCTTGGGGGGTAATCGCTCTTGCTTTAACCTCCCTGGATCTGGATTGTGATCTAGGGTGGAAGTTGTTGGGTGGGTTTACAGCTTGCCAGAAACTGAAATTGCCCCCCCACACGTTCGGGACGAAAATTCCTCTAGCTGGCCTTAAAGCCATAGTGTGGCAACAAGCCCAAAAGTCAAGCAATTAAGTGGCAACATGCCAAGGCAAAGGAAACAGAAAAATGCAACCCTAGACTCCTATTTTGGGGGCATAGAGCGGGAAAAGGACTGTGAGGTCAGAAGTCCTGCTCCAAAAGCCCCAGGGGAAAACATGAGTGGGTTGCAGGCCATAGAGGACCTTAAGAAGGACTTTAAAAATCAAATAAGAGAAGTGGAGGAAAAATTGGAAAGAGAAATGAGAAGGATGCAGGAAAAGTATGAAATGAGGGTCAAGAGCCTGACTGAGGAAAACAACACCTTAAAAAATAGACTAGCTCAAATGGCAAAGGAGGCCCAAAAGGGCAATGAGGAGAAGAATGCCTTAAAAAGTCGAATTTGCCAGATGGAAAAAGAATCTCAAAAGTTCACTGAGGAGATTCATTCCTTCAGAGTTAGACTGGAGCAAATGGAAGCTAATGACTTTATGAGAAATCAAGATGCTGTTAAGCAGATCCAAACAAATGAAAGATTAGAAGGCAGTGTGAAATATCTCATGGGAAAAACCACTGACCTGGAAAATAGATCCAGGAGAGACAATTTAAAAATTATTGGACTACCTGAAAGCCATGATCAAAGAAAGAACCTAGAAATCACCCTTCAAGAAATTCTCAAGGAAAATTGCCCTGATGTTTTAGATCCAGAGGGCAAAATAGAGGTTGAAAGAATCCACAGATCACCTCCTGAAAAAGATCCCCAAAAGAAAACTCCCAGGAATATTATAGCCAGGTTCCAGAATCCCCAGATCAAGGAGAAAATACTACAAGCAGCCAGGAAGAAACAATTTCTATATTGTGGAAACACAATCAGAATAGCCCAGGACCTGGCAGCTTCTACACTGAGGGATTGAAGGGCATGGAATATGATATTCCAGAGGGCAAAAGAACTGGGAATGAACCCAAGGGTCACCTACCCAGCAAAACTGAGTATTTTGTTTCAGGGGAAAATATGGTCATTCAGTGGAATAGAGGACTTTCAAGCATTCTTGAGGAAAAAACAGAGTTGAATAGAAAATTTGACATCCAGACACAAGAAGGAAGAGATGCCTGAGAAGGTAATCAGGAAAAGAAATCAAAAGGAACTTATCAAAGTTGAACTATTTACATTCCTATATGGAAAAGCAATAACTGTGACTGATGATATCTTTCTCACTATGAAAATAATGGAAGAAGGGGGTGTGGTCATATGAATACATATGTGAATGTGTGTGTATATGGTTACAGTTATATATGGATAGAGGGCATAGGTTGAATTTGTTGGGAAGGGAGAATACTCAAGGATGAAATTATGAGGTGAGAGAGGAAAGTGGCAAGAGGAGATGGGGAGAGACAGGGTAGGGTAAACTATCCCATGTAGAAGAAGCAAGGGGAAGTGGTTGCAAAGGAGGGGGAGAATAAGGAAGGCTAAAAAGGCAAAACCACATTCACATTGAATTTGGTTCAGGGAGAAAATGACATACATACTAAATGGGATATCTCAACCTGCAGCAGAATAGGGGGAAGGGGGGCGAGAGGAGGGATGATGGATGGGAGGGCATCCTTGGGGTGAGGGGAGGTTGGAAGTACCCAATATAGAAGAGGGACAGGATTATGTAGGGAATGGACCAGGTGGGGGGTGGGATGAGTGGGAGGGAATTATAAGCAGCCTTGTACAATATATCTACTATGATAATGTTTTGCATAGCTAGACATGTACAACATATACTGAATTACTTATCTCCCAAGAAGGAATGGGTGACAAGGGAGGAAGGAAATGGATCTGAAACTCGAGGTCGTAACATTAAATGTTTCAAATATATATAAATACTATTATTAATACTCTTTCGCTTGTAATAGGGAGATAAGATGTGCAGGCATTGGGACACAAAGATTCACCTTCCTCTAATGGAAAAGTCGATGGGGGTATGGGAGAAGGTATGGGAGAGAGCAGATTGGAGGAAGTGATATCTTGTGGGACTACTATTCTGGGAGGTTGGGTAGGGGAATAATGGGGGGAAAATGATTGTAACTCAAAATCTGGCAGAAATGAATGATGTAAAAGAGAAGTTAATAAAGCATTTGTTTAAAAAAATTAAAAAAAAACAATTAGACATCTCAAGCAACCCATATGTCTTATCTGAAAACTTACCTTATACTGGTCAGTCAGTCACTATTCCCTTGTTCTTTTGATTGAATGCATACGCTTGAAGGGAAGTAGGACACCTATTGCCTGTTCTCTCCTTTACCAACTCAGAGAGCCCCTAATCCTTCCTCCACTTAGAAATCAATTTACCTGGCCTTGAATCCCGGTTATATCCTGTTAACTATTTTCTTTTAGTGCATAAAAATCTGTCTCCCCCTGTATTAGGGGTCTGAATACAAGCTGAAGAGATCTGGTCCTAATTTGTTATGCAATTGGCATGCATTGTTTAATAAGTTGATATGCTCAGAAACTCAAAACTTTATTTCCCCAGTTATTTCAGATTTCACCCATCACATTTATTTGCTACTGACTATCTATCATCATTTCACTGAATGGCTTGGAAGGAGCCCAGGAATCCTAAGACAAATCACATTGCTAGATACAACATAAAGAGTCCTCCAAATGAATATCTTTCAGATTGGGGATGGCTTTTGGCCTTTTGAGACCAAACTAAGCACCTCTGAATCCAAGAGAAAATAGGCAAGGTGTTGGGTATGAAGTTACATGCCACATATCTTGTGATGGCAATGTCCTAAGCTAAACAAAATTCTTAGGCCCACTGTAAAAGTCTTTCAAATGGATATTTTTCAGATTATGGACAGCCTTTGGCCCTTTGAGACCAAACCAAGCACCCCCTGAATCCATTAGGAAACAGGCAGGGTGTTGGATGCGGTCATTTGCCATACTTTTTATGATGGGGATGTCTTTGTGTGATTCTAACACATCTGACAAATTCTCTCCTGATTAAGGAACTAAAAAGGGGAAGCCAACTTATGATATGAACCTTTAAAATGCCAGCTCTTGATAGCAACACACTGATGAATTTGGCGGCACTGACAAGAGAATTGCCAGGTAACAGTGTGATGGTGGCATTATCCAACAACATATAGCTGCAGCAAAAGAAATGGATTTACAACTGCCAAGAATCAAATAAGCAGCCTGGCAACTATATAAGAAAAGCTGAATAAAACTGGTGATTTTTAAGAAAAAAAAAAGAATATTGAGGTAGCGAGGATATTGTTATTATTTATTATCATTTAATAATAACTGACAATGTAGCACTTTCTATAGGGTCATAATTACAAATTACTTTATAGACACCATTTCAGTTGATTGAATACTGTCATTTCAGTGTTGGGGAATCAAGGTTTCAAATAGAGGAGTGAAAGGTCATACAGTACATTAGTGACCCAGGAAAAGTGAAACACCAGGTCTCCTAATTCTGAGTTCCCTACATCATCAGGATGTCTTCCAGGTCTAGAGTGGATTAAGGAGGATGCAGTCAGGTGCTTTTTGTCATCTAACAATAAATTGCCTCTTGAAGATATATGGAATAAAGACAGGTACTCACGTGAGCCCTCCCAAATTCTCTTCTAAACAACTTTAAAATAGTGCCTCAAAAGAAATTCTGGAGCAGCAAAATCATTAAAAGGATGGAGTGAAAAAAACTTTCCAGCATAAGACAAATTAGAAGATCAGAAGAAAAGGTCTGTCCCACTAAGATGGGAGTGGAATGGAGTCCAGTTCAAGCCATGATCTGCAAGCCAGCAGAAGGTCTTTGGGGTGACTGAATTAGCAGCAGTGGCTTTTGGAAGTCTCAGCCCACAAACAATAAGGGGGTCAGACAACTGGTCAGAAGGGGTTTACAAAGTACCCTTTTTTGGAAATGGGTGCAGGATTTTGTTGCCTTGCCGATACAGAGTTCCAGGTCACAGTCCAAGGGCAAGTAGGAGTACTAGTAGGAATAGGGACACAGGTCACAGTGCCAATGAAGAGAAGAGTGCTTGTGGCCACCCACAGACCAGAGCACAGGCCAGGAGAGCAGTGAGCACACCCTTTCTTAGATCCTACCATATTAGAAGAACTGGAAACTTAGACACCCCCAAAACTAGCTCTGAAAATAGCAATATGAAAAACCTATAGCCCAAGACAGTGCCCACTCCACTCCAGAAGCAGAACCCAACTATAATATAAAGTTAAAAGTCAAGAAATAAGCTGGAAAAGTGAGCAAATGATAATAACAACAAAAAGAATCTTACCATAGAAAACTACTATGATGACAGGGAAGGTCAAAACATAAACTTGGAAGACAAATGAAGTTAAAATTGCTACATGCAAAGTTTCAAAGAAAACTGTGAGTTGGTCTTGTGCCCAAAAAAGAATTCCTAGAAAAGCTCAACAAAAGAATTTTGAAATTTAAATAACACGGGGCGGGGGGATAAGAAAAGAAATGAGAATGATAAAAGAAAAGCATGAAAAATTATTCAATAACTTGATAAAGGAGGCATAAAAGAAATACTGAATAAAAATACCTTAAAAAAACAGAATAGGTCAAATGTTATAAAAGGCACAAAAATCCACTGAAGAGAATTCCTTAAAAAGCAAATAGTCAAATAAAAAAGGTACAAAAAATTCACAAAACAGAGGAACTCCTTAAAAAGTAGAATTAGCCAAATAGAAAAGGAGGTACAAAGGCTCATTGAAGAAAATAATTCCTTAAAAATATGAATTGGGCAAGATGAAGCTAATGACTCTATAAGATATCAAGAAATAATAAAACAATCAAAAGAATGAAAAATGGAAGGGAGGGGAATAAGATATCTTTTTTTAATTGATTTATTAGTTTAGTTTCAGTTAACAAGATTCAATTCCATAGTTCCTTGATTTTCAAATTTCCTTTCCTTCCCTCCCCCCTCCCCCCACTACAGCATATATTCCAGTATAGGATTTGCAAATACATTCATATTAGAAATTATTCCAATTACAAAGGCGTATTGTATGAGGTGGGATGAAAGATGGTAAAGAAGAAATAAAACCAAACAATGAAAAGAAAAAGATCATTTAGTTTGCTTCCATCAGGATTCAGGCTCAGTTCTTTCTAGTTATATCTCTGGATGGTGCATTTCTCTCTTTCTTGAGTCTTTTGGGATTGACTTATATCACTGAATTGCTGAAAAGAGTCCAGTCTGTCATAGTTGGTCATCACAAATATGATATGTCTGTGATTGTATACAAATTTCTTCTGATTCTACTCTTCTGGCTCAGCATCAGTTTGTATAAGTCTCTCCAGGAAATTATGAAATCCGTTACCTCCTCATTTTTTATGGCACAATAATATTCCATTATATTCCCCATTTGATAAATGGTCAAAGGATATGAACAGGCAGTTTTCAGAGAAAGAAATTAAAGATATCTATAAGCATATGAAGAAATGCTCTAAATCACTACTGATTAGAGAGATGCAAATCAAAACAACTCTGAGATACCACATCTCTCCAGTCAGATTGGCTAAGATGACAAAATAAGAAAGTGACAAATGCTGGAGAGGATGTGGACAAATTGAAACACTAATACATTGCTGGTGGAGTTGTGAACTTATCCAACCATTCTGGAGAGCAATCTGGAATTATGCCCAAAGGACTATAAATAATTTCATACCCTTTGACCCAACAATACCACTTTTAGGGTTATATCCCAAAGAGATCATAGAAGTGGGGAAAAGACCCATATGTACAAAAATATTTATAGCAGCCCTTTTTGTGGTTGCAAAGAATTGGAAACTAAAGGGGTGCCCATCAATTGGGGAATGGCTAAACAAGTTGTGGTATATGAATGTAATGGAATATTATTGTGCTATGGTAATAAAATATCTTATTGAAAAAACAACTGGGGCAGCTGGATGGCACAGTGAATAGAGCACTTTACCCTTGAGTCAGGAGGACCTGAGTTCAAATCTGGCCTCAGACACTAAACACTTACTAGCTGTGTGACCTTGGGCAAGTTATTTAATCCCAATTGCTCTTCCCTCCAAAAAAAAAAAAGGCAAAAACAAACAAAAAAAAACTGACCTAGAAAATAAATTGAGGAGAGATAATTTAAGATTTGTTGAACTATCTGAAAGCCTTTATTAAAAAAAAGCCTAGACATCATCTTTCAAGAAATTATCAAGGAAAACTGACCTGATATTTTATAATTGAAGGGTAATATAGAAATTGAAAGAATCAACAATCACCTCCTGAAAGAGATCCCAAAATGAAAACTCTCAGTAGTATTAGAACCAAATTCCAGGGCTTCCAAATCAAAGCAAAAGTATTGCAAGCAGCCAAAAAGGAACAATTCAAATACCATGGAACCATAGTCAGGATACCACAGGATGTAGCAGCTTTTACATTAAAGGACTGGAGGGCTTAGAATATGATATTGTGGAGGACAAAGGAGCTAGGATTACAATTAAGAATCATCTATCCTGGGGCGGCTAGGTGGCACAGTGAATAGAGCACCCATCTTGGAGTCAGGAGGACCTGAATTCAAATCTGGTCTCAGACACTTAACACTTACTAGCCATGGGACCTTGGCCAAGTTACTTAACCCCAATTGCCCAGCCTTCCCCCTCCAAAAAAAGCAAAAAACCCCAAACAAACAAACTAACTAAAAATTTACTTAAAAAAAGAACCATCTATCCAGAAAACTGAGTATAATCCTTCAGGAGGAAAAAAATGAGTATTTAATGAAATTGAGAATTTTCAGGCATTTGTGATGAAAAGAACAGAACTGAAATAGAAAATCTGACATTTCAATATAAGGCTTGAAAGAAACATAGAAAGGTAAACAGGAAAAAAGAAATCATAAGGGATTCAATAAGGCTAAACTGTTTATATTCCTATGTGGAAAGATGATACTTATAACTCCTAAGAAACTTGTCATTATTAGGGCAGTTAGAAAGAGTATATGTAGACAGAAGACATGAGTGTGATTGATTGTAATGAGACAATATATAAAAAATAAAATTAAGGAGTGAGAAAGAAGAATGCACTGAGAGAAGGGGAAAGGAAGAGAAAGAATGGGATAAATTATCTTACATAAAAGAGGCATGAAAGAGCTTATAAAGTGGAGAAGATAAGAGGAGGGTTCATCAGAATTGGCTCAAAGAGGGAATAACATACACCCTCAGTAGCTTTCCCTCTCAACAGGGAGGGAGTGAAGGAAGGAAAGGAGAGAATCTCAACCTTAAAATTTCAAAAGTCAAATGTTAAAAATTGCTTTTTACATGTAATTAAAAATAAACAAACTGCCTCTTTACATGTAAGATAATCATATTATGAAAATCATAGAATGTTAAAGCTTTTGAAAGAAAAACACTCTACAATTTACATTTAAATAACATCTATCAGAGATGCATTTTGTGGATGTCCAAGTTACTTTCTTGGAAAGAGATTGTGACCAGCAGAATTTTCCCTGCCAATCAGAAAAGCCCAGTCCCAAGAAATATTCAATTCACATTTTTAGTAATCAGAAAGTAAAAGATGAAATGCCACATCAATGAAAGAGTACATAGCTTTTAGTTAAGGCTTTTGAATTATTTACCAAAGGAAATGAGTCAAGTGAGAACACCTTTGGGGGAGATCTGTTTTCTGGCAGAAAAGAAAACTCTTCCTCTTTTCATTTGGTTAATAATAGAAAAAAGTTCTGTCCCTCAATTGATTTAGTCACTAATAAACTAAGAAACATTCCCTGTATAGATCTAGCTACAAGTTCTGTCTTTTTGAGGATTTAAGATTACTTCCTAAATTGATTGAGTCAACTATTCTAGAGAAATGGAGCATATTAAACTAAGGATACTATCACAACATTAATTCTTAAATTTTGTAACCCATCAAAAGGTCTTCATGCTGTAGGTTTCCATAGCCTGAAGGGATCTTAAGAAGTCATGTCATCTGACCTCCCCATTTTGAGAAAGGCTGAAATTGTTGTGAATCATGGGCCACTCATCAGTCTCTGAAATCTGCCCCCACCCCATGCTTTCAGGTGTCTCTGAATTAACTATTTTTAAAGTTTACAAAGTTTAAAAATCAAAATTTGCAAAGCAAACATATGTTTTACTAAAACTAACCAGAATATAAATGGCCCCTTATCCCCTACTATCAAAGATGATATAACCTCCATTCATTTTTCAATGGAGGGGAAGAAAGAGTCTTTCTTAAAATATATCTCAATGACATATCTAGATAGAGAGGACAAATGAAAACTGGAATGGCATTTATGGGTCATTTATCCAAATTCTTTAAGTCAGTATATATTTGCTTCCTTCTCTGGCCCTTACTTTAACAGTCTGTTATCATTTTGAATAGGGCATAGATTCAGAAAGGAAGTGAAATTTTTATTTAACCAGATGATTTTCATTCATTAGACAAGTATTTATTGAGACCCTTCGACATGTCCTTAGTCACCAAAACAGAGCAAAATAGAAATGTGAGTTGTCCTATTACTCTCTGATTCTCTATCTCACTTCTAGAGTAAATATTACCAACCTCTCTTCAAGCCTCCCATGCCACACTTTCCTCTTACCCTCTCAAATGAGTACCTGACCTCATACTTAACAGAGAAAATTTGGTCTTGTCACTATGAATTTCCTCTTCACTTTTCTACATCTCAAAATCCTTTGATGTCATCCCTTATTCTCTTCTCCTTTACTCCAATCTCTGATGATGATGTGCTCCTCTCAACAAATTCAACTCCTCTACATGAACCCTTGATCTCCTTCCCTCCCAAATCTTCTGGCAAATAGTCTCCATAATCATCTCCATTCCACCCCACAATCTTCAATCTCCTTAACTATTAGTTCCTTTTTCGTTGCCTAAAAACACATCTAGGTTTCTCTCATGCTTAAAGAGTCCTCACTGGACCCTACCATTCCCTCAAGCTATCATCTTATAACTCCTCACATCCCTCAGCTCTTTGCATTCTGACTTCCTACCTTACTGAATTAAAACTGCTCTCTCCAAAGTTCCCTTTTCTTCTCTTAAGAAACAAGACTCATGACCTTTTCTCAGTTCTCTTCTTTCCTGATCTCAAAAAGAATTTGAAATTATTAATCTCCTTCTCCTGGATATTCTCTCTTCTATGGGTTTTCTACAGTATGGTTCTCAATTAATTCTTCTACTTGTCTGATCAAGTTTTCTTTGGTAAGATCCTGACTTATAACTGTGGGATAGGGCTCTTTTTTGGGCTACCTTTTCTCTTCACGTTTCTGGTGACCTCATCAGCTCCCATTTAGACAGATGACTCCTGCAATATTTGGATCAATGATTTGGATGAAAGCATAGATGGCAATGTTTATCACCCTTGCAGATGGCACAAGGCAAGAAAGGATAGTTTATTGGTCTGGAAACATAACCAGGATGCAAAATGATCCTGATAAATTGGAACAATGGGTCCAAAGTAACAAGATGGAATTAAATAGGAATAAAGGCAATATTTGGATTTCTTTTTAATCAATGGATAAGTATACAACACACAAATACAGAAAGGGAATGGACACAACTTAATAAAAGTTCTTGGTTTTGTTTGTTTTTTTAAGATCCTAAGAGGATATCTAAAAGATAATTATCAGTTCAATGTGAGTCAATAGTGGGACATGGATGCCTCCCCAACCCCTGCAAAAAAAAAGAACCAAAAAAAAAAAAAACCCACAACCACCTTAGTTTGTATGAAAAGAAGCAGAGTGCAGCTGTTAGGGGAGAGTGCAGAAAGAGTACAGCTGTATCATCGTATCTCATAGTCTGCTGATTTTAGACCCTATTTGTGTTGACAAACAAGCAGTATATTTTAAGGAATAACTTAAACAATGTTTTTATAATTATTTTAACCATTGGGGACAGAAATCTTTTTAACATGTATCCCCCAGATCTCTGATATCTTAAAAGAAGATGCTAAAGAATTAATAAGGACATCGTGGAGAAGAGAGATTGAGGATGTTCTGTGTTTCTCCCAAGACACAATTGGCACCAATCAGTAATAGTTATAAAAAGGCAGATTTCAGGTATGGAGAGGAATCACTGAGGAACTACTCCAATCTCTATCTAAACGAGACTCTTCCCCTTACAACATACTTAAAAAGTAATCCTCCAGCCTTCATTTAAAGATATCTAGTGAAGGGGAATCCACTACCTCCTGAGGTAACCTATTCTACTTTGGGATACCTCTAGTTGTTAAAAAGTGTGTGGTAACAATGACCCAAAACATATCTCTCAACTTACATTCATTATTACAAGTTCTTCCCTCCCAGTTTTGAGGCATCTTTGATGCTTACCTTCACTTAAGTCAAGTGTCTTCACTTTTTTGTGTCATGTGCCCCTCTGGCAGAGTGGTGGGATACTTGCTTAGAAGAATTTTTTTTATTTCATAAAATAAAATAAATTCAGTTATAAAGAAAATTAGTCATAGTGAAAATAAAGATTTTTTCCAAGTAAGTTTATGAACTCTCTGAAATCTATCCCTGCTCTAAGGTATTAACAAGGAACTTTAACAGCTTGAACTTTTGAAAAAATTCCATAATGGGTTGGGAATTCCTTATCATTAGAACTATGCAAGCAAGGGCTAGAGGATGGCCTTTCAGGTATACTCTCAAGGGAATTCTCATTCAGAAGCTGGTCTAGAGCAGTGGTTTCAAACTCAAATTGAAATATGGGCCATTAAATCACACATAAGGATCCTTGCAGGCCACATATTGACTTAGAAAACCACATGTATTTGTATATTTCTTCTTTTATTAATACACCATCACATAAAAATCAGATAGGAACTACATTTTAATCTAGTTCAGGATGCACTAGGAAGTACTGTGGTCTAAAGGAATGGTATGGTTCCTTGCAATTCTGATGAACTCTATCTCTTCAGTAATTCTTCATATGCCTTGAAATAAGCACCCCCCCAAAAAAAAATTAATTCTTTCTAGGACTTAGGCTCACCTTTGTGAACATCAATTACTGTGGCATGATGAAGCCATTGGGCATCTAAGTGACACAGCAGATGCAGTACTGGACCTGGGAGTCAGGAAGATTTATCTTCCTCAGTTCAAATCAGACCTCAGATACTTACTAGCAGTGTTATCCTGGACAAGTCATTTAACCCTATTTACCTCAGTTCCTCTTCCATAAAATAAGCTGGAGAAGGAAATGGCAAACTACTCCAGTGTCTTTGCCAAGAAAACCCCCAAAATGGCATCACAGAGAGTCAGAAATGACTGAAAAACAACTCAAACACAAGGAAGCCATGCCATTAGGACCTAGACAGCTCTGTAAGGTCCCCTGATTTCGAAGTTTTCAAAGTTCTCATATCTGTTTTCTATAGTTGTCCTGTCTCCTCTTTATCTACTAGGTTGCCTGCTAACACTTTTTTCCCAATTCAATTGAACATTTATTATTTCCTCCTAAGTACTTAATATGTGTGACTCTGCAGCCCTTTGCCATTTCTGCTTTGCTACCTCTAATCATCTGTAATTTGGGAAATGAGATAACCAATCATAGAATCATGGGATTTAAGAAGTAGAAGCAACAGAGATCTACTCTAACCCCTTCATTTTGGGTTGAGAAGTCTAACAATGAGGTAACACGACATATTTGTTTTGGGTTTATTTTTAGGGGGGGTGGTCTTTTTGGAGGGAGGAAGGTAGAGCAATTGGGGTTAAGTGACTTGCCCAAGGTCACACAACTAAGAAGTGCTATGTGTCTGAGGCCCCATTTGAACTGACTCTAGGACTGGTGCTCTACTCACTGCACCAGCTAGCTGCCCTGTGACATGACATGTTTAAAGTAAATGATAGCCAGTCTTTCCTTTGCTCTGGTCAGACCTCATCTATACTACTACACTCAGTTCTGAGTGCTACCTTTTAGAAAGGGCATTGATTCAATTTGCTCTGCTTGGTCCTAGGGTATGAAACAAACAGTGAGTAAAATTAGACAGAGGTAGATCTCAGCTCAACAAAAAAAGTACCTAACAAGTAGAGGTATCTGACAGTGGAATAGGGTGACTCAGGAGACCTTGGCTTCACTCCTACAAGTGCGTACTAGCAAAGGCTGGATGGCCACTTGTGCCCTCTGAAGAAGGGCATCATGACATAATGGAAAGAATGTTGAGTTCATGGTCAATATCCTTGTGTTCAAAGACTAGCTGTCACAACATTTCCTAGCTGTGTAACATTTGAAAAGTCATCTAACCTCTCTCAGTCTCAAGTTTCCCCATCTACCCAGGGGTAGATGATACTTAAGGTCCCTTCAGCCCTAGATCTAAGCTATAAAAGAGGATCTTTGACTTCTCCTCAGCCTCCAACACTATTGCTCACCGTCTTCTCTCTACATTTTTGTGACACCTCTCTCTTGGTTTTCTCCCCTCTCAGTGCCTTTTTTCTAGGCAACTTTCATCTAGGTCAGTACCACTAACCACAGGTATCCCCTAAGCCTCTCTTCTGTGTCCTCTTCCCCTTCTATGCTATTTTCTTGGTTCAGCTCTACTGGATCTAATTCTCATCTCTATTCAGATGATTCAATCTGTTTGTCCAACTCCAGCCTTTCTTCATACTTACAACCTTGGAACTCCAGCTCCCTATCAAATTTCTTAAACTGGATGTCTCATAGACATATTAAACTCATCATGTCCAAAACTGAACTCATCTTTCCTCCTTCCTCAGAGCCTCCACTCTTCCTAACTTCCCTATTACAGCTGATGCAATCATCCTCCTTGGTGACCAAGTTCCCAACCTAGGTGCCATTCTCTTCCTCATTCTCTCTCACCCTCACCATATCCAATCTATTACTAAGTCCTCTCATTTCTACCTTCATAATTTCTCCCATATATGCCCCTTCTTTCCTCTTACATTACCACCCCCCTGCTGCATGCCTCACCATCGCATGCCTAGACTACTGTGGTAGGTTGTTGTTTTTTGGGTTTTTTTTTTTTGTGGGTCTTCCTGACTCATGTCTCTCCCCACTCCAGTCCATCCTCCATGTGTTCCCTAAAATAGTTCTTCCTAAAGCACAAATCTGACCATGTTGCCCACCTATTTGATAAACTCCAGTGACTCCCTATTACCCAGGAAAAAATCCTGTTTTCTTTTTAAAGTCCTTTATAACCTGGCCCCTTCCTACCTTCCAACTCTTCTTACACCTTGCTCCTTTTCATGGTCTCCGAAATTCAGTGACACTGGCTTCCTTGCTGTTCTTCAACCAGACATTCTATCTCCCAACTCTGAGAGCTTTCACCTGCTGTTTCACCTTCCTGGAACTCTCTCTCTCCTCATCTTCATGTCCTGGCTTCTCTGGTTTCTTGTGGATTCTCATCTAGAATCCCACCTTTTTAAGAAGTCCTTCCCAGTCCTCCTTAATCTTAATGCCTTCCCTCTGAAATTATCTTCAATTTAGCTTCCATATGTGTCTTGTTTGTACAGAGTTGCTTTCATTTTGTCACCTAATTAGACTATAAGCTCCTTGAGAGCAGGGTCTGGCTTGGTTTTTGTCGTTGTTTGGGTTGGGTTGGTTTTTTTTTTTCCTTTCTTTGTAATCCTGGCACTTAGCGCAGTGCTTAAAAAATGCTTCTTGTCTTGACTGGAGACAGGTAGGATTAAATGACCTTCCAATTCTGAGATTTTTAAATTATCCAGTTAGGTCCTGAAAAAGCACTTAGAAAGCCACTGTAACCATTTACATCACACTACTTACTTGTACACTGTAAACTATGGGCCCCCAAATAATCCAGCATCTTTCTTGGATGTCTGTTCTTTCTTTCATCCCCATCTTTCTCCAGTGAAGTCTTCCCTTTCTTTCTCCCATAATACCCCAACTGGGTCTTAGACCTCATATTCCTCTACCTTCCTTGGACCCATAACTGAGGATTGTTGTTTTTCATCCTTTGTTCTCTAAGAGTATGATGTATTGACTTGCAAGTGAATTGGATTTAAGTGAAGCAAGACTGTGCAGAATCATCAGCCTCACTCTCTCCTCCAGAGTCATCAGAGTACAGTGGCAAGACATAGGTCAGGATGACTGGAAATGGCCCAAGATGCAGTGGGAGACCTTGGCCTTTTTAAGCTAAGATTTATCTGAGGCAACACCCATTCAGTTGTTACAGGTTAAGAACAGACACAATTGCTATTTATACTATTTGTACTCACCCTGATTCATCAAAACCCAAACCAAAAGCAAGTGAGAGCTGAGGTCCATTACTGGCCAATCAGTGAGAGCCATAATGATTGGTGTTTAAAGGCTTTCAAGTAGCTCCATTTGAATCCCATTGGGCTTTATTAAAGTCTGGTTTTTCAGAGCTGTATTTCAAGAAATCATAAATGAAAATAAGGTCAGAAAAAGAGTTAAGTGTCCTAGATTTAAAAAAAATAATGTAGAATAAATAAGTAGGGGAGAAAAAAATAGTCCCTAAACTCCAAGATACCTTGCAAAGTATAAGCAAACAAAACATATAGTCCTTTGGACAGAGCACCCATATGTAAGGGTATGTCTCCCCACATAGACAGAGAAAGAGAAGAAGTAGGAGGAAAAATAGTAGGAAGAGAAGGAAATATCAACACTGCCCAACTAGAACTAGATTATTGGGTCTCCTGGAGGGGGATAGCTACTACTACTCACAGATTATTGTTCATTCTTCATTCTCAAAGAGGATCAATGACATCAGGAGGAGGATGTCTTGACTTGTAAGTAAACTGGATTTAAGCAAGACAGAGCTGTGCAAAGTCATCAGCGCCATTCTCTTCTCTAGTCATCAGAGTCTAATGGAAAGACATAGGTCAGGTCAAATAGCAATGGCCCAGGATGCAATGGAATGTTTTGGCCTTTTTAAGCTATGCTTTTTCCCACGTCTCAATCTGTCTGAGGCAATACTCATTCAGTGCTTAAAAGCTAGGTAAGAACTGAGGTAAAAATGTCCTACTTTGCCTTCACCATCCATAATCAAAGACTTGGAAGTTTGGGAGGATGTGCCAGAGCTTTCATTGTACTGGCAGGGCCTTTAAGAGCCCAAAGTTACTTTCAGGCCAAGATGATTCAATGAAGAAGATTTTTTTTTTCCTCTTGCCAAATTATTTATTTTCAGAAAAACACTAAGCAGGAAAACAGTTTTAATTTATCAAAAATTATGGATATAAAAATTCTATGTTCATATTACACCCTGACCTTTTTTTTCTTTTCTTTCTCTATTATTAGTTTTCAATACTCACTTTCATAAGATTATGCATCCTAAATTTTTCTTCCTCCTTTCCCACCCCCTTCTCAAGACAGGTATACAATCTGATACAGGTTATACATGTAGAATCATATTAATAATATTTCTACATTAGTCATGTTGTGAAAGAAGGGAAAAACCATGAGAAACAAAAAAGAGAAAATAGTATGCTTCAATCTGCATTCAGATTCCATAGAGCTTATAATACAATAAGCATTTTCCATCATGAGTCTTTTGAAATTGTCTTAGATTATTGCATTGCTGAGAAAAGCTAAATCTATCCAAGTTGATCATCACGCAATGTTGCTATTGTTGTATACAATATTCTCCTGGTTCTGCTCACTTCACTCAGCATCAGTACATGTAAGTCTTTCCAGGTTTTTCTGAAATCTGTCTTCTTATTATTTCCTATGGAATAGTAGGATTCCATTACAATTTTATACCACAACTTGTTCAGCCATTCCCCAGTTGATGGGCATTCCCAAAATTTCCAATTCTTGACTGCCACAAAAAAAAGCTGCTATAAATATTTTTGTATATGTACATTTTTCCCATTTTTATGATCTCTTTGGGACATAGACCTAATAGTGCTATTGCTGAATCAAAGGTTATGCAAATTTTTCACCCTTTGGTCATAGTTCCAAATTGTTCTCCAAAATGGTTAGATCTATTCACAACTCCACCAACAATGCATTACTGCTCTAATTTTCCCACAACAGAAGAAGGATTTTAAAGTCCACACCAAGCATTCATTGTAGAGCTTACATTCTAATGGGAGAGACAATATACAAACTATATAAGTGCTTTACAAATGTGAACTATTACTATTCCTAATTTGTTCTGTATCAAAAATATCTATCATGTAATATTGTATATGATAGTTATCAGTTTTGGTGTCTTAATTCCAACTAGACTATAAACTCCATGAAGGTAAGAACTGTATCCTATCAAAACCATCTCCTGTATTTAACATAGTGTTAAAAACATAGCAAATGGTCTGTTAATGTTTGATGAGTGGATAAATTAATGGATTAGCAAATGAAACAAATAACTAAAATGATCACAATACTTAGTTAACTAGAAAATTCCCGGGGCACTTGGTCTTTTTATTACAGGACGGATCCAAAGGTTATTGTTATTCCCCACCAGTCTATCAAAAGCAGAAGTTCTTAACTAAGAACCACAGAAACCTAAAAAGTTCTATGGATAGGTTTCAAAGTGTCGATGACGTTAGATTAGAAAAAATTACATCCTTATTTTTACTAACGTCTAACTGAAATTTAGCATCTCCTTCAATTACAAAAGTAGGTGATAGAATGAGATCAAAACTGAATAAGGGAATGATAAGTAAAAGTGAAAAAAGGGGAGTTCTAACTCTGGCTAAGAAACAGAGAGAGGACTTCCCAATGGTTTCCTTTTGAACCAAAGGTATTTGCATGAAAAGCTTCTACACACAACCCTGGAAAAATCTAGGTTCTTTTTGCTCTTTCCTCCAGATTAAATAATTTGCTCAAGATAATTTATTTAGAAAGGAGCCTTAGCTAGGACTCCAAACCACAGCTTCTGATTCTAATTATGATTTCCCAGATGGCCTCACTCCTAAATTATCTTCCTAAATGTGAAAGGATTAACCTAAGGCTTCACTAACACTGAGCTCTACCCTAAAAGTGGCATTCAAAGTTCTCTGCTTGAATAAGGTTGTTAAAATGAAGGGGAAGAGCAGGAACATGAAAGGGAAAGAGTCTACCTTACTCATATTGAATTTGGCTTAAAAAGGGAATAACATACATAGGTATCTTACCCTACAGGAAAGTAGAAGGAAAGGGGAAAAGAGAGGAGATGATAGAAGGGAGGGGGAGAGGGTATTTAGAAGCCAACACTTTTGAAAATGGATAGGGTCAAAGGAAAAAAATAGAATAAATAGGGGGCAGGCTAGGATGGAGGGAAATATAGTGTCTTTCACAATATGACTACTATGGAAATGTTTTGCATTACTACACATGTATAACCTATATTGAATTGCTTGTCTTGTCAGTAGAGGTAGATGAGGAGGGGAGAAGGGAGAGAATATTGGACCCAAAGTTTTAAAAACAATTGTTAAAAAGTGTTTTTAATGTAACTGAGAAATAAGATATACAGGCAATGGAGTATAGAAATCCACCTTGCCCTACAAGAAAGAAAGGGGTGATTAGGGAGGACATAAGAGAGGTCAGATTGGGGAAAGAGGTGTTCAGTATGCTTGCCATCTTAAGGGGTAGGGGAGAGATGGGAAGAAAATCTGTAACTCAAAATCTTTGGGAAATGAATGTTGAAAACTAAAAATAAATCTTTAAAAAATGTTCTCTGCTTCATTTATACCATGAAGCCACACTGGGCCTTCACCAAGGAATCCAATGAAGTCACACTGCTGGATGGGGGATACCAAACACTATTTCCTCCGTAATCCATTTGCATGAAGTTAATGTTTCACATGAATTAATAATTATTTTCACCTCCCTCCAAAATGAACCATGATATTTGCATATATAACCATAAGGGGTTGGTGTGAAACAAGGTTTGGATATATGAGGACTTTCCCTCCCACCTTTAGAATATGGGAGTTTCCAGCCAGTTCTATCCATGCCTATTTTGACTCTGACCAAGCAGTTCCTACTCCCTAATCACTGCCCTAGATTCCATTCTTACAGAAAAGTAAAGAGAGAGAAAGGAATGAGTAAGGACACATGACCCAACAGTCCCAGACTTGTCACACACACACACACACACACACACACACAAATGTCACATTGACTTGGTTTTAGCCTAGGGTAATAGTCCCAATTCATGTCAATTATCTCTCTCTCCTATTAAAAAGCTTATTAAAGTTATTAATAAACATAGCCACAAGATTCCCTCTCACCTTCAGCTCGGAGACCCCAAATAATCCTGACTTTTAGGTTGAGATTCAAACCCTCATCCTGTTCTAATAATGTGTAGTTATAGTTTATCACTAGTATCCTCCATTCCTTCCCCTTACAAGCACTTAATGTATAGACATACCTCACGAAGAAAATATGATAGTTTTTATATTAAAATCAAGTACTAGAAACAACCTGAAGATATAGAGAAAATCATGTAGAAAGTGTCTGCCAACAAGCTCAGTGGAGAATGTTAAAACTTTTAGTGTTCTTGTTTTGATCCCCAAGCAATAACCATTGCCAGCACCAGCAGTATGTTCCCACCTAATCCCTAATTATAAGAGTTCTTTCTTCGTGAGCAGAGGCTTAACCATAAAAGCCACTCCTGCAATGCTCAGAATCTAATCTCTTTCTCTTGTATCACCAATACTGCTACCCTCCTGGTTGGCCCCACTCTGGGGCTGCTTGGCAGCCATCAGAATAGCCACAGCAGCGATAACTCTTGCTCTAGCCATTAACATTTTTCTTAAACGTTTTTTTTTAAGTTTTAAGTTTGGTTTTGTTTTTTTGTTTTTTGTTTTTTGCTTTTTGGAGAGCAATTGGGGTTAAGTAACTTGCCCAAGGTCACACGGCTAGGTTTTTGTTTGTGTGTGCGTTAAGTGTCTGAGGCCGGATCTGAACTCAGGTCCTTCTGACTCCAGGGCCAACGCTCTACTCACTGAGCCACCTAGCCGCCCCTAAGTTTGGTTTTCTTAAACCAAAAACCAAAACTTTCTTCTGACCACTCAGGTTAGTGATGCTTGCCCCAAAAGTCACAGAATTCACTTATCCATAGATTGTCTCCTAGGATGGAAGGCAAATAATTCTGTCTGTCCAGGACTACAATTCTGAGTTCACAGTCAGTTTCTTTTCAGTTTCTTCTATGGTGGGTAGAAAAATAGCCTGTCCCTTTAAGACATCTTTTAACCTTTAACTTTTTTTTTTTGCTTTTTTGGAGGAAGCAGGACAATTGGGGTTAAGTGACCTGCCCAAGGTCACACAGCTAGTTTTGTGTTAAGTGTCTGAGGCCGGATTTGTTGTACCACCTAGCTGCCCCAGTTTTTTTTTAACCCTACCTTTATCGATGGAACAAATTGAAAATGGCTGTTCCTACAGATAGGCTTCTTCTTTAGCATTTGTTTCTCCTTGGCAGGAATTAGTACCTGGATATCATCTGAAAGGATACACCAATACTAAATCTTACTTTATCTGTACATAGGTTTCTTGCTATTATTTTCTCACAACTTTATAGCACCCTATGACTTTTTAAATGCTCTCAATTAATCTCACTGTAATCTCTCAAACTCTTTGATGTGGATAGTCTAAGCCTTATTATTCCCGTTTTCCAGACGAAAAAACTGAGATTGAAGAAAGTCACATCATTAATGAGAAGCAAAGTGAAATGTATAGGTGCTACATCAGTGCTGCCTTCCACAAGCATGGGGAATAGAACCTGATTCCAAATCCAGTGCCCAAGTCCAACCCTTCATGCCACACTGCCTCCCCACCACACATGCCCTGGCCCCATCTCTTTTGCTTTTCCATCCCTCCATTTCATTGTCTAGTGAGTGTATGTTGAGAGACTGTCAATGAATATTTTTGTCCGGAGTCATAGAATGCTAGAATAGGAAGAAATTTATTTCCTTCAATAGATTGTACCTTCACAACAGCTCTTGTTGATACCCCCTTCTATGCAAGCCCCCATTACCTGGAATATTTCAATAGCTTGTTGATTAATCTTACTGCTTCCAGTCTCTCCCCACTCCAGTCTATCCTCCATTCAGCTGCCAAAATGGTGTTCCTCAATCACAAGTCTGACAATTTCACCAACCTCTCCACCACACTCAGTAAACTCCAGTGGCTCCCTATCACCCCCAGGACCAAATATAAAATCCTTTGTTTGTCCTTCAAAGCCATTTATAACCTTTCCCTCCACCCCAGACCTTTCCAGTCTTCTTACGCATTACACCTACTTCATGTACTCCACCATCCAGTGACACTGGCCTCTTTGAGGTTCTTGAGCAAGATACTCTATCTCCCAAATACAATCAAGCATTTTTAATTGCTGTCCCCCATGCCTGCAATGGTCTCCTTAATCATCTCTGCCTCCAGGCTTTCCTGGCTTTCTTTAAATCCCAACTTCCTTCAGAAAGCCTTTGCTGGTCCCCCTTAATACTCCTGCTTTCCCTTGAGATGATTTCCAATTTATCCTACATTTATTTGGTTTTTACAAAATTGATTTCCTGTTATCTCTCCCATGAGATTGTGAATTTCTTCAGGATGGGGACAGTTCTCGCCTTTCTTTGTATTCTTAGCACTTAGCATAGTACCTGGCACATAGAAAGCACTTAATAAAGGTATGTTCACTGACTCACTCAATAAACATCAAGCTCATAGGTACTACGCTGGGCACTGATGGAGGCAGGGATAAGTTTAAAAAGATAAAATTTCTGGTCACTTGAAGCTTGAAGTCTAATGACATTCCTTAGTTCATAAAATAGCAGAGTTTGGAGGAAACAATCCAATTTTCTGCCTCTCCTCCTAGTCTCTACTTCATTTTAAGAAAAAAGGTCCAAAATGAGGAAATGAATTGTCCATCACACAGCAAGTTAATGTAGAATTAAGACTAGAACCCAGATTTATTAAGTCCCAATCCTGTGCCCTTTCCCTTATACTATTATGAAGAAAGGAAAAAAAAAACCTCATCAGGAAAATAAACCCATAGATCAACATATTGTGCTCCAGTCAGTCAACAAGCATTTATTACATACTTTCAATGTGCCTGGCACTGTGTTAACACAACTGCTGACCTTAAGTAGTTCCAATTCTAATACAGGAGAGAAAAAGCAAATAATTGTACATATAGGACAAATGGAAGGTAATCTCAAAGGGAGAGTATTAGCAGGGGAGGAGACTGGGAAAGGCTACCTGCAGAAAGTGGGATTTGAGCTGAATCTTGAAGGAAGCCAGGGGGCAGAGGTGAAGAGGAAGAGCTTTCTGAAAATGAGGGACAGGCAGTGACAAAGCACAATATAGAGAGACAGAGAATCAAGCTCAAGGAACTACAAGAAGCAGAGCACTTGTGGACAATGACAAGCCAAAGACACGTGTAACAGAGGTGAAATGGAGTGGAGCCATGGGAACTGAATAGATTGAGGAACTAGAAAATTTGAGTATCTGATGGATAGGGTAAGTTCAAACCCCCCTTGTATGTGGGCAGAAATTAAGATGGAAAGTAAAAATGAAAACTGGACACTGAAATCATTAAGGAGAAAGAATGTCCTGATAAATAAGAGTCATCAGTATCTGGACTGGGTGATAGAATTGCAATGTAGTGGAGGGAGAGTCTGAATGTGGCAACTGGGAACAAGGAGTATTCCCAACTCATCTATCAGGACCAGTGGGGACAGTGAGAGGTGGGATGCAGAAGCAATGGCAAACTAATCAATTCCACTGACCTTTTTTTAACTTAATAATAATTCTGATATTATTACAGAATATAATTTGAGATCAAGCAATGTTGGAACAGCACTACATCTTGAGAATAATGTGGGTATTAGCATCATTTTAACTATATTGGCATAAGCCAGACAGGAATGTTAAATCTTTTCAATTATTTAGGTCAATCTATACTTAAGTAAATATTGTTAAGTAGTCATATATATACAAACACATATATACACAGACGCATATATACGCATGCATATATATATGTCTTCTTTCTGTATGTTGGTAAATAACTAGCATCTTTTTTGTGTTCTTAAATAGAATTTCTCCTTCTATATTATTATCTTTGCCTTTGTAAGTAATCTACAAGAAACAGAAAAATAGAGACAATAAAATACTATAGAAACCTAACTAGCCTATTCTAAGGAAGAGAAACTGAGCAAGTCATTAATGAACAAAAGGTGGGGTGGCATATCTCCTAAACAAGATGGATTTACAAGTAAATTCTCTAAAATGTTTAAAGAGCCTATTGATCCCTATGCATTACAAACCCTCTCAAGAATAGAGAAAGATTGGGGCGGCTAGGTGGCACAGTGAGTAGAGTGCCGGCCCTGGAGTCAGAAGGACCTGAGTTCGGATCTGGCCTCAGACACTTAACACACACAAACAAAAACCTAGCCGTGTGACCTTGGGCAAGTTACTTAACCCCAACCGCCCTCCAAAAAGCAAAAAAAAAAAAACAAGAATAGAGAAAGATGATCAAAGATTTAGGGCTAGAAGGGTCCCTGGATACCATGGAAGCTGACCAGCCAATCTTACAGATGAGAAGACTGAGAGGCAGAGGGACAAAGAAAAGGGTCGCACATCTAGTAAGTGTCTGCCATAGGGCTAGAACTCTGCTCTTCCTCTTCCTCAGTACAGCATTTTATCCACTATATCATGATGTCTTTCTATCATTTTGTAGGAATTTTTCTGTGCAACACTCATACCAAACCATGGAAAGAGAAAGTAAATCGAACCATAGGCCAATTTCACCAGTGCTGGCTATAGAACGACAAGGAACCAAACTTAAGGGGATTCATTATCATGGGGCAAGGAGACACTGTGCCCATTTACTGACGATCTACTTAAAAGCCCTAGAAAAGCAGCAGCAACAACAAAACTAAAAACTTCTTTAAAGTGGCAAGATATAAAATATACAAAAGCATCAGCATTTTTCTCCATCCATTGCATTTCTTCAATTTTCTCTCATCAAGTCCTTTCAGAATTCTAAAACAATCATCCATGTCCTCCATTGGACATACTCCTCTCTCCCACCTGTACCAAGTTCTATTAGCTTCCTCCCATAAGTTGGGCTCTTAACAGATAAGACCACAAAGAGGGGATAGAAGCAGCATAGTACATTGGAAAAACCAATGGTTCTAGTGTCAGAGAAGCTGGGTTCAAAGCCCCATTTCTGATATATGCTGTTCAATTGTTACAGTAATATCTGACTTTTCATGACCCCATTTGGGGTATTCTGGGCAAGATACTGGAGTGGTTTACCATTTCCTTCTCCACTGGATCCATTTTGACAAGCAATCAGAGGTTAAGTGACTTGCCCAGGGTCATACTGCTAGGAAGTGTGTGAGGCTGGATTTGAACTCAGGTCTTTCTGACTCCAGGCCCAGTGCTCAATCCACTGAGTCACTGGTTGCCTCTCTGATATAATAAATCCTGAGAAAGTTGCTTAACCTGCATATGAATTGCTTTTCTCAGCTGTAAAATGACAGGGTTGGATTCTTGATGAAAAATGCTAACCAGAGAGAAAACTGATGAACTCTGAGTGTAGATGAAGCATATTTTTTTCATTTTATTTTCCTGGCTTTTTTTTTTCCACAACAAGGCTAATGTGAAAATGTGTTTTACATGACTTTATATGAGTGTCATTTCTCACCTTCTCAGTGGGTGGCAGAGGGGATGAGGAAGAGAAAGAATTTGAACTGAAAATATTTTTTTAAATAAAGGAATTGGACTAGATGGTCTCTGCAATACCTTCTAGCTCTAAATCTAGGCATCTATTACTCTATGAACTTGAAATTTCTGATAGTACTCAGTGTTTTTTCTCAGGGTACTCAGGCTTTATAGTCTGGGAATTGGAGGGAACTAACCAAGCAAATTCTGATTGGGTATGATATTGGATATGTCAACAAACAAAATCCCCACTGCCAAATCTCCCAGTTTTTCCCTTCACAAACCACTACTTCAGCTAGACTTCTCTACTTCACATCCCGTGCCTTTCTAGGGAGAAACAGGACCCCCATTTTCCTACCTCTGTGCATTTGCTAATAAAGTCTACTGGCTTTCTTCCAGTAGAACACAAAATCCTCCTGAATAGGCAATATTTCCTTTCTGTCTTTGTTCCCAGAGCCTAACATGTTGCCTTGCACATAGTAGGTATTTATTAAATAAACATGTGCTAAATGCAATGATTCTACCTCTGAAAATTCTACTCCTATTCCCCAAGGTTCAAATCTAACCAACCCTACTCCCCCTTTTGTTCAGTGGGTGAATCTCCAATCTAAAACCATCTCTTCCCATTCTGAACTCCTATATCTCCAGAGATACATTGCTTCAATTCAACATTGGACAATAATGACAACAAGACAGCCTATTCTAGTGGATAGAGTAGGGGGCCCAGAGCCACCTAGACCTGGGTTTGAGTAGGGCCTCTGATGAGTACCATCTGTGTAACCGAAGGAAAGTTACTTTGAGTCTCAGTAATCTAAGAAGGTCTTAAAGGCTGTAAGTTTCACACAGGTGTCATTCTATATTGGTGAAAGGTGTCCCTTACAGGTAATTAATAGCATTATTATAACTCCTTTGACCTGCACAGCAACACTGGGAAGCTGTTGCTATTATTGTCCCTGATTTTAAGATAAGCATACTGAGGTAGAGAAAAGTTAAGTGACTTTCCCTGGGTCACACAGCTAATAAGCCTGTGAGGCAGGATTTGAACTCAGTTCTTTCTGGCTCTAATTTCAGTGCTCACACCACTGCTAGCTGCCTAGAGGAATTCTGGCCTAGACCAATAAAATCACAGGTTTCATATCCTAATCCCTAATGATGATGGTTAGTCTGGGAGGAAAAAGTTCAATTATGTTCAGTGTCCTCTATCTAAGGGGTGGGGGGAGGAGGAATTGTGTAATATATTTCGGAAATATTTCCATCTGAAATGGAGAAAATAAGTTTTGGCTTTTGAAAAGGTAAATTTCAGTAGTCTGAAAAATAGAAGCAGCTGGGTGGAATGGTGGATAAAGCACTGGACTTGGAACCAGAAAGATCTGAGTTCAAATCCAGGTTTAGACACTAACTGTGTGACCCTGGGCAAATCACTTAACCTCTGCCTGCCTCAGTTAACCCCATCTATAAAATGGGGATACTAACTTCACCTACTTCCCAGAGTTGTTATGAAGATAACATGAGATATTTGTAAGGTGCTTTGTAAACCTTATAGTACTATTATTTTTTTACGGACTTTGCAGCCTGAATCATACTGATTAAACTGTTACTTAATTCATTCAGTAATAATTTATTGAGCATCTACCATGTGCCAGACTTTTTTCTGGGCACTGAGAACTAAGCTACTGTACACAAAGGAAGACAGCAGGCCCTGTGCAGAGGATAGAAAGGAGCTTACAATGTTTTTTTCCAAATCAGAGATAACAGGAAAAGGATAATGCTCCTAACTGCTTCTGCAATATTTGAGAAATATGGATTTAGGCTCAAAAATATTATTCCTGAAATAAGAACTTTTTTCCCAGATGGGAGACAGTAGGGGGAAGGGGGAAGGGGGAACTCAGTGTAATTACCAATCCCAGCTTGCCACCCATTAACTACAGGCTGTCCAGGTGTCCTAAATAAGTCATGCTACTAGGTTCTCGGTGCCAGTCAACTATTCCAGTCTCCCATCAAGTCTAACCACCTGATTTGCACATATTAATTTGGGATTGCCAGGGCACTGCCTCGGAAAATGCTAGTCAGCAAGTAAGTTCCTGTACAGATCTGAGGCTGCCCAGCCCAACTTGTAGCCCCAGATGGGAACCAACATAAACACAGAAAGAGGCTTTAAAGGATGTTACTTATACTATAGCACATAAAATGCTACTGCTGGGAGAAACCTTAAAACACAGAAGGTCTGAAAAGACAGCCAAAGAGGCCTCAGAGCACACACAATGAAGGTTAAAGCTGGAAGGAGCCCTCAAGGTCATCACGACCAACCCCCTCTTTTTATAGAAGAGGAAACAGGTAGGTAGAGATGGAAGTGACTTACCAGAAGTCATAGAATAAGTTACTGACGTCACCAGAATGTGAACTGAATGTTCCCGCCTTCCCAACCCCATGCTATTCCCAGGGCATCATGGAGCGATAACCCAACTGAGCCACAAATGAACTCAATCCTTCCTATGAACCAACACATTTGCCATTTTTAAGGCAGAGACTACTATAAATGCATCTGTGAAAATGAACATAATTGTAAACAATCTAACATGGTCCATTTCTGAGCACTCCACGACCTGAACTGGACATTGTCATTGGGAGAGACCCTATAATGCTATCCAACTGGGAAAGAAAACGTGAAGTTATAAAAGGCCTGCAAAGTTACCATTCCCTGTGGCAGCTAGGTGGCACAGTGAATAGAGTACTGGCGCTGGAGTCAGACCTGAGTTCAAATACCTCAGACACTTAACACTTACTAGCCATGTGACCTTGGGCAAGTCATTTAACCCCAATTGCCCTAACTCCCCCACCCCCCCAAAAAAGTTACTGTCCCCTAGTCTTCCTCTCTAAAATTTCAGATATGGCTTTCACTATCGCCTGAAGATTTAGAGCTGGAAGGGATATTAGACATAACCCTTATTTTACAGAGAGGTAAACTGAGACCTAAAGAGATGAAGTAATTTGACCAATGCACTCTAATTTGTGTTAACAGACAGTCTATAGCTTCCTTCTGCCTCCATGCATTTACACAGAACACCTTCTCCCTCTCCCCACCTCCCATTTAATGTAATGCACTCCTTCCTTCTCTCTGCCTTTCAGATTCCCTTGTCTTCTTTCAAGGATCAAGGAAGGTGCCATCTCTTCCAGAAACTTTTCCCACCTTCCCTCTAACCACTGCTCAACCAAATTTTCTCTCTCCTCAAAATGTCCCTAGGGCCTTCTCCAGGTCTCTCCTTTGCTCCCCCATCACACCCTACTCTGTATTATACTAACCATATAAATGTGGAACTTCTTAGTGTTCAGAATAAACTCCTTGAGGGAAGATTGTATTTTTTATGTTATCTCCAGGGCCTAGCACAGTGATTTGCACATAGGAGGTACTTCGGACATGTTTGATGACCTCTGAATAAGGAAATTAAACGTCAGAAAATTGGAGTGACTTGACTTACACAGGTCATGCAGCTAATAAGTGTCAAAATCACTTTTCAGCATCACTACTCTACCCTTAAGATTCTGATATTTCTATTGGAGCATAAGGATTACAGCTTTATGTAAGAAGTGGTATATGATCTGTCTTCCTGGATGTTAATCTGTGGTCTTCTTCTGGACCTTTTCCCAGTGCTTGGGGCCACCTCATCTTGGAACATCCATGTAGACCCATGGTATTCTTCACCTATCTCATGCGTCACTGTCTCAGCTGCTTTGTCCCAACTGGTGATTTTTCTCTAGAAGCCTCCATTTTGATGAGGTGTCCAGCATAGCCATTGTTCATTCTCCTCCAGACACTTCTTCTAACTTTCTAGATTTCACTGGGAAGTGAACATTGTCCCACAAATGTAGTCATATCTTGGCATTGTCCTCTGTGCCTGGGGTCGCCTCACATACATTGTTCAACCTGGAAAATCCCTCTCCCAAGCCAGCTATTTCACATACTGCATACCTTAGGTGTGGTCTCACACTGGAACTTCCTGCAGTACCAGGGCCTCCTCACCTTGCAATGTCCCTGCTGCCCACCCGACTTCTGGACGTGGAGCATTGCTTTACCATGCCAGCCCATTTTTCCATTGCTGAGCGACACCAGAGGCCTGGGTTTTGGCCAGCGACCCAGCCAACCTTCATTCACCACCACCCTATGCTTCTAAATATCAGATCTGAACCTGATTCAGTTGTAGCTTATCCTGTAACTTCAATCAGCACCTGGCATACAAGACTGACCACCCCTCATCCCCCCATCCAGCTGTGTTTCTGACTTTCCAAACATAAACAGTCAGTTACAGTGTCACAAAGGTTCTTCCTGTGGGTCCACTGCCTGGGACCACATCACCCTGAAACATCAATGCTCATCTGATACATTGCACCCTGGAAAGTGACCCCACATCACCTTTGGAATCATTTCTCCTTGTCTCCTCACCTGGAATTCACCATTATCCGGAGACATTTATCTTCCTGCAGGTTCATTTCTACTCAGCAACTCATAGCTCCTCAGTACTCCTTGCCTCTTGGGTCACTCCCTCCCCTTGATTAGAGGAGGGTCAGAGCTTGGACACTGGGCAGCTCCTCCCAGACCCTATCTTTAAGGAGGGGCCATTAGGCTTACACCTCACAGTTTCGCAACTGGATGCAGGACTTCATATTCTCCTTCCCTCTTACTCTCTTCCTCCTCTCTCCCCGCTTTCCCCAAAAATTTTAATTTCTTTTTTGTGTGTTGTCTTCCCCAATTAGATTATGAACTCATTGAGGCCAAGGACTGTCTTTTACCATTACTCCGTATCCCATGTTTAGCCAAATTCCTGGCAAATAATAGTTATGTAATAAATGTTTATTGACTGGAAAAAAAAGAATTGGTATAAGAACCAACAGTTCTACTGGAAGAACAGAACACCTCAGTAGACCAGAATGTGGTACCCTTTGCCCATCAGTGTTCTCCTGACCCCCATCCATATTCAAAGCCAGATCATGGAAAGCACCAACCTTAAAACTGAAATATGCTAGGCCTGGAAGTCCTGGGAAATGCAGAGCTATTTTCCTTGGCCTCCTACAAGTGTCTAAGGAATTAATATTCACCCTTTTCTATCTCCTATATTTTTAAAATTTCACAATGATGATAACAGCTAACATTTATATGGAATTTACTATGTGCTGGGTACTATGTTAAACACTTGATCCTTACCACAACTCTGGGAGGTAGGTGCTATTATTAACCCCATTTAACAAATGAGCAAATTGAGCCAATCAGAAGTTAAGTGACTCAACCAGGGCCACACATTAAGTATCCAAGGCTAGATTTGAAATAGGATCTTTCTGACTCCAGGCCCAGGGTTCTCTCTACCATACTACCTAGCTACCCCACATCTAGATCAGGGGTTCCTAACCTGAGGCTTAGGTTTTTTAACTTAGGGTTTTTTGTTTGTTTTTACATTTTTTATAACTGTATCTCAATATAACTTATTTCCTTTGTAATCGTATATATTTTGTTATGTTTTTTAATTAATTTAGTTTTAATTTTCAACATTCACTTCCCTAAGATTTTGAGTTCCAAATTTTCTCTCCATCTCTCACCTGTCCCCCCAAAAACAGCATGTAATTAAATACAGGCTCTACATATACATTAATATTGAACCTATTTTCACTTTAGTCATGTCATAAACAAGAATTAGAACCAATGGGGAAAACCATGAGAAAAAAGAAACAAACACAAAAAAGGAAAGAGAGTAAATAATATACTTCAATCTGCATTCAGACTCCATAGTTCTTTTTCTGAGTCCTTGGGAATTGTCTTAGACCCTTGTATTACTAAGAAGAGATAAGTCTATCAGTTAGTCATTGCACATTGTGGCTGTAAATGTGTACAATATTCTCCTGGTTCTGCTCACTTCATTCAGCATCAGTTCATATAAATCTTTCCCAGTTTTTCTGAAGTCTGCCTGCTCACCATTTCTTACAGCACAATAGTATTCCATTACATTCATATACCACAACTTCTTCAGTCATTCCCAAACTGATGGATATAATTCCCTCAATTTTCCAATTTTTTGCCACTACTAAAAGGGCTACTACATATATATATATATATATATATATATATATATATATATATATATATATATATATATATATATATATATATATACGTATATATATATATACGTATATATATGTATATATATGTATATATTATATATGTGGGTCCTTTTCCCATTTGTATTTATTTGGGATGCAGACTTAGGAGTGGTATTATTGGGTCAAAAGGTATGCACATTTTTATAACCCTTTGGGCACAGTTCCAAATTGCTCTCCAAAACAGTTGGATCAGTTCACAACCCCACCAAAGATGCATTAGTGTTCTAACTTTCCTACGTCTCCAGCATTTATAATTTTCCAGTTTTGTCATGTTAGCAAATCTGATGGGTGTGATGTGGTACCCCAGAGTTGTTTTGATTTGCATTTCTCTAATCAATAGTGATTTAGTGCATTTTTTCATATGGCTATAGACAGCTTTAATTTCTTCCTCTGAAAACTTCCTGTTCATATTCTTTGACCATTTGTCAATTAGGGAATGACTTGTATTCTTATAAATTTGACTCAGTTCTCTGTATATTTTAGAAATGAAGTCTTTATCAGAAACACTGGTTATAAAAATTCTTTCCCATTTTTCTGCTTACCTCCTCATCTTAGTTGCCCTGGCTTTGTGCAAAAACTTTTGAACTTAATGTAATCAAAATTATCCCATTTTGCATTTCATAATGTTCTCTATCACTTATTTGGTCATAAATTCTTCCATTCTCCATAAATCTGATAGGGAAACTATTCCTTACTCTCCCAGTTTGCTTACAATATTAGCCTTTATATTTAAATTGTGTACCCATTTTGACTATATTTTGGTATCGTATAAGATACTGGTCTATGCCTAGTTTCTGCTATATGATTTTCCAGATTTCCCAGCAGTTTTTGTCAAATAGTGAGTTCTTATCACAGAAGCTGGAGTCATTAGGTTCATAAAACTGCAGATTACTATAGTCGTTGACTATTGTATCTTGTGTACCTAACTTATTCCACTGATCCACCATTCTATTTCTTAGCCAATACCAAGTAGTTTTGATGATTGCTGCTGATACAATTTAAGTCTGGTATGGTTAGTCCACCTTCCCTAGCATTTTTTTTTCTTTAATTCCCTTGATATTCTAGACCTTTTGTTCTTCCAGATGATTTTTTTTCCTACCTCCATAACATAATATTTTGGTAGTTTGATGAGTATGGCACTGAATAAGTAAATTAGTATAGGTAAAATTGTCATTTTTATTATTTTAGCTTAGCCTACCCATAAGCAACTGATGTTTTTCCAATTATTTAGATCTGACTTGTGAAAAGTGTTTTTGTAATTGTGTTCATATAGTTCCTGGGTTTGTTTTGGCAAATAGACTCTCAAATATTTTATAATGTCTACAGCAACTTTAAATGGAGTTTCTCTTTCTATCTCTTACTGTTGCCCTTTGCTAGTAATATATAGAAATGCAAATGATTTATGTGGGTTTATTTTCTATCCTGCAACTTTGATAAAGTTGTTTATTATTTCAAGTAGTTTTTTACTTGATTCTCTAGGATTCTCTAAGTATATCATCATATCATCTGCAAAGAGTGATAACTTTGTTTCTTCTTTGCCTATTTTAATTAGTTCAATTTCTTTTTCTTTTATTGCCAACGCTAGTACCATATTGATTAACAATGGTGATAATGGACACCTTTGTTTCACCCATGATTTCATTGGAAATGCTTCTAGCTTATCCCCATTACATGTAATTCGTGCTAAAGGTTTTAGGTAGATGCTACTTATCATTTTGAGGAATACTCAATTGATTCTTATGCTCTCTGGTGTTTTTAATAGTAGATGAATTTTTTCAAAGGCTTTTTCTACATCTATTGAGATAATCAGATGGTTTCTGTTAGTTTTGTTGTTGATATGGTCAATTATGCTGATAGTTTTCCTGATATTAAACCAGCCCTGAATTCCTAATATAAATCCTACCTGGCCATAGTATATTATTATTGTGATAAATTGCTGTAATGTTTCTGCTAATATTTTATTTAAAATTTTTGCAACTGTATTCATTAGGGGAAATGATCTATAATTTTCTTTTTCTGTTTTGACTCTTCCCAGTTTATGTATCGGTACAATATTTGTATCATAAAAAGAAATTGCTAGGACTCCTTCTTCGCCTATTTTCACATATAGTCTATATAGTATTGGAAATAATCGTTCTTTAAATGTTTGATAGAATGTGCTTGTAAATCCATCTGGCCCTGGAGATTTTTTCCCTAGGGAGTTCATTAATGATTTGATCAATGTATTTTTCTAAAATGGGGTTAAGTTTTTTTTTTATTTCCTCTTCTGTTAATCCAGGCAATTTATAGTTTTGTAAATATTCATCCATTTCACTAAGATTGTCAAATTTTCTGGCATACAGTTCAGCAAAATAGTTCCTAATTATTGTTTCAATTTCCTCTTCATTGGTGGTGAATTTACTCTTTTCATTTTTGATACTGGTAATTTGGTTTTCTTTGTTTTTATCAAATTAACTATAAGTTTATATATTTTATTGTTTTTCCTATAAAATCAGTTCTTAGTTTTATTAGTTCAATAGTTTTATTAATTTCAATTTTATTAATCTCTTCTTTGGTTTTCATTATTTCCAATTTGGTATTTAATTGGGGACTTTTAATTTGTTCTTTTTCTAACTTTTTAGTTGCATGCCCAATTCCTTGATCTCCTCTTTCTCTATTTTATTCATATAAGCATTTAGAGACATAAAACTTCCCCTAAGAACCACTTTTGCTTCATCCCATAAGTTCTGGGATGTTGTCTCATTATAATCATTCTCTTCGATGAAGTTATTGATTGTTTCTATGATTTTTTTTTGTTTGACCCACTCATTCTTTAGGATTAAATTATTTAGTTTCCAATTAATTTTAGCCTATCTTTCCATGGCCCTTTATTCCTTTATTGCATATAATTTTTATTGTATCAGGATCTGAAAAGAATGCATTTGATATTTCTGCCTTTTTATATTGGATTGTGAGGTTTTTATGTCCTAGTACACAGTCAATTTTTGTGTAGGTACCATGTACCACTGAGAAAAAGTTATATTCCTTCCTATCCCCATTCAATTTTCTCCTGAAGTCTACCATATCTAACTTTCCTAAAATTTTATTCACCTCCTATAAAGCCAAGCATAATCAGCTCTGCAGAGGACTGTTACTGGGAATAGCTCTAAGATTCTGATCACATAGTATAGTGAACTCTCTATTTATTCAACAGAAAACTAAAGCAAAACATTCACAGAAACAAAAGTATAGCATTCACAATGATAGAACATAACAACTTATCACCTAAGTGGCCACATATTCTTAAACAAAAGATACCATTCTGTAAGTCCTTAACTCAACCATCCTTAAGGAGCAATCAAAGGTCTCCCACCCCTAGTCACAATATCTTAATCTCATCAGTCACAAAGTCTTCTTTCATCTTAATTAGAGACTAGTTTTCAATCATCCTTAATTCAATCATCCTTTAAGGGTACAAAGTACAAAGTGCAAAATTCTCCCACCCCTAGGTCACAGTAAATCATGATCTTGTCAGTCAGCACTAAGTACCCAAGAAAAGATCCTTTCATCTTGGCTCAAGGTTGGCTCCCAAATTCCATGGTTCCTCTTCTATGCTCCCAGCTCTTGTCTGACTTCACCCAACTGCCACCTGGACTCACAAAGGCAGCTTCCAGCTCTTGTTCCATTCAAAGCTCATGGTGACCAATCCACCTCAAGCCCTTCAAAGTCTCTGTTCCTGGGAAGAAAAAAACTTAACAGAGACACAACAATATCTATACACATCAAGCTTAGCAGAATTACAACAAAATTCACACACATTGCCAGCACCATTCATCTCAATTCACTTTCTGCCTGTAAAAACAACACAAGTCAACAGACAGGGTGCATCTGTCTGACAAAGTAACATAATTCAACAGGTAGAATGCTCCTTTCTGACAAAGTAACACAAACACAAATCAACACAGACAAAACAGACTAATAGAGTGCTGGACACCACAAGTTTTCTCCTTCTCAGTTCTGTCAGTTCCAGCTATGCTTAGCATTTTATATGTCATTAGTTCCTCTCTGTTCCACCCACCTCTTATGTCCTTCCTGTTCCAGTCTTTGGTAAGTCCCTCCCACTGTAGACTTCACAGGTTCTGTTTCTAACAAAGACTTGATATAATTATGAGCAAAGCTCAAAGACAATTGAACTGAAACAAGATGCTAAATACTTGAATAACTGAAACAAGGAACTAAATTCTCCTTTGCTTGCCATTATACATCCTTAACTTCTTTCTTGTTTGTTTTGTGGTTAGATACATCTAGTTCAGAGAGGGAGAGATTGAGGTCCCCCACCAGTATAGTTCTGGTGTCTATTTCTTCTTGTAACTCCCTTAACTTCTCCTCTAAGAATCAGGTGGTGCATATATCATATGCATATATCATATATCAGTTGGTGCATATATGTTTAGCAATGATATTACTTCGTTGCCTATGGTGCATTTTAGCAGGATGTAGTTTCCTTTCTTATCTCTTTTAATTAGATCTATTTTTGCTTTTGCTTTTTCAGAGATCAGGCTTGCTGCCCCTGCTTTCTTTATTTCAGGTGAAACATAACATACTCTACTCCAACCTTTTACCTTTACCCTCTGTGTATCTCTCTGGTTCAAATGTGTTTCTTGTAAACAACATATTGCAAGATTATGGTTTTTAATCCATTTTGCTATCTGTTCCTATTTTATGGGAGAATTCATTCCATTCACCTTCACAGTTATGATTACTATCTATGTCTTTCTCTCCATCCTATTCCCTTATCCCTCCCCATGTGTGCTATCCTTTCTCCCTTCTCCCTTTCCCTCCTCACAAGTTTTGCTTTTGACCACCACCTTCCTCAATTTGCCTTCCCTTCTATTCCCACTTGCGTTTACTTTGCCCTTTCCCTTCCTACTGCCTATTGGGCAAGCTAGATTTCCAAACTTAATTTAATATGTTATTCCCTCCTTAAACCAAATCCAATGAGAGTGAAGTTCAAGCAATGCTCATATCTCTCCCTTCTTTCTCTCTACTGTAATATGTCTTGGTGCCTCTGTGTGATATAATTTACTTTTTTCTGCCTCCTTCTTTCCTCTTCTCCCATTACAATCCCTTTTCACTACTTAATTAGGTTTTTTATCATCACCATCTCTTACACCTTCATCACATTAAAGTCACCTTAAAGCCACCACATCTATGTATATCCCTTCTAAATGTCACAATAAAGATACAATTCTCAAGAGTTATAAGTATCATCTCCCCATGTAGGGATGTAAATAGTTTGTCCTTATTGAACAGCATATCTTTTTCTTTTCTGTTTTCCTTTCTATGCCTCTCTTGTATTTAAAGATCAATTTTTTTTTCATTAAGGTCTGGTCTTTTCATCAGGAAGTCCCCTATTTCATTGAATATCCATCTCATCTCCTGAAAGGTTATGCTCAGTTTCCCTGGGTAGTTTTTCCTTGGTTGTAATCCAAGCTCTTTTGCCTAATGGAACATCATATTCTAAGCCCTCCAATCTTTTAATGCAGAAGCTGCAAAGTACAGTGTAATCCTGACTATAGTTCCACAATATTTGAATTGTTTCTTTTTCACTGCTTGCAGTATTTTCTCCTTGACCTGATAATTCTGGCATTTAGCTACAATATTCCGTGGTGTTTTCATTTTTGGATCTCTTTCAGACAGTGTTCAATGGATTGTTTTGATGGCTATTTTAGAACCTCAGGGCAGTTCTTCTTGATGATTTCTTGAAAGATGCTGTCCAGGCTCTTTTTTTTTTTATCATGTCTTTCAGACAGACTAATAATTCTTTTTTTTTTCCTGCTTTTTGGAGGGCAATTGGGGCTAAGTGACTCACCCAATGTCACATGGCTAGTTTTTGTGTTAAGTGTCTGAGGCCAGATTTGAACTCAGATCCTCCTGACTCCAGGGTTAGAGCTCTATTCACTGCACCACCTAGCCACCCCCAAGACAAATAATTTTTAAATTATTTCTCCTAGATCTATTTTCCAGGTCTGTTGTTTCTCCAATGAAGTATTTTATGGTTTCTTCTATTTTCTTCATTCTTTTAATTTTGTTTGACTTCATGGTGTCTCATGGAGTCATTAGCTTCCACTTGTACAATTCTAATTTTTTAACAAATTATTTTCTCCAGTTAGTTTTTGTATCTTCCTTTTCATTTGGCCAATTTTACTTTTTAAGGAATTGTTTTCTACAGTGTATTTTTTTTCCATTTTGTCAACTGTATTATTAAAAAAATTGTTTGATTTTACTTCTACCTCTCTTAATTGGCTTTTAAAATTCTTCTTGAGCTCTTCCAACATGGCTTTTTGGGTTGAGACTAGTTCATATTCCCCTTTGAGGTTTTGGATGTGGATATATTGAAAATGTTGCCCTCTCCTGATTTTGTGTTTTGATCTTTCCTTTCACCAAGGTACTTCTCTATGGTCATTGTTTATCTTTGTTGCTTGTTGCTCATATTATTTGCTTTTTTCTGGATTTTAAAGTTAATCTCTGCTTCTGGGCCCGAGGGGACACTGTCCTAGGCTTCTTGTGCTGGAGACTATGGGCCTGGTTACTGGTTTTATGTGCTGGGATCTCAGGTGCTAACAACTGAATTTGGGTAGCTTACCTGGTGCTGAGTTGGAGCTGGTGGTGGTGGCTGCTGTGTTCCTGGTGTTGCCTGCATGCCTATTCTACCACTCTGTGGCCCTGGTGTTGGTGCATGCCTATTCTACCACTCTGTGGCCCTGGTTTGCTGAAGTGGGGCTTGTTACTGGCTTGCTTAGATGCCTCTTATCCTATACTGGTCTCCTTCAACCACAGCAAGAGGGACCTTTCTCTTAATCCCCCTAACTTTCCAATCTAAAAGACTGCTGTATCTCACATATTTCTGCTGGTTCCAGCATTTCAGGAATTTTCCTGGGACAATATTCTCTGGGTTTTTCAAGGCCAATAAGTGAGGTTAAGAGTGATTTACTGGGGGGCTGAGTCAAGATGGCAGAGTAGAAACAGCACTTCCATGGCACCCCAGACCACACCACTTCAAAATTATGTAAAAGGGGGACTCTAAACAACCTCTGGAGCTCCAGAACCTATAGAACGACACAGAGAAGCTAACATCCTGTTGAGGACAGCCTGGCAGCCCAGCAGGAAGCAGCCAGCACAACACTCTGGGAGCCAAGCCCAGGACCATGTGAGTCAGAGGTTTTAGCCCCGGGGCAGCCAGGCCAGCAACCTGCTAGAGGGACCCCAGAACACCAGCAACTGTGGCTTTTCCAGAATTACCAACACATAGATGCCGAGGACAAAGTGAGAGGTTAGTGCCCTATGGACTTTGGGACCAGTATTTGGGAATGTGTCAGCTTCTTCCCCTGGGGGTGAGAAGCAGCTGAGGAGCCACAGCACAGCCACCATTTTGCAGCTTCAGTTGCAGCTTCAGCTCCTGGCCTGCAAACTGTAGGGGAAGCTGGGGATCAGTCTTGGGGGTAATCGCTCTTGCTTTAACCTCCCTAGATCTGGATTGCAGTCTGGGGTGGAGGTCATGGGGTGTGTGTCCAGTTTGGCAGAGTGTATGGGGGCTTCAGGGAGGGCACCCAACTAATACCTCCGGCAGTTGAGAAGACCCCAACATTTGGGATGGAAGCTCCCCTGTCTAGTGGCAGAGTCCTACTGTGGCAACAAGCCCAAAAGTCAAGTAATTAAGTGGCAACGGAAACAAAAGAAACAGAAAAATTCAACATTAGACTCCTGTTTTGGGGGCAAAGAGGATCAAAGCATGGAAAAGGAGGAGGACTGTGAGATCAGAAATCCTACACCAAAAGCCCTAACTGAAAATATGAGCAGGTTACAGTCTCATAGATGACCTTAAGAAGGATTTTAAAAACCAAATAAGAGAAGTGGAAGAAATAATTTCAATATTGTGGAAACACAATCAGAATAGCACAGGACCTGGCAGCTTCTACACTGAGACTGAAGAGCATGGAATATGATATTGCAGAGGGCAAAAGAGTGGGGATTAAAACCGAGAATCACCTACCCAGCAAAACTGAGTATCTTGTTTCAGGGGTAAATATGGTCATTCAGTGGAATAGAGGACTTTCAAGCATTCTTGAGGAAAAAACCAGAGTTGAATAGAAAATTTGACATTCAGACACAAGGAGCAAGAGATACTTGAGAAGGTAATCAGATAAAAGAAATGAAAAGGAACTTATCAAAGTTGAACTATTTACATTCCTACATGGGCAAACAATAACTGTGACTGATAAGACCTTTCTCAGTATGAAAATAATTGAAGAAGGGTATATGGGCATATGAATACATATGCAAATGTGTGTATATATGTTTACAGGTATACATGGATAAAGGCCACAGGTCAAATTTGCTGGGAAGGGATGATACTTAAGGGGTGAAGAGGTGAGAGAAGAATGTGGCAAGAGGAGATGGGGAGAGACAGGGTGGGGAAACTATCTCATGTAGAAAAGGCAAGGGAAAGTAGTTGCAGGGGAGGGGAAGAACAGGAAGGTAAAAAGCAACACCATATTCTCATTGAATTTGGCTCAGGGATAGAATGACATACATACTAAGTAGGATATCTCACCCTGCAGGAGAGTAGGGGGGAGGGGGATGAGAGGGGGGATGATGGAAGGGAGGGCAGGCTGGGGGGAGGGGAGGTTGGAGGGACCCACTTTTGAAGAGGGACAGGATCAAAGTAGGGAATGGACCATGGATGGGTGGGAGGGAAATATAGTCAGTCTTTTACAATAGATCTACTATGGTAATTTTTTGCATAGCTATACATGTACAACACATACTGAATTCCTTATCTTCCCAGCAGGAGTGGGTGACAAGGGACAAAGGGAATGGATCTGGAATTCGAAGTTTTAAAATTAAATGTTTCAAATACATATAAATACTATTATTAATACTATTTTGCATATAATTGGCAGATAAAATGTGCAGGCATTGGGGCACAGAGATTCACCTTGCCCTAATGGAAAAGTCAAAGGATGTATGGGAGAAGATATGGGAGAGAGCAGATTGGATGAGGGGATATCCTGTGGGACTGCTATTCTGGGGTAGTGGGTAGGGGAAAGTGGGGGAAAAATTGTACCTCAAAATCTAACGGAAATGAATGATATAAACCAGAAGTTAATAAAGCATTTGGAAAAAAAAAAGAGTGATTTACTGCTTACGCCACCATCTTGGCTCCCAAAAGTTGAAATAGGTCTATGTTATATTTTTAATGATATTATTCTAAGAAAGGGTCCAGGAAACAAAAAAGTTTCAGAACTCATGGTCCAAGAGCAACAAGATAGCTGAATGGTTATAGCACTAGCCCTGGAGTCAGGAGGACCTGAGTTTGGTTTTTTTTTTTTTTTATGAGGCTTCATTTTTCTTTATTTGATAATGATCATTTAAAGTAATTATTTTAGGAAGTTTAGAATTATCTATCTATATCATCAATCTATTCACAAGAGATGGTTTTTTTTCAGCTTGTCAAAACACATCGAAGATGGTATCGACTTTGTAACTTGATTTTTAGTTAAATTTCATGTTTGTTTTTAGTTTACATCATTCATTTCCATAAAATTTTGAATTACAAATTTTCTCCCCATCTCTCCCCCATTCACCACCCTAAAACAGTGATCCCAATGTATACCGCCTCCCCCAATCTGCTCTCTTCTATATCTGCCCCGACTCCCCCTCCAACTTTCCAGTAGGGCAAGATGGATCTCTATGCCCCAGTGCCTATATATCTTATTTCTCACTTGCAGGGGAAAATATATATATATATTTAAACATTTGATTTTAAAATTTTGAATTCCAGATTCTTTCCCTTCCTCCCTCATAACCCACCCTTACTGGGAAGATAAGCGATTCAATATAGGTTGTACATGTGTACCTATGCAAAACATTTCCATAGTGGATATATTATTAAAGACTGACTATATTTCCCTCCATCCTATCCCATCCTTCCACTTGTTCTATTCTCTACTTTGACCCTGTCCCTTTTCAAAAGTGCTTGCTTCCAACTTCCCTCCCCGCCAATGTCCTCTCCCCTCCATCATCCCCCCTTTCATCCCCTTCTTCCATACTCTCCTGTAGGGTGAGATACCCTATTTAGTTACCCTATTTAGTCATTCCCTCCCTAAGCTGAATTCAATGAGAGTAAGGTTGACTCATTCCCTTTTGCCTTGCTGTTCTTCCCCTCCATTTTAACAGTTTTCCCTTGTCTCTTCTATATGAGATAATTTACCTCGTTCTTTCTCACCCCATCTCCTCTCATTATATTCCTCTCTCACCTCTCAATTACACGTTTTAATTATCATCCTATTCAATTGGTCCTGTGCCCTCTATCTATGTATACCTGTATATATATATATATATATATGTATATATATATATATGTATATACACACACTCACATATGTATTCATATGCCCATATGCCCTCCTATATACACATATATATACATATATGTGTATATATGTGTGTGTATACATACATATATATATATACATACATACACACATTTATATTCCTTTCAACTATTCTCATAATGAGAAAAGTTTCATAAGTTACAATGATCATTTTTCTATGTAGGAATGTAAATAGTTCAACTTTGATAAGTTGCTTATGATTTTTTTCCCTGTTTACCTTTTCATGTTTCGGTTGCTTCTTGTATCTGAATGTCAAATTTTCTCTTCAGTTCTGGTTTTTCATCATGAATGCTTGAAAGTCCTCTATTCCATTGAATGACTATATTTTCCACTGAAACATGATATTCAGTTTTGCTGGGTAGGTGATTCTTGGTTTTAGTCCCAGCTCCTTTGACCTCTGGAATATCATATTCTAAGCCCTTTGATCCCTCAGTGTAGGAGCTGCCAGATCCTATTTTATCCTAATTGTGTTTCCACAATATTCAAATTGTTTCTTCTTGGCTGCTTGTAATATTTTCTCCTTGAACTGGGAACTCCAGGACCTGGCTATAATATTCCTAGGCGTTTTCTTTTTGGGGTCTTTTTCAAGAGGTGATCAGTGGACTCTTTCAACCTCTGTTTTGCCTTCTGGTTCTAAAACATCAGGGCAATTTTCCTTGAGAATTTCTTGAAAGATGATTTCTAGGTATTTTTTTTTTGCTTTTTGCAGGGCAATTGGGGTTAAGTGACTTGTCCAAAATCACAGAGCTAGTAAGTGTGTCAAATTTCTGAGGCTGGATTTGAACTCAGGTTCTCCTTACGCTAGGGCGAGTGCTCTATTCACTGCACCACCTAGCTGCCTCCTCTAGGTTCTTTTTTTTTTATCATGGCCTTCAGGTAGCCCAATAATTTTTAAATTGTCTCTCTTGAATCTATTTTCCAGGTCAGTGGTTTTTCCAATGAGATATTTCACATTGCCTTCTATTTTTCCATTTCTTTGGATCTGTTTAATAGTATCTTGATTTCTCATAAAGTCACTAGCTTCCATTTACTCCAATCTAATTCTGAAGGAGTAATTCTCTTCAGTGAGCTTTTGAGATTATTTTTCCATCCGGCGAATTCAACTTTTAAAGGCATTCTTCTCCTCATTGGCTTTTTGAGCCTCTTTTGCCATTTGAGTTAGTTAATTTTTAAGGTGTTATTTTCTTCAGTCAGGTTGTTTACTCTCTTTTCATGATTTTCTTGCATCATTCTCATTTCTCTTCCCAATTTTTCCTCTACTTCTCTTATTTGGTTTTGGAAATCCTTCTTAAGCTCCTCTATGGCCTACAACCAGTTTGTATTTTTCTTGAAAGGTTTTAGTACAGGAGTTCTTTCTTTGTTGTCTTCCTCCTATTCCATGCTTTGATCCTTTTTGTCCCCAAAATAGGAATCTAAAGTCAGATTTCTGAGCTTGCTTTACTTCCTTTGCTTGCTCATGTTGCCACTCAATTCCTTGACTTTTGAGCTTTTTCCCACAGTAGAACTCTGCTTCCAGAGAGGAGAGGTTTGTCCCAAATTGCTGGGATTTTCACAGCTGCCAGAGCTATTAGTTGGATTCCCTCTCTCAAGCATCCACCAGCTCTGGCACCTGGTCACAAACCCCAGGACCTCCACCCTAGACAGCAATCCAGACCCAAGCAAGTTAAAGCAAGAGGAATTACCCCTCAGACTTGTCGCTTGGTCCCCTACAATCTGCAGGCCAGGAGCTCTGAAGCAGCCACATGGCAGCAGCTGCATGGCCATGGCTCCTCAGCTGCTCCTCCCTCTGGGGACAGAGGCCAAACCACACTCCCGGACCCTGTGTTCCCAAAGTCCGCTGACCTCTCACTTTGTCTGTGGCATTTATGGATTGCTAATTCTGGCAACTGCCACAGCTGTTGTTGATCCACTTTCCCAATGTCCTTCCAGCCAGGGCGGTCCGGCCACCCTGAGGCTAAAACCTCAGACTCATGAGGGGATGGGCTCTGCTCCCAGAATGCTGCACTAGCCCCTTCCTGCCAGCCTGCTGGACTGTCTTCAGCGGGAGGTTAGTTTGTCTCAATCACTTTATGGGTTCTATAGCTCTAAAGTTTGCTTAGAGTCATTTTTACATATATTGGAGGAGGTGGAAGCAGGAGCCTCGAGGAAGTCCTGTTTCTACTCTGCCATCTTGGCTCTGCCCCTGAGGACCTGAGTTTAAATTCAGCTTCAGGCACTTACAAGTTGTGCAACCCTAGGAAAACCACTTAACCTAGATTGTTTAAAAAAAAAAAAAAGAACCCAAAGTTGATGATATTTCTTGACCTGGGCACTACTCCTACAAGGTCCCCTCATTGTGCAATCCAGCTAAGAAAGGAAGGACTTACAAGAGGTTATAAAGTGTTTGCACACCAACTATTGACCACTAGGCCTCATTAAGATTTCAGATATGGCTTTTACCTGAATCATTTCAGTTTTTTCTCAGTTGTTTTCCAGTTGTGTCCAACTCTTCATTACCCCATTTTGGTATGGTTGGGTTTTTTTGGTAAAGATACTAAAGTGATCTGCCATTTCCTTATCCAGCTCATTTGACAGATGGGGAAACTGAGGCAAAAAAGGTTAAGTGACTTGCCCAGGGTGATACAGCTTGTAAATATCTGAGGCTGGATTTAAACTTAGCTCTTCCTAACTCCAGACCTGGAGTCCAGTAACCTAGCTGCCCATTACCATAAGTATAATTTTCCCCAATCAGAAGATTTAGAGCAGGAAGGGAACTTAGAATTAAGTCCAACTCCCTAATTTTATAGGTCAAGAAAATGTGGTTCAAAAAGTTACATTGGCTTGTTTAAGGTGATACAGGTAGTAGAGTAAAGGGCTAAGATTTAAAACCAGGTCTACTGGCTCCATATCTAGTGGTTTTGCCACTGCACAACACTGATTCTCTTATCAGAACATTTACTGAGACCCAGCTATTTGCCTAGGCCTGCACTAATTAATGAGAGAAAATATGAGAGGAAGCACAGTCCTTGTCCTCAACCATATCATTATCTTTCTCTACAGCAAATGATTCATGCAAACATTTATTAGACACCTACTGTATACAAGGTCCTATGATTCCAAGAGTTTTGTTCAGTCGTGTCCAATTCTTCATGACCCCATTTAGAGTTCTCTTGGCAAAGATACTGGAGTGATTTACCCCTCCCCTGCAACCACTTCCCCTTGCCTCTTCTACATGAGATAGTTTACCCTACCCTGTCTCTCTCCATCTCCTCTTGCCAATTTCCTCTCTCAACTCTTGACTTCACCCCTTAAGAATCATCCCTTCCTTGGGGTGGTTAGGTGGCGCAGCAAGCAGAGCACCGGCCCTGGAGCCAGAAGGACCTGAGCTCGGATCCGGCCCCAGATACCCAACACACAAACAAAAACCCAGCCGCGTAACCCCGGGCAAGTCACCCAACCCCAATTGCCCTCCAAAAAAAAAAATAAGAATCATCCCTTCCCATCAAATTCAACCTATGCCCTCTATCCATGTATACCTGTGAACATATACCATGTACCCTTCTTCAATTATTTTCATAATGAGAATGGTTTCAACAAACACAGTTATTGTTTTTCCATATAGGAATGTAAATAGTCCAACTTTGATAAGTTCCTTTTGATTTCTTTTCCTTGATTACCTTCTCAAGCATCTCTTGCCTCTTGCATCTGGATGTCAAATTTTCTATTCAACTCTGGTTTTTTCCTCAAGAATGCTTGAAAGTCCTCTATTCCACTGAATGACCATATTTTCCCCTGAAACAATATACTCAGTTTTGCTGGGTAGGTGACCCTTGGCTTCAATACCAGCTCTTTTGCCCTCTGGAATATCATATTCCATGCTCTTCAATCCCTCAGTGTAGAAGCTGCCAGGTCCTGGGCTATTCTGATTGTGTTTCCACAATATTGAAATTGTTTCTTCCTGGCTGCTTGGGGTATTTTCTCCTTGATCTGGGGATTCTGGAACCTGGCTATAATATTCCTGGGAGTTTTCTTTTTGGGATCTTTTTCAGGAGGTGATCAGTGGATTCTTTCAACCTCTATTTTGCCCTCTGGGTCTAAAACATCAGGGCAATTTTCCTTGAGAATTTCTTTAAGGATGATTTCTAGGTTCTTTCTTTGATCATGGCTTTCAGGTAGTCCAATAATTTTTAAATTATCTCTCCTGGATCTATTTTCCAGGTCAGTGGTTTTTCCCATGAGATATTTCACATTGCCTTCTATTCTTTCATTTGTTTGGATCTGTTTAATAGTGTCTTGATTTCTCATAAAGTCACTAGCTTCCATTTGCTCCAGTCTAACTCTGAAGGAATGAATCTCCTCAGTGAGCTTTTGAGATTCTTTTTCCATCTGGCAAATTCGACTTTTTAAGGCATTCTTCTCCTCATTGCCTTTCTGAGCCTCTTTTGCCATTTGAGTTAGTCTATTTTTTAAGGTGTTATTTTCCTCAGTCAGGCTGTTGACTGTCATTTCATACTTTTCTTGCATCTTTTTCATTTCTCTTCCCAAATTTTCCCCCACTTCTCTTATCTGCTTCTTAAGGTCCTCTATGGCCTGTAGCCAGCTTGTATTTTCATTTGGGGCTTTTGGTGCAGGAGTTCTGACCTCACAGTCCTCCTCCATGCTTTGAGCCTCTTTGCCCCTAAAATAGGAGTCCAATGTTGAACTTTTCTGTTTATTTTGTTTCGTTTGCCTAGGCATGTTGCCACTTAATTACTTGATTTTTGGGCTTGTTGCCACAGTAGGACTCTGCTACCAGATAGGGGAGCTTCCGCCCAAACGTGGGGTCTTCACAACTTCCACCAGTTGTGTGGCCTCTGTAAAGCCTCCACCCACTCTGGCAAGTTGGATACCCACCCCAAACTTCCCCCCCAGACCACAATCCAGATCCAGGCAGTTTAAAGCAAGAGCGATTAACCCCCAGACTGATTGCTGGATCTCCCTACAGTTATCAGGCCAGGAGCTAGAGCCACTACTGATCCTGCAAAATGGCTTCTGTGCAGCTGTTTCTTCAGCAGCTTTTCACCCCCAGGGGAGGAAGTCACACCTTCCCCAAATACTGGTCCCAAAGTCCATAGGGCACTAACCTCTCACTTTGTCCTAGGCATATCTGTGCTGATAGTTCTGGAATCGCCACAATTGCTGGTGTTCTGGGGTTCCTCCAGCCAGCTGAAGGCCCGGCCGCCCTGGGGCTAAAACCGCGGACCTGGGCTCGGCTCTTCGAGCTGCACTGTCGGTTCCCAGTGCACTGTGCTGCCTGCTCTCAGAGTACTATGCTGGCCACTCCCTGCAGGGCTGCTGGGCTGTCCTCAGCAGGAGGTTAGCTTCTCTGTGCCGTTCTGTGGGTGCTGTGGCTCAAGAAGTTGTTCGGAGCCCCGTTTCACATTGTTTGAAATTTGTGTGGGGCAGAGCACATTGGAAATTTCATTGTGGATTTCCAATGTGCTCCATTCTAATTTTTTTTTAATTTTTTTTTTTTAAGCAATTGGGGTTAAGTAACTTGCTCAAGGTTACACGGCTAGTCATTATTTATGCATGGGTGCTCATTTTCTGAGGCCGGATCTGATCTCGGGTCATCCCAACTCCGAGGCCGGCACTCTTACTCACTGTGCCACCTAGCCGCCCCTTTAGGGCAATTGGGGTTAAGTAACTTGCCCAAGGTTACACGGCTAGGTTTTTGTTTTTTTTTGTGTGGATTAAGTGTCGGAGGCCGGCTCCGAACTCAGATCCTTCTGATTCCAGGGCCGGCGCTCTATTCACTGCGCCACCTAGCCGCCCCCATTCTAATTTTTAAAGAATTATATTCTTCAGTGAGCTTTTGGATCTCTTTTTCCATTTGGTCAATTCTGCTTTTTAAGGCATTCTTCTCACATTGGCTTTTTTGACCTCTTTTGCCATTTAGGTTAATCTATTTTTTTCCCAAATGCTTCATTAACTTCTGGTTTACATCATTCATTTCCATTAGATTTCGAGTTACAATGTTTCCCCATTTTCCCCCTACCCACCACCCCAGAATAGCAGTCCCACAGGACATCCCCTCATCCAATCTGCTCTCTCCCATCTCTTCTCCCATACCCCCTTCAACTTTTCCAGTAGGGCAAGGTGAATCCTCATGCCCCAATGCCTGCACATCTTATCTCCCAATTATATGCACAATTTTATTAATCATAGTGTTTGTATATTTTTTAAATTTGGTTTTAAAAAGGAGGTAAGCAACTCAATGTATACTGTACATGTATAGCTATGTAAAACATTAGTAGATATATTGTAAAAGACTGACTATATTTCCCTCCCTCCCATCCCACTTCCCACCTGGTCCACTCCCCACTTTGATCTTGTCCCTTTTCAAAAGTGGGTGCTTTTAATCCCCCCAACCTGCCCTCCCTTCCATTGACCCCCCTCTCATCCCCCTTTCTCCTACTCTACTGTAGGGTGAGATATCCTATTTAGCACGTATGTCATTCACTCCCTGATCCAAATTCAATGAGGATAAGGTTTTGCCTTTTTGCCTTCCTGTTCTTCCCCTTCCTTATAACCATTTTCCCTTGTTTCTTCTATATGAGATAGTTCACCCCATTCTGTCTCTCCCCATCTCCTCTCAGTATATTCCTCTATCACCTCTTAATTTCACCTTTTAAGTATCATTCCTTCCTATTAAATTCCACATGTGCCCTCTATCTATGTATACCTTAAAACATATATACACATTCACATATGTATTCATATGCCCATATACCCTTGTTCAACTATTTTCATACTGAGAAATGTTTCATCAGTTACAGTTATCATTTTTCCCTATAGGAATGTAAATAGTTCAACTTTGATAAGTTCATAATGATTTCTTTTCCCAGTTTACCTTCTCAAGCATCTCTTGCTCCTTGTATCTGAATGTCAAATTTTCTACTCAACTCTGGTTTTTCATCAAGAATGCTTGAAAGTGGGGTGGAGCCAAGATGGTGGAGTAGAAACAGCACGTCCAAGGCACTCTTCCCCCAGATCACCTCCAAACTATGTAAAAGGGGACTCTGAACAACTTCTGGAGCCCTAGCACCCACAGAATGACAGAGAAGCTAACCTCCCACTGAGGACAGCCCAGCAGCCCTGCAGGAAGGACCAGTGCAGTGCTCTGGGAGCCAGTGTGCAGCGCACAGAGAGCCGAGCCCAGGTCCCCCTTAGCCGTGGTTTTAGCCCCAGGATGGCCGGGCCAGCAGCCAGCTGGAGGGACCCCAGAACACCATCAGCTGTGGCGATTCCAGAATTATCAACACAGACATGCCCAGGACAAAGTGAGAGGTTAGTGCCCTATGGACTTTGGGACCAGTATTTGGGGAACACGTCAGCTTCCTCTCCCTGGGGGCTAGAAGCCACTGAGGAGACAAGCCATTTTGTAGTATTCAGTGGCAGCTACAGCTCCTGGCCTGATAACTGTAGGGAGATCCAGCGATCAGTCTTGGGGGGCAATTGCTTTTGCTTTAACCTCCCTGGATCTGGATTGTGGTCTGGGGGGAGGTTGTGGGGTGGATATCCAGCTTGCCAGAAACGGAAGTTTTCCTCCCACACATTCAGGACGGAAGCTCCCCTGTCTGGTGGCAGAGTCATACTGTGGCAACAAGCCCAAAAGTCAAGTAATTAAGTGGCAACATGCCAAGGCAAAGGAAACAAATTAAACAGAAAAATGCAACATTAGACTCCTATTTTGGGGGTAAAGAGGATCGAAGCATAGAACAGGAAGAGGACTGTGAGGTCAGAAATCCTGCTCCTAAAGCCCCAAAGGAAAATATGAGTGGGTTACAGGCCACAGAGGACCTTAAGAAGGACTTTAAAAATCAAATAAGAGAAGTGGAGGCAAAATTGGGAGGAGAAATGAGAAGAATGCAGGAAAAGTATGAAATGTGGGTCAACAGCCTGACTGAGGAAAATAACACCTTAAAAAATAGACTAACTCAAATGGCAAAGGAGGCCCAAAAGGGCAATGAGGAGAAGAATGCCTTAAAAATCCGAATTTGCCAGATGGAAAAAGAATCTCAAAAGCTCACTGAGGAGATTCATTCCTTCAGAGTTAGACTGGAGCAAATGGAAGCTAATGACTTTATGAGAAATCAAGATGCTGTTAAGCAGATCCAAACAAATGAAAGAATAGAAGGCAATGTGAAATATCTCATGGGAAAAACCACTAACATAGAAAATAGATCCAGGAGACACAATTTAAAAATTATTGGACTACCTGAAAGCCATGATCAAAGAAAGAACCTAGAAATCATCCTTAAAGAAAATCTCAAGGAAAATCGCCGTGATGTTTTAGACCCAGAGGGCAAAAAAGAGGCTGAAAGAATCCACTGATCACCTCCTGGAAAAGATCCCAAGAAGAAAACTCCTAGGTATATTATAACCAGGTTCCAGAATCCCCAAATCAAGGAGAAAATACTACAAGCAGCAAGGAAGGAACAATTTCAATATTCTGGAAACACAATCAGAATAGCCCAGGACCTGGCAGCTTCTACACTGAGGGATCGAAGGGCATGGAATATGATATTCCAGAGGGCAAAAGAGCTGGGACTGAGCCCAAGGGTCACCTACTCAGCAAAACTGAGTATTTTGTTTCAGGGGAAATTATGGGCATTCAGTGGAATAGAGGACTTTCAAGCATTCTTGAGGAAAAAAACAGAGTTGAATAGAAAATTTGACATCCAGATGCAAGAGGCAAGAGATGCTTGAGAAGGTAATCAAGGAAATGAAATCAAAAGGAACTTATCAAAGTTGACCTATTTACATTCCTACATGGAAAAACAATATCTGTGACTGATGAAACCCCTCTCAGTATGAAAATAATGGAAGAAGGGTGTATGGTCATTTGAATACATATGTGAATGTGTGTATATATGTTTACAGTTATACATGGATGGAGGGCATAGGTTGAATTTGTTGGGAAGGGATGATACTTAAGGGGTGAAATTATGAGGTGAGAGAGGAAAGTGGCAAGAGGAGATGGGGAGAGACAGGGTAGGGTAAACTATCTCATGTAGAAGAATCAAGGGGAAGTGGCTGCAGGGGAGGGGAAGAATAGGAAGGCAAAAAGGCAAAACCACATTCTCATTGAATTTGGTTCAGGGAGAGAATGACACACATACTAAATGGGATATCTCACCCTGCAACAGAATAGGGGGCAGGCTGATGAGAGGAGGGATGATGGATGGGAGGGCATTCTTGGGGGGAGGGGAGCTTGGAAGTACCCACTGTAGAAGAGTGACAGGATGAACTAGGGAATGGATCAGATGGGGGGTGGGATAAGTGGGAGGGAATTCTAAGCAGCCTTGTACAATATATCTACTATGGTAATGTTTTGCATAGCTAGACATGTACAACATATACTGAATTACTTATCTTCCCAGAGGGAATGGTTGACAAGGGAGGAAGGGAATAGATCTGAAATTCAAGGTCTTAAAATTAAATGTTTCAAATATATATATATAAATACTATTATTAATACTCTTTTGCTTGTAATCGGGAGATAAGATGTGCAGGTGTTGGGGCACAGAGATTCACCTTGCTCTAATGGAAAAGTCGAAGGGGGTATGGGAGAAAATATGGGAGAGAGCAGATTGGAGGAAGCAATATCTTGTGGGACTGCTATTCTGGGATGGTGGGTAGGGGAAAAATGGGGGAAAAATTGTAACTCAAAATCTGGCGGAAATGAATGATGTAAAACAGAAGTTAATAAAGCATTTGTTTAATTTAAAAAAAGAATGCTTGAAAGTCCTCTATTCCACTGAATGGCCATATTTTCCCATGAATCATTATACTCAGTTTTACTGGGTAGGTGATTCTTGGTTTTAATCCCACATTCATTGCCCTCTGGATTATCATATTCCATGCCCTTTAATCCCTTAGTGTAGAAGCTGCCAGATCCTGTGCTATCCTGATTGTGTTTCCACAATATTCAAATTATTTCTTCCTGGTTGCTTGTAATATTTTCTCCTTGATCTGGGAATTCTGGAACCTGGGTACAATATCCCTAGGAGTTTTCTTTTTGGGATCTTTTTCAGGAGGTTATTGGTGGATTCTTTCAACCTCCATTTTGCCCTCTGGTTCTAAAACATCAGGGCAATTTTCCTTGAGAATTTCTTGAAGTATGATTTCTAGATTCTTTCTTTGATCATGGTTTTCAGGTAGTCCAATAATTTTTAGATTGTCTCTCCTGATCTATTTTCTAGGTCAGTGGTTTTTCCCATGAGATATTTCACATTGCCTTCTATTCTTTTATTTGTTTGGATCTGCTTAACATATCTTGATTACTCATAAAGTCACTAGCTTCCATTTGCTCCAGTCTAATTCTGAAGGAATGATTCTCCTCAGTGAGCTTCTGAGATTCTTTTTCCATCTGGCAAATTCAGCTTTTTAAGGCATTCTTCCCCTCATTGCCTTTTTGAGCATCTTTTGCCATTTGAGTTAGTCCATTTTTTAAGGTGTTATTTTCCTCAGTCAGGCTGACTCTCATTTCATACTTTTCTTGCATCTTTCTCATTTCTCTTCCCAATTTCCCCCCACTTCTCTTATCTGCTTCTTAAGGTCCTCTATGGCCTGTAACCCACTTGTATTTTCATTTGGGGCTTTTGGTGCAGGGGTTCTGACCTCCCAGTCCTCTTCCTGTTTCATGCTTTGATCCTCTTTGCCCTCAAAATAGGAGTCTAATGTTGAATTTATCTGTTTATTTTTTTCCTTTGGCTAGGCATGTTGCCACTCAGTTACTTGACTTTTGGGCTTGTTGCCACAGTAGGACTCTGCCACCAGCCAGGGAGCTTCTGTCCCAAATGCTGGGGTTTTCCCAGTTGCTGGAGGTATTAGTTGGGTGGCCTCTCTGAATCTTCCACACACTCTAGCAAGCTGGTCACACACCCTAAGGCCTCCACCCCAGACTGCAATCCAGATCCAAGAAGGGTAACGCAAGAGCAATTACCCAGCAGACTGATCGCCAGTTCCCCCTACAGTTCACAGGCCAGGAGCTGAAGCTGCAATGTGGTAATGTGGCACTTCTCGCCCCCAGGCCACACACTCTCCCAACCAATCCCAAAGTCCATAGACCACTGACCTCTCACTTTGTCCTAGGTATCTATGTGTTGATAATTCTGGAAAAGCCACAGTTGCTGGTGTTCAGAGGCCCCTCCAGCCAGATGCTGGCCCAGCTGCCCTGGGGCTAAAACCATGGCTCACATGGGCCTGGGCTCAGAGTTATTTTTGCAGGTATTTGGAAAGGCTTGAGGGAGAGCTCAAGCAAGTCCCTGCTTTTACTCTGCCATCTTGGCTCCACCCCATTCTTGCCCAGGGTTTAAGGGAAAATATAAAGAGTTCTGTCTTGGACACATTGCATTTAAGATATCTACTGGACATCCAGTTGAAGGTGTCTAAAAGGCAATTGGATATGTGAGACTGAAGGTCAGAAAGGTTAGGTCAGGATAGTGATATCCACAAATTGTCAGCATAGAGATGGTAATCAAATCTATGTAAACTGATGAGATGACTAAGTAAAGTAGTATACAGGGAGAAGAGAAGAGGCACAGGGCCAGAACCCTGAGGAAGACCTGTGGTTACTGAGTGTGATCTGAATGAGAATCCAGCAAAGGAGACAGAGAGGAACCAGATAAGTGGGAGGAGAACCAGAAGAGATTGGTGTCCCAAAAACCCAGAAAGAAGAGTATCAGGGAGAGGAGAACAATCAATAGTGGAGGCTGCAAAGAGGTCAAAAGAATGAAAACTGAGAAAAGGGCAATTGAATTTGGCAAGTAAGAGATCATGGGTAACTTTGGAAAGAGCAGTTTTAATGAAATGAGTTGGAAGCCAGATTGTAAAAGGTTAAGAAGAAAGAGAGGAAAGAAAGTGCTTTTTCTTGTGTGTTGTCTTCCTCTATTAGATTGTAAACTCCTTGAGGGCAGGGCCTGTCTTTGATTTTTTCATATTTGTATCTTCGTTGTTTAGCACCATGACTGGCACATAGCAGGTACTGAATGACATAAGCATCGAGAATCCAGGCTCAGCCACCCACCATGATAAGACATTAGAGGAGGAAGAAGAGAGGAAGACTTTAGTGGAAGCCAGGATTATAAAAAAAGAAATACTCCAGACTTTAAGTATTTGATTCACACACTTGAGTTTCACAAATCATGAGCTCCTTGAGTTCAGGGCCTGGATCTTACTTCATCTTCACATGCCTATCACCTCACAAAATGCCTTCCTTGCACATAGCAGGTCTTTAAATATCTGTGTTTGATCCCAAGTTTCTAAATACAACTTTGTCAGATAGATCAAAGGTAGAGAGCCAGAAGAAACTTCAGAGACCATTTAGTCCTCTAAAACCTCCTCATTTTACAGATATGGAAAATAGGGAAGTGACATAATCACATAAAAAGTCAGCAAAGTCACATAGAAAGGGGCAGCTAGGTGATGCAGCTCGTAGAGCACCGGCCCTGGAGTCAGAATGACCTGAGTTCGGATCCAGCCTCAGACACTTAACGTACACAAACAAAAACTTAGCCATGTGACCTTGGGCAAGTTACTTAACCCCAATTGCCCTCCAAAAAGCAAAAAAAAAAAAAAAGTCACATAGAATGTCAGGAAAAGAGACACACTCTGAACCCAGAGCCTCTGACTCCAGAGCCAGTATCCTTTCACTAAACCATGCTCCCTGTATGTTTTAAATAGAATGCTGAGCCTCGAGTCAGGAAGACCTGAGTTTGAATCCAGCCTCATACACTTACTAGCTATGTGACCCTGAGCAAGTCACAAGTCTGCCTTACTTTACTCAACTGTAAAGCAGAGGTAACAATAGCACCCACCTCCCTCCGTTTCTGGGATGATCGAATGAGATAATACCTATAAAGTGCTGGCACATTGCAGGCTTGTTCCTCATTCCTCATTCCCTTGTGTGGTGACTCTACCTAAGCAGAATTGTTGAGCTTGAGTATTTCTAAAGGCAAGATAATATGTCACTACCTACACATGGTATCTTGTCTATAGGTAGGAAGTGTGGTAGAGTGGGGGAAAAGTAGGGACTCAAGAAAAGAAGACCTGGGTTCCAGTCTGGATCCTGCTCGTTGCTAGTGGGCAAATCGTTTCACTAATCTAAACCCCCGCTGCTTGATCTGTGAACCTAGTCTACTTCACAGGCCAATAGTGAGGTTCCAATGAGATCTGACTCCAAATTCAGTGCTTTTTCCATCGTGCTATGTGGCCTCTCTTAGCAAACCAAAGACACTTTGCTAAGTGCTTTGTGATTACAAAAAAAGCTATGCAAATGTGACATACTCATATTGGTACTGTAAGTCCAGTCTCAAAACTCATTGGTATTAAAACCTCTTCTTCTTGGTAGAAACCAATACCCTGCACCTGCATGAGGGACAGGGAGGAGTTGTCAAAAGCAGGAGAGGGTGAGAGTCCTAGATCTCGCCCAAGGCGAAGTTCCATGGAATCTCTAGAGTAATAAGCTGATTATAGATACATGATGAAGACTACCTGCTCCTCTCAGAGTCTTTTCCTTGAAACTTGGAATGGGGTTGGCATCTTCCATCTTCTCTCTATAAACTGGAAGCCAGATATCCCCAATGCAACCACTGAACTCAAAGAGTCTAAAGAGATTCCAAGAACCCAAAGAAGAGTTCTCTCTCTGGCTCTTAACATCTCTGCCTCACCCCTCACAGAGTCAAGGCAGATTGATCTCCACCAAAAAGGAGAGAGGCTATACCAATGGGCTTTGGGACTGGGGTAACAGTAGTATTACTGGAGGATGTGATTTGAGATTAAATGCCTTCCTCCACTCAGAATTTTGCTTTACCCAATTAACCAACAAGAATTTATCGAGCACCCACTATGTGTCAGGTATCGTCCTAGGCATTAAGGGATTCAAAGACAAAAAGAAAAAGAAAGAAACCATCCTTGCCCTTAAGAAGTTTATATTTTGTCATGGAAGCCATCACTTTGTAGACCTGGCAGATAATGGGGGCAGGAAATTATCTCCCTCAACTGTTTTAGATGACTGGGCAGCCAAGAATTTGGAGTTAGCGGACCGGGGTTCAAGTCCCAAGTCTTCTCTTTTCCAGTCTGTGCCTCTGGTCTAGTCACTTAACTCCTCTTCGATCAAGTGACCCAGGCAATCTCTAATGTCTTTCCTAGGTCTAAACTGTCTCATCTGCAGGGCAGGCCATTCTTCTCCTTCCCTGACCTCTCTCACCTTCTCTGGGCAGCTCCACCTTCCTAGTGAGAAGAATTATTTCCTGTCCTTTTACTTCCACAAGTGACAGGCTCTCTCCTCTTGCTCACATAGAAGAAGAGGGTATCAAGTCAAGTCCCAACACAAGCCCGTGCCTTTTCATTTGACCAGCCTCCCGGGTCAAACTGATCCTCTTTCTCCTCCCTCAGGGACTTTCCTAACTTCCTTCTGTAAACTAAGGAAGCAGCTCACACATGCAAGTCCTTCACTGACAAATATGCTTGGAAAGGCTTTTTTTTTTTAAGCCAAACCTTGGTTTCTGTTGTAGGCGGTACATTCCCCAGTAGGGTGGGGGGGTATGTGTGTGTGTGTGTGTGTGTGTGTGTGTGTGTGTGTGTGTGTGTGTGCGCGCTCTATCAAAGGGGAGGAGGGAAGTGGGAAAAGGGGAGGGAAGGAAAGAGGGAGGAGTAAGAAGATTCATTCATCCACTTTCACAAGTTGTTGGTATATAATGGGGGGTTCTGGCATAAGGAGAAGCTAGAAGTTTCAGAGTGAAGGCTGCTGTAGGGGAAAGCCATGCCAAAGGGAGAAGGTCCAGTCCTGGAACCAGAAACAGGCATAGGAATGCTACAGGAAGGAGGCAGTGACCACAGGACCAATCACAGCACTAGAAGAGACCTAAGAAAAATGAATCCAGCTGCTGCTTTCTGTGTGCTCTTGGCTTTCATTCTTGCTGTTCCCATGGTTTATCTACTTGCAGACAACTTCAGGCCCCAACAAGAAATGTGTGCAACAGGTCAGGTAAGGTAATCAATGCCTCTGACAGCAGTGTCAGATGGGGAATTGGTACTCTGGGCCAGTACATTCAAAGCCAGGGAGAGGTCCAGTTTGCCAGCTATGGCCCTGGCCAAGAAATCAAGAATTGAAATATTGTGGAGGGGCAAGCCCTAATGCTACCTGATGGTCCTCCTCCTTGGTGATGGATCACCTCTGGCTTCTTTTGATAGCTCATGAAAGGAACCAGGGTGTTCTGGTTTGTGAAGCTTTTTAAAGGTGTGATTTTTTTGCTCCTTTACCTTATATGCCTGGGGTGGGGGGACAGAATAATATCAAGTCCTCCAGCAGTTTGGGGAATCCATTCCACTTAAATCTTCTCCAAGTCCCTTCCATATCTGATACTCTATGAGTTTATCTCTCAGTGTCCAAAAATTAAATCATTTCTCTCACTCTGTCATTCTTTCTGGTTTCCCTAAAACCCAGGCTAAAGGGAGGAAAGAGAAGAATCCAAATTTAGGTTTATTAATAGCAAAATTATCTACCAACTCCAGAAAAATAAATGTCATTCAAGAAATTTTGATCTTGAAAAGAAAAAAAAAATCTTTTGAAAGAAAAAAATGAAGTCAGCATGTGCAAGAGATGATTGATCTTATAACTGTTAAAAGTAGAAAATCTTGGTGAGAAATAATAAGGTTCAAAGAAATTAGAGATGGATAAGGTGTCATTTATAGTTTTATTCTCTGGAATCATCATTTGCCACTGAATGGCTGTGCAAACCTGGGCAAATAATTTAACCTCTATTTTCCTCAGTTTCCTCAGCTAAAAATAGGGTAAATCCTATAATAATTCCCCTTACAGGATTGCTGTGGGATTCAAACGAGAAAATGTATTTGAAACACTCTGCAAACTTAAAAACCCCACATAAAAGTGGGTCATTATTACTATTATTGCATATAATGAAATTGAAGTCTAGAAAAAGGGTAGGACATCTTGGTCACATTGTGCTCACAGAACAGGGGTTCAAACCCATGTGCCTTGTCTACTGTTATGTATCTCTCTGAATTTTCTTATTTGAAAATTTGTCAGTTCTAGCTAGGCCTGTAAAATTTCAAAACCAAGAAATGGAGGGCAAAGGCATTCATCATTTGTTTGTGACTACAGCAGCCCAGTCAGTAGGAGCTGATAAAAGGCATCTGGACAGAAAGCCTTTGTCTACTTCTTGTGTGTAAATCTAACATCCTCATTCACATTGATCATAATACTAATAGCACCAGATGACAGACCCTATACAAGTTGGGTCAGTTTCTGAGATGGCAAAAGAAACAAAAACCCTCTTTCATTATAAGAACCATATCTGTATCCAGAAGCAATATTATAGTTTAAATATTAACCTCTTGAACACTGTATCAGCTCATTCTGTACAAAAACAGGTTATAATGCCTATATTATCTATCTCAGAGGGTATCATGATTATTTAATGAAGTGTATCTATAAACCTTTAGACATATAGGGTGTCACAAAAGTTTCTGTGCAGTTTTAAGTTTTAATAGCTTAATGTCAAGTTATTGTTATTGTATTATTATTTTATTGGCAAAAGAAAAAGTTTTCCCTCTACTCAGTTTTCCCATTAAAACTGAAAAGAGACCCTGTCACATACAGTCTGAAGCAGACACAAATAGAAGGCTGAGCTACAAGGGACCTTGCTGAGGTCTATTTAGTTCATTCTTAGAGAGAAGAAACTGAGGTCCAGAGTGAGCAAGATCATATCAAGATTTAGTGTTTAGTGGAAGAGTTGGGGGTAGGACAAAGTCTCTTGGTTCCCACTCTGGAGTTCTTTCTGCTGCTACACCCTTAATGTTAGTTTTACTTAGATCAGGGGTGGGGAACCTGTGGCCTCGATGCCACCTCCAGATGCCTTTTATCAGCTTCTTAAACTATGCACAAAACTGACTTGATGAGATGTATGCAGATTCTAACTGTACTGCTATCCTGTGATCCTGGCCAGTCCTTCCTTCATCCATAGACAAATCTCTACAAGCCAGATCTGTAGTTGAGTTCGGAGCTTCAGTTTGAAGGAAAAGGCAAGTGACAGCAGTGCCTAATGTGTGTTGGCAATGGCCAGAGAAAGGAGGATCTAAGAGGAGAGGTACTCAGGACTAGCACCTAGAAAAGTGACAGTATGGGAAAATTTTCAGGCTTTGGTTAAGAAAGGAAATATGACTGACTCTCCCTGAGAAAGGAAAAGTGAAAAAGACTTTGACATAGAAATGAAAGAGATCTTAGAGTTTACCCAGACCAACTTTCTCATTTTAGAGGAGGGGAGATAACATCCTTCAAAGGGGAAGGGAATTGCCCAGGTCCAGAAGCAGGAAGAGGGGTAGGAAAATGAAACTAGGTAAATAATAGCACCCTGGCAGAACCCAATCATTCAGAGAGAATTTAAACCCAAGCCCATTTGTCCCTGTGTTGGGTACTTTGTTCTCAGACACATCACATAAATCACATAAAACCCTGTGAGGTTGTTGATATTGTTCAGTAGTTTTCAATTGTATCCAACCCTTTGTGATCCCATTTGGGGTTTTCTTGGCAAAGATACTGGAGTGGTTTGCCATCTCCTTGTCCAGCTCATTTTACAGATGAAGAAACTGAAGCAAAGAGGGTTAAGTGACTTACCCAAGGTCACACAGTTAGTAAGTGTCTGAGGCCAGATTTGAGCTCAGTAAAATAAGTCTTCCTGACTATAAGCTCAGCACTCTCACCATTGTGCCACCTATCTACCAGTGAGGTAGGTGATATTATTATCTCCACTTTACAGATGAGGAAACTGAGGCTGAAAGAAGTAAAATGACTTGCCCAGGGTCAGCTAGGCCAAATTTGAAATTAGGTCTTCCTGATTCCAAGACCAGCATTCTACTCCATTCTATACTTAGTTGCCTTCAATCAGTCACAACAATTAAGAGAAACCATTTATGCTTTAACAGGCATTAAACCTAAGAGTGAAAAGGACTAGGTTAGAACCCATCCTGGTCCCTTCCTTGTTATGTAAAGTTGAGCAACTCATTTCATTTCTCTGTCTTAGTTCCCATAAAAGTGGGAATAATAATCCCCAAATTGCCCTGGACTGCAAAGATCAAATGCAATTTGCTACATACACAAGAGCTATCGTAATCTCATCAAAGACTGAGCCAGAAAGCCAACTATCCAAATGCTGTCACTTGTATGTGGGCAAAATATGTGCGACCTTTGTTTCCCTGAGAACCTGATAAGGCAGCACCCAATCACAGCTCCAATTTCCATACAGCCCTAAGGTTTACAAAGAACTCTCTTACAACCACCCTTGGAGATAAGTAGTAAGAAGATGATTTTCCCAACATCACAGAAGAGGAAATTGAGGCTCACAGAGATTGAGAGGCCTGCCCAAAACTATGTTACTAGAAAGAGGCAGAGCTAAGATTTGAATGCCAAGCTCACTTTTCTTATCATTTTATCCATATTTATGTGTGTTAGTGTAACATTTACCACTTGATCAAAATATAGCTATTTCCTTTCTCTGAGCTTCAATTTCCTCATCTAAAAAAAAAAAAAAATAAAGATAATGCTTCTTATTCCCTGCTTTGCAAGGTTACTGGGAGGAAAATAATTTGTCAAGTTCAGGGGCTACTGCTGCTGCTGCTGTTATTGTCTTTGTGGTTTTAAATTTAGAAAGTAAGCTACAGAGAGCAGTTAAGTGGCACAGTGGATAGAGCAACAGCTCTGGAGTCAGGAGGACCTGAGTTCAAATCCAGCTTCAGACACTTACTGGTAACCCTAGACAAGTCATTTAACCCAGATAGATTAAAAAAAAAAAAAAGGCAATAGACTTGAACTCCAAAAGGCCTTATTTTGAATCCTGCTCCAGATGCTTAGTATCTGAGTGACCCTGAGCAAGTCACTTCACTTTTCTGGGTCACAGTTTCCTCATCTATAAAAGAAGGGTGTTGGACTCTATGACCTCTAAGGTCCCCTCTGGCTTTAAATCTAAGCTATGATTCTACACCAAATGATTTTGTAACTCTCTACTTGCTATTCTAGGTTTGAAGCAATAACAACATAACTCCCAGCCATTTATCCTTTGCATTGTATTACACAGCCCCATTTCCCATCTTTCAGCAGATAGGTGCTGCCAGAGATAGCAAATGGGCCAGAACTAGAGATGTCTACCAACTTAGCATCTGAGTTGTTTTCTCAAGCTAATTTTCACTCCAAACCCCAAAGCAAGCCAACTCAAGGTTTGCACAATCCAACAAGGGAGCCTATGCTTCAAAAACGAGGCTAAGCTTTTGAGAGCCAGCTAGCCAATAAGAATCCTATCTCTTGATCACTCGAGGTACTTCCAGTGTTAGGAAGTTTTATTTTCAGTCTAGATGAATGAACAGGAAAGAAATCTTCCTGTCCTTTCCTTCTTCACTTCTCCTCCCCACTATATATAGGTGGGAATTTAAGAGTACAGTCATATTAGTTCGTAAGGTAGATTTTTTTTTTAATATCTGACTTGTGATTTCACAGTCTTAGGAAAATTGCTTGGGGCATTAACAGGTAATGAATAGTAAAAGTGATTTCATGGGGCAGCATGACCATGTGTCAGGCACTGGATTATATGCTAGGAGACTTATTAAGTGCCTACTCTGTATCAGGCACTGTGCCTTTCAGAACTCTCACATCTTATGTCATTGAATCCTCACAAAAACCCTGGGAAATGGGTGCTTATCCCCATTTTATAGTTGAGGAAACTAAGGCAGATGGTGATCAAATGACTTGCCCAGGGTCACACAGCTAGTGTCTAAAGCTGGATTTGAACTCAGGCTTTCCTGACTCCAAGCCAGCACCACCTACCTGTCTCAAAGGCATACACTGTCTCCTCCAATCGAACGTATACAGTTACTGTCATTTTTGCATTTGTATCCAACATCTAGCTCAGTGCCTGGCACATTGCAAGTACTTAACAAATGTCTGTTGATTAATTGATGACCTGAAAAAACTCAAGTGGATATCAAAGAAGGAACAGCAGACTGTATCTCTGGCAGAAGTTTATTGCCAAGAGTCTGAGCCCACTCCCTGCCACATGATTAAAAAGTCAAGTTAGTTGTGACTTTCCTGTAAGTCCAGTGGAGCAAAACTCCCCATTTTAGCTAGCCACCCACGTGAGACCAAAACAATGTCCAACTGCCTGACATCCTGATCTGATGGGTAGAGCCTGTTCCCTGTATTCATGTTCTCATTCAGACAACTGTACTCCCATGTTCTCATTCAGACAACTACATTCCAGGGAGAAACTACATAAGGGAAGTGGGGGAATCCTTTAGTATCTTTAACCTGTTTATCTGTCTTTTAAGTGAAATGACAGAACTGTTGTATCTGTTAACACATTTTAGCTAAGACTTCTTTGTTGTTGCAAATCATTATATCATGCTGTCTCTTGTTGAATCACAACAAAATGGCAAATAGACACCTAAAATCATAGGCAAGGAAGGAATTTTAGAACATAGAATGTTGGAACAGATCAGAGAATATTAGAATGCAAAATGAAGAATGTAAGAAGAATGAAAAGGAACCTTAAGATTATAGGATGATAGAACTAGAAGGAATTTAGAACACAGGTTAGAACAAAAAGGAACCTTAGAGTATAGAATGTTAAACATAGAATATTAAAACTAGAAGGACTTTAGAACATTGAATGTCACATCAAGAAAGGATCTTAAAACATAGAATGTTAGAACTAGAAGGAACCTTATAATATAGAATGTCAAATATAGAACATTAGCACTAAAAGGGCTTTAGAACATAGAATGTAAGATTAAGAAAGGATTGGGGTGGCTAGGTGGCACAGTGAATAGAGCACCAGCCCTGTAGTCAGGAGGATCTGAGTTCAAATACGACCTCAGACATTTAACACTTTCTAGCCATGTGACCTTGGGCAAGTCATTTAACCCCAATTGCCCTACCTTCCCCCCTCCAAAAAAAAAAAAGATTAAGAAGGGATCTTGGAACAAAGAATGTTAGAACTAGAAGGAATTTAGAACATAGAATGTTAGAACTAGAAGGAATTTAGAACATAGAATGTTAGAACTAGAAGGAACCTTAGAAAATAGAATGTCAAATATAAAACATTAGACCTAGACGGGCTTTAGAACATAGAATATAAGATCAAGAAAGGATCTTAGAACATAGAATGTTAGAACTAGAAGGAACTTGGAACACAGAACATTAGAATTAGAAGGGACCTTAGAACATAGAATATCATACATGCAAAGAACATTAGAATTAGAGGGCCTTAGGATATAGAATGTTTGGATTAAAAAGGACTTAGAATATAGAATATTATTACTAGAAGGGACCTTAGATCATATAATGTCATCTGAGCTATAACTAGCAATTCTGGCATCTGGAGGAAATACCACAAGCAAGGTGGTGAGCTAGGGGAAGCATGGTGTCTAAAAGATATCTAAAATCAACTCTTTAAAGACAAATTTAGTTGAGGGTGGGGAAAAACAGTGGAAGATAAAGAACATAAGAGCTTAGGGGAAATGACCCCAGGATGCAGAGAGTCCATCCACTTGGGGGTGAGGTGGGATAATGGTAGAAGAGCCATTGCTAAAGGAGGAAGAAGGGTGGAGACAGAGCCACAAGGAACTTTCCTGGGAGGTAGCAGCTTTGGGGACAGAATACGGGAATCATACCATCTGGAGGTTTCCTATTTTAGTTCACGGTTTTTGCTAACCAGATGCTAAATTCCTTTGTTGCTAACCTGATGAAGGAGAACAAGTACTACATACACTCTGAGTTTTAGTATCTGCCCACCTTGATTATGGCTTTGAATGCCAAAACATTGGTTATTAGAATCATGAGGGCCCTAACAAAAAGTGCAGCAGAGGGCATAGAGACCTGGCCTCGGAGTCAGGAAAACCTGGGCTCTAATGTCACCTACTGGCTATGTGACAGTGTCCCAGGCAACTCTTAACTTGTAAAGCAGGTTCTGATTGATCTACACTGGTAGAGAGAGATTCCTATATCAATGAAAGCAGAGGTACAGTCAAAAAATGAGGCAAAGGAGGGTAGGGGAAGGGTAAAAACCTAGACCATTAGACACAGACTATGCAGCACATACCTTCAATGGCACATTCCTATAATCCCTGCTACCAGAGTGACTGAGACTGGTGGATCTCTTAAGCTCAGGAGCTTTATTGGGCTAAGGAAGCCCATCAGGCATCAGCACTAATTTTGGCATTAGTATGGTAAGCCCTTGGGAAGAAGGGCCCATGAAGCTGCTTTCCGAATAGGAAACAGCAAGCCTAAGTTCTCATGTCTATTACAGTGGGACTGGGCCCCTGCATTTCCAATTTGGGAGAAATGCACACATACACACACACACACACACACACACACCCCTATTACAACAGAACTTAAAAGAATCTTATGCTATAGAATGGTAGAACATAAAACATTTGAGCTGGAAGGGACCTTAAGATATAAGATATCAGACCTGGATGAAACTTAAGGACATGGAATGATACATCTGGAAAGAAGTCAGAGATCATTTAGTCCAACCCTTTAATTTTAAAGAAGAGAGGCCAAAGTGATATAGCACATTAGTCTGGGTTCCCTCATTTGCTGGCCGCTTGTTCTTCCCACACTATCCTTGTCTCTTCTCCCATATTCTGGGGAAATCTCACTAGAAAGAAATCAAGAACAAAATGACCAGAACAACCAAACTTTTTATCAAAAGTCTCATTTCTAAGAAGTGATAAACAAAGATAAAATTACGAGAGTGGTTAAAATAAACAGGGAAGAAGAAATATCAAAAAGTATGTTTTTTAGAATAGTTTTGAGTTTGTCTAGTACTGTGCTTATCACCTTGTTTCCATCTAGCAAACTACTGTAATTCCTTAATAGGCAGAAATTACATTACATTTAATTAACATTATAATTGATTACATCTCTTTAAAATAATTGTGTACTTCCAAGAATGCTCAGGAAGACTCAAGAAATGGTTTTCAAGGATGATATTGAAAAACTCTAGATTAAGTAAAGTCTCAGGACTTAGCTTGGAGAAAGGAGAATCTCTCTGTGTTAAATTAGTTAGATTATCAGCAATCAAGAAGGATCCTTTGGAGAGGGGAGGAAGAAAGAGAGACAGAGAGAGAAAGAGAAAGAGAGAGAGAGAGAGAGAGAGAGAGAGAGAGAGAGAGAGAGAGCTTTAAGGCAAAGGATAAACCAGGGTTCACTTCATTTCCTCTTAGAAAAGTCCATTCATAATTTAAAGGCAATGAATAGATAATCTATTAAGCTGACATATATCAGTCAGTTCATTGACCCCCCTGAACACAGACTACAAATGAAGGCAGAATCACAACAATATTTACACAACAATGATTGTTTATCTCCTTAGCTTTTGACTCTATACAAAGGCATGGCAGATGACTGGAGGGGGAGCCCAAACAATCCAATAAAATCTTGTCTAGACTCCCCCAGTTGTGTTCTGATAGAGCAGTGTCTATGAACAATTGCTTGACTGAAATGACCATTTAAATGCCTGGTGGTAGAAAGAAGTTAAATAATGTCCATGACAGGTTCAACTCTATCTTGAATGTAAACAGGAAAAATCAGATAGAATTTAGAAAGGTAAATTGCAAAGCAGAAGCCAAAGGACCAGATTCTTCCATTTTATCTTTGTTTTAATGCCAAATATAAAAACAAAACAAAACTACAACAATAACAACTTTTAAAAAATCAAGTCTCTATGAAAATGGGCAAGAATATTAGCAGTAATTAAAAACTTATGTCCTTGTCAATTTATCCTCTGGTATAGCAGAAAAGAGACTTCAGAAGCCATCTAGTCCAACCCCTTAATTTTTATAGATGAGGATACTGAGGTTGGTATCCTCACAGAACTTCAGTAATTTGCCTACACTGGTAGTAAAAATCAGAAGTGAAATTTGAACCCAGACCCTCTGATCCCTAAGCCACTCTTCATTTCACTCTACTACATGGAGTCAGAGGCCCAGACTTTGAGTTCTGGCTCTGCCATTTGTTGGTTAAGTGACCTGGAGCAAGTTATTTCCCCTCTCTGTAAGATGATGGGAGTTGGACTAAGATCTAAGGTTCTTTGAGCTCTAATCTCCTATTATGATGCTGTCAGTTCAGCTCGCCAAATATTTATTGAGTTTATACAAGTATACACAAGAATTTTGTGATTAACACTGGAGATATGACAAAGTCCTTAATTCCTAAGTCTAATCATTCATTAGCCCATTTTTTCTTTTAATGAGTGATAAGTAAACATAGAGGACAGGGTTGAAGATAAAGTGCACTGTTACTTAAAAACCAAATGAGAAAGAATTCCTTGAGAAAATTCAGGCCAACTGCATCTCCACACTAATCTAATGATAATAACCAACCCCAAAGAGCAGAGATCAATTGATAGATCAATTAATAAACATTTATTAAACATCTACTATGTGCCAAGCATTGTATTAAGTGCTGGGATGTTTGATAGAAGTGAGTAGTAAAAATGCTAATGCTGATCGAGGGGCAAGGTTATGCTAAATTATTAAGCAGCAGTCAGCATAAAACAAGTGAGGAAGACAAAGGAGATTAAAAGTAAAGAAATGAGTGCCTGGATCTGGTCAGGAGCCCAAGTGATGTCTCCTTGAGTTAATCACTCCTGACAATAAAGCACATTTTGTGGATCTATTTCATGATATTTCATTGCCCTTGTATTGCCCATTCAATTGCCCTTGACCTTGTAGATGTGAAATGAATGGAGTCAAGAGACCTAGCACACAACCTGCTGGACCATCACTTAGTCTTAGTTCAACCAGGGATGACCAATGGCAAATGCAAGGTTGATACTCTGCCTCTAGGCCATTGGATGTTAACCAAGTACTCATTCTTCAAGAACTCTACTGAAGAGACAGAAGAAGGAGAGAGAGGGAGAGAAACAGAGAGACAGAGACACAAAGAGAGACATAGTCAGGGGGGAGAGAGAGAGAGAGAGAGAGAGAGAGAGAGAGAGAGAGAGAGAGAGAGAGAAGGAGGAGGATGAGGACAAGGACAAGGAGGAGGAAGCAGAGGGAAAGTCAGAGATAAAATGAGAGACAGAAACTGAGAGACAGAGAAAAGGAAAGAGAAAGGAAAAGACAGAAAGAAATAGAGAAAAAGGGGGAAGACAGACAGAAAAGGAGAGAGACAGAGAGAAAGAGAAAGAGTGAGAGAGTAATAGAAATTGGAGTGAAAGGATTTGGGTTCCAATCCTGGTTTAGTTCTCTTACTATCCGTGTGATTGTGGGTGAGTCTCTTCCTTCCTATGAAGTTCAGTTTCCCTATATATAAAGTAAGGAGGTTGAAACCTTTCCTCATCCCCCTAATTGCCAATGTTCTTCTTCCCCTTCAAATAGCTTATGTAAAAGCCAATAAACTAAATGACTCAGCAAAAGGTTTAGGATTCAGATCTATCAGCAACGCATATTTATTAGTTTTATCAAGTAATTAGCTATCTGGCCCTGAGTCCCCTTAAAAGTCAAGAATTCCAATTTAACAGCGGCAGTCTCAGATTTATATCCCCTATCAAAGGGCTTTCAGAGAATTCGAGGCAATTACCTCAAACCACAAAGCTTACATAATACATTACAGCTCAAAAACATTGTTTATCTAACAGAAGGGGAAAATAAGTCAAAGATGTATCTGCAGCATTAAATCACAGCAAAGTAGTAACATATACTCTTGAGGATTCCAGGGTGTAATGAAGGTTTTGCAAATCATAAGAGATTCTAAACAATAATAAATTGTGAGAAGAGGCTAATTCTATCCGGTCATATCCCAAGGATTATTGTCACTTCCTGGTACCTTGAAACATATGCCAGGAATGGCACCTGGCAATTTATCTTGATCAAGAGCCAGTTGTTTAATTTAGCAGCCTCATTAATTCCATTACCATGTCAAGGTCTTTTAATTCTTTTTATAAACTTTCGGTTTCCGTTTTCCTCTTCCTCACCTGTATTGTGTACATTTGTCTACCCACTGTCCTCCAGTAGAATATGAGCCCTTTGAGTTCAGACAGTTTTCTTTTAGGTCTTCATATTTCCTTCAGTGCCTTGCACATAGTAGGCACTTCCACCTATCTCTCAGGCTTGTTGTGAGGCACAAATTGAATAATAATTATAAATAATAAGCACTATATAAATGTTAGCTATTATTGTTGACTTATTTCAGACCATTGAGGATCAATAGAACCCTTGATGCTATACAGGTATTAGATTCAGCAGCACAGTGATTGTTTCCATCTTTGTGATGTAACTTGTACAAAACTCTTCAACAGTATTAAATAATAATAAGTAACATTTACTTATTTATTTACTTACTGTATGCCAGGTACAATGCTAAGAGCTTTACAATTATTATGTCATTTAATCCTCACAGCAGCCCTGCAAGGTAGGTGTCATTATCTCCATTTTACAAATGAGGAAACTGAGGCAAACATTTTTTTTTTTAGTGACCTGCCCAAGGTCAAATAGCTAGTAAGTGTCTGAGGCCAAATTTGAACTCAGATCTTCCTGACTCCAGACCCAGCTTCCTATCCACTGCACTCCCTAGCTGACTCAGCTCAGTAATCGAAAAGAAGTTAAAGCTTTTGGCCTTCAAAGAATTCATACCAGACTGTGGAGATATACAATACTGGGTTTTTCTATCGAGCACCCTGCAGACAAAACCTTTTAGAAGACTGATTGTCAAGCACAGGATAGAGGTGCTTGGAGTAAACGTCCACACCTTCCCTCCACCCCCACCCACACACACACTTCAAATAAAAAGGGGAAATGGGAAGAAGGCATCATTACAGAAGCTTGGCCTTTTTCCCAAAGTATTGTTCTGTTTTATTCATATCTTTGTGCCAACAGAATAAGAATTTGAGATTAAAGGGGAAAAAAAGAAAGGGGAACTGGAAATGGGTGGAGGGTCAAGAGGACTAGAAATGGGAGAGAATCCAAAGCCACCAAGCATTTCTTAAATGCCCACTACATAGAGAGCACTGTGTTAGATAGTAGGATGAATGAAAAACAATTCCTTCTCAGGGAGCTTATAATATGCTGGTGGGTAGAGGGAAGTGAAGAGAAAGCATTAAATGACCAAAACTTAGAAAAGAAGCTGAAATAATTTGAATGCTACTTGTACCCCTGGGTACAGACACAGGTTTTTCCAACTTTCGAAACTCACAAAACATTTTTTATTTATTTTCCAAATTGTGGAATCATGATTTATGGTAAAACTGTATTGTTTCTAAATTTGGCTCTGATTGAACTTGGGAAGAAATACACCAAAGCAAAGAAGAGAGTATGATTTGGAGGAAAAATAAGAGGACTGAATTCAGATATAAAACACAATGGAAAACCAGTCCCTGCCTTCAGGAAGTTTATAGTCCATATTTCCTAAGTGTAGATCTGGCTGTGTCAGTCTCCTTTTTCAATACCAAAAGCGATAGCAAAGCACCAGTTCTATTACAATGAGCCACCCAATTAACAAGGCTCCCTAATACTTCTAGAATAAAGCATAAAGTTCTCTGCTTGGATTTTAAGATCTTTACAGTCTGGCCCCAATTCCCCTTTCCAGACTCATTCTTTTTACTCTCCTTCCTGCACTCTGTGGTCTTAGGCAAATTAGCCTTCTTACCGTTCTTCACACAGAGGGCTCCAAGTTCCACTTCCCCATCCTTGCACTGGCTGTTGCCCAATCTTGGAAGGCTCTCCCTCCTCACCCCTGCTCAGAGAATCCTCACTGTCTTGATGACTCAGCTCAAGCACTAATCACCTTCTGTGCTCTGCAGGAGTAGAGTGAACCTATTTTCCTCCCTCCCTAGCCAGCTTGTATTTATTTTGATTTTTTTTTCTGTTTATATTTATGCATATACATGTCTGCCCACCAAAATGTAACCTTAAACTTTGCTTTCTGTCTTTATAGCCCCAACATCTAACAGAACGCCTTGTTCATAGTAAAAGCTTTTTTTTTTTTTTTTGGAGAGGGGAAGGCAGGGCAGTTGGGGTTAAATGACTTGCCCAAGGTCACACAGCTAGTAAGTGTTAAGTGTCTGAGGTCATATTTGAACTCAGGTCCTCCTGACTCCAGGGCCAGTTCCCTATTTACTATGCCACCTAGCTGCACCCCCCCATAGTAAATACTTAATAAATTCTTACTGATTATTGACAGATTGATTGAACTGAACTCCACTTGTGAAATATCCTTATCAAAATTCTACACAATAGAGTTGGGTAGACCTTTGTCTAGATGATCATCTTGCAAGCTCTTTGACGCTTGATAAAATTCATTCTACAACTTATTTGGGGTTCTTGTGGGGAAGTATTTATTTATAATTTTGAATAAGAATTGACTATCATCTCATTGCTAGTTTATCCAAGGAAGATTCATTCTGGGAAGTACAATTCAATTGGACAAATTTTGACTAAGTACATGCTCTTATATGGGCAATGCACTGCGTTCTAGGTTAGAAATACAAAGATGAAAAACAGCACAGTGCTTCCCTCCTCTCAAAGAGCTTATATATAGAAAGGGTGCCACTGAGCCAGTAATTATGATACATGGTAAATTGTGACGAGGACCACAGAGAGATGCAAAGGAGGAAAATTTGTAGGTGAAAAGAACGTTTCCACTTGGGTTGGGAAAGGCAAGGATCAAAAAAGGCTTTCTAGAGTAAGTGGCACCTCAGCTAAGCCTCGAAGGAAGGAAAGGATTTTTAGGGGAAGATAAAGTGATGGGGTGAACAAGAAGGGGCAGCTGGGTAGAGGGTTTGTTTTCATTGTCAAAACAATAAATGGAGGCTGCAAGTGACTAGGTTTCATAATGTAGATCTGTGGAACAAAAAGTGTCCACCATCCTATTTCTGGATCATGTAGATGGTCCTAAATGGACATGCCTTGCACACTTAGTAGGTGTATAATATAACATGTAATGATTATTGAATGGATAGATTCTTTTGAATCTACATCTGTTTTGTCCTCAGGATCAATTTAAAATAGTGACTATTATAGGTAAGATGGGTACCAGAGCAGCACTTTCTACAAGATATTGTCAGTGTTTAACTCCACCCAGGAAGAGAGAAGAAAGAAGATGGCCATGTGGGTGGCAGGTGATGACAGCTCAGTCACTTCTGTTTGAAAAGATAGAAAAGCACCAGTTCTATTACAGTGAGCCACCCAATTAACAAATATGAGGCTGGAGGAAATAAGTGGAGCAAAAAAAAATCCCAGATATAAACCCAATTATAATTATAACTCCAGAGATTTCTAACTCCAGGTATATAGCTATAGTTTAGATCTAATCACTGCTAGGCACTGACCAAATAAAGCTGTCCAAAAATGTGATGGAAAGACTCATTGTGTAGTGCATTTCCCAACATTGGAGATATGTAAACAGAAACTAAATTACCACTTAGCAGAAATATTATAGAAGAAATACATAGGGCAGGGGGTTAAACAAAAAGACCTCCAAAGGACCTTATAATCTCATGATCAAATGAGATATGTGCAAAGCATTTTGCAAAGCTAAAAGGATTTTATAAATATTGGTTGTTATTCATGATTACTATTAACACTATTTTATGAATATCTCTCCCTAAATGACCAGTAGAGGAAAATTTAGGGGCAAGGTATGAACATGGCAAGATCATACCTCAGGAAGATTAATTGAAGAAACCAGATATCTGTTCTAGGGAAGATGAGTACTAAGTATATGAAGGGCCATCATGCAGAACAGAGATTGACCTTGCTCTGCTTAGCCTCAGAGGTCAGAAGTAGGAGCAATGGGTAAAAGTTGCAAAGATGCAAATTTTGGTTTGATATAAGGAAGAATTCCCTAGCAAGGAGTGCTATGGAAAAGTGAATGGGCTGACTCCAAAAGTGGTTGTTTCCCATCTCTGGAAATCCTTGAGCAAAGGTTGGTTGACCACTTGGTGGGTATGGTGCAGAGGGAATGCTTGTTCAGAAACAGGTCAGACTAAATGGCCACTGCTGACATCCTCTAACAAAGCTGAGGAATGTATAGTGGTGTTTGAATGAAAACAGCAGCATTTGTTATCTAAAGTGTGCCAAAGCCGAACCTAAGTAGAAAAAAAAGAAAGATGAGTTTAGTTCATGCTTTACTTTGTGACAAGGGAAGGCTCAATTCTGAGTTGGGTTGGGGGGAAACAAGACGTATCTGGAAACAATTGTGATATGAGAACAAAAGTCATCAACAAAATTAAAAAGAAAACTTTGTTTAGAAACTCAGAAATTTTCAGACATAGTCAGTTTTTCAACAGTAGCCAGATAGAATCAGGATTGAAATTTGGAGGTGTCTCAAAAATATGATTGCCTCTGCTTCACCTAATACATGGTTCCATCAGGTATAAGGGCTGTGGGGAGCTGAGACAGTTGTATTTAACAATGATCTGCCTCCTCATCAATGAATGAAGATTAAAAACACACTGATTCAGGTGGCTACTCCTTATTACCTGAGACCACAAGCAAGTCATTTAACTACTCTATTTCCTCATCATTAAAACAAATGGGTTGGACTAACATAGCCCCTGAGGTCTCTTCCAGCTCTAAATCTTATGCATTCTGTTTTGTGCAAAGCATTATATGAAATACTAGAAGAGATGCAAAGGAAAAGGATATGTCCCCTGTCTGAATGGAACTTACAGGTCTAGTAGGGGAGGCTATATCTGAGTAGACTGACATCAGGAACAGGTGAAAACAAAAAGGCGCATCACAAAGGCAGATACTGATGATAAACTATGTCATGCTAAATTTGTGTTAATTTTTTCCCATAAGAAATTAATATGAGACATATGAGCCCATATTTCTCATAAAATACTTACAATGTTTAGGAATAGTTGGTATTATCACCGTTTATTTGGAATCATGAGATCCAGGTTCAAATCCTAGGTCCAATTCTTTCTATTCCAGTAGTAAGTCATCTCTCCTTTCTGAGTCTCATTTTCTCCATCTATAAAGTGGAAATAATGCTTTCACTTTATCCCTCACAGGATGATTGGAAGAAAAGCACTTTTGTCAACCCTAAAGCATAATATATCTATGTTTTAGGGAGTTATCAGCCAGGGAAAATAAACTAAATAAAGAGAGGTCAAGTGATTTGCCTAATAGTTGTCTTCTAGAATATATATGTTCTGAAATCTTGGTTTAAGTTATCTCCACTACTGAATGATTCTGTCCCTTATTGTCATAGGTAAGTACCAGGGTATTAGCTATAGAGAATGTCATGCCTTTAAAAATTTATAGATGCACTGATTAAATGCTTCTTGAATCTAAGTTGGTGAGATAAGCTTGGTAGTAGATTGGATAGAGAACTGTCTGTAGTCAGGAAGATATTAATTCAAAAAGTTAAGGTAAAAAGCTATTATTATCCCTATTTTACAGGGGAGAAACTGAGGCAAAAAGAAATTAAGTGGCTTGCTCAGGGTCACACAGCTAATAAGTGTCTAAGAAAGGGTTTGAACTGAGTCTTTGTGACTCCAGGCCTATCCACTGTGCCACCTAACTGTCTAGCAAGATACATTTACAACTATAAATAAAATTAAATCTAGCTTCATTACAGAATGGATAGTGGATCAATATTTTAAAGGAGTCAGAGGAATTATCAATCTAAATAAGAAAAAGAAAGCCAAACTTACAACCAAAGACACCTACAGATGTGACTTCAAAGTCAGAAAGTTAAGGCGCTAAGAAATACAGGCAAGTCCTTTAAAGAGGAAGTTTAGAGTTATTTACAGTTTGTAGAAGAGGAAGATCTAGGCACTCAGTACTAACCAAAAACAACCTTTTAGTTATAATTGCCTTCACCCCATTGTAGCCAAGCTGAGCGGTGGCAGCATTTTTTTATGGGTGAGAATAACTTTAACCACATCTGTCTTTTCCAACAGTTTCCGAAGGCAAGGAAATCTGATCGGTTACGTCAGCGAGATTGTAAGTCTTATTTATCTTCCTTTTTCTTTTCTCATGCTTAAAAATAAAATGATGGCAGTAGCTCTAAGGTTCTTCCTCAAACATGGGGCTTGCAAAGAAAAAAAAAAGAACAACACCAACACCTTAGCTAACAAGCCCCTATCCCTGGTATTAGGACCAATAAAAATGTTTAAGTGGATTCTGATGGACTTCATGCCCAAACTGCCTTTGCTTCAAGTTCACCCAGTGTTTGCACCAATGAAATGCCCTGCCCTATTCCTTATTCCCAGGGGCCAAAGCCAGGGCACTGTTGTATATAGGGCTCTGGAGCAGGTATGTAAGAGGTGGGCCTTTGCAAAAAGGGCCACCTAATATAGAGGAGAGAGCATTAGAGTAGGCATCAGACTCCCAGTTCTACAATTCATTAAGTCACCATAGGCAAATCTATAAAGCTTTCTGAACCTCATTCTCCTTATCTATAAGGCAACTTGGTCTAAGAAGCAAGGTGATGCAAAGAACCACAGACACATGTCCGGGATTCAAATCCAAATCCTGTCACTTACTCTCTGTTTGATCTCAGACAAATCACTTAACCTCTCTCTGTTCCTTGGGATATTTATAATATAAGAGGGTCGAGCTGGACAGTTTCTGAGGTCCCTTCCAGCTTTATAATTATGACTCTATTTAGATAAATGGCTCTTAAAGTGTGGTCGGGGGAACCCTTAAGAGTCCCTGAGACCTTTTCAGGATGTCCACAAGGTCAAAACTGTTTTCTTAAGAATACTAAGACATATTAATTTTCAACATGATAAATATCAAGAGATATAACAAAAGCTCTTGGGGGAAGGTATCCCCAATAATTTTTTATGAGTACAAAGGGGTCCTGAGACCAAAAAGTTTGTGAACCTAAAGGCTAAATGATGTCCAAGGCTTTTTCTAGCTCTAAGTCCTATGATGACTAAGTTTTACCTGAGGGCCCTTTTTGGAAGAAAGGGTGAAGGTTAATGTATTGAGTCACCTCTCAGTATAATCAGAAAAGAGGCCACCCGAAGTAAAAGGGACACATGGTGGCCTTGCTTCTACTCAGCCAAGCACACTTCATCTTTTTATGTTGTGGACCCCTTAGCATTCTGATGAAATTCAGGGACCCCTTCTCAGAATAATGCTTTTAAATATATAAAATAAATACATAGTATTACAAAGGATATCAATGATATTGATAGTATCTTATCAAACTATTTTTTAGAAAGTTCAGAGGCCTGAGGTAAAGAACTGGACTAGGCCATCCACGCCACAATACCTGGAATGAAAGGGAGCACAGGGACAGCAACAGAGGAAAATAATTAACTCCTCTGAGGATCAGCAGGTACAGAGCACTGGAATTCTTCATCATTGCTTCAAGCATACCACTCTTAGGTCACCCACCAAGTTATCCAATCATTTTTCAGTCATGTCTGACTCTTTGTGACCCTATTTGGGATTGTCTTGGCAGATACTATAGTGCCATTTCCTTCTCCAGCTCATTTTACAGATGAGAAAACTGAGGCAAACAGGGTTAAGTGACTTGCCCAGGGTCACACAGCTAGGAAGTGTCTGAGGCCAGACTTGAGGCCAGGAAGTAACTCTTCCTGACTCTGGGCCTGGTTCTATCTACTATACCATCTAGCTATCCTACCCGACTATAATAGAATGGAATTTGATTAAATTCTGCCCAGTACTCCCTTCCAAAATATAAAACAGAATGGTCTCCTATCATCACACTTCCAGGCAGAGCTACAGATCACTACTGTTAGCCTACGGCAAACCAGGACACGTGTAAATTATGTTTTGTCTTCTGTTGCAGATGTACCCCCCAGGTCTAATACAGATAAGCCAAGAGCACACCTGACAGGTAATTTTTCTTTGTTGGCACTAATTCATTCCCTAGGAAATAATCAGCTGAGCTACATGACCAGTGAGAGGAAAGTTCTGTGATTGGGATGCCATGATTTTCATTGAGAGTTTGAGGGCAGAAGCCAGATTTCAGGACGATGATATCATCAGTAAAGGGGCTCCTCTGTAAGGATATGCCCTCTATCAACGGAAATCTAAAACTACTCTGCAACTTACAGACTCACACAGTTGCCAGGGATATAGCCAGTAAAGAAGGGTTAGCAAGGATGTAAGAGGATGTCTGGTCCAACCCATCCCCTCCACGGGATTTATAGAGGACTCCTCTCTACAACATGTGCTCTTTGATGCCCAGGGCAAGCAAAAATGTTCAAACTGCCCACAAATGTTTCTTTTTTGCAAAAGGACCCAAAGGAACCCTCGAAGTGTATCAGGGGCAGAATATGAAACCAGGTTTCCCACCTTCAAGTTTCCTCTTTTGCTACCTCATCAAGCTGCTTTCCATACGGTACAAACTGGGGTGGAAAAATAGCCATGCCTGAGATAGCCTCAATATTTCATTTTAAGGATTTTCCAAAGTTCTAAGACATAAAGCTTTACCCTAGGAATCATATCTCTTCAGAAAATAAATCTCTAAAGTCTGGAATTTCCAGTTCTTTCTTATGAGTGAACAGGACAAAAGTGTTACATGAAAAAAACAATCCTTGGCATTTAACTCTCAGGCCTTTTAGAAAATTAGTAGTAGTAGTAGTAGTAGTAGTAGTAGTAGTAGTAGTAGTAGTAGTAGTAGTAGTAGTAGTAGTACCAAATGCAAAAGGGCAGAGGGATTTCCTGAGGGACTGAAGGTTATGGTTTTCCTGTCCAATTCCAAGTAAAAGCATAGGAAAAAGTTAAAACAATAGCCTTGGTTCTGCTAAGTACCACTCCACAAAGACCAGGGCCATGGCTTTTCTTCCTCAGTACCTAGCACAGGGTTCTGTGCACAATATTACACAATCAACTTTTTCCCAAGAACAAAAAAAAAAATAAATCAGGATTATTGATATAGAGGCCCAGTGCCGGCCCCTCCTTGTTTTTTCCAATTCAGGACTCCAAATTTTGTCCCAAGTTTAGAAGGGTATCTCTCCAAGATCCCCTTACTAAGCTATGAGGGTATTTCCAACTTAGTGAGGGTCACTTATTTGAAAATATTAATAACTAACATTTATATAGTACTAACATAGCACATAACCAGAATTTATATAGTGCTTAATATGTGCGCAGAACTATGCTAAGTGCTTTATAATTATTATGTTATCTAATCCTCAGGATAACTTTAGAAGATACTAAATGGGGATAACCCCATTTTACAGTTGAGGAAATTGAGGCAAACAGAGATTAAGTGACTTGCCCCAGGGTCACATAGCTAAAAATGGATTGGAGTCTTCCTGACTCCAGGCCTAGCTCTCTATCCATGTTAATATGTTAACAAGCTACAATTTCAGAGGCTTGGGTAATGCCTCCACCCATACAGATTGCAACCCACTACAATTTAGCAAAAATTCTTCTAGAACCACAAAAGCCAAAAAACTCCTCACCCTGCACCCCGGCGAAAAGTCTCTCCAAATTAAACATGATAGTTCCTCAGGCAACAAATCAAAGATCTATTCCCATACTTAAAGTCGTTAGTACCTGGAAGGAAGGACCCACCACAAGTATTGGCACCGAGAGCCTAGTATAACTCCCACATCACAAGGTTTCGGCTGACCTGTGGGAAATTCTTTACTTCCACACCAATTGGTTCTTCCACAGACTCCCCACATAGTACCTGAGATGCAGAATACAAAAAATAGTAATAACTTGCCTCAGAAACATACCAGAGAAGGTTTTGAATCCGAGCAAGATACGTGAAAACACATTCATCAACATCTACTTCCTTTCCAATTAATTTTGTTTTTTTGCTTTGTTTTTGAGGGTTATGGTTGTTGAGATGTTTCAGTTGGGGTTTTCTTGGCAAAGATATTGGAGCAATTTGACATTTCCTCCTCCAGCTCATTTGACAGATGATAAAGGTGATGCAAAAAGGGGTAAGTGACTTGCCCAGGGTCACATAGCTAGTGTCTGAGGCTAAATTTGAACTCGTGTCTTTCTGACTCTAGGCCTGGCACTCTATCCATTAGGTCACCCAACTGCCTCTTTCAGAACTGAAAGTTTAAATAACTTGCTGAAAATCACAGAGCTAGTATTTATAAAAGACCAAAGTTGAATTCAGACTTCTCTCACTTGATGTTTATCCACTATACCTGAATTTTGCCCATTTAGGACATTTTTTGAGACTTAATTAATTTTTAATAGACATTCTGTAACCAAAATATCACCAAGGTCTCCCCTGTGACCTTTTTTTTTGTGATCCTGCCTGAATGCTTTATTTTTTTTATTCCTTCAGAATGAAAATCAGACACATTTGAATATACATGGTTTTTACCACCTACCAGAAAGAATGATTGAAATGGAGTAGCTTAGACACCATTACACATTAACCCAACCAAATCAGAGGATATCTCAAGAAGCTAGTTACCTTTATCCAGCACTTTGACCTTCCTTCGCTGATCTCTGATTACTTTATAAACATTAACTTTACTAAGCAATGGGGACGCAGATGAAAAATATCAAGGACAAAGAAAAAGGAGGCTCCTATGGTGACTGATAAGAATGCATTCCTAATTTTTTGTTGGATATATCTCCTTTTGCAGCAAAGTGATCCATGGATCACTCATTTGGGAGACAAGGGAAGACCCTCTCACTCTGCATATGAACATGTGTTTGTGCATGGATACATGCCATACACTCTGGCTAAAGACCAAATGTCAAATTGTGTCTGCAGAAGCAGAGTTAGAAAACTCTGGAATAAGGGCTATCTTTAAACTTCTCTTGTGAAGAATAATCAGTCACTTTAGGGAAGATTTGTTATGATTGTCAGTACGTGAAAATGTCAACTAAGCCTGAGTGCCTTTTACAAAATGGAAACATGATTGTGGAAAGTTAAAACGTTTCTACTTGCCTTGGGCATTGAAAGCCAGATGCTGAGCATCACAGACCACGTGTCATACAGGGGATTCCTCATAGCCCATATAGAGGAGATGGTCATGCCTCTAACGGAGGTCTTGTAAGCCTATGGTTCTGGTCATGTGGCTTCTATTAGAAGACCCACAATGAGGGAAAACACACAGCTCCCTAAGGCAGCCCGTCCCCTTTTTAGACAGCTGCCATTTTTAGGAAGGCTGTCCTCACACGGAGCCCAAATCTCCTTCTCTACAACTCCTACCCAGTGCTACTCATTCTTCTTCCACATAATAGCCCTACAAGTATCTGAAGAGAGTTCCCTCCAGCTCATCCCTTCTCCAGTATGATCATTCACTTTTCCTCCTTTTAACACTCTCTCCCCAGTCCTCTCATCATTCCAGCCCCTCTCTTATGGATGCACTGGAGATTTTCATTGCCTTTTTTTAAACTGTGGTGCCAAAATTTGAACATTATACTCCAGTTGTGGTATAAACAAGGTGGAAGACAAAAAAAATGGGGGGGGGGGTGCTGGAGCCAACTCGTCCTCAGTTCTTGGGAGCTTATTGTTAAATTTTCAGCATAAGCATTTGCTGATCAGAAATAAGCAAACACTACAAATCAGAGCTTGATTTGTTTCATCGATTTTCTAGATTTAAGAAAAGCCATCTAGATGCCACAATGGATAGAGTGCTGGGTCTAGAGTCAGGAAGACTCATTCATCTTCCTGACTTCAAATCTAGCCTCAGACACTTACTAGCTGTGTGACCCTGGGTAAATCACTTAACCCTGTTTGCCTCAGTTTTCTCATCTGTAAAATGAACTGCAGAAGGAAACAGCAAGCCACTCCAGTATCTTTGCCAAAGAAACACCAAATGGGGTCACAAAGAGTCAGATTTGTTTGGAACAAATGACAAACAATAAAAATTTAAGAAATCAATGCAAAAAAAAATCTTAATAAAACAGGTTAAACTTTAAAGTATTATGGGTAGATTTATTTTTCAGAGAGATACTTATTAACATTTACCAGCATATCACTGAACAGAACTACCACCTCCATCCTCTCTGCCCTTCTTCATGTAACTATGGAGATTACAACTGTCCAATCTACAATAAAAGAAACTGAGGCAGAGCTCTGAGCCAATGGCACTTTATTAAAGGGTCCATGGCACCCTCTAATAAAGTGGACCCCAGATCTCCCGCATGATTTGAGATGCTCCCTTCTTTTAGGGCTTTATTTTTATAAAACTTGATATTAGACTTGGTGCCTTAACATTCTAAAGAGGCATTTTACTCACCACTAAACCACCTGTGAGCTTACCAAAAAGTCTCCTCGTCATCATGTTCAGTAACTCAGCCAAGAAGATAGCCAAATTTTATTGTGAGATTACCCAGGGTTAACCCTGCCCTAGTTCTGCTTATTAGGGCAAATGCTTTGGAAGCATCAAAACACCAGATAACTGTGAGTCTCTGACTCTCTGTACTGAAAAATATATAACTTGGTAAAATCTACCCCCTGTGTTCCCCTTACATATGATTCAAAAAGCCAGATCACCTCCATGCCATAATGGGAGCAACAGAGGAGGACTTTGGGGCGGCTAGGTGGCGCAGTGAGTAGAGCATCAGCCCTGGAGTCAGAAGGACCTGAGTTCGGATCCGGCCTCAGACACTTAATGCACACACAAACAAAAACCTAGCCGTGTGACCTTGGGCAAGTTACTTAACCCCAATTGCCCTCCAAAAAAAAAAAAAAAAAACAGAGGAGGACTTTAGTTGACAAAAGGGCTATATAAATGGGTGATTACTGTTGTTGGTATTCTTATCATTATCTTGTTTGCATTTGATTCAATGGAGCTCAGATGGAAAAAGTCTTGGCACTGACCATTATGCTGAGAGCATTCTTTTATATTGAATATTCTATAGATTGTTGCAGGAAAAATGGCTGCTTTTTGTAATGAAATAAAAGTATTAGGGTATAGGTTCACTAATAGTATCCTTAATGCAAGTACAGTGGCAAAGGGGAGAAAGGGTATGGGTATGCACTTCATACTTTTCCAACAAGTTTGATTTTTCCTATTGGATCCGTATATTTTAAAAGATTTTTATTTCATGTGACTTTGAGATTATGAGTATTTATGTGATGATATCTAATAAAATCATTCATTTTTATTGAATTGATGTTATATCCAGGTGATTATGGGCAACAGCTCCATCTATAATGATGTTCTGATTTCAGTAAGTGTATTGGTTGGATTCTCAAGGATATTTTGGCATCTGTATTTGTAGCATGGGTATTTATCATCATGGCTATTCATGAAAGATAGTTTCTGATATACAGTCCAAACCACTGGATCACATCTTGCTGGCATTCTTTTATTATCTGTACTTACATTTAACACTTAGTTATTTCATAGCTACTAAATCTTCTCAGACTGCAGGGATGTACTGCACACTTCTGTTCTCTTGGATAATCTGCATTGGTCACCAATTCCAGGCTTCTTAAGGATAACTCCTCTGTAGTATCTGGTGATGACAATCTGGATCTAAATTCCCATCATAAACAATTCTGTTTTCAGAAGCATATCCACATCTCTCAGTGAATTATTTCACTCTTCTTTATCAACATATATTTGACTGAGTTCGTGGGTATGTCACCTAGGGAAGGACTTTTGATGACACTTAGATTTTAGCATTTTCATCATCTCCAGAGGTAACTACTTTTAGTTACATTCAACAAACCTAGTGCTGCATACCAGTTATTGGCATTTACTATTGCTTAGTGAAATGATGTCTGTCTATCCATTCTAAAAGTATTTCTATAGGTTTTGGACCTATTAATCATGTGCTCTGAGAATCTCTATCCTCTTTTTGTGTAAGAATTAGGCATTATTCCATAGTTTGAGATGCTTTATAGTAATGAGTCCACTGTTTTATTAATATTGTATGAGCTTTTATTAGGATATTTTTCAAATCAGCTATAGTCCATTTTATAGTTCAGAAAGCATACATTAAGATTAATATTGCCTAAGTGTTCATTGCTTCCAGTATCATCTCCCTATTGATGATAAAAGAAGGGAGGGAATAAGAATCTATTAAGTGCCCACTACAGGTATCCCTTCCACATCACAGAGGTTAGGGGAGTGGTACCCCACCATCTGGAAAATCTGCATAAACCTTTTTTACCCTCTCTTCATGCCAGAGAAGAAGTCTGAGTTTTTCCTTTTTTCTTTTATAGGGTCTTTACAGTACCTTATTGTAAAATTTGGGTTGATACTATACAATACTATACATATATTTTATGCATTTCTGAGTTTCCAAACTTTTTTCTGTCATCTCTGGCCTTCGTGTGTTGTCTGTGACTTCCACAAAACTCCCCAAAAATGCCCGTTTAATTTTTTATGCTGACCTGTGGATATACCAAAACTATGATAGGGAAAATTGTGGTGTGGAAGGAGTGACTGTATTGCTAGGCACTGTTCTAAGTACTTTACAAATATGATCTCATTTGATCCTCACAACAACCCTGGGAGGTAGCTGCTTTTATTGTCCCCACTTCACAATTAAGGAAACTGAGAGAAATAAAAGTTTAGTGATTTGCCCAGGGAGGGTTCAGTAAGTATTTGAGTCTGGATTTGAACTAAGGTTTTCCTGCTTTCAGGCCTAAAGTTCTATCCACCTTGCCACCTAGCATATCTTTTGATGATGAGGAGGATAATGAGTGTAGTTTTCCAAAAGCTGAACAATGTGTAATTATAACAACCAAAGTTGGTGCTATAAAAGATGTGAGAAGATGAACCTCCCTCCTTTCTTTGTAGTTTGGGGCATTCTGGGTATTGAATATTGCATATACTTTCAGACATGGTGGATGTGTTGGTTGAATTTAACTGCTCTTTTCACCTTCTTTCTTTTTTGTTCTTTGTTTAAAGGGATGGGTTCCTAGCTGTGGAAGGGGAGGGATAGATATAGATGTAGATGTAGATATAGATATAGATATAGATATATAGATATGAAAATGTGGTATAAAACCAAGAGATATCACTAAAAAATGGGGGGAAAGCATAAAGGTTCATCAAAAGGAAGGCTTGGCTTTGTCCTTAATGACCTGCCATTTCTTTTACAGAGGTCTGTTGATCCCATGTGAGTAAAGTTAACTTATTTTGGTTTCCCTCTAGCTGTTCGACAGAAGTCTATGACTCCCACAAAAGACTCATGGCCAGCTCTCCAGTGGGAACACAAACTTGGCTCTGCCTTCATCAAAAACCAAATGAACTACACCAACAAGTTCCTAGTGATTCCAGAGTCAGGAGACTACTTTGTTTATTCACAAGTCACTTTCCGAGGCAGCACGCCAGAGTGTGGTAAAATCAACCAAAAGAATCAGTCCACCAAGCCCAATTACATAACCCAGGTCATCACCAGAGTCACTGACAGATACCCCGAGCCAATACAGCTTTTAACAGGGACAAAATCAATCTGTGAGATAGGCAGCACCTGGTTTACTCCAATTTATCTGGGGGCTGTTTTTTCTATGCAGGAGGGGGATAAGCTGATGGTGAATGTCAGTGACATCTCTCTTGTGGATTATACCAAAGAAGACAAAACATTCTTTGGGGCTTTCCTGTTATAAGGACAGAGGAAGCTGTCACTGTGAAAGGATACTCTGTTTTCATTGAATGGTTCCAATTCTTAATTTTAATCATTTGTATGTACTTAAACCCAGAAAATTTCATGAAGGGGGCAGGGAAAGAAGGGGAGAGAAATTCCACTAAGTCTGTATTTAGGTGTGAAATTCAGAGCTAGGAAAAGCACTTTATGATATGCCTAGAAGGTGAGAATTCTAAGCAAGACAGCAAGAGAAAGTATCATGGAACACAGAACCTCAGAAGTAGAAGAGGCCGTGGGCATAGAATGTTTGAGCTAAAAGCAATCTTCAAACAGAATTTCAGAAATTGAAGAAATCTCAAAACAGAATTTTTCAGCCAGGAGGAAACTTAAAATGCAGAATGTTAGAGGTGGAAGGAGCCTTAAATAACAAAATGTTAAAATATAGAAGATCAGAGTTTTTAAAAGGGATTATTTTATAAATTAGAAGAGGTTATTTTATAAATTACCTAATCTAACCCCTTATGTTTTAGGTGGGGAAACTGAGGTCCAGAGATAGGAAATGACTCACTTGAAGTCACACAGTCAGCTAATACTGTGCAAATATGATCCCATTTGATCCTCATGACAACCCTGGAGGGGTTATTACTCCCATTTTAAGAGAAAAAGGCAAACAGAGGTTAAGTGACTTGCCCAGCACCACCTACCTAGTAAGTGTTAGAGGACATATTTGAACTCAGGTCTTCCTGATTTCCTGACCCAGCACTCTATCATGCCACCACTTAGCTGCCTACTGAACAGAAGAACAAGAGGAAAATTCATTAAAATGAATGATTTGATGTGTGCCCTCCCTATCCCCTCTACAAACCTTAGATTCCTCATTGGTAAAGTAGGGGGGTTGGACTAAGTTTCACATAAAGAATAAAACACATGGTTTAGAGTCAGGAAGATCCAGGTTCAAATCCTACTTCAGATATTTACTGTGTGACCCCGAGCACTTAACCTCTTTGTACTGGTTTCCTTTTCTGTAAAATGAAGAGGTCGGCCTATAATGTCCCTTTTTGTTCTAACTCCATGGTTTAAGATCCTAGGATCCCTTCGGTCGCAAATTGTATGAGCCCCTGATCTTCAAGAAAATGGTTTCCTTTTAGATTTGTCATTGGTAATTTGAGTTACTTCTTTCAGTTCAGTTATGAGACTCGCCATGCATTTTCTCAATGTTTGGGTTGGATGACCTTTAGCAATCACAAAGTTTTCTGAATTGAACTTTGAGATCTCCTCGAAAGTGAAAAGGCAAGATGAAATTCATCAGGAACTCTACCAAACAGGGATTTTTCTCATGCCAGATGTGGAATGTACCCAAAGTTGTGTTTTCTCATCATGACATGCATGCACATCAAAACGAATGAATCAAGAAGTAGACGTGTGCAATTAAAAGCAAGCACCATATAAAAAAGCCCCTTCTGAGTGCAGGAAAGGGTACTTTCTATGATGGAAAATTAATCTGGCCTTCAATGCCAAAAACATCAACTCACTAAATCCATATCTTCAACTAAGAACTAAAGAAATGACATCTAGACCTGTTACTCAAGATGGCAAATTCATACCTCACTCAAAGATGGTGGGAACATTAAAAATCTTCAGAAAACTCATTTCAGAAACACCAGTGCCAATTTGTTCCCACTCCAGCCAGGTATACTTAGCCTTTGTTATCTGGAAGTTCATAGAAGATGGACTTATACTCAGAAAATGTGTGGACAATCACCAACGTGAAGAAAGTCAAAATGGAAGCAAGATCTAAATTGAGGCTGGATTTGGGTTGGTTCCTTTCTTTGTTTAAATTTGTTTGTATTTATTTTGTCATCATTGTAAGAAGGGGCAAAGTGTTGTGGGGGGGGGGGGTTTATAATCTTCAACAAGACTTCATGTTATCATTAGGAACCCCTTTATAATGAAAGAATTTCCCTTGAAGGAAAGATAGAAGAATTAAGAGTTGGAGAGAATTTTAGAGGTCATTTAGTCAAACACCTTACATCTTACAGTTAGGAAAACCAAAATTAATAGTGATTAAGTGTCTTACTTGAGGTGACCCAGGTGGTAAGTGGCAGAGTCAGAATTGGAACCAAGATCTCCCAAGTCCAGAACCAATGCACTTTCCGCTATACCACAGAACCAAGAATGGGGAAATGCTTGCTTCTTTGCATGTATCCCCTCTCACTTCCCATCCTCACCCTAAAATATTCTCTTACCTTTGGTATACCGTACCTCCTTAGCCATCTCTCATGAATGAGTCCCAACAGAAGGAATTTGCTAAATTGAAATGAGGGAGGGGTTGGCAGGACAAATACCAACCAAAGAGATTTGGTTGGAGAGAAAAATGTGAATTCAGACTCCTTATTTGTGAAGCTAGTAAGTTAAATGTTCTTCTTGCATTATAAACATTATCCCCTCTCTGGACCTACCTTTATAAAATAATGGATACAGATTAGATCAGGGGTTCTTCACAGGCCTAAGATTTCGAGGGATGTATGAACTTGGATGGGAAAAAATGCATTTTGATTTTGACTAATCTCTAGCTGAAATTTAGCATTTTATTCAAATATTTAAAAACATAATTCTGAGAAGCCCAAAGTCTTCACCAGACTGCCAAAGGGGTCCATAATACAAAAATAAGGTTAATAACCCCTGGGCTAAGTGACTTCAATAGTTTCTTCCAATTCTAAATCCTGTGAGCCCCTGATTCTTTCATGGTGTTTCTTGTTCTCTCTTGATGGAAATACTATGGAAGGTTGCCTAAGAAGACCTCCTTAAGGAGAAAAAATCTCCCCAAAATCTTATGGGGAAATCTTCACAAAAGAGAACTTACAAATCAGGAGCCCTTATATACATTTGCTCTCCTATGTCTTGATTCACTTAATAGATCAGGCTAAGAAAAAATATCTTGTCTGGACATGAATGTTTACAATAATAGGACTTTCCTACCACACATCAGGAAATAAGGCTCTGGAAAACCCCTACGATTAACTTATTTTTGCCCCAGTTATAAGTTTAAGTTATTTGTCAGTTTTCCCCTACCATCTTTCATAAAAAGATGGAACCCCATGTGGCTTTTTTGGCATCTAACTTAGCTCAGGTATTTAATAGTCATTTTATATAACTATTTAAAATCCATTTGTCAGTGCATAACTGTGTCTGTGTTATATATACACATAATGGTGACTGTTCTACTGTTTTAGTGTGGTATAGAAGACATTTTGCAGGTGACCAGAAATTGGTTTATTTTCTATTCAAGACAGCAAGCATTTATTAAGGATCTACTATGTGCCAAGCACACAGTTCTAAAAATAAAGAGAAAGGCAAAAAGTTTTCCAGGTGCTCACAGTTTACTGAGCAAGACAACATGAAAATAACACTGCAAGAACAAGATATATACAGAATAAACTGGAGATAATTTCAGAGAGAAGGCACTAAGATTAAGGAGGACTGACACTGGCTTCTTGTAGAAGACTGGAAGGAAGCCAGGGAAGCCAGGAGGCAGAGACGAGGAAGGAGAGAGTTCCAGACACTGGGGATGTGTAACATCTATGTCAGTAACTAACCTGCCAAAAAAATCTACTTACAAGAAGAAATCTTAGGATAGGAGATTAAATCAAAGGGATATACTCAGGGAACAGATTTAGGAGTGAATTTTACTCTGCTGCTAATGAACAGAGCCCTCTATATTCCCATATATATATATTCATGCAAATATATATAAGTATGGTTAAATACATCCATAAATATATACATGTCAAACTATATTTAGACACTTAAGCTACAGATGTTTTTGTTTAGATCTGTGATTTTTTTATGTGTTGGAAAATACAGGTAAAGGAAATTCCTTCTCCCAAAAGAGATCAGCAGCTCGGGCAGTTAGGTGGTACAATGAGCACTGACCCTGGAGTCAGGAGGACTTGTGTTCAAATTCAGCCTCAGACACTTACTAGCTGTGTGACCCTGGGCAAAACAAATAACTTAATCCCAATTGCCTCAAAAAATCCAAAAAGATCAGCAACTCACATATACCTTCTAATCTCAGAAAGTTATCAGGAGAATGGAGAGGCTGAACAACTTTTTGATGGTCACACAACCAGTGTAGGTCAAAAGCAGGACTGAGCATTGGTTTTCTTAACTACAAGACTGCCTCTGTCTGCTACTCCAGGCTGCCTATCCTGACTTTAGTTAAAATTGCTTTTACTACTTGGCTGTAAAGAGAACTCACTTTGCCACTTCTGAGGATACAAAGACAAAAACAACAACAACAACAAAAAACTTACCCTCGTCTGTGGATACCCGGACATCATTCTACCCATTTTCGACTCCCAAGGATTCAAAACACAGTGTAATCTAGTCATCTAAATCTCCCTACTTAGATTCCTAGAATGTCAGAACTAGGAGAGACTTTGAGTTTAGACTCACAGAATTCCGTGATACAGAATATTAAGATCTAAACAGGGGCCTTAGAACGTAAAATGAGTGAGTGGAAAGAGTCTCAAGGATCATCTTAGTCTGACATAAAGCCACTTGCTGATAAGGAAACAGAGAATGATAACAAAAGTGATTTGGTCAACATCAGATAGCTGGTTGACAGCAGAGCTGAAACTAAGACATGTGTCTCCTGACTCCTAACCTAGTGATTTTCACACTCCACCTATGCAACTGATTAAAGTCATTGAAAATATAGCTATTCCTTTTTTTGTCACAAAATGTATAAAGATTAAGGTAGTATGTAAGATCATATAGTAGATAATAAACCCATGTGTTTTCATTGGTTTTATGTTTTATGTTAAAACGTCACATACCCAATGTAAAATGCATTTTATATATTGATGGACCTGTACCTCACTGGTATTGTTTCCATAGTTTTGTGCACTACTGTACTAATGCTAATTAAAATAAATGCAATATTGTGTTTAATAAATGAGTTTTTTAAATGACATTGAAGTCCATGAACTATTTCCTATTTACTAAATGTTTTCTTCTGTCTGTGGATCTGTGGGGTTTTAATGCAATGTGAGAACTGACTAGCAATGACAATATTGAATCTCAAGATATATTAGTTATATGACACCAAAAGCTACATCAACCCAGACAAAGAAAAGGAGAGAATTAGACTAATGACCCTGATAAGAAATAATAATTAGAAATCAGCGCTAATCATCTCTGCTTTCCACTTTTACCAGGGGATAGTATATCAAAGAATATAAAGTTAGTTTTCAAAAGAATAGACACAAGCTCTTAGCAACCATGTAAAAGATACTCCAAATCATTAATAATTTGAGAAATGCAAATTAAAACAACTCTAAGACACCATACCACATCTATCAGGTTGACAAAGATGATAAAAGAGGGAAAAAAGCAATTTTTCAAGGGACTGTAGGATGGCAGGCACACTCATAAACTCTTGACAAAGCCGTGAAGCAGTTCAACCAATCTGGAAAGTAACTTGAAACTATCCCCACAAAGTCACTAAACTGTGCATGCTCTTTGACTCATTGACACCACTACTAAGAATATACCCCCAATGAGTTCAAGGACAGGGGGGAAAGGGACCCATATGTACAAAAATATTTATAATGGCACTTTTTGTTGTGCTGAGGAAACAAATTGGGTGTTCATCAATGGAGGGATGGTTGAACAAATTATTGTATAGAGATATAATGGACATTATATCGCACAGCAATGCAATATAATATATTGCATTATAAGACAGGATCAGCATTAAAGAAACTTGGCAATACTTTATATGAACTGGTGCAGAGTTAAGTGAGCAGAAGTGAAGTAACCAAGAGAGCAATTTACATGATGACTGAGATAATGTAAAGGAGAACAGTTTTGGAAGACTTTGGAAAATCTGATCAATGAAATGACTAACCATGACTTTGGAAGACTAGTAATTAAGCATGCTAACTGCTTCTTGGCAGAGAGGTAATGAACTATAGAAACATACATTTACAGATACAGTTAATGTGTAGATTTGTTTTACTCAACTAAAATTGGTTAAAAAAAAAAGGACAGCTTCTCCTGGGAAAGGGAATTAGAAGGTAGTAATGAACTGAAATGCCAAGAAAACCTTGAACAAAGTCCATACCAAAACTAACTACCTACTATACTTAACAAAAAGTTGGACTATGGACTCCAAGATTCCTTCCAACTTTGAGATTATGTGAGATCAAGGATCAAAGATGGTCTCTAAGGATGCTTCAAGCCCTAAATTATTTGTTACAGCCAAGGTCATACGGCTGGTGTAAAAGTGAAAACTTGAATCTAAAACTTTTAACTCCAAATCCAGCACCCTTTCCACTACAACATAATGTCTTTCCTGTATGAATGAACGGTCTTTCCTTCTTAATTCAGAAAGCCATCAAGAAATCCTATGCAGATTTCCCATTTCTACTTTCCTCTGTTACCATCCCCAGACCCACCCACACCGCCCCCTCCAGAACTACTCATTCTTCCATCTCCCACCAATCCTTCCCTCCAAAATTAGGGAAAGGAAACCAACTTTGGAAAATCATGAGATTTGTTTAAAATGGCCAGAGGATTCCAGCACAATCATGCCATGATTACATGACATGTAATATCCCAGAGTACATCTATCATAAGCCAAGTACACAAGGGAAATCCTCATGATTCATTTTGTCATTTAATAATTCCTGCTTCTTGGAATGAATTCCTAAGATCAAAGGAAGTGATTTCAGAGTTAAATATCATTCATCTGCCAGTTCATCAGTCGTCAGTTTCCTAGTATCTACTCCATGCAGTGGCCTGAACTCCCTCTTCAGTATATTGTTTGGCACATTCCTGTGTCTACATACTGGCTTAGCTTTCCACCTCTCAGGAAAATTCTCCTACTATAGTCTGGGAGTTAACAAATCGGGGGTTTTCCATCTTTTTCTGTGCCATTTTCTCTGGTATTTCCCAACATTTGACAATCTTATTGGACTACTCCCACAGTACATGGAACCTAAGTTTATCTGGTCTATTCATTGGTATGTTGTGAGACCTCTTTGGTACTTCTCCAACTCCACTCCATGTCCCACTCAGAGGCCAGGGACTCCTGATTGGCAACAGATCATGATCAGAAGGTTCCAGATCCACTATGATGTTCTCTGGCTATCTTCCTTCCATGCCACCTCCATATCCCTCATTACCAGCTTTATTCTGAGAATAATTATCTAATAAAAACCAACACCATTCCTGAAAGACACAAGTCAATCAATTGTTCTACAACTTCTGTCACCATCCCTTTGACCTCCCCGAGCAAAACACCCTTCCCTGGTCACCCCTCCCACACTTGTGCTGTATTCCCCTATTAGAATGAAAGCTTCTTAAGGGCAGGAACTGTCTTGGATTTTTTTATATTCATATCCTCCTCCCTTCTCCTCTTCCCCTCCCTCTATTCCCAGTACTTTGGCACATAGTACATACATTAAATAGGTTTTTTTTTCATTCATTCTGTCATTCTTTCTTTTTCCTTACCCTTTCATATCATATAACATATATTTATGTGGAGAGAACATTAAGATCCTAGATTGTACATTTATATTACACTTAATAGAGAGATTTAGGCTATCCACATTTTTCATTTCCATAGCTAATAAGCCTGCCAATGAGTGGTTAACACTAATAAATCCTGTATGTATAATCACACACTGGTCAGAAAGCCAGAATGAGGGGTGTAAGGTAAGAAGAAATGGATTCTAGTCCCAGCTCTACCAAGAGCTCCCTGGGTAAGTCACTTTCCTTCTCTAGGTCTCAGTTCCCTTGCCGGCAAAATAACAATATTTTACTGAATGATCTCTAAGGTCTATTGGTAGTTCTAATAGTTTATGTTCTATAGTTAACATTCTCTGTCCCATGGTCACAGTCTAAGGTCATTTTCAGCTCTAATATTCTCTGTCTCATGGTTATGTCCAGCTCTAATCTTTTAGGTTCTTAGGTCTTCTCCAGCTCTAATATTCTATTATACTATAAGTATGTGTTTATTAATGTATATACAAATTTACAGAGGATTATAAATGTGTCCACTCTACCACCTGACTGTGACTTCTTTGAGAACAGAGATTGTTTTATTTCTTCCATTGTATCCCCAGCACTTAGCACAGTATCTAGCAGATAGCAGTCACTTAGAAAATACTTATTGACTTGGCTTGACTTGAAAGGCAATAAAATAGAGTAGAAAGAGTGCTGGTACTAATACATTGTTGGAAGAGCCGAGAGTTTACCCAATAATTCTGGAAATACATTTAGAATTATGAGAGAAGAGTTCCTAAATTGTTTACCTCTTTTGACTCAGGAATCCCACTCTTTTATATTGAAGGTTAATGACAGAAAAGTCTCAGTTGCCAAAATATTCATAGCAGCATTTTTGTAGTAGCAAAAAGAAAAAAAAATAGAAATAATGTGGATAACCATCAACTGTGAAATGGCTGAACAAATAGATAGAAAAACTATACTAATGGGGGACCTTAATCTCCCCCTCTCTGAACTCGATAAATCTAACCTCAAAATAAACAAGAAAGAAGTTAAGGAGGTGAATAGAATCTTAGAGAGACTAGATACGATGGATCTCTGGAGAAAACTGAATGGGGATAAAAAGGAATTTACTTTCTTTTCAGCAGTGCATGGTACATACTCAAAAATAGACCATGTACTAGGGCATAAAAACCTCACAATCCAGTGCAGAAAGGCAGAAATATTAAATGCATCATTCTCAGATCATGATGCAATAAAAATTATATGCAATAAAGGGCCATGGAAAGATAGACTAAAAACTAATTGGAAATTAAACAATTTAATCCTAAAAAATTGGTGGGTCAAACAAGAAATTATAGAAACAATCAATAATTTCATTCAAGAGAATGATAATAATGAGACAACATACCAAAATTTGTGGGATGCACTAAAGGCAGTTCTCAGGGGAAGTTTTATATCCCTGAATGCATACTTAATTAAAGCAGAGAGAAGGGAGGTCAATGAATTGGACATGCAATTGAAAAAACTAGAAAAAGAACAAATTGAAAATCCCCAATATAGTACTAAATTAGAAATATTGAAAACCAAAGGTGAGATTAATAAAATTGAAATTAAGAAAACCATTGAATTAATAAATAAAACTAAGAGCTGGTTTTATGAAAAAATCAACAAAATTGATAGACCCTTAGTCAATATGATAAAAAAAAAGAAAGAAGAAAACCAAATTATGAGTATCAAAAATAAAAAGGGTGAACCTACCTCCAATGAAGAGGAAATAAAAAAAAATAATGAGGAATTATTTTTCCCAACTGTATGCACATAAATATGACAATCTTAGTGAAATGGATAAATATTTACAAAATTACAAGTTGCCCAGATTAACTGAAGAGGAAGTGAATTACCTAAATAACCCCATCTCAGAAAAAGAAATCAAACAAGCCATCAGTGAACTCCTAGGAAAAAATCTCCAGGACCAGATGGGTTTACTAGTGAATTCTATCAAACATTTAAAGAACAATTGATTCCAATACTCTACAAACTATTTGGGAAAATTAGTGAAGGAGTCCTACCAAACTCTTTCTATGACACAAATATGGTACTGATTCCTGAATCAGGAAGAGATAAAACAGAGAAAGAAAATTATAGACCAATTTCCCTCATGAATTTAGACACAAAAATTCTAAATAAAATATTAGCCAAAAGACTCCAACAACTTATCACAAAAATAATACACTCTGATCAGGTAGGATTCATTCCAGGAATGTAAGGATGGTTTAATATTAGGAAAACCATCAGTATAATTGAGCATATCAACAATAAAACTAGCAGAAACCACATGATCATCTCATTAGACGCAGAAAAGGCTTTTGACAAAGTACAACATCCATTCCTATTAAAAACACTAGAAAGTATAGGAATAAATGGAGCCATATCAGTACATATAAGTCTGCTAAATTTTCTCTGAAATCATCCCCTTCATCATTTCTTACAGCACAGCAATATTCCATTATATTCATATATAGTAACTCTTTCAACTATTCCCTCATTGATGAGTATCCCCTTATTTTCAAATTATTTTCCACTACAAAACACAAAGTGCTATTATATTTTTGGATATATGGATGATTTTTCCCTCTTTCTTTGATCTCTTTGGGAGTACAAAGCTAGTAATGAGTCAAAGGATATGCACATTTGGGAGTCACTAGAGTTTATTGAGTGGCAAGGGCAGGGGGAGGAGTATTAACATGGTTAGACCTGCACTTAAGGAAGATCAATTTGACAGATGAGTGAAGGATATACTGGACTTGGGAAAGTCTTATGACAGATAAACCAACTAGAATGCGACTGCAATAATCCAGGTGTAAGGTGATAAAGACCTGTATCAGGGTGGTAGTAGTATAAGAGGAGAGGAGTCATATGCAAGAGATGTTTTTTGTCAATGTTCCCAATATGGCAAGTATGAGGAGGAATATGAGTTGTTTTGATTCATATTTCTCTAATTATTAATGACTTAGTGCATTTTCCATATAGCTATTGATAGCTTGGATTCCTTCCTCTGAAAACTGATTATTCATATCCTTTGACCATTTATCATTTGAGGAATGGCTCTTATTATAAATTTGAATCACTTCCCTATATACTACAGAAAATGGAAATTCAGTTTATCAAAGAAATTTACTACAAAGCCTTTTTTTCATTTATTCACTTCTAATTTTAGTTGCATTGATTTTGCTTGTGCAAAAAACTTTAATTTTATATAATCAAAATTATCCATTTTACCTTTTATGATTCTTTTTTGTTTGACCATGAACTCTTCTTCTATTTATAGATCTGATAGCTAACTTCTTCCTTGCTTCTCAAATTTATTTATGATGCTATCCTTTATATCTAAATCACATATCCATTTGGAGCTTGTCTTAATATATTGTTGGAGACATCTGTGTCCATCAAGTTTCTGTCACACTGTTTTTCAGTTTTTATCAAATAGTGGGATTTTGCATCAATAGCTGTGATCACGAGCTTATCAAACACTAGGTTACTATGCTTTTTTGCTTCTCTGTGTTGTATACCTAATCTATTCTACTGATTAACCTCTCAATTTTTATCCAGTATCAAATTGTTTAGATGATTACTACTTTGTAGTATAGTTTAATGTCTGGTACTATTAAGTCACCTTAATACTTTTTTAAAAAAATTAATTCCCTTGATAATTCTTGACCTTTTGTTCTTCCAGGAGATTTCTGTTATTATTTTACTAGTTCTATAAAGTAATCTTTTGTAATTTGATTGATATGAAACTGAATAAGCAAATTAAAGTAGCATCATTTTTATTATAATGGCTTAGCCTATCTATAAGCATTTCATATTTCTCCAATTATTTGGATCTGTCCTTATTTAGGAAAAAGAATGTTTACCTTTTTATCTTTCTCTTAACTTCTATGTTTATACTTCACAGTTTCTACACAGGTCTGGTCTTTTCATCAGGAACGCTTAGAAATCCTTTATTTTACTAAAGCTCCATTTTTCCCCTGTAGTATTATACAGTTTTTGCTATGCAAGCTATTTTTTTTTTGCTGTAAGCCTATATCTTTTGCCCTTTGGAATATCATACCCAGTCCAGGGAGGGGGAATCTGCAGCTTTGAGGACACACATGGCCTTCAAAAGGCCTCACATGAGTGAGGCCTTTTGACTGAGTCCAAGTTTTACAGAACAAATCCTTTTATTAAGGGGATTTGTTCTATGAAGTTTGGATTTAGTCAAAGTACTGCACTTTAGGATCTAGAGGGCCATATGTATTCTCAAGGCCACAGGTTACCCACCCCTGTATCAGTCTATCTACTACTTTATATTGGTAGTAGCTAAATTATATATGACCCTGTAAATAATTCCTTAGTACTTGAATTCTTTCTTTATAACTGCTCGTAGTAATTTTTTTTCTTTGACCTGGAAGTTCTGGACTTTGGCTACAATGTCCACAGGAGTGTTCCTTTTGGGGTTTCTCTCAGGAGATGACAATAGATTCTTTATATTTTCACTTTGTGTTCTGGCTTTAAGATATCTAGACAGTTCTCTTTTATGATTTCTTGAAATATGTCTAAGCTTTTCTTTTGTTTGTGACTTTCAGGTAGTGTAATGTTTCTTAATTTTTTTCTTTTTAATCTATTTTCAATGTCACTAATGTTTACCATGAAATATCTTTCATTTTCTTCTGTTTTCCAGGATTTTAATATTTAATGTTTACTATTTCTTGTCACCTCATAAAAGAATTAGCTTTTATTTAGCCCACTCTAATTTACATGGAGTTTGTTTCCAGGGTAAGATTGAATACCTCCTGTTGTAAGCTTTCTTTCCAATTTTTTTTTTCTATAACTCTCATTTCTTTTCTATTTCTTTTCTTCAGCACTCTCATTTGATTTTTATATCATTTTAGCTCTTTAAAAAAAAAAAAACCTCTTGCTTCCAATAATTTTAGTTGAACTTATAGGCAAGCTGTATTTTTCTTTGAAGTTTTGTTTTTAAATATTTTGTAGTTTTATATTCTTCTAGGCTTATGTCTTGATCATCCCTATTACCCCAATAGCTTTTTATGATGGGATTGTCTTTTCTTTGTTTCTTTTTTTTTTGTCTACTCTTCTTCCAACCTACTTTCTGACTTTGGAATTTATATTAAGGCCAGGTTCTACATACTTCTGGATGGGAATGTCTAGGCTGAATTTGTGTCCTCTTTGGTCCTTATGCTAATTCCTTAAAATACTGGGTGGTGTATTATTTCAGGGTCTCAGGGACAGTTCAGTATAGGAACCTGAAAACTTTCAGTTCTCTCATAACAGATTTGGGACAAAGTCTTCTCACTGCCCTCCTGTCTGAGCTCAGCAAATTCCTGATCTGAGTTTGGATCTGAAAAACACACCTGTGAGTTTGACCCTCATTGACACATCAGCAGACTACTGCTTAACTTAGCCACTGATCAGTCAGGTAAAAAGTTGTGTAGGTTCAGTATAATAGCACTGTAGGCTCCCCTTTGTTCTCAAATTCCTTCTCTGGTTATTCCACCATAGGTTTCAGACTGAGCTAGAGGACTGACCTGGGACCTTCCTCTATTCCTGGGATCAGAACCACATAGTTAATGTGTGACTTCTGAACTTGTTCTTTGTTTGGTACACAGTATAGTACCTTGTATTAGCAAGCACCCTATCACACCCAGGATGGCCTGCTAGCACAGGTTCTCTGCTTTATAAAGGAAAGACCTTTAAGATGGTTTAACAATCCTACTTTAATTACAGAGAAAGAAGTAAGTATAGAAAATACAAGCAGAGAAATCAGCACAAAGACCAACAGACAGGGCTCCAACTGTCTGAGTAAAGCAATATTGCTATATACTTTACATACATCACTAAATCAAGGGAGCACAGACGTCAGAGCAGTTGGGGGCTCTGAACATATGGCTACTCAGAGTCTCACCCAGGAAATCAAAATATCCTTCTCATGAGTGAGCCCCCAAAGCAAAATGTCACCCCTCCAGAAAACATAACAAAGACTCGGCCCCTGATTGGCTCAGAGCCAGAAGGTATGAAACCTACTTGACTCAGCACAACTGTGAATTATCAGGATTTAAAGGAGATCAATCCTTCAGATGTTCACAATTTAGTCTGAATCTGGGAAACTGAACTGCAAAAAGAAAAAAATAAAAATCCCACTTTGCTTGCACTTATACACCCCCAATCTCTATTCATCCTTGAGTGCTACCTGAGGCACTGGTGGCCTTATCAATCTACCCTAGATCTGTGACTTGTAACTGAGTAGGGAACAATACTGCTGCCAATGAGAACCAGTTCCTATGTCTAACACAAAACTAGAGTGTTCTGTTTGGGCCTGGGACCTCTACTTCTTCTGGTATACAGCCTCAATGCCCTTTGGCATGTTCCATGTAGTAAACAGTTAGCTGGACCTCATCCCCAGTGCCCACAGACCTTTCCATCTGCTGCCTATTATGACTTGGGCAGGATAAATGACTAACTGTAATATTTTTCTTATATTTTCCAAGGCTTGGTATAGTCAATTTTCTAGATCTTTGGGGAGTTGTGATGGAGAGTGTAGCTGTACTAATTCCTGCTATTCTATTACCTAACCCACAGGGCAACTTGACTATGGTAGAGGGCACTGCAATAGCTAATTCTCTATAGTGTAAAGAGAACTTTCTGAAGTAAAAAGACCTAGGGTCAAATCCCAGCTCTTGCTCTTGCTATCTATGTGATCTTTGTCAAGTCACTTAACTTGTCTAGGTCTCAGCTTCCTCATCTAGAAAACGAACATTACATGAAATTATCACTAGGTTTCTTTCAGCTCTAAAATCCTGTAATTTCTATGCACTTATCATTTCATACACGGGTCCCCTCTTGATTCCCATAGGCATCAATCCCTTACAGATGCTCAAGAGACTTTGGCCAGCTCAGGTAATAGACTTAGATGACAAGTATGTTAAACTGAAAGATAACAGAGTTACATAGACTGGTAAAACAAATTCCCACATTAGCATGAATTTTAGGGCAAAGAAATAAGCATTCTTAACCACCTATTATGTGCCAGGAGCTATGCTAAGTGCTACATAGATATTACCTTAGCTGTTCCTCATTATAACCTTGTGAGGTAAAAGTTATTATGATCTCCATTTTACAGTTGAGGAAACTGAGGCCGACCAAGGCTAAGTGACTTGCTCAGATTTGCCCAAAAGCAATAATAATAAATGTCTGAGGCTGGATTTCAACTCATTTTGTGTTCATCACCCATCTTTCAGGAGGTAAATGAAGTTGATTTATCTTTGTTCCTTTGGACTCATGGTTTCTCATTGTGTTAGAGTTCTAAAGTCTTTAAAATTGTTCTTTTCTTTATAATGCTCTTCTCATTGCATAAATTGTTATTCTAGTTCTGCTTACTTTGCTCTGCATCACTTCGTAATGGTTTTCCTAGTTTCCTCTGAAATTTTTCTGTTCATCATCTCTTCTGGCATAATAGTATTCCATTACCTTCATATGCCACAATTGGTTTAACTATTTCCCAATAATAGGACAGCTCCATAGATCACAATTTTGACTACCATAGAAAGAGCACAACTGACCCTTTTCCAATGAACTTCCATCAGGGACAAAGCCCACCAGGCTTCAGTCAGCTCTCCCCTGGTCAGACTGTAATTATTGTAGTAGCTTTTCTCATCCTTTCTAGTGCTTTTTGTTCCTGACCCCTCCTGTGTTGACTTCCCTCAATAGGGCGGGCAAGTCAGTCTAGCTAAATCAATAAGATACTCTGAGGGAAAGATGGGAGGCCACATGCACCAAGCAGATCAAACCATCTCAAGCACCATCTCCCTTCAGCTAGGTGATGCAGAGAATAGAGTGCTGGGAGTCGGGAAGACCTGAGTTCCAATTTGGTCTCAGACACTTTCTAACTTTGTGACCCTGGGCAAGTCACTTAAGCTCTATTTACCTTTGTTTCCTCATCTCTAAAATGGAGAAGATTGTAGTACCTACCTCACAGGGTTGTTGTGAGGTTTAAAAAAGATAATATTTGTAAAGCATTTATCATAGTGTTTAGCACATAGTAGGCACTAGGTGTGTGTGTGTGTGTCTGTGTGCATGTATATATGCACACATATATACACAGAGATATATACACACATATGCACATATATATGTAACTGTATGTATGTGTGCACAAATATGTATATTTGTTGTTGTTATTGTTATCTTAATAAAGACAACACAAGACCCTGAACTCCAAAGTGCTGGTAACAGCAGTATCTCCCAGACTACAGCTGGTCCTAACTCAGCCCTTGTAGCCAACATTAAGAGGAGCAATTCCTATGGAGAAGGGGTACAATATCCCTGCCAACAACAACCCCAATGACAACCAGCTGTCACTGGTGGGCAGGTAAGCCCAAGAACCCTGAGCTAGCTATGTTTTGCCTCTCAGAAGAGCAGCAGCCCTAGATCATTGACTCTGCTTCCCTATTAAAAAAAAAAAAAAAAGGCTGCTCTATGGACTGTATCACCTAGCTGAAGGGAGATGGTGCCTGAGGCAGTTTGATCTGCCTGGTGGCCTGCTATCTCTCCCACAGAGGAGTACCTTACTGATTTAGCTAGGCTGTCTTGCCTGCCATGCTTGGGGCAGTCCATGTTGATGGTAGAAACAGAAGAACATCTGTTTCCTGGTCCAGGAAAATAACCCTTATGGAGATGCATGCAACCTGGTCATTTCCTCTACAGATGCTACAGGCTCCATCTCCTTAGAACCATAACTACTAAAAATAGAGGAAATGAGAATTATGTTCACCAAAATCCATGGCACTGTTAGCTAGGTCAACGTTACAAAGAGATAACACTTTATTAATGGAAATGACAGAAAGGAAGATTGCATTACCATCTGCTTTGCCTTTGCTCCCTAATGACCACAGTCTTTCCATTTGACGTAAAACTGAAACCTTCTCTAGGTGCTCTCCCCCCCCATTAGAATGTGAGCTCCTGAGACTAAGAACTGTCTTGTTTTCTATTTGTATGTCCAGCACAAAGCATAGTGTGTGAGCACAAAGCAGGCATCTGATCAAAACTTTTCTATTCATTCATTCATTCAACATCAACAAACATTTATCAAGCTCCTACTGTGTACAGAGAGAGCACTACATTAGATTCTGGGCAAGACAAAAAACCCTGATGCAGCTGAAGATCTAGGAAAGGGACACAACCCACAGAATTAACCAGCATATAAAATGATGCAGGACAAATGTACAAGAAATTTGCCCCTTTGTAAGGTCTGAGGGCAGAAGGATCGTTTGACTGAGTTGTGATGAAGGGATCAGTGAAATCTGTATGAAGGAAATGGCATCTGATCTTGGCCCTAAAGTCAGGGAAAATTTTAGCAGTGGAAGCTATGGGAGAGAGAAAATTTCAGGTATAAAGAACATCGTGAGCAAAGGCATAGAAATAGAATCACATGGGATATTCCCAGAGGGTGGCGTAGCACAATTTGGTTAAAGCAAAGCACATAAGAAGGGGATGAGAGGCAAAGTAGGGAAGGTAGGGAGGTATTAGCCTATGGAGGACTCTGAATGCCAAGATTAGGGTTGGAAACTTTACTTGGTGAATGATAGAAAGTCTCTGAAGGATTTTGAGCTGGGAAGTGACATGATAAGATCTACGCATAACAAAGTCATAACTATGGATCTTGGCTCTAGGGCAAATTAAGTGGGGGTCAGGAAAGAGGAAGAAATGGGAAGGAAAAAGAGGGAACAGTATATAGCAGCAGTGTGGCCACACATGAGTGAAGTCATCCAGCCTTCACTGCTGAACAAGTTGCCAGAGAAGGACAAGGTGGGTGGGAAGAGGGTAGAGAGTTCCTGGGGAAGGTCCCCACAATGACAAGACCCTGAAGGAACATGAAGCATGGTATAGAGATGTCAGTAATCCCTGGGAAGAATCAGAGGGTGCCTATAGTGACTCACTGGGAGCAAAGCCCCATTTACTCCTTTCCAGTTCTAGCCCTGGTCTATAAAAATACATAAGCTTTTATAATGCTTAAAAATTCACAACGTTCTTCACATAGATTATCTTACATGCATGAAGTAGTTACTACAAGCATTGTTATCCCCATTGGACAGATGATGAAACTGAAGCTCCAGCAAGCTATAAACAATGTACCCATAGTTCCAAAGCTGGTGACTGTGAGAGGAAGGCTGGACCCTGGTCTTGCTGACTCCAAGTCCATTGCTCTAATCATTACCCCAAATTGCTCCTCCTTGTGTTAAAAATGATGTGTTGTAGATAACATAGAATCATGAGAACATAGATTCTGAGCTAAAAGCCATTTTAGAATCCAGCTAGTCCAATCCCTTCATTTCACAGATGAGGAAACTTAGGCCCAGAGAAACAACATGATTTCTTCAAGGTCATAGAGCTAGTAAGTGTGGAACCAGATTTTAAACTGGGGTCCACTGATGCCAAAATCCAGTGCTTCTTTCTACTCAATACTTATTTCACATACACACACACACACACACACACACACACACACACACACACACTTTAAATAAACATCTGGAGTTAGAGAGGACCTATTCAGACAGAATGCACATACAGAATTAATGAATACTTCACAGTGTGATCTTAGGGAGCACTGAAAGCCTACTTGACAAAAAACAGAGTCAGAGGACCTGGGTTCCCATTCTGACTTTAACATTGATTAGCCATATGACTTTGGTCAAGTCATCTAGCCCTTCTGACCCTCAGTTTCTCTATCTATAAAATGGTGGGGTTGGACTGAATGATGTTCAGGGTCTCTTGCAGTTCTAAGTCCTGTAATCCTTAAGTCTCCCCCAAATCCCCAACATTTGAGTTATTCTTTGGAGTTTAGAGACCTGGAAAACCCCTATGAAAATGCAAATAAATTACCTGAGATTAGTGAGGATTAGCTTAAGATTTTATGGATGAGGAATTTGAGGGAGGCCTTAAAATCAGCAGGATTTTCAGTCCTCAGAGATGGGGAATAGAAGGCATTTGAGATAAAGAGATTAAGGTAAAGTAATCCTCCACTATTGAAGGAATTTTTGCTCTGGGAGAGGGATGGGGTCAGACCATCTAACAGTCAATCTGCTACTTTCTACCCTACTTATGACCTTGAGTAAGTTGCTTGAGCAAGGCCCTTTATGGACATCAGTTTCAACATGTGTAAAATAAGAGGGTTAGACTAACTAATCTCTAGGCTCCATTCCAATTCTGCTGTTCCACAAGTAAGTCCAACTACAAAGGCAATTAGGTATATTTATTAAGTACTTAATGTAAGCTTAGCAGCTGCATCAAAATTGAACTCTGGGTGCCCTCTCTTGCTGTTGCTCTGATCCAGGATTTTCAAATATTCAAATGTTAGATAAAAGATTACAAGCTCTGGCAGGCCGTTCCTAGCTGGATAGATCTGAATGAAAGCATAGTTAGCTTGTATATCCAATTCTCAAATAATAGGAACTTAAGACAAGTAGACTAAGCAAGCATCAAGGTCTGAAAAAAGATTTCAATGAGGCTAAAAGACAAGCTATATCTAGTAAGATTGAATTCAGTTATAATTGATGTCAAGACCTACACACAGGTTCACAAAAATCAACTGCACAAATGTAGGATGGAAGGCATGGTTGTAACCATGCCTTTATGGAGTGGTATGTAAAAGGATTGGGGGGAGAGGGCAATACAAACTTAATGCAAGACAACAGGGAAGCAGTACCACCACCACCACCACCCCCAAACCTAAGGCTGAATTAATTGACAGTGTCCAGAATAAGGAGGGTGATGATCTCATTAGGATCTGTCCCTAGACTGTATATGAAATGTTATGTAAAGACTGACAAATTCAAGTGTGATCAGAGGAGGAGGATCAAAATGTTTAAAGACCATGCCATATAAGCATCAGGGGAAGGGAAGGGAATAGGCATTTTTAGAGTACCTACTATTTGCCAGGCACTGTGCTAAATACTGCTTTTACAAATAGTATCTCACTTGATCCTCCCACAATCCCTATAAGGTAGGTGCTGTTACCTCCATCTTGCAGTTGAAGAAACTGAGACAGAGGTTGAGTGACTTGACCCAAGATCATACCACTAGTAAATATCTAAAGTCAGATTTGAACTCAGTCCTTCCTGGCTCCAGGCACAATGTTCTATTCACTGTACCACCCAGCTGCCTAGCTAGATCGGTTGAAGGAGTAAAGGATGTTTAGAGTAGAAAAGAGAGTAGAAATACCGTAATATTCTTTAATTACTTGAAGGGATATACTGTGAAAGTGTGGTTAGATATGTTCTTCTTGGCCCCAGAAAACAGAATTAGGAATGATGGGTAAAATTTACATTAAGGCATTTTTCAGTTCCACACAAAGAAATGAGTCCTCACAATTAGAGATGTCCAAATGTGGGCAGAGATTTAATCTATCACAGACTCATTCTGTGTCAGATTGTTCTGGTCTCTTGTCCAATATAAGCATCACAAATACTTAGAATCTTTAAGAGTATCCATGATTGGAGGGGCAGAGCCAAGATGGTGGAGTAGAAGCAGGAAATTCCATTACCTCCCCCCCCCCACAACTACATCAAATATCTATAAAATATGATTCTAAACAAATTTTAGAGCTACAGAACTCACAAAGTGACAGAGAGAAACAAATATCCAGCTGAAGGCAGCCTGGAAGGCCAAAAGGAAGGGTTCATTGCAGCACACTGGGAACCAAGAACAATTCTGCATGAGGTACACAGTTTTGGTCCCTGGGAGGCAGTGGAGGCCAGAGCAGATTTCATGAGAGTAAATCACCAGCAGCTGTGGTGGTTTCCAGACTTTTCAACCCATAAACTCCAAAAAGAAAATAAAAGGTCAATTGGGAACTCTGTTGGAAAGGAAGGGCATAGTCCAGCCCCTAGGTGAGAGGTGGCAGAGGCACAATGGCTGCAGCGGCTGCTGCGTGGCTGCTTCAGGAGTTCCTGGCCTACAGATTGTAGGGGGACCATGTGACCATTCAGAGGGTAATCACTCTTGCTTTGACCTTCTAGGATCTGGGTCACTTTCTTGGGCAGCAATCCTGGGGTGAGAAATGCCAGTTTGCCAGTGTGGTGTCTATAAGAGAGGGCGCCCACTTCAGACCTCTGACAACATTTGTGAAAACCCCAGCAATTTGGGACAAAGCTCTCCTCTCTGGAAGCAGAGTTCTACCATGGCAAAAGAGCTCAAAAGTCAAGTAACTGATTGGCAAGATAAATAAGCAGGGGAAGCACAATCAGACCATGGAATCCTTTTTTGGGGACAAAAAAGATCAAAGCATGGAACAGGAGGAAGACAATGAAGTCAGAACTCCTGCATCAAAAGCTTCCAAGAAAAATATGAATTGGTTACAGGCCATGGAGGAGCTCAAGAAGAATTTTGAAACTCAAGTAAGAGAAGTGGAGGAAAAACTAGGAAGAAAAATGAGAATGATGCAAGAAATCATGAAAAGAGAGTCAACAACCTGACTGAAGATAATAACACCTTAAAAATAGACTAACTCAAATGGCAAAAAAGGCCCAAAAAGCCTATGAGGAGAAGAATGCCTTAAAAAGCAATGGACATCAACTATATCCCCAGAACCAGTCTGGCTGGGAAATCAAAGGAGATGAAGCCTGCATCAGAAGAGAAAGTGCAACCATGCTGATTAAATCACAGATCCTTACTTTGAAAGCTCTACCTCCCATAGGGGTGGTTCACACAAATAAAAGGATAGTGCATTGTCTCTGTCCACAATGTGCTGACACTCTAACTGGAGAAAGAAGGATATATGGAAGTAAAGGAAAGGAATAGGCATTTATAAAATACCTACTATGTGCCAGAAGCTGTGCTAAGTGTTTTAAAATAATTGTCTCATTTGATCCTCACAACAACCCTGGGAGACAGGTACAGTTATTATCCCTACTTTATAACTGAGGAAAATGAGTTAAACAGAGGTTAAGTGACTTTCCCAGGGTAACACAGCTAATAAGTATCAGAGACCAGATTTGAACTCAGGTCTTTCTGATTCTCTAGATCCAGCACTCTCTCCACTGTATCACCCAGCTGCCTACAAATACACATGAAACATTTAATAAGTAGAATTCTAAAAAGCATTAATCTATATTGTATGGATATCTGGACAACATATAAGAAATTATTAATCATGGGGGAAATAAAATGAATCCAGAAAGAGTTAGAACCATTTTACCTACAGACAATTAATTTGCTTTTATCCAGAAAGATTTAAAATGTATGTCAGTGGGAAGCCATGGCAGTGTGTTAGCACGTAGAAGAACCCAGAATCCCCAAAAACACCTCAATAAAGTTTTCAAAATGGACCATCAGGCACAATGATAATGCAAACCAAAGAGAAATCATCAAACAGGATTGAACAAAAAGACTGTCAGGACCCTTTGGAGGCTCTTAGCAAAGATGAGCCCGGGTAGGTAGATAAGACACATAACTCTAAGTGCCTAGAAAGCTTGTGCCCACAGCAGCGGACAGGACCAGACCAGTGTCCAGGCAGCACAGGGTCCAGATAGCCCTGTTGAGCCACAGTAGGACATAGGGCCAAACTAACACTCTGTACTGGGTTTAGGCAATGTCTCCTGTGATCTATAGGTGACAGGGCCAAGGCAAGGTCAAACCAGTCCCCAGGCAGAGAAGAACCCAGGCAGCTTGGGACTAGGGACAGATAGAGGCACCAGGTAAACTAGGGCAACACATGTAAGCAAAACATATGAAATTCTGTAGACCTGCTGCCAGAGCAATAAAAAACATGCAGTTATCACTGGGATATTCCAGAGTCATAGTAAGGGATGAAACCAATTCTGGGTTTGGCACTATACAAAGGAGAAGTTTGAGGAGTCAAGGTCAAGATCCAAGCTGAGTGACCAGGTGATCCACCACACCTAGGACCAAGCAGGCCTACCCAATACAGTCTAAGAATACAGCAGAGAGTAGCATCTGGCCCAGAGTCTCAGGCAGATTTGAGCAAAGAGAAGAAAATAATGAACACAAATAAGAAATACTATGGACTCAGAGAAACCCAGGAGGTAAAAACAGAAGAGAGTAACTTCTTGACAACAAATACAAATAAAGCCTCAAAGGCAAAATACCCTGCCCATCATGACTATAAGAGTTCTTGGGAAGAAATGGAGCAAGAGACAAAAAGATAGACTGTTCAATGAGATAATACCTAAGGAAGAAAGAATGTCAAGGAAACCTAATAGATTAGAACAGAACACAATGGAAAACTATAATGTGTCAAACAGAAAGTAACAACACCATAAGAAAACATAATTTTTTTCAAATTGAAAGATTAAATAAAAAGAAAATGTAATGTATATATTATCACAAATAATTAACCTGGGAAACAGGTCAAAGTAAAATAATCTAGGAATGATTGGACTACTTGAAAATCTTGACCAAAAAAAGGGCCACGATGCTGTATTTCAAGAAATCATAAACTGTCTAAATCTATTAGAACACAAATACAAAGTGAGAATAGAAAAAAAAATCTACTAGTCTCATCAAAGAATTCTCATAATGTAGAAATTATTTTCCTTGTTATGCCTATTCTTCTCTTCATCATTTCATACAAGTATTACCAGGCTTTTTTTTTAATTGCCCACCATTATCACTTTCTACAGTGCAAAAATGTTCTCACATTCATATACCATAATCTGCTCCACAATTGATGGATACTCCTCCCCGTAGTTTCCTGTTCTTTGCCACTACAAAAAGAGCTGCTAAAAATATGTTTATATACTTGGTTCTTTTTCTTCTTTCTTTGAACTCTTTAGGGTATAGGCCCATTAGTGTTATGCCTAGATCAAAGTGGAAGCATAGTTTTGTACCTTTTGGGACATAGTTTCAAATTGTTTTGCAGAATGGCTATACCAATTCCTGGTATACCAATTCCTGCCGATTTTCTCTCAAGCCTTCAAACACTCTTATTTCACTTGGTTTTTTTTTTTTTAATTTTAGTCATCTTTGTAGATCTAATGTGTATGAAATGGACCCTCAGAGTTGTGTTAATTTGTATTTCTCTGATTAGTAGTGATTTGAAGTACTTTTTTTAATATGATTATTGGTAGCTTGGCTTTCTTCCTTTGAAAACTGCCTATACGTATCATTTGACTCTCTATGGCTTAGGACAAATCTCCTTCTCCCCGCCTCCCCTCCCCCTATTTAGCCTATCATCCTTATGATTCTTCCCCCTTTGCCTCTTTCCTTTCAATTCTCTGTTGAGTGAAATAGATTCTTGTACCCAATTGTGTGTATAGTCTTCCTTCTTTTGACCAGTTCAGATCAGAATAAGGCTCAGTGTCAGCTGCTTCCCCACCCACGTTGTCCTCTGTTTGTATAAATATCTACTAACACAGCCTATTATGATATAATTTTTTCTAGCCTACTTTTCCCTACCCTCATCCAAAAGTGTATTTTTCTTCTCTTCTCCTTCTATTCTGTTTTTTAAGATCATCAAGACCTAGAAAAACCACTACTGGTCCTGAGTAATTAGACTCCCTCTATGAACTCTGATGATGGTAGGATTCAAAAGGGTCATAGGTATCATCTCCCCATATTAGAATATAAGCTGTTTATTCTTGTTTAGTCCTTTATCATCATTCATTCATGTTTACTTTTTCATGCTTTTGTTGAACTTTGTGTTGAACTTTGAAGTTTCTCTGCAACTCTGGTCTTTTCATCAGAAATGCTTGGATATTTTCCATTTTTGCCCTGTAGCATTATATTCAGTTTTGCTGGATGAATTATTTGTGGCTATAAGCTCATATCCTTTCCCTTCTAAAATATTACATTCCAAGTGCTCTGCTGCCTAATACTAGAGGCTGCTAAATCATGTGTGATCCTAACTGGCTCCTTGGTACTTGAATGCTTTCTTTCTGTCTATTTGCAGCATACATAAACACACACACATATACACACATATACATATGCATATGTATACATATTTGTGTACATATAAACATATACATTTTACATATATACATATAAACATATACATTTTAATGTAGAAGCTCTGGATTTTTGTCTGTGATATTTCCTAAGAGTTTTCTTGGAATTTCTTTCAGAAGGTGACCAAATTCTTTCAATTTTCACTTTGCTTTCTGGTTCTACGAGATTTGGGTGGTTTTAGGAGTTCTTAAAACAAGATGTCTTCACTCTTTTTTTGCTCATGGTGTTTAAATAGTCCAGTGATTCTATTTTTTCCTTGTTTTCTAGGTCAATTGCTTTTGCTATGAGATAGTTCACATTTTCTTCCATTTTTTCAGCCTTTTGGCTGTGTTCTTATTTCTTGTTACTTCATGAAGTCATTGGTTTCTCTTCAATCCTTCTGAATTTTCAAGGAGTTTGAGTTTGAGCAAAGTTTTCTACCTCTTGTTTCAAACTTTTAGCTCCCTTTCTAATTCTTTTTTTTATAACTCATTTCATTTCTAATTTTTTTCCTCAATCATTCTCATTCCATTTATAAAAACATTTTAAACTTTTAAAAATTTTTCTTGCTTCATCTCTTCCAGAAATTCTAGCTGAGTTTGTGCCCAAGCTGTTGTTTTTCTCTGAGGCACTGATTTTGGATGTTTTAGAGTAATTTTCTTCTGCATTTTGATCATCCCTGCCACCCTAATATCTAATTATTGTGTGATTCGTTTTTAGTTTGTTTACTTATTCTTTTAACATACTTCCTGAATTCAGACTTGACATAAGGGCTGGTCTCTGCCTTACTTTTACAGAGAAGATCTAGGTTGATGCTCTTGCTGCTTTCTTGAGGTATTGAGAGGTGTTTTATATCAGAATCTCAAAAACAGGCTGGGGACTTACAAATTTTCAGTGCTCCCAAAGGAGTCTAATCTGGAGCAAAGTCTGATTGCTGTCTCCCAGTCTTAGCTCTCCAAGTTCCCGACCTGGGCTTGGGTCTGTGCAAGAACAAACTGCTGTTGGACTCTGCTAACAGCCAAGTGGAAAGCTCTATTGATTCAAAGTGGCAGACTTATAAGCTTTCTTTTGGCCTTTTCCCCTTGGTTATTCCTCTATAGGTTTGCTAGATGCTCAAGTCAGACCCTGCTCTATGGTTAGGGTCTAAGTCATACCACTAATGCTGCATCTGAACTTTCCCCTTTCTTGGTATACCACCCATGGACTTCCTGCCTGGAAACACAAGCCTCTGCCCCTTATCCTTCACTCTGGATCTATGACCCAGGATCAGGTACTGGTCAACAAAGCTGACAGTTGGCACCTGTCCTGCCCCAGTATGGGTCTGGGACCTCCTTCCATGCTAATGTGCAGCTTCTCCCTGAGTACTCGAGTGTTCTACATGCTGTGTGTCTTTCTCCCACTCTCTGTCCAGTTGCTCAGACCTCTGTCTGTCTCCTTTTGCCGGTCTAGGCCAGACAAAGGACCCGTGATGTTTTCTGGATTTCTCTGTAAAGATTCAATATGGTGTGTTTTATAGGTCTGCTTGGAGGAATTGTGGATGGGAGCTCAACTGTATTGCTTCCTTCTATTCTGCCATCTTGACTCCATCCCCAAAGGGTGTTTTTTTTATTAATAAAATATTGTTGGTATCTATATTCTAATACACTCTTTCAATTCTCTTAAATTTTATGCATGAGCCCCTCCAATTCATGTTCAAGGTTTTGATTATTAACTGTGTATTTCCATCTATCTTGTCCTATTATGCTTTTTCCTTTCTTTACAAAGAATAAAAAGAAGAGTTTACTTAATATTCATGTTCTTTAGTTGAAGTGATGTGTTTCCTCTTTTCTTCCATGAGTCCAATCCCCAATCACATATTTTTTTTCCAAAGGTTTTGTTTTTCTTCATTTTTAGGAAGAATGTGATAAGAAAGAGCTAGCCAAAGTGTTGTCAAAAAAAGAGAGCGAAGGAAGGAAAGAGAAAAGAAACAAAGGAGAGTCATGGAAGTTTGTTTGATTTGGTTTGGTTTTAATGCACAGGCAGGAGCAGTAGAAAGCCATCAAGCAGGACAGTTTTGAATGTTATATGATTGTTATGAAATACTACTGGGATGTAAGAAATAATGAGGGAATGGATTCAGAGAAACCTGAGACTTGTAAAGATGAACAACTGAATGACTTAGAAATTCTGATCACCAAAATGACCAACCACAATTCCAGATAACTCATGATGAAACATATTTCCTAATTCCAGATAGAGAACTGATAGATTCGGAGTGCAGACTCAGGTTTTGGTTCTGCTGTTGTTGTTGTTGTTGGGGGATAGGAGGGCAGGTATATGTTATACAAGAATTTGTTTTGTCTGATTATATATTTGTAAAAGGTTTGGTTTTTTTCTTGCTTTCTGCAAGGGTAGTGGAAAGAAGTAAGATGGGGAGAAGGCAGACTTGAAAATAAAGCAAAGTTGAATTTGTTTTTTAAAAAGCTATGCATTGATTTTATTGAACACATAAAGGAAAACTATATTACAAGGATCCACAGTTTCATGTCTAATTCTCTTTTTCTATTCTACTTACATGCACAAATGTTCATTTTCTTTGTGCTCATTAATTTCAGAGTAAACTTAGAAAGGAATTTTAAAAATTCATATCAATGCTAAACTTCTTTTATTGTTTCAAATACCAGCACTAACAACTATCTGTGGAACTCTGGCAAATCATCTCATTCCTCTGAATTGTAGTTTACTTGTCTTTAAAGTGAGGGATTAGATTAGATTATCTCTGAAGTCTATTCCAGATCTAAATCCAACAAAATGAAGATGAAATCCATGTGGACTGTAGTAGGCAGCAAACACTCTGCTGCAGTGTTAGAATATGTACCAGCCTTTGAAGATGAGGTTGGATGCTTTCAGGCATGAATAAAATGATTGTAATTTGAAATAATATTTTAAAATCTCTAGGGAAACATGCTATTTTAAAGAAACTCTATGATTCACACTTTTGTACAGTAAATTCTTCTTTTGTCACATGAATTATTCTCTCATATGTTAGTTCTGTATGCTCAGATTTCCATATGTTTTTCTGTGTCTCATGTTATCAGAATGTTCTACAATGGATTCATTTGAATTAATTTAACTAGAATTTCTGCTTAACTTTGGGTTAAGAGTTAACTTAAGGGTATATTCTTATGTTTTCTACCTAAACCCAGTATAACAGTCAGATTTAGAGGAACAAGAATTATACAGGGCTCATGGATATCATTTAAAATATCTATCCTAGGAGCAGCTAGGTGGCAGTGAATAGAATGCCAGCCCTGGAGTCAGGAGGACCTGTGTTCAAATCTGACCTCAGACACTTAACACAAAAACTAGTCATGTGATCTTGGACAAGTCACTTAACCCCAAGTGCCCTCCAAAAAGAATATTTATCCTCACTATCCAGGTCTACCTTGGAGTCCGGGACACTTGAGGTCAAGTTCTGTCTCATTCATACTGGCTCCGTGATCCAGGTACATCCTTGAACCTCTCAGTGTCCTAGGCATCTCCCTAAATCTACAAGTTACAAAATAATCGCCTATTTGCATAGTTAGACAGGGATACCTCCATTGGAAGTTCTTTATACCAAAGAAGTCTCTCATGAGCATTTAAAAAAAAATCCACTAGTGTCCTCTTCTGGGTTTCTTTACAGTGTGGGGAGAGGATAATTCTAAGTTCTCAAAAACTGTGCCAACTCTTACCAGTTCTCCCAAACTCTATCAAAATGTTTTTCTTAAAATACAAGTCTGACCATGTCACCACCTCAGTAGACTCCAGTGGCTCCCTATTATGTTCAGGATCAAATATAAAATCCCATTTGGCACTCAAAGTCCTTCATGACCTATCCATTTACCTCCTTTCTAGTCTTTTTACACCTTAATTTCCACTCTTCATACTCTTCTGATCCAGTGACACTGACCTCCTCACAATTTGACAAACAAGACATTCCATCTCTTGACTCTGGCATTTTCTCTTGCTATCCTCCTTATCTGGAAAGTTCTCACTTCTCATTTCTGCCTATTGGCTTCCCTGGCTTCCTTCTAATCCCAGGTAAAATCTCACCTTCTACAGGAAGCCTTTCCTAATCCCCTTTCATTCTAGCTCCTTCCCTTTCTTGATTATTTCTTATTTATTATGTATGTAGCATTTTTGTACATAGTTGTTTGTGTGTTATCTCTCCCATTAGACAGTGAGCAACTTGAGAACAGGGACTATCTTTTGTCTCTCTTTGTATCCTCTACTCTTAGGCAGTGTCTAGCATAAAGTAGGTGCTGAATAAATGCTTATTGATTGATGGAGTAGTAAAGGTCCTGTTTAAATTAATTATATAAAGATTAATTGCAATACACATTATCTAAGACCCAGGAAGAGTCCTATGTTTGAAGAGGTTGCTAACCCAACTGGCTGAAAGGTAATGAATTTTTCAGTGACAGCAACTCTAGGTAACAGAGGGGCAGCGATGTCTATATCAGTGGAGTAGTCACCCACATTGATGAAATTAAAGATCCTTAATGAATTATTATACTTTTCTACCTACTTCACAGGGTTATCTCATTGTCAGCCTTTGAACTTTGAAAATATGGATCACTATTCTTGGTCTTAGTCTCCTATTAAAAAAGATAACAATAAAAAGGCAGGGAAATTCTGGTAGTAAAGTGTTCCAATCATGTTTTTATGGTGAGTTGGCTTTCTCAAAGCATGGCACCCTTTTATTTAACTCCCTATATATTCCAAATTATTTACATTTCTTAACTTGTCAACACCAGCAGAAGGTCAGAAATAATGACTCTGGGAAGAACATGGTTGTTTTTAATGGGTCAAAAGAGTGCTATAAATGTTAAATTAACACACTTACATCATGTCCATCAGACCTATATAGTTCTCTTGGGACCTTGGGAATCACATAAAAATTTCCACACTGATGAAGGAATTTTCTAATATCTTGGAATTATTAGAAATTTACTTAAGAGTTTTAATCGCCTTACCAGTATACTAACCAACTAACTTCCATCCACAAACCTGTTAAAGGGCCTGCTTTCTATTTATTCAATAGCACCTTTCTTAGAGTTGGGGATTAATAACATCCTTCTCCAGGTCACTGAAGAAATTTTCAGTGGCAATATTATTTTGAGCATATGTGTCTTGTTTTAAGAATATAAATCTGTTTCTCAATCTGTCACAGAAATCTTGAATTTATAGATGAACCTAATGATGCTCAAACTTGGAGAATAACACAATTTTAATTCCCCTTTAACAATCAAGCTATGCACTATGTGTAAGGCCAGTAAGTTAAATGAAAAATATTGAAGCTATCATAAACTTTCACTGAGCAACTGCTATGGGCAGGCAGGGCTCTATTCCCAGTGCTTGCACTGGAGGAGGGCGGGGGGGATGGGGAGGTGGATGGAACCAATGGGCAAAGACACAGAAACATAACTTAGGATCCTTTCATTCAAAGAGTTCATAAGATACTTGAGAAGACATACATGAAATGTGTAAACTCACAATTTAAGGCAGGTCACATGCCAAATGAACAACATAAATGACAAATACTATAAGCATGCATAGAATAAGAGGACTTGGGCAGAGAAGGAACCATAGAAATCATTCTACCTCTTCGTTTTACAGATGGAGAAACTAAGACTTTTGCATGACTCATCCAAGGTCATGTAGCTAAAAAAAAGACAGCAGAGCCAAGCACTGAACCCCGGTTCCTTGGCTCCAAGGCTCATTCCACCATTCCTTGGAGGAAAAAAGAGATTACCAAAAGCTGGTGTAAGTGAGAGAAAATTTCATGGAGCCTGCATACTAAATATAAACCCTTAAAATGTCTTTTGAATGAAGCTAGAACAAACTTGAGCTGGATCAACCAACAAAGAAATCAGAAAACCTTAAAATAATTGGCATTTATATAACATGTTATCTGAGGTTCCATCCAGCTCTAAGAATTGGTGATTTTTGTAGGCCTCTACTGTCTCTAGCAAAGAGACTGTAAGAAGGAGGCTAGTAGAACCATGGAATTCCAAGCTAGAAAGGATTCTAGTCTCCTTGAAGGCAGGAATCACTTTTTATTTTGTCTTTGTGATCCTGGTACCTCACACATAGCAGGTGCCTAATAAATATTTATGAGATCAGATGGAATTAGAATATAGGATGCCTAAGCTGGAAGGGCCCACTCAACATAAACTGACATCAGAGGTCAGACCATAGGCAGGGAGGGAGCATTAGAATATAAAATGTTGGGACATCAAGAATATAGAGGCACCTCAGACCACAAATGTTAAAGCTGGATGGGAATTTTAGAACAAAGACTATCAGGCCTCTAAATGAGAAGTCTTAGAATAAAAAATGTTTTAACATAGAATATAGAATGTGAGAGCTGGAAAGGGCCTTTGAACAATTAATAATGCTAGCTAACATTTATATAGTACTTACCATGTGCAAGGCACTGTACTGAATAATTTACATTTATTATCTCATTTGATCCTCACAACAATACTTGGAGTTCGATATATTATCCCTTTTTTCCAGAATAGGAAACTGAGGCAAACAGAGATTAAGTGATTTGCCTAGAATCATGCAGTCAATAAGTGTCAGAGGCTGGATTTGAACTCAAGTTGTCCTGATTCCAGGTCCAGCACTCTATCTACTATATCACTTAGCTGCTCTAGATAATAGAATATTAAGTCTGTAAATGGTTTTGGAAATAACATCTAGGTCTTACATATGCAACACACCTCTTGCCAAACTCATAATGTGAGTTCACTTCCAAACCCTTCAGTATGTAATCAACCTCAGCACGTAAGAAATGTCTATCTGGAAGCCAAAATTATCTCCAGTGGAAGAATTAAAAGCAGTAAATTATAACAAAGTATGTAATTGCTCTCCACCATTTTAATCTGATACTTTGAATAATGCGATTTGATCAGTGTATCCTCTCTTGATTGATAAACACAAACCGTCTATACCATGGACAACAATTCCATGACTTATGATAACTAAAAACCTTTATCTCCAAGTGACTGAACTCCTGGCAATGAGTTTCTCTCTACTTAACTAAGCTAGTTTTTAGACAACATGTACAGTCCATTGCCAGGACCATTCATTCCCTGATGCTGAACCAAAATGATAAGATGTGGTCTTCTATATCGTCTTCCTTCAGATCTCTTTATGGATCCATTGTCTGTTAAAATGTAGATTCAACTGTCCCTCTATCCCCTACCTAACATGTGGCTTCATGTAATGGCTTCCATATGGGAGACAAATTCTTCCTTTTAGGTCAAATGGTTCTCTTTGTAAAGTAAGAGGAGCCTTTTGCTTAGCTGCCTGTTTTTACCTGCAGAGAGCATCATCATACTAACTCTTGCCAAAATATCACACAAAACAGATGCCTTTGGCAAGGAAGTCACCTAATTAAGTTTGTGTGTCATGTTGAGTAAAAATTCTAGAAGGTACATGTACAAATTTCATCTCAAGTAGGTGATTGCAGAATTTTTCATGGGTTCTCCCAGTTTTCTTTCACTGATGCAATTCTAGTTTTTTCTTCAGGAACCAACTATAAATTCAGTGCCTCAAAGAAGCCTCCTCTGTCTATAACAGGGGTCCTTAGCCTTTTTTAGGTCATGGGTCCGTTTGGGAGTCTGGTGAAGCCTATGGATACCTTCCCAAAATAATGTTTTTATATGCATAAAATGAAAAAAACATAGTACTACAAAGAAAAGCAAAGGTTAGTAAAAATAAAAATGCAATTTTTTTCCTATCTAAATTCACAACGTCCCCTGAAATCTTAATCCTGTACTAAGAATGACTGGCCTAAACCCTGGCCCCACAGATTACACTTAAATTCCACAATTCCCCAGGACTTAAGTGTTTCACACTATATTTATCTTGCTTTTATTTACATTTTAATCTCTGATTTTTCTTTATGTATGGCATAGGCCTGTCTCACCAACTAGATTATAAAGTCCTGACTCTCATTTCACCTGTATGGAAAAATAGTTATGGACTCAGTTTCTCCCTATGTCGAATAAGGAAGGTGAAAATGAGCCCCTGAAAGCCCTGCTGGTCCAGCTCAATGGGTATTAAACTGTGCTATCCACAGCCCATCCTGTGTCAAAGTGCTATGGGGATCACTTTTCCATCCTGAAGAGAAATGAGCCATCTGTCTGAGCCTGGCCTGGGCCCTATCATTCATCACTCCAAGTTGGGCCCAATGAATGCCTTTCTTATATTCCTGTTGTCGCTTGTCATTTATTAGCCAGAGACTTTTGCTTTTTGTTACCTGGGAAGTCTTGAAAGCCATATGGGACCATTAAGCATCATAGTTGATCTTTGCTTCCTCCACCACCCATTCCTTGCCCATCTGTCTTTCTTCCTAGTCCAGGGCTGTAGGTCTCAGGAGTCTAGACCTAGGACAAGGGAGGGGTTTATTGTTTGTACAGGGGTATGCCTCCTTGGGGAGAGAAGATGTGAAGAGACTGAAGTTTATAAGGGGACTGTAGATGAATAGTACCTCTAATCTAAATTGGAAGAGGGAGGGAAGCAGTAACCTAGAAATGGACAGAGTATATGGTACTACTGGAGCCTTAGCAATAGAAAAAGACCGACATTGTCCTAAGACCAGTCTCCTTAAGGAATGTCCCACTTCACACATGACCAGCACAGAAAAAGATATTTGCTCAGTGGTAAGAGAGTGATCATGAAATTTATGGAAGGACACAAACAGTCATCCTTCTTCAGGCTGGGACAGTTGAGGGAGCCTTCTAGGAAAAGGTGAGATTTAATTTAGGCCTTGAAGAATAGACAGAAGTTGGTTAGGGTGAGAAAGAACATTCTAGACAGGGGACAGAATTAGTAAAGGAGAAGAAATGGGAAGACCTGGCAATTTGGAGAGAGTGGACAAGGATGGAAGAGTAGGTAATAGGGCCAGAAGGAAGGGCCTCAAAGGCCAAGCCAAGGGGTAATGGATTCGATGCTGTAGGCAGTGAAGAAGCTATGGAAGGGTATATCAGGAGGTTAGAAGCTGAGCTTTAGTCCAAGTTCTGTGCCTTACTTTCTTAGTAAGTTTCTTCTTCTGTACAGTGGGGAGAATAATCTTTGCATCACTTACTTAAAGTACTTTGGAAATGTGAGAGTTGTCAAAATGTAATAAAGATGTATGAGATTCAAACTTCTGTCTCCTTGAAACATACAGTGGTGTCAACACAAAATCACAAAACTGAACTCACTTCTCATGTAGAGACAAAGTTAGGTAGGATTAGTTTATTTTTAAAAAATTTTTATTCTGAACTTAAACACCAAAAAATGAACATTTTCCATATACACAGGAGAACAAAAAAAGAGGATCGTATATGAAACCCTTGGGTCTTTTCAAGTATGTAATAAATTTAACTCATTATTTTTTTCAAATTGACAGGTAAGAGTACAGTGGATGGCAGAGTCAAGATCCAAAGAGCTTCTGACAGGCGAGAGCACTGGGTCAAATCTGAGAAGATGTTAATGTATGTAAAATGTTCATTTAGGTTCAAAATAAATCAACTTCACAAATGCAGGATGAGGAAGGCATTGATAGAGAGCACTTCATCTGAAAATATCAGAGTTTTGCTGTATTAAAAGCTCCATGTGATTCAACAGGATGATTGATTATAGTCAGTCAATAATCATTTCTTAAGTGCCTACTATGCGCTAGGCATACAAAAAAGAGGGGAAAACAGTCCCTGCATTCAAGAATCTCACAATCTAATTGGGGAGACAAGAAGTAAATAATGTGTACAGAGAAGTTACAGATAGGATAAATGGGAAAAAATTAACAGAGGGAAGGCACTAGAATTAAAAGGGATTGGTCAAGGTCCCCTGCACATAGTAGGGCTTTACTTAGGACCTGAATGAAGCCAGGGAAGCCAGAAGGCAGAGATGAGGAAGAAGAACATTCTAGGCAGGGGGGACAGACAGTCAGTAAAAATACCCAGAGTCAGGAGTTGGAGGGTCATGTTCAAGGAACAGCCAGGAAACCAGTTTCACTGGATTGAAGAATATGTAGTAGGAAGGAAAGTAAAAAAAAAAGACTGGAAAGGTATGGGGGGAGGAGTAGGACATGAAGGGCTCTGAACATTGTACATAGGATTTTGTATTCAATACTGTAGGTACTAGGGAGCCACTGGAGTTTATTGGGGGGATTGGAGGTGGGGATGGGGCATGGCATGACATGGCCAACATAGTCATCCAAAAAGCTAAGTAGCATTCAGGCTCTTCTAAAAGAGGGAGGCCTGGTCTGAAGTCTTGAAAATAGTTTTGTTTATCACCTTCTTTAAGGACATTGATAAGCTGAAGGACAACCAGAGGAGAGAAGACAAGATGGTGAAGCAACTTGACATCAGACCACGTAAGGATTAATTGAGGAACTGAGGGTGTTTACCAAAGGAGTGCTAGAAAATGTTTAACAACCATCTCAAAAAAAGGATGGGGGAAGGGTTCACTACACGCCTTTAAATCTGACCTGCATTGACATTTTCTTAAGTCTAGATGACCAACCAAAAGAGCCCTAATTTAAAGTATTTGCTGATTGAGACCAACAATTTAACAGTCACTTGATTTGAGCTGGCTTCAGGACACTCCTAATGCTGTTTTCTCTGAAAAGAAAGAGTAGACTTAGCAGGAGTGTGATGGCAAGATGTCATACGAAAGGATTCTGTTGGGTCCCAGAAGACAGACCTATGACAAATGGATGGAAATTACAAAAAAGGCAAATCTAAACCAGATAGAAGGAAACATTGCCTAACAAGTAGAGATATCCATTAAGCAGAAGGGCTGCTTTGGGAATTGGAGCATCCTCAATATGAGAAGTTTTCAAGCAAAGGTCAGATGACTGATTAGTGGATGTGTTGTAGAAGGCATCCTTGTTCAGCCTAGGGTTGACCTACACAGCCTTCAAGGTTCTTTCCAACCCTGAAGATCTAGAGCTTATGGAGAAAGAAGAGGGAGGCCCTTAAACAGAGGCCTGAGTCTCACATACATGCAGTGCCACCACCATCATCCACTACTACCACAACTGGCAACAGAGATGTGCCTGCATGGAGCAGGCTGCTTGGTAACAAGTTGGCCCTTTCCCTTCCACATATTTGCTTCTGCCTATACAATGCCCTTTTCCCCTTTCAAAACTGCCTTTGGTGTTTATTATATCCAGACTTCCCCTGAGTGATGATGGTGACAAAATTTAGGTTCAAAATAAATCAACTTCACAAATGCAGGATGAGGAAGGCATTGATAGAGAGCAGTTCATCTGAAAATATCGGAGTTTTGCTGTATTAAAAGCTCCATGTGAGTCAACAGGATGATTGATTAGTGATTGATTAGTGCTACATATCATTTATGTAGCACTATGTGCCAGGTATTATGCTAAGTGCTTTATAATTATCCTCACAAAAACCCTGGGACAGAGCTACCATCATCATCCTCATTTTACAGATGAGAAGACTGAGGTAAACTAAGGTTACTGAATTGGGTCCTGGGTCACATAGCCTAGATTAGATTGAACTCAGGTCTTCCTTCTTCCAGGCCTGGGGCTTTATCTACTTTGCCACCAAGCTGCCCCTGTATGATGATGATGTGTTGACAGAATCAAGGACTCAGCAATATAAGGACTCTCTCCAATGGTGCAAATTACAACCTGTTCATATCTTCGCAGTCTGTGCAATTCCTGTCCATGTCTTCCTGAAACCCTTCTTAGGAAACCTACTCATTTTTCTGAAGGTCTTACTTTAGTTCATATAACATTCTGTGGCTATTATTGAAATATTTGAATTGCCCATCTGTTTATGCCTTGCTCTCATAATTTTTCTGGTCAAAATTTTCCTTGATAACATCTCTTATGGCACTTCTCACATCCAAGTCATCATTGATAAAATGCTGATGTTCCCTTAGGTACACCATTGACGATACAAAGGACGCAAAGGGCAAATCTTAAAGCATTGTATAAATATCTGCCATCATCATCATCATCATCAATCAATCATCATCCCCATCTCTTTATTGTCCTTTGGATCACCTGCAATTTAAATTCTCCAGAGATCGTGGTCTCCCATGACTCACAGGATCATTAACAGATGTAGGGATTTTTTTCAAAATAGGCATTTGTGCCAGTCAGTCAATCAATAAACATTTATTAAGCATTTACTAAGTGCCAGGCACTGTGCATGGAACTGGGGATACAAAGAATGGCAAAAACAGTACATATTCTCAAAGAGCTTATGTTCTAGAAGGGGAGACAATAGGCAAATAATTATGTATAAATAGGATGTATATGTGTGTTTATAAATACACACTTATGTATATACATATATATTATATATTTGCATGCGTTTGTGTATATATATATGCATATATATACATACATTGTGTGTTTATATATTTGTATGTGTGTGTGTATATATATATATATATATATACACACACACACATATTTATATATATAAAACAGGAAGCAGCAGAGGATGGTTGAAAGCACTGTACAATTTCCCAAACTAAAACACTGACCTCAAAACATTTTTCATAGCAAAGAGGCCAAGTGCTCCCTAAAACTGCCTCAACTAGCAAGTCCTCAGATAGAAGTCAAGTTAAAAGAGAAACTGTTTGTAAAACATTAAAAAGGAAGATGACAAGTGGTCACAAAAGTATCTCTTAACAAAACAGTATTACCTACCATCACCACTTAATATTGTAGCATACAAAATAATTTCTGAGCAACATCCTTTGTGAGATAAGTGGAAAACATTTTAATACTGCCATTTTATAGCTCTTTTGATTAGAAAGCATCCCAAGCTGACTTGCTGATTAATTTATGGAATTATGAAATGGGAACAGGCACATACAGTTCTCTGAGCACTCATCAGGAAAGACCACAATGACAGTAGGGAATCATGCTTTCATCACATTTTAATAAGGCACAGGAAGTGCAGAGGTGAATGGCACAGAAAGTAAGAGAAACAAAGGGCACAAGGCAAAGGGGGTTACAGAGGCAGATGGCATGGGGGTGAGGATGGGGTTGGGTGGTGGAGGAAGACAATGGGGAAGGAGAAAGGCACATAGAGTTACTCATGTAACCATGGGTTAGAGTTTGGAACACTCGGCAGCATGGATCCAGATGAAGATGGAAAAGTCCTTGGGTGAGGCAGGAGTCTGGGATGTCATTTTTTTAAGGTTTTGGTGGGGACAGACTGACTTTTATTTGTGCCACTTTAGGGCTGGTTCATTAACACATCCATACCCACATCCTCTCAAAGTTATCAGCACCACATGATCTAGTACTCTGCTGGTCTTATCTCGGATGTTCAGAGCTTATCCGAGGTTTACATATCATAGGACCAAAAGGCCCTGACAGCAAGGCTTAGATGGCTCCTCCTGATTTAGCACAGAGTTTCAGTATGTGATTTTTAATTAATATATGAGACAGTCTGCAAATGTTGCTCCTTTGATCTTTGGGACAGTCTATACCTAACTTCCAGCTTCCCCTTTGCCATCTTGCCTCCTACAATTGCTACTTTATACTGGCTACATATAAATTTACTGTACTGACTAGGAGCTGGGGGAAGAGGGCAGAAAATAACATAAATTTGAACACAGAGTAGATTGTGAGCCAATGTCAGAGACAAGAAAACCTGGATTTAGTTCCTACTCTGACACATACTTGCTATGTGACTCTAGGCAAATCATTTACAGCCTCAGTGCTCCAAAACTGTTAAGTTGCAGAGGAGGTGTTTCTCTGCATTGGTGGAGGGAGTTTCCTTATCTGGGAGTCCCCTAGGCTTGGGGGATCACAGACCCAGTCCCTATCCCAATTTTATTGACAAGGAAACTGAGACTGAGAAAGGTTAAATGATTTACCCTCAGTCACACTTGATAGTAAATGCTAAAGCAGAAACCTGAACATAGGGCATAGGACCTTAAGATTTAGAGCTAGAGGAAAGCAGAAATCACGTAGCCCAACATCTTTACTTGACACATGAGAAAATTGAGGCACAAGTAAGGTAAGTGATAAAGTGATTTGTCCAAAGTCACAGAGGTAATAAATAGCAGAACCAGAATTTCAACTCAGGTCTTCTGGTTCCAAGTCCTAGGTTCTGTTTTGTTTAGTTGTTTTATGCCTAACACAACCCTGGACGTTAGGGTATAAGCATTCACAATGACTCTGAAATAATCCAAGATGATGACATCAATTGGAATGGGATTGGCAGTAGACCAGGAACAAGCTGAGATATTTATTTCATTGAGTATTTGAAAGGAGAGTCATGCATACTTTGTCCTGATGATGAGGATGAACTATGATAGAGGTCCTTGGAAATAACCAGGAGGAGGGATGCCCAGAGATGAGGATTTCCCCCAAAACAACTGTATAGGTAAACACAACCCCAGGAGACAAGAGGACGTTTTATGGGAAAGCTAAGGAATCTGATTGAAATGTGTGCTCTGTTTGACATCAATATTAGGCAGTGGGTATCCTGTTTTACGTAATGGAAAGATGGAATGGGGTATTAATGGGCTCTAATTGCAAATTCCCATAAGCAGACTAGTTATGCATCCATGTGAGGACTGACACTTACATTCTTGAGGTTTCTGGTTGGGGAATAAAGGAAAAAACCCATAAAACAAAATCCTTCACCATTTCAAATTTCCCACACAGAAGCTCTCAGTGTCTAGAATCATTAGCATACATCATCCGGATTCCAAAGAGAAGCTGAAATGATTTGTATTTGTGAACTTGTGGGTGGATAACTTAAGTTCAAAGGGACTGTTTCCTCTTGTTAATGAGTTCCCTGCCCCACCTCCCACGTACTCCAAACTCTTCTTTCACGCTGATGTGCTCTCTGTCTTCTTGATCATTAACCCCAACCACCTTCCTCCTTTCTCTTCTCCAAATCATTCAAAACAGAAGGAAAGGGGATGCCCATCAATTGGGAATTGACCAAATTATGGTACATGAATGTAATGGAATGCTATTCTTCTATAAGTAAAGAATGGGAATGGTTTCAGAGAAACCTGGAAGACTTGCATGAATAATGCAGAGTAAAGTGAGCAGAACTAGGAGAACTATTTACACAGCCATAACAATATTGTAATGACAAACAACTTTGAAAGATTTAAGAATTTTGATCGGTGCAATGAACAATCCCAACTCCAGAGGACTCATGACAAAACATGCTACCCTCCTCCTGATAGAGAGGATGGATTCAGCATACATAATTTTTCAACATAGTCAATGAGGAAATTAGTTTTGCTTGACTATGTATATTTACTACAAGGGTTTTGTTTTTCTTTCTTTTTCAGTGGGAAGCAAGGGAAGAGGTAGAAAGGAAAGACAAATTTTGTTAATTGGAAACAAATGAATTTAATTTAAAAAATAAGTAGAATTATGGCACTACAATCAGTCCCCAAATGATGATTAAGGGCCACTTCTCTCTGTTCAAGGATGTTATGTCATATGACTCCACAATACCCTTTGAGTGAATAGTTGGTTGATTATTGTCCTTCATTCTTGAGGAGGACAAAAATGACATCACTATGTTAAAGCTGAGTTACACTGTGTCCCACTGTGGCTGATCAGACCAATTACCAGTTCAAAAGGCACTACCACAGGTCAGGCACAAATAGTCCTCATGAACACTTGAAGTAGAGATGTCTCTGAATTTGCACACCTCACATTTCTTTTGAGCTACTACAATTCTGCTTTCCTCACAGAGCACAGTGCCTCCTTTGATGCCAGCACACCATGCTGGACAGACCTTTGCCAGTGTCTCCCATGTCACACAATAGATTCCAATGTTCTTCAGAGTGACCTTGAGAGTGTCCTTGTATTGCTTCTTCTGAACTCTGGGGGAGGACTTGCCTTATGTGAGTTCTCTGTAACACAGTCTTTTAGGCAAATGTGCATATGTGGGTCTAGTTAGAGTAAAGAGTAGTTGCCAGAAAGCAAGTCAATATTTACTAAGTGTATAAAAGGTATATGGCACAACACTAGGCACTAGGGATTTTCATTGTTGTTGGTGTTGTTCGGTTATTTCAGTGATGTCTGACATGTTGTGACCCCATTTGGGGTTTCCTTGGCAAAGATACTGGAGTGGTTTGGCATTTCCCTCTCCAGCTCATTTTACAGATGAGGAAACTAAGGCAAACAAGGTTAAGTGATTTGCCCAGGGGGTCACATAGCTAGTAAGTGTCTGAGGGAAGATTTGAACTCAGGAAGATGAATCTTACTGATTGCAAGCCCAATACTCATGTGAACAGAGAAAAAAGGTGCAAAAGATAATATGAAGATAGAACCTACAGGGCTCCACAAATGACTGGATATGGGTGAGTGGAAGGGAAAAGAAAGAATTGAAGATGATTCTGAGATCTTGAGCTTATGTGATTGAGAAGATGGCGGAGCTATCAACAGCAATAAGATTGTATAGATCAGTTGGGGCCAGAATACAGAAGCTCTTGGGTTCCTTACACACCTCCTCCCTTGAAGTATCCTTCAGGCCAAACAAGCACTGATCAAATGTTTGCCAGGTGTGAGACCCTTTATTAAGCCCGAGGGGTGACACAAAGACGTAATAAGAGGCATAGTTCCCAAAGACCTTACTGCCAAGGCTGCTGAAAATAATGGAGATGCAAAGCATTAAGTAAATTAAGTAAAAAAGGAGAGATTCATGCAAAATGCTATGAAAGAAATTAATAAGGAGACACTACTTTGGCTTTAGGACAGGGATCAGGGAAATCTTCATGGAGGAGGTGGCAATTAAATTAATAGAATGAAATTATTTAATAGACTTAACAGGTTTAACAAAATGGGGGCCAGGAGATTCTAGGAGCAGAGGGGAAGAGTTATTCCAAGTGCCTGGGATCGTGGGAGCAAAGGCACAGATAGAAGAGGACAGGATAAGGCCGGTCAAGGCATCTTGAAGTATCTTGGAGTCTTTGTCTCATGTTAGTATTTGGCCTCTTCTTCCCTTTCATACCCATCGAGCTCCCAGGTCCCCTCTCTATCTCTCTCTCTCTCTCTCTCTCTCTCTCTCTCTCTCTCTCTCTCTCTCTCTGCTTCTCTGCTGTCTCTGTCTCTTGGTCTCTCTGTCTCTCTCTCCGTTTCTCTCTGTCTCTCTCTCTGTTTCTTTCTCTGTCTCTGTCTCTCTGTTATCTGTCTGTCTCTCCCTCCTTCCCTCCCTCTCTCTCTTTCTCTGTCTCCCTATTTCTCTCTGTCTCTCTCCCTCTCTCTCCTCTCTCTCCCCTCCTCTCTCTGTCTGTCTCTCTGTCTGTCTGTCTCTCTCTGTCTCTGTGTGTGTGTGTGTGTGTGTGTGTGTGTGTGTGTGTGTGTGTGTGTGTGTCTCCAGCAGTCTACCCTGACTCAAGTTACCAGAATCCTTGGCAAGGAAGAATTCTCACATGTGTTGGTCGTTGCCAGGACAGCTCCGGGAAAAGCTGGGATGCAATCAACAACTCTGCCTCCTGTCAGAGGCGAACAAACTTGCTCACCCAGATGCAGATTGCAGAATGTCTCTCAAGGGCTGATGTAAGCAAGAGGGAAGTCATCCCTTTAGTTTCCAACCCTGATATTGCTGTCATATGGGAGACTTCATATCTTGACAAGTCAAGAGAGGGGGCCCATGCTTTTGATGAGTAGGACATCCCCATTCAAAACAAAGCTTATTTCTTAATTACATATTCTCTATGCTAAACATAGCTAGGACTAAGACTTGTCAAGATCAGCAGCAACCTAGAGCATGACATGCCAGGGATGGGATATGAAATCAACAAGCTCAATTACTGAGCTCCTGATGCATGCCCACCAGGCACTGGGCTACATGCCAGAAAAGCCAAAAAGTTAAACAGTACCCATCCTCAAGGAGTTTATATTCTATTGGGGGAGGTAAGAAGCATGTATATATGAGTATACACATATACACAAAGTTCTTTGGGAGGGGAGGGCACTAGCAGCTGGGAGAATCAGGAAAAGCTACATATAGAAGACATAAATTTGAGTTAGTACCAGAGCACAGCTAGATAGCACAATGAATAGAGTTCCAGGCATGGAGTCAGGAAGACCTAGTTTCAAATCTGGCCTCAGACTAGCTGTGTTACCTTGGGCAAATCACTTAACCTTCAGTTCCTCATCTACAAAATGAGCTGGAGAAGGAAATGGCAGACCATTCCAACATCTTTGCCAAGAAAACCCCAAAAGGGGTCATGAAGAGTCAGACACAACTAAAAATGCCTGAACAACCAGAACTTGCACAGAGTTTTGAAGGAAGCAAAGGATCCTAATAAGAGGCAAAATGTTGAATAACTTTCCTTTCTTTTGTAGTAACTATTTATAGATGCTTGAATTTGTTCACTATACCTGGGGGTCATATTTCTGTTGGCTGTTAATGCTTTCCCTGTTGATTTGTCTGCTTGTGTTCAATATTTTAAGTTTTCTTCTTCCTAAGATCTTTATAACTTTCAGTCTTTTTCTGCCTCCTTCTCCTCTGATGGTGATATCCTTGGGTACTGGATCTCATAACAACACAGCCTCCTCACATAATGAGCTATGCATCAGCCTAGGTCTCTTCCCCAAGTGACTTTTGGATAGCCAGAACTGATCCCGGCTAAATGCTAAGCATTTTCCTACAGGCTTAATGGAGTGCTACAAACACACACACAAACACACACACACACACACACACACACACACACACATATGCTCACACCCCATGTATTATCCAGTTCCCACTGTTTCTCAATTCTCTAGTCCAGTACCAGAAGTTCAGAAAGCTGCCAAGATGTTGCTATTAGGATGATTTTTGCAGTTTGGATCTCTGATGCTCTGGGGAGGAAGGCCGGGTTTGATGTGGTGTTGAATTCTATGTCTAACCCAGACATAAATCCTGCCCCTTACCCTCTGTTCCTGGCTCTCTTGTGGAGATCTTTTGCAGCATAGACTACTGCCCACTGTGACATCTGCTGTGTAGCCCGATCAAGCTTCAGAAGCCTGGAATGCTATATAGGCATTCTGGGTATCTCTGTCCTGGCGAGAGCAGCCTGGAGTAGGGAACCCCATAGCACTAGAAAGAGGGTGGGGAGACCAAAATGGGGGGTTCGGTTTTGTTCCCCTCCTGTGTGGGTCAGCTAATGTGGCTTTATTGCCAGTATCCTGGGGAAGGGCATTGAATGAACTCAGTGTAGAAGTCAGTTCAAGAGTATATTTGTTATTTTATTTTGGATTCCAGGTGTCCTCAATCACAGAGACAGCTAAAGTTTCTTTCTATTTGATAAATAATTTGTGTTTTGGAAAGTTTTAAGAGGTCAAGGAGATAAAGCAAAATGTCTAGTCCTCCATTTGTTTATCCCTCAGCTTCACTCATATCTGAAAGGGGGCTCATAGATTATGTTATATGGATAACCCCAAAAGGAAAAAGCTTTGAAACAGAATGAAATGAGGAACCTCATAGCAAAAACCCAGGCCTATATGATTTTATTTGTAATAGGAATCTATTTAAGGACTATATAGGTCCCAAGTTAAGATAAAACTCACCAGAAGGGAGGGTTTCTTGACCAGCCAAGAGAAAAGGTTTGTTTTTCCCCTGATTGTGCTATCTCTTTTTTCAAGTTTAATAAAAGCAGTCTTATTTAATGTGTTCTTAGAGTGCTTACAAATGAAGTGAAGACTCTTTTCAGAGAAAGCAAAACAAGTACAATTGTGATGACCCTAGGGGAAACCCTAGGCTGGGGAATAAGCCAGAGGGATTTTCTGAAATACCACCAATGCCCAGTATTGTACCAGGATTCATAGTTTCAGGGATAAAATCCAAATGCTACATGACAAAGATGAAGAATTGGAAGTAAAGGAGGATGAAAAAGGACAAGAGGAGAAAAGAAAGTGAGGTAAAAAATAACCAAGTGGGAGAGAATTGATTAATAAGCATTTATTAAATGACTAATATGTGCCAGGTACTATGCTAGGCACCAAGGATGCAAATTCAAAGGTAAGAGAGACGAGGAATGCACAAACAATAAATATGCAGATATAGCTACAGGTAGCAATAATGAAAAGTTCTTCCATGTATACAGCTCTATCCAGCTTACAAAGCCTTTTCATCTATTATTTCATTTCATCTTCATAACAACCCCATTAAGCAAGGAAAACAAGTATTCTTATCCCCATCTTACAAAGGAGAAAATTGAGGGTAGAGGACATAAAGTGACTTGCCCATTGGCAGATCCACTGAAACCCACATTTCCTGACTTCCAAGTCAGTTTCTCCTGTGCTTCTCTTGAAGTTAAAAAGATAAGGAAGAGGCAGAAAAGGGGAGGGAGGTGGAGAGGGAAGAAGAGGAGGAGGAGTTGGTTTAGGAAAGGAAGAAAATAAAGGAAGGGGTGATTAAGAAATGGAAATAGAAGATGATGAAGAAAAGACAAAGAAATACAAAAGTGATACAGACTACAGCCCCAAAAGATGAAGATGGAGTTAGGAAAGAAAGAGGAGAAAGAAGAAGAGAAGAAAAAGAAGGAGAAAGAAGAGGAAGAAGAGGAGAAAAGGAGTAGAAAAAGGAGAAAATAAACGAGAATGTCCAAAATACAAAGATAGAGGGGGAAAAGGAAAAGAACAGAGGGGAGACAGAGTTGAGAATCAATCAACTACTAGCATTTATTAAATACCTCCTATTTGGCACTGAGCTAGGCACCAAAAATAAACACAGAAAACTAGGAGTCGTTCTCAAAATGCTTACATTTGGGAGGGTATACAACATATCCATAAACACATACAAGTTATACACAAAGTAAATGCACAGTGATAGGGTTGGGTGGGGCATGAACAGCAACTAAGAGAATCAGAAAAGACTTACTGGAGGCAGCATTTGAGGCAAGACTTGGAAGGAGATAGGGATTCCAGGAATTAGAGGAAAGGGCAGAGGGGATGGCTCTTGCCAAGGGACATGAAATATTGTGTATCTTATACAGAGGTAACAGCAAATTGGCCAATTCAGCTCCTTCAAGACTTTACAGATGAATATCTACAGATGTAGAGAGAGAAGGAACTGCAAGGGTGACATTCCAGGAGAAATATGGGACAGAGGAGTGACCTAGAGTATCTGAGCCTCACAACACATGCTGGGCAGTGCAGCCTGAAGTGGAGCTCCTTGTTTCTAGCATTAACATCTTTCACAAAGTCACAAGGTGCATTTAAATTCCCAAGGACATAAAATACTGACATTGCCAGGGTCATACATCAAAAACTCTGCTGAGTCGGGCCAGCCACCTGAAACTTGAAGAGTTTCAGATTTAAGCAGTTGGAGAGGAAATTAATATTTCCTCCCTTTTTCTCTCATCTGAACTAGAACTTCCCTGAGATTTTGCATGACAACTTAATTGTATTTGGGGAGTCACCTGGCTTGCTGAGTTTAGTGGGATGAAACTTGATTTTGATAGATCAGAGAAACACATTCATTTTTTTTCTTAGCTCAACAATTGCTATGTGTAAGAAATTATGCCAGGCCCTGGGGAAAATAGAAAGATAGATAAGAAACAGGCCTTGCTCTTGTGGAGATCTTACCCCAATAAGGGGAAGAAGACATAACTACGATGCTTAGGAGAATGATCTACGTCAGGCAAAGAGCCGTGAGATGTCTGGGTGCGCATGAGAGCTTCATAGAGACAGTGACATAACACGAAATATGTTATGAGAATCCTGCTCTCTGAATGCATCACGATTTAGTAGAAATGTGACTAAACTTGGGAGTAGGAGGACCTGTGCTAATATTTTAGCTGCCACACTTGCTATCATGAACTAGGTACTTTTTCTTTCTACATCTCAATTTCCTCATCTGCAAAAGAAGAATTCTGCTTGCACTATCTTTACCACAAAGTCCTTGTTGAGAGAGCATTTTGTAAACCATAAAATGTGGTCTAAATCTGGGCTGGATAGGAGACCATAATTTTCTAGACATAGAAACAGTCACATTCTAGGACTCACATAATGAAACAACAATCCAAATAACAAGCACCAGGAATATTTAAAGCCCAGAGAGACTCTTTGGTCAAAAGCCAAAGTAGCAGAGTTTGGGGCTTTTTTAATTAGAAACCAAAGCTAGATACAGTTATTAGCCCTTTGGCCTCTTGAAATTATTTCTGTTTTTGAGATCATAAATTAGACAGCTAGATAATAAAATAGACAAGTAGGGGAGAGAGAGAAGAGGAAAAAAGCAGGAGAGAGACAGAGACAGAGAAATAGACAGGGAGTGAGAGACAGACAGAAAGAGAGAATATTAGGTATTTACTGTGACAGTGTGATGGGTACTATGCCAAGTGCTAACAATACAAATACAAGCAAGTAAGACAGTCCCTATCCTCACAAAGTTTCTATTCGGAAACCTGTAATGGGAAACCTATAAAGGAAGGCTGAAAAGGGCTGGGAAGTACGGTATTTCTTTATTGACAAGATAAGGTGAAAAGTCACCTACCAGTGATGGAGGCTGCAAGGTGATGAGGGTGGGAGAAGAGCATAATAGATAACTGGAAAACAGACAGCACATTAAGAAGATGGTCAAGGTGGGGTGGCTAGGTGGCACAATGTATAGAGCACCAGCCCTGGAGTCAGGAGGACCTGAGTTCAAATTTGGCCTCAGACACTTAACACTCACTAGCCATGTGACCTTGGACAAGTCACTTAACCCCAGTTGCCCTACCTTCCCCCCACTTAAAAAAAAAAAAGATGGCCAATCACTGGCACAGAAGCCTGGGCAAAATAAGGCTAAAAATTACCTATCAGAGTAACTGATCCAGGGATAAAGTCCAGGGTAGGGGTTGGCAGGGGGTTTAGAGGTAAGACTGGAGATGAGAATGATGACTGCAGTACAGGCAGTATGGATAAGGAGACAACCTGGAAATGAAGAGGAGACCTGGAAGGAATCTCGGAGATCATCTAATCCAACTCCCTCATTTTACAGATGAGGAAACTGAGGCCGAGAGAATAAGTCATTTGCCCAAGGTCATGCAGACAGTTCATAGCAGAGCTGGGAATAGAAGTCAAATCCTCTGACTACAAATCCAGCGCTCTCTTTTATACCATAATTTACTAAAAGATCCTTAAGACAAAGTTTATTCCATTTTTGTTTCTGTATCACCAGCAGCATAGTATCTTGCACATAGTAGACACTTAATAAATATTAGTTGAATTGGAATAGAAAATGAGACAAGATCTGGGTCTGGGGGTCTGTGTCACATTTTTGTATATAATGCACTATATTAGAAAGAGTAGTGGACTCCCAGTGCTTCCAATAACTCTTTGTGTGACCTCTCTGGACCTCAGTTTGCTCATCTACAAAATGAATGGGTTGAGTCAAATAATCTCTAAAATCCCTTCCAACCTAAAAAAAATATCTTGGATTCTTTGATCACCACACATAGTGCTGACATTTAACAAACTTTTTTTTTATTTAAGATCCTTTCACTTAGCTCCACAGTCAAGGGACTTTCCACAAGATTCCCCTCATTTTACTTCTTTCTGTCCAGATGACTCAAGCCTCAGACTTGCTACAATCTAGAAGTAATGGAATAATGAGAAATAGCCTGAGGTTGGAATCAGAGAGACCTGGGATCCAACTGCAGCTTTGATGTGTACTATGGGACACTGGATAAGCTGAAGAGGTAGCAAGCAGAGAGAACACTGGCTTTGGATTCACAAGACCTGGGTTCAGATCCTCTTGGGTGACTGTGGCCAAGTCATTTAGCTACGCTGAGCCCTAGTTTCCTTTTCTGTGAAATGGGAGGAGACAGGGTTGGATTCAAAGGTCTCCAAGATCCCTTTCAGCTCAAAATCTACAATACTAAGGTCTTACAATTCACTTCCATGTTACAAGCCTCATTATCCCTATCTGTTGCATAATCTATCTTACATGTGTGAGTTGTGTAGCATGTGGACACCAAAGGTGGATGAGCAGCCTGGAGAGGGCTCAGCAAACTCTCACACCAGAGGTGCTAGTCCTCCCTGAATACCACAAAAGTTTTTTAAAAAATGTATTTTACTGCTGTTGGTAGCCATCGTAGTATGCCTTCCTTGGAATCAGAACACCTTCCCCTCTCCATGGAATACTTAAGCACCTATGACAGTGGCTTGTTACTAATGCTATTGAAAAGTCAAGAGTAACCCTCCACAAATACAGATTATGACCTCTCTTTCCCTAATAGTTGGTCTCCATAAACTGCTGGGGCCAAAAAAATCCTTCTCTCTTCTACCAACCTAGCAATGAACCTCTTTGAACTGAAGCCTAATCTCATACTGAAGAAGACCACTTATCAGGGAGACTAAATGTAGTGCTTTTTCTATCTCTATATGACCTGCCAGGCCTTTTGGTCCACTGGCTCAGGCCTCAGAAAGCCAGGTTCCCTTCCACTCCAAGATGAGGTCTGAGGCGAGTAACTGGCAGAGGTATAAAGCTCTAAGAGCTGTATAAATCTGAACATTCATATTATCATCCAGCCTTGTGGCCTTGGCCAATGCAACAAATATGTAATTGTTTCCTTCGCACACAGAGCACTTTGTTCAACTTTGGGAAAACAATATGCTACAGGTCTTGTCCTCAGGGTGCTTATAATTAAATGGGGAAAGGATAAGTGTACAAATAAATAAGGGACAGCTATGTGGTACAGTGACTAGAGTTCTGGGCTTGGAAGCAGGAAGACTTATCTTCATGAATTCAAATTTGACCTCAGACACTTACTAGCTATCTGACCCTGGGTAAGTCACTTAACCCTCTTTGCCTCAGTCTCTTTATCTGTAAATGAGCTGGAAAAGGAAATGGCAAACCACACCAGTATCTTTGCCATGAAAATACCAGATGGAGTCAGAGTCAGACATGACTGAAAGAATTGAACAAACATCTAAATATCTCATTCAAGGGAGAGAAGAATGAGTATGAAAGGAAATTCCAAAGTGCTTTAGAAAATTTGAAGAAGGAATAGTTTTTTTTTTTTATTTTTATCTGGGTATGGAGGGGCAGTCCAAGAAGACTTCATAGAGGATTTGACAGTTGCTTTGGAGCCTTAAAAAAGGGAAGAGAACAGATGGAGATGAGGTAAAATGTGATGGATCAAGGTGAACCAGCTCAGAGAGCCAATTGTTAAACTTTCTACGTGAGCATTTATACCTCAGAAATCAACAAATGATACAAATCAGGCTCTTATTTATATTTTTTATTATTCAGACTTTAAAAAATGACAGAAAATGTTATTAATGCAGATTAAACTTTAAAGTATATCATGTATACCTTTTTCCCAGAGAGCCGTTTATTAAACATTTACCAGCATACCATTGAAGGAGAATCTATTTCAGGTATGGGGAACAGTGTGAGCAAAGATATGGACATAGGAAAGGTCAGAATAGAAACAGAAGAGGGTGAGTAGCATCATTTGGCTGAAAATAGAGGTTATGTGAAGGGTCATATTAGATATGTAGGAAATCCTTGAATGCCACAGTGAGGAGGTTATATTTCATTCCACTGACAATGAGAAGTTGCCTCTCTGGGACTTGGTTTCCTTCTCTGTAAAATTAGAGTTTAATTAAATCATCTTTAAGCACTCTATTTTATGTTCCACATGTTAATATTGCCCTAGAACTACGGTCCGATGATAACCTTAGACAACAAACACCCTGCCCAAACTTCACTTCCCCTCATCTCAAAAGAAGAAACAAAAATCACCCAGATAGTAAAGAGAAACACCAGAATTCAAACCCAGGTCTTTGAATCCAAATCTAGTATTCTTTCTGCTATATCACTCACACTTCTATTATTTCCTAAATGGCTATGAAATACCTAAAAAGGCTCCTCTTCTCCCTTCCAGGATCTAGAAAATGAAGGGGGAAAGTCTTCAATATACCCAGGTACAAAATGGGATGATATCAGATCCTGGATAAAAGTGACTGAGCCTCAATGGGAACTTTTCTAGGTTTCTGGAGAGAGTTAACCAAGGAGAGTGGGCAAGACAAAAGGCTGAGCCATCACTCCCTCTGGTGGACATTTTATAGGCCAAGGTGGGGTGGGGAGGTATGCAGTTTACAAGATATTTTAGAAGACAATTTAGATCTTTACTTCAAACACAATTCTTTCAGAAGCTCCAAAAGCAAAATTTCATTAAAAATGCATTAACACAGAGTACATGTGCATGTGTTGAAGGGAAACTATGTGGTTAATAGGATAGAGTACTGGACCTGGAGTCAAAAAGACCCAAGTTCAAATCCAGACTCAGACACTTACTAGCTATGTACTACACAAGTACTTAAATTCTGTCTGCTTCAATTTCCTTATCTGTAAAATGGAATAGTAATAGCACCTATCTCTCAACTGTCTCAGAGTTGTATTGAGGATCAAATGAAATAAAATTTTGTAAAGCATTTTGCAAACTTTAAAGTGCTAATTGTTATTATTATTCGAAGATATAAGAATAAATGCACAGAGCTATTTCTTTTACAATTCCTTAATATTTAGTCACATCATCTATCTGTCACTTGAGTAACCCATAGCAAATCACAAATGTTCTGGACCTCAGTTTTCTTACCTGGAATACCCCTTCTAGCTCAAAATCCTAGTTTTCTTGTCTCTCACTCCAGGGATTTTCTTAGCCTGCCATTGGCATGTATAGGCTGAAAAATGTTATAGTTTTGAGTTCATAGATTAAGAGCCACAGGGAATCTTAGAAGCCATCTAGTTCAATACCCTCATTACATAGGTGAGGAAATTGAAGCCCAGAGAGGTTATTTGATTTTCCCAAGGTCATACAAGTGGTAGATGACAAAAACAGAATAGAGTTTTATGGACTCTATCTAAATGTATTATAGTTTATCCAGTACAGGGTAACAACACTGTAAGTACTGTTGTTGTTGTTCATCCTTTGTTCTTGAAGAAGAACAATGACATCATAGGGTGATACTTAACTTGCATGTAACTTGAATTTAAGTGAAGCAGGGATGTGCAAAGTTATCAGCTTCACTTTCTCCTCCGGAGTTATCAGCAAGACACAGGTCAAGACAATTGGTGATGGCCCCAGATGCAGTGGGTGACCTTAACCTTTCAAAGCTAAGATCTTGCCCAGGTCTCATTTTGTCTGAGGTAACACCCATTTAGTAATTAAAGGCTAGGTGGGAATTGAGGCAAAAGATGGCCTAGTTTGCCTTCACAAAAGAATTAGTCTGGAGTTTCACACTGTAACATTCACTCTGAAGACTACCTGTGTAATTTTCTATACTCTGAAAAACTCAGAGGAACATGTATATTTTTTTAATCACAAATTTGTTCAAACCCTCAAAACCATCAAGATGGTGACTTCCAGAAAGGAAATATTTCAGGTGCAAATCATAAGAAAAAGCTCTATGGCATTGTTTGGACAGAACACTGGCATGTCAAATTGATGGATGGTGCTTTCCAAACTAAGGAAAAATGAATAGAGGACACTGGGAAATAAGAATCAGTAATATCCATTTCCCTCTTGATTCAGCCATCAACTAACTCGTGATGTTAGACAAATCACTTAACCAAATTGTGTCCATTTTTCTTAAGTTAGTAAATGAAAAGTGTTTAGATAACGTTGGATTTTTAAAATGTGAAAGGACCCCTTTCACAGGTATTATTGATGCCATACTTAGCTCAGGCTAGAAACTGCCCCAGCAACATGTAAACAATGAACAAAACTGCCCTTGGATGATACTGGTCAGACTCTATCTTGAATATTCTTTTCAGTTCTAGGTGCTACATTTTAGGAAGAGCACTAAGAAGTTGGAAAACATCCAAGGGCCTTGAGACCATGTAATAAGAGGAATTGGAGTTGGAGTTGGAGAAATGGGAACCATTTGGCCTGTAGAAGAGAAGCTTTAGGGACTATATACTTGATATCATTTTTTACATAAAAGGCTGTCTTGATGGAAGAGAGATTGGGTTAGTTCATCTTAGTCCCAGAGAGCTAAACTAAGAGCTATGAGTGAAGGCAGCAGAAGCAGATTTTGGCTCAATAGAAAGAAAAATCTGACAATTAGAGTTATCAAAAGATTGAATTGACTTCATTGGGAAGCTGTGAGTTCCCTCTCAATCAATCAACAAGTATTCATTAAAGGGCTGTGCTAAGTCCTTGGGATGCAAAGAAAAATCAAAAACAGACCCTGAAAAATGTGCTTGGGTAATGTACTTTGGTGGAGCCTTTTTGGAAAGCAATTTGCAGTTATGCCCCAAAAGCCATTAAACTTTGGTTATCCTTTGACCCAGTAGTGTCACTACCAGGCATACCCAAAGCATTCAAAGAAAGAGGAAAAGTCTCTATATTTACAGTAGCTCTTTTTATAGTAACCAGAAAATGGAAATTAAGCAGGTGTCCACTAACTGAGAAAGAGCTGAGTAAATTATCATATGTGATCATAAGAAATGATAAATTAGAGAGTTTCAGAGAAACCTGGGAACACTTGCATGAACCAGTGCCAAGTGAAATGGGCAGAACCAGGAAAACAATTAATATAATAACAACCACATTGTAAAGATAAAAACTTAGAAAGACATAAGGACTCTGGAATCAATACAGTGACCAGCTATGCTGAAGATTGCTATCTACCTCCTGATAGAAGGTGATGACTCAAAATACAGAACGAGACATACATTTCGGACATAGCCACTGGATGAATTTGTTTCGATTGGCTATGCATATTTGTCACAAATTTTCTTTTTTCAGTTGGGGTCATGGGGGAGGGGTGAAAGGAAGAAAATATAAATGTTCATTAATTTAAAAAAAAAGAAAGAAAAGTTTAAGAGAAAAAAAGGCCTTTCCCTCAAAGAGCTTACATTCTAATGGCACTTACATTCAAACACAGGTCACATAACTGCTTGTTAGGAAATTTTTAGAGGGGATCTCTGGAAGGGTACAGTTTGGCCTAGATAGCCTCTGCAGTCCCTTCCATCTTTTCTAATATCTGATTTCCATGGCTACTTAGTTCCACAAAACAGGAATCTCTTCTATTTCTGCCAACACATACAGTGGGCATTCAGCAGATGTGTGTTAAATTGAATCTGATAAGCTAAAGTATGAACCCCCTCTACAGCATCCCTAGAAAGTTATCACCAAGCCTTTACTTGAATATTTCCAGTGATGGAGAACTCATAAAACTGCTTTTCCTCTTGCTTGCCAGCTTCAGTTATTAGCAAACTCTTCATTACACAGATCCAGAATCTGCTTCTAAGTAGCAACTGTTCCTTCCTAGACTGAACATTAAGATAGGTTCTAAAGATGTGGATTTGTGTGGGAAGCCCAGGGGATGCTAGGAATGGTTTGGAAACAAAGTCATGGAGACACAGGAGAATTAACCTCCAGATGATTTGGTCTGTGGTTTTCTACCACACTAACCAAAATGTAGAATTTAAAAGCCCAGGGTACCCCAACAACTCACTGAAGATTGTTACATATCCACTACTGGAAATAGAAAACGCCTTTTTTGAAATAAATTTAAAAGGGCAAGTATATAAATTACTGTATTTGCACTGTGTAGAAGGGATTGTTTTCTTTGTAATTCTCTGCATCCCCACATCATTGTTTGCCATTCTCTGCCTTCCTGGCCTGGAGCCAGCAAGACTCCAGGAAGAGCAGGCTAATGCAGTTCATTTGGGGCATGAGCTAGTCAAAGGCCCCATGTTACATTAGAACATAATGATGCCTACCACAAGCAGAGGCATTGTTAGAGAGAGCAAGAGCAGACCTTATATTAATAACTCATGCTCCTCAGCTCTGCACCTTTGGATTCCAGAAAGAGACTTGTATGCCAAGAACCCTGGGTTGCAAAAGAGCATTGAAAATGAATATCTGGTTAGCTTTACGTGGGGTGCAGGGCTGGTAGATAATGAAAAGCCATGCTCAAAAGCTCAATGCCCTGTGCATAATATTATCCTAGAAGCAGAGAATTTAGAGTCAATCACCTAGCTCAACACCCTCATTTTACAGAAGAAGAAACTGAGGCCCAGGATGGCTTAATAACTTACCCAAAGTCACCCAAGTAGTTATAAAGTCTAGGTTTAAAGTGTTCTGACTCCAGAATTCCAGGACTCTTGTAAGGTATTAGCTTATACAGTAGTTACTTATCTGCTGACATCAATTTATTGACATGAAAGCAATTACATAAACCAAAGGGAATGAAGGAAATACTATACCAGCTACACATCTCTAGAAAACAACTGTATTTTGTATATACAGCCAGAAAGGTTATATTTTACATTCTTTCATTTGACACCTAAGGACACTAAGGCCTAAAGAAAAATGACCTAAGGTACAACCATTAGTTAGTGGCAAAGCTGGGATGAGAATCCAGTTCTCTTGATTCCTAGTGCTGCATTCTTTCCATAATGCTATACTGCCTTTTCCCCCCTTTTATCAACTGATATCTTTTGTTTTCATATGATCTTTATATGTGTGTGTGTGTGTATGTGTGTATCCCTACCCCTCCCCTGCTCAGTCATCTTTTATAACAAAGACGTCCAACAGTGGTTCTACAACCATACCCCCATCACTACTCCATAAGTGAGGAAGATTCGTTCCATGTCTTTTCAAGAACCAAGCTTGATCAGGGTGGCTAGGTGGCACAGTGAATAGAGCACTGGCCCAGGAGTCAGGAGGACCTGGGTTCGGATATGGCCTCAGACATGTAACTAAAAAAAAAAAAACAAAAACTAGCCACATGACCTTGGGCAAGCCACTTAACCCCAATTGCCCTCCAAAAAGCAAAAAAAAAAAAAAAAAAGAACCAAGTTTGGTTATTATAATTATACAGTGTTCACTTTGAGTTTGTTGTTGCATTTTGTTTTCCTGATTCTACTTGCTTCACTTTGCATCAGCTCGCCTTCCCATGCCTCCCTATATTCTTCATGCTCGTCATTTCTCGTGACTCAGAAATATTCCATCACATCCATAACACAGTTTCTTGAGTCACACCCCAATCAGCACATCCTGTTTTTCTGCTGTACTTTCCCCCAACAGTCCTAACTTCAGCCCTCTTGGGTGTGCCATAGTCACCATGCCCTCAGCTCTACTCTGTCTTCTTGTTTCTACTGGGTACTGTCAGAAACAGACTGATGGCCACTAAAGTAATCCTCTGCTTACTATCATCTGGGCCTTTCTAAGCAGGTTCTTAGCACCAGTTTAATGTCAGAAGCATTGGTGGTCATATGCAAGCAGGCAGCTGGTTATTGTTTTTCAGCTGTGTCTGACTATTCATGATCCCATTTGAGGTTTTCTTGGAAAGGATGCTGGAGTGGCTTGTCATTTCTTTCTCTAGCTCATTTTACAGATGAGGAACTGAGGCAAGTAGCATTAAGTGACTTGTCCAGGGTCACACAAAACCAAGTGTCTGAGGACAGATTTGAACTCATGAAAATAAGAATTTTTTATTCCAAGTCCAGTACTCTATCAACTGTGCCACTAGTTGCTAGTCAGCTAAGATATCTTATTAATTCAATAGATGTGCACCATCATAATTACTGAAATTTTCAGAAAAATAAAATAAAATGAGACAAAAAGACATTGGGTAAACAGTTATTTTTAAAAATCTAGATTAAAAATTATATTAAAAATTATAGCAGTTGACTTCTATGCTCCATCCAGCCATAAGATTTTATGTTGAGATGATCTACTGCTGAGACTGAAAAGAATAATCATAGTGAGTTAGATAATCCAGCAGTACAACCTGGTAGACCCACTTAAATGAAGGTCATGTGACTTAACTGGAGACACCTAAGGTTAGAAACATGTAATGAGAAGCAGAGATAACAAGGGAAAGGCCATAACCCCTTTCCACTAAGGTAACAGGTTACACCCAAAAATGGGACAGGAAAAGACAGAGAATGCATGACACCAAAGATGCCCAAAGCCTCAGGTACAATGGAGGAAGAAGTTCATGATGGTCCTTTGAGAGGCTGTTCCTTGGTCTTCCTATTCCTCTTAGTTTTGTTGGGTGGCACCATGTTCTCATGCATCAGGAAAGCTCAAGGATGCTGAAGAAGGCCAAGGTTATCATGTGGAGGTTCAAGTTCTCATTTCAGACACATCTCATTGTTTTCCCACCTTCAATGTCACAGGTATCAGAGACTCAATCAGTGAAGTTGCATGAGAAATATAAATGGCTAGTGTAACACAAAGCCCATTAGTATGGAACTCTCTCTTCATTGGAGAAGATCAATGCCATACCCCTGTATGAGAGGTAGAGCAGAGTTGGTGACAATAGGAGAGAATAGAGATTCGTTCTTCTTAAAGATCAAGAGTATCTTCAGGCTCTCCACTCTCTTCAGGCTTCAGGCTTTGGGCACTTCTGATTTCCAGCTTCAAGAGAGAAGATGGAAAATGCAACCTCTCTCTGAGTTACCAAAGGAAAAGACTCTGGAAAGAAGCCAATATAAAAGGAGCTGGCAGACTCTATCATACTCTTATCCCATCTTGTTACACTGGAGACTTAGAGGAACTTCCCTTTGAGTCACATTTAGGATGAACTCTCTCTCTCTCCCTCCCCCCCACCCTCTCACTCTCCTCTTCTCTCTCTCTCTCCGTCTCGCTCTCTCTCTCTCTCTCTCTCTCCCTCTCTCTCTCCCTCTCCCTCTTTCCCTCTCTCTGTCTCTCTCTCCTCTCTCTGTCTCTCTCACTCTCTCTTTCTCTCTCTCTGTCTTTGTCTGTCTCTCTGTTAAACTGAGTTACCTCATTCCCAATGAGAGAGCTCCTTCACTCTGTGTTGTCTGATTGATCCCTTTCCCCTATTAATGAGACTGCTATCAGAAGTTAACTTGAATCTGAAAACATCATCCCCATTATTAATAATATTTAAAGGAGCAGATAAATATAATTCTCTCTGAGGAGAGCAGAGTGGCCAAACCTCTGTCACAACTTCCTTCCTCTTTTCCTGGCAGTTAATAAAGTCTCCGTTGAAGAAAGGTAGGAGAAGAAACTAGAAATATCTATTCTACCTGACAATGAAATACACAATTTCCTGCCTCAAGCTACATGTGGAGGAAAGCCTCCAAAACACCAGCATAGAAGGGTCACCTGGGATTCTGGGAAACAGGACAGTGACTAAGACACAACATATCTTAAGAAAGACTAGGCCTAAAAATCAGAGGGTTTTCTGGATTATAAAATATGATCTTCATTCTAATGTTCTAGATTCTAAGCCTACTTACAACTATAACATTTTATGTTCTATATTTTAAAACTCCCAACTCTGGAGCAGGCAGGGGCAGCCGCACACACAGCCAGAGATTTAGATCCATCCCAGAGAGCAATGAGGATCTTGGATATTCAGAAGTCTTACATGATGGATATAGACAACAAAGAAACTGAACTTAACTGACAAGATAAGGAAGATGTTGAAGAAATGGAGGAAGAAGAAACTGGTGAAGACGAAAACAGCAAAGCTCGTCAGTTGACTATTCAAATGATGCAAAATCCTCAGATTCTTGCAGCTCTTCAAGAAAGATTGGATGGTTTAGTGGGAATACGTTGAAAGCTTGCCAGAAGTAGTTAAGCAATATGTGAATGCCCTCAAAAATCTTCAGGTGAAATGTGCACAGATAGAAGCCAGGTTCTATGAGGAGGTTCATGCTCTTGAAAGAAAGTATGCTGTTCTTTACCAGCCACTTTTTGATAAGAGAAATGAAATCATCAGTGCAATTTATGAACCTACAGGGGAAGAAGGTGAATGGAAACCAGATGATGATGAAGAGATTTCAGAGGAAATGAAAGAGAAAGCTAAGCTTGAAGAGGAGATAAAAGATGAATAAAAAGAAGACCCTAAAGGAATTCCTGAATTTTATTGACTTGCTCAGTAATATGGTTCAGGAACATGATGAACCTTTTCTGAAGCACTTGAAAGATATTAAAATGAAGTTCTCAGATGCTGGCCAACCTATGAGTTTTACATTAGAATTTCATTTTGAACCCAATGAAAATTTCACAAATAAGGTCTTGACAAAGACATATGATATGGGGTCAGAGCCAGATGATTCTGATCCCTTCTCCTTTGATGGACTAGAAATCATGAGTTGCACAGGGTGTGAGGTAGATTGGGAAAAGGGGGCAATGTCCCTTTGAAACTATTAAGAAGAAACAGAAACACAAGAGACGTGGGATCATTCAAACTGTGATAAAAACAGTTTCCAATAATTCTTTCTTCAATTTCTTTTCTCCTCCTGAAGTTCCTGAGAGTGGAGACCTAGATGATGATGCAGAAGCTGTCCCTGTAGCAGACTTCAAAATTGTTCACTTTTTACATGAGCATGTCGTCCCAAGATCAGTATTACACTTCACAGGAGAAGCTACTGAAGATGAAGAAGAAGATAATGGAGGAGAAGGAGGAGAAGAAGAAGAAGAATGAGGAGGAGGAGGAGAAAGAAGGAGAAAGGAGGAGGAGGAGGAGGAAGAGGAGGAGGAGGAGGAGGAGGAGGAGGAGGAGGAGGAGGAGGAGGAGGAGGAGGAGGAGGGAGGAGGAGGAGGAGGAGGGAGAAGGAGAAGGAAGGAGAAGGAAGGAGAGGAGAAGGAGAAGAAGAAGAAGAAGAAGAAGAAGAAGAAGAAGAAGAAGAAGAAGAAGAAGAAGGAAGAAGAAGAAGAAGAAGAAGAAGAAGAAGAAGAAGAAGAAAGAAGAAGAAGAAGAAGAAGAAGAAGAAGAAGAAGAAGAAGAAGAAGAAGAAGAAGAAGAAGAAGAAGAAGAAGAAGAAGAAGAAGAAGAAGAAGAAGAAGAAGAAGAAGAAGAAGAAGAAGAAGAAGAAGAAGAAGAAGAAGAAGAAGAAGAAGAAGAAGAAGAAGAAGAAGAAGAAGAAGAAGAAGAGGCTGATGATGAGAGAAGCTGATGAGGAAAATGATCCAGAATATGATCCAAAGAAAGATCAGCAGAGTATAAGCAGCAGTGAGCAGTGTGTGCTGTGGCTGGGAGCATTACTGCACTGTCCCAGCCTGAACACAATTAGTAGTTACTTCAAGCCTTATGTAATGTATTTTCTTGGTAGAATCAAGTAAACAATTTTTGTTAAAAAAAAAAGGAAAAAATGAACATTTAAGAACCAGTTCAAACTATAGGTTCATTCTACCTAGCATTTTAATAGTATAATTTCTGCCCGATATGTAGAATGCTGTGAATCCCCTAACACACATCCATTGCTACATAGTTTGGTTCTTGTGAAGTCTTTTGTCATGTAGCTATTGGATTGTAGCTGTGAAAAATTATCCAAACTGTTATTTGAGACCAATATTGGTTTAGAAAAAAGAAATCCTTCTGAAGAACCAACCAAAGTATTTTTTCAGCCCAGTAGTTGAATGGGTTTAAATCAGGTTACACTAGCTGTGCCGTCATTATTTTGTTAGAGAAATGCAGTGACTTGTATTAACTAGCAGACAAAGCATTTTGAAATTTGATTTGAAAAGAGACTAGTACACGGTTAAGAATTTCCAGTAAGACCACAGCTAATGTTCATTAACTGTCTGCTTGTTTATGGATTTTTGTGTTTTAATGTGAAATAGTGATCTACAAAGGAACTCAGTCATCCTATTAAGGTTATTGTTTACCACTGCTGTGTGAATAAAACCTAGTATTTTCAGAAGTTAGCGTCCTCTTCTACTTTTGTAACTGTGTCCAAACAAAAGCATCTTTCCTTTTCTTAGTGGTATTGTGGTATACCTTCATTGAAAATGATCACTTATGGACTGGACTTATTTTTCCCAGCGGCGCTTGCTTGGTTTATCCCCTTTAGCGTGTCCTGGCTGCTCCTTCTCGGGCCCAGATTCCTTTATGAACACTTTGGGCTTCACTTACCTTCCAGTCTCACTGAGCAGATTCAGTGCAGGGCTATGGAGGTTCTGGCTGTGGAAGAAGCCTTCATTTTTATTCCCCAGGACAGGAGCTTCTGGGCCTCAGGTGGCAGGCAAGACAGATTCCCACATCCTTCTTCCTCTGGACGAAACTGACTTGGAAGAGCAGTTTGTGAAAGGACACGGGCCTGGCAACCAACAAAACAAACAATTGTGTGGTGCTGAAGCACATCCCCTCCGGCATCGTGGTCAAGTGTCATCAGACAAGATCAGTTGATCAAAATCGAAAGCTGGCAAGAGAGATTCTGCAAGGCAAAGTGGATGTCTTCTACAGAGGAGAAGACAGTCACATCCACCAGGTCAAAAGGGAGGCAGAAAAGAAGAAGAAAGAGAGGAAAAAAAAAGGCAAGAGAGACCCTGGAGAAGAAGAGGCTGTTAAAGGAGCTAATGTTAAAGGAATCAAGGCCTGAGGCCCCACTTCCCCGAGAGGAGTGATGCCTCAGGTGGGGAGGGGAGCGCCCTCCCAGCTGTTCCCAATACACATCTGTGGACAAGCTGCCCAGTCAGTGGTCCCTCATCATGAGCTGGGAAAAGTGGAGGAGTTGCCAGTTACCTCCAGGCTGTTAAGAGAATGAGGAGGAGGAGGAATGACAAGGAGAGAGTCTGAAATGTCACTTACCCCTCTCTTAGCTAACAAAGGACAAGCAGGAGGGAAAGTCATAACACCTTGTCAAAGTACCTTCTCAGACCCCAAAGGTGTGTGGCTGCCCAGTCTACACTAATGAGGTTCTGGCCTCAGGACCCCTGAGCTCACAGCCTCACTCTTCATTCTTTCTTCTCACCCCACATGGATTATCCACTAAGAGTCATCTTATAATTGTGTTTTAGGCAAGGTTAGTGGCTTGGCTGGTTAGTGCACAAAGGGAGGCAGAGAAGGAGAGAATGACCTCCGAGAGTCCCCCCTGCTGAGATGAATCATAGACTGGATGTTAAGTTTAGATCTATAACCAAAATCAGTTCAGCTCAACAATCTATTAAAACTTGTGGTTTCACTCAACAATTTGACCATTCTGTATATGGAAATGTCCTCTCTTTTTGGCATTAGGGTCATAAGAATATTTTGAATAATCATTCATTATAACTTTCAGAAGTTATACCATAGTTGATTTCTTACTGTAACAGCTAAATGTTAATGTTTTTCTTAAGACTCACCACTTTCATCACCTCACACCTAAATCAGCAAAGATGGTAAAAGAAGGAAGAACTCACCATTAGCAGGGTTGTGGGAAAACAAGGCACAACAGTTCACAGCGGGTGGGGCTGTGATTTGGTCCAATCATTTTGAAAAATAATTTGGAATTATGCAAGAAATTTTTACAAAATTATTCCTATCACCCTTTAACCCAGCCATCCCACTACTGAATGTATGTACACCCCCAAGGAAGCTACAGTAGCCAGCCTTTTATCCAGACAAAAACCATGTGTACAAAAATACTCATAGCAGTACTACCTGTAACAGAAAAAAAATAGAATCAAAATGTGCCTCATAATCGGGGAACGACCAAATCATGGTATCGGAATATAATAGAATACTATCATGCCATAAGGAACAGATATGAAGAATGTGGAAATACTTGTAGAAAGTGAGGCAGGGGAAAGAAAGCAGTGACAGAAATGGAAACTCTGAGTAGCACAAGACTTAAGGGCAAGTGGAAATAAACATTCCTGCCCAGCCCCCTCCCAAACCTGAAAACCTAGGCTGTGTCAAAAACGGGCATTATGGGTACTAATTTATGACTAGTCTAATGGTAAACTCAAGTACAAGGCTGGTGTCCCTCTTAGGCTGTTTAACTTCAGAATTAGCTTGAGTTCGGTGTCAAAACAAAATCAGTAAGATTTTCAAAACTTACCACCTGCCAATGAAGGTTGTTAGAAGGGCTTCTCCATTCTGCTCCTACCCATGCTTTTCAGTATATATGATGCCCCCTGCTTCCAGGCCAGTCCTACTATACTTAGGGAATAATAGTTATGAGAAACTGCCTCTTTGCCTACTGTCCTTCCTACCAAACTGACCCCAGCTCCCATTTTGTAACATTTAGGTCATTTGCTAAGTCTGTTTCCACCTCTGCCCAAAAGGCTTTGGAAGCTGGATCATGCTATATCACCACATTCCTCAGTGTCCCTGGTTCAAGTGAGCTCTGATCCCTTGACCTGGGCCCTGCTACCCAGCAGTCTGTCATTTTATCCAACACCTCCAAAATGAAAGCAAACCTCCATACATTTTGATACAAATTGTTAATGAAAATAAGCTTTATTACATCAAGTAATAAATACATACAAAGATGCACGTAAAAAAAATGATCACTTATACCACTTTGCAAGTTCTTTTGTTGCTATTTAAAAAATAAATTACCAAGCAGAATTTAGTCCTCATGAGATAATGTCTTAATCTGACACATTTTGAAGTTGATCTTGATAGTTGTAACTTATGGACATTATTTGGGAGAAGAGGTTGGACTTTAAAAAGCAGTCCTACATCTACCAATATATATGTGAATGAAGAACCAATGGACAATATTTTAAATAATAATAACCCTTTAAAGATCATTATTCTAGGGGATGGCTAGGTAGCACAGTGAATAGAGCACTGGCCCTGGAGTCAGGAGGACCTGAGTTCAAATCCGGCCTCAGACACTTAACACTTACTAGCTGTGTGACCTTGGGCAAGTCACTTAATCCCAATTGCCCTCCAAAAGCAAAAAAAAAGGAAAAAAAAGATCATTATTGTTAAAGTTAAAATTAAAGTCTTGGGGTTGGAGCTAGGGGGAATTCTATTCCAATTCTCATTGCTTAATATGTGAGTATATTATTTACTCATACCTCTAATCTATCCATATATTTAAGTGGGTAGTATTGCTTACTTACATACCTCACAAGAGTATTGAAGGCTTATTAAGTTACATTATATAAAATTTGTGCTTGGTCATTAAGAGGTCAGAAATAAAAAAAAAACCCTCCCTACTCTATGTCCTATTCCATTCAATTTGGTAAATATTTATTAAGCACCTACTATTTACAAAGCACTGAGGTAGGAACACAAAAGAGAAGGAAAACAGCCCTGATCACGAGAAGCTTCTACAGAGGGATATATTATTTATGTGAAGATAGTAAAATCAAGGTAATTTTAAAAGGCAATTAAGGGGCTCAGAGAAGGTTTCATTGAAGAGGTGACATTGAGATAAGCTTTAGGAAAAGGCTTAGAGGATTCTAAGAAACAGAGGAGTGTATTCCAAGGATGAGGGATAGTTTGTGTGACTGGACTGCACAATGGTGAGAGAGGAGATGCTGAGGTTAAATCTGGGAAAGAGATATGTAGAGCATAATATAGCTATGTTCTAACACACCAATGTCTAAAGGCCCTTATTTTATCATTCTCTATCCTATGTTCCAAGGTTCCTTCTCACTCTAACATTCTATGACTTTTTCTATTCTGAATTTAATGAACCCTAAGGAGCATCTCTAGTTTGTTAGATACTTTAGATTAAGCCTTCCTATTTAATAATCAATAGGCAATTGCCAATGTTCATCCTCTACTTGGAAAGCCCTATACTGGGTGCTGTGGATGATTCAGAAAAGTACAAGACATTTTTTCTGCCTTCATGGACCTTCACAATGCAGTTGGGGTAACAATTATATTGTTCTAACATTACTAAATGTGTCCAAATTGCACATATCTCTTTTTACCTATACCTCACAGTAAAGTGGTCAGCTAGGTAGATAGAGTACCAGGCATGGAGTCAGGAAGACTCAGTCACTTAATAGCTATGTGACCCTATACAAGTCACTTAGCCTTCCTTGCCTCAGTTTCCTCATCTGTAAAATAACTTGGAGAAAGAAATGGCAAACCACTCCAGGATCTTTGCTAAGAAAGCCCAAAATGCAGTCACCAAGAGTCAGACACAATTGAAACAAATGAACAACAAAACAATAAAAAGTTCACTTTAACTCAAATCAGTTTGCAAGTGCTGAACACCTACATTAAGGAGGTATCTTACATGTCTACAGTGCTTTAAGATATGCAAAGAGATTTACCCATAAGAACCTTGCAGTATAGATAGGGTGCACATCACTATCTCCATTTTGCATATGAAGAAACAGAGGTTCATGGGTAAAGTGATTTGCCCATAATCACAAAGCTAAAGCTAGTATCTGTTAGAACCCAAGTGTCTAACTCCATAACCAACAATCTCTCTACTCTACCCCAAGACTTTAAGACAAATTGTCATTGGTGTGCTGGCAAATGTTTAATAGTGTTCCCTGAGAGGGAGGGGGAATGTACCTATGATATACTTTAAGTTTAAAAGTTTAACCTATTGGGGCAGCTAGGTGGCACAGTGAAAAGAGCACAGGCCCTGGAATCAGGAGGAACTGAGTTCAAATCAGGCCTCAGACACTTAACACAAAACTAGCCATGTGACCTTGGGCAACTCACTTAACCCCAATTGCCCTACCTTCCCCTCTCCAAAAAAAAAAAAAAAGTTTAACCTATCATTAACATTTCTCCATCACTTTCTTAAACTTAGAAAATCAGCAAAACAATAAATCAAATCCTGATTTGTGTTGTTTACCAATCTCTGAGACATAAATGCTCACATTGAATATTTAATAATTAGCTTTCAAGAGCCCCTATAGCTGACTCCACAATTGCTGCATGTTACATCATCAATAACCAAGCACTTATCAAGTAAGCTTACTATGTTCCAGCCACTATACTAAGCACTGGAGGTAAAAAATGGACAATCCCTGTTCTTAAAGAGCTTACATTTATGGTAGACAGCATGCACATATATACAACATAAACATATACAGAATAAATTCAGAATAAGTATGATGTAATGAAATACAAATCTGTTAGGAAGAAAGGCACAAGTAGTTGGTAGGGAAGGGAGAACAGGAAAGGTTTCATGTAGAAAATGTGATACTTGAGCTGTCTCTTGAAGGAAGTGAGGAATTCCATGAGGTAGAGATGAAGGAGAGATGGAATTCCAGGCATGGGGAATGGCCAAGTGCAAAGGCAGGCTACAGAAACTAAAATTCTGTTTGAGAAACAGAGACAAGGCCAGTTTGGCTAGATTGTAGAGTGTAAAAATGACAGTAATGTATAGAAGGGTGGGAAGAGTTTTAAAAGTCAAAGATAGATTTTATGTTATATCCTAGAGGGAAGAAGAAACCATGGGAGTGTACTAAGTAAGGAAGTGACATGGTCAGATGAGCACATAAGGAGAATCATTTTGGCATCAGTGTGTAGGAAGAACTGGAGTGGGGAAGGACTTGAATCAGGGAGACAAATTAGGAGATCATTGCAATAGGTAAGACATCCAGGTGAGAGGGGATGAAGGCCTGAACTGAAATGATGGCTGTGTGTGGAGAGAAAAGGGGTCAGATGAAAGAGATGTCATGGAGATTGAGCCGATATTTGGCAACTTATTGGATATAGGGGGTAAAGGGAGAGTGAGGAGCCAAGGATAATGTCAAGAATAGTGGTATTCTTGTCAAAATTGGGGAAATTTGGAAGCAGGATGACTTAGGGGAGGAAAATAATAAGTTTTGTTTTGAATGTGTTGAGTTTGAGAGGTTTCCAGGACATACAGTTTCAAATATTCAGTAGGTACTTGGTGATGTAGAGGTGGAGCCCAGGAAAGACTGCCTATACAGACCTGTGAGTCACCTGCATAGAGATTATAATTAAATCTATAGGAGTTAAAGAGGTCATCAAATGAGAATGTAAAGAGAAAAAAGAAAGGATCTCAGGACATAGCACTGGCTTCCACCCACAGTTACAGAGGTATGATATTGAGGTTGAGCCAGGAAAGTATACTAAGATAGAGCAGTCAGACAAGTAAGAGGAAAATATGGTTTTTGAGGAAAACAGGGAATAGCGTCATGAAAATCCAGGGGAGGGAGAAGGATCTAGGAAAGAAGGGTGGTCAACAGAATCAAATACAGCAGATAACATGAGAAGACTGAAGACAGAAAAGACTGTCATACTAGGCAATTAAAAAGTTGTTGGTAACTTTGGAGAGAACATTTCAGTTGTTTGATGAGATTAGAAGCCATATTACAGAGGATTGGGGAATATGTAAAAAAAAAAAAAAGAGGAAGTAGAGGCAATAAATATAGATCATTTTACCAGGATTGGGCTAAGAAAAAGAGGAGAAATATGGGATCTTAGTTGAAGGAAAATAGGGTCTGACATATATCCCCAGAGTTATACTGGGGTACCAATAAGTATTCATTTTTTGCTACTATATAATTTTTAAGATTGTCTATTCCACTGTAACGTCCTTCTCAGATGTGATATCATGACATGGAAGTGGCTTTGAGCTCTTGAAAGAGACATCAGTAGAGCACAGGTGCAAATAAGCTGTTGAGACTAATAGAAAGAGCCCTGAATTTGGAGTTAGAAGAGCAGGGTTCAAATATCTGCTATGCTACTTAACTTTATGGGTGTTCATGAGCAAGTTATTTACTTTTCTGAGTATCAGTTCCTTTACATAACAAAAGAGGGTTGAACCAAGAGAAGTCTGTTACCTTTTAATTCCTATAATCCTATCAATATAAGCCTAGCCTTGGCACTTTGCTAAGGGTAAAAAGGATCCATGAGAAGAGAGGAAAAGCAGGGACCTGGAGGTATTGTGAAATTCAAGAAGTACCAACACAAGAAGAAAGAGAGGGCAAACAGGTAAAACGAGAAAGAGGATCAATTTTGTTTGTAGATTTTAGAGCTAGAAGACACCTTAAAAGACAGAATGGTAGAAGTGGAGCACAGAGGTCACCTAGCTCAGTCCCTTTATTTTAACAGATAAGAAAACTGAGGTCCAGAAAAATTTAATGACTTACCCAATCTGTCAATTAGTATTTATTAAGCACCTACTATATGCAGGTACAATGCTTAGTGCAGAGAATACAAAAAAGGTTTAAAAAAAAAGGGGTGGGGAGACAATATGCAAACAGCTATATGATAACAAGATATGTACAGGATAAATTGGGAGGTGCCTCGGAGGGAAGACACTATATTAAAGGAGATTGGGAGAGGTTTCTTGCAGAAGTTGAGACTTCAGCTGAGACTTAAAGAAATCCAAGGAAACTAGGAGACAGGGATGAGAAGGGAGATCATTCTAACCATGAGGGACAGCCAGTGTCTAGTCCAAGGAACAGCAAGGAAGCCAGTGGAACTGGACTACAGCAATCAAAGCCACACAGTTGGTGAGCAACAATATCATGATTTGAACACACGTCCTGTAACTCAAAAACAAACCCACTGCCCTTTCCCTTGCACCATTGCTGCTCCTTTATTCCTAACTCTGCCTCATGGGGTGTTGGGCAACCCACTTGAACTCCCTATGCATCCATTTCCTTATTTATAAAATGATGACCTTGGACTAGGTGAAAACTGAAATTCCTCCTAGCTCTAAAGTAATGTTGATTCAATGATCTCTATTCTACCAAAACTACATTTGGCTCACCTGTCACATCCAGTATACTAGGAATTATCTAGAATATCAATCTACACTGCTCAGGTTTATGATCTCATGGTGGTCAAAGCTTTATACAAGGCAATAAACCCTGTGGGTTTGCCATAGAATTTAATAATGTTTGAACAGGGGAAATAGACTATTTGCTGATACATCTGAAATAACCATTTGATAATCTGTTATATCCCTACCTAAATCTGCCTAAGGATTCATAAAACCTTTAGTAATGAGTGATCTCTGACTGATAATATCCACCCCCTCTGTCACATTGCTTTCTAGGAACTTGTCTACAGGTCTCATGCAGATTGCTTTCTTTCTCTTATTTAATCTAGAGTCACTTTTATTTCTTTATCTGAGACTCTTTATAATCTGTAACTAGGTCACCCATTCTTTTTCCTCACAATAGTATTGGACCTGGAAGCCAGCCAGTAGACCTAGGTTTCAGAACTGACTCTGCTATTGACTAGTTGCATAACCTTGAATAAGACACTTTATATCTCTGGGCCTCGGTTTCCTCATCTCTAAAAGGGGAGGAGTGGAAGTATAGTATCTCTGTGACTACTTTCAGATCTGAGTTTATATTTCTATGTTTCACACATGGAAAGAAAGAAGCCCATTATAGTGACAGCACAGGATTTATAGGATATACATTTAGAGCCTGAAAGGGCCTTAGAGGCCATCTAATCCAATCCCCTCATTTTTATAAATGAGGAAACTAAGACGCAGAGAGGTTAAGGGACTTGGCTAGAGTCACACAGCTAGTAGCGTCTGAGACAGGATTTGAACTTGGGTCATCCTGCCTTCAAATCCAGCTCCTGATTTACCTAGATGCTAAAGGTAGGGGCCCTGGGTTCCAGTTCTGGCTCACTTCATTTTTCTAGGTGTCAGTTTTAACATCTATCAAATGGAGATAACAGTCTATGCTTTCTTTAAGGATCAGATAAATTTTAAAGTGATGATTAAGTTCTTTGGGAAGCTAAAGTGTCACCTAAAATTAGGTAGGATCACATGGAACAGTTTGTTAGGTGAAAAACTCCTACCTGAGATCAGTTGTGTTTATTGTACCCATTGGACCTCTGTCAGGCATCATTTCCTTTCCCTCACTCTGAATTGGCCTTATAATTGCAGAGTGGATTATTGCAGGCCTTAGCTGGAGAATGAACTCTTAAGCTATTTAACTAAACCAACGCCTTCATTCAACAAATAAGAAACCTGAGGTCTAGAGGTAGATTAGCCAGGTGGGCAGTGGGTAGAGTGCCCAACCTGGAAGATCTGGGTTCCAATCTGACCTGAGATACTCACTAGCTGTGTGACCCTGGACAAGTCACTTAATCATGATTGCCTCAATTTCCTCATCTGTAAAATTAACTGGAAAAGGAAATGGCGAACCACTGCAGTATCTCTGCCAAGAAAAGTTCATATGGGGTCACAAACAATTGGACACGACTGAAACAACAGAACAACAAAAAAAGACAGAGCAGGTTGGCCAGGGTCAAATAGAAACAAAGCCATAACTAAACAAGCTCCGGGAAGGAAGGAAGTACGATGCTGAGGAAAGAGCTACAGACTTTGAGTCAGAGGATCTGGCTTCAAATTCTGTCGTCACCTGTGAGGAAGGAAAGAAATAAGCATTTATGAATGTCCCAGGCACTTTACAAATATCCCCTCATTTATCCTCATAGCAACCCTGGGAGGTGGGTGCTATTACTACAGTAGAGAATACTGGGGCAATCAGCATGGTGACCTGCTCAGGGTCACTGGCTACTGAGTCCCCGAGTCTCAGCTACTCATGGATTCAGACTCCAGGCCGAGGACTCCCTCCACTGCCACCATCCATGCCTCTGGGACATCTTAAGCAAGTTGCTTAACTTCTCTGTAAGGTATTATGAAAGATTTAGACTGGAAACTTGGCGACCTGCTGACTTTTCAATTGCCTCTAACAGATGTAGTTTATCGAGCAAATGTGAATTCATTCTTGATCAGCCTCTCTTCAAAAAAAGACCTAAGGGGGGCTATGTGACCTGGGCAAGTCACTTAAGGTCATATATGGTCTCTGGTGCCAAGATGGTGGAATGAGGAAGGGAACCCCTGCAGCCCTCCCAAATTCCCCTCTCAACAAATTCCCCTCCAAATAACTCCAAGCAAATAATAAAAGTCCCTATGAGGTCTTCTCTCTTCATTCTTCTTCCTTCCTCATGCAGGGTCCCAGTCCCAGACCTCCAGGAGGTCCAGTGTTCCACCCCCTTGTAACTGTTCTCATCTACCTCTAGCACCTTCTCTGTATATGTCTCTATTCTCTGCCTTCCCATTCCAGAATCCAGGAGGATGTTTAGACTATCAAAGGACTATGGAGAGACTGTAATGAACACACACACACACACACACACACACACACACACACACACACGCACACACACATGCACACACACTAATTTTATAGGTAAGAAAATTCAATCCCCCCTTAGGTCCTTTTTCAATGAACTACTGCCAAACAAGAGCCTCCATTCTTCCTACACTCCTGCAGATATTATTTTGGTAACTCTCTATAGGGCTGTACACTCAACCCTGTTATATTTTATCTTCCCCTTGTGTGGGGCAGTAAAGACCCTTGCCCAAATTAAACTCAGAGGTTTCTTAAGGTAGAAAGTAAAACAGAGTTTATGATCTCCCGAGAAAAGGCGTCCCCAATCTGACAAAGGGCCAGAAGGGAGAAGCCCCCTACAGAAGCCAAAGGCATACTTATAAATCCCTGATGTGGGAATTCCACACCCTCTCCACTGTCCCACCTTACCATTGGTTGGTAAGGATAGCTCACAGTCTTCTTATTAATACCAACCAATCAGCACAAAGCAATCTCAATCCACTACCATAATTATTACTGAGGCTCTAATTCTGTTAGATAACATACATAATACATGAGGTCCACTAAGCAAGCACAGCAACAACCTCAGAATACTGAACCCCCTTCAGTCCAACCTAGATGTGTCCTTATCTTGGCCTGAGTGTCCCAAGGCCGCTGTCTGCTTTCTGATTGGTCAAATCCACCTGCTGCTGCCAGCTCCTTTCTTTCTACATTATTTCATTTTTACTATTATCTAGGAGTTCTCTGGGGACTGGAACCCAACTTCTTCCCAAAGCTACTGTCTGGTACTTTTTATCAGTAGCCCTGTTTTAGTAATTTTTGCAGTTCTGTAGAAACTTAACCCTTTGCTACCTTTCACACTACCATTCCTTTCCACAAACTAAAACCGTTTCTAATTTGTTCTCAATAGTTAATCCAATAAACTGTATTAATACTTAATAGCTTTTACATTACCTTGAAATACACGACTCCCATATACATGGGGAAACGATACTGAACTTAGTTACAAAGTATAAAGAAGAAACAAGAATGTAATAGGATATTCAAAATGGGGAAACAACTGCAAATCATCCCTCACACCCTGAAGCATCCTAATAGCATAGAGGTAACTCCAGGCTCTTAATGACTGTTCTCAGAGCACAAGCTCTAGCAGGTCCCATCAAACTGGGAAGACTTTTAATTCAGACCTATTAGTAGCCAGTCTCTGGGTGGAGATAGACATCCCTAGAAGGCTGGCCACCAGATGATCCCACCTAGAGAAGAGAATCCCTAGAATCTGGCCACTAAGTGACAGCTTTTTTCAGCAACATCAGCTCATGACACAGTCTTGCAAAGCATAGAAGATTTTCAATATGTGTCAAGGGAAGAAGCATATGAGTGAAATCACAGATCCTTGAAGTCATAGATGTAAGTAAATCTAATTCCATTCATTTTGGCCATTCTAGCCCTTGAGTATAAGTTGAAAAGTGATTCATGATCAGATAGTGTTAGCTATAGTGTTAGCAGATAGTGTTAGCTATCCTTCTCAGCTTTGTGTCCTCTCTTCATTGCAGTTCAGTCATGTCTGATTGTTTGTGACCCCATGGACTGAGCAAAGATGCTGGAGTGGCTTGCCGTTTCCTTCACCAGCTCATTTTACAGATGAGGAAACTGAGACACTCAGGCTTAAGTGACTTGTCCAAAGTCACACAGCTAGTATGTGCCTGAGGCCACATTTGAACTCATGAAGATGTCTTTCTGATTCTAAGCCCAGTTCTCTGTCCACTTCTCCACCTAGTCGCAGGTAGCTGTCCTCCCCTTATTTCATTTTAAATGTGCTAACATAAACCAAAAAGTAACAAACAGTAAACATTTTCAAGAGAAAATGGGTATCCTCAGAGATCTATAATGATACACAGTGTCTATCTCTTTGGTCTTGGGAGTGACTGAACACTACTACCTTGGAATAGGAGAGGATTCTCTATGTATTTCCAGTAAAACAGCTTTGTGATAATCACTTGGTTTTAATCACTTTTGTGAGCTTCAGCAGGCATATTCTGTTTGCCCATCAGAAAAGTTAGTTCCTAGAAATAATTGAAAAACTTTTAAATGCTGCACAAACGGTCTTTGTTTTTGTTTTCAAAGTTGATAGTAGTGCTGCTTTTTAAATCCTGCTTCTGCCACTGACTTGCTGTGCAACCTTAGGCAGGTCATTTCCCTTCTCTGGAACTCAGTAAAAAGAAGGAGTTGGGACTTCCAGTGCCTAGATGGTAGAGTGAGAAAGGAAACCCCTGGAGCCCTCTCAAATTCCTCCCTCCTCCCAAATAACTTTAAAACTGCCTCAGAACTGATCTAGGAGCAAGGAAGTAGCTTATCAGCTGGCAGAAAAGGTCTGTCTCACTTGGGTGGGAGGGGAGTAAGGTCCCAGAAAAGCAGCAGCCAGGCTCACAGCAGGGGGCCTGCAGCAAGGTTCCAAGACATGGGGCAATCCACCAATAAGGCCCTGCCCTCCTGCAAGCCAGCAACCCCCTAGTCAAGTAAGCAGTCCAGTGTGTCAAGACCCTACCCCAGTAACTCCACCCCCAGCACAGACCACTAGCAAGGCCTTCATCCCCACTGGTAAGGCCATTGCTGACCAGGCTCACAGTGGGGAAGACCAGCAACAAGATCTGCTCCCCGTCAAGGGTCAGTCAGCAAAAAGAATCTGTTTCCCAGCACCTCTGGGACAGACCAGTAGCTAAACCCCACAGCCAGGATAGGCCAACAGAGAGGCCCCACTCCCACCCCCATACAAGCCAGAAGGGAAGCTTATCCTCCACTGTAAGCAAGCAGATAGGCCCTGAAGCCCAGTGAAAGCCAAGCCCTGAGCCCTAGCACAAAAAACTTGGGCCAATGCAGAACCAGAGTCCAACTCTCACATGAAAACACCAAGTCACAAATTAGGCAGAAAAAAGTGATCTAAAAAACAAACAACAAAAAAGAACTTGACTGTGGAAAATTACTATGGTGACTATGGAGGACCAACACACAAACAGAAGAGGACAACAGTGTCAAAATGGCCACATGTGAAGCTTCAAAAACCAAAAGTTTTTGGTCACAGGCCCAAAAAGAACTCCAGGAAGAGCTTAAAAGGAAGTTTTTTAAGCAAATTAGAGACGTAGAAGAAAAATTGGGGAAAGTAATGAGAATAATATGAGAGAATCATAGGGAGAAGTTAACAACACAGAAAAAGACTTACAAAAATTCACTGAAGAAAATAATTCCCTAAAAAATAGAATTGGCCAAATAGAAAATGTAGTACAGAAGCTCACTGAAGAAAATAATTCCTTAAAAATTAGAATTGAGCAAGTAGAAACTACAATAAAATAAAATCAAGAAAGATGCTTATTATCACCTCTATTATTCAATATTGTACTAGAAATACTAGCTATAGCTATAATAGAAGAAAAAATTGAAGGAATTAAAATAGGGAATGAAGAAATAAAATTATCTCTCTTTGCAGAGGACATGATGTTATACTTAGAGAATGCTAGAGAATCAACTAAAAAGCTACTTGAAATAATTAACAACTTTAGCAAAGTTGCAGGATACAAAATAAACCCACATGAATCATCAGCATTTCTATATATTACCAACAAAATCCAGCAGCAAGAGATAGAAAGAAAAAGTCCATTTAAAATAACTGTAGACAATATTGAATAATTGGGACTCTATCTACCAAAACAAACCCAGAAACTATATGAACACAACTACAATTATCCCTTCCATATTGCAACTTTTCCCATCAGGGTTTCAATATATTGTGGGTCAGCATAAGAAAGCAAATGGTAATTTTGGGGGAGCTTTGCAGAAGCCAAAACAACACATAAAAGTCAGCAGATGACACAGAAAAACCTTAGAAACTCAGAAATACATAAAATATATGTATATATATATATGATATTGTATAATATCAACGTTTTATCTTTTAATACAATAATAATTCAAATTTCTTCTCTGATACAAAGGGAAGACCAAAAAATTTTACATGGATTTTCCAGATCACAGAGGCACCATATCTTTAACCTCAGTAGAGTGGAAATGATAATTGTACAAAACACTTTTCACACAAAAAAAGTCAAATCTCAACAATTTTAAAAAATATCAATTGTTCATGGATAGACTGAGCCAATATAATAAAAATGACAATTCTACCTAAATTAATTATGCCAATCAGATTATGAAAAATTATTTTATAGAGCTAGAAAAAATAATAGCAGGAAAATTCATTAAATAGAGAAAAAGGAGGGTGAGAGAGGAGCACTGTATGAAATTTACTTTCATTGGTTTGGAGTCAAAGGAAGAATAACAAACTCTGATAAGTATAAAAATTTATTGTGTCCTATAGGCAGTAGGAGGGTAAGGGTGGATAAAAGGTGGGAAGGGATTAGAGGGGACAGAAATAGTAAGGGGAGAACGTAGGTAAAGAAGGGGGTCACTGGGTGGGAACACTGAGGGAGGTGGTAGTCAAAAGGGAAACCCTTAAGGAGAGGAAGGGAGAGGCAAGAAACAAAAACATAAGCAGGGGAGGGAATAGGATGGAGGGGAAGAGACAGATAGTCATCATTACTGTGAATGTGAATGGGATGAACTGTCCCATAAAACAGAGGTGGGTAGCACAATGGATTAAAAACCATAATCCTACAATATACTATATACAAGAAACACATTTGAAACAAAGGGATACCCACAGGGTAAAGGTAAAAGGCTGGAGTAGAATATATTATGCCTCAGCTAAAGTAAAAAAAGCAGGGGTAGCAATCCTTATTTCAAATAAAGCAAAAATAGATCTAATTAAAAGAGATAAGGAAGGAAACTACATCCTGCTAAAAGGCACCATTGAGAACGAAGCCATATCATTACTTAACATATATGCACCAAGTGGTATAGCATCCAAATTCCTAGAGGAGAAGTTAAAGGAATTAGAGGAAGAAATAGATAGCAAAACTATATTAGTGGGGGATCTTAATCTCCCCCTCTCTGAACTTGATAAATCTAACCTCAAAATAAACAAGAAAGAAGTTAAGGAGGTGAATAGAATTTTAGAGAGGCTAGATATGATAGATCTCTGGAGAAAACCGAATGGGTATAAAAAGGAATATACTTTCTTCTCAGTGGTTCATGGTACATACTCAAAAATAGACCATGTACTAGGGCATAAAAACCTCACAATTCAGTGCAGAAAGGCAGAAATATTAAATGCATCATTCTCAGATCATGATGCAATAAAAATTACATGCAATAAAAGGCCATGGAAAGATAGACTAAAAACTAATTGGAAATTAAACAATTTAATCCTAAAGAATGAGTGGGTCAAACAAAAATTATAGAAACAATCAGTAATTTCATTCAAGAGAATGATAATAATGAGACAACATACCAAAATTTGTGGGATGCACTAAAGGCAGTTCTTAGGGGAAGTTTTATATCCCTGAGTGCATACATAAATAAATTAGAGAAAAGGGAGGTCAATGAATTGGGCATGCAATTGAAAAAGCTAGAAAAAGAACAAATTGAAAATCCCCAATTAAATACTAAATTAGAAATACTGAAAACCACAGGAGAGATTAATAAAATTGAAATTAAGAAAACTATTGAATTAATTTAAATAAAACTAAGAGCTGGTTTTATGAAAAAAAAATAAATTTGATAGACCCTTAGTCAATATGATAAAAAAAAGAAAGAAGAAAACCAAATTATGAGTATCAAAAATGAAAAGGATGAATCTACCTCCAATGAAGAGGAAATAAAAACAATAATTAGGAATTATTTTCCCAATTGTATGCACATAAATTTGACAATATTAGTGAAATGGAAGAATATTTTCAAAAATACAAGTTGCCCAGATTAACTGAAGAAAAAGTAAATTACTTAAATAACCCCATCTCAGAAAAAGAAATCAAATAAGCCATCAAACTCCCTAGGAAAAAAATCTCCAGGGCCAGATGTATTACTAGCGAATAATATCAAACATTTAAAGAACAATTGATTCCAATACTCTACAAACCATTTGGAAAAATTAGTGAAGAAAGAGTTCTACCAAATTCTTTCTATGACACAAATATGGTACTGATACCTAAATCAGGAAGAGATAAAACAGAAAGAATATTATACACCAATTTCCCTCATGAATATAGAGGCAAAAATTTTAAATAAAATATTAGCTAAAAGACTACAGCAACTTATCACAAGAATAATACACTTTGATCAGATAGGATTTATTCCAGGAATGCAAGGATGGTTTAATATTAGGAAAACCATCAGTATAATTGATCATATCAACAATAAAACCAGCAGAAATCACATGATTATCTCAATAGATGCAGAAAAGGCTCCTGACAAAATCCAACATCCATTCCTATTAAAAACACTAGAAATTATAGGAATAAATGGAGCCTTCCTTAAAATAATAGGTAGCATCTATTTAAAACCATCAGCAAGTATTATATGCAATGGGGATAAGATAGAAGCATTTCCAATAAGATCAGAAGTGAAATAAGGGTGTCCACTATCACCCCTCCCATTCAATCTGGTACTAGAAATGTTAGCAGTAGCAATTAGAGAAGAAAAAGAAATCAAAGGAATCAAATTAGGCAAAGAAGTAACCAAGCTATCACTCTTTGCAGATGATATGATGATATACTTAGAGAATCCTAGAGAATCAAGTAAAAAACTACTTGAGACAATAAATAAATTTGGCAGAGTTGCAGGATATAAAATAAACCCACATAAATCCTCGGCATTCCTGTGTATCTCTAACATAATTCAACAGCAAGTGATAGAAAGAGAAATCCCATTTAAAGTTACTGTAGACATTCTAAAATATTTGGGAATCTACCTGCCAAAACAAACCCAGGGTATATATCATCACAACTACAAAACACTTCTCACATAAATAATGTCAGATCTAACTAATAGGAAAAATATCAACTGCTCGTGGCTGGGTCGAGCTAATATAATAAAAATGACAATTTTACCCAAACTAAATTATATATTTAGTGCCATACCAATCAATTTACAAAAAAAAAAAAAAACTATTTTATAGAGCTAGAAAAAATAGTAACAAAATTTATTTGGAAGAACAAACAGTCCAGAATATCAAGGGAATTAATGGAAAGAAATGCTAGGGAAGGTGGAATAGCTATACCAGATTTTAATCTGTATTATAAAGCAGCAGTCATCAAAACTACTTGGTGCTGGCTAAGGAATAGAGTAGTGGATCAATGGAATAGATTGGGCACATGAGATTCAGCAATCAATGAGTATAGTAATCTATTGTTTGATAAACCCAAAGACCCCAGTTTTGGGGATAAGAACGCACTATTTGACAAATACTGCTGGGAAAACTGGAATACAGTATGGCAGAAACTGGGCATAGAGCATTATCTAACACCATATACCAAAATCAAGTCTAAATGGGTGTGTGATCTAGGCATAAAGGATGATACTGTAAGCAATCTCAGAAAGCAAGGAATAGTTTACCTGTCAGATTTGTGGAGAGGAAAAGACATTAAGACCAAACAAGAATTAGACAACATTATAAAATGCAAAATGGATAATTTTGATTACATTAAATTGAAAAGCTTCTATACAAACAAAGCCAATGTAACCAAGATTAAGAGGAAGGTGGGAAATTGGGAAAGAATTTTTACAACCTATGTCTCTGATAAAGGACTCATTTCTAAAATATACAGAAAATTGAGTCAAATCTACAAGAATACAAGTCTTTCTCCAACTGATAAATGGTCAAAAGATATGAACAGGCAGTTTTCAGAGAAAGAAATTAAAGAAATCTATAAGCATATGAAGAAATACTCTAAATCACTATTGATTAGAGAAATACAAATCAAAACAACTCTGAGGTACCACATCTCACCAGTCAGATTGGCTAAGATGACAAAACAGGAAAATGACAAATGCTGGAGAGGATGTAGGCAAATTAGAACACTAATGCATTGCTGGTAGAGTTGTGAACTGATCCAACCATTCTGGAGAGCAATCTGGACTTATGCCCAAAGGGCTATAAATAATGTCATACCCTTTGACCCAGCAATACCACTTCTAGGGTTAATCCCAAAGAGATCATAGAAGTGAGAGAAAGACCCATATGTACAAAAATATTTATAGCAGCTCTTTTTGTGGTGGCAAAGAATTGGAAATTAAGGGGGTGCCCATCAAGTGGGGAATGGCTGAACAAGTTGTGGTATATGCATGTAATGGAATATAAGAAACGAGGAGCAGATGGACTTCATATTTACTTGCAGAGGCTTGTACAAACTGATGCTGAGTGAGAAAAGCAGAACCAGGAGAAATTTGTACATAATCACAGACACAACATATGTGTGATGACCAACTATGACAGACTGGACTCTTCTTAGCAATGCAGTGATATAAGTCAATTCCAAAAGACTCATGATGGAGAGAGATGTCTATATCCAGAGAAAGAATTAGAAAGAACTGAGTTTGAACCCTGATTGAAGCAAACTACTTGATCTTTCTCTTTTTCTTGTTTGGTTTTATTTCCTCTTTACCATTTTTCATTCCATCTAGTACAATCCGCCTTTGTAATCTGACTAACGTCTAATGTGAAAGTATTTGCAGATCCTATACTGGATTGTATACTGTCATGGCGGGGGAAGAAGGGGGAGGGGAGGGAGCGAAAGAAAATTTGAAACTCAAGGAATTATGGAATTGAATCTTGTAAACTAAAAGTAAACAAATAAATTAATAAAGACCAAAACAAAAAGAAATTAAGTGGTGGATCAATGGATGTATCAACAATGCAGTATTCACAATGCCTACAGTAACTATAAAATATGTTGATATGGTTAATAATTACAAAATGTAACAGGTTCTCTACATGGGGGACATAGCTAGAACATTTATTCAAATACCAGAAAACTGAGTCCCAAAACCAGAAAGTCAAAGCCAGCATAGTAGCCACAGAGTTGGCACACATAGTTAATGCAGCAAGCACCCACATTCTCAAGCCTTCAAAACAAAACAGGCTACCTCAGGCAAAGATCTTCCTCTCCTCATTCATAATAACTGCTCAGCCTCCACACAGCTTGCTCCTAGCAGCTCTGGCCCAATGAAGTTCCTGACTCCAGCAGTCTTTAGCAAGAGTCCTTAGCAGAAGTTCTGGCTGGCTCAAAAAAGAAAGTTCTCACAGCCACCACCACTGCTTCCAGTTGCTGTGCTGGCTCCAGCCTGGCTCCTCCCCAGCTCCAGCTCCTTCCTGTCCCACCCCTTTCTACTTCATCAGCAAGCTCAAGGGGTATGGAAGATCTTCAAATCCCATTATCATTACAATGGAATATATTCAGTATGCATTACATTATAATATATGACCATAGTAATCTAATATATGTTAAACCCAAAGATCTAAGCTTTTGGAACAAAAACTCATTATTTGATGAAAACTGGTAGGAAAACTGGAAAATGGTACAGCAGAAACTAGGTGTAGATCAATATCTCACTCTGTATAACAAGATAAGGTCAAAATGGGTATATGATTTACATATAAAGTATGATACCATAAGCAAATTAGGAGATCATAGAATAGTTTATTTGTCACATCTATGGATAAAGGAAAAATTTAGGAACAAAAACATGTAGAAAGCATTATGAATGTAAAATAGATAATTTTAATAATATAAAATTTAAACATTTTTGCACAAATAAAACCAATGAAACCAAAATTAAAAGGAAAGTAGAAAACTTGGTGGGGAAGGGGGATTTTGCAACAAGTATCTCTGATAAAGGTCTCATTTCCCTAATATATAGAGAACTGAGTCAAATTTATAAGAATACAAGTCATTCCCCAATTGATATGAACAGGCAGTTTTCAGACAAAGAAACCAAAGCTATCTATAGTCACATTTTTAAAAATGCTCTAAATCATCATTAATTCGAGAAATTCAAATTAAACAACTCTGAGATACCACCTCACACTTATCAGATTGGCTAATGTGACAAAAAAAGGAAAATGATGGATGTTAGAAGGGATGTAGGAAAAGTGGAACACTGATGCACTGTGGGTGGAGCTGTGAACTGATCCAACCATTCTGGAGAGTTATAAAACTGTGCAAACCTTTTGATCCAGCAATACCACAACCAGATCTAAATTCCAAAGACATCAAAAGGGGTGGGGGAAGGACCTATGTGTACAAAAATATTTATAGCAGCTCTTTTTGTAGTGGCTAAGAATTAGACATCAAAAGGATGCCCATCAATTGTCTAAATTAGCTGTGGTATATGATTGTGATAGAATACTGTTGTGCTATAAGATATGATAAGCAGGATGTTTTCAGAAAAACCTGGAAAGACTTACATGACCCCATGCAAAGTGAAGTGAACAGAACCAGGAGAACATTATACACAGTAACAGCAATATTGTATGATGAATAACTGTGAATGACTTAGCTATTCTCAGCAATACAAGATCCAAGACAATCCCAAAGGGCTAAGGATGAAGCATACTGTCCACCTCCAGAGAAAGAACTAATATTGTTTGAATACAGACTGAAGGATGCTATTTTGTTACTTTCTTTTTCTTTTAATCAAGTCTACTTGTACAAAATGACTAATATGGAAGTGTTTTTACATGATTGTACATTAATAACCTATATCTGATTATTTACCATCTTGGGGAGAGGGGAGGAGGAGGGATAGATGAATAGAATTTGGAAATCAAAACATAAAAAACCAAATGCTAAAAATAAGTTTTAACATGTTATTGGGGGGAAAAACTGTATTAAATAAGGGGGGAAAGAAGAAGTCAGTCAAGTATTAAAGATCCCCTCCATTTAAGACACTCTACTTTGCTCTAACTCTCTATATCTAATCAAGTCAATACTCTTACTAAATAAATCCTAATATCTCCTTATTGCTGCCCAGGATCAAATAGAAAAGCATCTGTTTTTAGGACCCTTCATTACCTGTCCCCTTCCGAACTTTCTAGTCCTCTTATACCTTACTGCCTTCCACATATTCTATGACCCAAGTACACTAGCCTCCTTTCTACTCCTGTAACAAGACACTCCATCTTCTAACTCAATGCATTTTCACTGGCTGTCCTTCAAGCCTGGAAATCTCTCCTTCCTTATCTCTACCTTCTGGTTCCCTAGCTTCCTTCAAGGCTCAGTTAAAATCCCACTTTCTACAATAATTATTTCCCCTTGGGGGGCAGCTAGGTGGTGAAGTGAATAGAGCACCAGCCCTGGAGTCAGGAGGACCTGAGTTCAAATCCGACCTCAGACACTTAACACACACACACACACAACCTATTTGACCTTGGGCAAGTCACTTAGCCCCAATTGCCCCTCCAAAAAGCAATAATAACAATAATAATAATTCTTTCCCCTTTAATGCTAGTACCTTCCCTAAAATCACCTCTGTTGGTATTTAGTCATTTTCAGTTGTGCCTGACTCTTCTTGTCCCCATTTTGGGATTTTCTTGGCAAAGATATTAGAGTAGTTTGCCATTTCCTTCTCAGCTCATTCTTTTATAGACGAGGAACTGAGGCAAACAGGGTTAAGTGACTTGCCCAGGGTCACATAGCTAATAAGTGTATGAGTTCAGATTCCTGACTCCAAATCCAGTGCTCTATCCACTGCATCACCTAACTGCCCCAAATCACCTTGAATTGACCCTGTATATAACTTATGCATAATTTACAGGCTCTATCTTCCATTAAAATCTGAGCTTCAGAAGTAAAGGACTCTTTTTGCCCTTCACTGAATCACCAGAGCTTAGCATAGTGCCTGGCACTAGCAGTATTTAATGCTTGTTGGTTTAAGTTGTTGGCTTCCAAAGTCTCCTCTAGACCTAACGGCTTGTGTTCTAACATTAAACAAAATCCTTGCCAGCTCTAACACTCTACATTCCAAGTTGCCTTCCCAGTCCAAAATTCTAAGATTCTAAACAAATGGCCTACATGGACACCTGACCCATGTAAAATAATTCTTTTGGCCCTCCAAAAATGGAGTGTTCAATCTTCAGGTAATTCTTAAGCACCTAAAACATACTCAGCCTATATCCTGAGTACTAGGCACTATGAGTACAAAGGTCAGGTCTCTGCCTTCAAGGAATGTACAGTCAATTGGGGAAATAAGACCTACCAACACACATGGAAAGTTAACTAATAATGTAAGAAATGTCATGAGACAGTATGTAATTAATTTAAATTCTAGGACTTCAGAGTTGGGAGGCACCTCAGAGTTCATACAGTTCAAACCCCCTTCCTTATATAAGTCCCCTCTAAAACATCCCTGAAAAGTGGTCATCTTGTCACTGTTTGAACATCTCTGATGATGGGGAGATTGTTTTATCTTTACTTGGTTTAATAAGTGGTAAAGATTATGTGTACTATCAGCAGAGGAAAGAGCACTTCCTTTGGGCTGTCATGATAAGGAAAAACTTCCTGGTAGGGACAGGGTGATACTTTTGGGGGCACTAAAGGATGGAAAGGATTTAATAAGTTAGAGTTCAAGAGAAAAGGAAATTCACAGTGGAGGAAACAGCATGGAGGAATTCTCATGGAGGAATCAAGCTCAGAGAGAACAAATTAGAAAACAAAATCTGGAAAGGACACACCCAAACCAAGGACTGTAGCCATTAATTTCTGGGAGACAGCAGCAGACAGATGTGCTTAGGAGCAATAATGACAAATCTGGCTCAATTCAAGCCACACTGTGTTGCTTGAGAGGTACATGGTCTGCAAAGCATGTGAGGTTCTAGGCATTAATAAAGGGACAGATTCTACATATATTCTGTGTGCAGTGAGCTGGCCAGACTTGTTGGCAGCCTTTCTTCCCACAATCCTTTCTCCTAATCACTATAAGAACCACATTCTGAGGAGTCCCAGCCCTGCCCTTTGTTTCTTGGATGAAAAATGCCATAGCTTCATCACAACCTACAGAAAAATCATGGAATGACAGCTGGGGTTTCAGATCAAAGATAGGAGTCAAAGAGGACCAGATATTCCAAAGAAATACAAGGGCCCATTTTTAAGCAGTTTGTCTATTTGTAAAATCCCAGACAGACCATCTGAAAATTGCCAACTAGGGTTATATAAAATCAAGCAAAGGAAATCAGTATACTATCAACCATGAATGTGCTTGGGTCTGGCTCAAGGTCTATGGAACTGGAATTAGTATATATTGGATGGAGTACTGAACTTAGAGTAGAAAAGACCTGGGCTCAGATCCAGCCTCTAACACTGACTAGCTATATGGATATGGGCAAGTCATTTATCTTCTCTGAATCCCTGTTTCCTCAAGTATAAAATGGAGGTGACAGTTTCTATAGTACCTACCTCACAAGGTTGCTATAAAGATCAAATGAAATCATGCACGTAAAACACTTTGCAAACCCCAAAGAGCTTATACAGATGTCAGTTACCAATCTGATTATATAGCATCACAGAGCTGGAAGGAATGTTAGAACACCTTGTCAGAGCTGGAACACACCTTTTAGAGCCCATGATAGCAAGGAAGGAAGGAGCCTGAGAGATCACCTATTTCAACTATCTTATTTTATGGATGAGGGCAGTAGGAAGTAGCTGGAAATCATGAAACCTGGAAGACAAAAGGGGAGCTGAAAATCTGCTCCCTTCTAGTCAGCTCTCCTGCCCACCATTCCCAAAAGCCAGAGATTCTGCTGGCAGGAAGAATCTCATGTAAGTGAGCTTTTGGCCCGGTAGTCTTTGACATAGAGATGGAAGAAGTATCATAGTAAAATAGAGTACTAAAATGAGTGTCTAGAAACCTGGGTTCTCATCCTGTCTGTGCCACTAGTTTGTTGTGTTAGCTTTGGCAAAGCACTTTCCCCAGTCTAGGCCTCAGTTTCCTCCTTTGTCAAATGAAACTGCAATACCTTGGAGGACCTTGCAGCTCTCACATTCTATCATTTTCTAAAGTTGTCCTTTCTAAGCACGATTTGAGGTGGCTGAGAACTTAAATCTCTATTTCAGATCAGAACTAAACAGCATTTGGGATGGCACACAGCCCAACCTGTAATCCCTAATTGCCTGGCAAGCGTTCCTTCAGAACAAGCAACCACACAAAATTAGCAAATTCCATTATAAGAGGAGCTTATCTTTTTTTCAGAAGGAAGCCGAATCTTCCTCAGGCAGAGGGATGGGATTTATTGTTATTACCGTTAAACCAAAACATAAAAGAAGCAATAGTGTGAGATTGCTAGGTACCTTCACCACCACCACCCCCTTGCCCCCCAAGTCTGAGCTACTAGGGCATTATCAGAATTATACTATGGATTATTTTTAGCACCCCGTCTGAGGAATTTTAAGCATTCCTTTTCAGAGTACCATCTGGCATACCCCCAAGGAAGGAATTTTTAGGTACTGTGTCCTAGGAGGGCGTTTCACCTAAGCTACCAGTTTCCTGAGAAGATGAAGCACTAGAAGATACCTAGGCAGGGTAGTTAGCACTGTGGATAGAGCACTGGCCCTGGAGTCAGAAGAACCTGAATCCAAACCTGGCACTTACTAGCTGTGTGACCATGAGTAAATCACTTAACCCTGATTGCCTCATACATACACACACACACACACACACACACACACACACACACACACACCACATTAAAATGATGCCTAGTCCCTAAGAGACAGAGGCAAAGGATGGCCAATCCCATCCCCTTCCTTAAAGCCCTCAAAAATGGAAAGGAATCAATCCAGGCAGTCTCTTTGAGAGAAGAGGTGACTGTGATTGGCTGCCCTCAACCCCAGATAAGTCAGGGAGATGGCAGTAGGTTAGGGGTGGGGAAACTGTGGCCTCAAGGCCACATGTGGCCCTAGAGCATTCAAAGTCAAATTCATATGACCTCCATGACCTTGGGTAGGTAAGTCATTTCTCTCTGAGTCATGATTTCCTCATCTGTAAAATGCAAGAACTGGATTCTCCTGTCTCCAAAATATCTCCTGGAGAGTTTCTCTGTGTGTGGTCCTAAAATAATATCACTCATGAGCAGTACTATTCAGGAACATGCTCCCTTCTGTCAATGACCCTTTGGTTCTGACTACCCTGAGTTGGAAGCCAACTTCTGCTGAAGTTTCTCCCCAGCTCCTTTCTTGGTAAGCAGACTATCCAGAACCAAGCTTAACTGCAGGCATAGTCAGTGAGAGCCACTTTAAAAGGTTCCTGTGATCTAGAAAAGGAGGTCTTTTGGAAAAGCCTTTACTACTTACTGCAAACAATATATGATGGGGTGGCTAGGTGGTGCAGTGAATAGAGCACCAGCCCTGGTCAGAAGGACCTGCATTCAAATCCGGCCTCAGATACTTAACACTTACTAGTCATGTGACCTTGAGTAAGTCAGTTAACCCCAACTGTCCTGCCCTCCCCCTCCAAAAAGCAAAAAACAAAAAACAAAAACGGCTGCCTTGCTATTATCATTGCTATTTGTAATTCAGTAGTTTTTCAGTTGTGTCCGACTCTTCATGACCCCATTTGGGGTTTTCTTGGTAAAGCCACTGCAATGGTTTGCCATTTCCTTCTCTAGTGAATTTTACAGATGAGAGAACTGAGGCAAACAGGGTTAAGTGACTTGCCCAGGGTCACACAGTTAGTAAGTGTTTGAGACCAGATTTGAACTCAGGAAGATAAACCTTCCTAACTCCATGCCTAGCACTCTATGCATTGTGCCACATATCTTCACAGATTTATGAAGTGCATACTATGTGCTAGGTACCACAGATATGTGATGAAAATGTGTGATAAAATTTGTGATGAAAATTTGTAATGTATATGAGGGGAACCATAGAAATTAGATGTCCCTAAGGAGCATCTTAGGGAACAAATCACTTTAGAAAACCTCTTCCTATATAGAGTCCAGAGTTTGATGGTCATCAGTGATCAGGGTTGAGGGTGTCTACTTACCCAAGAAGTCTGAAGACCTTAGCATCAAGGTCACAACTCCTCTTAGACACTTCATTTCCTGTTCTGAGCCCTTTATTGGTCTTTGTTCTCTTCCCCAGGTTTAGGGACACTTCAGGCTTCCTTAGACTTCACATTCCTCTCTTCAATTTTGCTGGAAAGTAATTCTTACCCAACTTCCTCTCCAAGACTGATAGCTTTGTGATAGCAAATTGTGCCATCTTTTATCTCAATTCTTAGTTATTGAATAGGCATTACCTCAAACTGAGACCTGGGAAAGACCTTCATTTAGAAAGGCCAACATCACCCACTACATCCTGGGCCATTGCCAGTCATCTTGACTTTTGTCTTACCACTGGACTTCAATGACATTAGATGAGAAAGTGAGGCAGACTACTCTGCACAGCTCTGCCTCACTTAAATCCAAATCACTAGCAAATTAAGACATCCCCCTCATGATGCCATTTATCCTCTTTGAAAAACACAAACAAGAGGGGCATCTAGGTGGCGCAGTGAATAGAGCACCTGTTCCTTTATTAATCCCTGGAATCTGACATGCTTTGCAGACCATGTACCTCTCAAGAAACACAGTGTGGCTTGAATTGAGCCAGATTTCTCATTATTGCTCCTAAGCATGTCTGCTGCTGTCTTCCAGAAATTAATGGCTAGAGTCCTTGGATTGGGTATGTCCTTTCCAGATTTTGTTTTTTAATTTGTTCTCTCTCAGCTTGATTCCTCCATGAGAATTCCCCCATGCTGTTTCTTCCACTGTGGATTTCCTTTTCTCTTTAACCCTAATTTATTAAATCCTTTCCATCTTTTAGTGCCCCCAAAAGCATCACCCTACCCCTACCAGGAAGGAGGACCTGAGTTCAAATCTGGCCTCAGACACTTAACACAAAACTAGCTGTGTGATCTTAGGCAAGTCACTTAATCCCAATCGCCCTCCGGAAAGGAAAGGAAAGGAAAGGAAAGGAAACAGGCTTAGAAAGAACAAGTGATTTGCTCATGTCAGATGTGGTATTTGAAGTCACATCTCTCTTGTGTATATGATCTCCTCAACTACATTATGATCTACTTTCAGAGGCAGTACAATACAGTGTAAAATATGTTGGATTTGGAATCAGAGGGTTTGAGTTCAAATCCTGACTTTGCCATTTAGGTCCTATAGGACCATGGGTGTGTAACTTAATCTCCGTTGGACTTCAGTTTTGTCATCTGTAAAAATGAAGGGGTTGGGGTAGATCAGTTAGTTAATAAACATCTACTAAGTATCTATTATGTACCAGGCACTGTACTCAGTGCTGGGGATACCAAAAGAGACAAAAAATAGTCTTTGCCCTCAAGGATCTCACAGTCTAACAGGGAGGACAGCAAGTAACAAATATACACAGGACCCAATATCATAGGATAACTATTCCCGGTCTGACTATAGCTCATAGGACACTGCCAGTGTATTTCCTTTGATTCTAATAAGAAAGAGGACATAACAAAGATGTTGATTGAAATGGCATAGTGAGAAAAATAGCAAAAAACAATCTTCCACATAAACTTTGGGCATACTTTTCCACAGATGCATCTAGTATCATTGGGAAGAGTGGACACAATTAATTAACAAGGATTTATTAATTACCTATGTGTCAGCATCATTCTAGACACTGGAGACAAAAATACAAAGAATGAAATAATACCTCCTCATAAGGAGCTTATATTCTAAAGGGGAAGACAATAAGGACATGTATGTAGAACAAACATAAAGAGAATAAATAAATATGAATACAAAGTAGCTGAATATAAGGTATATATATACATACATACATATATATATACATATATATATATATATAATATAAGCTGAATATAAGAGGAGGGAACTAGCCACTGGAGATGCCCAACAGCAAAGGTTTCATGTAAAAAGATGGTATTTAAGTTGCATCTTGAAGGAAGAGTGGAATTCTATGATATAAAATTGGGAAGGTAGTGCATTCCAGGCATGGGAGATGGCCAGTAAAAAGGCAACGAGACCACTTTGGTTGCATTATAGAGCATATCATGGGGGTTAAGGTCCAAGAAGATGGAAAAAATAGATTGGAGCCAGTTGCAAAGGTCTTTATAAGCTAAATGGGACTCATAGAGGTGGTTTAAAGCTCACATTTATGCTTTTGGAAAACACATTGATATTAGCATGTAGGATAGGATAGTCTGGTGTGGGGAGAGATTTGAGGCTGGGAGACCAATGAGAAAGCTGTTGTAATAATATAGGTAAGAGATGATGAGGCCATGAACTAAGGTGTTACAGCTGCATGAAAGAAAGGGTCGGGATAGGAGAGACATTGTGTAGGTAAAAACATTTGTTAACTGCTTGGACATACTGGGTGAGGGAAAGTGAAGAGTTCAGAATGATGTTAAGGTTATGAACCTGGGGGATTGGAAAGATTGGTATGAAACAGGGAGGCCATTTTGCCCTGAAGGAGAACTAGGTGGAAAAATACTAACAGTGCCATGGGGTGAGCCCTGACTCAACAGTGAGAGGAGCTGGGGTCAAACTCCCCCTTTTACTACCTGTATGAATTTGGGCAAATTACTTAGCCTCCATAATCTTCAATTTCCTTATCTATACTATCAGGGAGTTAGACTATATGGTCTCTGAAATTTTTTCCACCTCTAGATCTGTGGCTCACTGATTCTACAGAAATTTCTCTTTTGTAATATTACCTCAAGGCCGTGAAATATCAGGACTTTGTAACAAGAAAGACATGACTTATCCTACTCCTAGGAAAAGTCAATAGGGCACAAAGGAAGCTAAACCCTAGTAAATAATAACTTAAAGAGAAAAACAGAAACTCAGAAAAGATGGATATGACTTACAGATAGGTTGTTAATGAAGTTAGCCAAATAATATAACTATTGTCTTCTATGTTCATACCTTATTCATACAAGACACTTAATGAATATTTGCTGGTTTAAATTTAATGTTTAAAAAAAAGAAAGAGGAGCAGCTAGGTGGCGCAGTGAGTAAGAGCGCCGGCCTTGGAGTTGGGATGACCCGAGATCGAATCCGGCCTCAGAAAATGAGCATCTACACACAAATAATGACTAGCCGTGTAACCTTGAGCAAGTTACTTAACCCCAATTGCTTAGAAAGAAAGAAAGAAAGAAAGAAAGAAAGAAAGAAAGAAAGAAAGAAAGAAAGAAAGAAAGAAAGAAAGAAGGAAAGAAAGAAAGAAAGATTGGTGTGCCTTTGACAGAAATAGGGAAAGATGTAAGAGGGATAGTGGGGGGGTGGGATGGGATGGATAATGAATTCTGTTTTGAGTAAGTTTAAGATGTGTCTAGGACATCCAGTGTGAAATGTGTAATAGGTAATTAGTAATGTAGCACCTAAACTCATGGGAAGTACTAGATCTGGCTACATATCTCTGGGAATAATTTACATAGAGATTACAATAAATCTTTGGGAACAAATGAAGTCATGAAGTGAGAGAATCTTGAGGTTGACTCACTGAGAGTATAATTTGGATGGTGAGCCAGCAAAGGGAACTGAGGAGTGGTTAGATAGATATAGTTGGTGAATCAGGAGAGCACAGTGAGTGATACAAAAGCCCACAGTGGAGAGAGGGTAGTCATCAGCCTCAAATGTAGTAAATAAGTTGAGAAAGATGAGGACTGTGAAAAGACCATCAGATTTGGCAAGTAAGAAATCATTGGTAATTTGAAGACAACACAGTTTCAGGTGACTGGTTTCTTTGGAAGCCAAATTACAAAGGGCTGATGAGTGAGTGAGAGGAGAGGTGTTGACTGCAGATATCTTTTCCTAGGATTAAGGCTGGGAAAGGGAGTAGAAATATAGAATGAGAGCTTAAATGAATGATAGGACCAAGTGATACATATAAACATACATACATACATACACACACACACACACACACACACACACACACACACACACACACCAGTAGATAGGGAAAAATTGGAGACTTGAAAGAGAAGGGGGATGATTGAAGATGTAATTCACTGGCAAAGATGGGAAGGAATGGGATCAAGCACACATGGAGAGGGCTTGGTCTTGCCATGGAGAAACTTTGCCTTTCACTGAAACACAAAGAGTTCACAAGAGTAGAGGCATACAGGTAGCATTTTCTTTCTTTCTTATTTTCTTTCTTCCTTCCTTTCTTCCTTCCTTCCTTTCTTTCTTTCTTTCCTTTTTGGAGGACAATTGGGGTTAAGTGACTTGCCCAAGGTCACACAGCTAGTTTTCCTGTTAAGTGTCTGAGGCTGGATTTGAACTGAGGTCCTCCTGACTCCAGGGCTGGTGCTCTATTCACTGTGCCACCTAGCTGCCCTGTACAGGTAGCATTTTCATGTGTCCAATCACGTAGGGCTTCAGGGCTATTGATATACTTGAACTGGCTTTACAGTATCTCTTGGATGCTGCTACACTGGATTCTCCTGAATGAAGGCTGGTTCTTTGCTTGACTTTAACCATCACCACCTCCAGCTTTGATATTTAGCTGAAAGCCTCACCTTGGGCACTACACTGTACTTTTGGGGAGATCTAGAGCTTGCATCCTAGGACCAGTAGAAGTTTCAGCTGTACAGCCTTCCATCTCCCAAGCAAGATCCCAGTTCCAAGTACTGGATTCATAATTTTTCTCTTCTAACTCCACTTGACTGCACATTCCTCCATTGCTTTGTGTTTCTGCAGCAAGATGCCATTATCTGTGGGAGAGGAGAGGAGAAAAGAGAAGTCTCCTCCTAGCATTGCATAATTAGAAGCACTCCTAGAGCTGACTGTCAACTCTCAGCAGCTCAGTTGCTAAGTGTGGCTCCTCTACTTTTCAATTTTCAGTTCTTTTCATTACTCCACATCAGTGAATGCTATCGAAAGCCTGAGGAATCCAGCATCTTTTCCAATCCTAATTCTGTTTCCTGGATCTTTAATAAAAACCGAATTATTCACAGTGTGAAAGGACCATGCCCTTTACTAGGGGCAAATGGGCCACTTAATGTCTAAAAGGCGCATGATCCTTGTATCTCCTTATCTTTGTTACCTGCCCTTTATGTCCTATAATTTCATCAAGTGGATTTAGGGGACTCAAACAAAAAGGATCATCCCCACTACTACAGTAATAAAATGGGTTAAAAAACAAACGTATCAGAATGTACACATTTTCATGAGTAGTTGTCTGCTTCAAAGCAGTGCTCTGGGGAAGTTGTGTACTCATTCTAGTCACGTTGCCTTGGCTCAACTGATTTCTGACTTCTACTTTGGAATCACCTGGAGAGTCAGTTTACATGTCCTTTGAGTCTCTGGGCTTTAGAAGTACTTACCTCATGTTTGACCAGAAGGAATTATTACCAAGCTTAATCCCCAACCTTATTTACCAGCTTTGGGTCCAAGAGACATTTGGTTATTTCCAAAATTGAAACTACCCCCAGAGGCTAGAAAGTTGCTCTTTCTGAAGATATCCAAAAACAAAGGCCATCAATTCTGAAGGCAGTTATTAAGGCATGATCTCTATTCCCAGAAATCATGGACTTTAGAGCCAGAAGAGATGTTAAAGGTCACATAGACATCTTAAACTTAACATATCCTAAATCAAATTCATTATTTTCCCTCCTGAACCTTTCCCATCTCCTCCATTCCCTGTTACTACAGAGGGTAACACCACCCTCCCAGTCCCTCATGCTTGGAACCCAGGAGTCATCCTGGACTTTTCACTATCTCTCACACGTGATACCCAATCTGTTGCTGAAGCCTGTCAATTTCACCTTTGCAACATCTCTCAAATAAACCCCATTCTTTCCTCTGACACTGTCACCACTCTACTGCAGGCTTTCAGCACCTCACTTTATTACCACAACAGCCTGCAAGTGAATCTGTCAGCCTCAAGATTCTTAACACTCCAATTCCTCCTCCATTCAGCCTCTAAAGTGATTTTCCTAAAGTTCAAGTCCAACCAGTCACCCTCCTACTCAGTAAGCCCCAGCGGCTCCCTATTGCCTCCAGGATCAAATAAAAAATCCTGTTTGGTGTTCAAAACCCTTTATAACCTAGACCCTTCCTACCTTTCCAGCCTTCCTCCATCTTACTCCCTACCATGTACTCTTTCACCCAGTGATCCTCATCTTGCAGTTCCACAAATAGGATATTCCATTTCTTGACTCTAAGCGTTATCTCTGACTGTCCCCCTTGCCTGGAATACTCTCCCTCAACTCTACTTACTAGCTTCCTTTAAATCCCAACTAAATTTCCATCTTCTACAGGCAGGTTTTACCAGCTCTTCTTAATTTTAGTGCCTTTCATATCTTAATTATTCCCTATTCATCATATATATGAGATATGACATATGTGATACATATATGATGTATTTATAATATATCGCTATATATTATATTTATAAAATATAGATATACTGTTTGTATATACCCAACCTGCAAGTATAAAATGGAGAGGTAACCCAGAGAAGTTCCACTTTATTGTCAAACTTTGTGCACATCTTTGCATCCCCACCCTAAAAGCTCTTAGCACATAGTAAAGAGACTCATGGCAGGAATAAATGAATAAAAATCCAGAGTGCTCTCAGGAGCAATTATACTTGGCTTCCTATGCCTAGCTGAATTATCTGTTAGGCTTGAATCACATAGAAAAAGCCTTTGAGCTTTGGCTGCTCGTGTTCACACATCATCTCTGACATGTTCTTTGGATTACAGAACTGTTCATAATAATGACAGAGTAAGACACAAAAAATAATAATAATAAACTGAGAAAACAACTTCACTGGCTTGATCTTTGAATAGTCTGAGCCTGAAAGCAAACTCTGGCTACAGCTGAACAAAAGGGAAGGGAAAAAAAGCAATTATCAGACTTGAAAACCCCTGGCCCATCAATACACCTCAGGAAGATGAATTTCATTGATCAGAGGCAAAGTTCCAGGCCTAGGGAGAGGAAAAAAATGAACCTGGTATCATTAATTTCAATAGAATTTTAAATCAAGCAATGCACAAGGGCAAAACTATAATGAAATCGAATGTGTCCCCTGCCCTAAATCACATGTCCCATAGGCTATTAAGATTGTAAGACAGCTGGTCCACAATTCTAAACCACCAGACTTCTGATTTTCAAACTGAACAGCACACAGACTACTTCAGTGGGACAACACACACACACACACACACACACACACACACACACACACACACACACACACATATCACTTTCTCTTCCTATTACCTGATACCACACCCCAAGAATCCCTTCCCCCATAATGGCTTTGGCCAGGCAGAGGAAGAGAGAGAAAGAAAAGGGGAACCAGGGAAAAAGAAAGAAGGAGGCGGGCCATCAATGACTGTTGAAGCACCAAATCCAATTCTTTTGTCCATTATTCTTGACTTCTCTAAAGCATTTGATGCTGTAAGCCTTAAAGTTCTCTTTCCCCTGGCTGCTATGCAACCCTGGCTTTCTTCTCATAGTTCTGATGGAAAGTTCTTTCTTCTTTGCTGGTTATTCTTCCTCCTTGAAGCCTGTAATTGTGGGCATTTACCCAAGATCAGTCAATGAATCTCTCTGATCATCTCTATATATTCTCTCAAAAAGCCTCTTCATTGTCTCTCTCTCTCAACTCTCAGTCCTTAGGCAAGCAATTCCAAACTCTATGTTCAGGTATGACCTCACTTTTAAACTTGGGTCCCACCTTTCTAATTGTCTATTGAACATTTCCGTTAGACCATCACACCATCAGTTAGTCCAGCAATGGAGAACTTATGGCCTTGAGCCCACATGTGGCCCTCAAGGTCCTCAAGTACAGCCCTTTGACTGAATCCAAACTTCACAGAACAAATCCCTTTAGTAAAAGTATTTGTTCTGTAGAACTTGGACTCCGTCAAAAGGCATCATTCAAGGACCTAGAAGGCCTTGATCTTTGTAGCCTCAGGTTCCTGATCCCTGACTGTTAAACTCTAACTCACTATCTCTTCCCCCACCCAGCCACCCAACCTGACTTTTTGCTTTTGAGTTCCTTATTTCTGTCATTCTTCCAATGCCTCAGATTCAAAAATTTCTATCTTTCCTTCTTCCTTTTGCATCAGTCCCATAATTAAAGTTCATTATATGTTCTAATAGGGCATATATCTAAGATCGATGTAGCCTGGCTTCTTTTTCCTTATTCCTCAACCCTGAGTCTACCACTTACTAGCATCATAAGCATAAACCTCTTCTGCTCATGGGTCTCAGTTTCCTCATCTGCAAAATGAGGGAGATAGACTACATGATACCAAGGGCACCTTTCAGATCTAACAACATATGTTCTCTCTTCTAACATGAATTCTAAAGTCTCTTTCAGATCTCAAATTCTATAGTTGATAATAATTCATCAACCCCATTCCCATTTCCAGTGACTGTTTATGACAGATCTATAGAGTTGCCAACTTCCTTGAAAAAGGAAAAGGAAACTAAGAAATAAGATATGGTCATATATTGCAAAAATACCTATTTGTCTTCAGATGAAGCTCATTTCCATGACCATCTCCAGCAGGATCAATTATGCAACAAGCACCTTGAATCAATTATGTAACAAGACAGGGCCTTTCTCCAGATCTCACCACAATAGCTGGCCCCTATGCTCACTTACCAACATGCTAATGTTTGTCTCTATAGAACTGTAATGTAATGGGGTTTAGAAATCTCTAACCAAATCTTTATCCTATCTCTTACCATGCATCCCTAGTTGAAGATACAATGCTAGGACTAGGAGTGACTTTATCATGAAGTTCAGGCCTCTTAATCTTAATGGAGAAATAACTTACTTAAGATCTCTTGGTTGCTGCTAGACCAATTCCCCCAAATCCAGCCATCCTTATTTCTTTCATCTTATTCCCACCTTATTCCCTGATATCCCTTGGGCACAAGGCCATGGTAACAGTGTTAATAACATGGAGTTTGGAATCGGGAAAATTAAATTTAAATTCCATTTCTCCTAGTACTACTTGTGTGACTATTTCCCTTCTAATTCTAGAGCCTATGTTAATACTTATGGAATATATACAATGTGTAAAATATTGGACAGTATGTAATCAAACTGTATAAGACAATGTTTCTGTCCTTAAGACCAGTTAGAAAATAAGGCATACATGTGAAAAGCTAATTAGATTGATAGGATCATAAATTTAGAGCTAGACAGGACTTAAAAGCAATATTGTCCAACTCACTCATTCTATAGAGAAAGAAACCCAGAGAGGTTTAGTGATTTGCCCAATGTCACACAGGTAATAAGTGGCAAAGTTTTACAATAGAGATAATTATTTCTCTCTTATATTAATATCAATTATTGAATTACTCAATTAATTATTAAATTAGGACTAAGGTTTTCCCCTTCCTTTCCTCATTTAGAAATCAGTCCCTATGGGTTATTCATGCAGCACTTGAAGTGCAGGGCTCATAATGAGATGAAATGTTGGGCAAAACTGACTCAACTGGAAAATTCAGATCTGGCCAAAAGGGAAAGAAATTTTAGTTTGCGTAAATTGATGGATTTGGGTCCATTGTGTTTTACTCAGACACGTCTGGGTAATTTGTTTAGATAGGTGATATGGTTATAGATAAGTCTCTTTGACTAAGACTGAGTGATCAGTCACATCCCCAGACCCTCTTTAGAGTAAACCCACCTCTCATTATAATATTCATTCTCATTCACTGTTAACCAATTAGAGTTGATTGACACTCTCAGGAATACCCACTCTTCTAAGGGCATGTAAGTGTTGAGTGGGTTCCATGAGGGGTCTATGGCATTCAAGAGTACCGCTGACCTTTTTATTAATAATATGCTAGCAAGATTAATAAAACAGTTAATTACCCAGAAACCATGTCTCTTGAACTTTTTATACATTATACAAGGAAACTTTAGTTGTATGACATATACTTCATCCAAAGTAAGTTTCCTTGCAAAATGCAAAAAACTGGCAAGCAGGCTACCTGGGAGTTGTTGTCTCTTGATAGAAGGGCTCCCCACACCCCAGAACACACAGGGACTCTCGTAGCCTTCCAGTAAGCACTGTGCAATGGGTCTTCTGACAATCCACTCTAAAATCTCCTCTAAGAGATGAGTGAGAATGGTACAGGTCTGGGAAATAGAGAGGGAAAACTGGCATTTTTTGTCTGAAAGACTTCTAGGTCTCACTGGTCTTGGTAAAGTAATAAGTTCTGGTCCAATCAGATCAAAGAGAGAACCAGGGACTTTAACCTTCTGGAAAAGTAGAGAGTGGTGCAGGCTGGAGCCAGAACAGTTCCCCAGAGATATTCTATGTGCTCCATTTTTCTATTATGCTTTGAGCCGCATGCCAATAAGCTCACAGCTCCCCAAAGAGCTCTGGGCAGCTCTGGGAGCCAGGGATAAACATTCCATAGCCTGCCAATGACCATCTGAGATGTAGGAATGAGAGCTGTTGGTAAAAATTAGCTGGGAGATTATCTTCCTTCTGCTTTCTGGGGTGCTAAGATCTACCCCAGTTTCATCCACTTCATTCACTGCTGGCTTTACTCATTCACTGAAGAAGAATGGGACAAAGGGGACCCCAATTGCATTTCTTCTTCCCCTCCTGACCATATGGCTGTAGACTATAGCCCAGATTTAACTATTATCTCTCTATATGGTACTGTATATGTTTTCTCAGTATGTAACAATGTATTAAAAGGTGGATAGTTTTCGAATCTGTGCCAAGCCTGCTTCCATGAAAGTGAGCAGTTAAATGGAGGATGAAGAAAAGACAAACTTCAGAAAGGAAGCAGATTTAAATTACTAAAATTTTATAAACTCAATTTAAATTTACCTGTGTGCAAACTGGCTAGGAGTTTGAGCCACATAGTTAACTGAGATTACAATGCATTACAGGGAGAAAGAAAATACTATTTGTGCCATATTCTTCTCTGAGAGAGCTGCTAATAAGCCCTAGGGTACAAGTGGGTAAAGCTCTGGCTCCACCACCTCCCCTCCCCACCATTTTAGCACACTGGGGGTTTCCAAAAAGAACTCCACCCTCTCAAATCGAGGGGGAGTAAGATACTGGGAAAGGGAAAGCCACACCTCTGAGTGAGGAGTGAACTGAGAGAAAGGCTTGCCTGCATAAAGGGAAGATGGAGGGAGTTTCCCCACCCCCAGCACCCAGAAACCAGCCTTGCTTTCCAGCACCACCTCCTGGTCATATTAGTATATTTCCAATGATCACAAGGGGTGATATGTGATATGTGATATGTGATATGTCCAAAACATGACTTATTCCAATTCACTAATTAATAATTTAAAAAGAAGACACAATATTAAATAACAGGATGGTACAGCCTCAAAAATCAGTACCCCTTATATTTGTGTAGTACTTTACACTCTTATATGTGTCTTTGCATAGTTGTCTCCCAGGCCTGGAATTCCCTTCTTCCCTTCCCCTTCAAACACTCCCCTACCTTCTACCTCTTAGAATCTCTAGCTATAGCTCAGTGATATGAGACTTTTTTTTTTGCTTTTTGGAGGGCAATTGGGGTTAAGTAACTTGCCCAAGGTCACATGGCTAGGTTTGTGTGTGTGTGTGTGTGTGTGTGTGTGTGTGTGTGTGTGTGTGTGTGTGCGTTAAGTGTCTGAGGCCGCATCCTTCTGACTCCAGGGCCAGCGCTCTACTCACTGCGCCACCTAGCCACCCCTGATATGAGACTTTTCTTGATCCTCCTGTCATTGCTTCCCCTCAAACCCCCAAATTACCTAGTATTTATTTTGTATGTACTTTATGTGTATATACATATGTGTATACATGTGTATACACACACATTTTGTTTCTCCTGGTAGTATGTAAGCTCTTTGAGAACAGAAACTCACTTTTTTTTCTTTTCAGCCCAAGCATCTAACACAGTATTTGGGCTTAATAAATGTTTGTTAACAAATTGATTGATCAAAGAGCTTTCTTACCCATAATCTCATTCATTTATGGCTTAAGATGACTTTGGTAAGGTAGGAGAGTACATATCATTATCTTCATTGGACAAATGAAAAAATGAAGCTCAAGGTCACATAGATAGTAATCAATAAACAAGCATGTATTAAGCTCTTACTATGTGTCTAACATTGTCCTAGGCACTGGAAAGCTAACCCAATGCTAGAATTAGAAGTTAAACTATCCAAATCCAGGCTGTTTTTTTGCTACCAACCCCCATCCTCTAAATTATTTCAGAGACTCCAAGTTAAAGAATAAAAAACAGGATGCAGTATGGTATAGACCCAAGTGTCTTAGATTCCAGGTCTATCCATTGTTCTTTGCCCCACACTGCACTGCAAGTACTCAGATTCAAATGGCATAATATTTGTAAAAGACCCCAGATACCATCTAATCTAACTCCCTCTTAAGGAAATGTTAGCTATTTATTTGGGGTTAGGAAATGATTTAAACAGAAAAAAAAAAAGAAATGAAACAGGCTTTGACAGCATACTATAGCAGCAAGAACTCTGAGCTGAGAGTCAGAAGAACTGAATTCTAGTTTGATCATCAACTGACTATGGAATAAAGGACACTTCATATTTCCTCTCTATGCCTCAGTCTCCTCTCTTGTAAAACAAAGGAGTTAACCTTGATAGTCTTTAAGGTCTAAGCTCAGACATTCTTTGTTTATTTGAAGAATAGATAACATAAAGAAGAGAAAACCAAATTATAGCAAATAAATGATCTCACAGAAATTCACAAACACCTTGGCATAACTACCAAAAAAAAAGACGCTTTATATGATGAGGCACTTCAAGAAGGACTGTGCTTTGAGAGAAGATACTTCCATGGGAAAAAAAACTGCAGCAATCATTTCAGCACCCACGTTTTTGTGGGTTCTGAGCTTCCATGGGACTACATAGGTTATCACTTATTTGCACCTCAGTGCTCATTAGTTTTCATCACATAAATATCTAACACTGAGAGAACAGTTTTAATGTGTTAACAGCATGGGGAAAGTACTTGAAGAGTTAGGGAGTACAACAGAAGTCACTCTAACATATGGGCCACTGAAGAGATGCTTTGATAGGGTGTCACAAGGAGTATGGAGGCTTTGAGTTCCAAAGCAGCATGAGAACACAAGGAACCAGGGGACTAGATGAAAAAGAGAATCATAGTATTCTAGAGCTAACGGGAACCTTAGAACAAAGACAACTAAAGCAAACAGACATGTTAGAATATAGAATATTACAGCTGAGAATTTGGAACATAGAATGTTAGACCTGAAAGGGACTGTAGAACATAACATATTATAGCTGGAAGGGATCTTAGAACAAAGAATGTTACAACAGCAAAGGACTTTAGAACAGTATGTCAGAGCTGGAAAAGACTTTTGAACATAGTATGTTAGGGTTAGAAGGGGCCTTAGAAAAAAAGAATGCCATACCTAGAAAGGACCTTAGATGTTATCTACTCCAATATACTCATTTTACAGATGATGAAATTGAGGTCCAGAGAAGTTGAATGATTTATCCAAGGTCACACAGTTTATAAATGTTAGGGCTCGGATTCAAAGTCAAGTCTTCCATCTTCAAATACAATGTTCTTTGTCCTTCACCCTAAGTGGAAAAGAAACACAGAAAGGGACAGTTCCAAAGACAAACTAGGTCAACTCACATCTCTCTGGCAGTCCTGGCACTGAGGGGGAGGGGTTCCTGATTTCTGTCTTAGAAAATACACTTATTCTCTCTAGTCACATCAGACAAGAAGGGCAGGATTCATAGATGGTGCCTTGATTCTGTCACAAGACATCTAGGAAATCTAGAGAGCCCTTTAATCTCTATCTTTTAGCAGCGAGTAAAATCTACCAGATGATTCATTTCTACCTGGTAAGGGGGTGGAAGGCCTGGCACCACATTAATAGCTGATTATGGTTCTAGCACTAAATAGGCTGATAAATAAAGGTGTTCTGATGATTTCATTAACTGTGTGCTGACTATGCAAGACACTTACCAAAACTCTGAAGAAGATAAAGAAAACTAGGAAATGAAGGTAATCAGGCCCTTTTGACATTCGTGGGCTAAACCCAGCATACTCTAATCCAAACAATCAGGGAGATTCCAGTGAATACTATCACCCCATGGACCCTATGTGGGGATAGGCCTCCACAGTCATCTCACAGATAGATACCAGGGATATTCCCTGGTATCTATCCTTACTCTGAACAAACTTACAGTCTACTAGGGGAACCCAGTAAGTGACCTGTTGCCTACATCGGAGAGTAAACATCTTAATATGAGTTTGATGGGGGGGAATTTCATAGATAAGGTGGCATTATGATCTTGAAGGATTAGAATCAAAGGAAAGTTAAAGGGACAGCACCTCAAACAAGGGACATGTCATGAGCCAAGATACAGAAGAGGGAAAGCACAATTCAGATACATAGGACAAAGAGTAGACCAACTGGGCTAGAGTCAAAAGTTCATACAAGGGATTAGTGGATAATAAGACTGGAAAGGTAGAGTGGGGTAAAATCACTAAGTTCCTTGAATGCCACAGTGGGGAGTTTTATGTCATTCCATGGACAAATGAAAAGTGATTAAGCAGGGAAAGTATATAGTATAGTCAAAAGTGCATTGGACCTGGAGTTAAGAGACCTAGCTTCACCTAAGACATGAACAGTGTGGTCTTAGGCAAATCATTTAATTATTCAGAGGCTTAGTTTCCTTATTTATAAATTGGGAAGAATAATCTAAAACTAATCATAGCAGCAAACATTTATATAGCAGTTAAAAGTTTGCAAGATGTTTACCTCACAGGATTGTTCTAAGGAAAGCAATTGGACCAGTATTAAAATACTATAGAAATTGATGAGTATTTATTAAGCACCTACTATGTTACAGACATTCTATTCAGCGCTTTGGATAAAAGCCAAATGTGAAACTAGTCCCTGCCCTTCAGAAGTTTACTACCAGGGGAGACAATGTGTGTGTGTGTGTGTGTGTGTGTGTGTGTGTGTGTGTGTGTGTGTGTGTGTGTGTGTGTGTAATCCATGTCCCAGTCCTAGATCATTATTAGCAAAAGACTCTCATCATTGGTGGAGAAAATGAAAATTCAACAATACAAGGTTGTGTGAGGAAAAGAAATGGCACAGAATCTTAGGAGATGAAACTCCTGGGAGTCCTTGGGAAAGAAGAGGATATGCCTGGTTCCAGAACGGGAGTTATCTCAAACTAGCTCAAAAGAACTGCTTGTTAAATTTTCAGCATGAGCATTTACACTTTGGAAATCAGTAAATGCTATAAATCAGGGTTGATTTCTTGTTTTGTTGATTTCTAGACTTTAAGAAATGATGGAGAAAATATTAATGCAGATTAAACTTAAAAGTGTGTTGTGCATAAGCCCCCACTCCTAGAGAGTCAATTGTTAAACATTTTCCAGCACAGCATTTTTCCAGCTCCTCTTTGGAGAGAAACATGGAGAAAGACAAGGATTTTGTGAAATTGTAGATATGTAGAGCAAATGGAACCAAGTGTATTCTCTCAAAGTAGGAAGCAAGAATAATGTCTACCTGAAGCTCTCCTGTTAACTTTGCCCCCACACAGCTGTGTAACTTCAGTCACCATTCCCTCTACCAATGAGGAAAGTTTATGCAATGATCCAGGTTAGACAACTGGATTACAGGTCTCTGTACACAAGTGGAATGTTCCCTTAAAAAAAATACAAAGTCATTTGGAAGGGAAGGAGTGGTGGAGAGGCATTCACAGCTGGAGATGGGTATTATGGGGCAGGGGCTGAAAGTCAAAAAGACTCCATGTTCATGGTTTGCTTCTGGAAGGCCATTTTCCAAGCTGCCTTATAACAACAGAAGGTTGAAAAAGCCTATGGGGAGAAACATTTCTTTCTTAACACGCTGCACAGAAGGCGGTTAGCCAAGACCCAGTAAGAGCAAACCACTACAATGATTTCTCTGGGCAGGCCCCCAATGAATGCATAGATCACAGTGTAGCTTCAACAGCCCTGCTGCTGGGATGACACTGCATTTTGCACCAACTTGAAAAGCAAAGGGACCCCCTCCCCCCCTAAAAAAGAAAACGGATCTTAAAAGAGGGCAACAAAGGCAGCATGTGCTGCAACCATTGCCCAGAAGACAGATGTGAGTCTTGAAGGGAGAAGGATCTACCTGCCTGTCCACAGAGGTGGCTTATACAAAGGGTGGAGGAAGACATGATAAGGAAAGAGCTTCAGGCCAGCAGGTACCATGGGCCTGGAGGGAGGTTTATGGAATCTTGGACACTGAAAGGGTAGTAGCAATAAAGAAGGGATATATAGCTAAAAGCATGACCTTGAAAATTCCTTGGAAGCCTGGGAAGAGACATTCCCTGCTCACTTACTGTTTTCCATATTATCTCCTCTTTGGAGTTCCTAGATATGTTCGCCCGGAAGGGTAACTGAATGAAGAGGTGCTTGGCTTGGAAACCATAAGTTTGGTGTAATGATAGAAAGAGCATTGGATGTGAAGGCAGAGGATCTGGGCTCAAAATTCAGCTCTGCTACTGTCTACTTGTGTAACCTTGGGGGATCTGCTTTACCCCTTTGGGTCTCACTTTCCAACTCTCTTAAGTGAAGGGGTTGGATTAGATGGTCTCTAATGTCCTTTCCCACCTGCTAAAGCCTTTGAAACTACTCATCAAAACAAAATACTCTTGGTAAAGGGAAGGAAAATTTTTTTCAGGGCTGCAATTTTTTAGGTTTATTCAAAAAGAAAAAGGAGTTGTTAGTGGAAAATGCCTCCTTCCTAATCTGTGCCCTTGAATCTGCAAAAGACTACCAAGAGGAACAAAATCCCTCTGGGAGAGTCACTTATGAATAGAGTTGAAGAAAAAAACACAGGCCACTGAATAATAGCAAATCAATCTGCCTTTCCTTCAACATTACCAGACTGTAGGCAGCCTCTTAAATGCTGAATTTCTCTATTTCCTACAGGGAAAAGATAATCAAGGCAATTAACACTATTAATTAGGGCTCATACCATATAATTCATTTATAGTTCTGAGAACTGGATTTCCCAGAATTGTTTCATCCAGCTTGAGGGTTAATTGGTTGGTTTCCAGGGTATGTTTTTTTTAACTTATTTGTTGAAGTGTTTGGTTTCTTTGTGGGGAAATATGAGTTCCATAGCAGTTCACATAAGAATGACAACAACAGCCTAGATTTCTACACTACCTCAAACTCCATAGTACACTTTCTCCCATTACTGTGATATCAGTAGCACAAAGATTATTGTCCCCATTTGACAGATGAGAAAACTGAGGTGAAGGGACTTGCCCATGGACACACAGTGTCAGAGTCAGAATTCAAACCCCAGATTTCTTCGCTGTAGGTTGAATACTCTTTCCTTGCAGAAAAGCATTTTCTCACTAGAAGGGAACTTGGAGATCTTGTCCAATTCCCTTATTTGAAAAAAAGAGAGACAGAAACTAAGGTCCAGAGAAGCAAGGTTACCTGTTCAAGGACACATAGCTAGTGATGAAACTGGAACTAGAAGTTATGTTTTGACTCCATGCCTAGCATCCACCTACACAAAAATCCACTTCTTACCCCTAGCAAAAGGAAGCTTTCTCACGCCAGGTCCTTCTTTGTCAGTGGGCTTAGATATTGTAGAAGAGGGACATGATGTCAGTGTACATCAACGAAGAGGTGTTATATGTCTTTGGGTAAGTTACACTCACCTATTTGTCCTGAGAAGAGGTCAGCAAAGAAACATCATGGTCGAAAGAGACAGAACAACCTTAATACTTATACAATAACTAGCATTCAAGTGCTCTGTGGTTTTGAAATGTACTTTCCTCATAAAAACCCAGTGTGGTAGGTAGTGAGTGCTTTATTGTCCCAACTTTACAGATAAGAAAAATGAGGCTCAAAGACACTAAATGTCTGGCCCAGTTTCCCTTAGCTAGTAAAGTCAGAATTGAGATTCAAATTTTTGTCCTCTAACTCAAAAAACTCAAACTACTACAGAGAAAAAGACACTGGTTACAGATTAAATCTTAGGCAGAGAGAATGGAAAATATAGACAGGAATCTGTCCAAGTCAACCTCATTTAATAGCTATTTTAATGATAATTTTAGTTGGATTAGTAAGTACTGATGGCCAAATTATGGAATATATTGAAGGACAAGCTTTGATTGATCAGCTCTAATTGAGATTATAGATTGGTTATATTCCTAGTATCTATAATATTTCTAATAAAAGGTAATTTGGGGAGCCATTCCTGATAATTTCTGTACCATTGATAACAACAAAGGAAAAGCAAGCCTTGAAGTCACAGTAGGATGATCATAGCTAGCTGGTGTTGTGAATAGGGAGCTGATTGGACTTGGAGTCAAGAAGATCTGAGGTAAAGCCCTGATAAATGAATAAATGAATAAATGAACAACCAACTAGGCTCCCTTGAATTCTCAGAGGCTAGGTTAATGGACTGAAAGATTCATCAGGTTCCACCAAATCTAGAAAGCTTTGAAGTTAATCCTACTGACACAATGACTACTATCTGAGGGACAGTCAAAGTGTCAAGAGGCTCATTACCAGAAGACTAAAAGCAAGGTGACAGTGTGGGGGTCATAGAGACTCATGAAATAGATTTAAAGTGACTTTTTCACATTTCTAATGGAATGTTTTAAGACCCAGAAAAACTTTGGTTTCAGAGAGCAGAGTCAAGAGAGATGGACAGAAGTTGCAATGATTTAAATCTCTGCCCCATATAAGCAAAAATTCCCTAACAAAGCTCCTCAAAAGTGAAAGGGTACCTTAGGAAATAGTAGGCCCTCCTTCAGTGAAGGCCTTCAAAGTCTGAATGATTGCTTGTCAGATGTATTCTTGTTTAGATATTTGTTGGACTAGAGAGGGAAGGGGAAGGAAGCAAGCATTTATTAAGCACCTACCATGTTCCAAGCATTTACAAACATCATCTCATTTGATCCTTCCAACAACCCTGTGAGGTAGCTGCTATTATTTTCCCCATTTTATAATTGAGGAAACTGAGGAAGACAGAAGTTAAATGAATTTGCCTCAAATACAGTTAACAAGTATTTGAGTCCAGATTTTAACTCAGACCTTTTTGACTCCAGGCCCAATGTTTTATCCATCCACTGTATTACCTAGCTACCTAAGGGCCCCTTTGAACTCCAAGATTCTGTGGGTTATCAGGTGATAGATTAGATGGCAAACTCCTTAAGGTCTGAGCTCCCTCAGCACAGTGACTGACTACTACTACAGCACTGAGGTCCTTTTATTGTATCGGTAGAGCAGGACCTGAAATCAGAAAAGAATCTGGATTCAAATTCCCTTTCTAACATACTTAATAGCTACATAATGATGACAGGTCACTTAACCTTTCCAAACCCCAGTTTCTTCATCTGTAAAATGAAAATAAAATCTATAACACTTTTTATGTGACTGTCAAGAATCAAGTGAGAGAATTTAAACATTCTGCAAAACATTCAGCATTAAGTCAATGTCAGCTATCATTACTACTTTTAACTGACCTGAATGGCAGTCATACAGCAAAGGAATAGGGCTGTTCATATCTGGGTCCCAAGATCCTGTCAGTGAAAATGTTTGTGAAGAGCTGAATGATCCCCAGATTGGGGTATTATAGCTAGGATCCTTTCACTGGGTGGAAGGTTAGATTAAAATTCTATGATCCCTCAAAAGAAAGAGGGAAAGAAAAAGAGAATTAAAGAGAACAAAGGGAAAGGGAAGAAAACTTTTGAGAAGGATTTCACTGGTAGAAATATTTTCCTGAAGTAAGATATTGAAGCCTATTGATCCAAGTTTTGTACTTTAAGGTTCCTCCTGGTGAGTGTATATATACATATATTCATGTGTGTATATGTATATGTAGATATATATTATATGTATATGTAGATATATATTATATACCTACATACATACACATGTGTGTATACATACACACATATGAAATATTACATTTTGCCAGCACTGAAGTGTACTTGTGGAATCACTATAGCAATAGATATGGTTTGTGATACTCAGTACAAGCACAGATGTTGTTTGACTACATGAAAGATTAACCAATAGGAACAGCTTCTTTGTTTGTGGGCTTCAGGCAACAAACATGAGCTTGGCCAGTGCAGCTGAACCACCTGATGTCAGCACTACCTACAGCTCAAGAGCAGGCGTTCCCAAGAGAGCTTTGGACTCATGTCTTCCATAACAATCCGGAAGCTTAGTTTATTAAGCAGTCAGATCTCAATGGACCAGTCTGCTTGTGGCTGGAAAACTAGAATATTCTCAGCTGCTTCTTCTCTAAAAATAACTGTTTCTAAGATCTGATGTGGGCACCTGAAATTTGCTGAGAGTTATTTCTCCACTGACCGCACCATCAACTGTTATCATGAAGCCAGTCATTTTCAGATGTTTTTCAGCCCTAGCCACTGATTAGTCATGTTGCTTCCCAATTTCCCCTTGTCATGAAAATGGAAAGACCCCAACTATGAGCAAGATAATTTTCCTATGACATTTATCATAGGATCATAACTTTAAGGGCTGAAAGAGTCCTCAAAATTGATCTAACCCAACTCCTTCGTCTTACAGATAAGGGATCCTAGGTCCAGAGAGGTGACACAATTTGCCTGAATTCTAAGTCCTGGTTTTGGGCAGTTAGGTGGCCCAGTAGATAGAGCACTGTCTTGGAATCAGGAATACTCATCTTCCTGAGTTCAAATCTAGCCTCAGACACTAGCTATGTCCCTAAGCAAGTCACTTTGCCCTGTTTGCCTTGGTTTCCTCCTTTGTAAAATGAGCTGGAGAAAGAAATGGCAAACCACTCCAGTATTTTAGTCAAGAAAACCCAGATGGGGTCACCAAGAATCAGAAATGACTGAACAACAAAACTGCTAGCTCCCAGTCTATATAGTGCATTCCATTATACCTCAAGTTCTTCAAGGACAGAGACTTCTATTAAAAGTGATTTTGTCTTTTCATTCCCTGTGCCTAGGACCATGTTTCGCACATAGCAGGTGCTTAATAAAAGCTTTCCAGAATATACTAGATAAGGATCCTGAAAGAACAACATTTCCCCCATGTCTCACATCTTAACCAGGTTTTCTGGGACACACATCTATATCCACGACAAAGAAAAAAACAAAACAAAACCTTTTAGACCCAGCCACTGCTACCTCTGTGTATGATACGGACTCCAATGCCTAGACCTTTTCAGAATCCTCCAGCCGCAAAAAACCACTAAGTATAAGAAGGACAAGAAATTTTGATGACAGCCAGAATAGCAGCATTTAGAGTGCCTGTAAATGGATCCCCAAAGAACACATATCTGAATACAGAATGAAAATATTATTCAGGGTATAACTTTAAAATGGTTTGGATTTCAATCCAAGATCACAGTTTCTAGGGCCCAGAAAACAGATGAAAAAAACCCATCTTCCTTTTCTTCTTTGTATAGGTAGAGACTATGGCATCTGAAGTCAGCCTCAGCTAATTAATTTTGTTGAACAGTTTATTCTTTCTCCTCTGTTTTTTTCTGTTCTTTATTTTTATGTTACAAGAGAGGATTCCTTGGGCAGGGGATATGAAGGAATATATTCAGAAATGAAGTGTAAAACCAAAATGTTTGAATTTTAATTTTTTAAAAGGTCATAGCTGGTCCTATTTTCCATAATAAATGCTTATATATCTATAGTACGTCAAAGCATTTTCTTCACCACAACCTTCTGAAACATGTCATTCAAGTATATTATTCCCATTTTACAGATAAGGAAATCAAGGCTTAGGGAAGTTACATTGACTTGATCAGGGTCACACAACCAGTATCAGGGCCAGGTTTTGAACTCAGGTTTCCTAACTATCTAAGTCCAATGTGGTCATTAAAAGTCCCAGACAGCCTTTCAATTGCCCATGAAGTTTAAATAATACTTTTGCATAAGTTCCTAGTTTTCTCTTCAAAACTAGAAAAAAAAAATAGGTGGCTTTACCAGCTGTGAGGTTTCATCCACCACAAGCACAATACTAACTAGCAAGACTACCGATGAACCTCAGTGGCCATTCCTGAGCAACACTGCATTTCATAAATCTGTATATTTTAAAAGTTGTTTTATCTAGCCTTGTATCCCCCAGAATTCTCTGACAACCAGCAGGGGCACATCTACCAGGCACTGATAAACTACTATGCCAGGTTCTGCCTTGCTCTGTATCTTTTCTCATGCTTTCTTCCTTGCTGGCATGCTTCTGTCTCCTCATCCCACATCTTTCCTATCCTCCAAGGTCTTCATCTGTCATAAGGGCCTTCTCAATGAACTAAACCATAGTGAGCTGGAGCTCCCTCCCAGATCAGACAACTCACTGCTTGTCCTTGGACAAGTCCCTTCCATTTCCTTTTCTATGATATAAAAAGGGGGAGACCAGATGAGCAGCAAGACCTCTTCCAGTTCTAACGCTATACCTTGTATTTAACCCTCAGAATACACCACCTGATAGCAGTTCTTTTACTCTTATTGTCTTATGTTGATATTAACTCTGTCAGCTACTTAACTTGTATTCTGACTATGGCTTACCCAAGTAGATGCTAAGTTTCTTGAGGGTAAGGATAAATTTTAAATTGATTTATAATATCTATGGCATTGAGTAAAGTACTGGACAGAAAGCAGGGCATATAGTAAATATTTTTCTAATTATTTTATATATTAGATGTTCATATTAACCACACTGACAAGGGCACACTGTAGGGCTTTATCAATTCCAGCTCTATTAATTACCTATGTGACACTGGGCAACTAATTTTCCCTCTTTGGGCCTCTGTTTCCTTATCTGTACAATGGGAGTAGGGTATTCTAGATAATTAGTAAGGTCACTTACAGCTCTAAATTCTATGGTCCTATGAATGCAGGATCATTATAAGCACAGCATAATGGAAAGAACATTGGATTTGAAGTCAAAGGAGCCGAGCTGATTTTGCTTCCTTTGGTTCTGGGTTGTTATTCCCAAATGAGAAGAGAGGGAGCCCAGGCATGAGTCTGCAAGCCAACTTCTGTTTTTGCCATCTGGCAAGCCAGTGAATTCTCGGGGCTGCCTCCCGACAGGGAGCTTAGTGTCCTGGCACCTGCAGGCCCTGTTGACAGTGAGCAAAGCGGAAAATGAAGGCAGAGCTGGTTTAGGTTCATTGAGAAAGCCCTTATGACAGATGAAGACCTCGAAGGATAGGAAAGATGCGGCTTGAGGGAGACAAAAGCATGCCAGCAAGGAGAAAGGCACGAGAAAAGACACAGAGGCAAGCCAGAGTCTGGCATAGTAGTATATCAGAGAGCTGTTCTTCTTCTAAAGTTGCCTGTAGTCCAGGAAAAAAAATAACCTAGCCTATCTGAATTCAAACTGAAAGAGTAACAAAGCAAACACCAAAGTCAAGGAGACCCTGTTAAAAAAAATAGAAAAGGAAATGGGTGGGTAGCCATTATCAAGTATGGGGAAAAGGACTAGATTTGGTGCCAGAGAATCTGGGATGAAATCCTAACTCTGCTACTTGGCATTACTTTTCCTCCCTGGGCATTAGTTTCCTCATGAAAAATGCAAGTGGATAGGACTGGATAATTTCTAAGGTCTCTCTTGGTTATAAATTCCATGATCCTCTGAAGTAGTAAATTGGGATCAGACAGACAGAGAAAGACAGAGACAGAGAGAGGAGGAAAGGGGAGGAGGGGAGAGACAGAGACAAGAACAAGAGAGAGACAGAGAAGGGGGAGTGAGACAGAGACAGAGAACCTAAAAACAGAGATTTATTCAGCAGAACTTATATGCCAGGATACTTTTTGTTGATGGTGAGTCATTTCAGTCACATCCAACTCTCTGTGACTCCATTTGGGGTTTTCTTGGCATAGATACTGGAGTGATTTGCCATTTCTTTCTCCAGCTTATCTTACAGATGAAAAACTGAGACAAATAGGGCTAAGTGACTTGCCCAGGTCATACAACTAGAGTCATATTTGAACTTAGGTCCTCTTTACTCCAGACCTGCTACTCTATCTTCTGTCACCCACCAGTATACTAAGGACACCAAAAAAAGAAAAAAAGAAAAAGAAAGAAAAATGTCCGATCCTTACTCTTAAGGAGCATATATTCTTTAAGACAGTAGAGGGAGAAGAAAAAAAGGAGGTGAAGAGAGACAGAGAGATGGTGGAGCAGAGACAGGGAGAGAGTAGAGGAGAACAGAAAAGGGCTAAAGAGAAATACATTTTTTTCTTTTTTGGGGGGGGGGAAGGCAGGACAATTGGGGTTACCTGACTTGCCCAAGGTCACATGGCTACTAAGTGTGTCAAGTGTCTGAGACTGGATTTCATATCAGATCCTCCTGTTTTCAGGGTCGGTGCTCTATTCACTGTGCCACCTAGCCACACCGAGAAACACATTTCTATATACCAATCCAACAAGGCAATATGGTTCAGTAGATAGATCACTAATACTCATGGAGAGGGCCTAAGTTCAAATCCTACCTCTGATATTTATTACCTAGGTAATAAACATTAGCATGACCTTAGTTTTTGGTCTCACTATTGGCCCCATTTTTCTCATCACTAAAATGAGGAGGTTAGACTCGATGGGCCCTCTCAACTCTAAATCTATGATCCTATGGGGCCAACATATAATGTAAGTATTGCTATCCTCAATTTTCAAATAAAGAAATGAAGTCTCAGGAAAGGTTACATGACTTGCCCAGGCTCACACAGCTACCTAGTAAATGTAAGGTCTGACAAGCAGGCAACCTTCAAGGTCTAGCTTCTAGGTCACCCTCTCCTCTATGAAGATCTTCACTGATCACCCCTCAGCCCACATAGACCTTCCCTTCCTTGAAACCTCTGGTAGCAGTGACTGTCCCAACCCTACCATTCATTCGGAACTCAGAGAACACCAAGTGTTTTATCTCTTCCTTCTCCCCCCTTCCGTCTTGATCATAAGGGTTCTGAGAAGAGAGACCCCACTTTATTGTAGAGATCGTTTTGTCCTGAATAGGTCAGGAATGGTTTCACAAAAGGAGAGGGGCTTGAGCTGGTCCCAGATGGATGGTGAGGACTGAGCTACTATGAGAGGATGGGGTAGAGGGACTGGAGGGGAGGGAATACCAGACCAAGGAGAAAAAAAGAATTATACAGGTGCAGACAAAAAGCATGAGGCACATTTCAGGGACTGGAAATAGTTGAGCATGAGGACAGCAGAAGCAAAGGGGAAAGGGAACAGCAGGAAGGGAACAAGCATTTATGATACAACATGAGAGGCATTGTCCTAAGTGCTTTATAAATAATATCTCATTTGAGTCTCACAACAACCCTTGGTAATTGGTGCTTTTATTTTCCCTATTTTACAGTTGGGGAAAACTGAGGCAAGCAGAGGTTAAATGTCTTGCCCAGGGTCACACAGCATAAAGCTAATAAATATCTGAGACTGGATTTGAACTCTGGTCTTCCTGACTCCAGGCCCAGTGCTGTGCCACCTACGTCCCTCCTAGAGCACAGAACTGGCGGAGGAGACCTTTCTAGTCCCCTTACTTTACAGATAAAGAAGCAAAGGTCCAGAAAGGGGAAATTATTTTCCCCAAGGTCACATGGCTTGTGAATGGCAGGGCAAAGACAAAAAACCGGATCTGACATCCCTCACCCAACGCTGAAAAGGTAGGTTGGGGTTAGATTGAAACAGGTCTTGAATACCAGAATCAGAGGCTGGGCTTAGAGTAGGTACCACACAGGGCGACCAGCTGAGGCAGAACGTGGAGGAAAAGAAGCCTCATAATTCTTTCTTCAGCATCCTCGCTGCCCCCATGACCTCAGGTACACCACCCCTGGGCCTCTCTTGCTTTCCCGGGGAGGGGTGGGGAGGGACGTGGGGCAGGTTATTTTGCAGCAAAACAAAAATACCACAGCTTCATGCCGGTGATGACTAATATCCTCCCACCTCCCTCAGCCGGTTGGAGATTAATTAGGTTTGGAAAGTGCTTTGATGATGTCAGGCACTGTTCCCTAGGAGCTCTGAGCTGTTTCTACTGCCACAGTGTTTCCTGTGCCAAATTCGCCTCAAAGGTAGCAAAGCCATATGAGCTTTTAGGGAGCGCCCCGTAAAGCGAAGGCAATGAACCTGAAAAATCGCCGCCCTCCCCCTTTCCTCCCTCCCCTCCTTTTTTCCCCTCCAGAAGCAGCAGCAGGCCGCCAGCTCCTGCAGCCCACCTTCCCAGCGAGAGGGCTGCCTGGGCGGCACACCGGGAAAGCACTGGCGGCGGCGATTAATGAGGCCGGTCCGGGACGGGGAAGCGGCCCCCACTGAGCCCGCTTTGGCCCTCAGCAGAGGGGCGCGGCAGGGTGCAACACGGGCCGCCGGCGCCACGGGCCGCTTCCCAGCACTGCCAGGGCCCCGTGACCTTCAGACTCCCCACATGTGAAGCGCATTATTAGTTGTGAGAGTCCTGAAATGAGTGGCAACTTACTCATGCACCAGGGTTCTGAGCAATCCAGGCGCCCTCCCCGGGCCTTGTTTTCTATGCATGCCCGATTTCTTGCCCTGCGGGTACCTTGAAGAACTGGTAACTGCTCAAGAAAGTGGCCTGGACAATTGTCAAGCCCAAAAGCAGTGTGCAATCTGGCCTGGCGGTGCTTCTGTTTGAATGGTCAGGGAAAGGGGCGGGCGGGCGGGCGGGGGGTAGCGGAAGAGTTGGGTAAGGGAGGAGAAATGAAGGGGAAGGAAGGAAGGAATTTAAAAGGTAGAAGGAGGAAGGGAAGGAGGGGGAGAGGATGGAAGGAAAGAGGGAAGGAGGGAAAGAGGAAGAGCAAGTTTCTTTGGGAGTTCCCTAAGCCAGAGATATCTCAAGTCTAGTGCCCATTCTTAAGTATTCCTCCAAAAGCACAGGTCTGACCACATCACTCACCCATTCAAGAAATTTCAGTGGCTCTCTAATGTCTCTAAAAGTAAATTACAGACTTCTCTGTTTGGCATTTAAAACAAAACTTTCCAGCTCACCTTACCAGATTTCACGTTATTTCCTCTCACACTAAACATTACTGTCCATTGTAACCAAACTTGTTTAATCCTTGTTCTTGGTAAATGTCATTTCATCTCTCACTTCCACACCTTTGCCCAGGCTGTCATCCATTCCTGTAATGCATTCCCTCTTTACCTCAGCCACCATACAAGGTCCTTCTCAGGTGCCACCTTCTGATATCCCCAGTTGTTAGTCTCCCACACACATCCCAGAAATTAGTTCAGATTGGCTTTTCTGACAATGGTAATTACTTATCTGTGTATATATTGTAGATTTATTTTACACATAATACCTCACACTCTTGCTCTACAGATCAAGAAAAAAATTTCTTTTTTGATTTGGTACCTATTAAGCATCAGTAGATGCTTAAGTAGAATATAAAGTCCTGGAAGTCAGAGACCAGGTGTTTCAGGTTTGGGGTTGTTTTGGGTTTTTTTGTTTTGTTTTGTTTTTGGTGGGGGGGTTTGGAGAATTTTGTTTTTTTGGTCTTTTTATCTCCAGCAGATAGCACAATGCCTGACATTTAGCAGGTGTTTAAAAATGCAAAGTTGAGTAACAAGCTTGGACTACCTCCTTCATAGATTCATTATGAGGAAAATACTCTGTAAACTGTTAACATTAGTTTCTAATATTTCCAGGAATGGAGACTGCTATAGCCTCAACTCCTTGAGCCTTTCCTCCTTGAATTAGTTTTCTATCCCTTTAATCATCTCTTAGGTAAGATGATTAAAAGAGTTATTATTCCCCATTTCAAATATACATAACAATCACTATAACAAAATCCCATTCTCTGGGCCACCAAAGAGAAGGCTAGCACAAAGAATGATTGACTGTCAAAGACTTATTCAGGTGATATTCCTTAGGGATAGAAGATAGAACTGCCTAACCACATTTCCCCATTCAAAATTTAGTAGAAATACCCTGGCTATGATATTTGAAAATGTTGCATCCTGAAATTCCCTCTATATATCCCAGTACCTAGCATAGTGCCTAGCATCTAATATACCTTTAAATGCTTGTTGACTTTGCTCCATAACCCATACATCACAGCCTTCTACAACGCTATGTCCCACCTGCCACAAAATGTACTCTAGCCCCAACCCACCAAAAGAGAAAGAAAAAGAAAGACATAAAGAGAGAAGGGAAGGGAGCATAGCCCTACAGTAGGACTTAAAACCTAGGAGATGAAAGTACAAAGGAATGAAGCAGCCTCCATTTACAGACTCTGTGGTATGTGACTGATATTGCTAGTATCACTAAACTGGTTTTTGGAGCTCTGCAACCATAGTTTTCCCCAATCTTTCACCTACTTTCCTATCCCCCAGGACCTCTGTCAGCATTTTTACCCCTAGCTTTTCCCACTCCCACCCCATTATTTTCCAATGGGCTTTACCAGAGAAAAGGAAAGATTCATCTCATATAAGTAGAATTTCCTAGTATTTTACTAGGAAATTTACAAATTCCTAGAATTTATTAGTCCCTTTGGGACTCCTTTAGTCCCAGAATAGGTGATAAAAGTTTAGAGAATCCTTTTGGGATCCTTGAAGGACAGGATAGACTTTCAACCATTGGAATAGCTCAGAGGTGGGCCTAGCTTGAGAATAGACTAGATGCTTTCTCAAGGCCCACTCCAGTTAGACCCATTCAGGAGTCCTTTCAAGCACAGTGGAAACCAGAAAAACTCCTGAGATCTGGGCTCTGAGGGCAATTTGTTGTTTTTATGTTTATTTCAAAAGCAGCTTCATAGAGCTCTTTATTCATCTGAGATGCAAATCTCTTGTCAAAAGGTTTAGCAAAAGAAAATGAGGGAGGCTTTTTCAGATCATCCAATATGTTAAAAGGTATTTCTCTGCACAACCCTGTTTTAAACCATTGTAAAAATATATTGACAGAAGTAAAGTTCCAAGGCAAGGCTTATTTTGAGATCTATCATACCATGGTGGGGTGATTTATGGGACTTAAAGAATGAGGATTTATGTCCCATAAGACTGCCAGCCCCTGCTACTAACACACTCAATCTCTTCATGAATTGTGAATTCAGAAAGAAGTATAATCCAAAAGTGTAACATACTCTGGGTTACACTGAGGGCCTCTTTATCAAGAAAAAATCCCTAACATATTTCAAAATGATGAAAGAGATAAAGGATGGACACAGAATGAGATGGGAGGTCCAGATCAGCAAAGCAAACTTCTGAAATAAAAATGAGCTTATTCAAGACACACACACACACACACACACACACACACACACACACACACACACACACACACACACACACACACACACACACACACCTCCCAAGATAAGCCATTCTACTTTGGAAGAGATCTCATTGTTTGAAAGTTTTTTCTTACGTCAAACCTAAATCTGGATCCATATAGATGCAGATTTTGTTCTTATTTCCTTTACTGATTATATGTCTAATAAATTTTATTAAACTACTTTTATTTGTATTTATTCTCTTTATGTTTATCCTTTACATTCTTATATATGTACTTGTCTCCCTCGTTAAAATGTAAACTTCTTGAAGCAGGAATTGTTTTATTCTTTGTATTGGGGTCTCTTCCCTCCTACCCTCCCCCAGTTTCACAGATAAGGAAACTCACTCTCAAAAAAGGAGACTAACTTATCCAAGGTCCCCTCTAGCACTGAAATATTAGGACTACGACAACCAAAGGCATTTTTTCGATAAAAATTTCCCATATCAGGCCCCCGTGACATTGCTCCCAGAAGCATATTTACAACAGTACATCCATCCTCCAGACTCCAAAATTGGAAAATACTCCAGATGCCAATCAACTGGTTAACCATGTTCTCTAGGGCCATATCTGGCTCTGCTTATTAAAACCAGATTCCCATCTGTTACATCAGAATTAATTTTCCTATCATGTCTCCTAAGCAGAGAGGGTGGCTTTAAATCTTTCTCATGCTGGGCAAAGGTGGTCCAGAGTTTACTCACAGACTGTGATTTAGCAAAGTTGCTGGAAACCTCTTTAAAACAATTCCCCTGTCCTCAATTCCTTCCATAGAAGCAGAGCTTTTCAGTCCACAAATATTGAGGAGGCTTAGAATATCTATCAATCCCAGTTCCAGAAAGGCTTACCACACTCATAGCAGAGAGGAGGAAGCTTGACTAGAGTGGGGTAAATCGGGGTAGGGGGACAGGTAGTGAACATGAAGTCAAGTAGGTAGCTGAAAAGTGGTTGGGATAATTACCACAGAGTAATAAAAAGGTTAAAAGAAAAGGAAGTCAGCATGATACAGCAAAAAAAAGTGATAGATTTAGAACCAAAACATCAAGGTTCAAATCCCTTCTCACCTACTTATTCACTTATGTGACCTTGGGCAAGTCTCTTCATTTCTCTAGATCTCAATCTCCTTAACTGTAAAATGAAGGAGTTATGTTTGAATGAACTCTAGCTGTCCTTCCAGCCTTATGTCCTAAGGTCATAAAATTGAAGCTGTAGATTTTCCAAGGCAAGCCTCTCAAATTATCTAGCAGTTGGAAGTCCCATCTAGAGCTCTGGGGAGAGATTGGAGATAATTATGTAGATCAGGGAATCTGGTACATGGAAGAGTTCACTGAAGCTATATATAAGGAGGGAATGATATAAATAAGGTAGAGAGCATACAGAAAGAAGAAATAAAGGAAAAATATCTAGGGGGACAGTCACATTTGGGGGCACTGTGGCAGCCTAGAAAAACCTCTGGTTTTCTGGCAGACTGTCTCTTATCTAGAGAAGTCCCCTTTTCCCTCATATCCCTGAATATGCCTATGAAGAGCACTGTAATGAAGCAGAGCCAAAATGGCAGAGAAAAGGCAGAGACTCACCTGAGCTCTTCCCCAAACCCCTCTGAACAACTTTAAATAATGCCTCAAAACAAATTCTGGAGTAGCAGAATCCACAAAAGGATGCAATGAGACGATTTTCTAGCCCTAGACAACTTAGAAGTTCAGTAAGAAAGGTCTGTTACAGTGGGATGAGAGTGGAGCCCAGGCTAACACAGGCCTGCCCCAGCAAAGCAGCAGTAGGCCCTGGGGGCAACTGAGTCAGTGGCAGTGGTGACAGTTTCCAGACCTCTCAGCACACAGATAGTAAGGGGACCAGACATCTAGTCAGAATGAGATTCCAAGGGTCTCTGTGCTAGCACCAGGGGCAGGAATCTTTTGCATTGCCAATATTTGGATCTAGGTCACAGTTCTGGGTCCCAGGGTGAGGAAGAGCACTAGTACAGCAGAAATTGTGGTTACAGGTCCAGGGCAGAAAAGAATGCTTGTGGTCACTCACAGACCAGAGTACAGGCTAGGAGAATACTATACAGACCATTTCTTAGACCATACAATATTGGAAGAACTAAAAACTTGTAGGTCCCCAGAATTATCTCTGAAAACAATTGCACAAAAAAACCCTGAAACTTGGGACAGTGCCCCCTCCACTCCAGAAGCAGAGCCCCACTTTAGCATAGAGTCAAAAGATCCTGACTACAGAAAGTTATTATGGTGATAGGGAAGATCAAAATGCAAACTCAGAAGAAAACAATAACGTCAACACTCCTCTATCCAAAGCCTCCTATATCCAAAAGGCAAAAGGAATTGGTCTCAGGCTATGGAAGAGTTCAAAATAGGATTTTTAAAAATCAAGTAAGGAGAGGTAGAGGAAACATTGGGAAGAAAATAAGAGTAATGCAAGAAAATCATGAAAAAAGAGTCAACAGCTTGGTAAAGGAGGTGCACACCCCTGAAGAAAATAACACCTTAAAAAACAGAACAAGCCAAATGGTAAAAGAGGCACAAAAATCCAATGAAGAAAAGAATGCTTCGAAAAGCAGCTTTGGCTAAATGGAAAAAAGATATACAAAAATTCACTGAAGAGAAGAGCTCCTTAAAAAGCAGAAATATAGGGGGCTCACTTTGAGAAGTGTTGTGTGATTTGACCAGATGAGACTCTGGGAAGCCGTTGTTGAGAGCCCCCCGGCTTTGAAAACCCAGATGTTGATGCTTCCCTCTCTGGTAACTGTGATTTGGTATTGATATAATGGTTGGACAGTTTGGAAGCCTGTCTGTTTGATCTGTAAGTTCTGTAACTCTGGAGTTTGGGGTGCTGACCTTTTTCCCCTGAACTAGGTAATGTATGTTTGTTTGATTAAAGTAAGCTTGTTAACCCATTTTGAGTTGCTTTCCCTTTGAAAAGCAGATCTAAGAACCTATATTGGCAGCTACCCTGGGGATATTGGGGTGCTTGCCGCTACAAAATGGCGACGAGGATGGGATCTGCTGAGTAAAAGGAAAGTATGGGGGCTGGGATAATTGTTTGTTTCCCAGTTGTGGTAGCTGTGACTCTGTGGAGCCATGGAGCAGGAGAGAACGACCTGCATGCTGACTTCACTGAGCTGAGAGCAGGAATGGTGAGCTGCCTGCATGGAGACCTGTGGAGAAACCTGGAGCTGCTGCCTTCTGCTGGAGAAGGAACCCAGGAGTTTGGAGTTCAGCCACAGGATAAGATAAGGACTGTGTGGCAAAGCAGGGGCACTGAATGTGTTTCCTTGTTGCATCCCACAGTTTGGGACCCAGGGGGAGGATGGACTTGTGACTATGGTGGGTGGGGTGAAGTGCCATGGACCCCAAGGACCCCACTTTGGTTTTGTTGCCCAGCCCCCTCTCTGGACTTGGAAGCAGGGGCTGGAGCAGTGTTGTGGGAAGGACACCCCCCTCCTCCCAAGAGAACTTTATGTGATAATGCTTTGTATTTTGTGAATCGATGTGAAAATGCAATGTACTTTGTTTAAGACCCAGTGGCCACTTTGGTAACTTTAAATGTACCTTGAAAATATGACTTAAGGGATGGTTAGTGATAATTGAAATGTAAATTGTCTATGCTATGGGCATGCTTAGTAAGACTTTTACTGAATAAGTGACTAATTGTACTTTGAGATATTGTTACAGATAAGAGACTAATTGAGTTAATCAAGACTTTGCCCCATGAGTGGAAGACTTGTAACTTTGAAAACTGATGTAACTGATTGAGTTAACTTAAGAGTGACTATTTTTTTGATTTTACGGATAAGTGACTGAGTTAACATTTGCCCCATGAGTGGAAGACTTGAACTATTGTATTTTGAGATTATATTGTGATTTTCTTATGTACCTTGAAAATGTGACCTAAGAGATGTTTTAGTGCTAATTCAAATGTAAATTGTGTATGCTATGGGCAAGAAAGATCTTGGGGCCGAATGTAATGGAAATGCAGATTTAAAGATCTTCCCTGCCCCTAGCTTAAGTGCACCTGGAGCCTGTGGTGGAGGCTTGTTTTTCAGGAAAGCCCACACCTTGATACTTTGTGATTGGGCAGTGGGTCCAGAAGGTTGTTACATTCTCTGAGCCAAGAGAAGGCTATATAAGCCCTGAGGAGAGGCTTTGCTTTGGGGCTCACTTTGAGAAGTGTTGTGTGATTTGACCAGATGAGACTCTGGGAAGCCGTTGTTGAGAGCCCCCCGGCTTTGAAAACCCAGATGTTGATGCTTCCCTCTCTGGTAATTGTGATTTGGTATTGATATAATGGTTGGACAGTTTGGAAGCCTGTCTGTTTGATCTGTAAGTTCTGTAACTCTGAAGTTTGGGGTGCTGACCTTTTTTCCCCTGAACTAGGTAATGTATGTTTGTTTGATTAAAGTAAGCTTGTTAACCCAAAAAAAAAAAAAAAAAAAAAAAAAGCAGAAATATAAATACCTTAAAAGGCAAAATATGGGGAAAGTGGTACTAAAATTCATTGAAGAAAAGAACTCCTTAAAAAAAAGAATTGGCCAAATGGAAAAGGAGAGTACAAAAGTTCACTGAATAAAATAATTTCTTAAAAATTAGAATTAGGCATTTAAAAGCTAAAGACTCAATAAGACATTAAGAAACAATAAAACAAAATCAAAAAAGAAGAAAATGTGAAATATCTCATTAGAAAAACAAATTACTTGGGAAATAGATTGAGGAAAGGTAATTAATTTAAGCAAAGGTAATTTAATTGGACCACATGATAGTAATGACCAAAAAAAAAAGAAAAAAGCCTAGATATCATATTTTAAGAAATTATCAAAGAAACATGCCCTGATATCCTACAACTAGAGGGTAAAATCAAAATAGATAGAATCTACCAATCAACCCCTGAAAGAGATTTAAAAATGAAAACTCTTAAGAATATTATAGTCAAATTCCAGAGCTCCCAGGTCAAGGAGAAAATATTGCAAGTAGCTAGAAAGAAACAATTCAAATATTGTAGAGCTACAGTCAGGATAACACAAGATTTAGCAGTTTCTACATTAAAAGATAGGAGGGCTTGGAATATGATATTCTGGAATGCAAAAGAGCTAGGATTACAACCAAGAATAATCCTAACCAGTAAAACTGAGTATAAGCCTTCAGAGCTTAAAAAAATAAAACGGATATTCAATGAAATAAAGGAGTTTGAGGTATTCCTGATGAAAAGACCAGAGCTGAATAGAAATTTTGACTTACAAATACAAGATTCAAGAGAAGTATAAAAATGTAAACAGGAAAGAGAAATCATAAGGGATTCAATAAGATTAAACTGTTTACTTTCCTGCATGGGAGAATGATACTTATATGCCCTAAAAACTTCATTTTTCGGGCAGTTAGAATAGGTATACATAGAGGGCATGGGTGTGAGTTGAGTATGATAGGATAATTATCTTTAAAAAATAAAATTAAGGGGTGTGACAGAGAAATGCACTGGGAGAGGGGGAATGAGAGAGGTATAATGGGGTAAATTATCTGACATAAAGAGGCACAAAAGAGCTTTTACAGTGGAGGGGAAGTGGCGGGAGGATGTGTTATAGAAGGAAGGGTGGATTGGGGGAGGTAAAAGTCAGAAGCAAAACAATTTTGAGAATGGAAGTAGGATAAAAGGGGAAAATAGGATGGAAGGAAATACATAGTCATAACTGTGAAAAAAAATTTAAAGCAAGTTTTTCTTATAAAGACCTAATTTGTCAAATATCTAGAGAACTAAGTCAAATTTATAAAAATAAGAGCTATTGCTTAATTGATAAATGGTCAAAGGATATGAACAGGCAGTTTTCAGATGAAATTATCAAAGCTATCTATAGTCAAATAAAAAATGCTCTAAATCACTACTGATTAGAGATATGCAAATTAAACCAACTCTGAGTTACCTTCTATACCTGTAAGATTGACTAATATGACAGGAAAGGAAAATGACAAATGTCAGAGGGGATATGGGAAAATTGAGACATTGATACACTATTGATGGAGTGGTACACTGATTCAGCCATTATGCAGAGCAATTTGGAACTATGCCCAAAGGGTTATAAAACCATGCATACCCTTTGACTAAGCAATATCACTACTATCTCCAAAGAGATAAAAAATAAAAAGGAAAAGGGCCTATATGTACAAAAATATTTACAGAAGCTCTTTTAGTGGTGTCAAAGAATTGGAAATTGAGGGAATGTCCAACAATTGGGCAATGCCTGAACAAATTACTGTATGAGATTTTGATGAAATACTATTGTGCTATAAGAAATAGTGAGCAGAATGCTCTTAGAAAAACCTGGAAAGACTTGCCTGAACTGATGCAAGGTGAAATGAGAAGAACCAGGAGAATATTACATATACAGTAACAGCGATATTGTATGATGACCAGCTGTAAATTTCTTAGCTATTCTAAGCAACACAATGATCCAAGACAGTTCTGAAGGACTTACGATGAAAAATGCTATCCATCTCCAGAGAAAGAACTGGAATGTAAATGCAAATTGAAACATGTTTTTACTTGACTTTCTTTATTTTCCTTAGGGTTTTTGTGTGTTTTCTTTCACAGCATGACTAGAGTGAAAATATGTTTTGCATTGTTGCACATGTGTAAACTATATAAAATTGCTTGTCTTGGGAGGGGGTGAAATGGAAAGTGTTTGGAACTAAAAAAAATTAACAAATGTTAAAAATTGCTTTTACATGTAATTGGGGAAAAATAAAATATTATTTTTTTAGACAACATTGTACCCTGGAGACAGGGTGTATGGTGGTACCACAGACCAGGATCCAAAATGTCTTGTCAATCCAATTCAATTCAGTTCAACATCCATTTATTCTATGCCTACTTTGTGCCAATGCTGGGCTCTGGTCAGCTCTGGTTCTGGTTCTGTCTTAGGCACAAGAGAAAAAGAAAACAGTTCCTGTCCTCAAGGAACTTATACTCTTCTGGTTCTTTGATTTTCAGGTGACAGTCATTCGAATAACACTTATTAAGCAGTTATTATATGTCAGGAACTTTGCTAAGTGCTGAGGATGCAATGTAAGGCAAAATAAAAAAGTGGCACCTACTCTCGGGTGGTCTGACAGAGGAGACAACATGCAAACAACTGTTTTCAAATGAGATCTATACATGATAAATGAAGGGTAATCTCAAGGGAAAGCATTGATCCCAATGGATCCTTGTCTCTTCCTCCTCTCACCCCACCCCACCTCACTCTGATGTTTCAAGTTAAGTTCCCTCTCTTGTTTAAGTTAACATGTGCTCATAAAAGGTTGCTTTTTGCATTATTAGCATGTTTTGCTGGCTGTGGAAACTTTTAAGTCCCTCAAAAGCTACATCAGACTGGATCAGACATAGAGGGAGGATAATGAACCATTGAGAGAGATTGAGAAAGGGGCATTTCAACAGATGGGTGGAGAACCAGGTGAAAGCAGTGTCATGGAAACCAAGGTAAGGCAGAATAATCAGAATGAAGGGAGAGATCAACAGCATAAAATACTGCTGAAAGGTCAAGGAAGTTAAAGACTCAGAACAGGTTGTTGAATTCAACAATTAAGAGATCACTGGTGACAGGAAAACTGGATTGCAAGGAAAAAATGAGTGAGGAGATGAGTGAGGAGCAGCAAGTGTAGATTACTCTTTCTCTAAATTTATTGGTGAAAGGCCACAACATTTATTATACATCTACTATGTTAGAAATACTATACTAAGCCCTAGCTTAATAACAATAATAATAATAATATTTAGACAAGAGGCACTCACTCCTTGCTGTCTTGGAACATACAATGTAAATGAAGGATTAAAAAAACACAAAATAATACACCAGCTTCTGATTTAATTCACTTGAAACTGCTCTCTTGAAAAATTATCAATGATCCCTTCTGCCAAATCTAATAGCCTCTTCTTGATCCTCATCCTTCTCGATCCCTGTAAAGACTCTGATACTGTTGATCACCCCCTTCTCCTTGATACTCTCTCCTCTCTAGGCAACATTGCTCTCTGCTGGTTCTCCTCCTACCTGTCTGACCACTCCTTCCCTGCCTCCTTTGCTGCATCTTCCTCCAGGTTAAATTCACTAACTGTGGTTATCCCTAACAAATAGTCTGTCCTGGGCCCTCTTCTATTCTCCCTCCTTAACCTTTTTGTGTCATGGACCCATTTGGCAGTCTATCGGAGCCTATGGACCCCTTCTCAGAGTAACACTTTTAAATGCACAAAATAAAATAGGGTTACAAAGAAAACCAATTACACTAAAATGTAGTTATAAAAAATTTATAAAAATATTTTTAAACAAGTTCATGGATTCTTCATAAATCTGCAGTATCTAGTTTAAGAATCCCAGCTGTATACTTTCTCATTCAGTTGTCTTATCAATACCTTTGGTTTAAATTATAATCTCTATATAGATGATTCTCAGATCTATTTATCCAGCCTTAACATTTCTCCTAACTTCCACTGGCATTACCAACTGCTTAATGGACATCTTAAACTGAATGTACTGTAGACATCTCAAACTTAACAGGTCTGAAACAGAATTCATTATCTCTACCCCCCCCCCAATCATCCCTTCTTCCAAGTTTTCTTATTACTTTAGAAAACACTACAATCCTCTCAGTCACACCATCCTCAGTTCCTAACTTGCATTCACCCCCACATATCCCATCTGTTGGCAATACTGTCATTTCCATCTTGATAATAACTTGATAATAACTCATGCATGTGTGTGTATGTCTTATCTCCACATATACCCTGGTGAAGGTCTTCATTACCTTCCTCTTGGACTATTGTAATAACCTGCTGGTTGGTCTCCCTGCCTCATCTCTCCCCACTCCAGTCCATCCTCTATTCCTCTGCTAAAGTGACCTTCCTAAAGGCCAAATATAATCATGTGACCTTCCTACTCAATTAACCCAAGGGTTGGCTTTTAAAACCCTTTACAATCTGGTCCTTTCCTACCTTTCCAATTCTTCACATTCCCCTCTACAATTCAGCAACACTAGCCTTCTCAGTCTTCCTTTAAGCAAATCAAGGATTACAAGAAGTGAAAGTACAAAGAGAGAGAAAAGGGGGGGAAACCAGCACAAAGGTATAAAGATGGGAGATATAACATCATATATGAGAACAACAAAGAACCAACATGGCAGCATGTATAGGACCATATCTCCCCTATATCGGGGAGAGGAACCTGTAAGAAGTTTTGGTCAGGGAGGGAGCGATCAGGTTGTCAAGGACTTTCAGTGCCAACTGGAAGTTTTCATTTGATCAATGTAAGAAGGAGCCACTGTAATTTACTAACTATGGAAGAGATATGGTCAGAATGACACTTTAGGAAAATCACTTTAGTAGCTGTGGGGGAAATGGATTGTAGTCTGGGAGAGAATTGAGGCAGGGATTCCAGATAAGAGACTATTGCACAGTCCAAGCTGTAATAGTAAAGTCAAAAGTATGAGGTTTGGAGGAAACCATATTAAGCTTGGTTTTAAATATGTTTGAGGTGCCAGCGGGACATCCAGATCCTGCAGGGAGCTGAACATGAAAGCTTGAAACAAAAATGAGAGATCAGGACTAGACGCAATGATTTCAGAGTTATCTGCACAGAGGTGGCAACTGAAGCTGAGGGAGTAAATAAGCTTCTTAAGGGAAAGGGAAGAGAGAGAGAAGGCAAGGACCGACCCTAGAAAACATTGCATCACCACCACCACCACCACCACTGTTAAATGGCTGAAAAAAGGATAAAGAGCAAACAAATAAAGTAAATCAGGGAGCAGGTTGATAGAAGAAATAAAAGAATATAATGTCTCTGATATAAGGGAGTAATATTATCAAGAGCTTCAGAAAAAATGAGATCAAGGGGGATGAGAATTGACCAAAAAAGGGGGAGGAAGGATCATTGGATTTTGTTGATTAGGGCATCAATGGTGATCTCTTTGCTAGCATTTTCACTAAAGTAATAGAGCTAGAAGTCAGAGATCCAGGAATTAAGGAAGATTGTGCGCAGGAAAGTGTAGCAGCAAAGCACCCCAATATCCCTAGGGTGACTGCCAACACAGGTTCTTAGATCTGCTTTTCAAAAGGAAAGCAACTCAAAATGGGTTAACAAGCTTACTTTAATCAAACATATATTACCTAGTTCAGGGGGAAAAGGTCAGCACCCTGAACTTCAGATTATACAGACAGAACTTACAGATCAAACAGACAGGCTTCCAAACTGTCCCAACATTACATACATCAATACCAAATCACAGTTACCAGAGAGGGAAGCATCAACATCTGGGTTTTCAAAGCAGGGGGGCTCTCAACAACGGCTTCCCAGAGTCTCATCTGGTCAAACCACACAACACTTCTCAAAGTGAGCCCCAAAGCAAAGCCTCTCATCAGGGTTTATATAGCCTTCTCCTGGCTCAGAGAATGTAACAACCTTCTGGACCCACTGCCCAATCATAAAGTATCAAGGTGTGGGCTTTCCTGAAAAACAAGCCTCCCACCACAGGCTCCAGGTGCACTTAAGCTAGGGGCAGGGAAGATCTTTAAATTTGCATTTCCATTACAGAAAGAACTGGAGGGATCAAGAAAAGACAACTTTTTTGGTAAGTTTAGCAGTGAAAGGAAAGAGAGAAAGAGAATGAGAGAAATCAGAGGGTTAGTTGTTCTTAGAGATGAAAATTCACACTCCATCTCCTGTCCCTACCTTCACACTGGCTATCTCCCATCCCTGAAATGTTCTCTCTCCTCACCTCCAACTTGTAGATTCTTTAGTCTCTTCTTTCTTTCTACCCCCACCTTCTTCAGAAGGTTTTTCCCTGTCCCCACAGATGCTAGCTCCTTCTCCTCTGAGATGAACATCCATTTGATCTAGGTTTGATGTGCCTAAGCTATCTAAATATTTCATGTCTTCCCATCAGAATTTGAGTTCCTTGACTTTTTTTGCCTTTCATTGTATCCCCAGAGCTTAGCACATAGTAGGCACTTAATAAATGTTTGTCGACTTGACTTCATTACATATCTTGTATGTACCTCGTTATTTCCATATTGCTCCTCCCGTTAGAAGGTGAACTCCCACTCAGAGGGATGATTTGCCTTTCTTCGTCTTCCCATTGCTTAGAACAGTGCTTGGCACATAACAGGCACTTTATAAATGCTGACTGACTGACTGGTCAAAGAGACAAGGAATTCTAGTGAAGTATTGAGGTAGCAGACCAAGGGGTACAATGGAATATAGAGGCAAGCAAGGTCAGACTGAGTGAGATGACTGGGAAAACAGAACTGAGGTCATAGCAAGGACAAAAAATAAGGTTACTGGGAGGGAGAGAGAGAGGAAAAGGGAAAGGACTGGAGTTTGGGCTTAGAAAGTATCCATTCAACATTCTCCATATGGAGGTGGCACAATCTTCATGTCATTCTTCTTTGGGCTGCACTTTGTATATCCTCTACCATCTTCACTCCCAGTGGGTACCTCCCACCTTTACCTTCTTTTATGGATCTTCTCCCATTAGAATATAAGCTCCTTGAAGACGGGGATTGTCTTTTTTAAATTTTATTTTAGACTCAAACACCAGAACACAAATACAGTATAGAGAAAAGGAAAAAAAAATATATCATAAACTTACATATCGGAATTTAAATACAAAATAAGAAAGGAAAAAAACATGTCATATGCATAGCAGAACATAAGAGAAGATTCAAAATACGTAACAATAAATTTTCATTTCAACTGTGTTGAGAGTTGTCCATCTTTTCTTTGCTTCCTTGTATGTTTTCTTTTGTTGGGATTGTTTTTTTTACTACTTGTTTTTGTCTTCCCAGCACTGAGCACAGTGCCAGACAGTGTAGTGAGTAAGTGCTTCATAAACAGTAGGACATATATAGTGAGTAGGTGCTTAATAAACAGTGATTGGATTGGGTGATTTGCCTAGCACATAGTAAGTGCTTAATAAATGTTATCGGACTAACAGTTCCAAAAGATGATAAGGTCTAAGATGTGACCATCCTAAGTATCTGAAGTAGAATAAAAAAGTCAGAGTTGACAAGGTTGAAGGATTTTGTGACAGGGCTATAAAGGACATCATCAGCATGAAGATATGAAGTCTCTATGAATGATAATGGAATAAGACAGGGAATAAACAGAAAAAACAAGACTTGAGCCTTCCTCTCAACCATTCTCAAGACTTTCCCTATGGAAAGTGGCCAGATTCCTTTTCCTGTAGCCACTGTCTGTGATTATTCTTAAATTAAGAGCAATAGATGAGGATTTGCAGGTAGGAAAAAAATATCCTTATAATACATATCAAGAAGATAGAGAAACTTGGGTCTTTGAATAAAGGCTTTGCCATCCTTGTGTTTGAAATCTGCTAACGTTCAATCAACTGACAATGGTGAAAGTGAGTGTCCCTCACTGAAAATATAAATGATTAAAACTGAAAAAAGATGATGGGTCACAAGCACTCTGATAAACTTACTATTTTAGCACCTTCTCAATAAGACATTTAATAAGTGACATATGAAAGGCAGTAGTCATTGAAAACAAAGAATCTCTTCTCTCAAAGAACTGACATTCTATAGGGAGAAATGACATGTATACATATAAGTTTAAACAACATACATATAAAATAAACATGAGGTAATTGGAAGAGGACACAGTAGCAGCTGGGAAGGATCAGGAAAAGCCATGTGTAGAAGGTAGTACTTTAGCTCAACTTTGTAGGAAACCAGAGATTCTAAGAGACAGCAGTGGGAACAGAGTTCCAGGCATTAAGGACAGCCAATATAAAGTCAGAGTAATGCGAGATGAGTTTCAAGTATGAGGAACAGCCAGAAGGCCTGTTTGACTAGACCAAGAGAAGAGGACTAATACAGAATTACTTTGGAAAGGAAGGATGGAGCCAGGTTGTAAAAGGCTTTAAATGCCTAACAGCAGAGTTTTACTTGATTCTAGATACAATATGGAGCCACTGGATCCACTTACTCAACTCTGTCAACCATGTAGATTAGGGAAAACCACTGGTGGCCTTAGGGCTACCTGTTGTTCTTCAGAATTTCACTGTGGTCTCTTAATAAAATGTGGAAAAATACATGTATCATATATATCAGATTGCTTACTGTCTCAGAGAAGATAAAGAGGAAGGAAGGAGTAAGGGAGGGATAGAATTTGGGACTCAAAACTTTTTTAAAAATTGTTTTAACATATAATTTGGGGGAAAGTAAAATATTTTTAAATGTGGGGAAATAGCTGTTAAGAGTTATAATTGGGGGGCGGCTAGGTGGCGCAGTGAGTAGAGCGCTGGCCCTGGAGTCAGAAGGACCTGAGTTCGGATCTGGCCTCAGACACTTAACACACACAAACAAAAACCTAGCCGTGTGGCCTTGGGCAAGTTATTTAACCCCAACTGCCCTCCAAAAAGCAAAAAAAAAAAAAAAGAGTTATAATTGGGGCAGCTAGGTGATATAATGAATAGAGAACTGTTCCTGGTGTCAGGAAGACCTGAATTCAAATCCATCCTCAGACATGTGACACACTTACTAGCTGTGTGACCTTGGGCAAGTCACTTAACCCCGGTTCCCTTGCTTTCTCCCCTCAAAAAACAAAACAAAAAAAAAGAATTATAATGATGTTCTAGCTAAATATAATGTTATATAGAGGAATCATGGCACAGTGGAAAGAAGAGAGGACTTGGAGTCAGAGGACCTCTGTTAAATCCTGAATCCTGATCTTGGGTAATGAGTAAGTCATCTCACTTCTCTGGGATTTCAGCTTCCTCTTCTGTAAAATGGGGCGTGGGAATAACTATTTTCTGAAGTCCTGGTCAACTATAAATCCTATGATCCTTTATGGAAACCAAAGGTGATCTTACAACAAAGAGACATACCTACCTAGACCAGTAGCAGAAAGGAAAAGCCTTCACTCTTCATTCAAACAAACTTTTATCTTGTAAGGCCCTGGGGATAGAAAGATAAATTATAAAACTGTCCTTTTTGTCACAGAATTACATTCTAGTTGGAGGAATAATACAAAAAACTATGGATTAATATAGATTAGGACAACTATGAGACATGCCTCTTCATAGTAAGAAAGTTCTGTTTTTAGTCCATTTGTCAGGGATACTAGAAAAATCTGTCATTTATCTAATATAAGCTCCTTAAGAGAAGGACTGTCTGGTTTTTATCTTTATATGCCCAGCACCTATCACATTGTGCCTGGCATATAGTAGGTGCTAAATAAATATTGTTGATTGATTGTTGATTGATTAACTTCTTTTTTTTAACTTCTTTTCTTTTGATTGATTGTTGATTGATTAACTTCTTTTTTTCTTAAAAAGCAATTGGGGTTAAGTAACTTGCTCAAGGTTACACGGCTAGTCATTATTTATGTGTGGGTGCTCATTTTCTGAGGCCGGATCTGATCTCGGGTCATCCCAACTCCAAGGCCAGCACTCCTACTCACTGCGCCACCTAGCTGCCCCTTGATTAGTTTCTAATAGAGCAACACCTCTCCTAGGGTATCTATACCTACTGACTCTCTGCCCTTGAGGGCAGAGGCTGTTTTCATTTTTGTCTTTGCATTCCCCAAAGACTAGAGCAATGCCTAGCACATAGTAGGTAGCTAATAAATAAGTATTTATTGAATTGAATCTACCTAATACTAGTAGTCTATAGGTGTGCTCTCTCTCCCTGTAAATCATCATGTAATTTACCCTGTAAATTACTTTAAAGTCCAATTTAAATGTCACCTCCCTCAAGAATCCTTTCACAACCCCACATTCCCCACCCGTAGGGATGACTTGTCCCCTTGGACCTCATATAATAGTTTATTTTGCACTTCTCTGATGTACTTATTAGGTAATATTATATTTTATAGTTATATTGGTTTGAAGTTTAATCTCGTATTAGCCTAAGGCTAAGAACCACGCATAATTTAAATTTTATATCACTTCCAGAGTCTATCATAGTATTATCTGCACAGCAAGAGTTAATGATAGTTTATTAAATGAATTAATGAATCAGTGAATGAAGTGTTATGTCAATGCAAGTATCAGTTGTTAATGGTATAGTTATTTGCACTGTGACTGTTCACTTTTGGTCTTACCCTTAGGATTCCTCCCATTCCATATTACAAAGTAGAAATAACACTGGATTGGAGGTGAGGAAACCTATGTTTTAGTCTTGATTGGGCTATTCTCTATCCATGTGCCCTTGGTCAAGTCATTTCCTTTCTCTAGAACTCAGTTATCTCACCTGTAAAATAAGGGGGTGGACTTAAACAGTGGCCAAAACTATAACACTAAAAAGGCCCATTAAATTGTACATAAAAATCACTCTGGGTACATATCGACATAGAAAACCACATATTAGCATTATCCATGTTCTCTTGTATTTTTATTTATTATATTAAATATTTCCTAATTCTATTTTAATCTGGTTCACCCATACTGGGGAATGATACAGGTCACAATGTGGACCCTTGGGCCCCATAGTTGACACTTCTTGCCTAGAGACTTTTAAGTTTCCAACCAATTCCAGACCTTTAAGGTTACAACCAGTTTCTAATCCAGCATCCATAAAATTACATGATTTCCAAAGTCCCTTCAGCTCTACCGTCCTGTGATTCCAAGTTGGAAGCACAATCCAATTAAAACACAAACTCACAAAGTAAACTCCTAATCTATATCTGCCACTGGATTTTCTGATAGATATTGGAATGGGCTTAGCACTGGGCTCAGTGAGCAGGAAAGACCACCTTGCCTGTGATTCCCAAATGGGGAGCCTGTGCTCTTGAAAAATAGAAAGAGTAATATTATATAGTGAAAATGGGACTAGATTTAGGGTCAGAGCACCTAGTATTGAATCCTGGTTCTGCCACTTGGTTCCTGTGTCCCCCATGCCTGGAATTTTCTGTCTTTTTGTCTAGTCTCCTAGCATCCTTGGCTTCCTTCAAATCCCTACCTTCTACAAAAAGTCTTTCTTGTTCTCCCTGAATGCTAGTGGCTTCCCTATTTTGATTATCTCCAATTTATCCTGTCTTGTTTGTAAATGGTAATTTAGATGTCTTCTCATTCATTGAAACTGTGAGCTCCTCAAGAGTAGGGGACTTTTGCCTTTTTTTTTTTTTTTGTATCTCTTGAATTTAGCACAGTATTTGGCATAAAGTAAGTACTTAATAAAAGTTCAGCTAGGTGACGCAGTAGCTAGAACGCCAGACCTGGAGTCAAGAAGATCTGAATTCAAATTTGACCTCAGATATGTGCTAGCTGTGTGCCCCTGGGCAAGTCACTTAACTGTTTGCCTCAGTTTCCTTATTTGTAAAATGAGGCCTGTGGACTAGCATCACCTATGAGTTCTCTTCTAGCTCTTTATTTGTGATCTTCTGAGCAGTACAAAATGGAAAGGAAGTGCCAAAAGTGACTCTTTTTCCTCCAGCCAGCAAGTGTTTAAATGTTACTGATCCAAAGACACCTCCTTGAGGGATATTAGACACTGTCCTGGCCACTGTTGGCTTCAGCATGAGAGAGGCAGCCCAGAGCCTTCAAACCCAGAAGAGAAACAGAGACAGTGGTTGGCCATGGCTGCCCTTTTCCTTAAGGGAAAGAAAAAGCTTTGTTCAAATATCAGAAAGGAAGGGTGAACAGTCACTATTTCTACCTTCTGGGTAACTGGGGCATTCCTAACATATTAGAGTGTCCCTGCAGAGGTAGGACTTTCAACCAAGATTATGTCAAGAGAGGTAAAAAATAATGAGAAGAATGAGATTTGGAGTCCAAAGGCTTGCTTTTTAGCTCTGCCACTTACTACTTAGGCAAATCATTTCTCTTTAGAACTCCTTTCCTCCTCTATAAAATGAAGGAATTGGATTAGATGATTGCTAAAATCTCTTCCAGCTCTAATGCCTATAAACTGCTTTCCTATCATTCCTCACTGGAATAGAAGCCCCTAGTATGGTTCCCCTGGAATAACAGGTACTAAACAGGTGGCATTTGTGGACAGCAGGTACGCTTGATGTGGACACCATCAGAAAGCAGCAGTGAGCTCCACTCCCCTACTCAGTCCCCACTACCCAGGGAGGGAATGTAATAAGATGAGCTGTCCATTAGGTGGTGCCACCAACCAAATGGTCTCATCAGAATCTCATGCCACTTGGTACCATCTGTGTAACTTATAGTCATGGGGAGTGGCCTAGGGGCACTGAGAGGCTGAGTGTTTTGCTGGGGCCACGGAACTAGTCTGTGTCACAGGTGAGATGAGATCTGAGCTGTGGACCAAGTGGCTTCATCAGCCTCTCTCTGGCATGCATGCATAAAAACAGCAGGCACCACCCATGCACATTGAACACCAGGCAGTTAAAACCAGTGCTAGCCTGGTTATTAATTTAGACTAGAAATATTGAGTATTGAATAATGGAAGCTTGGTCAGAATCATTTTAAAAATAGAGAAACCATGGTTCCACCACTAAGCAGCATCTAGAATCTCCTCTCTCACCCCGCCCTGCCACACACACACATTCATAGAATGCAATCATTCAGTTTTACAATGGGATTTATTGAACAAAGAAAAACTGAAAGAAAATAAAAAAGAAAGTTTAAACACTCTTGAATGGGTCATTTACCTCCAATCACCTTCCACATTTCCCTGCCACCCTCCTAATATCTGAGTGTGGGCAGCGACTTTCTGAAGCCCACTGGATGGTGTAAGGGGAATAAATAGGGAAGACTGTCTGCGTCCAAGGACTGCCTCCAAATCCAGACTATATGAAGAGAAACCAAGGGAAAAGTGAGGGAGAACAATGTTCTTTTTTCCATCTTACCAACCAATGAGTTTGTTTGGTTGGTTGTTTTTTTAACTACTAGTTCTGTTTCCAGTCTCATCTCCACATATTGGTCTCTGCATTGATTTGGTCACTGAAGATACAAATGCAGGCTACTATCCCTAACAGCCCAAGAGTCCAAACCCACTACAACTTACTGACAAGGTGAGAAGCTAGCCTGAGTCCAATTGTCACATGTATTTCTGTGAGAGGCTAGCTAATACAGTGAATAGATCACTGAACCTCAAGTGAAGAAGACCTGAGTTTTAATGTAGCTTCAGACACTTACGGGCTGTATGTGACCCTCTGCAAGTCACTTTATCTGTCTTCCTCAGTTTCCCCATCTGTAAAGCTGGGGTAGTAATAATAGGTAGATATTAATGTCCTAGGGTTGTTGTGAGGATCAAATGAGATATTTGTAAAGCTCTTTTGTTCAGTGATTCTTTTAGCCCTATCCAACTCTTTATGACTCCATCTGGGGTTTTCTTGTCAGAGATACTGGAGTGGTTTGTCATTTCCCTCTTCAGCTCATTTTACAGATGAGGAAACTGAGACAAACAGGGTTAAGTTACTCCCAAGGTCACACAGCTAGTAAGTGTCTGAAGTTAGATTTGAACTCAGGAAAACGAGTCTTCCTGACTCCAAGCTGGGCATTCTATCCACAGGTCACTAGCAATAAAGCTCTTTGCAAACCTTTAAAGTTTAAGTAAATAAATACATGCTATTATTATTATTATTTCTACTCTAAATATATTTTAAGGGCAAAGGGAGAAGGAACTATGGACATTTGAGGTCATTATGCTTTCACACAGATTTCCTTACATCCCAGACTCTCACCAGTCTCTTTCCCTAGTGACTTCTCTGATATGAAAGGTCATTTCCCCTTTGCAGAAACACCTGCCACAAATAAAACATAGCTTATTGAACTAATGAAATCCCTTCAAGGTCCAGGGGCAGACCACAAAAGAGACTAGCCTTAGGCTAGTACAGCTGAGGTTTGTATCTTTTCAGAGCCTTGTGAGCCTAGGGCAAGATCCTTGCCCTCCTAGCCTCAGGGCCCCATATTCCTCAGATATAAACCTAGGCATTCTCCTCTTAGTTCTTCTGTCATATCTTGAAGATCTGTGTTATTTTCCTGGACTTCATCAGTATTGATTTCAATACTCCCTATTTTTATCAAACCAGATTTAGCAAATAATCTCATTTCTTTGCCTAAGGCTTTCACCCTCAGGAGAAATTCAAACTGCCAATAAGCCTGTGGTGAGAAGGAGAAGTGGAGTCTAACAAAGGAAAAAAAGAGTCTATTGGAGGCAGGGGTGGGGGAGAGGAGAGTTGAGTGTAACTATAGTTTTCTGTTAAACTGGAAGGGGAAAAGAGTGGACCAGAGGAGGAGAAGGGCAGATCTCTAAGAACTACCCATTCTGGTTTCCATGTTCTTTGGTCAAAAGGAAGAACTATGGTCTAGTGGAAAAGGCATGTGATTTGAGTTTGAGGACCAGGGTTCAAATGTCAGATCTACTACCTAAAATCTATATAATCTTTAAGCAAACCTCTTCATCTCCAGAATCTTAAACTAGATAATCACTAAGGCAACAATCAATAAGGGAACTTAAGGTTAGAGACAAAAGGTTACAGAAGGTCAAGTTCCTGACTATAGACTAGCCATCTTGTTGCCCCAACTAGAAGGACCTTGGTAATCATAACTGGAGAACTAAGAGTGAGTTGAACACTAGAGCAGCTCATTGGCTCAAAAGAGTTTATAGCCAGGAGGGACCATAGAGGCCATCTAATTCAGAATTCCCAATTTACAGATAAGAAAACAAATCCTATTTAGGGAAGGAACTTCCCCAAGATCACCCAGTAAAGTAGAAAATATTTTAACCTAGATGTCTTTACACTTAGGGCATGTTCTTTAAAAATATGTATTACTGACTTCAAGGCTGGCCCCGTTCAGGAGGCTTAAATCAATAATGTGTATGCTTTATTTAAGAAAGCCTGTTTCCTCTATCAACAACTCACCATCCCCCCACATCAGAGGCCTCCACTGTGGAACATCCATTTCCCTTCTATAGCCAGTAGCTAGCTGCCTGTAGTCTGGTTACTGGGTTTTTTTGTTCTTTTTTTCCATCCCCAGATCAAGACTTACCAGTCCCTTGAGGTCCTGCTCTCTGTAATCCATGCCATATTTAATGTGCCAATCCCCTCAGAGTAATGGGTCTCCAGAAGACTCCTAGATATGACTGAATTATGATGAGAATTTCAGGCAGATGTTCCTGTGGAGTGGAGAGAGGAAGGGGTTTCATTGCCCCTTGTGTCAGTGACAAGAGGGGCCCTACACAAAGAACCAAGAAAATGGAAGATTACTGACTCATACATTATATATGTTAACACAGTAGAGCTTTTATGAAGGATATTTACATCAAAAATATAATTACAAATATACATATTTCCCTCAACACATGAGAAGCCTAATTCCCCATCCTTTTTGCACCACCTCAGTCTCTGGGGAGGACAAAGGGATTAGGTTCATAGCTTAGCTCAGTTCCTGTGGAGCACAGTCCCAGTTCCAAACCCTAAACCCTCTCAGGCTCCAATCCCAAACACTCTGGCTTCTCAGAGCCTCCCACAGGGGAAACTAAGGATACTAGACACAGAACAGAAACAAACACTCTAGGCTGGTTTCTCAGAGATGGAGTAAAAGAGAGGTAAGCAGAGGAAGGTAAATTCCTCTGATCCCAGCAGATACAAATCTCAGAAATATACCCAGCTGAGAGTTCTTTGAAAAGAGAGCTACAGTCTCAGTCTCATTACTTTTAAAACAACTTATTGGGGCGGAGCCAAGATAGTGGAATAAAAGCACAAACTTGGAGTGAGATCCTGCTCCAATCACTTCCAATACATGTAAAAAAATTACTCTAAACAAACTTTAGAGCTACAGAACCCACAAAGAGATAGAGAGAAGCAAATCTCCCACTGAAGGCAGCCTGGCAGGCTGGCAAGAAGAGGCTATATTACACTGAGCTGGGAGCTGAAAACAGTCCTGCATGAGCCATGCAGTTCTGGCCCCAGAGTCAGCCCCAACCATTGGTGGCCAGAGCAGACTTCAGGAGAGTGAATCACCAGCAGTTGTGGCAGTTTACAGACTTCTCAACCCATAAATGCCAAAGACAAAGTAAAAGGTCAGTATGGAACTCTGTTGGAACAGGGGGGAACGGAAGAGCCCGTCTGGCCCCTGCCCCCAGGGCAAGAAGCAGCAATGGCTGCCTCAGGAGCTCCTGGCCTGTAGATTGTAGTGGGACCAGGCAACCATTCAGAGGGTAATCGCTTTTGCTTTAACCTGCTTGGAGGTGGATCATGGTCTTGGGTAGAGATCCTGGGGTGTGTGGCCAGTGAGCCAGAGCTTGGGGAGACTGTAGAGAGGGCGCCCTCCTAATAGTTCCAGCAGCTGCAAAAAACCCCAGCAATCTGGGACAAAGCTCTCTCCATTCTAGAAGCAGAGTTCTACTGTGGCAAAAAGCTCAAAAGTCAAGTAATTGGCCAGCAATATGAGCAAGCAGAGGAAGCACAAACAGACCATACAATCCTTTTTTGGGGGACAAAAAGGATCAAAGCGTGGAGCAGGAGCAAGACAGAGAAGTCAGAACTCCTGCATCAAAAGCCTCTAAGAAAAATATGAATAGGTTACAGGCCATGGAAGAGCTCAAGAAAGATTTTGAAAATCAAGTAAGAGAAGTGGAGGAGGGTGGCTAGGTGGCACAGTGAATAGAGCACCTGGAGTCAGGAGGACCTGATTTCAAGTCCAGCCTCAGACACTTAACACTTCCTAGCCGTGTGACCTTGGGCAGGTCACTTAACCCCAAGTGCCCTGCCTTCCCTCCTCCAAAAAGCCAAAAAGAGAGAGAGAGAAAGAGAGAGAGAGAGAGAGAGAGAGAGAGAGAGAGAGAGAGAGAGAGAGAGAGAGAAGTGGAGGAAAAATTGGGAAGAGAAATGAGAATGATGCAAGAAAATCTTGAAAAGTGAGTCAACAGCCTGCTAAAGGAGACCCAAAAATACACTGAAGAAAATAACACCTTAAAAAATAGACTAATTCAAATGGCAAAAGAGGCCCAAAAAGCCAGTGAGGAGAAGAATGCCTTAAAAAGCCAAATTTGCCAGATGGAAAAGGAATTTCAAAAAGTCACTGAAGAGAATAACTCCTTCAAAATTAGATTGGAGCAACTGGAAGCTAATGACTTTATGAGAAATCAAGATACTATAAAACAGATCCAAGCAAATGAAAGAATAGAAGGCAATGTGAAATATCTCACTGGAAAAACCACTCACCTGGAAAACAGCCAGGAGAGATCATTTAAAAATTATTGGACTACCTGAAAGCCATGATCAAAAAAAGAACCTGGACATCATGTAGGGTAGGGTATAAGAGGGGAGATAATAGAAAGGAGGGCAGATTGGGGGAGAGGGTAGTTAGAAGCAAACATTTCTGAAAAGGGATAGGGTCAAAGGAGAAAATAGAATGAGTGGGGGGAGGGACAGGATGGAGGGAAATATAGTTAGTCTTTCACGATATAACTATTATGGAAATGATTTGGGTAACTATACATGTACAACCTATATCAAATTGCTTATCTTCCCAGTGGGGGCAGGTGAGGAGAGAAGAGAAAAAATCTGGAACTCAAAATTTTAAAAATAAATGTTTAAAAAAATTTGTTTTTTCCAATAAGATCAGGAGTGAAACAAGGGTGTCCACTATCACCCCTCTTATTCAATCTGGTACTAGAAACACTAGCAGTAGCAATTAGAGAAGAAAAAGAAATCAAAGGAATTAAATTAGGTAAAGAAGTGACCAAGCTATCACTCTTCGCAGATGATATGATGATATACTTAGAGAATCCTAGAGAATCAAGTAAAAAACTACTAGAGACAATAAATAAATTTGGCAAAGTTTCAGGATATAAAATAAACCCACATAAATCCTCAGCATTCCTGTACATCTCTAATGAAACTCAACAGCAAGAGATAGAAAGAGAAATCCCATTTAAAGTCACTGTAGACATTATAAAATATTTGGGAATCTACTTGCCAAAACAAACCCAGAATCTATATGATCACAACTACAAAACACTTCTCACACAAATAAAAATAGATCTAAATAGTTGGAAAAATATCAAATGCTCATGGCTGGGTCGAGCTAATATAATAAAAATGACAATTTTACCCAAACTAAACTATATATTTAGTGCCATACCAATCAATTTACCAAAAACCTACTTTCTAGAGTTAGACAAAATAATAACAAAATTTATTTGGAAAAACAAACGGTCTAGAATATCAAGGGAATTAATGAAAAGAAATGCTAGGGAAGGTGGACTAGCTATGCCAGATCTTAATCTGTATTATACAGCAGCAGTCATCAAAACTGCTTGGTACTGGCAGAGGTGTAGAGTAGTGGATCAATGGAATAGATTAGGTACAGGAGACCCAGCAGTTAATGAATATAGCAATCTATTGTTCGATAAACCCAAAGACCCCAGTTTTTGGGATAAGAATGCACTATTTGACAAAAACTGCTGGGAAAACTGGAATACAGTATGGCAGAAAGTGGGCATAGATACTATCTAAGACCATTTGCCAAAATCAAGTCCAAATGGGTGCATGATCTAGGTGTAAAGGATGAAACTGTAAGCAATTTGGGAAAGCAAGGAATAGTTTACCTGACAGATCTGTGGAGAGGGGAAGACTTTAGGACCAAACAAGAATTAGAGAGCATTATAAAGTGCAAAATGGATAATTTTGATTACATTAAATTGAAAAGCTTCTGTACAAAGCCAATGTAACCAATATCAAGAGGGAGGTGGGAAATTGGGAAAGAATTTTTACAACTTGTGTCTCTGATAAAGGACTCATCTCTAAAATTTATAGAGAATTGAGCCAAATCTATATGAATACAAGTCATTCCCCAATTGATAAGTGGTCAAAGGATATGAACAGGAAATTTTCAGAGAAAGAAATTAAAGATATCTATAAGCATATGAAGAAATGCTCTAAATCACTATTAATTAGAGAAATGCAAATCAAAACAACTCTGAGATACCACATCCCTCCAGTCAGATTGGCTAAGATGACAAAACAAGAAAGTGACAAATGCTGGAGAGGATGTGGACAAATTGGAACACTAATACATTGCTGGTGGAGTTGTGAACTTATCCAACCATTCTGGAGAGCAATCTGGAATTATGCCCAAAGGATTATAAATAATTTCATACCCTTTGACCCAGCCATACCACTTCCAGGGTTATATCCCAAAGAGATCATAGAAGTGGGAAGAAGACCCATATGTACAAAAATATTTTTAGCAGCCCTTTTTGTGGTTGCAAAGAATTGGAAACTGAAGGGGTGCCCACCAATTGGGGAATGGCTAAACAAGTTGTGGTATATGAATGTAATGGAATATTATTGTGCTATAAGAAATGAAGAGGTGACGGATTTCATAATTACCTGGAGAGACTTATACAAATTGATGCTGAGCGAGAAGAGTAGAATCAGAAGAAATCTGTATATAATCACAGACATACCATATCTGTGATGACCAACTATGACAGACTGGACTCTTTTCAGCAATGCAGTGATATAAGTTAATCCCGAAAGACTCAAGAAAGTGAGAAATGCGCCATCCAGAGATATAACTAGAAAGAACTGAACCTGAATCCTGATGGAAGCAAACTAAATGATCTTGTTCTTTTCACTGTTTGGTTTTATTTCTTCCTTACCATCTTTCATCCCACCTAGTACAATACGCCTTTGTAATTGGAATAATGTCTAATATGAATGCATTTGCAGATCAAAAAAAATTTGTTTTTACATGCAACTGGGAAATAAAATATACAGGCACTGGAGTACAGAAATCCATCTTGCCCTACTAGAAAGTTAGGGGAGCAATGGGGGAGAATATAAGAGAGAACAGATTGGGGGAAGGGGTAGTCAGTAGGCTTGCTATTTTGTGGTATGGAGCAGGGGAAAGACAGGGAGAAAAGTTGTAACTCAAAGTCTTTTGGAAGTGAATGTTGAAAACTAAAAATAAGTAGATAATTTTTTAAAAAATAAAATGATTTATTTAAAATCTTATTTTTCCCCAGTTACATGTAAAAACATTTTTAATATTCGTTTAAAAAAAAACCCAGGGGACCTCTAGTGGCTCTTCTGACCTTTTAAAGTTTAGTTAACCTCCCTAGACCTCAGTTTCCTCATTTGTGAATTTAGTGACTTGGACTAGATAACTTCTCAGGTCGAATTTCTTAACCTGGGGTCCATAAACTTGCTTTTAAAAATATTTTGACATCAATATATTTTGATATCAGTACTTCAATGTAATTGCTTTCCTTTGTAGTCCTTTATATTTTGTTACACTTCCAAAAACACTATTCTGACAAGAGGTCCATAGGTTTTTCCAGAGTGTCAGACAGGTCCATAACACACAAAAAGGTGAAGAACTTTTGCTCTGTTTTCTATGTCCTATGCTCACTCTTGCTTTGAGTATAGCTTAGTGATAGACTCTATGCCTGCCTTGCAAGGACCAACTAGGCTAAGCATAAAAAGATTCATTACTAGCCTATGGGAGACACAACAATGTGATGATTAAAAAAGAACCAAACAAAACAGAATAATTCCTTAAGCCTTCCTGCAAAGTATGGGAGGGAACAAGGGAGGTTGCAATCTAAATGACCATTGGTGGGAGTACTCAGACTAATAGAATGAGACACCCTCAAATACTGATAAGGGCTCACTTTTCAAGACTGGCAAAGTATTTTCTTCTTAACAGCCCAGTAAGCTGCATTAGTAGCACATGTATTATTATCCCCATTCTAAAAATGAAGAAACTGAGGCTAGGATAGGTAAAGGAACATGCCCCAGACTGCACAGCTAAAAAAATATCCTAACTGGAACTTCAACCTGTTTCTTCTGAACTGAAGATTCTTTCTAGCAAGATATGCTAAAGTCTAGACTCTAGCACAAGCCTCAAGGCCACATGTGGCCCTCTGGGTCCTCAAGTGCAGTCCTTTGACTGAACCCAAACTTCACAGAACAAATCTCTTTTTTTTTTTTTTTTTTTTTTTGGAGGGCTATTGGGGCTAAGTAACTTGCCCAAGGTCACACGGCTAGGTTTTTTTGTTTGTGCGGATTAAGTGTCAGAGGCCGGCTCCGAACTCAGGTCCTTCTGACTCCAGGGCCGACGCTCTACTCACTGCGCCACCTAGCCGCCCCGCAAATCTCTTTAATAAAATGTTCAGTAAAACTTGGAATCAGTCAAGGCTGCACCCGAGGACCTAGAAGGCAACATGTGGCCTCAAGATTGCAAGTTCCCCATCCCTGCTCTAGAACAAGGAAAGCAATGGTCCCACTATAACCTAGGCATCTACATCTACATCTGCAATATTGTGTTTGGTTCAGGGTATTGCATTTTGAGAATGTGGCAAACTGGAGCACATCCAAGAAGGTAAGGAGTATAGAGAAAAGCCTGAAAATCATGTCATAGGAGGGCCAGATAAAGGAACTAAAATGTGTTTTACTTGACAAAGAGAAGACAGTGGGGGAAGGGACGGTTTTCTTTTGGTATCTGAAGGGCTATCATGTGAAAGAGAGATCTGATTTCCTTTGCTCGGCTTCATCATGGAAAACAAAGACCAGAGGCAAGAAAGTTTCATAGAAATCATTTTCCGCTTAATATAAGGAAATGTGGTAATACTTAGAGCTATCCTGCCTTGAAAGGCAATGAACTTCCCATGAACAATGAGGGGATCAGAATAGATAATCGATTCTCTTCTTGCTCCCACATCCTTTGATTCCAACTTCAGAAGCATTCAAACAGAGGCCAGCTGACCCCATGTCAGCAACACTGTAAAGGGTAAGAAGCTGAACTTGATGACCTCCACAGTCCCTTCTGCGTCTAAGATTCCAGCTCTAGCCTCCTGTGATTTCAGTGACAGTACTTTAAAAGAGAGGTTCAGCTAAGCCTACTTTAATGAATACATAAGATTTATTTGTTTGTAATGAGCAGCACCTTTTACAGACAAGCCTAATTAATGTCCTCAAAATAGTTCTCTTTAATCAACTCAAAATCCTCCCTTTCATTTTTTTATGTTGTTTCCTTGGAAATCATTCAAATAAGCTATACATGTAAACTTTGGCTAAGTCAGATCACAAATTATTCAATCATTTAAAAATATGTATTAATCTACTACTGTGTTCAGGGGCGGCTAGGTGGCGCAGTAAGAGCGCCGGCCTCGGAGTTGGGATGACCCGAGATCGAATCTGGCCTCAGAAAATGAGCACCCACACACAAATAATGACTAGCCGTGTAACCTTGAGCAAGTTACTTAACCCCAATTGCTTTTAAAAAAAAAATCTACTACTGTGTTCAACTATGCTAAGTCATTGGAGCAGCTAAAAATATTAGTTAAGACTTGATCCCTGCTCTCATATAGTTTAGAGTCTAGTGGGGAGTTAATATACCTTGCTTGACCTCTTAATTTCTACCTCAGCTCTTATTCCCTGGATTCGTTTAAGACTTAGCTCAAATGTCTCCTCCAACTTGAGACCTTTCCCCAGTCTCCTCATCAGTACCAGTTGCTAATACTTTCCCCTCTAAGATTACCTTTCATCTACTCTGCATATATCTTGTATGCACCTAATTATTTATATGTTGTATACAACTGAAATAACTCTGACATCTTGTTACACTCCATATAACGTCAGTTGGCATTTCTCTTACTGTGTAGCACAGAGTTTTCATGTAGATCTCCTTGAGTTTTGCAATTCCTCAATGCCCTTACATATTATTGTGCATTATAAGTGTATGTAAATCAGCAATCAATCAACAATGCCAGTGGTAATAGTCAATGTTGGTAGAACTTTGGGAAAGTAGTATGTGTTGTATAGTTGATGGACCTGCATAATGGCCCAACAATTCTGAAAAGCAATCTGGAATTAAGAAAATTATTTAAGAAAATATATTAAAATAAATAATTAATGAATAAATTAAGCCCTTGGGTACAGCAGTCAACTACTAGATATTTATAAGCACCACTGCTCTACCTTCAAGGGAGTAAAAGAATAAAACAAAAGTCTAGTATTTACCCAAATATTCATAGCAACACTCTTGTGGTAATAAAGAACTGGAAACAAAGTAGTTACCTATCACTTAGGAAATGTTTGAAAAAACTACGGTATAAAAATGTAATGGAATATTACAGTAAAACATAATGAACATGATGAAGTAGAAGAAATGTGGGAAGATTTCTATGAAGTGATAAGTGAAATAATCAGAACCAAGAGACAACAACATAAACAATGACTACACCAATGTAAATGAAAAGATCATTTAGAGGAAGTTTAACTCTGAGTAATGGAAAAACCAGTGAAGGGGGTGAGGAAGGGCAGGGTGAAAGGAAGATCACAAAACTTTGCATTTGACAGGGTTGAAAGGCCCCTCCTTATAACTTTCTCCTCTCCTGGTTTCTGTGACCCTGAATTAACCTTGTTCTCTTCCTGCCCAATTACTCTTTTTCTTTCTCCTTTCCAGGCTCCTTTGCTTTCCCAGGCCCACCCTGCACATCCTAGGATCCATGCATGGAAGAAAAGAGAGAGAGAGAGAGAGAGAGAGAGAGAGAGAGAGAGAGAGAGAGAGAGAGAGAGAGAGAAAGAAATAGATTTTGGCTCAATAGAAAGAAAAAAAGCTTCTTAACAATTCTAATTATCCCAAAGTAGAATGAGTTACCTCACAGGAGAGTAACTCCATCTCTGGAGGCCTTCAAATTGAGGCTAGATGACCATTTATCCAAGGTGTTAAACAGAGGAGTTATGCTTTCTTGGCTCTTGAGGTACATTCCAGTTCCGAGATTCTATAATTTCTCATTTCACCCAAATACAGATGTTTCTCTAGGTTCTCTCCTAGGCCCTCATTTCTTCTTTCTCAGCTCTGAGATTTTGTGATTCTCTACTCTCTTTTAGTGAGTATATCCATTCTCATGGTTTCAATATATACTTTACTGTTAACAGTGCTTTGCAAAACTTAAAGTGCTATGTAAATGCTAGTTATTATTATTATTATTATTATTAAAACTCTATGCAGATAACTCCCAAATCTGTATCGCCAGGCCCAATATCTCCCCCTAAGTTCCAATCCTATACTTTCAACTGCCTACTCAACATCTCAATATATCCAAATCTAAGCTCCGCATCTTCCCAGACCTACTCCCAAAACAGCTTCTCTTTTTTTTTTTTTTACGCTTAATGGCTATAACATTCTCTCCATCACCCCGTCTCAAAAATTTAATCATCTTTGACCACTTCCTCACTTTTACAATCAGCTGGTCTTCTCCCTGCCTCCAGTTCTTCTGACTCTGGGAGACTCATTTAAAAAGATGAATCTTTGAGAGAAGCTGGAAGTCTAGGCACTTAGCATAGTACAAAGAAACGTTGGACCACTACATGGGTCTACCAACTATACAACATGTACTATTTTCCCAAGGTCCCACTAACATTGATTATTACCATTTATTTCATTTTTCCCAGTTTATATGGAATGTAGCAAGATGTCAGAGTTATTTCAGTTGGCATTTCTCTTAGTGTTTGTAATGTGTAGCATGGAGTTTCATGTAGATCTCACTGAGTTTTGCAATTCCTCAATGCACTTATGTATTATTGTGCATTATAGATGTATGTAAATCAGCAGTCAGTCAACAAGTATTTATTAAGCCCTTACTATGCTCCAGGCAGGAACTGTGCTAAATGCTCAACATACAAAGAAAGGTAAAAACACAGGCCCAAAGAGTAGCTGTGGACCTCTCACTTATGTTACATCCTGCCTTTTATGTTTACGTTTTCTGTTCTTGTGAGGACTACTGTTGGCTTGTTTATTTGTTTTTCCCCATATTCCTAACATTATACCTGGGCAGCTAGATGGTGAAGTGGATAGAGTGACAGGGCCTGGAGTCAGAAATACTCATCTTCCTGAGTTAAAATCTGACTTCAGACACTTATTAGCTAGATAACTCAGGGCAAGTCACTGAATCCTGTTTGCCTCAGTTTCCTCATGTGTCAAATGAGCTAGAGAAGGAAATGGCAAACCACTTCAGTATCTTTGCCAAGAAAACCTCAAATGAAGTCATGAAGAATCAGGCATGACTGGAATAACTGAATAACAAAGAAAGCATTAAGCACAGTGCCAGGTATATAGTAAGTGCTTAATAAATGTTTGTTGCCTAATTACTAGACTATAACATTCATCTCTGTATCCTCACAGTGCATAGGGCAGAAGTCACTCAATAATGGAAATTAAATTGAATAGCAACTTTTCTGAAAGAAAAGTCTGGTTCATTCAAAAGTTTGAGTATTTTTCTTAGTGAGGATTGGGATTTGGGGGTTGTTGGTTTTTCTATTTGTTTTTAGATGGACAGAATGTACCTTTAGGAAGATACTCAGATAACATGGTATGTGAACTGAAACCCACACCTTTCTGTCAGGTTAGATCCCACCCACCCCCATTCTTCTCTCAGTGGTTTTTTAGCTACTAATTAAAAAGTAATGAGAACCCTTTATAGTCATATGCAGGGCTTCATAGTTCTCAAAGTGTTTTCACATTCATTACCTCATCTGATGCTGATGACAGCACTATAAAGTAGGCAGTGGAGGGCTAATCCCAGTTCTATTGTTCTGTAACTATAATTTGCTTTTTCCAGCTATTTCAGAGAGGTAGAGTGGCATCTCCCAATAACACAGCCCACAAATGGCAGCACTAGAATCTCACCCCAAAACTTCAGATTATGTTTCATGTTGTCTATACTATAGCCCTCTGCCTCAGAGGATCAGAAGAAAGAGAGGGACTTGGTGTAGTAGCCAACCTTAGTACATTAATTGTGTATATATGAACTCTAGGCCTTTTTTTAGGACCATCTTGGGAAGCCACCTCCTCTCTCCCCCATGAGGCACCCCAGAATGGTCATGGAAGAAAAGAGGGCAGTGAGCAAAGCTCTGGCCCAGATCCATGGTCTTGACTCAGCCACTCTTTTGGGGCCACTCTACTCACTATAATAGTAACCTTTGGACAGTTTTATGTTTGAGGGCAACTTAGAACTGAGTGCTTTGATAACCAGATCTCAGAGGGTCATCGATTTGGAGCTAGAAGAGAATTAAGAGGCCATCAAATACAACCCCTTTGTTCTGCAGATAAGGAAACTGAGGCCCCAAAGGGGGCAGTGGCTTGCCCAATGTCATTCAGCTAGTATACCATAAAGACTGTGGGAAGTCTTTAGTGCATTATTTGAACCTAGCCCTGTGTGACTGAGACCAAAGTTGTTCAGCAATCAGATTTACTTATGCTTAACTCAGGACCTAGTTTATGCCAACCAGAAACTCAGTCAGATCTGACGATTAATGTAAGGAGTTTTCTCCCACTATGCCATCTCAAGCAAGCCACCTAGAAGTCTTACCTAGAAACTGTCTCTGTGCTGGCCAATCAGCTACTATTTCTTTGCTCCTTTGTTTGAATGCTCTATGATGTGTAACTTACAGATACTTGCTGGAAGTGGGCCACCCCTTTTCAGCTCTCCCCTCTGATGGACAACTTAATAAACTTCTAAAGTCTTTCAGTTCTCGTTTTGTTCTCTGCCACATCAGTAATGATGTCAAAATGAGGGTATGTCAAGACCTAATTTGAGGCCAGGTTCCCTGACTCCAAATCCAGTGTATTTTCTTTCATGCCATACTGTTTCTCTTCCTTGCTATAATTCCAGAAGGATCCCCAAAGGTTAAAGGAGCTAATGCTATATAGACTGAGGAAGAAAAGCATAATATCTGTCAAGTATTTGAAGAACAACCATGCCAAAGAAAGATGAGACCAATCCTGCTTGGTCCTTTGGTCCAGTTTTTATAGGGTCCTAGACGTGCTGTTCACTTCATTCCTAACTCAACTCACTCACCAGAATTCCTTCCCCAACAGCTTGCTTTGTCTACATCAGCATGACTCTATCTGGATTGCCATTTCTTGAGGGGCCCCAACCATGTTCCTTACTCCTCTCTCTCTCTCTCTCTCTCTCTCTCTCTCTCTCTCTCTCTCTCCCTCTTTCTCTCTCCCTCCCTCTCATCTTTTTCTTTTTCTTTCTCTGTCTCTCTATCTCTCTATCTATCTATCTATCTATCTATCTATCTGTCTGTCTGTCTATGTATCCCTCCAGGGATATGAGGGACAATAGGAGGAAGCTTCAGAGGGGAAAAAGTTGACTCCATGTGAATAAAAGTGTAATCATGTAAATAGAACTGGTTTACATGGGACATAGGGAGCCCATTGAAAGAGAGGCTGTCAGAGGTGGTAGCAAGCCACTTTTGGTATACTTTGGTATAAACTAAATAAGCTGACTTCTGAGGTTCTTCCAGTCTGAGCTTCTGTGGTCCTGCAAAGTGTCCTCCTACCAAATTCCCCTCCAAAGCTGAGAAAGTGTTGTAATTGCTCAGAGAATATGCATTGTCCTTCGGCTGGTCCTACAATTACATCCTGAGCTACTACCTCAGCCACAAAGTACACCTCAGTAAGTCTTGCCTTCTTGCTGTGTTAGTGAGTTTTCCAATTGTTGTTTAAGAGATGTGTGAGTAATAGGTGACAGATTAAATGGCTATGGAAAACATCAGACCATCACAGGGAGAATTTAAGGGCAATATTTCAGTGCAAGAGCCTTCAGTGGGACTGATAAAGGACTCTTCAACCCTTTTCCAGCAAGCCTCAGATTGGGGCCGGGAATACTTTTTCCCCTTCTCTGCAGGATAGGACAATTCATTTTCATTTAGTCATGCCCCCAAAGTTATGTGTATTTTTAGACTATAAAAGTGCACAATCAGACTTTTCCTGAGGCTCCTAGGTATGGGTTATGTAAGTAAGAGGTTTGAAACTCAAAAATAATCTTCTTGCCTATACATCAGACTGCTACTCCAGGGTTCTTGAGAGCAGCCAAGGGTCAGTATTTCTGGGATTCAGGAGGAAATGATCTCAGTTCCTTTCAGATGATTCCAACTCTAACAGCAATTACAGAGGGAAAAGTCTACATTAAAATCATGACGTAAAATCATAACAATCATTAAAATCTACATAAAATCATTGCCAAAAGTCAAAACAAAGCAAAAAGAAAATCATAAATTCAGACCATGAGTGTTCGTACACATGAGTATTATAAATCCAAGGCTATAGCTTTAAAAGCAGCATAGGGATATATTAATGCAAGGACACCGTGCAGAACATCCACTGGACCAAAGGAATAACTTCTCTGTAAATAATGGTGCAACTTGTGAAAACCAGGCACCTGAGGGTGGCTAGTGGAGGCCCCTCCCCTTTACTTAGGCAGCATCTTCTGATCTCCCTATTTTGTGAGTCAATCCATTCTACATTTGGACAGTTGAGAAATTTGTCCTTTATATTAAGCCAAAATCTCTCTCTTTGCCACTTCTGCATGTGGGTCCTGGGCTGTGTAAGGATGAACTGCAGGAAACAAGAGGGTAGGTGAGATATTGTAGAGGGCAAGTGGCGGGGGGGGCGGGGAGTCACAATGGGGAAAGATGTTCTGTAGGTTTACTCCTAAGATAAGGAAAGTTAGGTGCATAGAAATAGAGCGCTGGGCCCGAAGTCAAGAAGACTAATCTTCCTGAGTTCAAATCCGACCTCAAATATTTACTAGTTCTGTGACCCTGGGCAAGTCACTTAACCCTGTTTGCTTCAGTTTCTTCATCTGTAAAATAAACTGGAAAAGGAAATGGAAAACCACTCTGGTGTCTTTGCCAAGAAAACCCCAAATGGGGTCACAAAAAGTCAGACACAACCGAAATGGCTGAACAATAACAAGGTTCACTCCAGAGATCTTCTCCTTCCTTCCCTTCCTAAGAAAACACCCAATCCCATCAGTCAAGAGACATTTATGAAACAGTGTCACAGTGGGACACTGGAATGGTAGGACATAGAATGCAGTAAGCAGAAAAAGGTCAAAATCAGGTGATCACTTGGCTAGGAGTAGGATCCAACTAGGATCCAACAGATCACTGAACAGGCAGGCTGGTAGATAAGCCAATGGAATTAGCAAAGGAAAGAAAGAACTAGGAGATCAGTGGATACAGGAAGCTCAAGGTCAAGCTCCAAGGAACAGAAAAGGCAACAAGAATCAGGATCCCAAACTAAGACACTTGGTTCAGGGACATAGGAAGAAAGACCTGTCTGAGGCAACAAAGGATCATGAACCCATGTCAAAGAATCCAGGCAGCCAGCTCTTCCTGGTTAGTATCTGAACAAAAGGACAAGAACACTGGAAACAAGAACAAGCTCCACCCCCCCACACCCCCACCCCCTTCACTCCCCATGTCTTTATGTCAGCCGATGCTTTCAAGACCTACAGACACAGCTTTTCAGGGCCAGGTGACATGAATTCATCAAAAGCAGGGAGGACTCTCTTACAACCTCTTTCCTTACCTTAGGTGTCAACTCCCTATTAGTCATTTCTGTTCTGTCATTTCTAGTATAAAGGTCACTCTCCTTCTAAGGGAAAACAAAAAAAAAAAGAAAAATATGAGAAATGAGCAGCAAGATCTTATCTATATTGTTAATAACCACAAACCCATCTACACCAAAGATCCTCTCTCTTTTTCTCCTAATATAACTTAAATATATATATATATATATATATATATATACATATATATATATATATATATATATATATATATATATTTGTGTTGTTTTTAAGCTTTCCTCTGTAGCTTCAGCTTCTTCTAAGATTTAGGATTCCTCACACTGTTTTTACAGAAATATGCCATGCTCTCATAGTTATCTTCAGTGGTCTGGCCCAACTTCCACCTCATGTATATTTTCTTTTTAAAACTTAGTTGGGAGGGGACAACTATGTGGAACAGTAGATAGAGACCAGCCCTGGGGTCTGAAGGACCTGAGTTCAAATCTAACTTCAGATACTTACTAGCTCTGTGACACTGAGCAAGTCCCCCAGTTGCCCCCCAAAAAACCAAAACACTAGAATGATGTTGGATGAGGGAGCACACTATACATCCACATGGATGTCCTTCAGACAAATCCCATTTTTCCTCAATAACATTGTTTCCCTCTGTTTTCAAAATTTTATTCTTGAGTTTCTCTCATCTATACTGCACTATCTTCACCTAAAAGTGTTTTATTCCATGACATTCTGCCTATCTTTCCTACCTATCTGTCCTCTAAACTCTGAAGTCTATTTTCCCCAAATCTAAGGCACATGCCAAACTGGTCACACATTTCTTTTCTTTCTCTAAGACAGTCATCACTTTCCTCTGAAAATTCCCATCATTTCTACCCCAGCAACCAGTTTTTTCCTGTTAGTGAAAATCAGATCCAGAACAGAATTTCCCTTTGAAATTACCACATTCCTCCAACTCAATTCCTCACCATCCTCCCACCTCACTTTTTCCTCTCAGAATTCTTCCAAATCCTCCAGAATCCTCTTGTTCCTCAAGTTTTCCTAGACCACTTTTTGGGGGATATCTCCTATGATTTATCACAGCCCTACCTTGTAATTCATTTATTTGTGGACATCTTATGGGCCCAATAGACTATAAATTCTCTGAGGATTTGAACTATGTCTTTTTTTTCCATGTTAGTATCCTTAGCACAGCACACTGGTCTTGGCACAGCATATAAAGTAGCACTGCCTCTGTCCAGCGTCAGAAGTTCAAGTCCCATCTCTGATGCATGCATTCCATCCATGTGACCTTGGGCAACTCACTTAACTATCTTGAATCTCAGTTGTCTCATAAAATAAGAAAAGTTGGACCAGATGATGGCATTTGAGGTCCTTCCAGGTCTAGGTCTATGAGTCTACGATTATTTGAATTGGATTCACATTAACTGACCTCTTTCTGAGTCGAGAGCTCTTTGTATGTTCCTTGCCTGGTGTAAAAACGGATTTTGGAGTTCTGGTTAACCTGACCCATAGAAGGAGATAAGGAGGTGTCTCTCTAGAGTAGAGAAGTAAAGAGGTAGAAAGGCAAGGCCATTCCTAAAAAAACATCCAGGGATGTACAGTGGAAAGAATACTGTACTAAAAGTCAGAAGACCTTTGTCCCAGGTCTAGCTCAACTGTGTGACCTTAGGTAAACCTGTTACCCTTGCTAGGCCTCAAATTCCTTCTCTAAAAAATGAAGGCATCAGACCATATTGAGTGGTTTTTAACCTGGGGTCCATCAATTTATCTTTTTTTAAAAAATATTTTGATAACCATATTTTAATATAGTTGTTTTCCTATGTTATTCTATACATTTCATTTTGCAGCTAAAAACAAGATTCTTAGAAAGATACTATAAGCTTCACCGGGCTACCAAAGAGGTCAAAAACACACACAAAAAGATGAAGCACCCTACGTCACCAGATGACCTTTCAAGGTCTCTTCCCAGTCTGGAATCTGATGATTCTCTGATTAGGTGACATCACAAAGGCTTCCACACCAACCTCTGCTAGACAGCAGGTAAGTGGAGCTCAGTGGTAAGACAAAGGAAATTTTTAAGGCCCAGATAAAAGTTGTCTAAATTCTAAATATATCCATTGTTTATTCATTTATTTCTCTAAACTAGTCATCTCTGGGCCTAATTGGCTAAGTGGCTTTCCCTTCTCTGGAGCTCAGATTCTCCTATTAAAACTGAAGGAATTGGGGGCGGCTAGGTGGCGCAGTGAATAGAGCGTCGGCCCTGGAATCAGAAGGACCTGAGTTCGGAGCCGGCCTCCCACACTTAATCCATACAAACAAAAACCTAGCCGTGTAACCTTGGGCAAGTTACTTAACCCCAATTGCCCTAAAGGGGCGGCTAGGTGACGCAGTGAGTAAGAGTGCCGGCCTCGGAGTTTGGATGACCCGAGATCAGATCCGGCCTCAGAAAATGAGCACCCACGCATAAATAAAATGACTAGCCGTGTAACCTTGAGCAAGTTACTTAACCCCAATTGCTTTAAAAAAAAAAAAAAAAGAACAAAAAACTGAAGGAATTGAACTACATGATGTCATTAAGTCCTTTCCATCTCTTGATTTTTTTATGATTAAGTCTGTTCACTGAGTACAACCTTTATGGCCAACCCTGCGCTAGGTGTTATGGGGTGGTACAAAGACAGATATCTGCAACCTTGGCCTCACAATCAAGTAAAAGAGACAAGAGCTAAAAATCAGAAAACAATTAAAGAATCACCATAGGAGGGGATTTTAATCAAATGTTAAATAGTTTAAATCAGATAATAAGGGTTTTATGAGCTTAAAGGATAGGAAAGAGAAGTGTGAGCTGAAGATACCAGGAAAGATTTCCCAGAAACCATTGAAGGCCTTATCCTGATTCAGCATCACTATTACCCATTTCCCTTACCATTACCCCAAAATAAAAAACACAAACACATCACATTTCCTTGTGGAGAACTGGTAGACCCCAAATTCATCAATAGCCAATGGAACTGCTCAATATCTAAGAATTTAGCACACATTAAGTGTCTGCAATGTACAAAGCATTGAAACAAATTTTAAATGAGACTTATTATTTCATTAATATAAAGAATCTCCCGCAAGAAAACTCTTTATCAATATAAATAAGAACCTTATCTACAACTTAGAGTCTTAGAAAACTGCCCAGGTCACTAAGAAGATGTTACTTGTTGCCCAGAGAAGTGACCAGTCACCTAGTCAGTCCACGTCAGGCAGAATCTGAACCCAGGTTTTCTGAGCTCTGAAATAAACCATACTTTTACTACACCACCTTTTCTCTCAAGGAACAGAGATGCAAACCCCAAATCAGGCATATGCTTCTACTGAGGGTGGATTGTTGTCCTTTGTATGTGAAGAGGACCAAAATGACACCACTATGTCAGGGTCAATGTACAATATGCCTAACTGTGGCTGATGAGACCAATAGGAGTCAGAAGGCTTTACCACAGGTCAGGCGTAAGTACTCTGCACAACTAAGGGTTACAATGTGTACGAAGTTAAAAAGAAAAGTTAAATTTTGGAAGGAGGGAGAGAAGAAGTTTGAGAAATCAGGAAAAAGTAACAACAAATGTGACAATATTTGCAAAGCACTTAGCACAGAGTCTGGCACATAATTCATATTTAATAAAATTTTAAGGGCAACTATATGGCACAGTGGATATATTACTGTGCCTGGAGTCAGAAAGACCTGATTTCAAATCCAGCTTCAGATATTTACTAGCTGTGTGATCCTGGGCAAGTCACTAAGCCCTGTTTGCCTCAGTTTCCTCATATGTAAAGTAAGCTAAAGAAGGAAATGGAAAACCACTCCAGTATCTTTACCAAGAAAACCCCAAATGGAGTCAAAGAGAGTCAGAGAAGACTGAACTTTTTTTTACTTTTTTTTAAACAAGGAGGAAATGCATGCTGGATATATGGGGACGTGACTTGGGGAAATTCCCATATGTAGGAATAGGAATGTTTTGTTCAAGGGTGGGAAACCTGCAACCTTAATGCCACATGGCCACAGGTTCCCTAATTTGTTCTGTAAAATTTGGATTCAGTCAAAAGGCTACACTAGAAAGCCATTTGTGACCTTAAGACTGCAGGTTTCCCACCCCTGCTTTAGTTCAAGGAAGATCTAGCTGTCCAGTTTGTTTGGAATACAGAGTAAGTGAAGAGAGTGATTATAATAATAAGGTGAGAAAGGTAGGTTGAACCTTGACTGTGAAAAGCCTTGAATGCCTGTTTGGATTTCATCCCGGGGACAATAAGAAGTCACTCAAAGTTTTTGAGCAAGTGACAGATATATGGTTGCAGCTGTGTCTTAAGAAGATTATTTTGGTGGTTGTATAGCAAGTAGGCTGCAGAATAGAGAAGTGAGAGGCAGGTAGCTTAGTAGAAAGTTACTACGATAGCTGAAAGGAGATGTTTTGAGGACTAGAAGTAGTATTATGTCCATATAAGTGGGAAGGTGACAGATTCAAGCGATATAGAGAATGAGCAAGATATGGCAACTGATGGAATTTTGGGAAGGGAGGAGTGGTGAGGATGACTATAAGGCAACAAATATGAGTGGTTGGAAGTATGTCTAGAAACAGAAAGCTGGAGGGAGGGATGGCTTTCTGTGGAGGATGATGAGTTTCACCATCGACACGTTGAGTTTGAGATGTTTGAGATGATGAGAGGCAGATACAAGAAGAGGTGCCAACAGGCAGTCTGAGATGTGAAAACAGAGTTCTGATAATAAATTAGGGCTGGACTATAGTTTTGAAAGTTTCCTACATATAGATGATTAATTGAACTCAGGGAAAAACAAAAGAGATCACTAAGAGTATAGACCAAGGTTCAGTCCTGCCACTGAATATATTGACCAGAGGCAAGTTTTTTTAAACCTCCCTGCTCCCGAAGCAATACCCAAAGACTTATTTCAAAGGTTATAGATATGTTTCACTCTACAGTGGTTTCATTCTAAACCAATGAAATTATTAACCCTTAACTTAGTGAAAAAAATTATTACTATGGAAATAGTTTAGCATTACTATTGAATGAAATCATTTAACCTCGAAAAGACTTTGAGGAAACATAATTATTCTTACCATATATCCAAAGACTATAATGTGAATGAGAAAACAATTGATGGGATAAATGCGAAAGAAGAAAATAACCATGGAGTGAGAAGACCCCAATAAAATCAGTATTGCAACATGATCAATGGGAATGGGATTTGGGTGGGGGGAAGGAAACACAGGGAGGCAGATTTTACCTTAAGATACAGATCTGTCCAATAATGGGACTTGCTGCTTTATGAGTACTGAGCTTCCCATCACTAGAAGGATCTCTAAAGTCTCTCTCATCTCCAACATTTCATGACTCTTTCTAGTTGAAACTTCTTTAGAGCACACCAGGCCAAGATCGTGGAGGTAGAGGGACTATAAACCATCTCATAGGATGAACTGGTTAAAAAAAAAACTCAAGGTGTTTAGGCAATCAATTAAATAAACATTAATTAAATACTTGCTGGGGCGACTAGGTGGCGCAGTGAGTTCGGATCCGACCTCAGACACTTAACATACAGACAAACAAAAACCTAGCCGTGTGACCTTGGGCAAGTTACTTAACCCCAATTGCCCTCCAAAAAAAAAAAAAATACTTGCTACATACTAGGCATAGCTATGTGCTGGGTTTATAAAGACAAAACTGAAACAGTTCTTGTTCTCGGATAGCAAAACTAGAAACAAAGTAACAGAGAAGGAGTAAGGAGGAGGAAGAGGAAGAAAGAGGAAGAAGAGGAGAAGGAGGAGGGGAGGAGGAAGAGAAGAAAAAGAAGGAGAAGGAGAAAAAGTTGTTGCTAATAGGGAGAACTTTCCAGTCATCATGGAATGTGCTGCCTCCTGAGGTAGTGAGCTCCCTCTTTTTATAGTTGCTCAAGCAGAGACCGGATGACCACCTATTATGTATATTGGAGAAAGGATATCTGCCTTGAAGTGGGTTAGACCACTTGACATCTAAGGATCCTTTTAGCTCTTAAGATTCTACAATTTTATTACTCTATGTGACTTTGTCTCACACTACACACACATTCTATTCCCAAACACTTTATCTCAGATGTGTCCAAGTGTGTTTTTGGAGAATGATCTGTGAATTCCATAGAAAGGGTCCTTAGCCTAAAATGTGTTTCTTGAGTATAAACAAATAAACATGACAACTTTCCTTTACCTCTAGGCTCATATTTAGCCCAGAGATGAGCAAGTGTCTGGGAAACAGAGCTGAAAGAATATGGTGCTGAGAACCGTCCTCCCCATCCCGGGAGGAAGAGACTTACAGAATTAGTTCTCTGAGCTCTCCTGATAGGTAAGAAAATGTTTGAAGTAAAACAGAATAGATTTAGCTTGAGTCAAGTAAGTTAGTTTAGCCTCAGCATGGAAAGAAAATGAGAGACAATCTACCCTATATATTGGAATATGCACTAGACTAGCAACCAGGAGAGTCCCAGATTTTCATTTTAAAACCTTTCTATGAGATGCGGGAGTCCCCTCTAGACTTTCTCTAGGCTCTTCTCAAGTTGTGGAGAACAATGGCTATCTCCTTGAACACTGAACAGAACATTGCTAGACATATAGAACTCATTGTCTCACAAGGCAACCCATTCCTTTGTTAGATGGCTCTAATTGTTAGGAAATTTTTGCTTACATGTACTTAAAATCTTCCCTTGGGCTTTATCTGAAAGGAACAGGTCTATTCCCTCTTCCAGATGACAGTCCTTCAAATATCTGAAGAAGGCTCTCTTATCTCCTCCAAGTCTCTTCTCCTCCAGGATAAATGGCATCATAGGATGTAGAGTTTGAAGAAACCTTCAAATGGAAACCATGATCCCTGAGAGTCACATATTGATTCGAATAACCACAAATTCACATTATGAATATTGTATTATATATTTTACTTATTTTTTTAAACATTTCCCAATTGCATTTTAATCTCATTGGACCAAACTCAGTAGTTTTTCAGGCTTGCAGTCTGTGGCAGTGAGTTTGACAATTCTGTCCTAGTCCAACTCTCTCATTTTATTTTATTTATTTTTAAACTCATTTTATTGATCTTTTGCCTGTGCATAAATATCACCATCATTCGCTATCCATCTCTACCTCCCACTGATTGAGCCCTCCTTTGTGAAAAAGAAATATAATTTAGCAAAAACAACTTCTACAGAAATCATGTCTGACCACCCACATAAACAAAAGCTATTTGGGATCCCCAATAAGTTTAAGAGTCTAAAAGGGGTCCTGAAACCAAAAAGTTTGAGAACTGTTGCCCTAGCTAAATCCAAACTATCTTCTCTCAAAACTAAGCAAGGAAACTAAAGTGAAAAATAGAAAATATGCAATAGTCTTTCCTATTCCACTTCTCTGTCATATAAAGAGGTTTGTGTTTATCCAGGTCCTTCCTTGGTTTTTCCCATTACTTAGAGTTTAACTTCATTTTGGTGATTTGTTTTTCATTTACATTATTGTATTCATTGAATATGTTGTTCTCCGGGTTCAATTTACTCTTCTGCATCAATTCATACAATCTTCCCATGTTTCTCTAAATTCTTTATAGTTTTCATTTCTTACTGCACAATAATAATCCATTATGTTCATATCCCATAATTTTTAAGCTATTCTCCCAATCCCTTCATATTACAGAAGAAAAAACTGAGGTTCAGAGAGAGAAACAAAGTTTACACTGGTAATAAGTAACCAAGCTGAGATTTGAACCTATTCCTCTGATTCCAAATACAATAATCTTTCCCTGTATCCCACACTAAAAGCTCACATTTTCATGGCAGATGCTGGTTCATAAAGCACTTTCCTCACAACAACCCTGTGAGATAATGCTACAAATATTATTATTATTATTATTGCCATTTTATAGATGGACAAACTAAGGCTCAAAGAAGTGGAGGGATTTACTCAGGGTTTAAAAGGTAGTTCTGAATCAGGGATTTCAGTCTGGATCCTCATGCTCCTAGTCCGAGCAATAGTCTTTCCACTATACCACACTGTGTACTAGGGAAAAGCAACTCAAATGTAGCCTCATCATTATATAAATCAATCCAAAGTGAAATAAACCAAATCAAAACAGTAGGGCTAGTCAATGGCAATGGTTGGTTGTTTCCCAATTACAAAATATTGTAATTCAATTAAACTTCATCTTTTATTTACTTTTCTATTCCATTTTCATGCCTAGGTGTTTGAGAAAAGGTGAGTTGGATTTAGCCAGGATAACAGTTCTCAAACTTTTTGGTCTCAGGACCTCTTTACACCCTAAAACATTATTGAAGATCCCAAATAGCTTTTGTTTATGCAGCTCATATCTATCAGTATGGTATTAGACATTAAAACAGTTACAGGGGGCTAGGTGGCGCAGTGAGTAGAGCGTCAGCCCTGGAGTCAGAAGGACCTGAGTTCAGATCCGGCCTCAGACACTTAACGCACACACAAACAAAACCTAGCCGTGTGACCTTGGGCAAGTTACTTAACCCCAATTGCCCTCAAAAAAGAAAAGAAAAGAAAAAGAAATTAAAACAGTTAAATTTTAACATATTTATTAATTTATTTTAAAATAACAAGCCCATTGCATGTTAACATAAATAACATTTTATGGAAAATATATTTTCCAAAACCAAAGAAAAAGGCATTATTTTACATTTTTTTGCAAACCTAATGTCTAGTTTAATAAAAGACAGCTGAATTCCCATGTCTGCTTTCATATTCAATTTGTTGCAATACATTGTTTTGGTTCTAGCATATGAAAAAAATCTAACCTCACAAATTTGTAGTTGAAAAAGGAAAGAGAATTTTAATCTGCAAATAACATCTTAGTATTTTGATGAACACACTTTAAAAAAATTATGAGATATTTATATTATTTTTCCCCAGTTACATGTAAAAACAATTTTTAACATTCATTTTCAAACTTTGAGTTCCAAATTCTCTCCCTTCCTCCCTCTCAATTCAATATAGGTTATACATGTGTAATCATGTATATCCTATAATAGTCATGTTATGAAATATCCATAATAGTCATGTTATGAAATAAAACATAGACCAAAAAAATTTTTAAACCTCCATAATAGTCATGTTATGAAATAAAATATAGACCAAAAAGAAATTTAAACCTCAAGAAAAATAAAGTAAAAAAAAGTTTGCTTCAGTCTATATGCAGACATCACCATGTTCTTTCTCTGGGGATGGAAAAGATAACATTTTTCATCTTAAGTTCTTCAGAGTTGTCTGACATAGCATTGCTGGGAATAGCTCATTCACAGTTGGTCATCTTACAGTATTGCTGTTACTTTGTACACAGTGTATTTCACTTTGCATCAGCCCATGCAAATCTTTCCAGGTTTTTCTGAGAGCACTCTGTTCATCATTTCTTATAAAATAATGATATTCCATCATGATCACATACTTGTTCAGCCATTCCCCAACTGCTAGGCATCCCCTCAATTTCCAATTCTTTGCCACCAGAAAGAAGCTGCAATAAATATTTTTGTACACACATAGGTCCTTTTCTTTTTTGTTTTTTATCTTTTTTGGGATACAGACCTAGTAGTGGTATTGCTAGGTCAAAGGGTATGGCTGGTTTTATAGCCCTTTGAACATAGTTCCAAATTGCTTTAGAGAATGACTGAAAAAGGGTGAACATAGTTTTAACCTTGCAGACCCCCTAAAAGGATCTTGGGAACCTATAGGAGCCTGAGGGATGATACTTTAAGAACTGTGGGACTAGGGAGTTCAATTTATGTACCTTGGGCTCCCTCTAAAACAACAATGAGTTATTTTTAACCTAACTAAAACAGATCCCACATACATGGGGGATCTGTTATACACCCCATTTCCAAATTCAAACTATGGTTCAAAACATATCAATATTACTTCCATTTGTTGAAGTTCATTGTTCAAGTAGATCTTAAGTTCTGGACTAGTTTTTATATCTTGATAAACCCAAAACAATAAATCTGTCCCTTTAAATAGAAGGCATCCTCAGGACCTACGAATGATGCTTCCAAGGCATGTTGTTGAACCTACTTCTAACCCTAGGCATTATTTTCAGGATACATTCTAGCTACTCAATGAGACTTAGAGAGTGTGGTGCCCAGAACTACATATAGTATTCCATGTGTGTTTGGACCATATGTAGTAGAGTAGAGGGGAGGCACACACAGAAAATCATTATTAATACCAGGCCAAAAAAAATACATGGAAAATAATTATAAGTTAATATAAATGTAGCTCTTCACAATCTACAAAGAACCTTCTTCCCAACAACTATGGGTAGACAGTGTAAGTGTTATACCCAGCAGATGAGAAAACTGCTGCTCAAAAGATTGTCACCTACCAAGGTCACAAAGCTAAGTATTAAAGCTTGAATTCAATCCCCAGGTCTTCCAGTCAAGCACTTTTTCCATTAGACGACACTATTCCTGAAGAAGACCAGAGAAGGCATAGGTTGCCATGGGCAAAAGCATCAGTGAAGGCGGAGTGAAAACAACAGTGCACGTTTGTTTAGAGCTTTCTCTAGGGAGTCAAGTATTATTCCTCTCATTTATTGCAAAGAGTGGAAAATACTTCCCAAGTGTCAGAACCAAGCTTGCAAAGTAAATTTGTCAAAGTTTAGGCAGGTCATTAAGGCTCTCTAGATCTCTGTTCCCTGCCTATGAAAAGGAAAGAACTAGGCTAGACCTCTCTAAGATCCCTCTTACCTCAACCATGCTGTAATAGAGCACTCTCCTTCCTCTGTGTCAGTGTGTCAGATAGTGTCTCTCCCTGATGTTATGGGCATTGGTCCTTGTATTACACTAAGATGCCTCCTAGTGGATGATATGAGATTTGACCTGGGACTTAAAGGATGGGGGGTGGGGGTGGGGAGAGGAGACAGAGAGAGAGAGAGAGAGAGAGAGAGAGAGAGAGAGAGAGAGAGAGAGAGAGAGAGGAGAAGAAGAAAAAGAAGGAGGAGGAGGAGGGAGGCGGAAGGAGGAGAGGAAAAGACAGATGTTCTGGACAGGAAAAATAGCATAAGGAAATATTGGAAAAATGAATGACCCTGATATGTTCAGGGATTAATGAGAGGTCTAGATAGAGTGGAAGGGGTGTCCTGAGGGAATAAAAGCAAAAAGGCTTGGAATAGTAGGCAGGGGCCTTAAATACTAAGCCAAGGAGTTTAGATTTTATCCTGTAGGCAGAATGAAATCATGGGGAATTTTGGAACAGGTCCCTAAGGTCCCTTACAGTTCTAACATTCTATGATTCTGTAATACTGCACTCTACCCCCCTTCCTCCTCCTCCTCCTCCTCCTCCTCCTCCTCCTTCTCCTTTTCCTCCTCCTCTTCCTTCTCCTCCTCCTCCTCCTCCTCCTCCTCCTCCTTCTCCTTCTCTCTCTCTTTCTCTCTTCCCTCCCACCCCCACCCACCCCACATGCCACCCACTTCCATTTCCTACTATGTCTCCCTCCCTGCACTTTGATCCCTGTCTTCTGGTTAGTGACTCAATCTTCATTATCTGTCTCCTCCTTGTCTTTTTCTCTCTCCCTTCTTGGTTTTCCCCCCTCAATCTAACCAGCCACAACCTAGCATCCATATTTCTCTGTCTGTGCTACAGGGATGAAAGGAATGGAGGCAACATCAAGAAGTCTTCTAGTACAACCTCGAAAGCAAGCTCAAGGAGTAGGTGGAAAAGCGAGCAAGTAAAGGCATTGCCTCTCTTCCTGTGCTAGCTTGGCTAAGTCCCTGAGCCCTTCTGGATCACTGTTTCCCTACTTGTAAAAAGGAAGAGGCTACACTGGATGGTCTCTCAAGTCCTTTCTAAGTCTATCATTGTATGACTTGGTGATAGAATTCTTGTCTATCTGCCTTCCCATTCCATCTTCCCCTTCCTTGGTCTCAAGCTTCTGTCTCCTTCCTTCCTACTCTCCACTCTGTCTAGAACACAGCAACCTTTTTATAAAGTTATTCTGCCCATGCTGCAGCAGTGAAGAAGAGCCTGACATCTCCAACAAATCTCAACCAGTACTGAGACCAGAAAAAAAGGGTAGGTGGAAAAAAGCAAGCAATGCCGTTCATTCTCTATAGCATCTTGGGACAAGTCCCAAGTGTCTCTGGACTTCTATGCCCCTACTTCTTAAATGGCAAGACTAATTTGTTGTTGCTGTTCAATTGTTTCAGCCATATCTGACCCTCTGTGCTCCATTTGGCGTTTTCTTGGCAGTGATACTGGAGTAGTTTGCCATTTTCTTCTCCAGTTCATTTTACAAATGAGGAAATTGAGGCAAACAGAATTAAGTGACTTGCCGAGGGTCACACAGTTAGTAAATGTCTGAGGCCAGATTTGAACTCAGGAAGATGACTCCAGGCCTGGCACTTTATCCACTATGCCACCTAGCTGCCCTGGGACTGAATTAGGTGGTCTCTAATTAGATGATTAGATTAACTAGTTTGGATGCTTGCTACATTAGAGAGTTCTAGACTTGGAGTTAAGAAGATCTGGGCTCAAATCGGACACTCATTAGCTACGTAACCCTGGGCAAGTCACTTGACATCCCTCTTAATCTTAGTTTCCTTATCTGTAAAGTGGGGACCAGTAGCACCAACCTCACAGGGCTGTAGGGAGGATCAAGTGAGATGCCATAGGTAAAGCACTTTGCAAATCTGAAAGTACTATATACATGCTAGCATCATTATTCTGGTCCCCTCCAGCTCTGGCATTCTAGGGTTTACTATGTGACCTGAGGCTAGTCCCTGAGCCTCTTTTGTCGGTCTCCCCACTTGTAATATGAGGGTATTATATTAGATGATCTCTAAATTTTCTCCTGGCTTTTACAGTCTATGATTTTATGATTTCCCAACTCAATGTGTGACCTTGAGAAAGTCACTATTGTTTTCTAGGCCTGAGTTTCCCCATCTAAAAATTGAAAAACTGGACTAAATGACCTCTACAGGCCCTTCAAGCTTCTTTGATGCTTCTGAAAACAAGTCCTTCAGATACCATTCCAGGGGTCCTCTTCTCTATTTCTGGGACTTTTATTCCCCTCCTGTTCTCAGAGGCTCAGATAAAGTCCTGTACCAAAGAGCATCATTAATCATTAATGAAAGTTCATTTTTACTTAGGCTTTAAGGTTTACAAAACGCTTCCTTTAAAAGAACCCTGTGAAGTTGGACTTATCATTATGCCCTTTTTACAGATGAGAAAATTGTGGCTCAGAGAGATGATAATGGTATATGATGGAGGGGGGTGAAGCACCAGCTTCAGGAATCAGCAGATGGGTGTTCTTATCCTGATACTGCAACTCACTACCTATGTGACCTTGGGAGGAGAAATGTCAAGACCTAAGCTTCCTCCTCATAGGACCATTGTTGGGGGTTCTCCTCCCGGGCTGCAGTGCCAGCAGGCCAACCTTACCTATAACCAGGCTAATTTGCAGAAAGCACCTCCGGGCATCTTGGGCCTTCAAGGCCCTGCACTCCCTCACGCCAAATCCAGGGCCCAGGCCTTAGTAATTAGGCCCTAACAATCATAAATCTAGAGAGCTAGCAGAGACCTTGGGAGCTTTCTGATTCAACTGCCCCATGAGTGGAGGGTAAACTCAAACTACAGATGAGGAAATTTAAGCCAAAACAGAGGTTAAGGGATTTTCCCAAGGTCACACTTAAGGTGGGCTTGAATCCAGGTCCTCTGACAATACAATCAGCATCCTTTCCAATGAAGGATGCTGCTGAGATTTCTAAGATCTCTTTTGATTCACCTACTCTATGAGAGTAGAGACTAGGAGAAATTCTGTGACATTTCTGCTGCCACACAAATGTTAAGCCATCAGTCACAGACTCATTACTGGAAAAAAGCTGGGAGAACATCTCATCCAACCCCTCCCCCACCCAGCCCCATTTTACAGATGAGGAATAGAGCCAGGACAGTTCAATTGTAACCTTGCCCAAGATCATAGAGGCAATTAGCATCAGATGTGAGTCCTCTGACGTCAGAACCAGGGTCACTTCAGCTCTACCATGCCACCTACTCAGTGTCAGAGTTAGAACCCAAACCCTGTTTCTCTTGACTTGTAAGAGCAACAATTTTCTCATCTCTCTGATGAGTCTTTTACTTTTACAAGCCTGGGTCAGGTGCTGTCACTTAATACCTTTGGTCACACTGAGGAATTCACTTAAAAGAGACACTCCCCTTTCCTTCCTTATAATTTGTTGCCTATTTTTTTAGACAAGACCTATGATTTCAGTAGGAGCACTGAGGTGGTGCAGTGGGATAGAGTGCCAAGTCTGGAGTCAGGAAGACTCATCTTCCTGAGTCTAAATCTGGCCTCAGACATTTACTAACTGGGTGACCCCATGCAAGTCATTTAATATTTGCCTCAGTTCCCTCATCAAGAAAATGAACTGGAAAAGGAAATGGCAAACCACTCCAGTATCTCTGCAAAAAAAAAAAAATGGGGTGGGGGGCACAGTTAGACACGATTGAAACAACTGAACACCAACAACAAAATTATTTCACTGGTACTCCCAGTGTGGAAACTTTCTGCCATTACAGACCAGCTCTGTAACTTACAGCCTCAGAGAGCTGCCTAGTTCACTTAGAGATCAAATGATCTGACCAGGGTCACACAATCAGTTTGCATCAGAGGGACTTGAGCCCAGTTCTTCCAGACTGTCAGGACCAATCTCTACCCACTAGACCACACTGACTCTTGCCTGGTACTCTACGTTTTATAGCCCCATTTACTTTTCTATAAGATTTCAATTAGAACCTCTCTTCTGGCCCCATTCTGAATGGCAAGCAATGGGATATATCATATTCTAATCTGGCATCTTCACCAGCATGTGCTCAAGGAAGTCACTCCCCCTCTCTAGGACTCTGTTTCCTCATATGAAAAATGAGGGGGATGTGCTACGTCACCTTTAAGGTACATTTATGTTCCTATGATCAAGCCTTACTGGCTAAGTAAGCATTATAGCTTTATTTGGATGAGTGTCTTACTTTCTTAGGTTTATGAGATTAGACCAATCTGTATGCCCATCCTCAGTCCTGGCAGACCAGTAAATGGATTGGAACTGGCTTACTTTACCTATCTTATCATCTAAAAGGAGAACTCCTTGGGGGACTAAGTGCCAAGGAGTTTTCATTCATTCATACAATCTATCAATTAGTATTTATTAAGCACCTACTGTATGCCAGGCACTATCCTATGCACTGGAGATACAACGAAAGACAAATTCAACAAAGTTATTACTCCTCATCTGTGTGGCATCATTAGATTGTAAGCTTGTGAAATCATTAGAGTATAGTCTTGTGTAAGCCTGTGGAATCATTAGATTGCCCCCTTGAGGACAGGGACTATTTTTTTGTTTTTGTTTTTTTATTAATTGTATCCACAGCACTTAGCACAGTCCCTGGAACTGTTTAATAATTGGACGATTGGAAGAGGCCTGTGTTTATGTATGGGAGACATATAAAAGTTTAAATATGGCAAGGCCTCTGCCCTCATGGAACTTAAACTAGAATGGAGATAAGATATATACATATCCAACAATAATAAACGATACCATATAAGCATTTACTAGATAAATAGATAGAGGGCCAGCCTTAGAAACAGCTAAGACTCGAGTTCAAATCTTGTCTCTAACATATACTAGGGGCAACCATTTAATGTCTCAGGCAGCTCTTAGTTAAGGACTAGTTGGCCCTCTGCATCTATGATAGCTGTTTCCAATGCTAGTAAGCTGTCTCTCCCTGCCCCCCCAAAAAAGTGTGAAAGGCACTTTGCTAGATAATTGGGGCTGGGGGCCACAAAGAAAAAAAAATGAAATAGTCACTACCATCAAGAAGTGTATGTTTTCCTGGGAAGCAAGATAGGGTCCAATAAGACAATTAAAATGCATGGACTAATAAGTACATTATAATAAGTAACAAGCTCTCTAAGAATATTAAGGAAGGAGAGATTCCTTTCATCTGAGGGCACCAGGGAAGACAAAATGAGAGGTGGCAGCTGAGCTGAGCCTTGAAATAGATTTTGAAATTGGAACCGAGGAGGGAATTACTTTCCAGTCATCAGGTATCACAACTCGTATAAAGACACAGAGGTGGGAGATGACATGTCAAATTCAAGGAACACAACTAATAGGAAAGGGAAAGGAAGGAGCATTTATACAGTAAATGCTGTGCACCAGGCACTATGCCAAGCACTTTGCAAATATTATCCCATTTGAGCCTCATAACAACCCTAGGAGTACTGTTATTATCTCCATTCTACAATTGGGGAAACTGAGGCAGAGTTCAAGTGATTTGCCTAGGGTCACACAGCTATATTAGGCTAACTTTAAACTCAAGTGTTCCTGCCTCTAGGTCCAGTACTCTGTCCACAGCACCATCTAGTTTGGTATGACTGGAATGTAGAGCTCATAAAGTGGGGAATTAGTCGGAAATAAGGTTGGAAAGGCAAATAAGGATTAGATTGTGGAAGGTCTTGTATGTCAAGCTAAGGAGTCCACACTTCAACCAGGAGGCAGTAAGAAGCCTTGAAGGTTTTTGAGCAGGAGACTGGTATGGTTAGATCTGTCTTCCAGCATTGTACACATGGTAGATGGACTCCAGGGGAAAGCTATATCAGAGGTATAACTACAGTCATGGCACTTTATGCTTTAGAGACCTGCAGGAGAAGAAAGTGGCTTCCATAAGCCAGTATTTTAAAATATCTGAGCCTCATACAAACCATGGGGCTATGATTTAGGAAGGAAGGAAAGAAAAAAAGGAAGGAAGGAAGGAAGGAAGGAAGGAAGGAAGGAAGGAAGGAAGGAAGGAAGGAAGGAAGGAAGGAAGGAAGGAAGGAAGAGCCTTCAGAGCTCTTCTCACCATCACTGCAGGAAAGAGAATAGGCCTCACCCTCCCTTGCCTCTGCCCTAGGTGTTCTATATAACTTCATCTCACTGTCTGCCAGGAAGTCAATAAGCATTTGTTAAGCATCTGCTCTGAGCTAGGCACTATGCTAAATACTGGGGCTACAAAAAGAGGCAAAAGGCCATCCCTGCCCTCCAGGAGCTTACAATCTAATGGGGGAGACAACAAGCAAATAAGTACTGAAGACAAGCTCTATACAGGATAAAAGTGTGGGCCATGTAGACAGAGGTTATTCCAGGCTGCCCCCATGGCCCTTCCACCTATGACCCCGGGGTGAGGAGCAATGGCCCCCAACAGAACCACAGCCTCTCTCTTCCTAACTTCCCTGTTTGTTTTTATAGGCAATCTCCTATAGGCCAGGGATATCTAACCTGTGAACTTGGATGGGGGAAAAAATTACATCTTTATTTCAATATAATTGTTTCTTTTGTGATCTTATTTATTTTATATATTTAAAACCATTTTTTCTGAGAAAGGACCCAAAAGCTTTGCCAGACTGCCAAAGAGGGCCATCACTCACACACACACACACACACACACACACACACACACACACACACACACACACACCACTATTGAGAACCCCTGGATTAGAAGGAAAGTGCCAGAGAGAACTAGGATTGTTTCATTTTTCTATTTGTTATCTCTACCTGTCTGGCACGAAGTAATTTAACAGGTGCTTGCCAATTGTTCAGTTGGTCTCAGGCATCACCTTCCTGTCAATCACCTGGGATCATAACCTCAGATTTACATTCAAATGGTCCATCTCCCTCACCTCCTATATATAATTCTGCCAAGTCTAATCAATTGGACTTCTACAACCGCTCTTACTTAACATCTGTCTCCTCCCCAGTCACATGGCTACTATCCTAGTTCAGACCTTTCTCCTAGACTAAAGCAATAACTTTTTTTTTTTGAGGCAATCGGGTTAAGTGACTTCCCAGAGTCACATAGCCATAGGTGCCTAAGGTCAAATTTGAACTCAGGTCCTCTTGATTCTAGTATCTACTGTGCCACCTAGCTGTCCCTTAAAACAATGGCTTTCTAATTGGTCTCCCTGCAACCACTCTCTCCCCTCTTCAATCCATCTTCCACCCAGCTGCCAAATATGATATCCCTAAAGCATAAATTGGACCATGTTACTCCTCTACTCAAGAAGCTTCTGTAGCTCCTCATGACCTCTAGAATAAAATATAGACTTCACTGTTTGCTATTTAAATAATTTTACTATCCAGCTCCAACCATTTTTTCCAGGAGTATTTCAGATCTTTTCTCATCACCACTCATCCAAGGTTGCAACCAAACTGATCTATTTAGTGTAGATCACATACAGAACAATCTATGTCCCACCTCCAAGCCTTAGCACAAGCTGTTACCCATGTTTGGAATGCTCTCTGTTCCTGCCTCCACCTCATAGAATTCTTAGCTCTAATCAAGGCTCAACTCAAGTGCCACCTACCGCACAAAGGTGATCCCCCTGAGTGTTAGATTTCCCCCTACACCATTATTTTGTACATAGAGTCTAAAACTGCACTAAAATTTTTGGGATGTCCCATATTTTGTATTTTCTTTGTGCATATTTTCTCCCTCCCACCTATATACCACCCCCAGTAGATATGTAAGCTCTTTGAGGGCAAAGATTGCTTTCATATTCTTTGTACCCCTGTTATCTATCACAGTACTAACACGTAGCAGGTGTTTAATAACCACTTGCTGAATCCAATAGAATTACCAGATATACCAGCTCAGTGGCAAGTTTGGCTTTGCTCCTTCTGGCCTCACAATGAATAAAATAAGTGTCTCCTACTTCCTATGCCCTCCTTCCCTGTGGCTCTTAAACTGGTAAGTCTGTGGGAAGGCTCTCTGACCAGATACCAGATGGGAACTTGAACTAGATGACCCTGCCACTCCCAGGGAAAAGTGTGCTCTGTTTAGTCACCTGCCCTTCAGAAGTCTATGTAGGACAGAGATGCTTCAGTGGAAAACAAAGAGTTAGTGAGCGGCTGCCCAGCCAGTTTGAATTATTTAGTTGCTAGGACAAGGTTGAGTATTACATGGTAATGAAAGCCAGGTCTCTCCTGGTAACTTCAGCTCCATAGCCTAGACTCAGCTCTCTTCAATCCTCAGACGGCTCCTCCATTGAGTCCTTATTCACTGCACTTGGGTGCCTGGAGCCCTAATTCTAATAAGAACTGATATTTACATTACCCTTTAAAGTTCCAGATTACTTTACAAATATTATCCCATTTGTTCCTTCCAATAGTCCTGGGAGATACATGTCATTACAGCTGAGAAAACTGAGACAAGCTAAGTAACTTGCCCAGAGTCACACAGCATCTAAGTGTCTGAAGGATGATTTGACTTCTAGTCTTTCTGCCTCCAATCTAAGGCTCTTACCCACCACACCACCTAGCTGCCTGTGCTTATAGCAGTGGTGAATTCTAGTGTGTTGGGACAGAAATGCAAAAGTCCCATTTCAATCCTGCTTTATGGTTCACAAGGGACCTTCTGGGCCATCATTGCGTGAAGCAGTGAGGCAGTGTTAGTATTATCACTTCCACTTACCAGTGAGGAAAATGCATCCCAGAGAGATGAAATTACCTGAACCGTATTATATAGTTCAAGAATATAAAGGCAGGAATCTGCTGTTAGCCTCTACAACTCCCTTCCCTCCTCGGTTCATCAGCACTAAGTAGGATAGGGGATAGGAACTGCATTGTGATTTCATGGATATAAGGAACTCTCTGATGAGAAAATTCTCTCTACCAGCCCACACCAGCACCTTCTCATCTTGGAGAGTTACTTGGAGCGCAATGAGGTTAAGTGACTTACCCAGGATCACACAGCCAATAGAAGTCAGAGGCAAGGCTTCAAGCCAGGTGGTCTGGACTTCAAGGCCATCTCTCTAGCCACTTTAGCACCTTGTCTCTGAGCTCTTAGTAGTATGGGGAAAAAAAGCTTGGTCCAGCTCAAAACCCCCTGAGAAAGTGTAACACTGTATTATACAGCATGGGACATCCTAACATTTAGGATGATAATCCTGAGTCGTCAAACTGAGGCAGCTAGGTGATACAATGGATAGAAAGCCAGGCCTGGCATCAGGAAGACCTGAGTTCAAATCCAACTTCAGACATTTACTAACTTTGTGGCCTTGGGCAAGTCACTTAACCTCAGTCTGCCTCAGTTTCCTCAAATATAAAATGGAGATAATAACAGCACATCTCACAGGGTTGTTGTAAGAATCAAGTGAGATGTCTATAAGGTGCCTAGTACAACATCCAGCATAGAGTAAACACTTACCAAATGCTTATTCTCTCCTCCTTCAATCAAAGGTTGTTCAATGTAGTGTGTTTAAACAAAGGATATGGGTGAAGATCCCTATCAAAAATGGTGTCTTTTTTTTTTAACGCTGAGTCATCTAAAGGCCTATGGTTCATTGCAGGTAGCTGGAAAATGCACTTCTCTTAGAACAGCTTGAGATGCTCTGATGGATACATCAGACTCTCATATATATACATACATATATATATATATACACACACACATATATACACATATATATGTGTGTGTGTGTGTGCTATGTGTATATGTGTGTGTACTTAAATCACGTATTTATATATTGTATATATTTCTTTTTCCTTTGGGCCTATGATTTCACTAGCAATTTCCATTAATTTTGTCATACAAAGTATGGCAGAAACTTGGTGTATCACTCTTCTCATCCCTATCCTAAATGCAACTTTAAAAGGCATATATGATTTCCTTGTGCTTATGGGGCTTGTGGCCAAATGGTAGAGATGGGGCTTGGAACCATGGAAGAAAAATAAATAGAGGAAGAGAGAAGGAAACATACAAAAGGGGAGGAGCCAACAGACAGTAACCATGTCAACAATGTCAGTCAAAGGAGCTAAAACAGGCAATTTCCCTCAAACCCTCACTCCAAACTAAAATCTACTCTTCGCCTTCCCCTGATAGTCCCCCAAATACACTGAGCCTTCCTTTGTATACAATGGAGATGATTCGTCATAATGGTGTTTTACATGTATATTGCATTGTAAATAATCTAAAATATTTGGGTAACCTATATCACTATATTAATGATTATTGTCACTATTATTTTTAAGTGCTATATAAATTAGAGATAGTGTTATAACAGAGAGCCAGTGTCAGAATCAGGAAAACCTGTTCAAGTTCCTCCTTGATATAATATAAATGATTTTTGAATGACTGACTGATTGACTTACATATCCTGGACATGTGACCCCAGGCAAGTCCCTTTAACCTTTCTATGAGTCTAAGCAACTCTGTGACTTGAAGTTCCAGAGATATTGTCAGTTTACATTAGAAGAAAGGCTTCATTCCCTGAAATTCCATTACCAATGAAATCACAGGTCCATGGAAGGGTAAGATACATAAGGGTGTGTCTAGTTATTATTGGCAGGTAATGATGACTAATATTTCCATAGTACTTTTTAGGTGTATAGCACTTTTTAGTGGACAAAGTATCTTGTATACATTTTCCTCACACAACCTCCACAAGCATTATGGCATGCTGGAAAGACCACTACTCCAGGAATCAGAGGACCAGGGTCCAAAACTTGCCATTTCCTACCAGTATGCCCAGCATAATAGAGTGGAAATAGGATGGACTTTCAAGCTAGAAGTCTACCTGTGACATTTAGTACATAATGTCCTCAGGCTAATCATTTCATGTCTCCGGCCTTCAGTTTCCTCATCATGGACTCCAAAATCCATTCCAGCTCTAAATCTATAATCTAAGTCATTTAACCTTCTTGGGCCTCAGTGTTATCAACTCTAACACTGAGGCCCAAGAAGGTTAAATGACTTAGATTATAGATTATATGTCTAAAATAGGACAGTGAACTAGTTCACCTTTAAGGTCCAATTCCAAATCTATGATCCTAAGTATAACAAATACTCCAGGTGTTATTATCTCTCTCTTACAGAGCAGAAAACTGAGGCTCAGAGAAGTTAAGTAAATTGTCCCTGGTTACAGAACTAAGTGATCAAAGCAGGATTGGAACCTTCCCATTGCTCGGTCTATACTTTGTCAACTTCACTTACATCGATTGTAACTCCTAGATTATATATACACTAGCACTACTAAGCAGTTAATTTATGGTTTTTGATAAAGATGAGTGAAAGCAAACCACAAAGGAAAAGGAGGAAGGAAAACAAGCAATCTTTTTTGGTCCAGATGCAGCAGTTCACGAGAGTAGGGGACTGCCCATATGGAAACTCCCTCAAACAATATAGCTCAGCAACTATTCTGTAATTTAGTCTGAGAGAGCTGCACAGATAAATTAAATGATTTATCCTTGCTCACAGAGCTAGTATGTATCAAATGTGGGGCTTGAACTCAGGTGTACCCCACTCCCAAACCAGTCTGAATTTGCTAGCGTACTGCTACTTCCATATAATCTCCAAGTTTTATTACATGGGTTTTCATGTTGTCTGATGCTGGGTCATATTCAAAAGTATACACTTGGTCAACAACATTTATTTAGTATTTATTATGTGCCAAACTCTGAGCTAAGTCCTAGGGATGGATACAAAGAAAGGCAAAAACAGTCCCAGCCCTTAGGGCGTTTAAATAAAAAGATAGAGACAGAGAGAAAGATAGACAGACAGCTAGATGGATAGGTGGACAGATATAGATAGGTATATTTAACTAAAAGATTTTTATAAAAATTTATATAAAGATATGTATATACACATGGATATATATGATATACACACACATTATATATATATATATACATGTATGTATGTATATATGAAATAAGTAGAAGATAAACTTAATTGGAAAGGATTCTAGCAGAAGATGGCATTTAAGTTGAATCTTGAAGGAAGTCAGAGGTTTCCAAGAGACAGAAGAGAGGAGGGAGTCTTTCAGACATGGGGAATAGCCAGTGCAAAAAGCAGAAATGGGAGACAACAGGAACAGAAGGAAGCAAGTAGTGTAGCTAGGTCATAGCCTGCATGAAATAATAAGTGTACAATGACTGGAAATGTAGAAAAGATCACTGTGAAGAGTTTGAAATACTACACAGAGAACTTTATATTACATCCTAGAGGTAAAAGGAAACCACTGGAGTTTATTGATGAGGGAAGTAACACACATTGCAAGGCCCAATCTTTAGGAAAATCACTTTAGCTACCAAATGGAGGGTAAGACTCCAGATAAGGAGGACAATTATGAAGTGACTTCAGTAATCCAGGTGAGAGGAGATAAAGGCCTGAACTTGGGTGGTGACCTTGAGGGGAACAAAGAGGATATAAACAAGAGATGTTGTGAAAGTAGAAACAATATTTGACAATGGAGCGAATGTGTGGGGTGAATAAAGTCAAGGATGATGTCATAGTGACTGAGAGGAAGATGGCAACACCCTCAACAGTAACAGGGAAGTTCAGAATTAGGAGTAAAGAGAAGGAATCTTGTCTTGCACATGTTGCACATGAGATATTTATGGGTTGTCTGCTGAATTTGGGTATGTTAACTGGATAGCTAAAGGTGAGGCAGGGAAGATAGCAAGCACATGCATGGAAGTCAGGGACAGCAGAATACTACTATTTATTTGCTATATGACCTTAGACAAGTCCCTTCCTCTCTCTGGTCTGTTTCCTCCTATGCAAAAAGGAGTTGGACTGGCTAATCTTAAAGGATCTTTCCAGCGTCGACAGTCTATGATTCTATGATTTATTAACACTGAATTATTTTTTTTTAATCACTTCTCTCTGGGGCTGTTTCCTCATATATAAAATAAAGGGGCTGACGTAGGTGGTTCCTAAGGTCACTTCCAAACAAAACATTACAGGCCAGGGACCCCCCTGGAGACAGTATTTTTCCTCCAAGTGGTGACTCTCATAGGGAGAGGGAGAGAAACAAGGTTCCAAACACTGCAGTACAGGTTGGCTGAGGCAGGAGTAGTCATTTGTGAACTGAGGGATAAAAGCTTAGAACAAGCTTTTAATCCCATCACACATAAAATGGCTAATTACTAACTTGGTACAGTTTCTTCTTCTGTTAATGAGAGGAATGAACTAAAGGAACTTGATATCCCCTCCCCAAATACACACTCCAATAAAGCTTCAACTCCCATAGGGCCATCCCTGAGTGTTGACAGCAGAAGCAGGGAATTCAGTTACTCTAAGAGACTAGTTTTCTTTGGTGACTAAACTAGAAAGTGCCAAGTGAAGAGGCATTCCTTCCTTTTTGAGTAATCCCAAAGGTGGAGTGTTAGCTAAACCTCCACTGATGTATTACAAGGCAGAAAGACCTAAATATAATCGCACTACACATATCTAACTCATTTGATCCTCACAACAATCCTGGAAGATAGGTACTATCATTATACCCATTTTATAGATGAGGAAACTGAGACTGAAAAATGTTAAGTGACTTGCCCAAGGTCACACTCAGATTTGAACTCAGATCTCATCTCCAAGTTCATTTCTCTCTCCTACTTTGCCATCAAGAGTGAGTGCTTATCACTCTATTTAGAGAGATTTTAGATTATAGATCTCAGCTTTCTTTTGAGGAGAAAAGCGAATACAAACAATAATAAGTCAAGGGGCTGGGATGAGGGCTTAGGGAGTACAGGACCAAAAAGGAAGTCAAGTCACTAGTAATCAAGAAAGGAGAATATAATACTGAGGCAAAGTAATATGTTTAGAACATAGGCTCTGAGAACTGTGACTGATCATCAAGTCCAACTCCCTCATTTAAAAGGTGAAAAACTGAGACCTAGTGAGGGGAAGTGATTTGCTCTAGGTAAGAGTCAAAGCTAGCACTGGACTTAGGTCCCTTGATTTGTCCAGCACTTTTCCTTGGCCTTTCCACTAATCATGGCACTTGTTTCTTTGTTCTTTCAGAGGTTAACAAGCAAATACCTTCGGAAGATTATTACAAGAAAAGTATGTGTGTTCACCCCAGGTATGGCAATTCCCAAAACTGCCTTAGGAGGAGGCGTTGATTGTTCTAGTTAGCACCATCATCTGCAACTACCTAAGATCTCAGCTGATGGTGATTTAGAAAATATATCTGCTAAGGGAAAAAAAAAAGTATTGTGTTGTAAAGCAGGATTAATGAAGACCAGTTCAGAAACTTCTTTAGGGGAGAAGAAATGGCCTGATCCTTCCCTGTGGTACACACACCCAAAAAAACACCAAAAAACTTCAGAAAACCTACACCTGGGACATCCTATCTCTGAGGAACAGTCACCAATTAAAGCTGTTACGTGATACAAACATATCTGTGTACTCTCACTTCTATAGCCAAATGATACTAACTCAAACCACTGGGAAAGGTGGCTCTTAAAAAAAAAAAAAAAAGGAAAATAATTCAGGCTTGTTACTGATTGTTTTATTACTCCAAACTCTTTTCAGTAATTCCAACTAGGCCATCAGAATCCTGCCTGAATAAAAGTCCTTACAGCATCTACTTATGGACCAAACAAATGTTTTATAATTAATGTAACACAATAGTTGGATATATTAAAGAGCTGCTCAAGTGCTCGGGAAGTTTGGTGCTTTGAAATTGGCAAATATTACCACTTCCAATCCAATTTTGAAATGTTTTTTTGTGTAAGACAGATAACACTAGCACACAGGACAGTTACTAGCACAGGTTCACTCTTGATCTGGTCAGACAAGAAGACAGCTTCGAAGGGGTTAATTATCTTACTTTATTATAATCTGGTCTTCTCACAACAGGGTTGCTGATAATGAGAGCATCAACTCCTACAGCTTTCCTTAATCACCCTTCTGCAGGGGCCAGAGAGAATGGGGGCCACTACCCCTACATCTCAATGGGGTTAATTGAGACAGGCACAGCTGTGCACTTCCCTAAATCCCCCTCAAGCCTCAATGGTTGAGGCAAACATAGATGCTCCCCAAGCCTTGACAAGGACCAATCAAGGCACATACAGCATTCTAGTTTGTGCATTGAACCCTAAGTGTTTCCCACTCACTGACCAATGCCCACTTGTTTTATAGGGCAACAGATAAAAAAGGCATCTTACAGCAATAGCCTCACAAGTTTACATTATCTCACCATTATATCTCACTGCATGGTCACAGGGAATATTTACAATTTAAAGATAAATGCTTATATTATTTGTCACTATATAATGATGCACAGGCATGGTGGAGATGTTTATAAGACATGAACCTGGGAAATAGATTGTTATGGTCATGGATCCTGGGAAACTAAACTCTATGAAAGAATAACTAAAATCCACCTCATACACACTAAAATTAACCTTACTTATAATTTGCTTAATAGTAACTACATAGTCAAAGGGAAACCTTTGTTAAAAATCTCTACTTGAATGCCTGAAAAGTCCTAATTAGTGAACTTTACATGAATGAAGTTTAATGAAAGCCTGGGGGAGGTGGTTGAGAAGGGAGATAGTGAACTCTCTAATAGGTTGTGTGTGTTTCATGAACTGGGTTAAATGGTCACCAAGTCATTTTTAACTGCAAGAATGATTCTATGCATTTTATTGGAATCTTTTTTTAAAATAATGTAGATTGTCTTCCCATTTAGTTTATGGTGGTATTCGGTAAATATGTGAAGCAACATTGGTATAGCAGCTAGAAAGCTAGCCTCAGTCAGGAAGAACAAGATTCAGATCCTACCTCTGATCCATGCTGGCTTGTCCTGGCAAGTCACTTCACCTGTATGCTGGGTAACTCTCCAAAACCATGCTTGCTTCTTGATTTGGCTTATCTCCCCTTAGAATGTACTCCTTCCTTACTTGAAACTCTTATTTTAATCCCTAGAAAACTCCCTTTAAATGCCACTCTAGGGGGAATCCTTTTTTGATATTCTGTTATTACTACCTTATCACCAACACTGTGTGTTTATTTTGTGTATGCTCTGAATTTATTTATCAGTGACCATGCCGCCTTCCCCACCACTAGGAAAAAGTAAACTCCTTAAGGATAAGGACAATCCAAATGTTCAGCACAGTTACTGGCACATTCTAAATAGTCGGTGCTTATTAAATGCTGTTCTGATTGAAGAATTCAGTCAAGGAAAAAAGGGAATTCTGGCCTTGCTAAATGGTGAGCATCACTAAATCAAACTTTTTGGAAGGATAGGAGGACAGGGTTCTTTGGGAAAATAGGCCCCAGGATCTTATCAGATCTTCTTGACTTCCAGATAGGAAGGAAAAGGCAGTATTTGCTAGACCTTAGGGCAGTACTCATAATTTTCAGTAATGGCTTCATGTGCCAAGGGTTCCTGAGAATAGACTTTAAAGGTGGGAAGGACCTTAGAGATCATATATCACAGATTTAGAACTGAAAGGGACATTAAAAGATCATTGAATCTAATCCCCACATTTCAGATGACTTGCCCAAGATCATACAGGTAGGAATCATTAGAGATGGGATTTGAACCCAGGCCCAAATCAATCTATTACAATAACTCCTCTATTTTGGAGGGTTGGCGGCCCAATCAGTATTAAGTGACTTGTCCAGGGTCACACAGCTAGTAGATTATCTGAGGTTGGATTTGAACTCAGGTCCTCCTGACTTGAGGGCCAGTGTTCTATCCAGTGTACCACCCTAGCTGCTCCTAAGACCTTTATTTTCTAAGTCCCAGAAAGGTTAAGTAATAAATTCATGTCTTCTCACTCCAAATCCAGGTGGTCAGGTATAATCAGATATGAGATGAAGACAGAAAGTAAATTCAATTAATTTTATAGAATATCACTAGAAAGGAGCTTAAGAGATCATTTAATCTTACTTCCTGTCCCTTAGTACTTCTTTTCACCCTTTCTTCAAAACTTTAAACTGGCATAGCTGCTATTCCTCATATACAACCATCCATCTTCCACTTCTAGGCTTTGTCCAGGTTGTCTACCATGCCTGGAATCCACTCCACCCTCATCTCTGCCTTGTAGCATCCTCAGCTTCCTTCAAAGTGGATTGTAGGCAACCTCCTAAAGGTGTGTCTTGATTCTCCTAGTAATCATAATCAGGACTTCTCCTTCTCTGGAAATTACTTTGTGTTTATCCATCTGTGCACATGCTATTTGTCCCCATTAGAATGTAAGCTCTTCAAAGGCAGGGGAGGTCCTGTTTCTTTGTATCATTCACTTGGACCAGCACAGTACCTGGCACATAGCAGATAATTGATAAACACTTGTTGAATTAAATAGGGGCAGGATCATACCTCAACCATCCCAAGGTGAACCTGTGCCTAGTTTTCAGCATCTATTGATTGTCTTGATGGTTTCACAGTTTCCCAATGTTTCTCAACCTTTGCTGTTGGAAAGTCCTTACTTAGTCTAACCTACATCCTCCATGCCACAAGATAAATCCACTAGAATGTGTGGAGGGAAGAAAACTTAAGAAATAGAAACTTTAAGAAATAAAAAGTCAGATGGTTTCACAGGATACTTTAATAGAGAAGTTCAATTTGAAAAATGATCCTTTGGCCATTTAACGTGTCTTTTGTCCCCCAAAGTAGGCTTGAAATATAAATCTCTGTGAGTGACACCTGGGTCGGACCTTTTCTCTGCACTCTGTACTCATCAATAATGCAGCTGTTACTACTTTTATGAATAATTCTGTGGGTTTTTTTTTTTTAACACAAAACCCAAGGATGAGGTTAGCCGAACAAGTTCTCAGTGTAGCCTACTGACTGACCGGGAATATGTCCCCTCCTCTGTTGCCCTGGAAACATTTCCTCCCTGGTTCTAACTACAGAAAACAAAAAATGACAATAGGAACCCCACAGGTAAGACTCCAATGGTGCTTTACAGTGTTCAGAGCACTTACCCATCCATTCCCTCTTTGATTCCCCATAATAGCAGGCAAGACGGACCATTATATGCCCACTGAACCGAAGGGAAAACTGAATCTCCAAGAGCCTAAGTTAGTAGAGCTGGGTTTGGAACAAAACTGACCAGTTGGTAGCAGTCCAACTCTCATTCTCCTGGGCCAGACTTGTTCTTATATACCCAGTCCCCAAAACTGGTAAACCTAACCTCCACAACTTTCTCACTCCAAAGGAAGTCTCCAGAACTCACTCAAATTAAGCCCAAGCTCATCTGAGCCAAAAGCAAAAGCCCCCTTCACCTTGAAAAAGGAGTAGAATTTTAATAGGTGTCAAAAGTGCAAAGTAAAAAGGGGGTGGGGGGAAGAGGAGGGAGACATTCCAAATGGGAAGAAAGGCATGAACAAAGGTACCCACTTAGAAAAATGCAAGACGTGTATTGAGGACCAGTTTGGCTAATTCACTATGTTTGTGTAAGGGAGTGGCAGTGGGAGATAAGGCTATAAAAACAGACTATAGCCCTCTTACAGAGGGCCTTGACTGAGGATGAGGTGCTCACAAGGATCAGAGTTGGAAAGGACTTCAGAGATCACACAACATTTTACAGAGTAGAAAATGAAGTGACATACCCCACATCACAGAAGAAGTGGGAGAACCCAAGTCCTCTGATCCCAGATCCAGAAGGCCTTCTACTATACCATGCTTGGGCACTATCCTACAGGCAATGTTGGCACACAGGCCACCTCCAGGATACCCAGGGAGGGCCTGTGTAATTCAGAGGAAAGCCCTTCACTTTAGTGCCTAGGAATAAACAAAGCAAAGAATGAATCTTGAAGTTGGGCCCATTCACAACCACTGACAGAAACATTTGCAAGCTTGGAGCACAGTATTCAATTTCACAGTTAGAAGAGTTGTTTCAACAGACTCTGAGGATGTGCAGGGGATGCTCTCTGGGCTGACGACTTCGCCTTCCCAACGGTGCTGTGCCACATGGTCCAGGGGGTGTTGAAGGCCCCTCCGGTCTGCTACTTGCAACTGGGATTCCCTTGGCAGCAGATCCTACACCTCAGGTCCTTATTCCAGACCAGCTCTCTGACCTCTGCAGCCATCACCTCGACAAGGGGGAACAACACCCAGCTCCTAGGATGTGAGTCTCAATGAACTGGCAAGGGCAGGGGCCCTGCAGGGACTCTGCATGCCTGGATTCAGTAGTCCTAGGGAGCTGATTGGTCACCAAGAGCCTGATGTACAATCCACCAAAGACTATCAACATCTGCCGCGCCATCACCTGGAAAGAATCAGAAAGCACAAGTGCTGTTTTGACAGACGCCGCAGCAGACATCCAGAGGAGGGAGGCAGGAGCAGTGGAACGACATGTCTTCCAACTCCCCAAACAAGGCATAATTTGGAAGAGTGAGGCTGGCCTGTGCCAACAGGCTACAGAGAGAGGGCATGCCAAGCAAATTAGCACGCTTTTGGTCTCCCTTTTAAGAAAACCAGCCACATGAAAATCTAGGCCAGAAAGAAGGGAAACTGGGCAGGGCAGGGGGGTGTCCACGATAATTTAGGGTTCTTTGCTTTACAAAAGGTACCCAAGACACTTAGAATGAGGTTCAATTTATGAAAATTAAACTTTCAACTTTTCATGAATATAGGGTCTAGAGCCAAGTATATATGCAGTATTGAAAGGATTTCAGGGGAATGTTCCATTTCCTTAATAGAGCACATGGTTTTTATGAACTTTAACAAGCCCCAAAGAAGAAAAGAAGAAATTGATTCAAGAATGGCCTCTGACACCAGGTGATTGGGGATTTTAATACAAGAAGGTTCAAAAATCTCAAATATTCTATGATTTGCTAACTCATGAACCGCTCTCCTTCAAAAAAGCACTGACCGATTGAGTATCTATTCGTGCAATGTGGGGGGCTGGGAGGGATACGCAACAATCTAGACAAGCACATAAGTAAAACATGAAACCAAAAATAGTATGTTTTAAAAAGGGGCACCAAGTGCTGTGACAACAGAGAGAAAAAGGGAATGACTTCTGATGATGAGATATCTAAGAAAGCATCTCAGAGGTGGTGTCCAACCTAGGTCTTGGAGAGGTGAACCACTACTGCAAAAATCCAAAATACACATCTTATCTATGATGGGTCAATGATGTTACCTTGTAGAATGAAGGTAAACCTTAGAATATTAGTAGAAGACTCTTGCTCTTCTCACTAGTGGATCACACATAGAATCTTAGAATTTCACAGTGGGAAGGAACCTGCAAGGCTGGATATTTTAGATAACACATACAAAAAGGAATTCCCCTCCTCCTAAGAAAAGATGGAAGATAGAATGCCCTCCCTCTTTTGCTCAAGTGGGGGACCATGGATGCAGGACAATACATGTTTGATGTGATGGTTAGTTTTACTGAACAATTTTCATGTTTAAAAATTCTTAGTGGGGCAGCTAGGTGGTGCAGTGAATAGAGTACCAGCCCTGGAGTCAGAAGAACTTGAGTTCAAATCCAGCTTCAGACACTTGACATACTAGCCATGTGACCTGGGACAAGTCACTTAACCCCAATTGCCCTGCCTTCCCCCTCTATAAAGAAAAAAAAATCTTTAGTGATGGGATGGTTTTCTGGGTAGTAGAGGGGAGGGAAGATATATTTGAAAGATGAAGGCAATGCAGAAAAACTAAAAACAAAACCAGGAATCCCTCCTATAGTATACCTGACAACTGGTCAATTAATCTTTGCTTACTTCTCTGTAGTAAGGAACCCACTATGGCCCTCCTAAGACAGGTTCACTCCTTTTGGGGACAATATAATTGGTTGGCAGTTTTTCCTTACCTTGAACTGAAATTAAGAAGCATTCTATGCTTCTTAAATTCGAACTTAAGACTGAAGAAGACCAGAGTTCAAATCCTACCTTAGACACGAGTTGAGTATGGCCCTGAGTCACTAAATCCACCTGGACCTCAGTTAACTCATCTGTAAAATGAGGGGGTTGAACTTAATGCTCCTTCAGGTACCTTTGAGCTCTATATCTATGATTCTACAAATCTGCTTCAATGGATTTTTTTTTGAGCATTTACAGAATGCCTACTATGTGCCAGGCACTATGATAGGTGGGTTTATTTTTTTAACAAATATTCTACCCTTTACCTCTCCCAAGAAGTAAAATAAAACTGCACCACATCCTTAGGCCATCGAGAATTCAAGTGACCTTGTGTCCTATCTGAGGTAAACAAAATGCCCAACTACCCCCGAGGTGGGTCTGACCCCAGTGGCCTCTCTGAGGAATGATAATTACCTCTGGTGCAGCTTCCGGAATGAGGTGCTGAAGAACCATGTGTGTGACCGTTCCTTTCCTTGGCTCCGTCCCACCGGCAGGCAGCAGAGGGGATTCCTCAGCCAGCCTCTCATTCTCTTCTCCCTCTTCCTGGGCAGGGCTCACCACCATCTCAACGACCACTTGGAACTGGTTCAGGCGGTGTCTCAGTACACCCTGCAGAGGAAGCCAGAGAGTGTGCCCCAGCCAGCTCTTGAATTAGAGGGTCTTTTGAGAAGTGCCCAACGATTCTTTGCTCCATATCTGAGTGAGCTCAGAAAGTACAAGAGAAGCTGGCCCAAATCCTGTCTGTCCTTGTCTATGCCACCTCCAGAAAGCCTGGAAGCAGAAGGTTTGGGCATGTACTGACTGGCTGAGTCAGAAGCAGCATGGTCCAGGGGGCAGGCTACAGGAGTTGGGAACCACAAGACCTAAATGCCCTGGGCTGAACCAATTATGGGCTCTTAGACAAGAATTCCCCCCACAAAATGGGGTTGAGACAACCTGCCCTGTCTTCCTGACAAGATGGCTATGATCAAAAAAGGCGAAGAAATAGATATAAAGACACTTTGAAAAGCTAAAAGCATTAAAGGAATGTAAGATATTTCTATTCTAGCTGCCAGAAAGCATGCACAATTAGCACAAATGACTTCAAGCTAGTTCCTTTTCCATTTAATTAGGTAAGTACCCTCTCTAAGGCAGCTAGGTTAGTGCAGTGGATCAAGTATCAGGCCTGAAGTCAAGAAGACTGACTTTCTGAGTTCAAATCTGGCTTCAGACACTTGCTAGCTGTGTGACCCTAGATAAGTCACTTAACCCTTGCTTGCCTCCAGTTTCCTCATCTGTAAAAAATGAGCTAGAGAAGGAAATTTTAAATCCCTCCAGTATCTTTACCAAGAAAATCCCAAATGGGGTCATGAAGAGTATCAGATACTACTGAAACATCTGAACAACATATTGAAAAGATATGCCAACAAAGGAAATATCAAGTTGGAAATGCAGAATTCCTAACCTGAAAGGGCCCTTAGAGACCATATCGTTCAGTCCCTTCATTTTAAATGTAAGGAAAATGAGCCCTAAGGTAATTAAAGGACTTGGCTAAGGTCACACATCAAGTTGGGACAGAGATGGAAATAAAAGCCAGGTGTCCTGGCTCCCAGTCCATTCTTCTGTACTGGTCCTACACAAGGCAAACACATCACTAGGCTGGTCCCTCTGATGTGATATTAAGGTACGGGCCTGTGTATCCAATGAGTAGATTCTCAGGAAATTCCCTGTCCCTTCAATGTGAAATGAACACCTCTGAACAATTAAGAACTTGCCTTGATAACCTCAAAGATCCCTTCTAGCCCTAACTCTGCAATTCTCCACTGAGATCCTCAGATCAGAGATTTAGAATTGCAAGGGACCTTTCATGTCCTCTAATCCAACTCCCTCATTTTACAGGTGAGAAAACTGAGGCCTGAAGAGGGGAAGGGATTTGCCCAAAGTCTCACAGGTAACTTTTAATGGCAGAAACAGGATTTGTATCAAGGTGATTCTAGCAACCTTCCTAATACACAGTAGGTGCTGCCTCGACAGTCACAGATGCTCTCCCCGGCCCCTCCCCCACCCAGAGTGGTCTCTCATTCAGACCATTCTATGGGTTGGTTACCTCTTCGTTGGCCTTCAGTTCTCTAATATGGTCCGATAATGAGTGAAGACAGTTCTCTAAGTGGAAGTAAACAAACCAAAGCTGGAGAGGACAGAAGAGAAGAAAAGAAAGGAAAGCATCAACTTGGCAGCTGGTGTCCACACCCCACTCACTATGTTCTCTTTCCTGCTGTTCTCCCCTTGCATTGTCTTCATTTCAATATTGAAAACAGACCTTCTACATGAAGACTTTCTGTTTCACTGTACTCTCTGTGGCAGGAACACACCATTCTGTTCCTTCTCTATCTATTGCTCTATAATTAACTCTAATTTTTCTGGCAAGTAGAAAACTTGCTTTTCATAAAACTGAAAAATGTCCAATCCTGTTGGCAAAGGGTTTTCATCTCCTGCCATTGTTAGTAGGCATCCTACTAATTAAAGAAGGACCAGGAACATCAATTGATGCAAAAAAAAAATTATTAAAATTATACTTTGAAATAAGAATGTTTATCCTATCTCTCTTTTCTTTGTCTTATAGATTTAAAAAAATACACTGCCTCAATGGACATAACTTGGTCCTCTGAGAGAGTCTCAAATTTGGATCCTTCTGATATTAAAAGAAAAGACTTGCCTTGAGACAATTTATCTATCCTTACCATAATGTATTAACAAGCAGTACAATGGAAGGGATCTTGGCACAGTGAATGGAGGGCTAGATTTGGAGTTGGAAGTCCTGGGTTCAGATCCTGCAGCTGACACTTATGAGACATGTAACCACGGGCTGAATTCTTAACCTTGAATTCCTCATCTGTAAAATGATGAGGATAGATTTGATGACCCATGAAGTGCCTTTTAGTTCTTGATCCTTGATCCTATGAACTGAATTGAACCACTCCATTTTATAGATGAAGAAACCAAGGCCCTTGGCTAATAAGTAATTCATCCAACATAACAAAAAACACTTCTGGCTATCAAATCCAAATCCAAGGATATTTTCTTGTCTCTAAACCTCATCTTTAGATCTACTCCCAAGAAAAGAAGCAGCCCCACTGTACAGGGTGTGCTCAACCTCTGGATGAGAAGCCCTTTCTTGTCTTCTTAGACAGAGACCTGATCTGCTGAGATGAATCATTCAGAGAAGTGATACCTGCAGTACAGTCTGGCAGCCCTCCACCTCACCAGTCACTCCCAAGAGCACGTCGTATGGCATCAGAGTTTCATTAGCAGCTGCCAGACGGAGATCTGTATTCGTGTTTGCCTGTGAACCCAACATCCAAGTGATATAGCAGGACACTCTTGTCCCATGGACAGCTGTCAAACCCACATGTAACCCCATCTTAACACAGATTCAGAGAGTCATGGTGGGTCAAAAGGCAGCCCCCAAATAAAAGAACCCCACAACAACCTAACACAACACACTGAAACCAATAGGTAAAGGAATGCCTCCCTACCATCTTCTTTCCTACCTTTGCCCTGTCCTGCCCATTTCCAGACTGTGACTTCCTTTCCAATCTATCCCTCCCATGCTGTGCTCACAATAATCATTCTTATAAATTGATCTATTCACATGATTCCTCTGCTCTTCCCTACTGCCCATATTCAAAGAAGCATATTCAAAATTTCCTTTTTCAGTTTCCCTTGGAATAGTAAGAAATAATGTTTCTCTCTAAAGCCCTTACCAGACTTCTGGGAAAGCCCCTAGGAAAGGTAGGTGATAGGTCAAGAACAAAATTAGGTTTTTCTTAGAGAAATAGAGAAAGGATCATATCAAACTTCTTAACAAAGCGTAAGCCTGATCTGGTACACCCATTACTGTCCCATCTACCGGAAATGATAAGAGCAAGAACCCTCCTTTCTAGGTTGAGAAAGGATTAAGATATATGGAAGAAGAAGTCCCATGGTTTAGCTCCAGAAGTGAAGAGAGTAATCCAGACAGAAACAATAGGACTTGGTTAATTGACATGGATTCTTAATACAGACTCTATATTTAAATTATTTTCTGTGTGATCTTTTCTCCCTTTAAGATTCCTGTAATGTTACCTGAAATCTTGGGACAATGAGTCATATCAGAGGTAATGGGAGACTATAGGCAGGTAGGTGGTATAGCAGATAATGTCCTCTGATGTCCCTTCCCACCCTGAGATGCTGTACTTTATTCTCTGGATTCCCTTACAGTACCAAGCACTCTGGACTCTATATGTGTAGTAGGATAGAAGAGAGGGACTGGCCCTATGTAAATAGGAAATTCTCAGATAAGTAAGCTTTCTCTAATGTGAGTCAGTACCTCCCCTGCAATATATACTCATAATGAGTTGTCTAGATATTGAGAGGTCAACTGACTTGACCCAAAACACTGGCTCATATTCCTCTGTTATTAATCATTCATGTCCAATTTCTCATGTCCTATCTCTATTTTCTTTGTCCTATAGATTAAACTTGTCCATGGAGTTTTCTTTTTGAAGATACTGGAGTGGTTTGCTATGTCCTTCTCCAGTTTTATGCAGGCAAGAGTTAAGTGACTTCCCAGGGTCACAGAGCTAGTAAATATGTGAGGCTGGATTTGAATTCAGGTCTTCCTGATTCCAGGCCCAGTACTCTATCAGCTGATCATCAATCTGCCAATAGCTTCTTCATCTATTATAATGGAAATGCAAATTTAAAGATCTTCCCTGCCCCTAGCTTAAGTGCACCTGGAGCCTGTGGTGGGAGGCTTGTTTTTCAGGAAAGCCCCACACCTTGATACTTTGTGATTGGGCAATGGGTCAAGGTTGTTACAATCTCCGAGCCAGGAGAAGGCTATATAAACCCTGATGAGAGGCTTTGCTTTGGGGCTCACTTTGAGAAGTGTTGTGTGATTTGACCAGATGAGACTCTGGGAAGCCGTTGTTGAGAGCCCCCCGGCTTTGAAAACCCAGATGTTGATGCTTCCCTCTCTGGTAACTGATTTGGTATTAATAATGGTTGGACAGTTTGGAAGCCTGTCTGTTTGATCTGTATGTATACTCTGAAGTTCGGGGTGCTGACCTTTTCCCCCTGAAATAGGTAATATATGTTTGTTTGATTAAAGTAAGCTTGTTAACCCATTTTGAGTTGCTTTCCTTTTGAAAAGCAGATCTAAGAACCTGTGTTGGCAGTCACCCTGGGAATATTGGGGTGCTTGCTGCTACATCTATAAATGAGAGAATTGAGCTAGATAATTTCTGAAGGTCTAAATGTATGATCCCATATTTCCTAGTAGGCTATGAACTTGAGGGCAGGGACCAGGACTTATCTAAACTTGGCATCTCTCCCAGCTTATTAGATATTTAATTAATATTTTTGATGGTTAAATAAACATTCACCACTGACAAAATGTTTCCCTCAAAGAATAGGCTTAAAAGATACTGACAATAAATAAACAAATAAATCAGTTTAAAAGAGACAAATTCAACCTGGGAGAGAGTTTGGAGATCCAACTCAATACTTATAAAATACCCACCTAGCTACGCTCTGTGGACAGTACCAAGAGACAGAAAAGGAGAATGAGTATACGTCTTAAAAAAGACCTAGAGTTGTGTTTTCTGTGCCCTTCAGGGAGGGAGGGCTATAAATAGTATTCACTTTACAGCAGTGTCTCCCTTACCTTCCTTTGGTGCCTGTCAAAGATGAGAATGAGGACGACAGTAGCTAATACAGTGCCTAGGGTCACAAGAACCACAGCGGCCCAGTGTCTTCCCAAAGAAAACATCTGGCTGGTGGAATACAGATTAGCCCACATTGCTATGTAGAAAACCTGGAGGAACATAAAGACATCATGCACTCAAATAACCAAATAACAATAAATAAAGCAGAAAAGTCATCATCACTGGTCTTCATAGCAATGGCTCTCCAAGGGCTTGCCCCAGCACATCTGTGCCAAGAGCTGGGTAGAACTCACACTTATAATTATGCACACCTATGCAGATCTGCTGGCTCTCCTGCAGCATGCCTCAATTCAAAGCAAAGAATAACACCACTTAGTGAACAAAAAATAAAATAAATAGAGAACCACTTTTATCAAGTTGGCAAAGTGTTGCATATCTAATCTCATTTGAGCTGGACAATAACCTAGGAGATAGATAGCCTGGGTATCATTACTGTCATTGAACAGATATGGAAACTGAAGCTAATAAGTGTCAGAGGTGGGGGCCCTTTGGTCCAAGTGCTGTATCCTCATCCCCTATCAACAGCATCACTGCCCTTTGTCCAGAAAAAAATTAACCCTGAGAAGAAAAGTAGTTGCTGTTTTTTATAGCACTGTCCTACTCTCTAAGAAAGTATAAAAGGTATAAAAATTAATCATAAAATGAAATTTACATCGAATGAAAAACAAGAAAGGGGAGGGAGTCTACAAGCATGTGAGCAGAAAGGGTAGTCTGGTCCCCAATGATCCCAGCTCTGTGTCTCACACACCAAAAGGCAAGCCACCTGGTAAACACCCAAAGGACTACTTTGGTACCATAAGCATAATACAGTGGAAAAAGCAATGGATTTGAAGTTGTGGACCCGGGTTCAAATTTAACCTCACCTCTGCCACTCACTACCTCTGTGATTTTGGCCAAGACCATTATGTAAAATGAGGAGGTAATAGTGGGCCCCTAGTGCCACTAAATCGAAGAACCTATTGTCCTGAAGTCTCATCAACACTGGTGCCACCTCCAACAGGCAGACCACAACCCTTCTGTAGCTTAACAGACAATCTTGGCAAGTTCCTTGGGCCAAGAATGCATCCCTCATGGGCCAACCTGGTGATTAGTCTGCAAATTAGTGTGCTAGGCTCTCCTCAACTGACAGTATGGCAGTCAGGAAGACTGGGGTGGTTCAAATTATGCTTCTGTATGCCCTGGGGGAATCCTTTAACTTCCACGCCCCTCAGTTTCCTAATCCTAAAATGATAAGACTGGACACAAGGACCTCTTAAATCACTTCCAGTTCTAAATCTATGCTGCTATGATTCATCTTAGGGCCCAAAATTAGTACTTTCCTATCTAGGTAGGACTGGCTTGAGTTTGGACTCTATTAACATAGCATTCAAAAACCAGGGTCACCTACTTGCCATGACAGGCATAAAGCTGTTTAGCATAAAGCTAAACCGTATGTCTGGTCTAGAACGCCAAGGATTGAAGTCTACAGAATCTTAAAGCTTGGGGGTGGGGCTGGGGGGTGGGGATAGATTAGTTTAATGGAATAAAAGGTCCCTTTAGGATAACTAAAGGGATATCCTGTTTTATACTGCAGGACATAGAAGGTAGAGAAATTTGTTGCTGCCTCCAAGCTATCCAAGATAAACATGTATGTGGAAGACTGAAAAAGCTATATAAATGTAGAGTCTATAATAAAAACAGTATGTAAAGGACACAGAAAGAACTCTGGGTTTGGAATCAGAATCACATGGGTGGCTTCCCTACCTTCTCTCAACCACCATTCCTACTCCAGCTCCCAGGCCATCTTGTCTCAAGTTTTGCCTGCCTCAAGATCCAAAGGCTGGATTCCCCCTATGCCAGAAAGCCCCCAACTGAGGGCAAGCATCCCCACAATAGGAAAGAGTAAGCATCTCCCAAAAGATCTTACCCACTCAGCCTCCAGAACCCACTTAGCAGACTTTGTGGAAGCCCTATTGAATTCCATGATGCCTGCTTCAAATATGCCCCCATTTAGCATGTGGTGATGGCCTCTTCACACAAAAGGAACAAGTCTAGGGTAGTCAGGAAATAGACTGGAAAAATCCTTACCACAGCAATGGCCAGCTGGAAAGGCCTGGAATTATAGAACATGAATCTTCTTACTTGGGGATCTAAGACGGCATTCTCAATTAAACTCTTGTACTTTTCTGTTGGCACCTGCTCAGGAACCCAAAAGAAACCATGTTTGACTTCAGACTGGGAGACAGCCCCCTCACCTCCCTGTCTGGGAAAAGCAGAGGACGGTGCTTTCATTCACCTGACTACCTACAACCATAGGGAACAGTGAACACTCAAAAGAATAGTGGTGGGTCAGGTCACTAGGACTTCTTTAAGATGTCAATGGAACTATATCACTGCTTAATTTGACTTTAAAAAGGGGCAGGAAAGACAAGAATTTACACAGAACCTATTATGCCCAGCACTGTGTTAATTACTTTTCACAATTATCATCAAATGTAGTTCTAGGTTATTATAAGTTTTAGGCTTCCTCATTTGGCACCTCAGGAGTGTCAGCACCTGCTTCTCCCTTCTAGATCACTGGTCTTGGGATAGTGAGGAAACAACCCCCAGACCTCTCTTCACTCTGGTACCATGGGAAGGTTAAATCTACTCTGTCCCTGGCTCCACGATAATACTGCATCCCTTCTTTAGTCCATCAGTCAATAAATCATTTATTAAGCACCTACTATGTGCTGGGCATTGTACTAAGATTCTTTGCCACCAAGGTTCTAGAGACTGGATTTGGAAATCTGTGCCTACATATATAAATGGCAGACCTTCTCTGCCCTGCTTTAGCAAGACAGTCAAAAAAACCAGGCCCCAGCCTACCATAACCATACGAAGCCTTCTCTCCTTACCCAGGAATAGTCTCATACACCGGGAGCGCCTTCAGGAATGAGGCCTCTACCACAGGCCTGACCAGCAGCCCCACACACAAGCCAAGAGCGTGCTGCCTTCTGACTTCGCACCATCTCCTGCCACCGTGAGTGGAGGCAAAGCTCCTAGCAGCTTTCACTATCACTCACAACTATTCTACCTTGATTTAGAAAGACCTGAGTTCAAATCTAGCCTCAGACACTTACTAACTGTGTGACCCTGGGCAAGTCACTTAACCTCTGTCTGCCTCAGTTTCCTCAATTGTAAAATGCTTCCCAGGTGCTAAGGCTCAAATGAGATAACATTTGTAAAGCATTTAGCACAGTGCCTGGCATATGTTAGGCACTCGGATAAATGCTTGTTCCTTCCTCACGGAGGTGAGCTCCCTTCTGTCCACCCTCTTCTCTATAATCAATGGCAACCCCACTAGAGCAGGCCCTCCAGACTGCTTACCGGGACCTCCCTAATTATGCTCCTTGTTTCCCTTCTCTCCCCTTTCCAACTCATCCTCCAGGTAACTGACTTTCCTAAAGTAAAGACTGTCCACGTCAGGCTTCCTCCTAAAACCCCTGAGCGGATATAATTATAATATGACATTCATTTAATGCTTACCATATACCAGGCACTGTGCTAAGCACATTACAATTATTGGAGGTAGGTGTTATGACTATATCCATTTTACAGATGAGGAAACTAAGGCAAACAAGAGGGTAAGTGACTTGCCCAAGGTCACCCAACTAGTAAGTATATGAGTTCAGATTTGAATTCAGGTCTTCCTGACTCGAGGCCTAGTTCTCTATCCACTGAGCCACTGAGCTGCCACTTAGCCTGGCATTTAAGGCCCTTTACAATATGGACCCAGTTTATCTTCTAACCCTTACTTCAAATTACTTCCCTTAATTCTAGGTTTCAGCCAAACCAGTCTACTGAAGATCCCCAAAGTCAGACTTCCATTTTCCACCTCAGAGCCTTTGCCCATGTCCTGCCCCCCACCTCCCATCCCTAGAATGCACTCCTTCTCTTCATTCCAACTCTCAGAATCTTTATCATCCTTCAGCTCAGGAATCACCTTCTCTGGGAAGCTGTTCCTGATCTCTCTTGTTGCTGGTACTCTCATCCCCATGAAATAATATTTTATTTACTTATCTATTTCCCTGTGGTATCCTCTCAGTACAATGTATACTCCTGGAGGGAAGGGACCCTTTATCCTTTTTGTATCCACTGTACGTTATATACAGTAGGTGCTTAAGAAATGCTCATTGAATTGAACTGAATTAAATTAAATGCAATTTAGAATGTCAAATGTGGGGTCTAGAAGTAGGGTATGGAATATAACAATAACCAAGCCAACTGGGAGAGAGTTCTACTTTCTAAAAAGATTCATCCATCCTAGTGCTAGCTGAGAGTAGAAATGCAACAATTATTTACCTGTTATTTTCATACTATTTAATCATTCATTCAATAAATATTTATTAAGTGCCTACTAAAGCAGTTACAATCTTATAAGCAAATGATCTCTCTCCAGCACCTCAGTTTCCTCATTTTTAAAATGAAAGGCTCTCAGATGACCCCCCAACATCTCATTATTTATAGTTCTGGGTCTATCCAAGTCTAACCGAAGGGTCTGACTCACCTGGATCCCCCAAGTCTTCAATTTCTCCTGGGAGACTTCTATGTTAAAGGAGGCTGCTTCACAGGTATGGTCAGTACTTAGGACCATGAGGAGCTGGCCATTGGTAAGTCCTGAGATCAGAAGAGAAAGGCAAACCTGAGTCAGTGATCATGGCCCATTATGCATGATTTGCCCATCCATGATTCATGGTGTATTTGTGGAAACCAAATAACAGTTTATATCTGGAGAAAATGATGGATTCTTCAAATAAGTCTAAGGATCATAAGATTCAGAGCTAGCAGGGACCTCAGAGGCTATCTCGTCCAACGCCTTCATTTTACAAGTGAAGAATCATCCAACATCACAGAAAATAAATTTCAGAGTCATGATTCGAAGCAAGTCATCTGACTTCAACTCTAGTGCTCTTTCCACATCACAGATTGAGTCCAAGCATCTAAATCTACATGTTTATTTTAAACTCAATTTGGTACTATAAGACCCTGAAGGGGAAGGGAAAAAGAACAAGCATTTGCTCAGCATTTACTACATAGGTGCCAACCACTATGCTAAGTGCTTTACAAATATTATCTTATTTGATCCTCTCAACAATTCTGAGAGGTAGCTGCTGTTATTATCCCCATTTTACAAAGTCCCTTTCAAGATCAATGCTATGATCTTATGAAGTCTTACCTCATCCCTCTACCCTCTCCAGTGGAAATCCTTATCAAGACTGAAATGGGGGGCAGCTAGGTGGCGCAGTGAGTAGAGCGCCGGCCCTGGAGTAAGAAGGACCTGAGTTCGGATCCGGCCTCAGACACTTAACCCACACAAACAAAAACCTAGCCGTGTGACCTTGGGCAAGATACTTAACCCCAATTGCCCTAAAAGGGGTGGCTAGGTGGCGCAGTGAGTAAGAGTGACAGCCTCGGAGTTGGGATGACCCGAGATCAAATCTGGCCTCAGAAAATGAGCACCCACACATAAATAATGACTAGCCGTGTAACCTTGAGCAAGTTACTTAACCCCAATTGCTTAAAAAAAAAAAAAAAAGACTGAAATGGCCAAAAGACGCCAAGAGAAAAAGGGAGGCGAAGGAAGCAAAGAGTCCCTGCAATCCCAAGAACTAGATTCTTTATCCCTGAACAGAATCTACTGCATAGATTCCCTCCACAATCTGGATCCAACCTACCCTTACAGCCTTTTTTCTCACTGCTCCCAGACATATCATAAAGACGCTCAAAGTGGATTACTTTCCATTGCTGGGCAGGGCACTGCCACGCACTCGGGTACACAATCTTGGAGCCAAACTCAACTCTCTCCCAACCCCCAAACGTCATCAGTTGCCAAGTCTTATCACTCCGACCACCACGTCTCTCGCATGCATCCCTTTCTCTCATCTTACATGGTCACCACCCTAGTTTAGGCCCTCATCACCTTTCCCCTGGGGCATCTAGATAGAGCAGTGGGTAGAGTACCAGGCCCACAGTCAGGAAGACTCATCTTCCTGAGTCAAATTGGCCTCAGACACTTTCTGGGTGACTCTGAGGAAGTCACTCAACCCTGCTTGCCTCAGTTGCCTCACTCACAAAATAAGTGAGGAGAAGGAGAAGGAAATGGCAAACCACTCTGGTGTTCTTGCCCAGAAAATCCCAAATGGGATCACAAAGGGTCAGAGCCAACTGAAATGACTAAACAACCTCTCCCCTGAGCTACTGAAATAACTTCCTATTTCGTCTCCATGCTTCCAATCTCTCCCTCATACAATCCATCTTCCACCACTGATATCCCTAAAACACAAGTCTGATGGTGTCAATCCCCTCCTCAAAAGACCTCAATGGCTCCCTTTTGCCCATAGGCTAAAATGCACACTCTTCAGTTTGGTATTTAATGACCTTTACAATCCTAGACACATTACTCCTATTCATGCATTCTATGTTCCAGCCAAAATGGCTACTTGCTCTTTTCCATACTCAGTGTTCCATTCTACCTCCATGCCTTTGCATTTCTCAGGCTGGAATGTACTCCTTCCTCATTTTCACTTTCCAGAATCCCTAGCTTCTGCCCCCTATATGAAGCCTTTCCCAATCATTCCCCAGCTGCTAATCTCTCACACCTCCGACCAAAAACAAAGTCCTGGTATTTATGTGAGTACATGGATGTTTATCTCCAATAGAATGTTAGCTCCTTGAAAGCAGAGGCTGTTTTGGTTTCACTTTGTATCCCCAGCAACTAATACAGTATATAGCAAATGATTAACGAACTCCTGTTGATTCATCAGTTGCATTTTCTAACTTCTGTGCTTTTATTCTCTCATTAACTAGCTGGGTAAGCTTGGGTGACAGTTCTCACTAAGCCTCAGTCTCTTCACTTGTAAAAGGAGGATCAAGTTCTTCAATCTAGGACAGATTGGTCCCAAGCTAGAATTAAAAGCCACCAGCATCCCTGGATAGAAATTTCGGGAAAAAAAAAAGAAGACAATATAGCTCACTCAGTAACCTGGATGCAATCCATCCATACACAGGACCTCCACCTGCCTATTTGGAGGACGAGCAAATGTTCTTTGCAGTCGCTGCTATTTCCCTAAGAGACATGGCAGGGTCTGAAGAAAGAATATTTTCAAAAAGCAGCTCAGATCAGGGCTCTCAGCCACTTCCGAGGCTTCTTGAGAGAGGGTTTTCTTACTATATAAGATGAAAGCCTTCAACACATTAACTCTTTCCATGTAAATATATACTGCTAATCACTCATTAAAGCAGGCCTTTTTTTGGCCAAGCATCAAAGTCAGCTCTCAACTGGCTACCCATTAAAGCAGGTTCAAGAAGTCTTCTATTTAGGAATACTTTTTGAGTTCCACTTCCTGTCAAAGTCCTGGGCTATTCCATATTGGCCTCCTTCCAGAAAGGAGAGTGACTTCAGAAAGACCTACTTGCCAAACCAGAACCTATAAACTGATCACAGGTCAATTCCTACAAGGACTGCTCTCTTCATATCATGAAGCAATTTATCAAATTCCAGAAACTAAAGACTTACTTGAGAGCTGTGCCCATAATCCAGAATTTGGCGTGGATCTCTCTGCTGACTCAATTTACCCAGCTGCCCTAAACTGGGTATATGTAAGTAATAATGATAAGCTGCTATATGTAAGCAATAATAACACGTATCAAGGAGAAACTGAACTCTGAGAAGTTTTACTGATTACTGTGTGTTCCTGGGGACCTTAAGAATGGTCAGGAAATAATGACAGTTTCTGGATAACATCAGCATGCCACCAAAAGATAAAGAGTCTTACCTCTTCTCTCCAGGCATGAAGTATCCTCCTGCACAGCAGGACTCCAGTCAGGGAAGGAAATGAGGGAGGGTCCAGGTGCCCCAGCTGGGTCCTGGGGAAGGTCATATGCCATAGTGAAGAGAAAGCTCAGGACAATCCTCTGCAAAGGTTACACCATCTTCACAAGAGGCCACCTCCCCTTCTTTGCCTGCCCAGAGAACAGCCAACTCAGTTCATGCTACCTTTGGTCAAGGCCAGAGACAAAAGTACAAAACAAAATCAAACTTCAGCATGTGGCAAGACCAAGGATACTGTTTATCTCTTCAAGACTGAAGTTAACCTATGATCTGGGAATGAAACATTCGCTATAATGTTTTTTCGGTTGTTGCCATTGAGTTTAATCATTCTGATAACTCTAAGAGAAATACTATTTTAATCTGGAATTGAAGGGAATTTAGGGGACAGAGAACCCAAAACTCTGCAAGGGCATTGCAGGGTTGTTGTTGATTACTACTCTTCAGTAGTAACTGACTGCCACCCTTCAGATAGCAAGTACTGTGTATGTATACACACATACACACATATGTATATACAAACATGTGTGTAGGTATGTGTATATATGTATATATACACACATGTACAAATACACACATATATATGTATACCTTATCTATTTTGACATTCTTTTTTTTTAAGTTTTTCATTCCCAATGCTCTCCCTTATTCTAGCCCCTCTCCTACTCACTGAGAAGGCAAGCAACATGATATCAATTATACATATGAAGTCAGGCAAAATATTTCCATATTGGCCATGTTGAGAGAGAGAGAGAGAGAGAGAGAGAGAGAGAGAGAGAGAGAGAGGAGAAGAAGAAGAAGAAGAAGAAGGAGGAGGAGGAGGAGGAGGAGGAGGAGGAGGAGGAGGAGGAGAAGCACCAAGAAAAATCAAATAAATGAAAAAAGTATGCATCAGTCTTCACTAAGAGTTCATCAGTTCTCTCTCTGGATATAGACACCATTTTTCTTCATGAGTACTTTGGAGTTGTCTTGGATAACTATATTGATGAAAGTAAAGTCATCATTGATGTTACCATATACAATGTCCTCCTGGTTCTGCTCACTTCACTTCGAATCAGTTCACGTATGTCTTGTCAGGTTTTCCTAAAACCATCCTGCTCATTGTTTCTTATAGCACAATAGTATTACATCACAACCATATACCACAACTTGTTCAGTCATTCCCCAATTGATGGGTATCGCCTCAATTTATAATTCTTTGCCACCATAAAAAGAGCTGCTATAAATATTTGTATACATATAGGTCCTTTTACTTTTTAAAAAAAAAGTATCTTTGGGATACAGATGTAATAGGGATGTTGCTGGATACTATTTTACAGTTCTTTAGGCATAGTCCAAATTGCTCTAAGAAATGGCTGGACCACCTCGCAACTCCACCAAATGAAGCACTTTCTTATTTTCCTTTGAACTTAATGTTTGTTGACTTATTAAATAAAACACATACATTTCCAAGTTTTTCAGTCACAGAAAACTCATGAAGAAAGCTGACTAAAGCATGCTGGGTAATACACCAATTTCCAACACTAAGAGTTGTACCCACAGGGGAAAATGGGCATGAATCCTTAACACTGAAGTTGGTATTGTGTGTGGATTGTAGACTAGGCATTAATTATGTGGTACCATCCCCCACTAGCTCTTGGTAAGACGGGGAGGAAAAGGGGGGAAGGGAACAAGCATTTATTAAATACCTAATGTTTGCCAGGCATTGTGCTAAATACTTTACAAATATTTCGAGTATCACAACAACCCTGGGAGATAAGTACTATTATTACCCCCATTTTAGAGTGGAAGAAATTGAAGCAGAGAGATTTGTCCAGGGTCTGCAGTTAAATCTGAACTCAGGGCTTCCTGACTCCAGGACCACTGTTCTATCCATTGTGCCACCTAGGGGCCTAATACAGGGAAAGACGGTTGGGTAACACACCCTTGGCCCGATTTCCTCCACTCTATAAATTCACTCACTTTGGGAGTGTCTCAGAGAATCAGCCCACTTAATAAGTAAATGGCACTATGCAAAGGGCACTAATTGGGAGACAGAGGACCTATGTTCATACCATCCCCACTTTACCACTTACTATGTGACTCTAGGCAATTAACTAAATTTTTCTGGGTCTCATTTTCCTCCTTGTAAAATGAGGGAACTAAGGGGGAGTTAGGTGTCGAAGTGCTCACCAGCCCTGGGGTCAGGAGGACCTGAGTTCAAATCTAGCCTCAGACACTTGACACACTAGCTGTGTGACCTTGGGCAAGTCACAACTCCAAATTGCCTTGCCTTGTCCCCTCCAAAAATAAAAAAATAAATTAAACTAAAAATGAGGGAACTAGATGACCTCTAAGATCCTTCCAAATCTTAGTCTATGACCTCATAACACCCAATGTATTATGACTCTATTCTGGGACAGGATGTGTTCATTATACCACAGATACTTATAACACATTTAAAAAGACTGGCAAACCACATTATCAGTGTACTTTCATGCACTGATTCCTCTAAAAGAACAAATAAACAAAAAAAAAAAATTAACCCTAACCCCATCCTTCTCCACACCCCACCCCACACCTCCAAATCCAACTTTAGAGCTGGAAGGAACCTAGAAATAATCTCCTCCAACCTCCTCCTCTTCAAGCGATCTCTTAATTGCCTACCTGTATTTCCCTTTTCTCAGTGCTCATTCTTTGTGACCTCTACAGAACTGGACCTTTTCCTCCTGAATACCGTCTCTTCCATGGGTTTTCATGACCCCGCTCTCTTGTTAACCTATTAATTTGTCTGACTGCTTCTCAGTCTCCTTTGCTAACTCATTTGTATCATGCCTTCTGTGCTAATAAAATGTTTTAACAACTGACTCTCCAGGGTAAAAATATACACATGATACATTTCTAACTTTAATCTGTATGATTAACATTTTCTTCATTACTCTCTTAGGTCTAGATGAGCAACAAAACAATAAATCAAGCCCTGATTTATAGTGGTTATCATCTTTGCTTACAATGAGTAAACCAGCTTAGAGCCAGTCATGAGTTGGCTCCAGCAAACTGCTGACCCCAGGACTCTGTCCTGGGCCTTCTTTTCTTCCTTCTCTTCACTCTCTCACATGGTAACCTGAGCAGCTCTCATGAATTTCATTATTATCTATTCAAAGATGACTCCCAGATCTAAATATCATGTCTCAGTTTCTGTTCTGCCACCACCTGGGTGCAGCCCCTCATCACCTCACACATGAACAATTGCAACAGCCTGCAGGTGAGTCTGCCTGCCTCAAGCCTCTCCCCACTCCAAACCACCCTCCATTCAGTCACCAAAGTGGATTTCCTTCCTAAAGCACAGTTCCTACCATGTTACCCCATCCTCCACTCAATAAACTCTTGTGGCTCCCTATTGTTTCCAAGAATAAATACAAGATTTTTGGTTTAGCATTCACTTAATCCCCTCCCACTTTTCCAGTTTTCTTACATACCTCACTCCCCAACAGGTACTCCCATCGAGTAACACTGGCCTCCTATCTGCTCCATGAACAAGACACTCCATCTCTGGGCTCCTCCTTGCCTGGAACATTCTCCCTCCTCTGCTCTGACCACTGACCTCCCTGGATTCCTTTAAGCCCCAAGTAAAATCTCACCTTCTACAGGGAGTCTTCCCTAACTTCTCTTAATTCTTTCCCTCTTTTAAATTTTTCTTCTTTATCCTGTGGATAGCTTGCTTTGTGTATATGTGTGTGTGTGTGTGTATGTGTATGTGTATGTATATGTTCATATATATGTATATTTGTTTCCATGTTGTCTCCCCCATTATCTTGTGAGTTCTCTGGCAGTGGGTAATATCTTTTGCTTCTTTTTGAATCCCCAGTACTTAGTACAGTGCCTAACATATAGTGGGTACTTAATAAATGTTTACTAATTGATTTATTGATTCTATATCTACAAAATTTTATTATCTTTCCCCAAAAACTCACCCACCCCCCCTTTCAAATTTCACTATTTCTGTTAAAGGATTCAGCATCCTTCTCTTATCCTAGGTATAATATCTCCATGTTATCCTGAACTCACTTTCCTGCATCCCACATAGCCAATCCGTGGCCAAATCTTACATCTCTGGTATCTGTCTCCTTCTTACCTATTACAGGGCACCTTCTTTGTTCAGATTCTTGTCCCTTCTCACCTAGATTAAGACAGGGCCTTCTAAATGATCTCTCTGACTCAAATCCTTGCAATCCATCCTTCACAGAGGTGCCAAAGTGATCTTTCTAAAGTACAGGTCTAATCATGTCACTCCCCTACTCCATAAACCCCAGTGGCTCCTTATTATCTCCAGGATAAAATGTAAACTCTTCTGGTTGGTTTTTAAAGCTCTTCACAGCTCCAATTTACCTTTTTAGCCCTATTATACATTACCCTACTTCCCCACCCTCTATGGTCCAGCCAAACTGGCATTCCCTCCGTTCCTCACACAAGACACAACAACTTCATCTCTATGACTTTGCACTATCTATCCTTCATGCTTTTCCTCCTTATCTCAATCTCACAGAATCCCTTAATTCCCCCAAGACTGAGCTCAAGCCTCTACATGAAACTTTTCTTGACCTCAATAGCTAATGCCCCCCAAATGACCTCATACATACATTTTGTCATTTATTCTACATATACTTATATATGTATATATATATAAATATATTTATAAATATATTTACATGTACATACACATATTGTCTCTTTGGTAAAAGTTTAAGGTCCTTGGGAGCAAATACTACTTCATTCTTTGTACTGTATCTCTCACCCTAAAGTACACAGTGGACACTTAATGACTGCTAGGCCAATTAACAAAACTGATGCCTGGAGAAGGAAAATGACTGGTACAAGGTCACTGGGACTCTAAAACATATTTCATGACTCTGTAGGCTACATTATACTGCTTCATACAGTGAATTCATACAAGGGAAAGCAGCAGAAGCAGCAGCTAACATTTTAATAACACCTACTCTGTGCCGAGCACTGTGCTAAACACTTGACAAATATTATCTCATTTTATCCTGACAACAACCCTGAAAGGTAGGTGCTGTTATGAAGCCCATTTTACAGCTGAGGAAACAGACAAAAAGAGGTTAAGTGACTTGCCCAGGGTCACACAGCAGTTATGTGCCTGAGGCCAGATTTGAACGCAGGTTTTCCTAATTCCAGGCCCAGGACTCTATCTACCATCTCAGAGCCCCTGTGCTAGCCAGCCATCCTAGGTGTGCTGGGGGGGCGAGCTGATAGCCACCACTCAGCTTTACTCTAGGGAAACTGATTCTTTGCACCCAAGCCTAAGTCTTCACAGCTGCTCCTTCTAAATCGTGCCTTCTGATTACATATATAAATCTGGCTAGCCTTTAGCAAGCATCCTTTGACATTGTAACACACCACTTTACTTGTACATCGGGATCAAATGATTAACAAGCAAAAGGGTCCTTAGGGATCATCTAGTTCCAACTTACTTATGAGGCCCTGAAGAGGTTAGGCCTTTTGCCCACAGTCACACAATAAATAGTGAAGCTCGGATCTGGGGCTAGCCCCTTCCACTCTGAATCTGCCATGGCACCATGCTGTCTCTTGATTCACTTTGCTCTAGGTCACTGGGGCAGTAACAGTGCTGGGATGGAACCCCAGGACCTGCACCCCCGGCTTCAAGGGAAAATGTTGGTAATGACATTTTCACTTGGGTCTCTCAGTCCCATTCTGGACCTCTCCAAGGCATGCTGCGTGCGGTATCATGGAAAGAGGAGAGGCCTGGGTTTGAATCCCAGCTCCTCATTTAATAATTGTGTGTGCTCAGTAAGTGACTTTCCCCCTGAGCCTTAGTTTCTTCCCATGTAAAATTGGGATAAACGTGCTTACAGCCCTCTAGCTCACAGGGCTGTTAGAAGTTAGCACTTCACCAACTTTGATGCACTCTAGAAATGAGTTATCATCATCATACAATGCTGCACATTATAGTTATCTGTGTACTTGTATTCAGGCCTATTACTGGACTAGAGACTTCAGGAAAGCAGAGACTGTTACCCAAACTTTGCCTCTCCCACCCTCACCCCCACCCACCTTGCATAAGAGAATTATGTATTTAATAAACCTCAGCTAAATGAAGGAGCAGCTAGGTGGTCCAATAGATAGAGCTCAGGGCCTGGAGTAAGGAAGACTGATCTTCACCAGTTCTAATCTGGCCTCTGACTGGCTCTGGGCAAGTCACTAAATCTTGTTTGCCTCAGTTTCCTCAGCTATAAAATGAGCTAGAGAAGGAAAGAGCAAACCAGTCCAGTATCTTTGCCAAGAAAACCCCAAATGGAGTCACAAAGCATAGGACATGATTGCACAATAACAAAATGGATGAATATTTTTATAAAGTATGTGGAGCTGCCCCACTGGAAAGAATCCAGCGTGAGTGAAAAGTCAAGCTGGGCTAAGCCTCCCTCTTCACCCCACTCATCTTACCAGCTGTCCCATTGGGAATATTAAAAACAAAGACCTAGGTGACAGAGATAAAATGTAAAAGGGGAATGGAGCCAACAATGTCCAACTACAGAACTTATCTGAAACATGGAAGGAGGGAAGGAAACACAGAGACCATCTAAACCAACCTCATTTAAGCACTAAAATTAGGGTGAAAGAACCTAACTTCTCTGTGCTGGAAGTCCAGCTCAGTTACTTAATACCTGGTTTATATATAATTGGCAAAAAAAAACTGTCACCTCTCTGGGTCTCAGTTTCTTCATCTGTAAAAATGAGAGGGTTATGTTAATGGATTCCAAAGATCCCTTTCAATTCTAAATTCTTATTTCTCAGATAAGGACCATGAGACCCAGAAAGGCTTGTGACTTCATTACTCGATTCCTATGTAGGCTTTGCACAATTAGAAGTGCTAGGAGGTCTTGGCACTGGACAAGGCATAAGGCAGGGTCACTGACCTCCCTATCTCCAAAAGTCTGGAAAGAATATGACTGACAACAAAAATTATAATAGTGATCTCTTATGTAAAATTATAATATAACTATTTCTTTTCTTTTTTTGAAGGGGGAAGTGAGGAAATAAGGGTTAAGTGACTTACCCAAGTGTGTCAAATGTCTGAAGCTGGATTTGAATTCAGGTCCTCCTGATTCCAAAGCAGGTACTCTATTCACTGTATCACTTAGCTGCCCCTATTTCTTAAATAATAGTCTCTTCCAATTGTTCCTGGACCTGTTATATTTTAACAGGTCTTGACTTTACTTTCCAAAGTAACTTGGTCTTTTCCTGTGCTTATCTCCTTCAGGATCATTTCTTACCTTTCTTCAGTCAAAATGAGGGGGGAAAATGTTCAGGATCTGAGTTACTTGAAGACTACTGAGATTATTCTTTCAAGGGGATCTACCACCACCCCAGGGACCCCACCAAGATCTATACACACCATAAACGCTCAGTATCCTTCCACACAGATGGCAGCTGAATTCCCCTGGGTTACCCACTACAGTACAGCAGCAGGAAGTTGTAAGAAAGATTCAAACCTTGTACTGCCTTTGCAGATCATAAAAAACACATCTTATATTCTCCAGGAGCTGGGAAGGGACTTAGGGATCATCTAGTCCCAATCCTTTCATTTTAAAGAGAAGGAAACTGAGATCCCTGGGAGGAAGGAGTGCCTTACCCAAGGTCAGACTGTGGCAGAATCTGCCCCAAACTGTGTGTGTGTCTATGTTTGTGTGTGCCCCCACCCATTATACCACACTGCAACCCAAGTAAAATAGGAAATTATGAATGGGAAAGCTTGTGTGATGAATTTAATCAGTGGAATTGGGTTTGAAACCTGATTACTGCTTGTGACATTGGGGAAGTTGTTCCTCTTTCTGAGACTCAGTTTCCTCATTCAGCCTCCAGAGGAAGGGCTAAGAAGAAAACCATAGCTGGAATTCTGGGATGTTCTACTTATCCCAAAGTTGACCCCGGGATAGGAAAGAAGTGGCTGGTAAGGTCACTGACGTCTCTGCGTAGCTGGATCTCGGTCCCTTGGGGGAGGGGAAGGCATCACCTGACTGCCTTCAGTTGTTATCCCAAGACAGGCCAAGACAAGCTCCTGTTACTCGAACTTCCTACATCTGCTGCCTTCTCTCCTCCCAAACAGACGTGCACTGAAGACCCCAGCCTTCAGCCACCCCCTGCGGAATGGCAGAGCCTCCAGCCTGGTCGAGAGTATCCAAACTCCCATTTCCTCCTCTTGGCACCAGGGCACCTAGGACCCTATACCCGGGAGGGGAGAGGTGCTGTAAGGGCTGGGGGGGCTCAGGGAGGTTCCAGGAGGCTCCGGGCCTCGGTGCCGGGAGCTGTCCCCGCGCTCCTGCAGAGTGGGCGCACACTCACCCTACAATCGGCTGCTGCAGTAACCCTCGCCGCGCTGAGCAGAGGGTTTCCTTGGGGGCGGGAGGAGGAGGTGGTGGGCAGGCCACCGCAGAGGCCGAGGGCTGGTCCTGCGAAGGTACCACCAATGCGTGGCCGCCCGACCTCGCCAGCACAGCACAGCGCGCAAAGCTGACTTCCTATGGGCCCGGAGCTGCTCTCTGGTTACTGTTACCTTGCGAGTCACGGGGCATGTGACTCCACTGCGCGCTCCCCAAAGTACTGCCAGCACCATCTCTTGCTCTTCCGACTCCAGAGGCCGGATTCACGGCCGGGTCATTTCCTTGCAACACAGACACACACTAGTGCAACCTGGTGGGGATTCACCTCGCTGGTCCCGCCCCCTACGAGGCCACTATGCAAAACAGGGAAGTAGGAGGAGAGAAATCATGGGACTTCACACTGGAACCCCATTTACCCTTTTATTTCACAAAGATGGAAAGTGAGGCACCAGGAAGGCTAGTGAGTTACCCAGTCAATTAAGTATTTAATGAATGTACCGAATTCACTGTGCTAAAGCGCTGAGGATACAGGACAAAAATAATAGCTAGCATTTATAAGAAGCTTTCAGGTTTGCAAAGACTTTACAAACGTTTTCCCATTCTATCTTCACAACACCCCAGGGAGGTAAGTGCTATCAATATCTCCATGTTACAGATGAGAAAATTGAGGTTAGATAACTTCCCCCCATCCCCAGTAATGGCTAGCTCATTCCACAGTCAGTCCACAGACCTGCATAATCTTGGACACCATCATTTCTTCCTTCACTATGGACAGGCCTGTTTCTTCTTTATTACTAAACTCTCTCCAGGTCAGCACTTTTGTATTCTTAGCCCTCTTTCAGTTTACCAAAATAAATAAATAAATAACTTAATTCTGAGATTAGAAGAATAGTTTCTAGTGTCTTAATTTTGGGCATCAGTTCCATTCAATTCAACAAATGTTTCCTGAGAACACTCAACAAATGTTCATTGGAATGTGAGGTGGGGGTATAGAGGAGAGACTCCTGGGGCAGCCACCTTCTCCATAGTACTCAATTCATACCTTTTTCCAGGAGTGTGCTGGTAAATGTACATATGATGACGTATTTTTAAGCTTAATTTACATCATTAACATTTTCTCCATCACTTTATTAAATCCAGACAATCAACAAAATAACAAATCAAGTCCTGATTTGTTAGAATTTACTGATTTCCAAGGGGTTAAAGAAAATTTTACAAATGGCTCACCTGATCTAGTTGTGGCTAGCTCCAGCAGCCCCTGCCCCTATCCCCAAATAGACTTCCACCCTCTCTGCCAACTTTAAGTATAGCTTTACTTTTCACCTCCAGAGAAACAGCAGTCTTCTAGAATATTAAGCAATTGTTACGAAACTGCAGATTCATAATGATTCAAGAGGGCTCATATATGGAGCAAAAACCTTTAGTCAGGCTGGACAATACTGAAGCAACAGGCTAGAAAAGTGAAATTAACCTGTTTTTATCAAAAAAGAATGGAGGGAGGGAGGAAGAGCTAGAGCTTTAACGCATATGCAGGTATTTAAATAAAATGCATATTTTGACATAATTATCCCTTCCAATTCCCTATATCAAAACAAATCCTACCTGCCTCAAGTTCTGTCTTCTTCATAAAGGTTTACCTGACAGCCTTCGTTGTCCTCCAAACTTTTTCAAGACATACTTTATCTGTACCAATACCGAGTTTATGACAATAGATCACTGTTCTCCCCAATCAGAGCATAAGATCCCCGAGGGCCTGGGCAGACTATGAAATAGCCACTCCTGGGTAATTATGTTACTTCCTATTAAGTGAAGGAGGGATGAGAGAGATGATGGAGGAGCAAAGAAGTGGTGGCATATAATGTCAATGTGATCTAGGTGACTAAATCTGCTGATTGATTAGTTCCCTCATCTGTAAAATGAGAGGGTTGGATTTGGTAAAGATCCCTTCCAACTCAGAAATTTTCTCATTCTAGCTTGGTCCAAAACCCAGTCAGTCACAGGGCTTTGCCTACTGCACAGGCTTCTGAAAAGTGATTATTCTGCAAAGATCCAAAGTTCAGTTTCAGAGTATAAGCAGCCACTATTACAGGAAAATTAGTTAATGACTTCAGTGGATAGGCCCAGTGAACACAGACAGACTTCGAGAGATATCAGAGGATAGAAGGGCCTGTTGTGCCATGGTCCATGGAATCAGGCCTACATGAACTTTATTCTCAAATTCTCAGGTCCCTGACAACAGTAGCTGATATAGTCTGAGAAATGATTATAAGGAGTGGATTCTATTATTTTGGGGAGAATGAAAAAATCTATTGAGATTCCAGGCCTATCAGTTTCACACTCACTTTTTTTAAAAAGCTGAATATTCCATAGTTGATCCTAATACTATAGTCAAATGATCTTTGAACTAAGCATTTATATAGTTCTATCCTTCTACCTTAAAAACCCTAGGAAACAATAATCAATGAGGCCCCTTCCAAAGAATGCCCTAAAGTCATGGTCAGCTCATAATACCCTTCCTTAGGTTAACTCATCCCCAGTAAGCATCCCCCATCCCAAAAATAAAAACAAGACAGAGAATACTAGAGCGCTGGTTCTGACTTCTAACAACCCAAAACCGGATCCATGATTGTTACCAGTTTTTTTTTTTTTAAGTTAAATTAGCAGCTGACAGAATAAACATGCCAGTGTCTTACAGGTCTCCTACCCACACAACCACCGAACAAGTCATTCAACAAAGGCTTTGTCAAATCCTTCTAACCAGATGCCTCCCAGGATTTCAAAGGCACAGAAGACAGATGAGGTCAGCTCACAGGAAAAGGAAAAAAGTACCCTTGAATATGTCAATTTCTATTAAACAGAAAAGCTTAAAATATAGCATATAAAACTTATGAAACAGAGCTTCTATCAGCTAAAATGGACTGTTTCCACTGTAATCATATTTAATATAATAATGACTAATACAAAAATCTTAGTGTAGTTTTTAGCTTTTAATAAATTCAGAAGTCCAAATAGTAAAAACTTACAAAAATATTTGAAGGGTTATTTATAATTTTTAAACATTAGTGTGTTATTTATTAAGATTAAATATAACTTCCTTCTGGTGAAAACCATTGTTCTATCAATCAGCAAATTTTGTCAGTTTTCATTTGCTGCTGCTCAGTGACTAAAGGGTTTGAATGTAATTCTAGCCTTAAGATCATCCAAAGATAGATCATAAGGCTTTGGTGCATGTATAATAGCTTTGAAAATACCTCACAAGAAAAAGTTCAGTGGAGATACAGCAGGTGACCAAGATACTCAAGCAATATTCATGAAGCTATCACATACTCAATGCCTAATGGCAAATTACCCCATCTTGTTAAATTTAAAATTAATTTATTACTCAAAATTCAGAAAACCAAATTAAGTGCAAAAGAAATTTAAATAATTAAACTTTGAAATAATGTTTTTTGTAAGTTTGTAGTATTTGTACTTCTGAAGGTACTACAGTAATTTAAAACTGCACTAAGACTTTGGGGACATGCTGTATAATGGGACCTTGAATACTGTTTTATTCCTTTAGAAATTGTACTTTTCAAGGGTAGGGACTTTTCCTTCCTAAAGAGTGAACTCACATAATTTCAGTGGCTTTGAAAAACCTAAAAAGGTTTTAGTTCAGCCCAGGTTTTATTTTCTGGTTTTTGTCTGGCACTTGGGGCATAGATACTGCCAACATATCTAGATGAGGTGGGCCTAGGGAAGATTGAGTAATATAAGAAGCTATGAAATTTTGGTGTGTAAGGACAGGGTGTCCTTACTTTCTTCCTTCAGAGACCCAATGAAGGATTGCAGGATGTAATGCTTTAGATTTGGGTGGAGACCTGTCCCAAGCCTGGAAGGGACTGCTTCCACATCTCCAACTGCTGAAAACCATCCTTTTCTTTTCCCTGGGTCCAGCTTAGCTGTCGTATTTATTCCTTCCCTTTCCAAGCATTCTGTTGAACTTCAAGGCACTTACCACATTCTGTCTTGAATATCATTTGCCAGTTTTATCTGTCACCTATAACTTGAGAGCATGGGCTATTACTGTATTTCCCAAATGCCCATTTGCCTTAAATGTATAGTGATATATACTTAATACAAACTTTTAATTTCACTGAGTTACCAGACTTGAAAAGCAGGTGTTTCCAGTTTATAGAGCAACTGTTATGAGTTTTCTCACTCTCGGTATCAAAAGTTATATCCTAAGATCATAGATTTAGAACAGGAAGGGACCTTGCAGACCATCAACCCCAGGAAAAATGAAATGACAAGCCCAATGTCCCACAAGTACTAACAGAGCCAGGAAGTTACCTGAGGTTTAGTCACTCCAAATCCCAAACTCTTTCCACTGCATCAAGTGTGTAGGTTTTTGATGAGATAATACCCATAAAGTAAGCTTTGCAAACATGATAGCACCATAGAAATTCTAGCTACAAATAATATCTTCACTGTCACCAGTCTGATAAGGCAAACAGAGGAGGTAAGAATATTCCTATGGGAGGTTAAGTGCCTAGTGCAAAATTATGTAGCAAAGAACATAACCTCAAATCCAGGTTCTCCTGGAATAAGTAGCATCTGAGATAGTATTCCTATGGAGTGTTGAATTTGGATTTGGCATGCAAAAGAGTAGAGTACATTCCAAAGGACTCGTGATGAAACATACTCACTTCCGGACAAGAAGTGGTCTTGAGACATTAAAACTATAAAATTTTATAAAATGTATCCAAAATTTTTGGACATTTTGACTTAGGGATATATTAACAGGAATTTTTCCCTCTAATTATTTGAGGGGGGGGCAAGCAAGAGAAAAAAATTTTTTGAACACGTTATATATATCATATACTACAATGGGGCAAAGGAGAAAAAATAATTTAAAAATTTAAGGCGCATTGTATATATCATATGCTACATTTATGTAGCATATGACATAAGTTTAAAAATTTGTATTTTTTTCTCTTCCTTGTCCCCCCACCCCAAATGTACATGTATGTCTCTGAAGTGTTTTGCAATTGCCTACATTTCCACCAGGATGCTCCACTAGTACCTCCATTTTAAGACTTAGAAAACTGAGCTTATCCCTTTCCCCAAACCCTCCCCTGCCAATTGTCAATAGCATCCCCTCCACCTGTCCTCCTATATTTATAATCTAGGAGTTGCATTCTCTCCCTCATCTCTCAAGTCCAAATCAGTTACTTGTGAACCCCATCAACACCCCACCATGTCTTCTTTCCCCAAAGCTGCAACCCTAGCACTGCACTTTTCCTTACTTCTACTCTATCCTCATTGCCAATGCCTCCTTTAATCCTAGATATCTGCTCAAGTACTACTTTTAATTCTTCCTTCTTCCTGGTATGGAAGTGACCATAGGCTCTTGAAGATCTGTGGAAAGCAAACTCTGACAAGTTCTACCAATCTGGAAAGGCCAATTTCGGCCCAAGGACACTGACAATGCTGCTCACTGAACACTTACCTGGATGGATTCATCTGGGGACCAATCACCAAATAATTTTTTTTCCCTGACAATTCACTAAATAAAGGAAGGTGAAACACACCACTTACCTCTTGAGAAGGAAATGAAGTTAACAATGTGTTGACAAGCACTTTTAGAAATGGCTCATGTGGATTTTTTTTTTTTGCCAGAGTATGTAGCTATATATTGGGGGAGTTTGCTTTATATGCACAATTTAAGAACTTCCTTTAAAAAATTTTAACATTGGTGACATAAAAATGGCAAAAAAGAAAGAAAAATCTGAGACACAAAATCTCACTTGGCTTAAATGCTTGCTGCAACAGCTTAATACTTCAACTTTCCAATTCATTTTCACCCATTGAACAGTCCCTTCCAGAATACTTTCCCAGTCTTTACTCAAGTATTTTCCCTTCCACCAAATTCAAAGAAAACCCTTTTTACTTAGTACAGCACTTGCTTTGCAGTACTCGTCCTAGCTCCATGTTCCTTGACCAGTCAGTCTGCTATTAACTCCAGACTGTTCTTTAAAGGTCCCTTCAGCTCTAGAATTGTGTGAGTTCTCACTAGGTTGATTGTACTTCCTAAACATGCATTCTAGGCTTTAAGCCCTCTGGTTCTTTCCCTTTCTCCACCAAGTCAAACCAACAGTTATTTCCCAAGCTACTCAAGAATACCAAAAAGTATGAAACGAGAAGGCCCTTAAGGATCATACCATTCAACTTTTTTTCATGAGGAAACTGTCCAACAGATGAAATGAACTTGCCCAAGTTCATATAACTAGTTCCCCAATTATCCTTAGCATTCTGCCTGAACAAAACTTCTATTTGTGAACCAAGGACACATCAATTCTTGTCAACAGAATATATGAGAAATACCTTGAGGTAGATTTTCCCCTTACCTGACACACACACACACACACACACACACACACACACACACACACACACACACACACACACACACACACACACACACACCCTATATAAAGAAAACTTTTCCCTATTATTTAAGCATATAGCTTGATCACCTCCTCCCCCTCCAAAACACAAAAACTAGGCACAGGTTCAAAAAACATTTATTAATCATTGACTTTTACTCTTTTTGCAGATGTCAGGCACTGTAAGAAAAAAAATGGTTAGCCAAAAGCATGGTAACTACTATTAAAATTAGATTGTTGCAAAGGATTAACACTCCCCCCTTCCCGCCCCACATTACCTTCTCTGAGTCGTGTTCCCTCAAATGGGAATACTAATTTCATTACCTATACAAGATTTCAAAGCAAGTGCCAGCATTTTGAATGTTATTATAATCAACTCATTTTTGTCAATGTACATCACTAATATACATATATAAAACGTAGATTAAGCTATCCAGAAGTGTGTCATGACCTCTACCCAGTGAGAAGCAGGATTGGGATGGGAGCAGAAAAGTAAAGCATAAACCCCAGTATAGTCCCTATATCCAGCCAAAGTTGAGTAAAAAGTTTCTAACAGACAAGTTTTCCTGTCCTAGGTAGAACAAGGCAGATTCCCTGCTGTACAGCTGTATTGGCACTTATAACATTGGGAAAGATAGGTAACCATGACACTCAGAATAGGATTTATACCCTGACCAAGCTGAATGGCTCCCAAGACAGACAATTTATCTAGCTGTTACATGAATATTTGGGCTTAGGATCACAGGTTTTCAATTATATTTGAGGCATTTAACACATGACAAGTGAGATACAAGTGAATTAGGGTGACGAAGGTTTGGAAGAGGTGGTAGTAAATGTGAGTTCATTCTGAATTTTTGTATCAGTATTTATTTGAAATAATCCTGTGGGAAGGTGGGTTAACTGTACTCTGCTAAAGAACAAAGCAGCTACATAAAGAGGTAGAAAATTATGGCAGTTAGCAGATCTCAAAGAGATCAAATATGATGCCTTTCCTTTATAGTTCTTCTTTTGGGGGGAGGGGTGTCTTCAGAAAAAGTGATCTTTAAGAGAAATGGGGAGAAGTAAAAGCTATTAAATGGCAGCAGTAGAAATCTGAGACAGGCCAATGTAAATTCCACAGGTCAAGCAATTCTCACAGGCCTAATATTTGGAGGGGAAACTACTGGCAAAAGAGACTTAAGACAAATGCTGACCTGCATCTGTACAAGTTTCTTCACCAAGAATTCCCTGTATTAGTAAAAACAAGAGGTCCAGACCCTATTCCTATCCTATTGCCCAAACTATAGTACAACTACTTTCAAATGATTCAGAGGCCTATCTATACAACACACATTTAAGAAAGCATGACCCTTTCTAGAGAATCACAAAGCTGGAAGGAGTTATCTAGCTGAGTTCTCTCCAGGGGAACTGGAAAATAAATGCTAAGTACAGACCTAAAGTTATTAAGTCTTATAAACTCAGGAGGTCCCAAGTTTAAAGTTGCACCAGTGACAATTCTAAAACCCCTGAGATGTATGAAGATGCTACTAATTTAACAGAAGATGCTTCTAATATAATAGTTTTCCCCTAGCAGGAGGAGGATGGGTCAGCATTAAAACGAGGTTTTCCTTAAGAAACTCCAATGAATTCCAGTGCATGCTCCCTCAATGAAAAAGTTTAGTAACAGCAAGAGTTCCTTGAGGATTGTATGGTATCGTCCCCTTTTGTACCTATAACCTTAGTGCCTGTCTCACTGCACCCAATGCAATGCTGAGCACAGAGTGGAAGTCCAATAAATATTTGATTGACTTTTAGTGATCTGTACATAATACATTTACATGCCTATAGATGGCATAAGATTGTTATAGGTTTTAAACCTCTAAGGACACTAGAAACCACTTTGCAAATTAAGCAAGACATCAAAAGTCAGTAATGTGGGGGACCCCTGAGAAAAGGCCAATAGATTAACATAAGTTACTTAATGTTAGGATAAATTACTCTTTTTCCCCCCCTACAGTGCCCACAGCGCACATTTTCTAAGGCTCTAGGGACTATTAACTTCCAAAGCAACATGTTATAGAGCAATTGGCTTTTTTAGACTATTTGTTTAAATAGTTTTATTTGGCATGAGCCAAAGGAAAAGATGCAAACTAAGGAACACTTATGTTAAATAGTCTTTACTTTCACAAGACCATACACATACTAAATGTAACAAGGTATTCATAAGCACCTGAGTTGTCAGCTGGTCCAGTTCCATCAAGGGTAATTCAAAGGTTCCTAAATGGCTATATCAGCAACATTATTATGCTAAAACCCATCTAGATAGGGCTTTTTAAAAGATGTCCACTATTTCCCAAAGCTCCATGGATGTTTACAATCAAGAAGTCTTTGAGAATGCTACATAGAACTGTATTCAATTGTTAACTCCTTTCTTTAAGAAATTTTCTTCAGCACTAAAATCAGATAGTTAGCAATGTAGCATTCTCCAGCTTACCAACTAAAAGGCACAAAAAAGCTGTATTAGCTAAATGAGTTAGTATGAAATAAGAGATAAGAATATTCACTCTTAGGATGAGCCTTCAGTCTGTACAAAGACAAGACTCTCTAGACTCCAAACAGACTGAAGTACCATACCAAATACTATACAGAAATAATTTAAAATCTTTATACAAGAATGTAATTGCAGCACAGTTAAAGCTTCACATTCTACAACAGGACAACTGAACTGCCAACTATCTATAGAATATGAGCTTATTTCTTTGATTCTATCCATTTATGCGATAGTTTTCATGGATTTCTGGATGGATGTCACACACAAAAGCCAACAGGTTTTCCAGGACTTCCTCCCTATTCTTCTGGAAGTGGTTCTGGAGGACAGACATCTTCTCCAAGGTTTCCTTCTCTACTTCAGAGCTGCAACTGCCATGGCTACCAAGAGCCTGATGGGAGGGACAGAGAACAAGTGTCAAGATTACAGGATATTCACCTAAAAAGTACACTGCTTAGTCTAAAGAGAAATGCACTTTTACCAATAACATAAAAAAATTCAGCAATAAGCATTTTTAACAAACACTTTCCTCCTACAAACAGCAATGCTTCTAGATTAATATCTTAGTATCAAATGCTAGGAGGGCTTGAGGTATCTAAAATATGAGTGCACAACGAAATACACGTAGTAATAATACACCTGTAATGGAAGAGGTTTCCGTCTCTACAGTTAAGCCTTCCTATTCTACATGAAAATACTCAAGAAATAATAAAAAAAATGTGACTATCTTTCCAGGTACACACCTCAATTAATTACAAAAAGATCCCTCTCAACCTTGTGCCAATTTCAAAAGGTCATCAGAATAAGTAAGGTCACAGATATAAATCATGATCCTAGCAATGTCAATTTTATGCACCAACTTTATATAAACTTAATTACCAACTTTTAGGGGAAAAGAATGTTTCCTATATAGGACAACCTTGTTTCTGACAGCCTGATATACTCAATGTTAAATGAAAAAATAAAAAATGTCCATGAACCTATATGGAGATGCTAATTTGGCTGGTAGCTTATTACAACGCTATTAAGGGTACATATTTTCCACACAAAGAAAAGTTCCAAGTTCAACCATACCAATAACCCCAGCAGTGGTGTTTGGGGGGGGGGGGGACTGCCTGCTGGTGATACGATTATAAACTGATCACATCCTACAGAAAAGGTATCAGCAATATAGCCTTCATATAACTAAGGAAAACATTCCAGAATACAATATTATAGAATCTTGAGTTTCAAATGAAAAAAATAACGCTTTCAAATTTTAATACCAACATTTTTAAAAAGAGAGAATTCTTTTATGTTTATGAGTAATGTAAAGCATTTTTCATAGATACACTTACTAAATCATCTTTAAGCTGTTCATTTCCAGTGATGTTCTCACCTCCCAAACTAAGCTTGTTTATGGTTTTGGCTTAAAACAATGGACTCTCAAGCTAAGCTCATCTAACTTTTACTGGGGTATCCACCAGGCAGAGGCAAGCATCCTTCCCAATGAAAGGACAGTAGCATGGTCTCCACATCACAAAGCTAAGGGAGCAAGGTCAACAACAAATGAGAACCAACCGCAGCTTCTTTGGCTTTGAATTCTCTCTCCCTCTGCAATCGGTACTGCTCAATCTCAGCCTGAGCTTCCTCTTTTGCTTGCTTCAGTCTCCGGTTCTTTCCTGTTTTCAGAGTGGAGATTTTCATCAGAAAGATATTATGAGATAGAAAGGAGATTTTGAAATATTTTGGTGATTTTTATCAGGAAGTAAAAAAAAAAGTACAAGGATAAGACCCTGGGGTATGCAAAGGACCAAAAGGAAGGATCATAAATGTAGTGCTGCAAGGAACCTTAAAATTCTTCAAGTCCATCTCCCTCATTTAATGAGTGGGAAACTGAAGCAAAGAGAGGCTTGGTGACTTGCCCAGGAAAACAATGCAGTACCAGAACTGAGAGGTCTTCCTGACTTCAATTCTAGTCTCTTATCTACCATATCATGCTGCCTCTATGGGAGATAGAAAACATACAATTAGAGCCTGGCCTGGCTGATATATAATTTCCTTGTTTTCAAAGGGACAGACATTAGGTTACATTCCTAGCAAAGGTTATGTAATTAACCCTTTCAGGAAGGTCATCGGCCCCTTTTCTCCAACTCTACCATCCAACCACTCTATCATCAAGGATAAATATATCAGACTAAATTTCATAAGTCAGGCAATAACTTCCAAAGTTATTCCAAACCACAACTAAGATGAAGTAATTAACATGATTATCTGTACTAATTCTATTCAATTTCTCAATGGGTAGAGAACTATAGTCAATCATTCCCAACTGCTAGTACAGCATAAGCTATGAAGATATCAATATTGCCTATAGGAACACACCCCCAAATTAATCTCCAGATACTTCTAGAAAAATTAAATGATTAGAAAGAAAAACAAAATTTTTCTTAGGCCTTAACTTTCTATTATGTCAGGCCTATATGGAACAATACTTAATTTCAAGACTGAAATAAAACCTAAGGTAGTACCAGAGCTAGAAGTAAAACAAAGAGAGATAATCTTGACCCATAACCATTTTCCAGAAGCAATAAAAGGGCCCAAGAGTTAAAATCATGTTTTTTTCTTAACCTGTGTTTTTATACTGTTTTATTCAATGACACTAAGTTGTCAGCTGGGAACCAGGGCTTGAATTTGGCAAATAATCATTGATTTCCTGTCTTGGAAGCCTACAGTTGTCCTTTTTCTTGGGAGTCCTTGAGTCTCCTCCAGTCTTTACCAACTTGTCTCTCTCTTCTTTCTGGGGTTCCTGTATGTTTCAGATGCTAATACGCTGTTTCCCTCTCATCTTTCTGTGTTTCTTTCTCCATTGTTTCTCTCTGGCAAAATCTTTTGGTCTCCAGGTGTTTCCTGGCTTGCTTTTTTCCCTTGGGGTAAGCCCTCCTCAACTGCCGGGGTCCCTACTCCCTCACAGCTTATCTATGAAATTCTCAATTGTTCAGTCTTTGCAGTCTTTAGGTACTACAAAACAACAACAAAAACCTCACCCTCCCTCCTCAGCTGATTTCCCCATTTTGATTACAGACACCAGTCACTCCAGCTGAAACCTTAAGTCATTATAACCTTTCTCCCTCAACATGCCACACCCACCTGTCAATCACTGTAGTCTATTTCACTCCAGAAATGCCTCTTCCCATTATCCCTTCTCCATTCCCACCAGTGTTCAGACCTACATTATCCATCATATAGGTTATTAAAAAAAAGTATTTTTAAATGGCTCTCTCATCCTTAATCCATCCTAATACTGCTGCCTGAGTAATATGCCTAGAGTACAGATCTGAGCACCCCACTCCCCAACTTAAAAATTCTAAATGGCTTCCACTCTGAAAGGCGTCAAATATAAACCCCTTTAGCACAGTATTCAATACCTCCCACAATCTAGCCCCAATCTACATTTATTTTTATGTCCTGTCCACTGCTCCTCTTAATTTGAGCCAAACAGATTATATACACTGCTCTCTGAAACATGCCTGCGTCAATTCCTTAATGTCTGGATTTCCTCATTGTGCAAATCCTCCACAGACCAGCTGACTGGAATAGCAATCTTTCATTACTCTCTTAGTACCTTTCAGATGGGCAGCTAGGTGTCAAAATGGATAAGACTCATCTTTCTGAGTTCTAATCTAGCCTTAGACACTTACTAGGTGTGTAATCCTGGACAAATCACTTAAGCCTGTATGCCTCAGTTTCCTCATCTGTAAAAAGAATTGGAGAAGGAAATGGCAAGCCACTCCAGTACCTTTGCCAAGAAAAACCCAAATGTCATGAAATTGGACATGACTGAGCAAAAACAACTTTTCTGATGCACTAATGAATTTATCACACTCCACTTTGTATTGGTTATTTGAGTTTCTTACCTTTTCCATTAAAAATCCCTAAGATCTATGGGAGAAGTTGCCATTCTTTTTTATTTTTGCATATCAGCAAGCTTCTGTAGACCCTCAGCACATGTTTACTGAATGGGTAAAGTTCAGAGATGTAAGATGAAAAGAAATCTCAGCACTCCATAGTGACCAAACACCAGCAAAGGGACAACAATCAGCAGGGGTTTGTTTTCAACCCATAGCTAAATGATCTGGTAATTCTAGGGTTGAATGTGGAGAGTGATTTAAGGTCTAACGAATAAGTTGGGGGGGGGGGGCAAATCTGCCCTCGAATACCTATTCCTCCTTTATATTATTCCACCATTGCACACTCCTCAGGAATTCTGAACTACAAATAGGAACCAGAAACTAGAATTCTAACACTCAACAATGGGTGGAACAGTAGTAATTGTTTCTGCTTAAAGTAATGCACAAAGACTCCAAATGCTTTCATTTATGTTAACTGTAATTCAGACTTCTGGATTCTTCCTCTCCCAAAATTATTCAAAGAAACTAAAAAAGGATAATTACATACAGCTATAAAGGTTGGAAAGCACTTTCCCTACTTTTGAGTCAAAAACTCTGAGTACCACTGACATTATAATCCTTACTTTACAGAAGAGGAAACAGGCTCAGAAAGGTTAAGTAACTTGAACATGATCACACAGATAAATAAGTGTTCCTGGAAGGATTTGAACCCAAGGTCTTCCTGACATCAAGTCCAACATTACCTGCCACCATACCTTTAAAAAAAGCCCATTTGCCCGTCTGCATAAGGATGCAGAAATCTCCTGTCTGTGCACCTTTCCATTAGCTGTCCCGTACTCCTAGAATGCACTCAGTCAAGGACTTAAATCAGAAAGCTCTATTACCTTCTACAGAAAGTCTTTTCTGCTCCCCTCTGATGTTAATACAGTCCTCAAAACTACCTTTATTTACTCAGCCCGTATTCTGTATATTGTTATACATATGTCTCCTCCCATTAGAATGTAAGCTCCATTAGCTCAGAGACTTTCACTTCTCTCTTTGCATGCTCAGAATTCATTGCACTGTAGGTGATGATAAGCCATTAGCTTACTATGTTCAAGACTCTCTGAAGCACAAAGACTGGAGTGTTTACTGAAGAACCTTACGAGTTAGAAGTGGAGGAGTATATACACACTTAAGTAGAGTGGCAATAAAGTCAAAGAAGAAATCCCAAGTGTCATTAAAAAAGGGACAGTGGAGAGAGACAAGGCTTCAGGAAGGGTCAAAAACTTCGTTCAAAGGACGCTCCGGGGGCGGGGGGGGGGGGCGGAAGGAGGAGGAGGGAGGGAGAAGAGGACAGGACTGACAGGAGGGAAAGGTAAGTAGTTTCTCAGGTTAAGAAAGAACACCCAGTGGCTGAAGGAGAACAGTGTGAAAAGAACCTGGAATGGTGAACACAAGCTGAATGTAACTTCCGGGAAGGCACCCAGCTTCCTCCCTAGCCACATAGTTTCTCCCTCTTCTCCCACTCTAAGTATCACCCTACACCCCGGCCCCGCCCTACCCCGGTCCTGGGAGGCCAAGCAAAGGACGATCAATGACCAGGCAAGTTGGGGGGGGGGGAGGTATCACTGCACAAGATCTGGGGGCGAAAAGAAGGGCCTTCATTCCAGCTGTGCCCCCAAGCGCCACACTATCCCACCAGCCTCGAGCTCCCTGAGCCAGGCCGCCCCCCCCCCCCAGGACCTCCCCAAAGCCCGCACCTCTCATGCTCCCTCCCGAAATACCAACCCCGAGCACCAGCCCCGCTCCAGCACTAACTTAATTCCTCCCCAATTCTCCCCGCCACCCCTCGGGCCCCATAATCCCCCAGCCCCAGGCGCAGCCACCGCCGCCGCTCACGTTTGCGGGCCTCAGAAACCTTCTCTGCGGCGCGCTTCTCCGCCTGCAGCAGCTGCTGGATACCCTGCGACTGGCTGGCCATGGCGACCCCGACACTGCTAGGCCTCAACAGCTACCAAACCTTCTCCTTCCTCCACTTCTTCTCCTTCCCCGCAAGTCAGCTGACCTGCCCAGCCCCACGATCAGGCCACGTGAGTGGCGGCGATGACGCGCCTTGTGTCCATTGCTTACGCCCCACCCATTCTCAGCTTGGGTCAAATGATTGGCTGTTGGGTCCGGGGAGGAAAAAAAACCCTCCTCCTTCTCCCTTCCCAGAGTTGGGATCTTCTGGACATGCGCAAGAACTTCTCTTCCTCTCCGGCATACCCCGCCCCCATCTCCCTTGACAACCTTAGAGCGACCACGTGGTGGAATCACACTCCACAGAAGCTGGGAGGGGACCTTGGAGTACTAGTCCAAAGCAGCCCTTTAAAAAAATAATTTATGCCTTTTGTTTCTGCATCAGTCATTTTTTTCCATCTTTGAAATTATTCCTGTCTTTTGCTTTTGCATTACTGATGTTCATTTGTGAATCATTTATCCCTTGTAACAAATAATTTTTTTTAAAGGGAGGGGAGAAAGTTCACAAGCAATAGAATCTTATAGTATATATAATCCTTTGTAAGAAAGAATTTAAAAGGAGGGAGGAGGTTAACAATGTTCTTCACGTAATCCTTTACCTCCTCAAAGAAGGGAAGTGTACAGCCATAGTACAGGTGAGGGACTTTCAACAAAGAAAAATAGTTAAGGAAAACTATCCAGGAGTGATCACATCTGATAGTGAGCTTTCACAACAGTGAACCTTCTGCCTTGAGGAGTATATGGGTCAGAAGACCACTCACCCAAAATGACTCAGAGACTTCTCAAAGTAAAAGCAAAAACTTTATTACTATCTTTCTGGAGAAAGGGCATCCCCAAATCCAATAAGAAAGTCAGAAGGGAGGAGAGCACTACAGAAGGCAAAAGCAAGATTATAAAGCCCTAAAGTGGGAATTCCACACCCTCTCCACTGTCCCACCTTACCATTAGTTGGTAAGGCAAGCTCTCTGTCTTCTTATTAATGCCAACCAATCAGCACAAAGCCCTCTCCATTCATTAACCTAATTATTACTAATAAGGCTCTAATTTTGTTAAATAACGTACATAATACATGAGATCCACTATGCAAGCACTGTAACAACCTCAGAATACTGAATCCCCTTCAGTCCAACCTAGATGTTTCCTTATCTGGGCCTGAGTGTCCCAAGGCCGCTGTCTGCTTTCTGATTGGTTAAACCCACCTGCTGTAGCCAGCTCCTTTTATTCTACATTATTTCATTTTTAGTATTATCTAGGAGTTCTCTGGGAACTGGGAACTCAAACTTCCTTCCAAAGCTACTGCCTCAACTCTTCCCAAGGCTACCATCTGGTACTTTTTATCAGTAGTCTTGTTTTAGCAATTCTTGCAGTTCTAGAAGTTCTAGAAACTCAACCTTTTGCTCCCTCTTACACAACCATTCCTTTCCCCAAACTAAAAACACCTCTAATTTAGTCTCAATAGTTAATCCAATCAATTGTTTTAATACTCAATAGCTCTTACATTACCTTGAAATACACAATGACCTACATATATATATATATATATAGGGAAATGATACTGAACTTTGTTACAAAATATAAGGAAGTAATAAGAATATACATAGGACATTCAGAATGGGGAAACTTCTGCAAGTCATCCCTCACCAGGAGGGTGATATGTTTCATTCTCTGCCCTTCCTTATCTAGTCACCTTTTAGAAATGAGGAAGGGAATAGGTTCATGGATTTAGAGCTGGAAGGCCTTATGTTCCTGAGCTCTAGTGCTCTCCCCATACCCTCAAATTACTTGGTACTTCTTTATCTGTGTTCATGTTACATGTTAATATGTGGCATGTGTTACATCCCAGTTCCCATGTTCTTTGCCTTGCAACACTATTGAAAGAAGTAACTTGCTCAAGGTCCCCAAGAATTATTAGAAGAACCAGGACTAAAACTCAGATTTCCAGTGCTCTTTTTACTACACTCAGTTCAAAAGGATTTCTCTAAATACCCTGGTTCCCATAGTGTGTGCCCAGGTTCACAAAGCACATATCTGGGGCTTCACAAATGCTTATTCCCTTAGGAGCTACTGTCAGCTTACATTCACAGGTTGAGTGTCCTAGGGGGATACTGTCCACCTAACAGGCACTGTGCTAAGCACTGAGGATACAAATTTTATAATCCCTGCCTTGTCCTCCTGAAAGGTATTCCCACTAGCTGTCCATCATACCTAGAATTCTCTCCTTTCTCATTTCTCCCTCTCAAAATCCCTCTTTTCCTACAAGGCTCAGCTCAAGGGCTACTTCCAGTATGTCTTTCAAAACCTCCTCTGAGATTTCCAATGGTTAGAGCTCTTTTTCTCCCCTTAATTATCCTTGTACTAAATTTATTTAAACTGTATTCCTCCAGTGGACTATAAACTCCTTGAGGGCAGAGACTGTTTCATTTGTAACTTTTAAATCCTCCTTTATAGCCTGAGGCAACTGTTTGTGCTGTGGATAGAGCTCTGGGCTTGGAATCAGAAAGACCCAATTTCAAATCCTACCTCAGACATTTACTAGTTGTGTGACCCTGGCCAAGTCACTTAACCTCTGTTTGCCTCAGTTTCCTCAAATGTAAAAGGGGGATAAAAATAGTATCTATATCCCAGAGTGGTTGTGAAAAATTAAACAAGATAGTATTTGTAAAAAGCACAGAGCCAGGCATATATTTGGCACTATATAAAAATATATAAAAATACAGGCATATATTTGGCACTATATAAATGCTTATTCTCTCCCTTTCCCCCTTCCCCAATAGTATTTTGGCACTACTATAAATAGCACACAGTATTTTGCCTATAGTAGGTGATTAAATATTTGTTGATTTAAACAAAATTGAACTTCCTAAGGACACAACTCTTTTATAAAGTTAGGTTACTGGCACATTTCAGAGTCTTTTTTCTGCAGTTTTCTAACTAGTTATCAGTTCCTTGTTATTTCTGTGGACTCTTAATTACTAACATCCTTTGGCTTATAATGAAGATATTTCTAGACTGGGATTATATCACTGAGTATGTTATACTGTTAATGCTTATCAGCCACAGTCTCCTATTATGCCTTGCCCTTCCCTGAACCCAGTCAGATATAGTTGTGATGCCATTTGTCTATTTCCAGTCTTTTTCAGGGATATAGCAGAGTTCCACACACCACATACCACAAACCACTCTTGTGGTTTCTTCCTCAATGTTTCCAGGGGTTGAAAATTGTATGAACAAATATACTCATAGATGTGAATTACAGAGAATTTTGAAGTATTTCATAGATATAAAACTAGAAGATCATTTAATCAAATTCCCTTATTTTACTGAGGAGAGCGGCTTTCCCAAGGTCACATAGGTAGTCAAGTAACACAGAAATGATTCAAACTCTGCGCCTCAGATATTCATATACTATTCTTTTACACACTCATTTCATTTAGAAAATGTCAAGACATAAGAGAAGTATAATTTTTTTTGTTGAATTTCTTCGAGTATACATCTTATCCCCACTAACAAATGGCAAACTCCTTGAAGTATTTGTAGGCTTAGATGTGCCCCCTCTGACTCCAGAGACCATTGTCATTCATCTTCAAATGTCCTCTTCCCCTCCCTCTAATCTAGCACAATTTACAGTTACAAGTGACAACCCTTTCTAAACAATGTTCTGTAATTCAAGATCCTTTAAGCTGCTGAGCCTTTGTTTAGATGACCCCACTACCTCAGCAGTCACTCACAAGGCCCAGAACCTGGAAGAATAGAGATCAACAGGATCCCCACCTGAATTTAACCTCAGAAACATCCTACTCCCATATAGCTGGGATCTACTCACTTTCTCTGAGAACAGATTACAGGATTACAGGATTACAGAATTGAGCAACCATCTAATCTAATCCTGTTATTTTAAAGAGGAGTAAACTGAGACACAGAGAAGTTACAGGACTTGAGCTGAGATTTGAATCCAGGCCCTCTGACTCCAAATCCAGGGCTGAGTCTAAACTTGAGTTAGATGCTCTCACTTGGTTACACTGGCTGAGGAAGGGGGTGGGAGTTGGGGCAGGACAGGGCATAATCTGGATAGAGCCAGGATGAAAAACAAGATACCATGTAGCCACCTGGAGGCCTGATCTTTGCCTAGCACTGAAGGATCCTTTGAGATACTGTTGCTATGACCACCAAATCCCCAAAGTCGGATACACTGGCACTTATCCTCCTTTCCTGGTGATCTTCCTCAAGTACTCACGCTTAAGAACAACACTGACCTTTTCATCACAGTGGTGTCTCACTGTGAGCTTATGAATTTCCCCCCAGAGAAATACCTGTGTTATTGTCACTCTTTGCTGTTGTTCGTTATGACTTGGAAAGATTTAAAACTCCTGAAGGAATTATATTTTAGACTGAACATTTCTAATCCATTTAATCCCCCTTGAAGTGGCAAAAACCAAACAGGGAAAAAAGTAGAATGAGCTTAGTTCTGTTTTCTCTGAGTCAGAAGTCTCCATTAGCCTAACTCTCTCAGGAACTAAGTGGAGCCACAGTAAAGAGAACAAGTGCTGGACTGGACATGGGTAGTGGCAGGCAGGATCTGCCAATTTTAGGCTTGGAGGATGGCTGTCTATAGTGATTTGAAGAAGCAGCAGGAAAGGTCTCTTACATAAAGAATCCTCCTCACTTCTGGTTAGTTGTTAGGTATCCATTTAAGGCATTTCCAGCTCCCAGAAACCCTTTATAAAAATTACAAATACCCCCATGAGGGAATCATACCTTAAACCCCTAAATGCTAGCATTTCTTCTCAGTTACCAGTTAGTACCTTAACAGAGACTAAAGGTTATAAAAACACAAATGGGGGAGAAAGATAAAAAGAAAAAGGAAGAGAGAAAGAATAGTATAGGGAGTAGGGATGAGGAAGAGGCTGCCTAGAGATGGAGAAGGGCCATAAAGATGAGATAGAAAAAGCCAAAAACATTCTTTCCCAATAAATAAGTCATTAAATAAAGCTCAGCAAATGTATTTGGAACTGAATATAATTAAAAATAAAGATCACTAAAGGAGATTCAGACCTCACCACTCTACAAAATACCTGACAAGTGATCCTTTGTGTAAAAACTTTCAGCAGTTTTGTGTAAAAACTTTCAGATCTCATTTCTTCCAGAGGTAACCCATTCAACTTATGGACAATTCTAATTGTTAGGAAGCTTTTCTTTACATCCAAGTGAAATCTGCATCTCAGAATCTTCCCACCCATTGTCTCTAGCTCTGTCCCATGGGGCCAAGCACAACAAAATTAATCCTTCAGTAAATACTTCAAAACAGTGATCTCATCTATCCTAAGACCTCTCTTTTTTCAGGCTTAGTACCAAGCCTCATTTGGCATGACCTTCATACTCCTTTCTTTCCTGGTTCCCCTTCACACTGAAAACTCTCCAGCTTATCAATGGCTTCCTAAATATGGCATTCAGAACTGAACAGAAGACTCAATCAATTGATCATAAATATTTGGTATCAACTGTGTACCAGGCATTATGTGCTAAGCATTAGGTATACTGAAACAAAAATGAAACATTCATTGCCCTCAAGATGCTTACATTATATTAAGATGGACAACGTGTATATATAATATATATGTGCAAATATATATCTGTGTGTATTGCAACATATAAAAATACATAATGTATATACTATATGTAAAACACAATACAATATAATCTAATGTATAATATATACACACAAAATAAATTCCAAGTGATTGAGGGGTCTGAAGAGAGGCACTAGCAGCTGACGGTACCAGGAAAGGCTTTACATGAAAGGTTTTTGTTGAGCTTTGAAGAAAACTGGTGATTATTCGAGGTGGAGATAAGAAGACAAGGCCTCACAGTCCTAGGCAAAAATTTATGCAAAGATGCAAAGATAAATGATGGTCTGTCTTAAGGGAGGAACAGCAAAAAGAGAAGACCAGTTTGGCTTGACCATAGAGCTCCTGGAAAGGAATAGTGTGTAATAAGAGAAGCAGCATAGTGTAGCAGAGAGATTGCTATCCTGGAGTCAGAAGACCAGGTTTTGGTCACAATTCTGACATATACTTGCTGTGTGAGCTTAGATAAATTATTTAACCTCTCTGGGCTCCAAGTGACGAGGGAAAAATAGGTGTTACAGGGGCTCCAATGACCAGAGTCCCTGCGTGGGCATTCTAGAATGAATTCATAGGACCCAAGCAGTCTTTTAAGTCAGGATTGCAAAAGTTTATTCTTACACTCCAGCGGGCATGAGTTCTTAGGGAACCTGCAACCTTAAAGAAGTCATAGGTATAGTTTATAGAGTTACAATAGTAAATCAGATGTCAAGTATGCTAACTAGGTGAGTAAGGGTGGGATTAGAGAGGAGTTAAGGAATGATCAGTGCTTAAAGGAACATGCACTTTTATCATCTACTGGTCAGGGGTATTGCTCATAATTCACTGGGAAATAGTCCGGGGCGGGGAAATGGGAGCTACCTGGAGGTGTGGTTTTAGGCTTGAAAGGTCACTAAATCAGCTAGCAGTCAGGCTGAGAAGTGCCTAGTCTGCCACTCATCAGTGTCATGTTTGACAAGATGCATGTTGGGAACCAAGACTAACAGGGATTCAGGATATGCCTAATTGGTTGAATTAACCTATAGATAGTGCATTGAAGGAGTCATAGGTGCAGCTGGTTAGTATGCTAAGAGGAGATAAACAGTTCATGAATTGTTGCTAGGCAGAGTGCTGGCAGGGGGACGGGCAGAGTTAATGCTCTGAGGCTGGGGAGGGGGGAATGTGATTTTTACAAACTGGTTTTACAAACTGATGTTACAAACATAGACACCCCAAGCACCCTATCACAAGTAACTCTCCAATTGCAGAGCTGATAGTGATCTTCATTGAGAGAAGGAGTTTTCCTATACCAATGAAAATTATAGGTCCAGTTTTTTTTTGTTTTTTTAACCTGGAAAGGTAGTTGGAGCTAGGTTATGATGGGCTTTAAACACCAAACTAAGGAATTTGTATTTGATCCTAAAAATGAAAGAAAAACAATGGAATGGGGGAAGGTACCTGGCATTCAGACTTGTGTTTTAGGAATAATATATTGGCTGGCAGCTGTATGGGAAAAGGATTGGAGAAGGGGAGAAACTGAGGCAGAGAATTAATCTAGGAGGCTAATTCCCAAGTCCTTGCCTCTAGGCAGTTAGGTGCTATAGGGCAATGTCAAACATAGTCCAGGGAATTTACCTGAAACACTCCCAAATCCTGAATCAGATTAAGGTGTAATTGGGAAATATTTAACAGAATAAATAAAATAAATAGAACCTAGAGTATTGATATTTGGTTTTCTAAGTCAATAAACAGCCTTATGTATAGTTTAGTGTCACACCACCCTCCTCCCTTTTCATTTGAGTTTAACACCACTGGTATAGTATATAGATTTCTGGGCCTGAAGTCAGGAAGACTTGAGTTCAAATCCTGCCACCAACACTGACTAAGCTGTGTGACCCTGGGCAATTTACTTAACTTCTGTTCACCTGACTTTCCTCAACTGTAAAATGGGGATCATAATAGCACCTACCCCCCAGCATTCTTCTGAGGATCAAATGAGATAATATTGGCCAAGTGCTTACCACAGTGTCAGACACATAGTTGGTATCAAATGTATACTTATTTATTGCATTGAGATAGATGTGAATAGAGCCAAAGAGTTCTCCTTCTTGCTGAAACTCATTGCAGGAAGGATTCTGACCAAAAGAAAAAAATCCTCAAGTGTTATGTGGGTCTAAAACTTTGGTTTTCCTTCAGTCTGAGATTCTTTTGTTCTCTCTGATAAATGAAAGGGAAGGAGAAAAACAAGGAACAAAAAGCCTAGGTGGAACTCTTAAGCAGAGCCCTTCATTTCACATTCCTACCTTTGGAATACATAATTGATCATCAACAAACCTCCCAAGTTTTGGGCTACCCCCTGTATGCAGGCTATATCCCCCTAGTGTTAAGATTCCCATGCCAAGACCAACACCCCTCTCTTTTCACTTCTCTGAGACATCCTGTTTTCCAGAGCCAAGGTCCAGCAAACAAGTTGTGCCCTAAGCTTGGCATAACAACACTCCTTTGTGCTCACCCTCTGGATAAACTCTGCTATAGCTAAATCATAGAATTGGCTCAAGTCAGCCCCAGGTTTTCCATGAGAACCTGCAGGAACCACATTCTGGACAGGAAGCCCTCCTCAGAATAGAATCTTTTTTTTTTTCACTAGGCAAACTTCCCCCATTGTTGCTGTTACCCCTCATTGTTAAGACTACACCTCTCTGCTTGGTTTTTTGTGTAGCCACAACTCTTAACCTTGTTTCCTTGGGTCTCTTCCTAAAGGAGACCCTGGCTCTTATATCTAGTTTGCATCCTCCAATGGAATAAAGAAGGCTTTTGCATATAACCTTTGTGACCACTTTGGTTTTATTTTATTTTGTTTTTCAGAGTGTAACAGTTGGCATACAACTTCTGTGAGCTCTTTTCACAGTTTAACAGCACATAACCTCTATGACTATTCTGGTCCTTTATTTTCAGAGTTTGACACTAATTAGAATGTAAATTCCTTAAGGTCGGGCACTATTTCATTCTTGTCTTTCTTTGTACATAGTAGGCATATAATAAGGGTTTGGTAACTTGAATGGAATTACAATTGATCGCAGACCTCCTGGTTTAGTGGAAGTGGATCGAGAGAACTAAATAGGTCTTTGGAAGCAATTTAGTTCTACCATTTCATTTTCCAAATAAGCAAATAATAATAACAACTAACATTTATATAATGCTTACTATGTGTCATTTGCTGTGCTAAGCACTTTGCAATTACTATCTTATTTGCTTCTCATGACAACCTTCAAAGGTAGATACTATTTTACAGATGGAGAAACTGAGGCAAATTGAGGTTGGTTTGTTTTTTTTTAATGACTTGTCCAAGCTCATAAAGCCAGCCAGGCAGAAGATGAAGAATCTCCTTCTGCTCCTGTCACTGAATGACTTATACTTCATTCAGTTTGCCATTAAATCAGGCTGCTCCTCTTTCTTATTAAATAGCATTCCCCAGATAAGGTTTTTAGGCTAGGCTCAAAAAATGTTTTTGTTCTATGTCTTCAGCTTGAGTCATTAAATAAATGGCAGATGTCTTTCAGTTGGATCAGAAGGAAAATTCTTGCTAATGATTCACCTTCCTTCTTTCCATGAGAACGTGCTCTGCTGATTCCGTTGCTCATTTCCACATGATGGACCACAAAGCATATATCCCAAAAGGAGAAGAAGGCAGGAGACAGGAGGAAGCGCTTGTACAAAAGTGAGGGTGGGAGGTGGGGTTTCTCTTTTACAAATTCCTCTAACCTTTTGTAGGTACTATGAACAGGTGACCTTCATCTCCAGTTAAAATGCTTGTGATTCTACTGATTTACTGAGATGGAAGCAAAAAAAATCCATACTGTCCAAGGAGTCACATGTAGTTCGAAAGGGGATCTAGAAAGAAGACTCCTTGTATACGTTTCATTTGCATTTAACATAAAAGCTAGAGAAGTCTTGTTTAACTTATTGTTTAGCAACTCAGAATTTAAATTTTTGACATAGGAACTTAAATGTTTACTTTCCTAACTGGATTCCATCCTGCTCATACATTCTGATGTGCCATCTCTCACATTCTGATGTGCCATCTCTCTCTCTCTCTCTCTCTCTCTCTCTCTCTCTCTCTCTCTCTCTCTCTCTCTCTCTCTGTCTCTCCCTCTGTCTCTCTCTCTCTCTCTCTCTCTCTCTCTCTCTCCATTGACCATCTCCATACTTTTGCATAAACTGTCACCCATTCCTTGTAGGTTCTCTCTCCTCATTTTCACATCTTGGAAGCCCTAGCTCCCTCTGAGGGACAGATTAGGCTCAAACTGCCACAGGAGGCCTTTCCTGATCCTCCCAATTGTCAGTGCTCTTCCCCAAACCACTGTGTATTTACTCTGTATATATTATGTATGTACCTATCTTGAACATATTGTTTTCTCCCAGTAAAAATCAAACTTTTTGAAATAGGGACTGTTTTTTATTTTCTTTTTGTCTTCATCCTATCTAACATAGTGGTTGAAATGTTATTTGGTCATTCAATTAGCATTTATTAAGTGCTTACCACGTGACAGGTACTGTGCTAAACCCCGGAGATACAAGGGGAGACAAAAGACAGTCTCTGCCTGTTTTCAGATGAAGAAATTAAAGCCATGTATAATCATATGAAAAAATGCTTAAAATCACTGTTGATTAGAAAAATGAAAATTAAAACAACTCTGAGGTACTATATCATACCTATCAGATTGGCTACCAGGACAAAACAGGAAAACAATAAATGTTGGAGAAGATGTGGGAAAATTGGAACACTAATGCTTTATTGGTAGAGTTGTGAATTGATCCAACCATTCTGGAGAGCAATTTGGAACTATGCCCGAAGGGCTATAAAAATATGCATACCCTTTGACCCAGCAATACCACTTCTAGGGCTGTATCCCAAAGAGATCATAAAAATGGGAAAAGGACTCACATGTACAAAAATATTTATAGTAGTTCTTTTTGTAGTGGCCAAGAATTGGAAATTGAGGGGATGCCCATCAATTGAGGAATGGCTGAACACGTTGTTATATATGAATGTGATGGAATACTATTGTTCCATAAGAAATGATGAGCAGGAGGACTTCAAAAAAACCTGGAAAAACTTATATGAACTGATGCTGAGTGAAATGAACAGAAGCAGAAGAACATTGTACATAGTAACAGCTACATTGTGTGATGATTAACTTTGATAGACTTAGCTCTTCTCAGCAATGGAAGGATCTAAGATAATTCCAAAAGACTCATGATGGAAAATGCTATCTTCATCCAGAGAAAGATATATGGAGTCTGCATACAGATTGAAGCATACTATATTCTCTCCTTTTTTTTTTGTTTCTCATGGTTTTTCCCTTTGGTTCTTATTCTTCTTTACAACATGACTAAAGTGGAAATATTTTTAGTATGATTGTACATGTATAGCCTATATCAGATTGCACACCATCTTGGGGGGAGGAGAAAATTTAGAACTCAAACTCTTATAGAAGTGAATTTTGAAAGCTAATTTTTTTTAAGACAGTCTCTGCCCTCAAAAAGCTCATAATCTAATGAGGGAGACAACAATGCAAACAACTATGTTCAGACAAATTCTATACATGATAAACTGGAGATAATCAACAGAGGGAAGACACTATAATTAAGGGGGAGCAGGAAAGTCTTCCAGTGGGTAAGCTTTTAGCTGGAACTTGAAGGATCCAGGGAAGCCAGGAGGCAGAGACAAGTGGAGAGAACATTCCAGGCATGGAGAACAACTGTGAAAATGCCCAGTAGGAAAATGGAGTGTCTTGTGTGAGGAACAGCAAGACCAGTGTCACTGGATTTTAGAGTAAGTGGCTAGAGAGGGCAGTGTAAGGTATAAAAAGACTAGAAAGAGGAGGGGGAGGGCATAGAGTAAGAAAAGCTTCAAATGCCAAGTAGAGGATTTCATATTTGTTCTAGGAAGTGATAGGGAGCTACTGAAGTTTATTGAGTGGAGGAGGGTGATGTGTTTTAGGGGGTGACTTGGACAGATGAGTAGAGGATAGATTAGAGTAGGGAGAAACCTGAGGCAGGGAGATCAAAAAGCAAGCTATTGCAATAGTCAACAAACATTTATTAAGTGTCTACTATATGAAAGAAACTATTCAAGACACTGAAAATAAAAGGGAAGTGGGTCCTTCCTTCCATGAGATTAAATCCTAATGCATGTACATATGCACATATGGAAATATATACTAAACACACAAAAAATAAATAAATGTAAATAGTGAGGAAGTTACTATCAGCTGCAGGACAAAACGGTATTGTGAAGAATGTGAGGTTTGAGCTGGGTCTTGAAGGAAACGAGGGATTACCCGAGATGGAGGTGAGAATAGGCATGGGTTACCTTAAGAAATGGAAATGTTGTATGGGGGAACGACTTGGGTGCCAGTTTGACTAGACCAGAAAGTACCTGAAGGGGAATAATGTACAATAAATCAGGAAAGGTAGTATAGGATCAGGCTGTGAAAAGCTTTAAATGTCAAACAAAGATGTTTATTTTTGAGGGAGCCACTAGAATTTTTCTATGTACATATATCATGTCTGTGTGTGTATTTGGGTGAAGAGAGGGTGAAATGGTCAGGCCTGAACTTTAGGAAAATCATTTTGGTGGCTGTGTAGAATGCAGAGAAGGAGAAGGGGATGTAGGTCTTGCATCCTTCATCTTCTTTTCCTCCACTTCTCCCATATCAATGAGCTTCACCCATGTAGACTGGCCTCCTTACCAGAACACAGTACAGGCTCTCAACTCTGTTCTGCTACCTACTAGCTTTATGACCTTGGACAGGTCACCTCCCCACTTTGAACCTCTGTTTAGTCATTTGTAAGATGTCAAGGTGAAAATGAGGAAGAGGTTAATCTAGATTTTTAATGGTCCTTCTAGAGCTGACATTCCATCACTCTATGATCTTAAATCATGGAAGGTAGAGGAGAGAGCAGAAGAGAAGGAAGGAATGATAGCTGTATTCAAGTATATATGTAGGTCTGTTGAGGAGGAAAGAGCACCATTTGGGCCGAGAGAGTAGGCCTGGAAGTAATGGGCAAAAAAGGTTCAATGAGACAGTATTAGTCTTTATAGATTTCTAACTAAAAGGAAACAAGAATCATCTAGTGCGGGTTTCCCACCCCTGATCTAGTGCAACCCCTTCATTTTGTGGATAAAGAAACTCATGCTGGGAGAGACAGTTACTTGCCGAGGGTCACACAGGTTTATATTCAGGCCATGGATTCCAATCAATCAGTAAGCATTTGTTAAGGGCTTACCACTTAAATAAACACAGCAGATAGGTGTAAAGAATCTGCCACTAATTTGAATAATACCTCAGCAGGAATCTGGGAAGGGTCACTTGGTGGTTATCATAAACATGGGCAGGGTACTGAAGACAGGTACTGTTTCTCATTTTTGTCTACAATGACAGCACATTGTAGTTACTTGCTGGAACCAGCCCCTTTTCTCTATGGTGAAACTGTGAAGAGGTTTGCATCTTTTGTGTGGGGAAAGCTTCCTTTGCCCCTTTCCTCACACAGAAACAAGATTTTCCTCTCTGAAATTTTTACTCATTCCTTTTAGTTCTCAATGCTCCAAACTGGATTACATTCTGTTCTAGCATATTATTTACTTGTATTAGGGTGTGCACCCAACAGAGTGTGTACCAGGCTTCCCTGCCTGCTTCTGGCCTGATTATGCAATGCTGAAAGACTCCTCTACCTGAGGTGACTGAGCATACAGTGAGTATAAACTTATTGGTTCCTTAGTCATGTGGCAGAGGCAACAGAAGGGCTGCATCATTTTGGAATGGAGAGGTAGCTTCTACCTTTCTCTTTGCTTTCTACTCTCCCACATGCCAGGCAGCTCTATTTTACCAGCCTTCCCTAGCAGCATGGTATCTGCCAGCTCAAGTAGAGGCTTGCCTAGAGGAGCTGAGGATGGGCCTGGTGGCTCCTGACTGCCTTTTCCTGATTGCTGTTTTCGTCCCTAAATGTAGCCTGTGTAATTTACATATTCTGTATATTTATATATCTGCTTTTTGTGGGGGATTCTATCTATATATAAAGCAAAACAGTTTTGCTGCTGGTGACCCTAGAAGGGTCTAGGACACCCAGAATCCAAAAGAAGATCAAAAAGAAAAAAAAAAAAAAACAGAACAAACCTAGATACCTAGGAACTGATGCTCACTAACCCTGAGCTCACTCAACACTCTTACCTTACCTCCCATGCCATCAGCACTTGGGTTCAAAGGTAGGCAGCTCCCAGTTCCTTGTCCAGCTCCTTGTCCAGTTCTTCGTCCAGTTCCTGTTCCATATTGAAGTTCACAGTGTCCAGTCCACCTCAAGTCCTTCACAGTTCCTCTTTCTGGGAAGACAAAACTTGACAGAGCCACAATAATATTCATATACATTGCTGGCACCATCATCAATTCACTATCTGCCTGTGAAATCAACTCAGACCCACCAACAAGGTCTGAGAACTCAACATAAATCATCAACTTAGAAATCAACACAGACCTACAAACAAGGTCCAAGAGGTCAGCACAAATCATCAGGAAAGTCACAGGACCTCCAAAACCCTCCTCCAAGATTTCTGTAAACATACAACCAGAAAATCCCCTTTCAGGGCTTCCAGTAAGGTCCCAGGGCTTCTGTACAAAGTATCACAAACAAACAACACAGACAAAAGCAGACAAACAGAGTGCTGGGATACCACAAGTTTTTTCCTTCTTGATTCTGCCACCACAAGAGTCCTCTTCTCAATTTCTTTTCTCAATGTAATGGCAAGCACAGAAGTAGTTCACACTTTGTTTCAGCTATTGAATTAATACCTTGTTTCAGTTCAAATTTCTTTTAAGCCTTGTATCAAGTCTGTTAAGAAACAAAACATGTGAACCCCATAACTTGGGAACCCTAGAACTCATGAACTCCTATAACAGTAAGGGGAGGAGATAATGACCATATATAAGGGGAGGCTCAGGCCTAGGCAGCAGAACATGAGAAGAGAAATCTTGTGGTGGCAGTCAAGAAGGAGAAAACTTGTTTTATATCTGAACTCTGTTCTTTCTGTGTTGATGTTTGTTTGTAATACTTTGTACAGAAGCCCTGGGACCTTACTGGAAGCCCTGAAAGAGGATTTTCTGATTGTATGTTTACAGAAGTCCTGGAGGAGGGTTTTGGAGGTCCTGGGACTTTACTGATGATTTGTGTTGACCTCTTGGACCTTGTTTGTGGGTCTGTGTTAATTTCTATGTTGATGATTTCTGTTGAGTTCTCAGACCTTGTTGGTGGGTCTGATTTGATTTCTGAGTTGATTTCACACACAGATAGTGAATTGATGATGGCCCCAGCAATGTGGATGAATATTATGGTGGCTCTGTCAAGCTTTGTGTTCCCAGAAAGAGGAACTGTGAAGGACTTGAGGTGGACTGGACACTGTGAACTTCAATATGGAATGGGAACTGGACAAAGAACTGGATAAGGAGCTGTACAAGGAACTGGGAGCTGCCTGCCTTTGAACCTAGGTGACAGTTGGAGCTGAAACCATGGTAGAGGAACCATGGAAGCTGAGAGCCAGCCTTTAATTAAGCTGAAAGAAGACTTTACTTGAATACTGTATACTGACTGAGAAGATTATGATTTACTGTGACTTAGGGGTGGAGAACTTTGACTTTTGTACTTTGTGATTGAATTAAGGATTTTGTGATTGACTAAATGAATGTACTTTGTTGAAAACTATGTGACCACTTTGTTGAAAACTATGTGGACATTTTAGTGATAAGTTGTTGAGCTGTAATATGGTGAATGCTGTATTTCAATTTTCTATGAATGCTTTGCTCTGATTTGTTATTGAATAAATAAAAAACTCACTATATTATGTAAATCAGAACTTTGAAAAGCTGTTCACAGCAGCAGTCCTCTGGAAAGCTGCTTATGCATGGCTTTACAACACTGCACTAGCAGACTCAAGGACACCACACCCTAACACCCCAGTGCCTTAGAAACCCCAGCTCAAGACTGCAGAAATGTGTTTAGGGTTCAACAGCCCCTCAGGGGTAAAAGCATGCCTGTACTGCAACTCAGAAGTACTAGCACTGCAAAGTTCTTCACTGCTGGTTCTAGAGAAAACAGATTCTAAAATGCTGGGTCCAGGCCAGAAAACTGAAGAACAGAGGGAGTGTGACAGGTCACCAGGACAGGATCTCATGAGTGTGAGGGGCTGTGCAGCCCTCTACCAAGCCTGAGGGAAAGAGCACAGCAGCCATCTGGGACCAGTTCTGACCACTGCAAATTGCCCAGTGTGGAAAGAAGCTGAGATGCTTTGAGATTCAGTCCCCAAGGAAACCACAATCACAGGGAAGGGAGCTAGGAAGTGAGTGATAAGAAAAATAAGTGGGGGGGGGGGGGTTGGACAAAAATTGAAAGTATCAAAGATTTCAGAAAGAAGAAATCTCAAAGACCTTGAACACAAACAGATAAATCAACAGGAAAAAATATAATAACAACATATGGCTTTTAGCTCTAGTAAACAAGTTCAGGCATTTATGAATAAATACTGCAAAATAGAGGAAAATTATACAACATTGGAGGAGATAGAGGACCCTGTGGAATTTAGGGAGAACATGGAACCAAAACACACTATTCCTGAGTGGTTTAAAAGAGAAATGAGAATTACAAGAGCAGAATGTTGTCCTGAACAGCAAAAACTAATGAGCAGAATTGGAAATTTTGAATATGCATAACAAGCCTCACCAAAGAAACAAAAAAGGGAATAATACAGACAGTTATGGCTTTACATAAATTAGCATTATGCAAATTTGACTTTATGGAAAGAATTCTGAAAGAAATTCACATTCCAAAAAAAAAAAAAACCACCTACATTTACTGTATAGTTACTATGTTCCCTTTGCTCCTGCCCCTCAGCTCTGTACTCTAAGGCCTCCCACACCATATCCCAACACACCAAAAAGCAGAAACAAAACCCCAAAACAACAAGAAAACACCCTCCAAGTGAAAGCAGAAGAGATGTCTGTTTTCCCGGGGCTTCACCAAGCAGGACCACTTTTGCCCCAGCCCACTCCCCCATCCGCTTTGCCCACTCCCACATTTGTTTGTCTTCTCCTGTGCTCTCTCTGGCCTCCAAGTGTATACATCCTCCCTCCACCCCTTCCTCTGGTTCTGGTCAGGCTCCCACGTGACTGGTCCTGTACATGAATGTTCCTCCTTTTGCTCTTGCTTCTCTGTCCCTGGCCCCCCTGGAAATCCCCAAACCCTGTGCCAGTCCCTTTCCTTCTGTCCTCATAGCTCCCTTCCTGTTTCCCTTACTTCTTATTCACGTTGCATAAAAATTACTTTACTTAGAGGTCTGCAGAATTGTCCATTTATGTAAAGCTAGAACTGTGTAGATTGGGAATGCAAATACACAGAAGTGAAGGACAATCCAGAAGAAGAGAAGCAAAAAACATTAGCATTAGAAAAATACTATTCCAACAGTAGTGGGGAGAAGTGATAAGGGTCTGAGTGAGGGAATTGGTTATATGAGTGGACAGAAACACAAGATATGTTGTGGAATTAAGAAATGACAAGATTTGGCAAGTGAATGGATATATAGAGGAAGGAAAGTGAGTAGAAGAGGATACCAGGGTTGTGAACCTGGGTGGCTGGAAATCTGGCAGTGCCTTGACAGAAAGAGAATTTCAGAATAAAGGTAGGTTGGGGGGCAAAAACAATATAGTGAGATAAAACATATAGATCATAACCCATCCATGCTTGGTCATTCTATGAACCTCATTCTGTTCTATCAGAAAGGAAAAAGGGAATATAAGATTTTTTGGTATTTAATGTTCTTCACAACCCAGCAGCCCCTTCCTTCCTTCCCAGGCTTCTTACATGCTTTATTTTCCTCCATACTATGAGCCAACCAGACCAGCCTACTTGTTGTTCCTCCTATGTGATGCCATGGTCCTCTTTGAAAACCAAGGACAAAAACAACTTGTGAGTATACTGAGCTGCCTGAATGGGGACCCAGACAGTTGGGTAACTCAGCTTGTCTCCTCCCTCTCTCTCCCCCTCTCCTTCTCCTCTCCAAAGGAAGGTAAATTTTGATGACCAGAAGCTTCCTTCCTTCCTCTTCTTTCACAAAACCTTAAACCTAGTTCATTCTCAAGCCCATAGAATGGACCACAATAGGTCCCTGCTCAAGCTCCACTTAATGGCCCTCCTGGGTTACAGTGAATGTCAATGGTAACTATTTCTCTTTGGAAAGGCAACCCTGAGGGTCTTCCCCTCCCTGCTTGATTTTTTTTTTCTCATTAAAGGGACCAGCCCTTCACTCACTTCTTAAAGAGAACTATTTATTGAATGGGCATTACCACACTCTAAGTGAGTATATGAAAAAGCCTTAGCCTAAAAGGGCCAGGGTCTCCCATTGTACCCTGGGCCATCTCCAGTCATCCTGATGAATATCAGGTCACTGGACCCAGATGGCTCTGGAGGAGAAAGTGCAATTGGTGACCTTGCACGGCCTTCCCTCACTCAAATCAGTCAACTTCAATCATTTTCTTGATAACATGGCCCTCTTCAAAAAGGAAGGACAAACACACCAAAACTCCACCTCCCATCTCCAAGCTTTTTCTTTGGTTGTCTTCCTTGCCTGGAAGTTTTTCTTCACCTTTACCTCTTAGAATCCCTGGCTTCCTTCTAGACATCTCAAAAGACACCTTCTGCATGTTATCTCTTTTGTTAGAATATAACCTCCTTCAGGGTAAGGATTGGTTTTGCCTTTATTTTGTACCCCCAGGACTTAAGACTCAATCTGGCACATAGTACTTAATAGATACTTATTGATTTATTGATCTAATTCATCTCCCAGACGGATTGAGACCACCCTTCACCCTCTGTAGGGAAAAGGGCTAGCTGTTCTGGGGTTCTGCTCCGGGTGAAAATGTAGTTTTCAAAGGCACCTTTGCCTATCTGCAGTGGGTACCTAGGCAGTGACTGAGTTATTATTGCTTCAAGGAATCCATGAAGTATAGAAGGGGGTAGGTGGGGAGAAAATGGGGCTAATTATCTGAGGGAGAGGCTGAGTAGGGTAGTACTGGGAATAATGGTAGGTGTGGTTGTCTTGGAAATGAGCCCCACTACTGACTTTTCCAGGGAGGGAAGGATGTGACCCACCTTCTCTTACTATGGTTGATTGATTGGTTGTACACCACTTGGGGTCAGGTCTTAGTCCTTAGGAGGCCCCAGGCCCTGCTTGGGAGACCATAATTTTAAAAGACAACTCTAATGCCATGTTCATTATTCAGCCACCTCTGATCAATAATGATCTTTTTTTCCCCTCAGACTCCACATTTTTGTTCTTACCTATTAAATACTTACCATATAATATTATAATCATACCATATAATACTATGTATTATAGTTACATATTTGCATCTTATCTCCCTATTATGAAAGTCTCATCTAAATATAACATCTTCCCCCCTGCCTTTCCAGTTCTCTGCTCATAGTAAGTGTTCTTGTTTGTTTTGTTTTGGGTTGGGTTGGGGTTTTTTTGGTAAATTTCCTAAATGCAAAATGATAAACAGAAAAAAAAACCATTGCCATGTACACAGGAGACCACAGGAGAGTATTCAATATAAAACAATAAATTTCCATTTCAAGAAAACCTATGTAATAAATACTACCCATTGTTTTCACAGCTGCCATCTTGCAGCTTTTCTTTCTTGTTGATTTTCTTTTGTTCTCTGCTGTGCACTTTTTGCTTTATTTTTTTCCCTTCCATACCCCACCCCCCAAAGAAGGATACAATTAAACATGAACACACACACACACACACACACACACACACACACACACACACAGATATCTACAAACATAGGCATTTATCCACATACACACCCATAGCCATATACGTAAGACCATACTCTACTTATTTACTCTTATCATCTGTTTCTCTGAAGGTGGATAACATCTTCCTTCCTAAGTCCAAGTCTTTCCATGTTTTTCTAAATCAATCAGCTCTTCATTTTCTGTACACAGCAATATTTCTTTCAGGATTCAAACAAGATCATCAATGTTTTTGAATGAAAGAAATAATGTTGTTGCCTTAGGCAAGTCACCTGCCTCTCTGGGTCTTTGTTTTATCATCTGTAGAATGAGGGATCATACTAGATGACCTCTAAGCTTCCTAGCTCTACATCTATAAACTCAATATGTCCAAAGGAAAACACATTGTTTGCCCCCAAACCCCAACTTTCTTCTCTTCCTAATTTTCCTATTGCTATCCAAGGTACTATCATCCTCCCAGTTACTCAGGTTCCAAACCTCCACTCCTCACTCTCTTACTCTCCTCCACCCATCCAATCAGTTGTCAAGTTCTATGGTCTCCATCTCTAGAATATACCCCCTTCTCTCCTGACACTGCAACCACTCTGGTGCTGGCTCTCATCATTTCACACCTAGATGATCTGAATAGTCTGCTGGTTGGTGTTCTTACCTCAAAGTCTTCCCACTTCAATCTAATCTCCACTCTGTTGTCAAATTGATCTTCCTAAAGCAAGGATCTGACCATGTCACCCCAACCCCATTTAATCAGTACAGTGACCTCCAGGACCAGATAGAAAATCCTCTGTTAGGCTTTTAAAGCCCCTCATATCCTAGCCCCTTCCTATCTTTCTCTCCCTTCCACGTACTCTTTGATTCAGTGACCCTGGATATTCCATTTATGTATTTTTACTGTCATCTTCCACACCTCAAATTTAATCTTTCTTTGTCTCTGTCTCCTGGCTTCCTTCAGGTCTCAACTAAAATCCCACCTTCTGCAAGAAGCCATTTCCAGTCCTCTTTAATGTTATTGACTTCCCTCAGAGAATATCTCCAATTTATGCTGTATATATCTTGTTTGTGTATAGCTATTTCCATGTTGTCTCTCCCATTAGACTATAAGTTTAATTAAGCAAATGGGCTGTTTTTTTCCTTTTCTCTATGTTTCCTGTGCTTAACACAGGGTGCCTTCACTGACACATGGTTGGCACTTAGTAAATGTTAGTTGATCAGTTCCTCTGTAAGGGCTGATGCTGGTCGAAAGGTCTAATGTTCTTTCTAGGTCTGATGTGATCTAAGTTTTCTTTCAGCTCTAAGATTCTACAAATGCCCTAGTCTAGCAACCTAGGGAGAAGGGAGATAGGGCCAAACAGCTTCAAAAGAAAGCTTTGAATCACTTTTCACTAAATCAGAAATTTAGTGTATGGAGTTAGTAGAGAAAGGAGTACAGCTTCCCTAATGAAATTCATATATTTGCATTTCAAAGCCCTACCTTAAAATAACTCTGGCAATGGCCAGAGATCAAGGAAGTAGGTGGTCCAGAATTTTCTCTACCATATTAGCAGACATTGTAGGAATATTGACAAAGCAATTCCCTTGGAAAACCGAAACCACTGAGTCCAGCGTAATTGTTCAGTTTTAAAGGGTTTCTATTCTGATGACACAAGGGTATGAAATAGAGTAAATTAATGTGGAGGAAAACCCTGCCTAGGCATACTAGTTTGTCAGTCTCTCATGGCCAGCTTCAATTCATACAATCCTCCCACTCTGATATATACAGTCCCCTTTGGGCTGTGACTATTGCTGCCCTCTCAGAGAGTCAAGGTGGGGAGATTTAAAGAGCACTCACTATGGACTACATTTGAATCCCAACTGTATCACTTAGGATCTGTGGGACCTTGGAATATGCATGAAATCAGGCTGCTGGGCTTTCCTCTGACCTGGCTTGGCATGTTGCATGATGTTCTGGGCCCGCTGCCTTTTATAAGTTTGAAAGCTCGTTCCCAGACTTCTTTATCAGACCTTCTTTTTTAGCTGCTCCATAGCTGTAGAAGCAATTCACAATAATAACTTTATTATTGACTGTAATAATCTATCTAAGAGCTGCAGAGATGTCAGAAGAATGGAGGGTGAGTGTTCCCTCCCCACTCTGTCTTATGCAAACAACTACTTTGCTTTTCCTTCTATAATAATTAGTGACATATATTTATGTGTGTTATACGCACATACTTCTATATACATGTATGTATATGCATGTGTACATATACATGCACACACAGGGTATCCCAAAGGTTAAGCTTCAATAGCTTACTAAGACTTTGGGAACACACTATAGAGGACTCAAATGTTTAGAAATCCATACAGGATCCCACTGACCACCCTGGGAAGTGGATGCTAGAAGTATATTGGTTTGCCAAGGTCACAAATTCAGAAGCAAGGTTCAAACCCAGGCCTTTCTTTACTCCAGGTACAATGGTTTGTCACATCTTATGGTATGGTAGAAAGAGCAATGGATTTGGAATCTGAGGTCCCAGGTTCAAATCTTACCCTTGCCATTTACTACCTGTGTGATCATAGGCAAACAAATCACTCTCTCTCCAGAATGTTTCTTCATCTCTATGTAGCAGAGAGAGGCCAATGCTCCATTGGGACTCCTAGAGGGTTGAGTACTATAACAATCAGTGCCCATTTTCTACACCCAAACATTTAGCACTGAACTAAGTTCTTTGCTAAAGAAGTTGGAGCTCTAATTAGGGCATTAGGGTCCCTATTTTCCCATAAACTGGCTTGATAACAAACCCTCACCCCACTATCCCAGGCCAGTGCTACATGCAGCAAAGTTATGGCTCATATCTTTTTCTCCCCACAGAGTAAAGTAAAAGAGATACTGGATGTACAAGATGAATCAAGTAGGAGACAGGACATTTATTCCTACACAAAGAGCAATGCTGACACTTGAAGAGTCAGAGAATATATTAAAAGAATGATTTAAACAGGATTTAGTAACTGCTAATAACTGTTAGCTAGTAACTACAGTCTATTTGGAGGCCAAAGATGGTTTAAAGTAATGATGATGATGATGATGATGATGATGATGATGATGATGATGATAACTAATGTTTATACTTAGTATGGTTCCTCTGTGCCAGACACTGCGCTAAGTGCTTTACAATTATGTTCTCATTTGATCTTCACAAAAATCCCCTAGAGATAGATGCTATTATTATCTCTATTTTATCCATCAGGAACCTGAGGCAAAGAGAGGTTAAGTGACTTGCCCAGAGCTAGTAAATATCTAAAGTTGGATTTGAACTCAGGTCTTCGTGACTTTAGCATTCTAGCTACTGGACTACCAAGCTGCCCCAAAGGTTGCTAATTAAGCATTTCATGCTTCCTCTCAGCCCTGGACATTCTCTTTCCAATGACCTCTCTTTAAAACAAGGAGGTCAGGAAGATTCCTTAAGGCTGCCTCCTTCCTTGGAGGACTGTCTTTCTTTTTTTTTTTTTAATTTCAGAAATATTTTAATTTTTTCATCTTTAATTCCTTGATCACTTTCATTTTCACATTCTGTTCTCTGAAAGGTGATAAACTCTAATATCTTCTATCTTATTTTTTATTTTACAAGATATTAGAGAAAATAAAGTTTTATACACACCCTCCTATACATACATATATGTATGTATATATAGGTGTGTGTGTGTGTGTGTATACACACACACACACATATATTCCCTTGAGCTATCCTCATACTGAGAAAGGTCTTATGAGTTATAATTATCATTTTTCCATGTAGAAATGTAAATAGTTCAACTTTAATAAGTTCCTTATGATTTCTTTTTCCTGTTTACCTTCTCCTGTTTCTCTTGCTTCTTATATTTGAATGTCAGATTTTCTGTTCAACTCAGGTTTTTTCATCAAAAATGCTCTTCTGAGCCCCTTTTCCAGCAGAGTTCCCAACTGACCTTTTACTTGCTCTTTGGCATTTATGGGTTAAGAAGTCTGTAAACCACCAAGCTGTTGGTAATCACTCTTCTGAAGTCTGCGCTGGCCCCTGCTGGTCAGGGCTACACTGCAGGGCTCATGCAGGGCTGGGCTTGGCTCCTAGCCCAGTGTGATAGACCCTTCCTGGTGGCCTGTCAGGCTGCCTTCAGTGGGAGATTTGTTTCTCTCTGTCACTTTGTGGGTTCTGTAGCTCTAAAATTTGTTTAAAGTCATTTTTTACATGTATTGAAGGAGGTGGAAGCTGGAGCTGTGGGGAAGTCCTATGTCTACCAGGACTGTCTTTCTTTATCCTACAGAAGACACTTCTCCTGCTCTCAGATCCTATCCCTCTGGTGAATGTTACTGCCAATTCAGTTTGGATCAATAAACATTTATTAAGCTCCTACTATTTTCCAGGCACTGTGCTAAGCACCGAGAATACAAATAAGAAAAAGAAAGATTGTCTCTGCCCTTAAAGAACTTACAATCGAATGGGGGAAAACAATACAGAAAAGGAAGCTTTTGGAGCAGGTGTGTCTGGTGTTGTGGAGTTGAAACCAAGAAGAGCTAAAGATGGAGAGTGGAGTGAGCTAGAAATTCCACTTTAGCCTTCTATAAAGGAAAGCTTGGGAGGAGTTTAGTCATCTACTCTATATCACCAACCTCAGATGTATAGACCTTTTGAAACTCACAAGATTGATACCAGTTATAGATGCATTTACCTAAAATCAGCAAAGAAAGAACATAAAAAAGAAAGATGCTCAAGGCCTGCAAAGAGACCAGACAGCAGACACAACCTGACCTGACAGCTCCCCCACCCGACTCTCTCTGCAACAGCTCAGAAGAATCCACTAAGGAAAAGGAAGCTAGCAAAGTAAAGGGTTGGGCTGCCCCTTTTGTTCATCCACTGAGTTCTGGTTATGCAGCCAATCAGGTAACTTCCTCATACCCTTGGTAGGCTCAGTCCAAGCCTTCATACCTTCTATCCACAGGAATGGTGACTGAGCATGCTCCAGAGTAGGGAAGGGCACCCACTACATGTAATGATAATAATAGCTAACATTTATATAAGGCTTACTCTGTGCCAAGCACTGTGCTTAGTGCTTTACCATAATAGCATTCGATCCTCACAACTACACTGTGAAGAAGATGCTATTATTATCATATCTATTTTACAGGTAAGGAAACTGAGGCAAAGAGAGGTTAAGTGACTTGCCCCGGGTCACACAGAAAGAAAATTTATGAGGTTGCATCTGATCTCAGTTCTTCCTAACATACAATGTAAAATTAAGTGGTTGGTCCAGACAACCTATAAGGTCTCCTCTAACTTGAAATCCATGATCTCCCAGTTTCTTTCAGTTTATGTTTTACACTCAACTTTGAGGCATACTAAAACTGCTGACAAAGAAAAACATTCTTTATTAAGTATAGAATATCTGAGAAGAAGAGATTATAGCTTTGTAAAATTGGGCACAGTACATAGAACACTAGACTTGGAGTCAGGGAGAATTCAGTTTGAATCTTGCCTCAGACACTTACTAGCTAGATCACCCAGAGGAAGTCACTTAACCTTTCTCAGTTTACCTGTTGTGTGGGTTATGGGGACCCCAAAAACTACCCAAAATTTTATAAAAGTCAGAGGTGTCTCAAGGTAAGAACAGGAAGCATTTATTCAGTTCCTGTGAGAAGAGGGCATCACCTCCACCAGGACAGATTAATGAAATGAAGCATGTTACAGAACACAAAGCAAGGTTATATATGCTAGCACAGACCCACCACTTTCCCTCAATTCCCATTGGCTGGGAGGTGCGCTTACAGTCTAGGCATGAAAAAAAAGACAAAGAACAAGGAAACAGGGTATAGCTAATCCAAATGTACATGTCCTTATTTGGCAAACTTAACACTGAAGTGGCAGTAAAGGAGGGGGAAGGGTCCTAAGGGACTCCTAAAGGACTTAATGCTGATATGGGAAGGAAGGGGAAGGGTGAAACCGAAACTCAGGCCTGTTCCCACAAAAAAACCTAACTAGATTTTAGGATATAGTCCGAGAAGTTTTCACCTCTCCCACTCATCTGTGAAATGGGAATGATAACAATAGCACCTATTTTCCAAGGTTGTTGGGAAGATCAAATGAGATAAAATGTGTGTTTTATAACTCTTGTAGCACTGTATAAATATTAGCTATTGCCATTGTCATCACTATTAATAAATCCTAAAGTGTTGTAGAAATATGATTTAAATATAATTGACTGTGTACTTCAAGTGGCAGCAGCCAGAGTGAACCCAATCCGCTCTTCCCAAGTTGGTGTTAATACATTCATCTGTTGCATGTTGGTTCCAGTCTTCCTACTATAACAAATTATAAGAGCTGGAAAGAACCTGAAAGATCACTTGTTGTACACATTCTGTCTTTTGTCTATGATTCTGTAGCAAGATGTTAAGTGGAAATACCACCATCATTTTAGTTGTTGACAGGTATTTTATTAGAATACCATATCTGGCTATAATAGAAAATGAAATTGAATAGGTTTTTAAATAACCATGGGAAGGTTCATGTGATGGACATGAATTCATTATCTAGCTTGGCTCAGTTTCTTTCAGAAATGTCTTTGCCACTATTTGGCTCTGGATTTGGAGATGTGTGATGCAGAAAGGGCCTATATCCACAAAGTTTGGACTATATCCACAAAGTATACTGGGCAGATGCCAGTGATGTCAGATGACTAGGCAAAGCCTCACCAGCAAAACTGAGGCAGCTCCACAAAATGGGAAAAACTCAGGATTTGTAGTATGGAGAATGTGGGTTCACATCCTATCTCTGCTACCTGATGCCTGGGAAGCTTTGGGCAAATCACACATCATCTCTTTGGGCCTCAGTTTTCTCATGTGTAAAATGAGGGGGATGGACATAATCAGGGGTGCTTAACTTGGAGTCAGTGTACATGGTTTCTTTCTATTTAAAAAAAAAGTTTGATAACTACATTTCATTATAACTAGATTCCTTGGCAATCCTATGCATTTTTTTTATTTTTTTACATTTAAAAATATTCTGCTGAGAAGGACTCCATAGGCTTCAGTGACCAGCCAGAGGGATCTCCGCCACAAAAAAATGTTAAGAACACCCTGGCCTAGACAGTCTCTAAAGTCTCTTCTAGACCGAAATCCTTGGACCTTATCTGTCTCAGATGTTCCTTCCCTTCAACTAGGAATGGGGGGAGGGAAAGGGGCAGAGATACCTCCCCCCACCAAAAAAAAAAAAAAAAAGAAAAACCCATTAAAAAAAGTAAACCTCTAACTTTCGTAGGCTATTGGAGAAATGCCCATAGCCTGGCTCTGTAGTCCCACTCTGGAGAGTTTTCTAAGCCACAGCTTAGAGTATAATCTGCAGCAATTCCCTACTACTTCTTTACTGATGCCTTCATCCCATGACATTAAGAATGTCTCATTTCTGTCCTTAAAACAACCCCGAGTTCCTTCACATTCAGTTTCAACCATCAGTATTCTCCACAGCCTCTCAGGATCCCACCTAATCAAGGATCAGCAATCATGGTAAATTGTGTTACACCCCAAGGAAGCCATCAAGACTCAAGCCCCAGTTGTGAGATCAGTGCAATCAGACACTACTTGGAACCAAATGATCTGATTCTAGGCCATTAACGCAGGAAGTGAACCATCCTACAGTGAGTAGGGTATAGAGCAGCTGTGTACCCAAAGATATTTAGCCAACCCCTTCCCTCCAACCCAGAGACCAAGAGAAAGGGATTAGCAGAGACTTTGCATTCTGTATTGGAATGGAGGGGGGCTTGAATATGAAGGACAAAGGTATTTGAATATGAAGGAATTAGGAAGGCATCACTTGTCTTATTTCACAAAAATCTCAGTCACATGGTACTTATCCTGTTTGACTAGTTGAAGAAGAAAGGCCTTTATAACATTCTTGATAAGTAGACATCCAGCTTTTGCTGGAAGCCTTCTAATGATAGGGTAACCTGCCATCCCATTGTTTGAGCCAGAGTAATTGTATTTATTGAAATGCTGCCTATGAACAAGGCACACTGATGGACTCTGGGAGAGATACAAAGAAATCAAGACAAAAATCTTGCCTTCAAGAAATTTACAATATAGCTGATGAAGGAATTAAATTTAATTCCATTTAACTCCAGTTTATTACTCTTTTTTTGTCCCCAGAGATCAGATGTTTTTAGTATCAACTATTCCATCTCCCTTCAGTACATTTCACTGATTGTGCCTCATGCCTAGAACCCTCTCCCTCCTCATCTCTTGACTTCCCTTGGTATCCTTCAAGTCCTACCTAAAATGCTCGTTTTCAACAAGAAACTTTTCCCAGTCCCCCTGTAATGTTAATGGGAGCTGAAGATCTTCCCTTGCCCATTAATAGGTCTCACATGGAGCCCAACAACTGAAACTTGATTAGGGGACGCTTCTTTTTCAGAAAGACCCACACCTTTTGGTACTTTGTAATTAGGCAGTGGGTCACCAGGGCTGTGATGCCCTCTGACCCTGAAGAAGTGTATATATTCTCTGAGGTTAGCATTTTGCTTTGGGGCTCACTTATTGGAGGAGTGTGTGGGGGAGGGCAGAGCCAAGATGGTGGAGTAGAAACAAGACTTCCATGTGGCTCCAGCTTCCACCTCCTCCAATACGTGTAAAAATTGACTCTAAACAAACTTTAGAGCTACAGAACACACAAAGTGACAGAGAGAAATCAATCTGCACAGAAGGAAGCCCGGAAGGCCAGTAGGAAGGGACCATCACAACATGCTGAGAGAGGAGCACAGTCCCGCCTGAGTTGTGGTTTTAGCCCCAGGGTGGCCCCAACCAGCAGCAGCAACTAGAACAGATGTCACATGAGTAAATCACCAGCAGCTGTTAACAGTTTCCAGCCTTCTCAATCCACAAACACCAATAACAAAGTAAAAGGTCAGTGTGGAACTTTGTTGGGAACAGGGGGAGCATGATCCAACCGCTGCCCCCAGAACAAGAAGTGGTGGAGGTGTGGTGGCTGCAGCTCCTGACACATGGCTTCTTCTGGTGTTCCTGGCCAGATTGTAGGAGGACCAAGCAACCATTCAGAGGGTAATTGCTTTTGCTTTGACCTGCTTGGATCCGGATCATAGTCTTGGGTGGTGGTCCTGGGGTGTGTGACCAGTGAACCAGAGCATGTGGGGGCTGTAGAAAGGGCACCCATCTAATAGCTCCAGCAGCTGCAAAAATCCCAGTGGGGCATAACTCTCTCCATTCTGGAAGCAGAGTTCTACTGTGGCAAAGCTCACAAGTCAAATAATTGGCTGCCAATTATGAGCAAGCAATGAAAGCACAAACAGACCATAGAAACCTTTTTTGGAGACAAAGAGGATCAAGGCATGGAGTGGGAGGAAGACAATGAAGTTAGAACTCCTGCATCAAAAGCTCCCAAGAAAATATGAATTGGTTACAGGCCATGGAGGAGCTCAAGAAGGATTTTTAAAACCAAGGGAAGTGGAGGAAAAATTGGGAGGAGAAATGAAAATGATGCAAGAAAATGAAGAAAAGTGAATCAACAGCCTGACTGAAAAAAATAATACCTTAAAAAATAGACTAACTAAATGGCAAAAGAGGCCCAAAAAGCCAATGAGGAGAAGAATGCCTTAAAAAGCTGAATTTACCAGATGGAAAAGGAATTTCAAAAACTCATTGAAGAGAATAATTCCTTCAAAATTAGGTTGGAGCAATTGGAAGCTAATGACTTTATAAGAAATCAAGATACTATAAAACACATCCAAACAAATGAAAATATAGAAGACAATGTGAACTATCTCATTGGAAAAACCACTGACCTGGAAAATAAAGCCAGGAGAGATCATTTAAAAATTATTGGGCTACCTGAAAGCCATGATCAAAAAAAGAGCCTAGACACCATCTTTCAAGAAATTATCAAGCAAAATTGCCCTGATATTCTAGAACCAGAGGGCAGAATAGAAATAGAAAGAATTCACCAATCACTCTTGAAAAAGATCCAAAAAGAAAGCTCTTAGGAATATTATAGCCAAATTCCAGAGTTCCCAGGTCAAGGAGAAAATACTGCAAGCAGTCTGGAAGAAACAATATGAGTATTGTGGAAACATAGTCAGGATAACACAAGACCTAGGAGCTTCTATATTAAGGGATCAAAGGACTTGGAATTTGATATTCCAGAGGTCAAAGGAGCTAGGACTAAAACCAAGAATTACCTACCCAGCAAAACTAAGTATAATGCTTCAGGGAAAATATGGTCATTCAATAACATAAAGGACTTTCAAGCATTTTTGATGAAAAAACCTGAGTTGAACAGAAAATCTGATTTTCAAATATAAGAAGCAAGAGAAACAGGAGGAGGTAAACAGGAAAAAGAAATCATAAGGAACTTATTAAAGTTGAACTATTTACATTTCTACATGGAAAAATGATAATTATAACTCACAAGACTCTTCTCAGTATGAGGATAGCTGAAGGGAATATGTGTGTGTGTATGTATATATGTATACATATATGTATGTATAGGAGGATGTATGTGTATATAAATATATATGTGAATGTGGGCATTTGTATGTTCATGTATACATAGACAGAGGACACTGGATGGGTTGAATATGAAGGGATGATAATCTAAAAAATAACATTAAGAGGTGAGAGAGAAATTTATTGGGAAAAGAAGAAAAGGAGTGATAGATTATAGTAAATCATCTCATATAAAAGAGGCAAGAGAAAACTGTTACAATGGAGGGGAAGAGCAAGAAGGTGAAAGGGAATGGGACAACCTGATTCTCATCAAATTTGGCCTAAGGAGCGAATAACATACACACTCATTTGGGTATCTTATCCTACAGGATAATAGGGGGGTAGAGGATAGGAGCAGGGAGGATAGAGGAGAGGGCAGATCGGGGGAGAGGGTAGTTAGTGGCAAGCATTTTTGAAGGGGCATAGGGTTGAGGGAGAAGGTGGAGTGGGTGGGAGGCAGGATGGGATGGAGGGAAGTGTAGTTGGTCTTTCACAATATAACTACTACGGAGGAGATTTGGGTAACTACACATATAAAATCTATATCGAATTTCTTGTCTTCCCAGTGGGGGTGGGTGAGGAGGGAAGAAGGGGGAAAAAATCTGGAAATCAAAAGTTTTAATAACAAATGTTTAAAAATTGTTTTTTTTTACATTCAACTGGGAAATAGGATATACAGTTACTGGGGTATAGAGACCCATCTTGCCCTACTAGAAAGTTAGGGGGGTGAAAGGGGAGGATATATGAGAGAACAGATTGGGGGAAGGGGTATTCAGTAGGCTTGCTGTTTTGGGGCGGGGAATAGGGGAAAGATGGGGAGAAAAATTTGTAACTCAAAATCTTATGGAGATGAATGTCGAAAAACTAAAAATAAATAAATTAAAAATTGGAAAAATAAAAAAATAAGAGTGTGTGATTTGGCCAGATAAGATTCTGGGTAGCCATTAAGCCCCCCTCCCCACCTTACTGACTGAAAATCCAGATGCTCGTGCTTCTCTCTCTGTTAACTATGTATGTATGTAATGGTGTAAAGCCACGCACAAGCAGCTTTCTGGAGGACTGCTGCTATGAACAGCTTTCAAGGTTCTGATTACATAGTATAGTGAACTCTCTATTTATTCAATAAAAAATCAGAGCAAAACATTCATTAAAAAAATCAAAATACAGCATTCACAATGTTACAACTTATCACCGAAAATCAAAATACAGCATTCACCATGTCACAAATCAACAACTTATCACTAAAATGTTCACATAGTTTTCACCAAAGTGGTCACATAGTTTTCAACACAGTACATTCATTTAGTCAATCACAGAATCCTTAATTCAGTCGCAAAGTACAAAAGTTATAATTCTCCATCCCTAGGTCCCAGTAAATCATAATCTTCTCAGTCAGTACACAGTATCCAAGTAAAGTCTTCTTTCAGCTTAACTCAAGACTGGCTCTCAGCTTCCATGGCTCCTCTTTGATGGTTCCAGTTCCAAATGTCACCTGGCTTCAAATGCAAGAAGCTCCTAGTTCCTTGTCCAGCTCCTTGTCCAGTTCTTCGTCCAGTTCCCATTCCATATTGAAGTCCACAGTGTCCAGTCCACCTCAAGTCCTTCATAGTTCCTGTTTCTGGGAACACAAAGCTTGACAGAGCCACAGTAATATTCTTATACATTGCTGGCACCATCATCAATTCACTATTTGCTTGTGGAACCAACTCAGACCCACCAACAAGGTCTGAGAACTCAAATAATCAACATAGAAATCAACACAAACCCACAAACAAGGTCCAAGAGGTTAATACAAATCATCAGTAAAGCCCCAGGATCTCCAAAACTCTCCTCCAGGACTTCTGTAAACATACAAACAGAAAATCCTCTTTCAGAGGCTCCAGTAAGGTCCCAGGGCTTCTGTACAAAGTATCACAAACATCAACACAGACAGAGCAGACAAATAGAGTGCTGAGATACCACAAGTTTTCTCCTTGACTCTGCCACCACAAGAATTCTCTTCTCAGTTTTTCTGTCTCTAGCCTGGAAATTCTCCTTATATATGGTCATTATCTCCTCCCCTTCCTGTTGCTGGGGTTCATGAGTTCTAGGGTTTACAATTTGTCAGTTTCACATGTTCTGTTTCTTAACAGACTTGTTACAAGGCCCAAAAGAAACTTAAACTGAAACAAGGTGTTTCAGTAGCTAAAACAAGTTGTGACTACTTCTGTGCTTGCCATTACAAATGGTCAGACAGTTGGATTTGTCTGTTGATCTGTGATGTATATATTATTTGGTCAGACAGAAGCCTTGTCTGTTGGTCTTTATGCTATTATTTCTACTTATAATTTCTGTTTGTATTTTCTCTGAAGTTCAGGGTGCTGACCTTTCCCCCCTGAACTAAGTAAATGATATATATGTTTGATTAAAATAGGACTGTTGACCCCTTTTGAGTTGCTTTCTTTTAGAAAAGCAGATCAAAGAGCCTGTGCTAGCAGCCATCCTGGGTATGCTAGGGTGCACCCCCTCAATGGCAATACCTTCCCTTTCTTAATTATCTCCAATTTTTTTTGCTTCTTTGGGGTTAAGCAACTTGCCCAAGTTCACATGGCTAGTAAGTATTAAGTGTCTAAGGCCAGATTTGAACTCAGGCTCTCCTGACTCCAGGGCTGGTGTTCTATTCACTGTGCTACCTAGCTGCCCCCAATTATCTCCCATTTATCCTGTATATTTCTTGTTTGCATGTTGTTTCCCCAATTAGACTGGGAGTTTCTTGGGACCAAACACTGTCTTTTCCTTTCTTTGTGTGGCCAGGGATTAGCACAGTGCCTGGCACATAGACACAACTAAAAATGCTTATTGACTTGGCTTGATCAACTTAAAATCTAAAAGTAGGAAGATAATTTAATAGGTAGAAAGACTGTTAAGTATTTTCTCAGCAATAAATGGTATGCATCTGTTGTCTGAGGACTGACCAAACTAAATGCAGAGACATTTGTTATTAGAAATTTGGGCCCCAGGGAATGAAGTATTCTTGGCCATAGCAACTATCCACTAAGACAGAGATGAATTGCATTTTGCATCTGTGAAAGAGTTACCCACATAGATGAAGCCATGGATTTATTTGATGCATTTGAGTTATGTGCAAGGCACAGTGCTAGGAAAAGACAAAACATGATTCATGTGCTGCTTTTTGACAGTACAACTTCTACTTTTGTTTTGAAGTGGTAATTAAATTGTTGGGGTTTTTTTCATTCTTTATTTTTGTGGGCATAATTACCCAAAGAATTTTTTTTCAACTCATATGTGCCAAAAACAGCTCATCAATTGATCACTCTAGTGCAGTGGATAGAATATCAGACTTAGAGCCAGGTGAATATTGTGTTAAATTCTGCCTCTGATATTTACTAGCCATATGGTCATGGGAAAGTGACTTAGGGTCTTTGAGCCTCAGTTTCCTCATTTGTAAAATGGGGACAATACATTTTTAGTACCTACCTTATAGGACCATGCTATAAATCTATAGACAATTGAGATAATCAATGAACAAGCATTTATTAAGTGCCTTCTATGTGCTAGGTACTGAGCATACAATGAATGAAACAATTCCTGCTCTCAAGGAGTTTCATTCTCATGGTGGCTGGCAAGTGCACATGTAAGCATATAAACAAATATGAAGAGAATAAACACAAAGTTGTTAAATACAAGGTGGTTTAGGAAGGAAGACTATTTTAAGTTAAGTACTTTGTAGATATTAACTAGTCAATAATCATTTATTAAATGCCTATTGTGTGCTAGGCACTGGTGATGAATCCTGGGAATACAAAGAAAAGTGAAAAATAGTCTCCTCTCCCAAGGGACTTACAGACTAATGGGGGAGACAATGTGCAAACACCTAGATATAGATATAGCTATAGCTATAGATATAGATATAGATATCTATATATATATGTATTTATAGGTGTGACATTTTAAAAGGTTTAAGAGACATCATTTCTGGTAATTTAATCATTTTATGAATAAGACAGGTTATAAATAAATATAAATATAAATAAGCAGGTTATAAATAAAAAGATGGTCATTTGACTCTCTCTCTTAGACCAAAGACCCCAGTAGAATGATTGTGACTATCTAATGGTGGGGTCACAGTTTATATGCCCTTCAAAGAGGAGGTGTTCCTTAGGGATGGCAATAAACTTAGATTGGTTGACATATTGGGAGGTGGGCTAAATTAAAAAGGGCATGTAGGTCACTTAGGTCACTCAAATCTTGGGCAAAGAGACATCAATTTCCATATCACCTGTCCTGATAATGGGGAGAATCAACTTTTCCCTAATCTTGTCTGAGCAAACACTGTACCCATTAGACTACACTTGGAATTTATTTTACTGCCTGATTAGATCTTGACCTGGGTAAATCTCTAAGAGAGATTTCCCACACTGGGTAATTTCTGGATAAGGAAGTAGAAAAGGGGAAAAATCTGGTCCTAGTACAAGAATTAGTTATAAAATATAATATTTAATATAATATTAAATATAAGAGAAATATTCATTTTTCACACAGGATAGATTAGAGATTATCAACACAGGGAAAATACTAGAATTAAAAGGAATAGGGAAAACTTTCTTTAGAAAGTTGTATTTTATCTGTTACCATTTGAAGAAAGCCAAAGAAGCCAGGAGGCCAAGACCAGACAGGAGAGCATTTTAGGCATGGGGGACAACTAATGAAAGTGAGCAGTTGGGAAGTAGAGTATTTTGTATGAGGAACAGCAAAGAAATCAGTGTCATAGAAGTACATTGAGGGGGTGGAAGGTATAAAAAAACTAAAAGGAATGGGGCAGGGTAGGTCAGGTTTTGAAAGACTTTGCACACCAAAGAGAGGATATTATATTTGATCCTGGAGGTGATTGGAGTCACTGGAGTTTATGAAGCATGTGTGTGTATATGGAAGGGTGGGCGGGTAGGAAGAGATGTAGTTAGACTTGTACTTTAGGAAGATCATTTTGATATCTGAGTGGAGGATATACTGGACTGGGGAGAGACTTGAGTCATGGAAACCCACCAGCCGACTATTAAGAGACAGTTAATAACATAGGAGACAACGGTTGAATGACAAGTCTGGAGGCTAGAATGCAGAGAGTTAAGATGAGATTGAGAGGAAAGGAAGTGGAAGCACCTTCTCAAGGACTTTAGCTACATAAAGGAAAAATAAATATGGAGTGATAGCTAGCAGGGATGTATAGATCAAATGAGGACTTTTATGTTTGTAGGCAATTGGGGGGCAGTCATTTAGGCAGACATCGGAGATTAGAGATTTGGGATGATAGAGGGGGCAATCTGCTGGAGAAGACAGGATGGAATGAGATCAGTTGTGCATGTAGATGGGTTCACCTCATTAAGTGAGATGGGTGAAGGAGAAAGTTGCAGAAAGGCATCTGACTGATATAAGATGAGGAAGAGGGGAGAGAGTTAGCTAATCTCTATAACTGTTATTTGTTGATATAATGATAATTATTTAGAGAGGCTAAATGATACCTCAATTTTTTCCTCCCAAATATGAGGTAAAGATTCTCCACTGAGAATGTAGGGGGAGAGGAAGCCAAGGGAGATTTGAGGAGGGATGAAAAAATATGGAAAGTCATTGTGGTGAGTGAGATTGTGATGAAATTAGGGTGGCATTAAAAGATTGCTTTGCAGCAGTGAGGTTATGTAGCATAAATTTGTAGTAGAATAAAATGGTGGGGAAGAGAGAGAGAGTTTATCTAGTACAAGGATAATGGGTAGAAATGGAAGGGTTGAGGGATTGGAGGTCAAGGTATAGACAGATAACAGGATTTGGGGTTGCAAGGGAGAGGGAAAGTTGGAATAAGAACAGATTGTGATCAGATAAAGAATTTTCATACTTCATGAACCTAGAGGTAGTGCTTTGTGAATGATGGCAAGATCAAGATTACGTCTATCTTTATGTATAGCTGAGGTAGGGTGGAAGAGTAGGTCACGTGAAATGAGTAAGTTGAGGAACTATGAGGTTATGGTGTTTGTGAGAGTATCAGTATGAATGTTGAAGTCTCCTAGTATTAGGTGAAGAGGAGAGGAAAAGACTGTGAGCCAAACACTGAACCCACTTGGGAAAGAATGTCTCCCTACTTTAGAGGTAGAGTGACAACAGCTACTGATATCAGAGTTCTGTCTAAATGTCAGCTGTTGTTTTTATTATCTTAACAATTATTATTGGGGGGCAGCTAGGTGGCATAGTTAATAGACCACCAGCCCTGGAGTCAGGAGGACCCGAGTTCAAATCCAGCCTCAGACACTTAACACTTACTAGCTGTGTGACCTTGGGCAAGTCATTTAACCCCAATTGCCCTGCCTTCCCCCCTCCAAAAAAACCCAAAAAACAAAAACCCAATTTTTATAATTTACAGGCTGGGGTGGTCAGAGACGACCTCATAGAGGTATTAGGAAATGAGTAACACATAGCTGTCTGTTATACCCTTAAATCAGTCCATTTTGAAGGATTTGTAGTTACTGGGTTTTCTGCTTCATCAGGAATGTGTTTTAGTGGCTGCTGAGGTTCCATTGGCTGTCTGGGAGAAGTCAAATAAACAGTATACCTTGAAGATTTCTATACCAACATAGGAAGCAGCTTCTGGTCTTCAGGTGCCTAGGAGCTGATGATTATTTTTTCTTTTGTAAATTGGGTAGAAGAGGAGCAGAATATCCTCTTTCCCAAAGAATGTCCTCTTTAGTCAAGCCAAAAGAAGTTGGCTTGTTTCATGTGGCCTTTTGTGGTGCCCTTCATTCACTGCTTCAATGAGCTTAGACATGATGTATAATATGGGAAGGGTAGTTTGATCCTAATCTGGTGTCCCAACTGGATGAAAATCTGCAGTTATTTGGAAGAGCTATTTCAGAAGGGGATTTGGATCTTCTTCGTTATTTAACACTCTTTTGCTGCTTAGCCACTTTTTAAAAAATTTAAATTAGTTCAACTTAATACTTAACTTACAGGCACAATTTCATTTTGGCTATTGAAGCAAAGGAGATTGAGTATAATTACTGTTGTTGCTCACCATTAAGTTACCTTGAAAAGGGAGACTGTGTAACACCCACTACCCTCCCAGTAATCTGTAGGCCAAATCCTTTGAAGGGAAACACAATAAAAGCTAAACATTCAGTAACAAAGAACAAACTCCTGAGTAGTACCACATCTTTCTCTGGGAAATTTCCTTTCCCCACCGTTCTTTCTGGTGCAACAGGGCACATGGTGATGATTGATTTGGAACAGGCTGCTCTGTTTTAATTGACCTGTAAGAGGTTCTTTTTGCTGCATTCTGCTACATAAACACACATAGGTGATATTAGCTTCTCATCTGCCTACATTTATAAGCTAATAGTAATTATTTGGCTGGCGACCACATAGGCCCATGTTCCCCTAGAATCCAAATTCTCTCCTTTTATATTGCTTGGCCAGTAAATGAGATATAGAAAAAAGAGAACAGGACTCAGGGTTATAATGGCGATGACCCCATCTCTTTCCCTAGCGAATTCCCTGGGTGGCCCTGGGCAAGCCACAAGCATTCTTAGCTTCTGTTTCCTCAACTATAAAATGAGGAAGTTAGACAACGTCAGGAGTTCTTTACCTTTGTAGGAGTTGTGAACTCCTTTGGCAGTCTGCCGAAGCATGTGGACTCTTTAGAATACTGTTTTATAAGTATATAAAATGAAATATGTACGATTGCAAAGGAAAACAATTCTATTGAAATATAGTTTAAAAAATAGAAATCTCTAACTGGCGCATTAACAATTCCAGAAAGTCATCCAATCTCTACCCTCCACGCCATAGATAATAATAGCTGGCATTTATATATGTCTTTAAGGTTTATAAAGCACTGCAGATGTTTTCATTTGCTCCTCACAATAATCCTGTGAAGTCAGTGCTATTGTCATCTCCATTTCATAGATGAGAAAACTGAAGCTGAAAATGTAAACTCCTTGAGAGAAGAGGCTGTTTTTACTTTTGTCTCTTTATCTCCAGAGTCTTGCAGCTTCTGGCATATGACAGTATTTGATAAATGGTGGCTAAATTGGATTCAACTGAATTTCTTGTTTTGCTTTGTTTTGTTTTTGCAGGGGGGAAGGCAGGGCAATTAGGGTTAAATGACTTGCCCTAGGTCACTCAGCTAGTAAGTGTTAAGTGTCTGAGACCAAATTTGAACTCAGGTCCTCCTGACTCCAGGGCTGGTGCTCTATTAACTGTGCCACCTAGCCACCCCTCAACTAAATTTCTAAAATTCTATCTTGTTCTAACGTCATGCCCTATGATGAATTTTAGTATAACTTACATAGTTGACCTTTTTTAAAGTATGGGCTTTATGAAGAAGTTTTTGGAGAAAGGAATCAAAGCTCTCTATAGTCATATGAAAAATTGCTCTAAATCACTATTTATTAGAGAAATGCAAATTAAAACAACTCTGAGTACCACCCCATACCTCTCAGATTGACTAATATAACAGAAAAAAAATGACAAATGGTAGAGGGGATGTGGCAAAATTGGGACACTAATGCATTGTTGGTGGAGTAATGAACTGATTCAACCATTCTGGAAAGCAATTTGGAACTATGCCCAAAAAAGTCTAAAACTATGCATACTGTTTGACTAGAATCAGGAGAGGGAGTTTGGAAATATTACTTCTAGTTCTATATTACAAGTAGATTTTAAAAAGAGGAAAAGGACTTATATGTAGAAAAAATGTATAGTAATTCTTTTTGTGGTGGCAAAGAACCGGAAATAGATGGGATGCCTATTGGACAATGGCTGAACAAGTTGTGCTATATGATTGTGATAGAATACTATTGTGCTGTAAGAAATGATGAGCAAGATGGTTTCAGAAAAATCTGAGAAGACCTATATGAACTGATGCAAAGTGAAGTGAGCAGAACCAGGAGAACATTGTACACAATAACTGCAATTTTGTATAGTGATCAACTGTGAATGACTTAGGCATTCTCAACAATACAATGATCCAAGACAATTCCGAGGACTTGTGATGAAAAATACTACCCACCTCTAGAGAAAGAACTGATGGAATCTGAATGAAGATCAAAGCATATTTTTTGTTCTTTATTTTTCTTGTTTTTTGTCTGCTTTTTTCTTTTGTACGGAAAATATGGAAATATGTTTTATATAACTGCACATGTATAATCTATCAAATTGCTTGCCTTTTCAATGAGGGGGAGGGGAAGGAAAGAGGGAGATAATTTGGAACTCAAAATATAAAATGTTAAAAATTGTTTTTATATGTAATTTGAAAATGTGTGTGTATAAAATTTTTATTTTTGTTTTTTAAAGCATGGGCTTTCCCAGTCTGAAATTGAGTAGACGTGGCATGGCGAGGAGGCCAGGAAGTATAATGGAAAGATTGAAAGATAACTGGATTTGGAATCTGAAGCCTTGTTTTCTGTTCCTGACTTCACTATCTGCTTGCTGGGTACCTGGATTTTAGTTCTCAGAGTTTCCAGCTCCTTGTTTATAGGATGAAGTTTAATTAATCAATCAAAGCATTTATTGAAGACCTACAAGGTGTCAGGCATTGGGGAAAGACAAAAATGAAGCTGTCCTTACCCAGAAGGGATTTACCTTTTATCAGAATCTGGGGTTAGTAATCCCTTCCCTGACCCCTCTCCCCTCCCCTTTACACAGCTGCTATGAAAAATAAATGAAGGGATAGGGGTAAAGGCACTTTATACCCTGTAAGCCACTATACAAATGTAATATCCTATTATTATTTGTTATTGGTGTTTCCTCAGTTCTTCCCTTCTCATACCTGGTATATGGCCCCTCCACTCAGAAGAGGTGACTAGAATCAGGAGAGGGAGTTTGTAGTACTGGGATAATGTAGGTAAGAAGTTGTGAGAATGGGGCAGCCAAGCCTTTGCACTAAAAAAGACATAAGCATCTAGGGACCTTAAATTCAGATGAACCATTCAACTCCCCTTTAACTCCCTAACTGCTAAAACAATCCTTTAGCTTTGGACTTCCTGAGCACCCTTAGTCACTGGTGCCTCAAGGGTATTCTGATAACATACAGGCCAGGTCTTTGCCTTATGTTTGCTTTCTTCCAGGGTCTAGCCTCTTTTGGCCTGTCTCAACCAGATGAGGGTTGCTTTATTCTTTCGGGATGGATTTCATTAACTTGTTGTTGAGTCTATTCCTCTGTGTCCAACTCTTTGTGAGTCAGAACCATTTGGGGTTTTCTTAACAAAGATACTGGAATAGTTTGCCATTTCCTTTTCTAGCTTATTTTACAGCTGAGGAAACTGAGGCAAGCAGGGTGAAGTGACTTAACCAAGGTCATACAACTAGTAAGTATCTGAGGCCAGATTTGAACTCAGGAAGATGAGTCTTCCTGACTCTGTGTCTGGCACTTTATCCACTGTGTCACCCAGCTGCCCCTTTCATTAACTACCATGTGTTGATCCTGACTCTCCCTATAAGCTTGCCTCCCACTATATTGTAATGACCTCATTGTGCTAAATGGAGAAGCCCTTATGATGCTCAGCCACCCTGACCCAGTTATCCTTTCAAAGTAAGACCAGCAGTAATGTCCTTTTTCTCATGACAGGGAGTTGGGATATCAATTAGCTATCAGTTACACAGGAATCTTCCCTCTCCAGCACTAGCATGGGTCCCCACTATTCCCCATGTCTAGACTCTTCCTCTCTTCCCCAGTGCCTAACCCTGCTCAATGTAGATAAAATCTCTCTAAAATTATACCATACTACAAGTTGTGGGTACCCTTTTGCCCCCAGAGCCCAGCTGGGTGGACCCAATTCCACTCAAGGACTGCCCTTCATATTCTAAGTATGTCCCCTCAATAAAGTTGACTTGCTTTACAATCTTCTCAGGTGCACCAATTTTCCCAGTATTGGATCTTGGTAAAAAGAACCCTGCCTTAAGACAACTATACAATCTATTTATCTACTATATCAACACAAAATTCAAAAGGGGTTAAACTAGAGAGGGTATTATTATATTTTTTTACATAATCTGTGACTCCCTATGTAAGTGCATTTATTTAAATAATCTTCGACTTTTTTTCTGTGTGGAATGAAATTCCTCCACCCATGCAGATTGAAACTTCTCGGTGTTTTGATAAATGATCTCAGAGCATTGCTCCAGCTGCAAATTTCAACACTTTTAAGTTCAACCTGGTGACAAATCTTTCCAAACTTGGGCAATATACCCCTGAGACAGTATACACATAATCTGTCACTGGGCCTGCACTTGAAACCTTTCCAGCTTGGTAGTACCTGCTAGAGCCTCTTCCACTTTCTTTTCCCTCTAAGACCCTCAGGATCATCTTCACACCCTGATATGGTAGAGGCCCTTATTACTTAATCACTCAAATGTTCAAAATCAGTCTTCTTATTCTGACATCTAGAATAGGATGTATTGGAAACAGAATTAGGAGCCTGAGAATTCCAGCATCCCTAGAGGTTTGGAAGGCAGATAAGGTCAGAACAGGTAACAGGTCAAGTATCCAGGTGATCAAGCATGGATGGAATGGTCAAGCTACTCTCAGAGGTCAGAATAGGCAGACAAACACACTCAGCTCCAGGAATTTTCCAAGTTGTTATATATTCTGTGTTAGTGGTTAGTGTTATTTGGACTGCCAATGACTTAACATTGGTGTTTTTATGCAGTTTGCATTCATCTAATTCTATGCTGCCATGATTGTAGAATTAGTTAATTATTATTTGGACTGAATAAATAGATGCCATAATGAGGGCCTGCTTGTCTTTTGCCCATTTTGTATTAGGATCATAAGAGTTTTGAGTTGGAAGGGACCTTAGAGATAATCTAGGCCAATCCTATAATTTTATAGATGAGGAGACTGAGGCCCGAGAAACGATGTGTGTTCCTTAAGTACACAGAGGTATATAGTAATAGATTCAAACACAGGTTCTCTAAACCCAAATCTAATGCTGTTTATACTACACTATGGTGAATATCTTTTCTAAGAAAATTGAGACCTAGCACAATAAAGATTTTCAGGGTCAAGGCTGGTTAGTATGCAGAATTTGGTAGATTATAGAATTTGATGCTATAGTGAGGAAGAAAAAAAGGTGAGTGTGAGCTCTACTCTCTCTTCCTTTTATTGCCTTGGGTCCTGTCGACCTGAAAGTTTGGTTAAAGAAGGCTAACAGGCTAGGTGATGTGTAAATTCATATTGTTTATTCCCTTAAAGCTAGCTAAATACATACATGTATGGAGCCAGGCAAAATCTGACGCCTGAACAAAAGAATGAGAAGGCTTAAATACATTTTAGAACCATCCTAATTCAGAGTGGCTTTTTCACTCAAATTTATGATCTCAATATATATTTAATCATGGTGTGAGAAAGGAATGTTCGTAGTTGAATAGGTGGTAAATGCAATAAAATAAGAGTTGACAAAGTGTCCATTGAAATTATGACCTAGGATAACTGTGTTTTCTTTGCCATTAACATGCTATAATATAGTATAGGCCCCAAAAATATTAAGATAAGAAAAAATCCCATTACTCAACGTAGTGTCTTGGGTTAAGGGTCTCATCTTTAATGGCCATGAAGTTAGCCCCATCTGGCTTTGTTGACATAGGAAGAGGTATTCTCTGAGTTTACTGAGAGAACAAAGAAGCTGTTAGGTCCAGGCTCTTCTTCTGGTTGATTAGCTCAGGCTCTGGCTCTTATTGAAATTCATTAAATTGATATTAAATGATGATCAGTCCTTATGTTATATATTATGTTATAATATATCATTATGTTATATGCCCTTATAGGTTATAAGGACAGGGCCTGCAATGCAATCAGGGTTACTAGGGGGCTCTTTATATGTCTTCTTCAGACCACCCAACAGTCAGGTGTCTGTATCCTGGGGTGTCTAGCTAATCCTCACCCTCGGTAATCTTAAATACAGAGACTCTAGAAGAATAGGAGGAAAGCAGGAAAGGAAGAAGGGAAGGAGAGAAGGGAGCAAAAAAGGGAAGAAGTAGAATTTCTTTTTCTCTGGAGCAAGAGGGTTCATTACCCTTAAAATAAGGGAAAAATCTAATTCGCTTTAAAAACATTCCCTGCTAAGAAGTACTTTAACGAATCTCAAGGAAAGCTATTAAGACACCAAATATTATAGTCCTGACCCCCATGACATTCACTCTAATACTTAGAAGACCAAAAGAAATTAATTGGTGGTGTTTTGTAGATTATATAAAGAAACTCATGAAATCTCATGGGAGCCAGTACAAATCCAGGCTGCTGATAACATGGTGGTATTTGCCCACAGTTTTGGGAAAAGCTGCAATTCAGGAAGGTAACAGCACTGCTTATATGTGGATACTATTATCCCTCCTGTTATGTCTTATACTCTCAGAGGAATAAGGAGAGGGAACACATTATAATTTAAAATGCTTGGAAAGAAGATTGTTAAATCAAATTCTCCACATTTGTTAATTGTCTTAACATTTTTATACTGGTTTTAACTCAAACTTCTACCCAGCAACTTAAGGAATTCTCAAAGTATTTTATGACAGTCTTTAAAGCATAAAACTGAAACACAGCATGACAGAACCAACGATTTACAAAGGACACTAATTAAAGATCACTTTAGCCTAATCACACTATTTGTCGAATTTTCAGGTGCTCACTTAGAGTGAAGTAAAGCCCATTCAGTCAATAGGCCTCTTTAAGAAGTGAGTCTAGGGATGGTCCCTTTAATTAGAAAAAAGAAAAAAAAGGAAAAAATCAAGCTGGGAGGGGGTTGCTGTACCAAAGAGAAACAGTTACCATGGACTTTCACTCTAAGTCAGGAGGACCCAAAATACAGCATTAAGTGGAGCTATTGTGGTGCAATCAATGAGCTTCAGAGGGAAATGGATTGAAGGTTTTGTAAAGAAAGAAAGAAAGGTTTTGAAAGAAAGAAAGAAGGGAAGGAAGGAAGGAAGGAAGATAGGAAGGAAGGCAGAAAGGAATCCAGCCAATAAACCAATAAAATTTTTAAAAATTATTGACATTAAAAAACAAGTAAAGTGGACAGTTTCTGGCCATAAAAATTTACCTTCCAAGGGAGAAGGGGAGAAGGAGGGGGAGTTGAGTTACCCAGTTAGCTGGGTCCCCATTCAGGCATCTTGGACTACTCGCTGGCTGTGTTCGTCCTTCAGTTTTGAAGAGGACACTGAGGGTCTTCCCCTCCTAGCTTGATTTTTTTTTCTTTTTTCTAGTTAAAGGGGCCATCCCTTGACTCACTTCTTAAAGAAGCCTATTCACTGACTGGGCATTACCTAACTCTAAGTGACTATGTGAAAAGGCCTTAGCCTAAAGGCTAGGGTCTTCCACTGAACCCTGGGCCATCTCCAATCATCCTGATGAATATCTGGCCACTGGACCCAGATGGCCCTGGAGGAGAAAGCGAGGCTGGTGACCTTGCACTCCCTCATTCAAATCAAAGTCAATTACAAGTCATATCATCATTTTCCTGATGCCATGGTCCTCTATGAAAATGAAGAGCAAACACAACAACAACAACAATGTAGCATAGCTCAATGACTAGAGTGTCAGGCCCAGAGTCAGGAGGATCTAAGTTCAAATGCAGCCTCAGACACTAGCTGTGTGCCCTTGGGCAAGTCACTTAACCCTTTTTGCCTCAGCTTCCTTATCTGTCAATGAGCTGGAGAAGGAAATGGTAAACTACTCCAGTATCTCTGCCAAGAAAACCTCAAATGGGATCACAAAGAGTCAGACATGACTGAACAATAACAATAATAAAGATTTAATAAATGCTTATATACTAATTTTATATATCTGTTGCACATATCTATTTAAAGCTTGTGTAATAATTATATATATAATCTTAATAGCACTACTATGTGCCAGCTACTGTACTGATCATTGGACATGGGAGAAATGGCAATATTCTGACTGGGGTTGAGCCAATTTTAAATAATATAGTAATATAATCCAGATGATAACTGTTTAATAATTTTAAAAATTATTGACATTAAAAAACATTAATAGGTGGAACAATGGGTAGAGCACTGGATATAGGATCAGGAGGGCCTGAGTTCAAATCTAGCTTCAGATACTTACTAGCTGTGTAACTCTAGGCAAGCCACTTAATCCTATGCCTCAGATTCCTCACCTGTATAATGGGGAAAATAATAGCGCTTACCTTTCAGGGTTATTGTGAGGATCAAATTATATAATATTGCAAGGTACTTTGCAAACTTTAAAGTGTTACATAATTTTTAGCTATTATTATTATTAATTTCCAAATGTATCTCTCCTTTCTCAAACTCCCCTCCCCCACTCATCCCTTATAACAAAAAATAAAAGCGAAAAAGAGAAAGAAGCAGTTCATCAAAATTAACCAACACATTAGTTGAGCTGTGACAGTGTATGCAGTGGTCCACACCCATAGGCCCTGGCCTCTGCAAAGATGGGAGAGAGGTGTGTTTCCTCTCCAATTTTCCTGGCCAAGAATGATCATTATAATTGTACAGTTCTTCATTTCTATTTTTTTTTTGTTCCTTTCATTTACACTGTTGTAATCATGAATAGTTTTTTCTTGGTTCTGTGTACCTCACTTTGCATTAATTCATATGTCTTCCCGTGTGTCTCTTGCAGCTAAATAATTAAATGCATTATTTGAGTTTTTCATCACTTAGAGTTCAGCAAATAAGTATTGTTCTCAGTATGGTATAATAAATAGGCAACTAGGTAGCACAGTGGACAGAGCACTGGGCTGAGAATTAGGAAGATTCATCTTTCTGAGTTCAAATCCAGCCTCAGACACTTACTATCTGTGTGACCCTGGGCAAGTCACTTAACCCTGTTTACCTCAGTTTCCTCATCTGCCAAATGAGCTGGAGAAGGAAATGGTAAACCACCCCAGGGTTTTTGCAAAGAAAACCCCAAATGGAGTCACAAAGTCAGGCACAATTCAATGAAAATGGTGTAGTAATAACAACAGTTAGCATTCATAGCACTTTCAGGTCTACAAAACACTTTATAAATAATATCTTATTTGATCCTCACAACAACACTGGAAGGTAGGTGCTATTATTTTCCCCATTTTTAAAGATAAGGAAACAGGCACAGAAAGGTTAAGTGACTTGCCCAGGATCACACAGCAACTAAAAAAATGTATCTGAGACTGGATTTGAATTCAGGTTTTCCTGACTCAAGGTCCATTGCACTACTGACTGCCCCATCTATAGAAAAATGTAGTGTGAATTACAGATGAAATCAAGTCACTGACCTTCTCTTAATCTTCAGTCTTTCGTCTATAAAATGGGCATAATAATGTCTGTACCACTTACCTCAGAGTTGTTGAGGAAAAGAGCAGTATATATGGGTCATCTGTTATTCTGATTTGGCTTATGATATAGTAAGTTAAAACTCTTGTTTTGAAGACTGGACAATATGAAAAAACAAGATCCACATGTATGCTCACACATACATTATTGGTACAATTCAGGATGAATGATTATAACATTTCATAAGAAACTCCCTAGTTAACCAAGGCATCTCCCTCCGACATGTTACTTGACATTTATATATAATATTTGTTTCAATATGTTTCACAAGACTTCTGGAAGGATAAAGACATCTGTTTTACAGATGGGCAGACTAAGGTACAAAGCAGTCCAATGAATTGTTCTATGTCTTGCAGCTTGTCAGTGGGTGGGGGAGCTGGATCTAGAAAAATTTAGGCCTTTTTTCCTCCCAGCTCAGGACACATTCCACTAAGCTCTACTGCTCTTTCATACAAAGATGAAGAAAGTGTGCTTCCTCTCTCTTCAGATGTTCAGGTACCAATTCTACTATGTCCTAAATCAGACTTAGCATTAGAAAGTATTCAACTGTTCAATTCATCACCATGACTGGAAATCAACAGTTCTTTAGGAAGAAATAAACACTGATCATAAAATTCAGGGAGTCTGTATTGTTAAGACTAGAACTCTCTAGTCTTCTAAGAGTGCCCAGCAAATATTTGCTTTTACAAAGATGCATAGATAATTCTCAGCATCCTGTTCTCTTCAAGGCTTTTACAAATTTATTTGTATGGTTGATACAATAGCTATGCTCTTGGTTAATGCCTCATAAGTAGTAACTGTGTCCTGTATGGACACATGTGTCTGGGAGCATGGAGTGGGGAGTGCCTATACTAGAAAGGGCATCTAGATTTTACAGTGAGTGGAGGCTGTCTTTGGAGATGGTTTGTCTTTGTATTTCAGTCAATCTACATATATTTCTTGAGGATCTTGAGGATCTTTGTATTTCAACCAATCGACATATATTTATTGAATATCTTTTATATGTAAAGCCTTATACAGAGCACAGTGTTGAATGTAAAGGTGAATAAGACTCAGTCTTCACTCTTGGGGAGTTTACACTCTAATAGGGAGACAGGACACAAATGGATAAAAGCACTTAGCAATGAATACCAAATGAGTAATATAGATACACAGGATGTAAGAGGATGACCTAGTCTAAAGCCCTCACTTTTTAGAAGAGGGCGGTGAGACCCAAAGGAGTTAGCTGAATTGCCCAGGGAAATATACAAAGTTGGCAGCAGAACTAACACTACAGCTAAAGTCTCCTGAAGCTTGTGTCCCTGCCCTTTTCACTAAAATACATGGCATCCATTCAGTACTATAGGAGATAAAGGAAGATAAAGATGAATGGGGGATAGGATGGTTAGGGAAGACTTCATAGAGGAGATGGGATTTGAGCTGGGCTTTGGAGCATGTGTCTTTTACGAGTAATTGGAGAGGATGTGTGAGGGCATCCTAGGAGAGGAGAAAATATGAACAAAGGCAAGGAAAGAGACAGTAAATGCTCAAAGACCATCACTAAGATTCCTTCCAACTAGATAAGGTCTCTCCCTTTCTATAATATCTAATTATATCTCCTTTCTTATCTGATCAAAGCAAGGAGAGGTTATTAAGAGAAATATCATTTACGTATCTGAAACTTTTCCAGACATTCTACATAAAGGTATATGATAAAAGATCATCCCTATTCTTATTTCTGGAGGAGGACAGGGACGACCTTGTAGATCTTTACAATTTCTAATTCTAATGTCTTTAAGGTCTAATTGATATTCTCAAGAACAAATTAGCATAACCAGCAAACATATTTCATTACAAATTTATTATGTTCCTTATACTAACATAACAAGGATATTTTGAGGAACAGACAATATTATAGTTCACATGAGCCTTGGGAACAGTCAGTCATCTGCCTAAATCAGTCTTTTAATGGTATCACCTTCTTCTATTGCCTACTTATGTGACCTTGATTTCTCTGAGACTCAGGATGTTAGAACATTTTTTCCTTCTTTGTAAAATGAAGTTGAATTAGAGTTTTTTCTGGGTTCTACAGTTTCCTTCTAGCTCTGGTATGTTCTCAGATCCTTTCTAGGGAGGTAGATTGTTTAATCTTTCTCCTCAATCAAAGTCTTATATTACCAACCTGGGGAGCTGGTGCAGCTAGGTGGTGCCCTGGATAGACCAGAGTTCAAATTCAGTCTCAGACACTTACTAGCTGTGTGACTCCAGGCAAGTCATTTAAGACTCAGTTTCCTCATCTGTAAAATGAGCTGGAGAAGGAAATGTCAAACTACTCCAATATCTTTGCCAAGGAAGTCCCAAATGGGGTCACTGAGAGTCAGATGCGACTGAACAATAACAACAAAGGTCTTTCCTAGCTTTAATAGTAAATGAGTCTGAGTTTCAACATTCTTTGTATTAAGATCTCTTCCAGCTCTGACATTCTGAGCCCTGTTCTTTGGGCCCTTCCAGATCTAACCTTCTCTTGTCTCTGTTAGCTCTCACATTATTTTCTAACATTTACTAATGTTAGAATTAATTACTGTTATCTAACATTATCAAATATTTATCATTGTTTTTGTGACCTAACAATTTATATTCTGAGGCCCCTTCAAACTCAGTGATTACAAGTTCTAAGGTACTTCCACCTCTGGCATTCTGTGTTCTAAGGATCCTTCTAGATCTAATATCCTGTGTTCTAAGGATCCTTCTAGATCTAATATCCCGTGTCCTAAGGATCTCTTTTAGCTCTGACATTCTATGTTGAGAGAGTCCTTACATCTCTAACATTTTATGTTCTATTGGACAATCCATATTCTGAGACCCCTTCCAACTTGACCATTCCCAGTTCTAAGGCTGCTTTCAGCTCTGGCATTCGATATTATTCGCACTGTACATCCAGTTCATTGGACATCTTTTGTGATGCCCTGTGCTTCCATTATAAATCTTCTACATCCTGTCAATTATAAAGACCTAAAGTAACAGCCCCAATATGGGGTATTCCAGTTTGAAATACTTCCTAGCCTAAATGCATACTGCGTCGTTTTAAAGCCCAAGCACTCCTGTGTGCCTACCTCCATATTTTCACTTTGGTAAATTAAATTTGTTTTGTTTTGGGTGGTAAGAACAGGCAGGCTAGGTTTGGGGGCAGCAATGTACTTTCTAAATACATTGTTTACAGAGGTGGTCTTGCTCTTTTTGTGCCTGTTAGAGCTTATGGTTCCAGCTTAACAGTTCCATGCAGGGGTCCATTTAGGAGGTTTATTTTTGGTGGACTTTTTTTCACTTCACATCTACATTCAAGCTTCAGAATCAACCACTGCCATAATAAAGGCAATTAACTAGGTCCCAAGGGAGACTAATAAAAACTAATTAAATGTTTGTATTTGCAGGTCTGGTCACTAGAGGGAGCAGAAAGTACTCCCCTGCTCACAGTTTCAGGCCATTCTCCTTTAGCTACATGGTGGTTGATTTAATTATGGAACATAAAATGTTTGAACTGAAAGGGACCTTAGAGCATGGGATGTTAGAGCTACAGCATGAGCTGATGGTAAAAGCATTGGCAGTGAAGTCAGAGGATGTGGGCAATTCAATTCTTGCCTTTGCCATTTATTGACTGTGTGACCTGGGATAAGTTATCATCTCTCCCGACCTATGTTGCCTCATCTGTAAAATGGATGTAAAAGGTCCTTTCTGACTCTAAATATATGATCCAATGGTATTAGAGCTGGAAGGGACATTTTGGCTCATGGGATTTAAAAATATAAAAGCCTTTAGGAATTATTTAGTCTGATGGTCTCATTTTACAGAAGAGGAAACTGAGTCCTAGAAAAATGAAATGATTTTCCCAAGGTCACACTGCTACTAAATAGCAGAATATGGATTCTGACTCCTAAATCAATGCTCTTGACACTACACCATAACTGCTATTTTTGGCCTTGGCCTTAGACTATAAGAAATGGAAAGAATGGAATGAGAAATACATTTTTATTTGTTGATTATGTGCCACACACTGTGCCAAGTTCTAAGGATACAGACAGAGAATCAAGATCAGGAACAGCTCAGAAGGAGCTCACATTCTAATGAGCAGAGACAATTTAAAGGGGTCAGATGCAGGACAGATAGAGGAGCCTGATTGTAGGGTTCAGTAGCAAAGTAGATAGCAAAACTCAGGAGTCTTTTGGGTTCACCAAATGCTCCTTCTTTGCCCTTCCTCCTCATCCAATATCACTCAGACATCTTCCCCACAATACACTCCTTTATTCTATCTCAGAAAGAAGTGACTGTTCCCCTTGTCAAGGGAATCCCTTTTACATGTATTCTTTTTTTTAAAAAAACAGTATTTTATTTTTTCCAAATATATGTAAAGACAATTTTTAGCATTCATATTCCACAAAATTTTGAGTTCCAAGTTTTTCTCCCTCCTTCCCTTCCCTCCCCTCTTCCTGAAATGGTAAGCAATTTATATGTTATATATGTGCAATCATAGTATTCTCGATACAATTCCATCCCAACTTCTTCAGCAGATTGTCTTCTCTATCATCTCTACTCCCTCACTAGTGTTCAGTGGTCTCTCTGTCCACTGCTCAGTTTTCTGGTGTCTACAAACATGCATAGAGCTCCTGCCTCCCTCCTCCACATCCTTCAAAAACCTTCACTAGATCTGACCATCCCTTATAGTTATTGTCCTAGATCTCTCCCCCAACGTATGTCTAAACTCCTTAAGAAGCCCATCTAGGCTAATATGGAAATATATTTTGCATGATTTCACTTATATTATTGATATCATATTGCATTTCTTCTTAATGAGTGGGGGATGGCTGGAGAAATGAAGAACATTTGAAACTCAAAATTTTAAAAAGAATTCCAAAAATAAATAAATTGTGTATGTGTACATACACATACATATTTAAAGAAGACCATCTATAGTTGGTACTTCCACTTCCTTTCCTTTCATACTCTTCTCTCTTCTGCAATCTGGCTTCCAACCTCATCATTTGACTGAAACAATTCTCTCCAAAGTTATCAATGATCTCCTAAATGCCAAATCTAATGATCTTTTTTCAGTTCTCATCCTTTTTGGACTCACTGTAGCCTTTGACAGTGTGGATCACTCTCTTCTCCTTGGTACTCTCTTCTCTCTAGATTTTCATGACATTCTCCTCCTAGCTATCTTCTCAGAAGATCCTTTGCTTGATCTTCATCCAGGTTGCTCTTATTAGCCTTAGGTGTCCTCAAAGGATCTGTCCTGGTCCTTCTTCTCTAGACTATTTCCTTTGTTGATCTCATCAGCCCTCATGGATTCAGTTATCATCTTTGTATAGATGATTATCAGGTCTATTTATCTAATACTAACCTCTCTCCTGACCTTGTATTGCATCTCCAATTGCCTTTTAGGCATTTTGAATTAGATGTCTCCTACGCATATTAATCTAAAAATGTTCAAAATGGAACTCATTATCTTCCTCCCCAACTCCCCCCACATCTTCCACTCTTCCTAATTTCCATATTTCCTGTCAAGGGCACCATCATCCTCCCAGTCACCCAACCTAGATCAGTAGGTATCATCTATAACTCCTTACTCTTTCTCACTCTCATATACAATCTGTTGCCAAGTCCTGTTGATTCTACCTTCATATCTTTTACATGTTACCTTCCTTCTCTCCTCCAACACTGCCACCACCTGGCCACTCAACATCCTCACCTCATACCTGGACTATTGTAATAATCTGCCAGTTGGTCTTCCTGCCTCAAAGCCCTCACCACTCCAGTCCATCCTTATCTCAACTGGCAAAGTGATCTTAATAAAGCACAAGTCTGACCATGCCACTCCCCTATTCAATAAACTCCAGTGGCTCCCTATTACTTCCAGAATCAAATATATAATACTTTGGCTTTGAAAGTCCTTCATAACCTGGCCTTCTCTATTTTTCTAGTCTTCTTGAATTTTATTCCCCTTTCATATACTTTAGGATCTGGTGACACTGGTCTCCTTGTTTCTTTTAGAACATCTGTCTATGGTGCATTTTCACAGGTCCTCCCCATGCCTCAAAATGTCTGGCTTTCTTTTCTCTGCCTCCTGACTTCCCTGGTTTTCTTCAAGTTAAAACAGCTAAAATTCTCCTGACTACAGGAAGCCTTTTTCTGTTCCTTTTAATTCTATTGCCTTCTCTCTTAATTATTTTATATTTATGCTGTCTATAGTTTGTTTGTACATATTTATTTGCTTGTTGTCTCCCCTATTAGACTCTGAATTCCTTGAGAACAGGAACTGGGTTGGTTGGTTGTTTTTTGCCCCCTCCCCTTTTTTTTTTGCATCCCCAGTGCTTAGCAGAATATCTATGCTTTTTTCTCCCAAAATTTACTGTCAAAAGTACCCCTCATCCTTTCAATCACCTAGGCTCACAATCTTGTCATTCTCACTTACATTCACCCTCCATATGCAATCTGTTCCTAAATCCTGCTCTTACTACTTCTCAATCTCTCATCTCAATCTCTCATGTACGTCTCATCTATATGGGGTACTCATAGAGTGTAGGGGACGATGTCGAGGGTTAGCTCTGAGGGGTCTGCCATGGGCTTGAATCCAGGCTAAGGACCCCCTTGAGCCTATTTCCCCCCAACTGGGCTCAGTATCTCAGAATGTTGACTCACCCCTCCACCCCTTACTCATCCTCCATGCAAGGGAGGCTCAGAACATTCAGGCCGCTCCTGGAAACCTGGCTGCTTGATCGATATAGATAAAGTAATGATGCATGAGATAAGAAAGCAGGGAAGCATCCCAGGGGAGTAGCGTCCAGCAAAGTTGCTAGTTAGGTGCCTTCTAGCTGAGAACAGACCATGCTGACCAAGATAACAATAGGTACACCAGGGGATGGAGTGCCGGGAATCGGAAAGAAGATGCTGAGAAGCAACAGGGTTATTAGGGAGTAAGCAACATTGTCAGCTACATTTTGTTTCTCTACAACATTTTCTCATGGGAAAGCTTTGTCCTCCCTACTGCAAAAGTGTATAAATAGCTTGGCCCTCAGATGAATAAACAGACTTGTATTGTTGACAAGCTTCCCGCCTGGCTCCCGCCCATCATTGCACACTCTCCCGTTTCAAGCTGCGCTTCATTGATGTGGGCATCAATAGAGCTTCCACCTTCAGTCAGGTCCTTATCACCTCACACCTACACTATTATAATAGTCTGCTGGCTGCTGTCCTCGCCACAAGTCTCTCCCTATTCCTGAGTTGCCAAATCACAAGTTGGACCACATTACCCCCTTGAACAGTAAGCTTCGTGCTCCCAATTGCCTTTGGAATCAGTCATAAAATACTCTTTCTGGTTTTTAAATTCTTTCACAAACTGGTCACTTCCTACTTTCCAGTTGTCTCATACTTTATTCCCCTCCATATTCTCTGCAATTCAGAGACGATGGCCTCCTTCTATTCCCCAACCAGGAGCCTCTGTCTCTTGATTCCATGCTTTTTCACTGGCTGTTCCCTCTGCCTGGAATTCTCTTTTTGATCACCTCTAACTTCTGACTTTCTTGGCTTCCTTCAAGGCTTGGTTCAAATCCTTCTTGGGTCTCTACCAATCTCTTTCAACCTCTTCTTTTCATCTTTCACCTATCCAGTTCCCTCCCTTTGAGATTAACTTCCATTTGCACTGTATATATCTTTTATGTGCATTTTTTTCATATCACACATACCCCCTCCCCATTAGACTGTGAGTTCCTTAAAGGCAGGGACTGTTTTTGCCTTTCTTTGTATCCCCATCACTTAGAACAGTGTCCGGAACATAGTAAGTGCTTAATAAATGCATGTTGACTAATTTAATAAGAAAGGACAGACCAGATGACAATACCTGAGGGGTCCAGAGGATAGAGTGAAAAGATAGATTGAAAGGTCTAGTAGACCACAGAGAGCAATTTTACTGGAAAAAATCCCATTGATTATTCACTGCTCATCCAAGTGGTTTGAGTGACCATGTCCCCAAACAAAGGGAAGGAAGCAATAGGTCTGAGAATGGTACAGGGCTCTGGATTTCCTAAAAGTTTGGAGGGGGGGAATTTGTGGAGGAAACATCTACTGGGGAAGGGCTATTTAGATATTGATGGGAACTGAACAATGGGTTCAGTGAGTGAGGGGAAAAAAAGATCCCAGCTCCCTTAGAAGGGTCATTGGAACACAAGAATACTAGAATTGTAAAGCACCTCAGGAGAGTGTTCACCAAATTTGCCTTGGAGAATCCAGAACCTCAATTTAGAAGACAGCCTTTGAAAAAAAATCTTTCAGGAAAGCAGGGTGGGGTAGGGAGCAGAGGAAGAAAAGCAATAGGTTGTCTATAGGGAATTAATTCAAGCAAGAGGCAAGTAGAAGAACTTGGGCAAGAAGTAGACCTTGGGCAACATCCTTCCTTGCTCCTGGTATCAGTTTCTTTCTTCGTAAACAGAAAAGGTTGCACTTGTTGATGTCCAATATCCCTTCCTGTGTTTATGATCCAGATCTGGTGATCAGAAGGAGATCAATGAGATAATCCATGTGTGAAGTGAAGAGAGAGGAGTCAGGGATGACAGATTTCTACCTTGGATAACTTAGAAAATGATGTTACTACTGGTAGAAATAGGGAAGTCTGGAGGGGAAGCTGAGTTTGAGGGAAAGATGGTCTAACTGTGGTGAATGCTTTTATGCTTTCATCTCGAATTTCTGACTAACAGGGCTTCAGGTTAAGCAAGGAGCTCCCTAGGACCAGAGGGAAAGAGAGAATTGCTTGCTGTTTTCTGTGTCCTTTGGGGACTACTGTTCTGTACCTGACTGTCATTCTCTGAAGTTCAGGGGACAATTATTCTATTCCATCAAATGAATAAATATTTTTGAATGCAATTAGAGGCCACTGGGAAAAAATGATAGAATTAAAACAAAGATGCAACATGCCAATCTTATTTCTAGGAGCTTGGCTAACAAGCCAGAAAGAAAGCAATGGCCCCAACTTTAATGAATCAAGGGATTTTAACTTTCATTGCAGATGAATGCCCTTTTCTGCAGAAATGTTCTTTGAGAAATTAAGAAAATTTCCCCTCTTTTGTGATTTCCATTTTTATTCCTATCTTGGCAGTGGTTCCTAAAAGTAGATACAGTCAGTGGCTTTAAAATCCTTGATTAAGCAGAGATGCACACTCCAGCTAGGTAGGTCAGGTCCGTATAGTCTCAGAATATGGGAGAAACCCATGGCTAACCTAGCTGAACTGACCTTGTTGCTAAAGGTGGGGAGAGTAGGAGAGGGGAGGGAAGGGAAAGATTAATGCTTGTTGATTGAAAATACACACATACACACATGTATGTATGTATGTATGTATATTTTAAATAGAAACACAAGGTAGAAGCCACCAGGAGAATACACAATGGATAAGAAATTAAGACCTTGAAACAAAAATCTCTACATAATCACTTTCTGCAGCTTCACATACCATAAAGTTAAAGAGATTTGTTCTTAATTAACCTGTATTACACTGTTTGGATTTAGTATTTAGCATAATTCCAAGCCTCATGGAGCACACACAATGCCACGGTGAGGAAAAACAGCTGCTGAGTGGTTGGCATCTAGTAAACACTTAATAAATGCTTTTTCATTCACTATTTCATTCTGTTAAAGACTATACTACAAGGACCCAGAAGCAAATCCCTCAAGGACTTGATTTTTCAATTTTTCAAAGTAAAGGTGTAGAGGAAGAGTGGTAGTTAGGAGACAAAAGGAGAGAGAGCATTGGCCCAGAAGTAAGGAGTTCAAATCCTGCTTCAGACACTTTGTAGTTGTATGACTCAGGGCAAGTCATTTAACCCCTGTCTGACTCAGTTTCATCATCTGTAAAACAAGGATAATAATAGAACATGTCTCCCAGGGTTGTTGTGAGGCTCAAATGAGATAATATTTGTGAAGTGCTTGGCACGGTACCTGATACATACCAGACATTTATTAAAGCCTTCTTTTCTCTCTTCCTTCTTTTCCTTACTTCCTTCCCTCTCTCCCTCCTTCCCTCAATTCTGTTTCAGCAAATGATACTAATAGGGTAATTATCACACTCTCTGCTATCATGCAAAAAGATAGCAAGAATTATTTGTTCAACAGACATTAAAGATCAGAATCTACATAAATTAGAAGCCCTGCATTATTTAGGAGACCAGGTTCAATCTTGGTTTTACCTCTATTGGCTCTGTGACCTTGGACAAAGCCATTTCTCTTTCTGAGCCTCAGTTTCTTTATTTGTAAGACAAAGGAATCAAAGTAGATGATCTCTAAAGTCCCTTCTCACTCTGACAATCCACGGTCTTATTTATTTATTTAAAAAAAAAAAAATATATATATATATATATATATATATATATATATATATATATTTGGAGAGGGGAAGACAGGGCAAGTGTCTGAAGTCAGATTTGAACTCAGGTCCTCCTGACTCCAGGGCTAGTGCTCTATTCACTGCACCACCTAGCTGCCCCACCATGGTCTTTTTTTAAATATGTCATGTTATTTTAAGAGTCAGCCCATCAAGCATTTATTACGACTATGTGCCCAAGCACCATTCTAAGTGCTGTAGATACAAAGTAAGGTGGAGCCAGTCTCTGCTGTCAAAGAGCACACAGTCTAATGGAGGAGACAGTGCACAGTGTACCAACAACTGTATAAACAATGTACAGTGTACAAACAAGTGTCATACAGGAGAAATTGGAGGTGATTCCAGAGGACAGGCACTACCATTAAAGGGGACAGAGGAAAGCTTCTTTTAGGAGTTGAAATTTAAAGGAAACCAGAAGGCCAAAACAAGGAGGGAGAGAATTCCAGGCATGTGGGATGGCCAATGGAAAAGGCCTGGATTTAGGAAATGGAGTGTGTTGTGCTTGGAACAGGAAGTAAATATGTATCACTGGATCATAGGGTATATGGGGCTGAGTAAGGTGTGAGAAGATTGGATAGTTAGGAGGGGGCAAGTTTGTGAATGGCTTTGAAAACCAGAGAGAATATTTTTATCTGATCTTGGAGGTAATAGAAAGCTAATCGAGTCTACTGGGTAGGTTGTGTGTGTGTGTGTGTGTGTGTGTGTGTGTGTGTGTGTGTGTGTGTGTGTATGACAGAGAGAGACAGAGATACAGAGAGACAGAGAAATAGAGAATGGACTCATTTTTGATTTGTGAAAATCAATTTGATATCCAAGTGGAGAATGGACTATAGTAGGGAGGGACTTGAGGCAGGGAAACCAACCAGAAGGCTAGAAATGTGATAATGAGGTCCTGTACCAGAGAGGTAGTGCTGTTGAGGAAAGAAGGGGATGTATATGAAAGCTGTTGTGAAGGTAGAATTGACAACTTGGCAGCAGTTTGTATATGGGATAGAAGGTGAGAGAGAATGAGGAGCTGAGGACGTAGAGGCACTGACTATAGATAGTCTTGACCTTCTCGGTTTAGCCACATGAGGGGGGATAGCAATATGACAGTAGTATAGGATGATAGAGTAGGCAATCTGCTAGAGAAGATGGAATGGAATGGAATCTTGGGCATGTAGAGGGGTTAGCTTTGACAAAGAGAAAGGCTACCTCATGTATCAGAGTGGTGTGAAGAAGAGGAGGGGTTTTCATTTTTTTTTCAGTGATGTAGGAGGCAGAGTTTCAGCTGAAGTGGTCGGGTAATGGGAGCCATAATGAGTTTAAAGAGATTGAAAGTTTTGGAAAAGCAATCATAGCAAGTGTGATAGTGATTATTGAAGCTAGAGCTCAGTTGAGATTATGAAGCATTAATTTGTGGTTGACCCACTCAGTACTGTTTTCTGTTTTTCGCCAGTTTTATTCAGCAGTATTCAAGTAGGAGAGAAGGAGGCAGATGGTAGAAGTTATCCAAATCCAAGGCTTTGCAGATAAGATCAATAATATGGTAAGAGAGGAAGAAACTCAAGAGAATAGGACAGTGTAAAGTTGAAGCAGACTCACCAATGGATCACTTGGGGGAAGAGAGGATAGTTTAGCCAGTGCAGGGGTCATAGCCAGAGAACAACATGAGGGGTAGAAGCTCTGATAGTCATGGTGAGGTGGTCATGAGGATGAAGAACAAGGTTTGGGATTGGAAGGCAGAAGGAGAGGTGGAATGACAACAGATTTCAATCAGGTAAGTGAATTTCAAAGTTCATGAATGTGGCGCAGAACATTTGTGATGATGGCAAGATCAAGGGTGTGACTATTCCTGTTGTACATACCCTACGTACAACATGGAAAATGAACAAGTTAAGGTACTGAGAGGTTAGTGTGCTTGAGGGAGGAAGTCCCTTAGTAGAAGAGCAGGGGTTGGAGAGGAGAGAAAGCCCATGAGTCAGGCATGAAACTCATTGAGGAAGGAAAGAGAGCATTCTGGAAATCGATAGGCAACAGCATATTAAAGATCTCCTTTTTAATTCAACTGAAAACATTAAAAAAATTTTTTTTCTCCAACCTAAAATCCTATTTATACTTTTCCTATTAGGAAAGTGGTTAGAAAAAAAGCTAAGGTTTTTCTTAAGGAAATGGATTAAGGCTGATAACCAAATTTGACTCTTGTCTAAATAAGATCACTGCTTTCCTCACCTACATGAAGCTGTGCCCCAACTCAGGGCTATATGTTCTTTTGCTTTCAAAATTAAGATATTGATAGCAGACTTTTTTTAATCCTTGGAGGGAGTTCAGGAAGGAACTAAATAGTGATCATTCTGGAATGTGAACCCAAGGTGTATTTTAATATATTGTGATCTTTTCCTTGTTCAAGAACCCTATCAACATCACTTCAAATTATCTTGGGGCAGAAAGATGTGCAGAGGGCATGGGGGAACTGGGCCACTTCGAACACTTCACTCTCTAATTCAGAAATGTCTTGGATGTTAGATTAATGTTAAATAAATCTATTTGTGACAGACATACCTAAAAGGGAGAGTACAGTATTAATATTCTTTTCTTCCACATTCTGAGGTCCTTCCAGTTCTGACATTTGTAAGTCTTATCTTTCTTCTAGTTCTAACACACTATGTAAAACGTCCCTTCCGTTGCTAATATTCAACGCTCTAAAATCCCTCATAGCTGTAGTAATCCCTATTCTTAGAATATTCTGTTCTGAGGTCCTTTCCAGTTCTAACGTCCAAATCACTGAACTTACAGGTTGTTTTGAAAAAACCTACCATCTAGCATTTCTTTCCCCTACCAGCCCTTTACACATTTCATTTGGTCATAGATCTTAAATATGATTCTATGGTGATGGTGATGATGGTGTTTTTTGACTTCCTTCATATGTACAATATTAATTAGTATGAGAAAGATTAGCTATCAAATTCTTTCATTCTTTCAGATGCCTTCAGAACCTGAGATGAGCTCTAGAATACTTTATGTGGGCAGCTCCCAAGATGTTGAATCCCATGGTTTTTCTAGCCATATTCAGAGGTTGCTTGCTTTCACTGTCTTGGAGAACCATTGGTTGGCTTTCTGCCTACCAGCCTACAAGGAAGGTAACCAAAAAGGACACAGTATCAAAGGTGGTTCAGTGAGATAACAGTCTAAGTGAAAAAAAGACAACAGAGAGACTGTATTAGGTGCTGAGTCAGTCAGATATTATTACAAAGAGAATTAGAATGAAATGAAATGAAACTTGGAACTGACAAATTCCTGAAAAGCCAAACAAAGCCATGTCTGTGAAAATATCATAGGGCATAACACTGCTAAATAAACATCTGAGTTGGAGTGTAATGAAAGACCTGTCAATGAACCGAGAGATCTGTTGCAGTTGGACTTGGGTGACTGCAAACCTTTGGAAACAAAATAACTCATAGACTCCTGACTTCCCAGTACTCTTTGTTTTCACAACATAGACACTTTACTAGGTTTTAGAGAGACTCAGAAAGGGTTAGCCTATTAAGAGGTTATGATGAGTCAAGCCACCCACACCTACTTTTTTTTTATATGTTTAGGTAGAAATGGGGATGAATTCAGTTTGATTCTATTCCTCCTTCCCTTACTCCACGACCAAAAAGGTCTTCTGCTGAACATTCGTCTTTGCTCATTTGCACATCTGTCTGTACTAGAAAAATTAAAAACTGCAATAAAGGTTAGGCTCCTAGAGTGAAGGCAGGAGGATCCTTCCTGCACAGTTTCAACCTTCCAAAGTATGGTGCTCCCCTGAGCTAGGCTGTGCTGAGGAGGCAAGTGAGAAATTATAGAGCACTTTCTGTTCTCCTCTTCGCTGTGGGAGGGTGGTGAATGCAAACATTGTCTCCATTTTGCAGATGAGGAAGCAGACTTAGAGGGCTGAAGGTGAAGCTCTCCCGTATCCTCATGGCATATGGACGATATAGAATTTAGGTCACATCTCTTTTTTGTAGTGTCCCAGGCTTCCCCTACAAAGGGTAGCACTCTGAGAGGCAGCTTTGGAAGTGTTCTGGCTCAATGTTATCATCTGACACTGGAGCGAAAAGGCAGAGTGCTAAACGACTGATCCTCATAACAACCCTATGAGGTAGCTGCTATTTTACAGTTGAGGAAATTAAGGTTAAGTGACTTGACCAAGGTCACACAACTAGTAAGTGTCTAAGGCTGGATTTGAATTTAGGCCCTCCTAACTCCAGGCTCAGTACTCTGGCTCTCTACTGCACTACCTCACTGCCCTTAATTGACCACAAATGGTCCCTTAGTATTCTTAGTTGTGCCTCCTAGGGGAGGCAACAACCATCCTGAGAAGCACATGCATGAATGACTTGGCTTCTGGGGCTATGACAACCAGTTATCTTAGCACTTGCTGGCAATCCTGTCCTGGAATCTGAGAAGGGGAGGAGTCAGTAACAGAATTTTGAAAGCTTGCTGAGCAGAGCAGACCAGCCCTCCGCCTCAGGGTTCAGTGTCTGAGGCTTCATGACAATGTGCTGGAATAGAAAGGACACTAGATGTAAGGTCAGAGGACCTAGATTTGAATCCCAGTTCTGGCACGTCTTCTCTGTTTGACTGAGCCTCAGTTCTTTCATCTGTGAAATGAGGTTATTGCTCTAAAGGCTCTGTAAAGTCCTTCCTAACTCTAAATATTATGACTTGAGCTGTTGTGACCCAAAGGTCCTGACATGCTGTACAAGAATAGCCACTTAACTCAGCAACTTTCTTGGAAGAGGAGCTCAAAGATAGATATATGGCTTCTAACTTTGAATATGGAGGATTACAAATACTTTTATTCTATTTTTTATGACAACAAATTGACACTGAGAAGGAAAGTCATTTACTATATTATAAATGTGGGCCAGTGGCAGAACTAATCTCTGAATTCAGGGCCTCTAAGGTTACAGTCTTACTGAGGGGTGAACACATTCAGAAAGGTGTTTAAATGACTGTCACTTTACACTCAGAGCCCTTCCAGGAACATTCAAGAACCTGCTCTTACCTAGAGAACTTATTGTTAAATTTTCAGTGTGAGCATTTACACTACAAATCACAGCTTGATTTATTGTTTTATTGATTGCCTAGACTTAGAAAGTGATAGGAAAAAATGCTAATGCAAATCAAACTTAAAAGTGCAAATATGTGTGTATGTATAGGTATTTATCTATATCTGTCTATATGTCTTATCTATAACTATATATCTCAGCCTTGGTCCTAGGGCTCATCATGGAAAGAATAGTGGACTAGGAGTCATAAGACCAGTTTTGAATTCTGCTTCTACCCATTACTGCCTAAATGACCTTGGGCAAGTGACTTCACCGGGCCTCAGTTTTCTTATCTGTAAAGTGAAAGAACTAGTCACTAAGGTCCTTCTAGCTCTAAATCTAAGAACTAAGACCTAGAGCTAGTAAAGCGATTTAGTTTAAGGCAGGGGTGGAAAATGGGTAGCCTAACTCTAACTGATGTGTTCTATGAAGTCAAAGGACTTCATTTGTAGACCTAGAGGACCTCAAGGCTACAAGGTTCCCCAGCCCTGGTTTAAGGTCACACAGAAAGTAAGTATCAGAGCTAGGAATCAAAAGATCCAAGTTGTGGGGTTACTGGACTCCCAATTCAGAATTTTTTTTTACTAGTATAGGAATTCTTAAATTGGGTTCCATGGATCTCCATGTGTATGTGTATAATTTTTAGGGGGTCCATTAATATGTTTTTTGAAAATTTTGATAACTATTTTTATATAATTGGCTTCCTTGGTAAAACTGTATATCTAAGCATATATATATATATATATATATATATATATGTATATATATGTGTGTGTGTGTGTATATATATATATATATATATATATATATATCTCCAGCATTTAAAAATATTATTTGGAAAGGATGGACATAAACTTCACTAGTTTGACAAAGGAATCTATGACCCAAAAAAGATTAAGCACTCCTATACTATACCACATTGTCACAAAGTCTAAAAGGTTGTAGCCTCAGGGTCCAAGTGCTGGTCCAGCCTGCTGATGGCCAGCTTCCAAATAGTTATTGATTTATTGGAATACCTCTATCCCTCCTTCCTCATTACCTCCTTACCCTACACACACATGTTGCTCTTTGGTATCAATAAAAACCATACTTTTAACTGTACCATAATTTTGAGTCAGCCCTGCCTGTTGGGTCAGCTCTGCTTTTAGTTAAGCAAGTACAGTTTCATGTCTTCCCAATCTGATTGTTACAGAGGACTAAGAACCAATGCAATAACCTTGGGTTTAGTCAAGATGCAACCCTAGTCAGAGCATAACTTCTTAATATCTTCTTTAAAGAGTTTCATAACAAAGAAGATATTCTCCCTGAGTGACCCTTCTGTACCTCCTCATAGATCAGTTAAAACTCTTATTTCCTCCCATTCTGAAATAAAGAATATCTGATTCAGAAATGTAACCTCTCTCTCCTTCTTGCTACAGTGCCTTTTAATTAGGCCTATAAAGACTCTGGAGATTATAGAGCTTGCTTTTTTTGTAGTGTGTTCTGGAAAATTACTGCAATTGGACTAAATCAAAAAAGGTTATTCAATGTGCAGCATTTTTCGATGGCATTAGGGTGTTGGCTTTTCTTATAATTATGTGTAAAGCAAGCAGAGCATGTACATTCTTTTTGAAGACTATTGATGGGAGCGAAACAATTTCGTCTGTCCTTAAGTCAAGTGCTAAAATTGGAGCAGAGATATTTCAAAAAAGACAAAACTTGTTCTTCTGTTTCTGTAGATCACATAGAAGCTATTTGTAAAAGGATATGGGGTGGAGTTGGGGGAGGGCTTTCCTTAGACAGAGCTAAGAGCAAAGTGCCTAGAGCCCTGGAGTCATGAAGGCCAGAGTTCAAAATCAACCTCACACACTTACTAGCTTTGTGACCCTGAGCAAGTCTTGGTCAGTTTCAATTTCCTCCCAGGCTCATTATAAGAATAAAATTAGATAATATTTAGAAAGTACTTTGTAAACCTCAAAATAGTATGTAAATGCTGGCTATTTTTACTACCTGGTGTTTTTGCAGAAGTCACCCTTATAAAGTCAAATTTCCTGTGTTAATTTTATTGATCACTCTTGGTGCAGTTCAAGTACTTCTCTCAATCCTTTGAAAGGGGAGAAGAGAAAAAGCCCGACATTCCTTATTTTCTTCCTGTTCTAACATTTAAATATATGATTTTAAGGTTCCTTCTAGGTCAAATATTTTCTCTTCAGAGGTCCCTCCCAACTCTGACCTTCTAAGCTCTGATAGTCTATGTTCTAATGTCCTTCCAGCTCTTTCTATGCATTGAGTTCCCTTCCAGGCCTGTCATTATCTTTGCTAAGGGCTCTCCTAACTTTTGGACATTCTATGTCCTTTCCAGTTCTAAAATTTGGTGTCTCAAGGTCTCTTAACTCTAACGTTCCTTACCATGACTCTAATTAAACATTACAGTTTGTTCCCTTTTGGTGCATTGATGTGCTAGGGACTGACTCTATGACCAAACATGCTGAAATTCCAATGCCATGTGGAGTATTAACTTAATGTATCAGGGGTTAACGCACAGAGCTATTGTCTATGCTGTGTAACAGTTATGCATTGTTATATATAATTTGAAAAGGTGTTTGGCTAAGGGCCTTAGTACATATAATGATGATGCTGCTGTACACTTATGTAAGCCTTCTCTGTATCTGAAGCTCTTCATAGCCTCTAGCATGGTCACGAGTATCCTGAAGGGTGCCAAGTGTACCCATAAGTGTTATTAGAAGCCCTGAGGCAAAGAGAAGCTAAGTACCTCATACTGAATCCAACTGGGAAGCTAGAATCGGCCACACAGTCAAGGGCAGTATTCTGGAAACCAAAGCTGATTTCAACCTTCAGGCAACTCTTTTTGCCTCCTTTGTCAGAATAGCAGTGGTGGAGCAATGTATTATAGTGGAAAAAAAGCTGGCCCTGGAATTAGCAGAACTGGGTTTAAATCCCAACTTGGACATTAGCTGTATGGCCATGAGCAAATCACTTAAATTCTCTAAGCCTTGGGTTCTTCCTCTGTAAAATCGAAATAATCATACCTGCATGATTTATTTCACAAATGCTTTGAGGAAAGCATCTTATAAATGTTGAAAGACCATGTGAAATGAATCATTATTCTCATAATTCTACACATAACAGAATCAGAAATTGTTTAGGCTGCATTTTTAAGGCCCCTTCTAGTTCTAGACAGTTTCTACCCCACTGCCTTATTTCTGTCTAAATCTAACTGTTTTCCACATCTTAGCTCTTATCCCTTCATTCTATCCACCTTAATCTCAGCTATAATCTCAAAGTACTCATCTGACAATTAAACCTGTAGGATTGTAATCATTATTATCAAAGCCCATCTTCTATAAGTGGTCTTTCCTGTCCCTTCCCCTATGTCCAACAGCTACCACTAGTTCCTCATTTTCTCCCACATTAGAACGTATGCTCCTTGAAGGCAGGTAGTAGGATTTTTTGGTTTGTTTTTGTCTTTTTGTGAATCCCTAGCACAGTGCTTGGCATACGGTAAGCACTTAATAAATACACACTGACCAATTACAATGTTCTTTAATTTTTCCTTTGTTTATGTGTTGTCCTGTAGCATAGGCTCTGGAGCTATTTTCCCAACCTCACATTATCACTGATAGGTCAGGTCTTCAGAGCTTGGCTTCTAGATCTCCTTTCAGGGTTTATGGATAGTTCTGAGTGGCTGGGGTGGGGGTGGGGGATATCACTCCAAAGCCCTATCAATGTGCTTCTTCCTACAAACCATTGCCCCTCTGTCCCTGCAAAAGTCTGTGACATTCTTTCCCCCCACGTACTTATATAGTACAGGGGAGAGAAGGCTCAAGTTTAGATCATGTATGGCAAAGTTGGGGTAACTCAGTTTCTAGAAGTTATTTTGCTAGAGTCCTTAAGATGCTCCCCACCTAAGTGTGGTAATTTTCTGCTGAGCTTATAGAGCCTTGAATCTGCCTTTCTTTATCAAGTCCAGTCTATCCTTTACTCTGATGTAGGCATTGTCACTCTGTTAGCTAGGATGCTGATGACAATGGTCCACATCCTCTAATTATCCCAAGTTTGCAAGATCCTCATCCAGTTAAGGTTGAGAATGAGGCACTCTCATTCCACCCCTCCTGCCCTCAAGGGAAAAAAAAAATATTCTTTCAGGCACTTGAGTGGAGGCTTCAATCAATATGCTGATAGACAAATCTCCTTGATTCTGACTAGCTTGCCCCACTGGTGCAAGGCTAAGTCCCTCAACCAATCCAAACAGTGCAAACTGTGCAACCCAAACTATGCAATATCATGCCAGTCCATGGACTGTCTTTCACAGACAATTAAATTGTCTTTTTAAACTTAATCTACAGCCAATGATTGATTGATTCAATGGAGGTGTCTAGGCCTTATTCATATCTAGGTAGGTTCCCACCTAGTTAAAATCTTGTCATTTACTTTAAGTGGGGTGGAGGTACTTATTTAGACTCACCTTCTCTGTTATATCTCTCCCATAGATCTTAAGCTCCTTGAGGTAGAAGACTGTTTCTTATATATCTCTGTATTGTCCACAGAACTGTTTTTACAAAACAGCGGATGTTCCCTTCCTTTCATACACCACCATTCCTTTTGCTGTTCCCCAGTGTGATGGGCCTCTACTTTATTCCTAGTTCTTAGCTTCTACAAAAAAATTCCACTATAAATATTTTGGTGTATACAGAGATTTTGCTTCCTTGTGGTATTTGCCTAACAGTGGAATCTCTGGATCAAAGGATATAAACATTTTAGTCACTTTCTTCAAATGATTCCAAATTGCTTTCATGGCTCCATCAACAGCGCCTGTCTTTCTGAATCTACTCTGTGACTGACTAATTCCATCTTTGGTCATTTTTGTCAATTTGCTAGATGTGAGTTGAAACCTAAGCTGCTTGTGTGCATTTCTCTTATTATCAGTGATTTGGAACATTTTTCCATATGGTTTTCTTCATTTGTGAACTACCTATTGCTGGTGTTCTTTTCACTGAACTAGTGTATTATGCTTTTTCTACCCTCTGCCAGTTACATTCTAAAAACACACATGGTGAAGTAGAGAACTGGGGCAATTATCCCTTTAACTCAGACCCCTAAAATAGTTTCACTTAGAATATTCAGATTAATTGGGACTAAAGTTTTTTTTCCCCCTGAATAATTACAGTTCTCTGTCAAACAAGCAGTGTTTTCATTAAGAGCTATTCTAATTTAAAGCAAGCCAATTTAGGAATTGAGTGGGTTTTTTTTTTTCCTCTGTGCAACCCAAATAATTCACTCATTAAAGAATCTTTCATCTATTCCTGAACAAAATGGATTACAATGTAGTGTCATTGATAAGGTCACTCCTACTGTTCTCCAAGCCTTCTTTCCCTTCCCTAACCTAATCTAATTCCCGATTCAGATTTGCCTGAGACATCTTTACCCAGAGCTTTATTATCCCTTTCATTCACTGCTCCCCTATGGCTCTGTAACATAGGTCAAAAACATCCTCTCCATTTTACAGATGTTAAAATCCAGACCTCTAAGGGTCACTAAGTGGCTTGTCCAGGATGGTGAAAGAAGGCAGGGCAAAATGAACAGAAGAAAGATTTTATCCAATTTTGCTTCTTGAGGTTTTCATACTTCCTCTTTCTTTCATCTCTTTTTCTATCTCTGTATTCCCATCAATTACCTTCCCACCACATGGGTAATAATTAGCTTTCCCCAGCTGATATTGTGCCCCTCATTACTCCAGAGTGGAACCAACCCATTCTGTGAGGTGCAATGGTTACTCAACTGGTTGAAATCCTTTCTCTAGCAGAAACATCCAAGAGTGAAGAAGCTGTCTCATTCATTCCATTTCAGATCTGACTGTTTGCAGGGGCTAGAATCTGCTCAGTGTCTGAGGAGATTCCATTTCCCTGAATTTTCTCTGACCAAGATATCAGGTATGTTTTGTTGTTTAGTTGTTTAAATCGTGTCTGACTCTTCATGACCCTGTTGAGTGTTTTGCCATTTCCTTCTCCAGCACATTTTACAGAGGAGAAAACCAAGGCAAACAGCATTAAGTGACTTGCTCAGGGCCACACAGCTGTAAGTGCCTGAGGTCAAATTTGAACTCAGGTGCTCCTGACTTCAGGGCTATCCCTCTATCTACTATTCCATCCAGCTGTCCCAGGGATATTTAATCTCTACAAATCACATTCCCTCTCCCCCCCACCCCCCCACCTGCCCTCCACTTAAATCCTCTTCTTTGAGCTGTGTTGTTTTGTTTCTGTTTTCCCTTCCTGACGTTGCTTTATCAATATTCAAGGATAAGGCAGTCTGTGGAAAGAGCCTTGGTCTTTGAGTGGGAAGACTTGAGTGTAAGTCTTGGCTCTGCTATGTATTCGATATTAGACCTTATTCAAGTCTTTCCCACACCTCTCAGTCTCCCTTTCTACATTTTCAGATGGAGATAATAATACTTAAAACTACTTGCCTCACCGGGTTGTTGAGTAAGATTCTTTGTAAATTTCAAAGCTATGCAATATGAGTTATTATTACCATTATTCAGATTTTAATTGACAATGTATATGTTGTGTTTGGTTTTAATTTTTAATTTAAATGTAAATATTAAAATTAAAAATTAATTTAAATGTTAAAAATATCAACAAAGGTACACTTGTGAAATTATGGAGACGTTACTATTTCAAAGTATGTTGATTTGAAATCAAAGGACCTAGACACAAATCCCTATTATGCTAATTACTGCCTGTGTGACATTTCCTCTCTGGGACTCAGTTTACTCCTCTGTCAGGTAAGGGAGTTGGTCTAGATAATGTCTAAAGTCCCTTCTCGCTCTAGCTCCTGTGACCATCACTAATGTAGTTTCACATAGTGGCTTTCACTACTTCTGAATAAAATAAATGAGTAAATAGATATGGAAAGTAAATTCCAAATTGAATTTAAATCTGCTTTTATCACCTTCTATAGAATATCTCCCAGTGGATAAAGAAAGGAAAACCTAAATGCCTTTGTAATATAAAACAACTTTTAAGATTTGCTGTGAGAAAAAGATTAGTGTAAATAAGAAAGGTACCCAATAACAACATCCAGGAAATGCTATTAGCTAAATCCATTCCATCCTTGTTGTTCCTTCCCCCCAACCTCCTTCTGTGTCTATACCCCTCTGGATTAAAGTTTCTGTAAAAGTCATAGAAGGGAAGGTCACTTCTATTTCATCAGCATCAGGGGACAGTAATGACCCTTTAAAAGTGAAATGACTACACATGGGGAGAATAATATTTTCATTCTGAAAGAGGCAGCCTCCTCAGACCAGGCTAACAGTAATCTTGCCTCCTCTTTCTTTTGGATTGGGCCTGAGGCAACCTCCAAATGCACAGACATCTTGGGTTTTTCAGCGATCATTTCTTGCACGACCAAATGCATTTTGAGTCATGAAATAGGATAGAGGTACACTGCCTCTCCTTAAAGAGCATAAAGGGCAAGTTGATACTAAGGTGCTTATGCAAGATGGAGGTAAGAAAACAAACCTAGCTCTCTCTCAACCTCCTGCACTCTTGGTAAGTGATGCAAAGGACAAGAGTGTACCACTAGCACAGCCTTTAGCATTTTCAGCTTTGTTTCTGATGCCCAGAGAGAAACACCTTTTCATAAACATCTTTGGTGGTGGTGTTTTGCGTGAGATTGTGTTTGCAGTTTTGCAGGAACAAAGTGATCTTATTGCTCCAGGGATGCAGTAATCAAACCAATCACAGTCATTATAATTAGAAACCCAACTAAGAGAAAGCTGAGCATGAAACACATCCACACAAGATCTCAACGGCATGCATTACATCCCACGTTTGATAGTCTTTGAAGACGGCCAGGTAAATATGTTTCCGGAGAACAAAAGAATTCGTTGTTGTTATTGTTTATTTAAATATATGTTTGGCCAACTGTATCAAAGGTTCATCAGCAATTGAGAGGAAAAGAGAAAGACGGCCGCTATTAACTGCTGGTGACCAGCTGCTATAAAGCAGCTGCCTAAAGCCGGCTTAACTGGTTATTAAAAACAACAGCAGTGTCCACTAGACACTAATTTAAGCTGGGCCTGCTGTGGCCAAGCTAGAGGAGAACTGAGGCAATTATCCAGACAATTCAGGGAGAAAAAGGAAGCTCAATAGCCATGCCTCGATTTCTTTGAAAAAGGCTATTTTTTCCCCTCCTCTCGAATTTTCTGGATTATGATCAGAGAAGTTGTGCTCTTAACCTAACCCCAAACCCTGAAGCCTTTCCCGGCGTCCTCCCAACTGGAGTAGATGGTGAGGGGTAGGGAAGCAGTCAGAACACAAGAACTTTGACAGGGGCCAAGCTAGGCGCGGTCCTCGAACGCAACCCCGGGCGACAGGGTCTAGTTCTCTTCCTTCCCCACGCCCCTTCCACTCCTCTCCCCTCCTCTCTCCTCCTCTCTCCTCCGCTCTCCCGGGGCTGGACTGTATCACCCCGTCTCCTGGCAACTGGAGGGCGCTAGGAGGGACGTCATTTCCTGAAGATCCCGCGGGAGGGGGAGGTGGGGGGGCAGGGGGCGGGGTGAGGGCTGAGACGTCGGAACTAGCTGGAAGCAGAGGCTGGTGCTGGAGCTCTGGGGGCGGGGAGCTCAACAGTTAGCAAAAGTGCCCCACTGCCGACCTGGGGAGGCGGCAAGCGCCGGAGCTGCCTTGGAGCAGCTTCTTCTGCTCGTGGGACAGCTCCAAGGCACTTAGGGCGCCGGTCCCCCTTTGCACTTTGGAGGCAGGGATCCCTCCCTCCACTTTTCCCCAAATTTGCATTTCAGGGAACCTTTCTCGGGAACGGTTCTGGGCTCCGGACATGCCCCGAGATCTTTGTTTGACAGCTCGGGACTCGCCCAGGCTGCTTTGCCGGGGGCTTCGGGAGTAGAGCCCGCAATTGAGAGGGTGGGGTCCCCCAGGCCAGGGAGAATAAGTGGCCTGGCTGGGGGAGCCCGGGAATGGTCTGACTTGGAGGTGGGGGAAGGAGGTCCGGTGCTGCAAAATCTCCAGCCCCATCCAGCCTCCAGGGCTCCCCGCTTCAGAGCGAACCCGAGGTCGGGAGATGAGCACCCAGCTGGACCGCCTGTCGGTGACCTCGTCCTCCACCGGCTCTTTGGGCTCGGCGGCCGGGGCGGCGGCTGGCTCGGCTGGCAGCGGGCTCCGGCTGCTGTCGGGCAACGTGCGCAAGCTGCATCATGCACTCAACTTGCTGCTGAGCGATGCGGAGCGGGAACAGTTCACCCATTGCCTGAATGCTTACCACTCCAGGAGGAACGTCTACGACCTGGTGCGGACCCTGCGCCTGCTGCTTGACAGCCCGGACAAGCGGCAGCTGCTCCCCATGCTGCGCCTGGTCATCCCGAGGTCGGACCAGCTGCTCTTCGACCAGTACACGTCTGAGGGGCCCTACCTTAAGTCCCACATCGTATCGGCCCCTGGGGGCGCCAACGGGGCCGGCTTGGGTCTGCTGGACGGTGCCACCGCTGCCTCGCCTCCTCCTCCGGCCGCCTACTGGCTCCCGCAGCCACAGTCACTGCCCAGCCGACAGCCGCAAGTGGACTTCGGCTCTGGCCCCGAGGGGGCGCCCCTGGAGGAGCTGCGCGGGGAGGTCCGGCTAGTGAGTCTTAGGAGAAGCAAGACCAACGAGGGTCTCGGCTTCAGCATCCGAGGTGGCTCTGAGCACGGCGTGGGAATTTACGTGTCCCTGGTGGAACCAGGCTCCCTGGCGGAGAAAGAAGGGCTAAGGGTGGGCGACCAGATCCTCAGAGTAAACGACAAGTCTTTGGGCCGAGTGACCCATGCTGAGGCTGTCAAGGTAGGTGGAAGAGGGACAAACAGGCAGCCTTGGATCCAGGATCAAAATGTTGACTTAAAATCCCCTGCTAATTTGGGGGTAGGGTGATAATTTAGGGATTAGCCATTCCCTGGCAGAAATTTTTTGGTGAGCTCTTTAGTGTCTGGTAGAGTGTATGGAGAGATACTTCATCCTAGTGATTGATATCCATCACCGCTCTAATAGCCAAGTTTTGTCTTGGCCCCTGTTTAGGGGTGAGAGCAGTTTTCTGAAGTCTGCCTGCCTGTCTACACCACTTACAACTCACCACCCAGATACTGCTACTGCTTCTAAGATGCTCCATGGAATCGTCTTGGGCAGTGCAGCCCCAGGCTTGGGTTCTTGGGAAACTGACAAGGAGAATAGACACCTGCTCTTTCTACTTCCTGTGCTATGCTCAGTGTTCCGTGACCCCTGCGTTCCAAGACAGGTTTCTAGTCTGCAGTGAATTCGATGCAGAATCCCCACAGCAGAATCACAGACTTAGAATGTAGAACATATGATATTAGAACTGGAGATCTTCTAGTCCAATTCCAGTAATTTTACAAAAGAGGAAACTGAGACCTTAAGAAGGGAATTAACTATTAGGAGGTCTCAGGAAAAGTGGCAGAGCTGGACTAGAACCCTGGCCGCCTCAGCCTAGTGCAGAGTTCTTTTCACTGTAGTTAGCAATTGTTTCCTGTTCTCTCTCTTCTCCTCTCCTACCACCTCCCTCCCCAAACACCTTTGGTCAGCGTCTCTGCATTAAATTTCATAGAAATTTATAGGATTTAGAGCTGGAAGGGACCCTAGTCCACCTAGTCCAACTCACTCCTGTTACAGGAGAGGAAGCTGAGGTTCAGAGGTTAAATGACTTCAACAGCATCATTTGTCCTAAGAGGAAGAGTCAGTATTTGAATCAAGGTTGGAAATGTCTTTTTAACTCCTTGAAGGAACTGGGCTTGTTGACCATGTCACACTAGTTCTTCCTCCCTCCTCTCTTCCCTTTTTCTTTCCCACCAGTTCATCTTTGCCCTTTATTTAGCACATCATATATTTATAAAGAGATGGTCCATTAACCTTACCCCTTTATAGGTGTGTAGTTCACAGATGAAAAATGTATTCTATGATGATGTGTGATCTAAGTGGTGATTTATACATTCTCATGCAATTTTACTAGCAGCTTAAAGACTATCTGGCTATTTCATCATTACAGAGGTGTGAATCAGGAACTTTCCAGTCTTTTAAAGGGCTGAAAGAAAAGAAGCAATAGAAACACTAGCTCCACAGTCTGAATTGTGTGTTATTTCAAATTTGGTTTTGTGTTGCCAATTTTGAAGAGTACAGTGAAGAAGAACACCACCTAGTTAGATGAAAATCTCTGGATCCTTGGAAAGAGCCTTGCTGGGCTAAGAGTGTTGCTATCAGACAGGAACCCAGAGCTTGGGACAACATAAACAGAGAAGGAAACTTGACAGAGTGCCAGCCCTTTAGCAAGGTTTACTTACCATTGGCACTTGGAAAGCAAAATTTAAAATCACTGAGGCAGGTTCCTGAAGTTTCAAAGCCATTTTTTGGCAATGAGCAGGTACTTTATCTGAACCCAAGTTTCATGGTCAGCATTAGGGATGAGCCATGGTTGCAAATTCATTGTGTAGAAGGGCTACCTTTCCTGAGCTGCTGCGGCCTGCACCTCAGTGTTCTCTAACTTGAATTCTAGAGCTAGACTGGAATGGTCATTTAGACACAATGAATCTTCTCTTCCTCCCTTTTAGTCTACATGGTCCCATTGCTTCACCTGAAAGGTATTTTTGAAGCACTTAAAATGCAAAAAGCAAAATGAATAACGCTCTGAATCTCTATTAACATTTTGAAAACCCTGAAGAAATCCAGTACAGAACATATCCAATAGAGGATACAGGTCTGATTTCAGTGAGAGTGAAAACTCAATGTCTATATTGGAGTCAATAGAATGTCAGGGTTAGAAGGGGCCTTTGAGATCATCTAGTCCCATTCCCTCATTTTGCCTTGAAGCCCAGAGAAGGAAAGTGACTTGGCCTAAGGTCACATAGCTTAAAAGCAGGACATGAATCCAGGTCTTCAGATTCCAAATTTGTTAAACCTTTCACTTAAAAAATACTGAGTTTTGTACAACAACCAACCAACTGACTTTTAGTCTTAATGCCATTGGCTTCTTCAGTTCTAAGAAATGTACACTGTCTAGGCACAGTTGACCCTCATTTCCTAAAACTTAAACATTTAAGTATGTCCTTTAAAGAACTATTTGTTCTTTTCTATGAAGTTAGGATTTTTATCTATGTTAAATGGAAGCAGATGGAAATTTAAGGGACTATTTCACTCCTAACTGCAAAATATTCCAGAACAAGATGTTTCCTAGCTCCCCCCTCAAGGGAAGCCTAAAGTTCTTGGTGGCATAAGATGGGTTAAAAGTGTCCAAAATCAACTACTTTCTCGTTTATAAAATGTTATGTCTTAGACTTTCATCTGCTGTGCCTAAAATGAGGTCTCATTTTTCCACTTTACCATAATCTTGTAAAATTGGTAGGAAAGATCTGCTGACATATTTTGAATTCTGTTTCTCTTCCTTTGATCACAAATAAGAAGGCTCATTCTCAAAAATGTATTTTTGTTATTAAAATCTGTTGTATGTGTCTTATTTGGAGACTAGGGGTGAGTGCTCCAAACTCTTAGAAGCATCAATATCCACAAGAGAAAAGTTTCAGAACTCAAGTCACACCCTAGATGTGATGAGCCAGACTCTCACTCCCCTCACAAGTCCCTCTCCTCTCCAAACCCATCAACCTTTTTGCAAAGTAGGGATTGCATGTGACAAGGTATTTTCATCTTTAACTAATGAAACAAGCATTGATCACCACCCAGAGGCAGGATGTTGGTGATGAATATACAGTTCTGTTGAGAGGTGCATAGCCTCTCTTCTTAGCCTGTTTACCCTGAGGTAGCAATCACAGATCTAGATATCAGCACAAGCCTCTTATTTACAACATCCCCCTAAACATTTTGACTTGGTTTTGATGAAACTCTCTTGAGTGAATGGTAACAACCATCACAAATCCCAGCTTTCTTTCCTCCCTTTGCTCTTCCTCTCAGTCTGTCTGACATACAGAGTCTAATCTGCTGGGATTTATTTTTTCCCCTTTCTTTACTCTGCCTTAAGACAAAAATGTAGCCTACCCAAAAGAAAGTTGGCTGAAGACGTTATATTCTGAGAAGGGAATCTTGGCATTCAAACAACCTCATACTAAATCAGGAAATAGTGACATATATTAATAGGCTGCATACTGTACCAGCTGGAAATTTATTATTCTTCTTCTCTGACCCCAAACATCAGCAATGGTGATATTTTTGAGCAAATGAGGTTTAAAACCAAAGTAGGATTCTGGCACCAAAGACAGAAACTGTGAACGCTTACAAGCAAATATGCATGTCCTTTGGTCTGTTAGCCTTGTGATTCTGTGGGCATCAACGACCAGTGCTTCCAGGTGTTCTGTTGTACATGTTTCTTCCAAATTAAAATTAAATGACTTCATTACTGCTGCAGCTTCGCCACCAAGAAATCCCACAGGCCCATTGTAGTGTGAATGGTTTTATAAGTGAAAGTAACATTCCCTTTAATTTTAATTAGGCTTACTACAGCCCCTTCCCTTCACCTCCTATAATATCCCAGGGAGTAATCAGTTCATATTAATATGTCATTGTATTTGGTCTGGCCCTTTCTGAATTACAAATCTGTCAGCTGCCAATTTGTAGTATCAGGTTATCTGAGACCATTACAAATTATTACCAAATCTTCCTCCTCAGCCTGTGAAATGCTGTTTCCCCACTGGTCTCTATCCCTTATTCAATTTGGAAACAGTACAGAACATTTTTATTTGCACCCAAGAACTTCCCAGGGACTTAGCCCAGGGACTGGATGATTCTTGAGTATTAAGGACAATATTGAAAGGTTGCTACTAATAAATTTTTATTGTATTTATTTCCTGTTGTACCACATCCAAGACAGTGGTGATTTTAGACATTTCTAGGGTCAATTTCTTTAATGAAATGATCATTCAAATAGCTATCTATAGACACATACATATGTCCATATACATGTATATAATAAGTATGTGTGTGCATGTACACACACATACATGGCTCTGGTTGCCAATAGTTTTTTTTTTATTTAAATGTACTTCTTTATCAGCTTGTTCTGTGGAGAATAAATATTCTTTTAGCTAATTATCTTTCTATTCTTTTGGGTTCTAATCAGAGGAATGCTTAGAATGGAAAAAAAAGACTTTTGGGGGGGTGGGAAGGGGGGAGAGGAAGGACTGATTTTTGCAACAAAAACAGTTTTGTCATTTTGAACTTTATATCTCTGCTTCTTTTAGGAATTACTAATATTCAAACCAGGAAACTCATTCATTTAAATATTTTAAAAATTTAGAATAATCCTAGTCATTAGATGCTTTGTGTTTTAAAGTCACTGGCATTTTCCTACTCTAACCATGGTCCAGTTTGCTGCTGGTTATTAGCTACCATAGATGCATCATATGAATAGAAAGTTCAGTGAATCAGAGCTTTTAACCTCTACTCATTTTTTTTTGTATTCCCACAATTAAATGCTATCAGCCACAGAGCTAAACAAAGTATACGAGTAGCCAGCCAACTCTTATTGGCCAGGTTGTATTATATATTCAAGTATGTACAATGTGAGGTGATACCCATGAACACACCTAGAGAGCATGTGCACATTGCCAAAGGATTAATGATCATCTTCTTATAAGGACTGTTTATTGAAACAGGCTTAAGGGCTCTTGCTATATAGCTCTGTTTCCAGAAAGATTCATTTACAACCCAGGAGGGAGTAATCCATCTTTCTTCCCTAGGAGGCTCAGGGCAAGTCACTACAAGGACAGTAGGAATGTGATTAGCAGGGACTGCGTTTATTTCTACCTCAAGTTAGCTGTAGGCTAAAACAAAAATCTTTCCTAACTGGATCTTGTTTTCCAGACATAAACCTCATGTTACCCTGAATTTAAACACAAACAGCCTCGATTGCCCTTTGGGTTCCTTCTTGGTTTTTCTGTACTGAAGACATTTTAATTTTGTCAGTTTGGCAAGCTCACAGGGTGTCAGGACAGAATAAGGATTGTTTTACATTCCATTCCTAACAATTCTTGTTGGCCAGGATAGGCAATACCAAGAGACAGGAACGTTTGTCTTTTGACTTTGCTATATTGAAATGATATAGAAAGGAAGAGACTGATTGTCTCAGGAACCATGGAATGTAGAGCCTGAAGGTAAAGTGTGCCCAGTTTTCCTCAGAAAAACCACCTTATCACTTGCTCTCTATTAACCGTACCCAACATGACTAGAAGGTTGTCTGTTATCATGGAATGGTTTAATTTTTTTTAATGCATGTTTTATATCAAGTTCAGAATAAAATACAATTTAAAAATACATTCTGAACTTCATAAATACTAAGAAAAACCCATTTCCATGTACAAAGTAGAATGTGAAAAGAGGATTATATGTAAAACCACGAATCTTTATTACATATAGCTTGCCTTTAAAAAAAGTACATGATAAAGTCAACAGTTATTTTCAAAGCTATCTTGCTTGTTTTTTCTTTCTGAACTTTTCTGTTCTCTTATGTGCATTAAAAATGTTTCAGTGATTTTTCTCTTTTGACTAACCTTCAAATCCTCCCTCCTTTTTTTTTTTTTTTGCTTTTTTTTTTGGAGGGGGAAGGTAGGGCAATTGGGGTTAAGTGACTTGCCCAAGGTCACATGGCTAGTTTTTTTGTATTAAGTGTCTGAGGCCAGATTTGAACTCAGGTCCTCCTGACTCCAGGGCCAGTGCTCTATTCACTGTACCACCTAGCCACCCTATCCCCCCTCATTTTTTTATGTCAAAAAAATGTATGTATCATTCTGTACTTCATTGTGTGACATTTTATGGCATGGAACATTGAAAACAGTCCTGTGTTTGGAGGCAGAGCACTTGAATTCAAATCTTGGTTCTGACAGTTAGTCCCTGCGTGGCCTTGGACAAGTTATTTGGCATCATCTCTGAGTCTTTAAAATGAGAGAATTGGGTACCTGAGGCCTCTTCTTGTTCCAAAGGGGTCATTCTCCCATACTAAGTTATGGCAGTGTGGTGTAGTAGACTCGAACCCAAATCATCTCACTTCTGCTATTTCCACTTAGTAGCCATGTGACCTTAAGCACTGCTCTGATCTTCATTTTTCTCATCTGTGAAATGGGAATAATAATACTTGAATTACGTCTCTTGTATGGATATTTGACAGCTCAAATAAGTACATCTAGAGTGTAAGGTGCTTTAGGAAAGTGAACTATACTCTTATGATAGTGGCTCCCCTTTTCATTTAATGCAATATCCACCCCGCACCCCCCCCCCATTCCTGACAATGCTTTTGCAGAGAAGTGCTTTTCAAGTAAAGACAACTGAATGCAAGCAACTCTTGTAGTTGAGGTCACCCAATTCATTTCCTTTGTCCCTTAAAACCCGAAATCATGCTTCTAGAAGTAAGTAGGCCTATTTCAGTAACTCTTCTGTCTTCAAGATTCCAAAATAGAATCATTTCTGCATTTGGAAACAATAAAAGATCCAATTTTAGGTGAAGTACATTTTCTGTACAAAGCATGGAAGATGTTTCAAAGTCTTCTCTCAAGAAAGCAAATAACTCCCAAGTTTAAACTTTTCCTTCTATATTGAAATATATATTTAAGCTGATTGATTTTTTCGGTCCCATCCTCCTCGCTTCCCCTGTTGAGAATTACAGTGTTCTTAATGCTAAATTGGCCGAGGTTTCGCTTCAACTGGCAGTCCATTCTGGAGCTATTTTTTTTTCCCAATGCCCTGAGTGTGTGTATTAACAGCAATGCCTCAGCTCTGAATACTAAGCAAATACATCAGCCTGCAGTAAACAAAACCTGAGAGGCTGTGTCTGTGCAATGCTAGAAGAGCACCTGAATTAAAATAGAAAGACCTGGGCAGTCATCCAGATGTTTTATTTAAATGCCATCAAACATCTGGTCATTCCCAAAGTTCCAGATGCTTGACACTATGTAGAAAAAGCCCATAAGACAATTGGATTCCTCACTTTTACCACTGCATGTTTTGGCATTACAGAGACACAGCCAGAGAGCTCTAACCACTCCCTTCCATTGCTATTCTAGGGTAAGATCACAGGTTTGAGGTTAATCAATTCACTAGGGTGTTCCACAGGTCAAAATAACCTGAAGCCTATGAGACCACTGTTTTATTCAAGATTGAAGCTATATGTTGGTCTAAAAGTCAGAGGTCCTGTTGACTTAATAATCACTAGCATTTAAATATTACTTTAAGGTTGAAAAAACTTCACATATATTGTCTCTTCTGATCCTCATAACAGCCCTGGGTGGTATATATTATTGTAATCCTCACTTTTACAGATGAGGAAACTGAGGCTGAAAAGGTTAATTATTATTTTTACCAATCATAATAATGATACTACTATGAATAACATTTATGTATAGCTTACCAGGTACCAGGCACTGTGCAAAGTACTTTACAATTATTATCTTATTTGATTCTCACAATAACCCCGGGAGGGAGCTGCTATTATCCCATTTTACAGATGAGGAAACTGAGTCAGATAAAGGTTAAAGGACTTATCCAAGGTCACACATGAGTGAGTATCTGTGACGGAATTAGAACTCAGTTCTTTATAAGTCCTGCATACTATCTATTAGGCACTTCATCGCTATAGTGATTAACTCTAAAATTCCCAGAACCAAACATTGCAACATAGATACAATATTCTTTTCAGTTCAACAAAAATATTCAGCACACACACACACACACACTCTGTTCAGTTGTTTTAGTCCTGTCCGACTTCCTGACCCTATTTGGGGTTTTCTTGGCAAAGATGCTGGAGTGAGTTGCCCTTTCCTTCTTCTCTAGTTCATTCGTTTTAGGGATGAGGAAACTGAGGCAAATAGGGCTAAGTGATTTGCCCAGGATCACATAGTAAGTATGCCTGGTGCTGTATCCACTTTGCCAGTTTGTTGCCCCACATAGACATGCACGTATATACACATATATACACAATATAATATACAGTATACATAATATATATCCATATATAGGTGTGAATATTATATATATATGTAATATATAAATATGTGTATATTGTGCTATACACACACCCACACATGCACACTAATGTTTGATGTCATTTAGACTAAACATATGGATGCCTGCCCAGGCTTTTCTATTTTCATCTAGGTACTCTTCTACAATTGCACAGACACAGCCCCTTGGGTTTTGTTTACTGCAAGCTGATGTATTTGCTTAGTATTCAGAGCTGAGATGGTTCTGCTAATACATGCACTCATATATATGTGTATATATAACATAGTACATAGACCACTATACTGGATATCAGAAAAGATACCTTTTAGGAAAATCATGGTTCTTCCCTTCACACACCTTCCAGTCTAGTACAGGGACAAATCACACACTCAGATGATTATAATACAGAAGAATATCAGAGCATTTGAGAGGTACAAAACAAAGTACTGTGTTAAGTTCAAGGGAGGAGGTTGTTACTGCTAGGGGTGACATGATAGTGGTCAGAATGATGTTTGAGGAGATGATAGTGTTTAAGCTTTAAAGGATGGGAGAAGTTTAACAGAGATAGAGAAAGGAACTTTCTAGTCTAGGGAACAATGTGAGCAGAGGCCTAAAAGTACAGGGTATATTCTGGGCACAGATTGGTCTAGTTTGGCTGGCACATAGAATGTATAGAGCGGAGTGATGTGAGCTAAGTACAGGACTCCCCCAGTTATAGAGGACCTTACATTACCAAGTAGAGATATTGGAACCTTATTTTGTTGGTGGTAGGGAGCTAATGAAGATTTTGTGGAGAAGAGTGATACGATTAGACTAAGAATGATTTTTTTCTGGTGACAACATAAAGCAATTTGGAAGAGAGAGCTGAGGTAAAAGACTCATTAGGAATCCTTTTGATAATCCTGAAGAGTGGTAATGAGTATCTTCCCTAGGGAAGAGAGCTGAGGACACACATGCCAGATATGTTGAGGAGGTGGTATTGACAAGACTTGGTAATTGTTTGGCTGTGAGAGATGGGTATGATGAGCCAAAGATATCATCAAGGTTCCAAAAATTGCAAACTGGGTGAGCAGTAATGCTACCAACAGAAAAACCTAAGTTGTAAGGTGCAGTAGGTTTAGGACAGGATTAGCCTTGAAAACCTTAGGCTGTGTCTTCACCAACCAACCGACCACAGGCCAAAGCAAAACAGATGTTTAGGGGTAAAAATAAAAACCTTTAGGCCAGCTTGAAGTGATGAAGATACTAATTTGTATGACTGTTCAACTCTCTACAACGCCCAGGTCAATACAGAAATGAATGGATCCATTGTGCAGGTTAACCTGTCTTCTGCTATCTGTTTCTTCTTCATTGCAATCATAAAATCTTGTGGATAAATTGGACCTCAGATATTATTTTTTTGGTTTTTCACCTTTTAATTATTGATGTGAGGCAGAAATAGAAACAGTGAAGTGTCAGCAATAAAGAACAAAAATGTTGACCATTGTTGAGTATTCCCCCACCCTTGGCCCTCTAACTTTACTGCACCAGGATGCTTCCAAGGATTGTGTAAGGTAGTTTAACTTCCTTTAAGTGGATTTCAAAGTTTAAGTGATAATTTGAGACCCTTGGTAACTGTGCTCCTTGAAAATAAAACTTGAAGCCCCCAACCTTTAATTCATTTAACTGAAATGATAACTAGAGCTCTTCACAAAGGGCTTCTGTATAATAGATGAAATCTTTGCTTCTCAAAGTTCAACACAAACTGGAAATCAATACAACCCTCAAAAAGATGCACATCTGTTTTTTTCCTTGCCTTCTTAGGTGCTCATAGGTTTCATCAAATGTAGCTGGGTTCATAATACCAAGAAGAGACAATGGTCAATCCTTTGGTGCATGTTGAGTCGGCATCACCTGTATTCTTTTATTCAGCTTGTTAACTCCCAATCTCATTTCCCACGGTGACTGTTGAAGATCTTTTTTACTTACCTCGAACCTCCACTTGTCTCTGTCCCCATCTGTTTTGTATAAGGCGATCATGACTCCTGCTTAATCAAGATGAATGCTGTCCAATGTGGGCCCTTCTCAAATCTGCCCACCCGTATTTCTTTTCTTTCTTTTTTTTTGGAGGAGGGAGGGCAGGGCAATTGGGGTTAAGTGACTTGCTTAAGGTCACATGGCTAGTAAGTGTTAAGTGCCTGAGACAAATTTGAACTCAGGTCCTCCTGACTTCAGGGCCAGTGCTCTATTCACAGTGCCACCTACCCACCCCTCACCCACATTTCAAAATTCTGTATTCTTCATTTTCTTCTTCTCTCTTTATCTCTAAGAAATTAATGCTTTTCTTCCTTATCAGTGCTAGTTCTTCCCTCTGGCCCCTCATACTGTCCAAACCCAAACAAAAATGATTTTTTAAAAAATGTCTCTTGGGTACATAGTACTATACTTGGCACTGAAGGGGATCTAAAATCTAATAAGGCACTTCCCTTGGCCGCTGGAAGCTTGAAATTTGGTAGAGAAATAGGATGCTAATACAGTTAAACAATGATACCAGCTAAGTGCATTAAAGAATTATAAAACCAAGGTTTATTCAAAGTCTGAAGGACAAGATAATCACTAACAGGGCATCAGTGAAGCATCCCTGGAGAAGCTTTTGAGTTGGACTCTAAAAGATGGGAAAGAATTCAACAGGTGAGGAAAGGGAGAGAGAGCATTTCAGACCCAGAGGAGAGAGATCTTTGTTCCATCAATCAACTAGCCTTCCCCCTCTTTCTTCAGTCTTTTTCTTTTCAGTGGTTCCTTCCTGACTGTCTACATATATACTTTGGTCTCCTCTATTGAAGGATAGAGACTGGTCCTGCAATTTCATTGGAAAAGGGGACTCTTGGGTATGGAAACTCCTTCTACCAATGCATCTTCACTGCAATTTAGAGTGTTGTATCCAGTAGCGTCAGAAGTAGAACTTGAACGAAGAGCTTGGCTCTGAGGCTGGGTTTCTATTGACTATTCCACTCTACCTCACTTATGTATCCTTGGGGAAAAAAAAGTATACTAGCCATGTAATCTTGGGCAAGTCACTTAACCCCAATTGCCCTGCCTTCCCCCTCCAAAAAAATGTACCTAAAACTCTACTACTCCCTTGAACTACACTCCTATTTTTTTCCTTCTCTTTATCTTCAGACATCTTGAAGAATCCACACTTGTTTTGCCTCATCAGTGCCACCTAGAGATTCCTTAATTTTTTTATTAGTATTGACCAGAAATGTCCTAATTGAAAAATTCAGTGGCCTTTTATCATTTACCATTCTCCAGGAACTTTCTTTGTTTTCTTTCATCATTTAATGTAAACTCTACATTTCAAATATGGAAACCTGAAGCCTAGAGATGAGTCTGGCTTGCCTAGAAACACACAGGCTATTTGTTGAAGAACCAAGACTGAAACTCAGGTCTCCTGACTTCCTTTCAGTCTTCTTTCTTTTTTTTCTATCTTTTTTTGGTATTTATTTAGTATTTAATTTTTCCCCAGCTACATGTAAACAATTTTTAACAGTCTTCTATTATGAGGGGAAAACCAGGTTATCATTAAGGATGTCCATCAAGGAATATTTCCAAGGGCTTCCATGAGCCAGAAAATAGCTATGTCATTTTGTTGTTGGTGGTGGTAGTTCCTTTGTTAGATAGAGGAAATTTTCTTCATTCTTCCTGGTCTGGAGTCATTTTTGCCCAGTGTTCTTCAGAATATACAGGGCTGAAAAAGATATGCGATAGTTTTTATAGCTTGGGAGATTCCACATCTGTGTTCAATACTTCTGAGACCAGGGAGAGTGGGTGAAGGAGAGGGAAGAGAGGGAAATAAATTGATGCCAAGTTTCTGGGAGGGAAAAGTGAATGTGTTTCTTTTTTGAAGGCTTACGGCAGAAAGACAGAATTGAGGATGGAAAGAATTCTGGAATGAGCATCAGAAGAGTCAGATTCTTATCCTAGATCTTCTACCACTGATTTGCTTTATGATCTTTGGCAAGTCAAAGCTTCTCAGGACCTCAGTTTTCTCATTCATAAAGTGAAAGAATTGGACCATATGGCTATTAAATTCCCTTCCAATACTGATTCTATAAGACATCATACAAAACTGGTTCTCCATCTTTCAGAACTTTTTTATTGCCTCTTCTTTATCGTTCAGCCTTATAGAGGTGCGCTCTCTCTCTCTCTCTCTCTCTCTCTCTCTCTCTCTCTCTCTCTCTCTCTCTTTCTTTCCTCCCTCCCTCTTTCTCCCCCCTTTTCTCTTTCTTTTCTTTCTCCATTCCTTTCCCTTCTTAGATAAGTTAGTGGTTCAAAATCTTTTCTCACCCTTTTCCCCTCTGAGCTCTTAGCTTAATTAACTCCTTTAGGATATCCTTTTCCAAGAAGTTTTTGTTCACTTTATCCTCTCCCTTTCCCTCTTCTTATCCCTCTCCCTCTCCTTCTCGTCCCACACTTCCCCCTGTCTTCTTTTTATCTCCTTCTCTTGGCTATCTAATCCCAGGCTTCAACTGTCAGCTCTTTGCATATAACTCCTAAATTTGGTCCTGGCCTTGGCTTCTCTCCTGACCTTTATTAGTCCCACATTTCTAACTGCCCACTGGGCATCTCCATATGGTTAGCCTATCAACACACTAAACTCAATAGGTTCTGAATATGGAAAATAATGAGTACCCTTTTTTGTCTGGAGAATATGGTAAATGACAGGGAGTAGTGGGAAATGTGGAATACATTGGGGCAAATCAGAGAAGACTGAAATGCAATCCAAATAGCATGGACTTTTTTTTGGAAGAGTGTTAGGGAACAGCAGGTATAGGGTATTGCATGCATTTTCAGATGCAATCACCGAGTTGGTTAGTTTTACTGTAACTGTTTTTATTACAACAGCAGGTTCCAGGATTGGGGCAGTATTATAAAGAAATAACTAGGATGTGAATAACAAAAGACATCACTTTTAGAACTTAAAAAAATGTAACATTGATGATTTTGAGCTCTACAACTAAATAATTGTATTTTTTAAAGTATTTTTCTGTTCATGGTAAACGTAGGAAGTCTGGCATCTGTATACTGTGGCCAAACAGATGGTATTTGACTGATGGTATTTTATCACAGAAGCCAGTACCTTTTTACTGATATGTTGGGTTAGGGATATTTTTTGTTAGTTTTTGTTTTTGATTTTAATAGCTTTTCATCTATCTGATTTGTGGGCTTGGCTTATAATGAATGATTGATTTGTTGGTATGGAGTTTTGATCTCTAACTTTACCCCTGCAAATTCCCAATTAAGGGAAAGTTATTCATCTTTCCCTAAGGATTGAAGGGAAGTATTAAGGGAGTGAAGGCTTGGCAATAGGTAATGAGTACAGGGAATGCCATCAATTTCTTTACTCAGTGGACAGAGAAAACGTTATTGACATAAACAGATCCTCCTGAAGGATGGAATATGTCACAGACATTGATCCCAGAAAATAAAAGACTGCGTTGCAAATCCATCCAGGGGTCGCTACAAGCTATTATGTTTGAGACTTATTGGTTCTAGTTATTCCTTTAAGAGAAAGGAACCAAGAAAAAAACTTTTTAAAGTGATTAACTTAAATAGTAAAGGACTAAAAGCCCAGTTTGGTGGGTAATTGAGGAATTGCATCAAGCAGGAATCAATATCATTTTGGAACCTGCTCTGTCATATGTCTTTTTGAGTCATTTTCATAGTGGTGGTCACTGTATTGGTGGTCCCTTGTATTTATTGCAGGCTTTTTATAGCACAGTCCCTGAGGCCTAGATTTCTTTACTTTTCTCTGATTCTCTCTATTTTCTTTCACATGTGAACCCAACTTTAATTCAAAAAGTTGTTTAGAAGTATCACAAAATACAGTGGGGATTGACTTAAAAAATGTCAGGTTCCTGGACCAGCATCTGGGTTCTCATAGCTAAGAGGAAAAAAATAAAGTTTTCTTTGGAATTTTCCTTTTTGTTGATTGATTGCTGAACTTGAATTCATAAGCAATGACTTCAGCAAACCTTCTTGAAAAAGGCAATGTCATAAAATGGGAAAGGGGTGGTGGCAGATGCCTGTGCTGCCCACCTTCCATGTTGTAAATATACTGTGTTCTCACTGGAAGACACCTTGTTACAATGTTAAAGCGTTCTTAGAGGTCATTCAGCCCCTTAATTTGCAGATGAGGTAACCCCAGAGAGGAGATGGCCTTCCCCAGAATGACACAGCTTGGTAATAGCAGAGCCCAAGTGTCATTATTTTGAAGCTAATGTTTATCCCGGTCTGCCTCTCCAACCTCTAGGGGGCAAGTGGAGGTAAGAGAGCAGGGTCTCCTTTGGAATCTACTGATGCTTTATTTTGTATCTAATTGAATGTGTCCTTCTTTTGGAGTAGGAATTCATTTTTGCTCAGTTTAATTGAGCAGAATTAAAAACTTTTTTAAAAAATCTTTTTTTTTCCTCCAAACTCCCCTGGTGTCTATAATACATTCACTTATTTGGAAGCACCTGCCTTGTGTTGTGACCAGAACAAAGAATCCCTTCTATTGATGTCATTGCTGTCCTCTCAGTCATTTAGGCTCGAACCCTCAAAACAATTTCTGACTCTTCCCTGCCCTTCACTCTCCATTTCCCATCAGTTGCCATGACACTGGATCATATGTTTAGTACTACAAGAGACCTTAGAGAAAATCCAGTCTAATGCCCTCATTTTATACACGAGGAAACTGCAGCTCAGAGAAATTAGGTGATTTGCTCAAGGTCACACAGGTTGTAGAAGTCAGAGCCAGGATTTGAATCTCTGACTCCATATTTAGTGCCCTTTAAAAAAAAAATGTTTTTTTTTTTCAGTTGTTTTCAATTGTGTGTGATTCTTCATGACCCCATTTGGAATTTTCTTGGCAAATATACTACAGTAGTTGCCATTTCTGTCTCCAGCTCATTTTACAGATGAGGAAACTGAGGCAAACAGGGTTCATTAACTGTCCAAGGGTCTTACATATAGTAAGTGTTTGATACCAGATTTGAACTCAGGTCTTCCTGACTTTAGGCCCAGTGCTCTAGCCACTGTACTACCCTTTAATTCTATTTTATACGATAAAAAAATTTATATTTGTACTAAGCACAAAAAATGCATGTTTCCTTGTATATAGAATAGAAAAAGATGATGCCATCTAAAGCTGCAAATTTATATTAAATAGTTTTCTTTCTAAAAAGTGTAAAGTCAAGTCAGTATGTTACTTTTGAGACTGTCCTTCTTTGTCTTTGTTTCATTATTCAATTCAATAAACATTTATTAAGCACCTACTATGTGCCAGGTACTATACTGGGTGCCGGGATACAAATAAGAAAAAGAAAGTCAGTCCCTACTGATGGGGTCCTTGGAATGTATATATTTTTGTAACATCAATCTATGTAACGTCAGTCTGTAATATCAATCTGTAACATCAGTTTGTAAGTGGGGTGCTTTGGGATCTATGTCTGTAAAATCAATTTGTAAAAGCAGTCTGTAAAGTCACATCCCCCCCCCCCCAGTCTCAAAGCATTAACTCTGCCCCTTCCCCCTGCCAGCACTCTGCCCAGCAACAACTCATGAACTGTTTATCTCTGCTTGAAACAATAAGTTACTTATGAATCCTTCACAAAACTATCTATAAACATTTTTAGCTTAGGCAAATGTTATCTCCCTTAGTTAGAGTGGCCAGCTGCACCATGAATTCTTCAGTACCCTATCTATAGGGTAACTCCTTAGCCAATTATACCCACACTGTGTCTCTGATGGCCTTGGTTCCCAACATCTATCTTGTCAAGCTTGACATTGATGGGTGGCAGACTGGGCACTCCTTAGTGGCCGTGACCAAGGATTGGCTTTAGTGACGTGTCAGGACTAAAACCACACCTCCAGGTAGCCCCCACTTGGTCTATTTCCCAGTGAATCATGGGCAATACGCCTGCACAGTTGATATTAAAAGTGCATGGTCCTTTAAGCACTGACCACTCCTTAACTCCTCCCTGATCCCACCCTTACTCACCTAGTTAGCATAATTGACACCTTAAAACTATGCCTGTGACCCCTGGAAGTTTGCAGGTTCCCTAAGAATCCTCGCCCGCTGTGCCGTGCGTGGTGCTGTGCAGCGTAGCAATAAACTTTACAATCTCGACTCCAAGTTTGCTTGAGCCTGGTGAATTCCTTCCAGACTGAATTGCAGGGTTTCTGGTCACTGAGAGTGATCAGGGTCCCTGGCAGAACCTCTTACCCTCCCCCCTCCTTATCACCTTTCCTTCATCACTACCTTCAAGGGGTTTACAATCTAAGAGGGGAAGACAACATACAAAAGGAAGCTGGAAGAGATGGGGGAAACCAGAGGGTACCTGGCCCAGGTGCATCTTGTTTCTTGGAGCTGAAACCTGGCAGAGCTTCACATGGAAAGTGGAATGAGCTGAAAGTTCAATTTATGCCTTTTATGAAGGAAGGCACTGGGAGGAATTTAGTATTCCATCCTCCAATTGTAAGGCAGAGGAGGCTCATGGAGGTTATGTCCAAAGCTTGAGTTAGCAGCATGGTGATGAGATTAGAAGTGATCTGTGCATTTTCTTTTCTTTCTTTCTTTCTTTTTTTTTTTTTTTTTTGGAGGGGGGAAGGTAGGGCAATTGTGGTTAAGTGACTTGCCCAAGGTCACACAGCTAGTTTTTGTGTTAAGTGTCTGAAGCCGAATTCGAACTCAGGTCCTCCTGACTCCAGGGCTGGTGCTCTATTTACTGTGCCACCTAGCAACCCCATGTGCATCTTCTTTTAAATAATTCAGTGGCCCTCTCTTTACTTTTTTCGGGGGCAATTTTATCATTAACCTCCCTCTCTCAAGTTCCCACCCCCAAACTCTTTGTTTAGCACTTTCCTTTACCATCATAACTTCTTACCATACATTGCACTTACTTGTTTATATGCTATACAGCACCACTGCCCATAACACTGAATACACAGTAAGCACTTAATAAATGTTTGTCAAATGAATGATCTGGACACCTGGAGACCAGAGACCTATGTTTGATTCCTGAATTGGTCCTTGGCCCTTAGTATGTATGGGACCTGGAGATGGTCATTGCCTTTCTGGATTTTAGCTTATTTCTTTGGAAAATGAGGAGGTTCACCTAGCTCAGGAATTCTTGGACCATATATAGATTTCAGGGAGTCTATGAACTTGGATGGGGAAAAAAAAAGACATCTCTATTTTCATCAGCCTCTAACTGAAATCTAGCTTTTACTTCAATTATGAATGTTGGCAACAAGCATTATTCTAAGAAGGGACCTGTAGGCTCTGCCAGACTGCCAAAGGAGTCTAAGATATAAAAATACCCTTGTGTTGGATGATCTATAAGGTTCCTACTAGTGATCAGTCTGTGATCATTTGGAAACAGAGAGGACGTCATTGACAATCTTGTATATTTGAGAGCTTATTGAGTGATCCAGATAATAGCCTAATAAGACTAGAGTTTCTAGCTCTATTCTAGGTCACTGTTAGGGACCTCAGAGGTCCTCATATCACAGAGGAGAAAACTGAGGCCCAGGGATAAGTGACTTGCTGAAGGTCACATAGGTTGTAAGTATTGGAGATGGGATGTGAACCCATATCCCCTCATTCATGAGCCAGTGTTGCTTCCATTTTACTGCAATCTTTCTTTAAAAAAAAAGTTTAATTGTATTTATTTTCTTTTAAAAATTAATTTAATATTGTTTTCATGAAAATCTGTTTTCTTTCCATCCCATCCCCTTCCACCCTGAGAAACTAGAAAAAACAAAACCCCTGTTAACAACATCAATAGTCCAGCACTATATAAATGCTAGCTTTCACTGTTTTTACATATGGATCCTTTTCCTCTTTAATCTTTTTTAGAGGTGGACTTAGTATCATTGGGTCAAAAGGTATGAACAGTTTAATAGTTTGGTGGAGCATAGTTCTATGCTGCTTTCCAGAATGGCTGGACTAGTTCAGAGTTCTACCAATAATACATTAATGTATCTGTTTTCCCACAGCCCCTCCAGCACTTAGCATTTTCCTTTTTTGTCATCTTTGCCAATCTGAGTTTTTTTTGTCAACTGTCAATCTGAGTTATTTTAATTTGCATTTCTCTAATGAGAAATTTAGAACATTTTTTCTTTTTTTTCTTTTTCTTTTTTTTTTTTTGACTTTTGGAGGGCAATTGGGGTTAAGTAACTTGCCCAAGGTCACACAGCTAGGTTTTTGTTTGTGTGTGCATTAAGTATCTGAGGCCGGATCCGAACTCAGGTCCTTCTGACTCCAGGGCCGACGCTCTACTCACTGCACCATCTAGCCACCCCCAAGAACATTTTTTCATAGGCTGATAGCTTGGATTTTTCCCTCTCAAATCTATATCCTTTGGCCATTTATCAACTGGAGAATGGTTCTTATTCTTATAAATTTGAATCAGCTTCCTATATGTCTTAGAAATGAAATGTTGGAGTGGCTAGGTGGCACAGTGAATAGAGCACCAGCCCTGGAGTTCAAATCTGGTTTCAGACACTTAACACAAAAACTAGATGTGCGACCTTGAGCAAGTCACTAAACCCCAATTGCCCTCCCCTAAAAAAAGAGAAAAAAAAAGAAATGAAATCTTATCAGAGAAAGTTATTGGTGTTTCTCTCTCTGGTGACTAACTAGTATGGATGTAATGGTCAGACAGCTAGAAGCCCTGTCTGCTGAATTGTGTTATTTTCTGTTGTAATTTCTGTTTGTATTTTCTGAAGTTCAGGGTGTTGCCTTTTTCCCCTGAACTAGGCAAATGATATATGTTTGATTAATTAAAGTAAGATTGTTGACCCTTTTTTCCCATTTACCTGCTTCTCTTATAATTTTAGCTGAATTAATTTTTTTAAGCTTTTAATTTTTGGTAATTAGTACACTGTTTTTAAATATGTTTAATAGGTATTTTCTAAGATCATAGGTTTAGAGGTAGAAGGGACCTTAGAGGCCCTTTAGTCCAACCCTCTAAAATAAGAGTTTGAATGGGAGGTATCTGTGGGGAGACAATCCTATCATAATTATGTTAGGAAGCCAGGCTACCTAGGGAAGAACTGACTTGCAGTGTGATCGCTAAGGGGGTGGGGTAGAGTAGAGGAAGCATGTAATCTGGAACCTTCCTATTTTAAAGTTTATTTCGTTTGTTTTGCTAAAAGTGCTGATTTCACTTCTTTTGTGTACCTGAAGGAATAAAAATATTGTCAGTACACTTTGAATTTCAGTATCCAGTCAGCCCAATTCCTTATGTTTCTTGGGAACAATAAATCTTATATTCCCCTATTCCTCCTGCTATTCAATACCGTAACTCAAACCATTTTGAGAATTCTTTTGGAATTTCCTTCATGGGTGCTTTACATAAGAAAAATCTTCTTTTACATATGTATATAATTACTTTTGTACTTCAGTGGATCTGTGTTCCAATCAATGTGGATATTCCCCGAATCCCCATCTTCTGTGATTCATGACCATGTTCTTCCATCAGTCCACTACAGAGGGTACTGTAGTTGTTTGCTCTGACTCTTTTTATATTTCATGAGTACCAGGAGAATACTTGGGTTCTCCTTCTAGTATCTCTCAGTCTTCCACATGATAAACTCACATTTTTCTCATGTTATACATTCCCAAAATTATATTCCTTACCAATCAAACAATAAATTAATAAGCATTTATTGGGCACCTAATATGTGCCTAATTCTGTGCAGAAGAGGAGGGCAAAAATCTTAGGTCAGTTCTTGCCCTCCAGGAACTTACATTCTAAAAGAAAAATTTGTTACATATGGGAGAAGAGAAGAAGAGTTGACCAAGGAAGGTACTTTTGGTGGAGGCAGGCTCTGGGATTATGAATAGAATTAAGGGGAAATAGATTATCATATCCTTTCCAGTAGTAATGATAGTATTAATGTGATTATTACTCTTGTAAAATAAAGTGGTAGGAAGGGAAGAGAATAGCCACATGTGTGCCCACAGGGAAGTCGGCAAGATTCTTGTACTGAGTAGGATGTTAGTTGATGAGTAAATGGAATACTACCTCTTGAGTATAGTTAAATCATTGGAAATATTTTATAGCTTACCTTTGCCCACCATTCATTTATTTATTGTCCTTTTGATGACTACTTATTCCTTTGATTCCTATGAGATTTTAAGCATTCCAAGATTTGAAAAGATGTCACATTGCCATGAAAACACTTGAGTTGAAAAGATTTGCCCTTTGTACCGGGAAACAAATTCAGCACTATTAAAAGTATTGTAGTTCCCCAAAGGCAATTGGAATCTTCTTCCTTCTATATAATCTTGGTTCTAACTCCTTGTCTATCTATATGCAGTGCCTCTCCTGGATATGTGTATTGATGTACTAAGCTCAGTGGAATGTCACTCAACTGAGACATTTTATATCCATTTAGGTTTTCCTGTGTGAATTGAAAGGCTTATTTCAAATAATAATGGCTCTCTTTTAGGCCACCCTACAATGTACTGGAGTTTGAAGCAGTCATCATAGTATCATACTGTAAATGGTAATAGAAATTTGAAGATCTTTCCTGCCCCTTAATAAGCCTAAATTGAACAGGACCTTTCCTGATTTGAAAATGTACTCTGCCCCCTAATAAGCTGCACATGCTTACCTGGGGCCTGTGGTGGAAGGCTTGTTTTTCAGGAAGGCACAACTTTTGTTACTTTGTAGGCAAGTGGGTAGTGAGGGTTCTGATGTTCTCTGACCTCTGAGGTGAGGTTTTGTTTTGGGGCTCACTTATGGGAAGGTTTTGTGATTTGGCCAGGTGAGACTCTGGGCAGCCATTGAGCCCCTGGCTTTGAAAACCCAGATGTTGGTGCTTCTCTCTGGGGACTAACTAGGTATGGATGTAATGGTCAGACAGCTAGAAGCCCTGTCTGTTTAACTGTGTTATTTTCTGTCGTAATTTCTGTTTATATTCTCTGAAGTTCAGGGTGCTGACTTTTCCCCCTGAACTAGGCAAATGATATATGTTTGATTGATTAAAGTAAGATTGTTAACCCTTTTTGAGTTGCTTTCCTTTAGAAAAGCAGATCAAAAAACCTGTGCTAGCAGCCATCCTGGGTATGATGAAGTACTTGCTGCTACACATTCACAGAAGGAAATATCTGGAGGACTTCATCATCTATAGGAATTCCTTCCATTTATACCTTGTGCAAGCCATCCTTCATGATAGTGAACACCTTTAGCAAGAATACATCTTTTTTAAATGCTTTATTTAATATTAATAGAGCATTGTTGAACAGAGTTACTCCTGTGCTTGCATTTATCAAAGCATATTCTTAGATTTTAACAAACAGGAGAGACTTCCTTCTGGAGTACAGTTTTAAAGGCTGTATTTTGTTCTAACAAGTCAAATGCTTTTTTTCCCCCCATTATCAATAAACAATAATCCCAGTAGGATCTGTGGAAACTGTGACTATAAAGATGTTTTTAAAAGGCTGGTTCCCTTTTCATATTTTCATAAAGGAGACCATCAATATGTAGGCAAATTATTCTCACAAAGATTTGCAAAAAATGAGAAAGCAGGCAAATGAGTCAGTAATTGTTGATGTTTCCTCCATTGTAGTGGTTAACTTTTTTTTTTTTTGTTTCATGGACTTCTTTGGAAGTCTGGTGAATCACATGGATCCCTTCTTAGAATAATATTTTTAAACATATAAAACAAAATATTTAAGATTAAGAAGAAAACCACTTACACAGAAATAGTTAACCCCTTCCCTATTGCTTTTTTGGGTGTTAATACTGCCTGTGATTTTTTCATTTTCTTGCTAATTTTTCCTTTATGAGATATTATCTAAAGTGATTTCACAAAGCTTTTAAAATTATGACATCGCTTTGACATCTACTGGTCTGCTGCAGCTGCTGTTTCTGACTTTGTAGTAATGCTATTTCTATTTCTTCTTATGGCATATTAAGGATTGATATGTTAGGCTTCAAAAGTGCCGGTACCTCTGTCATTGATAACAAAATAGATCATTACAGAAACATTGAAAGATTCATTATGTTTTCTATTTGTTGTCCTCATCTCTGAATGCTTTTGAGATGATTTGGCTCATTTGAGTTTCTTTTCCATATTTCTGCAGATTTGTTTTACCTCCTGCTTTTTACTGTTTTAGATCACAATATTACAAATAATCTTCCATTATCCTCCTTCATAATGTTTTACAATGTTTTATTCTTTTTTCTAATTTTATTTTTATTTTCATTTCCAAATTCTGTTCTTTCCCCTACCCCCTCACCTACCCATTGAGAGGGCAAGAAATATGATACCCATTACATAGATGAAATTATGAAAATTATTTCTTCATTAGCCATGTTTTGAAAAATAAAGATTAAAAATTCATACTTCAGTCTTTACTTTGAGTCTATCAGTTCTCTACCTGGAGGTGTTTTTACATCATGAGTCCTTTGGAGTTATGGGTCATTGTATTGATCAGAGTTACTAAGTCTTTCAGAGTTGATTATCATTACAGTATTGCTGTTATTGCATATATTATTCTCCTTGTGCTGCTCTCTTCATTTTATAGCAGTTCATTTAAGTTTTCCCTGAACCAACCCTCTCATCATTTCTTATAGCAGTATAGTATTCCATCTGATTCATATACCATAACTTGTTCACCCATGCACATCCCCTCAGTTTCAAATTCTTTACCACTACAAAATAGATGCTATAAATAGTTTTTTGTATATGAGTCCTTCTCCTATATAGACCTAGTAGTTGTATTGCTAGGCCTAAGGCTATGAACAGTTTTTACAGCCCTTTGAGTATGGTTCCAAATTGTTAATTAGAATGGTTGGACCAGTTCACAGCTCCAGCAACAGTGCATTACTATTTCATCTCATCCAGCATTTGCCATTTTCCTTTCCTGCCATCTTAATCAATCTGATGTGTATGAGGTGGTACCTCATAGTTGCTTTAATTTGCATTTCTCTAATTTATTAGTGTATTAGAGCATTTTTATGTGAACATTGATAGCTTTGATTTCTCCTTTTTGAAAACTGCCTGTTATACCCTTTGATCATTTATGAGTTGGTGAATGGCTCCTATTTTTAGAAATTTGACTTAGTTCTCTATGTATTTGAGAAATGAGACCTTTATAATGAGTCCATATTCTTAACCTGTGTTGTTCTTGGCAAATCTTTGCTGGTTAACACTGTTTGGAGGCTCTTTTGGCTTGCTCATTGTGGTGATTACATTGGGTAATTTTTTTAAATGATGATAATCAAGATCAGTATCTTTGTTTTTTAAAAAATTCCCACTTTTTGGCATTGAAATTTGTTTGTGCATATGAAAATATGTATATGTTGTAGTTGAAAGAGTAGGATTTTCCTATTCAAGTCTATCTAGCACGTGCTGTGTGACCATTGATAAATCACTTAAACTCTCTGAAACTTAGTTTCTCTGACTGTAACACTAGAACTAGTTCCCTCACAGTCTTGTAAGGGAAATATTTTGTAAATCTTAAAGTGCCATACAAATGTGAATTATTATTATTATTATTATTATTACATATGCATATATATATATAAGCATTCCTGCTAAATTATATGTTGTAGGCAGCTAGGTGGTACAAGAGATAGAATGCCAAGCCTGGAGTCAGGAAGACTTGACTTCAAATCTGGCCTCAGATACTGCTGTGTGACCCTGGACAAGTCAATTAATTCTGTTTGCCTCAACTTCCTCACCTGTAAAATAAAGAATTGGATAGGACTGAAATGACTAAATAACAACACATTAAATAAAAAAGCATGGGAAGAGAAAATACCTTTTTCATATGTATTCCAGATGAAGAGACACTTACTGACTGTGTGATTCTGTGCAAATCACTTACTCCTGTTTGCCTCAGTTTCCTCATCTGCAAAATGAGGTAGAGAAGAAAATGGCAAATCACTCCAGTATCTTTGCTAAGAAAACCCCAGATGGGGTCGTGAAGAGTCAGACCCAATTGAACAACATCAACAATCTATTTATAATCTATCCTACATACATATATATGTGTATATGAGAAAATATATATATTTATATTCTTGTAATGGTAGTGTGCTCCCCTAGTAGGCATCTTGTGAGAGATTGAATGAATGATCCCTTCACAATCAAGACCATTTAATAGTAAACTTTCATAAAAACTACCTTTAGATGTACACTCCCACTGAGTTATGAGAACAGTACAGAAGAACAGCAGATTTCATTTTCTCACTGTTGGTAATGTTCAGTTCTCATCCTTCTGACAGTCCTCATTCTGTGAGATGGGAAACTTCCTAGATTTCACAAATTGAGATCAGGTCCAAGGGAGTATGTAGCAGTGTGCCAAGTGAGGGTCAGTTTTCTCTGATTATCTCAAAGCAGAGGCAGTCTGATGTGATGGCTAGAGTTAGTAAGACTTGAGTTCAAATCTCACTGCTGCCACACATTGTTTCTGTGACCCTGGGCAAATCACTTAACCTCTCAGTGCTCCAAGACTCTAATATTATAAATTTATAACGCAACTGGGAAATAAGATATACAGACAATGGGGTATAGAAATTCATCTTGCCCTACAAGGAAGTAAGGGGTTAGGGGATAAGGGAAAGGATGGGGGGGATATATGAGAGGCAGACTGGGGGAAGGAGTAATCAGTATGCTTGCCATCTTGGGGTGAGGGGTAGGGGAGAGATGGGGAGAAAATTTGGAACTCCAAATCTTGTGGAAATGAATGTTGAAAACTAAAAATAAATAAATAAATTCTGAAAAGAAAGAGTATAAACGATCTGAAATGGTAGAGATGAGCGACTCCATATCCTGATGAAATCACAGGTCTAGCCTAAAAGAAAAAAAAAACAAACAAACCTCAATCCATTATGACTTAAGTCATAGAAGCAGGAAGCAGTAGAATTAGTAGGAGCTGTGGCGCTCAGAGTCTAGGGACAAAGAATATTGAAAAGTTCTTTTCCACTCCCACTCTATGACACTAAGGGTTAACGATCTTTCTGTAAGTGCTTAATAAATACTCACTGATTGAGTACGTTTTAAAAGCAACAGGATTTTTCATTTGCAGCTGATCTGACTGAAAGGAATCTTAGGAGATGACATGTTAGAATGCAGAATATAGCATGGGAGAGCTGGAAGAAATTTGCTAATACTGCTAATGATAATAATAGTAGATATTTCAATAGCAATTTAAGGTATAATAAGTGCTTTATATATATTCTTCCATTTGAGCCTTACAACAACCCATAGATGGCAGGTATTATAGTTACTTACTTGTGATATTGGGGTGTGTGTGTGTGTGTGTGTGTGTGTGTGTGTGTGTGTGTGTGTGTGTTCAGTTGTGCTCAACTCTCCATGACCCCATTCAGTGCTTTCTTGGCAAAGACACTGGAGTGCTTTGCCATTTCCTTCTCCAACTCATGTGACAGATGAGGAAACTGAGGCAAACAGGGTTAAGTGACTTGCTCAGGGTCATCCAGATACATAACTCAAGAAGATGAGTTTTCCTGACTTTAGGCCCAGAACTCTCCACTGCACCGCTGTGACCTGTTCATGGTCACATGTCTGATAAGGTTCTGAGGGGGCATTTCAACCCAAGTTCAACACTCTGTTCATTGTTCCATACATTTCAATGCCTTGAAATTCTTTTTATTGACTAAGGAAAAAAGCATATTAGAATTGGAAGAGAAGGATATTAGAATTGGAACATAGATTGTTAGAATTTCAAAGGACATTTGGGACCATTTACTTCAAATCCCTCATTTTACATTTGAAGAAACTGAGGTTCATGGAGGGTGTAATTAATTTGCTTGCTCCAGGCCACACAGTTGGCTAATGACAGACACAAGAGCCCAGGTTTTCTAATTATCAGTCAGTGCTCTTTCCACTGCTCATCCTGCCTCTCCAGTGTCCAGGGGTAATTGGAGATAGCCAGCTGAATCTCCTTTGTAATCCAGTGATGCCTCCTTATTAGCTTCCAGAAATAACCAAGCAAGGAGGACTGTGACTGGAGCAATAGAAACCGATGCAAGTTTACTCAGGCAATTGTATACATGGGAAATAAGAAATTGCCTACTAGGTAAATAACATACAAAGCAGATTGCTTGTTTTTCTCCAATTCTCTTTCTTCAGGGAAAGGGTAAAGTGTTGTGGGGGAAGGGAAGGAATAGCTGACACCAGTCTCCAGAGCTGTGACTTGGGAGACTGCATTTGGGGGGGACATAGAGGGCAAGAATGTTACCCATCAGGAGGGTGCTGACTTCCAGCACTCATGTGGCTGCTTGAAGGCTGTGATTTTCTTCTTTCTAGAAATGACCAAGGAAATTCTACTAATACAGATGATGAAGAAGGAATATGTATTATTTGTATTATTTCCTTTCCTCCATTCTCTCCCATCTGTTTCCTCACCTGTAATATGGGGATAATAACAGGACCTATGTCCCAGGAATACTGTGAGCATCAAATGAGATAATATTAAAATATTTACTTGTGCTTGACACATAGTAGGTACTTAATAAATGCTTCCTTCTACCTGCCCTCCTTACCTTTTCCCCTCCCCCTACTCCCTCTCTTCCTTCCTGTCTCCCATCGTTCCTTCCTCCAATTTTTCCTTCCCTTCTTTGATTTTTTCCTCCCCACTCTCTCTCTTCTTTGCTCTTTCCTGTCTTTCCTTCCTCCCATTTTCCTTCCTTCCTTCCTTCTTTCCTTCCTCTCCCCCAGAAAAATAGAGAAGCTAGTCAATTCAATCAGTTTCCAAGACTTATTGATTCTACCTCCACAATTTCTTTCTTATCTCTCCCCTTCTCTCCACTCATGGGGCCACTCTATTTTAGTTCAGGCTCTCATCACCAGTGGCCTGGACTATAGCAATCGCCTCCTAATTGGTCTTCCCACTTGCACTGTCTCCCCTACTCCAATACATCCTCCACGAAAATGATATTCCTAAAGCCCAGGTGTGACCATGACTCTTCCATGCCCAATAAGCTTGCCCCTAGTATCAAATAGAGATGCTTCTTTTTGACATTCATTCATTCATCTATTTTTAAAAGCAATTGGGGTTAAGTAACTTGCTCAAGGTTACATGACTAGTTATTTATTTATGTGTGGGTGCTAATTTTCTGAGGCCGGAACCGATCCCGAGTCCTCCCGACTCCAGGGCCTGGCACTCTTACTCACTGCGCCACCCAGCCACCCCTCTTTTTCACATTTAAAGCCCATCAAAACCTGGTTTCAACCTATTTCCTCCCCTTTGTTCCCCTAATGCACTCTGTGGTCTAACCAAACTGGCCTTCTTTCAATTTTTCATGCCAGATTTCCATCTTCCATCTCTATGACTTTTCAAGGCAATATATCTGTCTCCCGTATCCAGAATGAGCTCCTTTTTCACTGAACCTACCTCTTAGAATATTGAGTTTCCTTCAAATTCCAGATCAAACACCACTTCCTACATAAGGCCTTTCCCAATCACCCCAGGTTCTAGGACCTTTATTCTATCCTGGCCCCTCCCCCCGTTACCTCAATCTGCTTGCTTTATTTTTTTGTAGATGATAATCAGCGTGGTATAGTAGGTGAAAGAGCTAGCCTTGGAGCTAAGAAAACCTGGATTCAAGTTCTGTCTCCAAACATACTGCTTGTGTGACCCTGGGAAAGTCACTCTCCATGGTCTGGTCACTTTAAGACTTAAGTTGCAGAGAAGGTGCTGACTTACCTTGGTAGAGGGAGTTTCCTTATCCAGAGATTTCACTTTATCAGGGGTGGTGAACCTGCGGCCTTGAGGTCATATGGCCTTCTAGGTCCTTGGGTGTAGCCTTTTGACTGAGTCCAAGTTTTACAGAACAAATCCTTTTATTAAGGGGATTTGTTCTATGAAGTCTGAATTCAGACAAAGGGCCACACTTGAGGACCTAGAGGGCCACATTTGGCCCCAAGGCCATAGGTTCCCCACCCCTACACTATACCAATGAAAACACAGGACTAGTCCTCTTCCCTGTTTTTTTGTATGTACTTATATGTGTACAAGGCTCCTTGAGGGGAGGGATTATTTCATCATTGTTTCTATATTCCCATTACCCTGCAAATAGTAAGTAAGTCAGGGATTCTCAGCCTGGGGTATACAAACTTAAATGCTGGGGAAAAAACCCTACATCTTTATTTTCACCTAACCTCGGTCTTAAATTTAGCAGTTCTTTTAATTTAAAAACATTCTGAGAAGGGGCCCATAGACCGCTGAATTTCCAAAGGGGTCCATGACACAAAAGGTTAAAAAAAACCTTTCTGTAAGTGCTCAATAAATGCTGTTTGATTGATTAAATGCTGAAAGCAATAAAGTCTTTCATTTGCAGCCCCTCAATGGTGACAGTAAATCTAACACCTTCAAAATGGAACTAGGGAAAGTCTGGGAAAGGTTATAATCAGGGGTGTTATGGGAGAGCCTCTAACATGGTGGTCTACAGGACATGGCAGAAACCCATCATGGTTTAGTGAGTCCCAGGACTTGGCACATGATTGCACCAACAAGCTTTCTTGGGATGCCCGGGGTCCATATTGCCAGGCAGCTCAGGATCAGAGCAGCTCACACTGTTTGGAGAGGCAGGTCTGATTTTTTTCCCCTACCCCTGAGGTCACAGGCAGGCTGGCACTAATCTGGAAGTTCTTACACATAGAACAGTAGTTCTCAGAGAAATATTGAAAGCAATATAAATGTATGAAACTGTTCATAATAGCATTGTCTTATTTTTATGCTTTATTGATGCCTTTTATTTTTGCACAACAAACATTTCTGAGCATATCCGTGTTTTTCTCACCTTTTACCAACCCTAACCCCAACTTAGTAATAAATAACAGTTAAGCAAAACCAACCTTCACCATGGCAAATCTGACAATCTATGCAACATCCTGGACCCATAGTTCCCCTCCCCTACACAGAAAGGAGAGATACCTTTTTTCACTTCTTCTCTGGGTCCAAGATTGTTCACTCCCAGTTATGTATTTCTAAGCCTTGTTAGGGCAGCTAAGTGGCACAGTAGATGGAGCACTGGGCTTAAAATCAGGAAAATCATCTTTATGAATTCAAATCCAGCCTCAGACATTTATATTCTGTGTGACCCTGGACAAATCACTTAATCCTGTTTTCCTCAGTTCCTCATTTGTAAAGTGAGCTGGAGAAGGACATGGTGAACCACTCTAGTATCTTTGTGAAGAAAACCCCAATGGAGCCACAAAGAGTTGGACACGACTGAAATGACACAACAACAAAAGTTTTGTTAATTTAGAGTTGTTTTATTTTACCTTATTTTAGTCATTGTGTATTGTTTTGCCAGCAGCATGATTTATGATAACAAAAAATTGGAAACACAATATGTGCCCAGTGACTGGAGAATGGCTGAACAAATTATGGTATGTGAACATAATGGAATATCACTGTACCACAAAGAATGAAAAATAGGAACAATTCAGAGAAACATGGGAATGCTTGTATGAAGTGATGCAGAGTGAAGCAAACAAACACAACCAAGAGAGCAATGTACACAAAGAATACATCAGCCTAAATAATGAGAGGCAACAGGATTCTGGGGAAGTGCAATGGCTGATATTTATTGAAGTTAGAGGACTCTTTCCTTCTAATTAAGAATCAATAAATTAAATTTCTTAGAGAAGGTACTTTGTTGGAAGTTTAGGTGTTTGTTGGAAGGCATCTCATGTGTCCAAAAAATACATACAATAAAATAAGAGAATGGGTCTAGATTCACTTTCTTGTCCCTTCCAACTCTAAATTCTGGGACGTTTGGGAGACTTTGCATAGTGTATCTAGTTTGTTGTTGTTGAGACTGAAGTCCTTTATTAAAAGGCCATGTTATCAAACAGATAAATGAATTACCTCAGTGTGGGGTTTTAAAGCAAGTTTTTATTAATATATTTTAAAATATCATCTTCATTTCCCACTATACACTCCCCTCTTCCTCCAGAACTTGGCTATGATATTCCTAGGAGTTTTCTTTTTGGGATCTTTTTCAAGAGGTGATTGGTAAATTCTTTCCATTTCTATTTTTCCCTCTGGTTCTAAAATATCAGGGCAATTTTAATTGAGAATTTCTTGAAGGATGATTTCTAGGTTCTTTTTTGATCATGGCTTTCAGGTAGTCCAATAATTTTTAAATTATCTCTCCTGGATCTGTTTTCCAGGTCAGTGGTTTTTCCAATGTGATATTTCACATTGCCTTCAATTTTTTCATTTGTTTGGATCTGTTTAATAGTATCTTGATTTCTTACAAAGTCATTAGCTTCCATTTGCTCCAGTCTAATTCTGAAGGAATTATTCTCTTCAGTGAGCTTTTGAAATTCCTTTTCCATCTGGCAAATTGAGCTTTTTAAGGCATTCTTTCCCTCATTGGCTTTTTGGACCTCTTTTGCCATTTGAGTTAGTCTGTTTTTTAAGGTGTTATTTTCTTCAGTCAGGTTGTTGACTCTCTTTTCATTATTTTCTTTCATCATTCTCATTTCTCTTCCCAATTTTTCCTTTACTTCTGTTACTTGATTTTCACAATCCTTCTTGAGCTCCTCCATGGCCTATAAGCAATTCATATTATTCTTGGAAGCTTTTGATGCAGGAGTTCTGTCTTTGTTGTCTTCCTCCCATTCCATGCTTTGATCCTTTTTGTCCCCAAAAAAGGAATCTAAGGTTTCACTGCTATGCTTGCTTTGCTTCCCCTGCTTGCTCATGTTGCCAGTCAATTATTTGACTTTTGAGCTCTTTGCTACAGTAGAACTCTGCTTCCAGAGGGGAGAGCTTTGTCTCAAATTACTTGGGCTTTTGCAGCTGCTGGAGCTATTAGTTAGGTGCCCTCTGTGCAGCCCCCACAAGCTCTGGCCCACTGGCCACACACCCCAGGACCTCCACCCAAGACATGGATCCAGATCCAAGCAGGTCAAAGCATGAGTGATTATCCTCTGAAAGGTCACTTGGTCCCCTACAATCTGAAGGCCAGGAGCTCTGAAGCAGCCATGAGGAAGCTGCTACAGGGCTGCCACACCTCTGCCACTTCTTGCCCTGGGGGCAGGGGCTGGACCATGTTCTTCTGTCACCCCCAGTTACAACAGAGTTCCACATTGACCTTTTACTTGCTCTTTGGCATTTATGGGTTGATAATTCTGCAAACTGCCACAGCTGCTGGTAATTCACTCTCCTGAAGTCTGCTCTGGCTGTTGCTGGTTGGGCTGCCCTGGGGCTAAAACTATAGGCTCATGTGGGGTTGGGCTCAGCTCCCAGCATGCTGCAATGGACCCTTCCTGTCCACCTGCTGAGCTGCCTTCAGTGGGAGATTTGTTTCTCCCTGTCACTTTGTGGGTTCTGTGGCTCTAAAGTTTGTTTAGAGTCATATTTTATAGGTATTTGAGGTGGTTGTGGGGGGAGCTCATGGAGTTTTCCTGCTTCTACTCTGCCATCTTGGCTCAGCCCCCTCCCCCCTTAGGTAGAAACTCATCTGTTGTGACAAAGAATAAAAAAGAAAAAAAGTTTATATATATATATATATATACACACACACACATATACACACACACATATATAAGCACTATATACGTTATTATATATATTATATATAGTTTTATATATGTGTATGTATCTCATAGCTGTAGCCCCCCCAACTTTGCAAAGAAAGTGGAAAACACTTTCTATACTCTTCTCCAGTACCAAGCTTCTTAGTCTTGTTAATTATATCAATGTGAACATTTTCAACCCTTTCCACTTGTGTGCGTATTGGCAACTATTAGTGATTATGTATTAGAAAATAGGAGGTTTAACCAAGTGAATTAAATGAAAAACTGAAATGAATCCTGAGTTCTGCTGTCCAGTTTTTCTATTAATCCTGTAATCAAGTGGCAAGAATGGGGTCATTATCAATCCTTTCCTTTCTCTTTATAAGGAATAGGGTTCCAGATGGCACCTTAAAAGGACACAGAAAGAATTAAGAAGTCTCCTGAATCAGTAAGAGGGCAGCAGGGGGTCATAAAATCAGGGATCTAGAAATAAAAAATCCCTAGAAAGAGAGAGACAACTACGGCAGGGCAACTAGGCTTTGTCCAGGACACCACATTTACAGGGGGTCCTGGGAACATTTTCAGTCACTCCCTCTCTGTGCCTCAGTCTTCTCATCTGTAAAATGAGGAAGTTATTTTTGATGGCCTCTGAGGTTCCTTCCATCCCTAAATCTCTGATTCCATGATTCTACAGCATTATAGAAACACCAGAACTTAGCACCTAGTTAGCAAAAATAATTAGTTTTTATAAGAAGCTATCCCATTTGAGAGGCTGGGTGGTATAAAGGAGTGGAAAGATAGCTGACCTCCAAGCCAGGAAGATCTATGCTCCAGTTCTGTCTCTGATATGTATTAGCGTGGTGATTGATCATTTAACTTCTTTCTTAGACTATAAATTGAAGATCTATATTGGTAGAAGGAGTTTCCTTGTTGTGAGTTCCCTATACCATTGTAATTTTACTTTACAAAAGGAATCTACTAGGTGGTGGATTGAGAGGAACTCCCTTGCCCTATCTTGCCCTGATCCACCTATTGCTCAGAATAGCCTTGCACTGGTGTCTCTGTGCTCTCTTTCAGCTGAAGACAAGCTCCAAGTCACTTGTCCCAAGTGCAGAAATTCCAAGTGACAACACAGTAGTCATCTTGTCCAAAGCCTTCATTGGAACAAGTGTTCAGTAGATAGAAGAGGAACTAGAGTTAGGAAGACCTGACTGACCTCACTTACTATCTCTGTGACCCTGAGCAAATCACTTAACCTCTGTTTGCCTCAATTCCCTCAACGCTAAAATGGGGATAATAATAGCACCTACATCCTAGGGTTGTGAGGGTTGAATGACATATTAATAAAGTGCTTAGCATGGTGCCTGGCATATAGTACCTACTTAATAAATCCTTCCTCCTTCCCTCCTTCTCCCTCTCTCCTTCCTTCTTTCCCTCCCTCTCTTCCTCTTTCCCTCTCTCCCCACATTCCCTCCTTCCCTTCCTTCCTCCTTTCCTCCCTCCTTCTCTTCCTTCCTCTTTTCCTCCCTCCCTCCCTTCCTTCCTCCTTTCCTCCCTCCCTCCCTTCCTTCCTCCTTTCTTCCCTCCTTCCCTTCCTTCCTCCTTTCCTCCCTCCTTCCCTTCCTTCCTCCTTTCCTCTCTCCCTCCCTTCCTTCCTCCTTTCCTCTCTTCCTGCTCAATGAGGAAAGTGAAGCTAAGAGAAAAAAAGAAACTCACTGATGGGTCACAGAGGCAGAGAACTGGCCAAGATGGAATTTGAATAGAGATCCTGTGACTTTGAATTTAGTGAGTTATCTTTTCCTTGCAAAAAAAAGTGTTGCATACTTCTCTTCATTGCAAAGTGCTTTTGCTTGTATGCATACTTATGACAGTCCTTGAGGTAAGCAAGGCAAATACGTATTAGATCCATTTTATAATGAGGAAACTGAAGCCCTGAGAAGGTAGATGAGTTGCTGGTGAGTTATAGAACCTGGTCTTTTAGTGTTCAGAGGCAAAACCAAAGTCAGAAGGCCTGGCGATGGCCCAGGATGCAGGGGATGAGCTTGGCATCTTTGATGTCTGACCAGGCTCTAAGCACTCCTGTTCATTTACTCCACCACACTGATCCCTTTTAGAGTCACAGCCCCCAAAACAGAGTTGGCACCCAAGCTTATCACCCTCCTGCACCATTCAGCTGTTTTTCTTCCTTCCTCAGGGCATAAACATAGCCTTCACTCATCACACATCTTAATTTAAACTGGGATTCTATTTTCCCCACTATTCTGTCAATGGAGCATCAGGGGACCCATAAAAAGAACACCGTAACTTTCTCATTGCTCATCTTTCCCAACTCTTTTATTGCTGTCTCAGAGAGTTGGTCTCATGTGGTTATCGCTCGATCAGGCACTGACATTTAACTATGAAATTAAGAGAATAGGCAGCTTCCTTTTTCTACTCTTCCTCCCCTGCTGGAGATTGAGGCCTGAATGGTTGCACTTGTTGACACAACCAAAGCACTCTTGTAGGCTCCCTATGACTCTCCTTTGTCTTTGAAAATGGTGCATTTTTTTATGGGGTGGCTAGGTGGTGCAGTAATGGGTGGAGCACAGGCCCTGGAGTCAGGAGGACCTGAGTTCAAATTCAACCTCAGACACTTAACACTTACTAGCCATGTGACCTTGGGCAAGTCACTTTACCCCAATTACTCTCCAAAAACAAAAAACAAAAAAGAAGGAAGACAAAAAAAGAAAGGAAAAAAAATCAGTGCAACTGATTAATACATTGGAAAAAATCTGAAAATGTGCACAATGTACAGCACCTGTGGATCCCCCACCTCTATGAGGAGTGTTCTCTCATATCTCTTCTTTTGAGTCATAGTTGATCTTTGCAAGAAATAAATTTTTAAAATTCTATACTTAGCGCCTCCCATTGAGCAAAAAAAAAAAAAGATTGAATATAAAACAAAAAACTGTTAGGTACAGCTTGCAGACATGATGTTTGAGGTGGGCAAGAGGACTGCTAACCAGGAAGATCAGGAAGGGAGTTCTTTAGGAGAGGCCTCATGAACTGAGCGTAGGCTTTCTAGGAGTTGTGGAGGAATGTTCCAGGCATGGTGAGGACTGGCTGTGCAAAGGCACAGAGGTTAGAGGTGAGAGTGCTGAGTTCAAGGAATATGCTACTTTGACTGGAGCATAGAGTAGATAAGAGAGGGTCCTCTAAGGTAAACCTTGAAGGATGGATTAGAACCAGAGGGAGGGGCTTTAAAAACCAAGGTGAGGGGGCTTGTATCTTCTACTGCAGGGATACAATTGGCATATTATATAATACATACCATACAGTATGTAATATATACAATATCTTATATAACAGGCAATGGGGATACACTGAAGGTTTTTGAGCAAGGAAGTACCATGGTCAGATTTATGCTTTAGGAAGATTATATTGGCAGCTCCCTAAAGGACCAATTGGAGTGGGGAAAGACTGGAAGTCAGACGTCTATTTGACTGTTGGCTACTGACCATTTGTTTATGACCACTCACTAATAATAGTTCATGATTCTGTAGTGCTTTAATGCTTCTCAGGAACTTGCCTAACAACAGTCCTGTGAGATGGGTAGGTCTGTCTGCTGCCATTTTCCCCATTTCATAAATGAGGATTATGAGAGTTACAGAGCTGGAAGTACTTTCCTAATATACATCTGAGTGGGGACTCGAACCCTGTCTGTTGATTTCAGTGTTCTTTGCACTGGGCCTTCCTACCTCTCAAGATAGAGTTAGATATGTGTGGCTCTTGCCTGGAGAGCCCCTGGCTTAAATTGGAAAAAGATGGGAATCAGCACAGAAGAACCACCTCCATGTTTTGTAGGCTGGAGAAAAATACTATGTGCTAAACTCATCTGCAGGAGTTCTTTAGGCAAACATGGGACCTGGAGTAACTGGACCTCGAGGCGGTTTTGAATTGCTTCCTTCCTCCCAATAACCTCCCTGGTAGGAGCAGTCTTTGAAAGTTTGATGATAAACGGGATCATTAGCACTGTGTGAAAGGAAATAGTGTGAAGGGGGAAATGGGGCCATTTTTCTTGAGATTTTTGCCCAAAGGGCAAGGAAGCCTTCTTTTGTACCTTGTACTAGCCTTTTTTCTTGTCCTTTTTGTCTACTCTTCTTATGCAGAATGTGGGGTACAGGGAAAATTGTTCCCATCTTCTTAGGGGAACACTGAGCCCTCTTAATCATGCCAAATGGATGCCAAATCTGGTTATACCACAGGCATCTGACCTGGGGCATACTTTGCATAGCATTATAGAGTTAGAGCTGAAATGGACCTTAGAGGCTATTGAGTCCAACCCCTTCATTTTACAGATAAGGAAACTGAGGCACAGAGAGGTTAAGTAATTTGCTTCCTGAGGCAGGATTTGGTTCCAGGTATTCCCCATTCTGAATCCAGTGTTCTAACCCCTAGGCCATTTCATATCTTAAACATATCCCCTTCTGGATTCCATATCTGAGCTGTGTGACTGAGACAGATCACAGGATTCTAAGATTTAAAATTGGAAGGTAGCTTAGAGGCCATCTAGTAAAACTATCCCTTTATTTTACAAAGGAGGAAATTAGGCCTACCAGGTGAAGGGATTTGCCCGAGGCCAGTGGGAGCAAATGACAGAACTGCGATGCAGCAAAGTGCTTTCCTGTGCAAAGTAACAGGAGTTATCTGTCTGTCTCTAGGCACTGAAAGGGTCCAAGAAGCTTATCTTGTCTGTGCATTCTGTCGGGCGCATCCCAGGGGGCTATGTCACCAACCACATCTACACCTGGGTGGATCCTCATGGTCGAAGCATCTCTCCCCCTGGGGGGCTTCCCCAGCACCAGAGCAGCTCCCTCCGGAGACAGGAAGGGGAGAGAAGGAGCATCCTGCAGTTTCTTTCAGAGGGAGATGAGAAAAAGGTAAGCACAGTTAGCCCTTCCACATCTTGACTTTTCCCTATCTCGGTTTTGATATATTGTGGGTTGGCATAAGAACTTAAATGGGAACTTTGGGGGAGTTTTGCAGAAGCCGTAGACAGATGAAGATTAGCAGAAAACACATAAGTTTAGAAACACAGAAATGCAAAAATATATGTACAGTGTTGCATAATATCAACATATTTTATCTTTTGATAACACAATCAGACTTCTTCCCTGGCACAAAGGGAGGGCCAAAAAATGTTTCACAGATGTTCCAGATCACTGGAACACTACAGCCCTAACCCCCTCAATGTGGAAGGGATAATTGTAGATGGAACTTGGGCTGCCCATCGTTTCCTTTTCTTTATAATAATAGGAATGAAGTGGTCTTCTGGTACAGTATTCCCTCCCCATTGAAGTCCTGGGCAGCTAGAGTTTGAAGAAGCTGAAAAGATGGAGGGGTAGTTCTGGTTTAGACATAACTCTCTATCCCAAGCCCTGGATGTCCTGGAGTTGAAGCAGTAAGCATGAACCTGAACTTGTTTTCCATACCCCCTTATAGCTACATCTGCCCCCTGTGGCCTAGAGAAACACAAGTTCCTGGAGTTAGGGGGTACTGTAGAGGTCGTCCAGTCCAAGCCCCCTCTACCTGAGCAAGAGACATCCCTGACAAATGGTCATCCAGCCTCTATGGAAAGGCTCCAAGTGAAGGAAAACAGCAACCTCCTGAGACAGCTAACCCCACGTTTTGGACATCTCTAGTGTGCTCCTTTTGGGGGAATATACTGCTTAGATGGAGCTGAAATCTGTCTCTCTGCAATATTCCCCCATCCTTCTTGTTCTTAGCTTTGCCTTCTGGTGCCAAGCAGAAAAACCTAATCCTTCTTCCTCATAGCAGCTCATTACACACTTGACATTTATTATATCTACCCTGATTATTACAAAAGAAAATCTTCTTTTCTCTAAGTTAAACATGTCAAATCATTCAACTGGTCTCCACGTGGCAAGGTCTCCAGGCTCCCCACCCTCCTCATCACATTCTTCTGGACATGCCCCAGCTTATTAACGTCCTTCCTAAAATGTGGTGCTCAGAATTGGACATGTTATTCTAGATGTTGTTGGACCAGGGTACCCTAGAGTGAGTATATGACCTCTCATGTTCTAGGTGAATGTAGTCTTCTCTGAATACAGTAGAAACTTACCCTCTGGCTATATTTTCACTATCCTGACTCAACATTATCCAGGAGATATCCTTGGAGAATCCAGCAGAATTCATGTTTCTTCTTTCCCTGGCCCCACTCCACTGTTATCTTCTTAAAGCTAAATGTTCTTTTTGATTCCTACACCCCATCCCCACATGGCAAGGTCTCCAAAAGCCTCATCATCTTGGTCACACTTCTTTATCTAGAAAGATAACCTGAGGAATTGTATATTTGGGGTGAGGGCAAGGGGGAGGCCACAAATATTTAAGACAAAGTTTTCCATTACTGTTCTACCTCCCACTGGTCCTCTAGCTAGCATAGCAGACTTGGATATTACTAAAAGATTCATTTGCTTTGATTTGATGAAACTCAAATGAGACTGCTATGAAAGCATTGATATTATGTCATATTCCTTGCCTTAATGGAGCTTACAGTCTCATAGATGAGGAGTGGACCTGTGATTTCACTTGTATAGGGAACTTCCAGATGAGAAAACTCCCTCTACCAGTACAGGTTGGCATCATTTCTGAAACTTAGATACCATTTTAGAGAATTATTTGGGGCACTGCCCAGTAAATATCAGAGGTAGAACTTTAAGTCAACTCTTCCTGGATCTGAGGCCTATGTTTTCATAAAATATGACGCAAATTAGAATATGACATACATATAAGAGGAACACAAGGTACTAGTTAGTCAGATAAGGGGAGGAAATAATATCTTCTTGCCATGTGGTGGGGTATTGAGAAGGAATCCTAGGACTATTTCACCAAGAAGGTAGCATTTGAGTTGTGCCTCAAAAGGGATAGGAAGGATGCTGAAAATAGGAATGGCTGATGCTGAATGAAGTGAGAATAACCAGGAGAACATTATACACAGCAACAGCAACATTGTGTGGTGATCAACAATGATAGACGTAGCTCTTCTCAGTAATACAACGATCCAAGACAATTCCAAACGACTCATGTTGGAAAATGCTGTCCACATCCAGAGAAAGAACTATGGAGTCTGAATGCAAATCAAAGCATACTATTTTCATTTTTCTCTTTTTTGTTCTGGTCCTTCTTTCATAAACATAACTAAAGTGGAAATATATTTAATGTGATTGTACATGTATGACCTATATCAGATTGTTTGCTATCTTGGGGAGGAGAGGGAGAGAGGGAGAAAAATTTGGAACTCAAAATTTTGCAAAAATGGATGTTGAAGGCTATCTTTACAGGAAATTGGAAAAAATAAAATACTATTAAGGAAAAAAGGAAATATGAACTAGTGGAAGGAGGAGGGATTCTAGGCACAAGGAACAATGTGGGGAAAGGTGTGGAGGAGGGACTGCCTGGAACCTAGCAGTGGCCAGGCCTCTCTGTCTTGAAGACACTGTTAAAATAGTGTTTCTTACGCCAAGTTCCACAGAGGAAATGGGAGTTAAAGAAAAATGGGAGATGCTGGGGGTAAAGGAGGAATTAGACAAGGTGAATATTATAGAGGATAGAAGGTCAAGCTCCTTCTGCACCCCCTATAGTGCAATTGTGGAGGTGTCAGTGCAAATATAAGAAAATGCTTGTCTGGTGCCATACTCATGCGAGATCTTTTGATCTATGTGCCCTGAGTTAAAGTACCTTAAATGTGTGATACCTGTGAGTGTGTGACGGAAAGAGGACTTGACTTAGACCCTGGCTCTGATACTTATTAACTTTGTCACCTGGGGCAAACCCAGTTTCCTGTTTTTAAAATGAGAACTGCTATACTCACACTGTCTTACACTTTACACTATCATTGTGGGAAAGGTGTTTTGTCAACCACAAAGTACTATATAAATGTGAGTTATTCTTCTTGCTCACGGATGCATAAAAGAGCTCATACCATTTTGAATATATTAATTAGCCTCTGACACATATTAGCTGTATGACTGTGGGCCAATCACTTAACCTTTCAGTGCTCCAGGCAATTCTCTGAGACTCTAACTTATAAAGATAGTGCTGACCAGTATTGGCAGAGGGAGTTTTCTTCAACCTTGGAAATTCCCTAAACCAATGAATTCAAAGGGCCAGTTCTATCTTCTTATTGGCCAATGGCAAGGAGCACTGCCTTGCTTCAGGGATACAGACTTGCCTTAAATGAACTGCCTGCCACCTAGACTCCTTCAGATCTGAGGGGAGAGCAAGGTGGAATCATAGTATTATTGGAGGTTTAAGAGCTGGAAACAACCTTAGAGAAATACCCTTTTTTACATATGAAGAAACTGTGGCCTAAAGAAGGAAATCAAATTTTTCAGATTGTATAGCCATTCAGTAGCAGAATTGGGACTCAGATTTAGGTTCTCTGACTCTAAATTGAAAGCTGTTTTGCATAGAAAGGGGAAAAAGAAAATCAATTAAGCAGTTAATCAACAAGCATTTGTGAAATACCTACTATGTGCCAGGCACTGAGGAGACAAATATAAAAAAATAATCCCCACTTTTAAGTAATTTACATTCTATCAGGGAACACAAGCTGTGTGCATGTATATAAACATGTAGGTGTGTGAGTGTATGTGTGTGCGCACATGGAATAAATAAAAAATAAATATACGGTGGTCAGGAATGGTGGGAAGTCACAATGGGGAGGAAATAGGAAAGGCATTGTGTAGAAGGAGATTCTTGAATTTTGTCTTAGAAGGATTCTATGAGGAACAGGTGAGGAAGAAATGCATTTTAGGATGACCAATTGCAAAAGGTTGAGGATGGTTAAGAATGACCCATGCAAAAGTTAATGTGAGTTGGAAGGTGGAAAGCTGGGAGATGGGGTGACCTATGCAGAGGAACATGGAAAAGACCAGTTTGGCTGGACTGTAACGTAGAATGAAGCCAGAGGACTAGAGGCAATGGGGAAAAGACAGCAAGGAGTTACAACCAGGACCAAACAGATTGCTTGGGAAAAGTTCAGAATAACCTGCCTAGATTTTAATGTTGGACTCTCTGGTCTCGGCAGCCTCCTCCCTCCTCCTCTCTCACCAGCTTCATCACCTTTTCATTTGCTCCACATAAATCAGGTTCACCCAAGAGGCCCTTTGGGTCACCCTGTGGAGTGCTTGGAGAGTGAGTGTCACTCTTACCTGCCAGAAAGGAAATCTATTACAGAATGAAAGGCCCCATGCTTTGCTGATGAAATATTCATGGTGATCATGGGAAAGGGAATGTCGTCATTGTCATTTCCATTTAAAGAAATAGAGAAGTGACTGGAACAGGGGAGAGTCTGGCAAAGGGCTGCTTTGTACCTTGGATGCCTGTCGGCTTAATGTGGAGGCAATGCCTGGAGTGTAATCCGTGAGACGCCTTTGAAGTCAGACTCAGGAAACATTTCTCCTTGGTATTTGTCTTACCCCCTTCTCATGCATCTCTGCCAACAATCCTTTGACTTTTGCACACACCCTCAGCATCCACTTTGAAAGCATTTCTGACCTCAAGTAATACACACAATGTATGCCAATAAATTATAATTATGTCACGTTTGACAGTTTGCAAAGTATTTCCTTCACAACAAACCTATGAGGTAGGTAGGGCAAGTATTAGGAACCAAATTTTATGTGAGGACATGAAGACACAGAGAGGTTAAAGTGACCTATCCAGGTGTTCTGACTTTACTTCTACTGTTCTTTACATGGTGCATGAACATAGAGGATTTGGAATTGGAAATATCCTTAGAGATCATTTCACTCTGCAGTGGAAGAGGCTGAAGCCCAGTTTGGGGAAGGGGCTTCCCCAAGGTCACACAGCTTAGAAGTAGCAGGTTTTCTGGCTCTAAATCCAAGATTTCTTCCACAGTATCACATTGCCTCTCCACAAAATGCATTTAACTTGTGCCTCCCCACTCAATCTAAAGTGCAGTCATATCATCTGGAAAAATACATGTGTGAATGAAGCCTCAGTGATATGTTTCATCATCTAAAATCAGTGTATGAAAATTCAGGTCAATGGTCTCTATCCTGATACAACCTCTAGCACCACGGACAGTTCTTCTATGACTCATGGGAAAACAGACACAAGAATGAGGTGTGGGAAGACTGAGGGTAGTATGGTTGGATGGAGCGTCCCCCACAGTGGATGAGTTGAGTCTGAGATCCATTTAATGTCTAGATCTTCAAAGTAGTGAGACCAACAGTGCCGTGGGCTGCCCCTGTCATAATAGTAGCCAACATTTATATAATGTTTCTGGGTATTGGCCAAGCACTTTATGATTATTATGTCATTTGATCCTCATGACAGCTCTGGGAGGTAGGAGCTATTATTTTCAACATTTTACAGATGAAAATGAGGCAAATAGAGGTTTAATGACTTGCCCAGAGTCACATAGCTAGTAGGGTCCGAGGCTGAATTTAAATTCAGGTCTATCCTGAATTCAGGTCTGGTACTCTATGCACTACACTGCCTAGCTGCACCTGTGCCACAGATTCTGCACTAATTTTTTGACCATGGGCCCAGTTTATGACCTTAGATTAGGTCTAAGGTCAACCACAAATCACTGGTTTCTTCTTAGACTTGCCCAAGATCACACAGCTAGTAAGTGTGTCAAGTGTCTGAGGCTGGGTTTCAACTCAGGTCCTCCTGACTCCAGGGCCAGTGCTCTATTCACTGTGCCACCTAGCTGCTCCTGGACCAATCTTCTAAAGTATGGAAGACATCAAAAAGAGTGGAATGTAGAAAGAATGAATGGAGAGAGCAGAGTGAGATCCCAGATTTTTCAAAGTATCCAAATCGGCAGCTCCCAAGTAGTTGAGTTATTCTCTTGATTTTTCTTGGAATCAGCTGTTTAACAGTGTTTTGTTTGCTTCTTCATATGTAGCCCCAATGCTTAGCACAGTGCCTTACCCACAGGAAACATTTAATAAATGTGTGCTCTCTCTCTTTCTCTCTCTCTCTCTCTGTCTCTGTCTGTCTCTCTCTCACACACCCCTCTATCCATCCATTTGTTCACTTATCTATCCATCTCTCTTTTTCTCTCTAGCCATCATCTCTCTAGTGAGATGGTAGGGAAATATCTATCTTGTATTTTCCCTAAATGTTTAGATCATGCTCCTTTACACTTTGCTAAAAACTTGACCCAGAAGTTAAGATTATTGTCTAGAAAGTTTGATTATGGCTTTCTTACTGTGGACACCAGCAGTGAGTAGGTTAAAAATGATGTGATGGCAATATAGGTAATGGAAAGAACCAATGTGTGGGTCAGGAAACCGGAGCTCTAGCACCAGTTCTGCTACTCACTCTCTTTCCATGTGACCTGTGGCAGGTCACTTTTCCTCCCTAAATGTCAGCTTCCTCATCTATGAAATGAGAATAGTAATACTTGTACTCACAGGTCTGTTACAAGGATCAAATGAGATAATGGATACAAATTACTTTGTTGCCACAAAGTGCTATATAAATGTATGTTATTATTATTATATTATTGTCAGTCATAGCCTTTACAATTTGTCTCTCTCCCTTTCCCCCTGTTGATCACACCATAACTTTGAAAATGCTATTTGCTTGACATTAATATGCAAGATATGGTGTATTATAATCGTTTCTGATCAAGGCAGAAGTTAGTCCTTCAGGCTTCATTGGTATGCATGAATGTGGCTTGCTACTGGATGCTGAGACTGATGCTTAGTCTGGGGGCTTTATACTCCAGATCAAGTTTCACCTCTCTTTTGATAAGTCACCCATTACAAGGGAAATGGTGACATCTTGCAATCATGAGATGAGGGGGTGAAACTGACTGGTACAATGTTATTTTTTCAGAACCAGTCCCGAAGCATTAGGAAAAAAACTTGAGCTTCTTCATTTATGCATTCTGGACACCCTTGAAGTGACCTAGAGTGTGTTCAGTCCCACTTTTCCCTGCCTCTCAACCCCCTTTACAAGGGCAGTATACAGACACGTCCCTGAAGAGTGGTAGGCAGCCAGCAAGGAGTAGCAGGAGCCCAGCAGCCATGGAAGAATTGTGTCCAAATTGAAAATGCATAAATTTCTTTCCATCATTGGGAAACTAGCAGGATGTTTTGGAGGGGGAGGAGGTGGAGGGAAAGGATTAAATCAACTACTATAGTGTAGACTTTTTTTTTTTTTGGCAAGGTATTTGAAAAAAATGTGCCCAGAGACCCAGAATTAACACTCCAGGTGGGAGAGGGATGTAGCTTAATACCAAGATGCAGGACCAAATATAAGGTTTATAAGGCAGATTTGAAGTGAAATATTGTTCCTTCGTCTAGTTTTGTCATCTAAGGGCTCATCAAGGTTAAAATCAAGGCCGTGAAACAAATGTGTCAAAGGCAGAAATGTCCTTACCTGCTCCTTTCATCAAACTCTGTGAATGTTTATTTAGTGCCTGTGATATTCAGAGCACTGTTTAAAGGCTAAGGGAGAGCAAAAATGGATGCAATACAGTCCTTGCCATGTGGCAGCTACAGAAATCATGATGATCATTCTAGTTAACATTTCTATAGTTCTAACGTTTGCAAAATAATTTCCATATTCTTTCCTATCTGATCCTCAGAACAGTCCTGTGAGGTAGGCGCTATTATGAGCTCCACTTTATACTTAAGGAGCCTAGACGCTTACTCTTTACAAAAGATATAGAAAGCAGAGACATCCCTATCAAGATGATTGATGCCATCTCCTTGATAGGTTTGGAATGAGTTGTCTGGTCAATTTGACCAGGTTAAAGATGCTCTGCTTTTGAGGACAGCTCTCTGTGGAAGATATAATCACATTAACCACAGGTTGTTTGAGTCATGGTTATTGAAGAGCTCACCCTTGAACTGACTTTGTCTAATAAAAAAGCCAGCAGATATCAGGTAGGGCTATCAAAGAACCAGAGCTGAGCCAAGCAAACATACAGAGGGTCCTGAGATATCCCTTAGCCTCAGAGAGGCAGTGGTAGAGCTTCTTAACCCCAGGAATGGTTGGTAACAGGCAATAAAATGGTGGCCAGTTAGTCAGTAAACATTTATCGAATATTTACCATGTGCCAGGCACTATGTTACTATAATTCCTAGTGCCAGGCACTAGGAATGCAAAGCAAGTAGTTGTGGTGGTAGCAGCGGTGCTAGTTGTTATTATCAGAGTTATAGCTACCATTTTAAAAAATAAGTTTTACTGATATTTTCTTTCTTACAGTACCATAGTATCCTATGTATCCTCCCTCCCTGAAAGCCATCCCATGTGACAAAAAGTATGCCTTTTAGTACAACTAGATGGCTCAGTGGAGAGAGTGTCAAACCAAGATTTAAGAAAAGCTAAGTTCAAATCCAGCCTCAGACATTTACAAACTGTGACCCCTAGGCAAGTCACCTAAACTCTATATCCTTTAATTTATTGGAAAAGAAAATGACAAACCCCTCTACTATCTTTGTCAAGAAAACCCTGTGGACATAGTCCACGGGTCCATGGACATTCCGTGATCCCAAGGGGTCCATGGTCTAATAGGGAAGGAGGAGTTCTTGGAATGGGGAATCAAATGAGCCCAAGAGTGGAAGGAATCCCATGCTTCTATATTTGGTTGTGGCTGGAGGCATCATTAAAGTGGTTGCCATGTCAATAAGCATTTGTTAATTGCTAGCTATGTCAGGCGCTAGGCTACGTACTAGGGATAGGCAAAAGCTAGTTGCTGTTCTGAAGAAGCTTATGGTGTAATGGGGAAACAATAATTTACCGACGATATATGCAGGATAAATTGGAGATTATCAACAAAAGGAAGGCATTAGCCTTAAGGAAGATCAGGAAAGACTTCTAATAGAAGGTGAACTTTCAGCTGGAACTTGAAAGAAGCTAAGGAGGCCAGGAGGTGGAGATGAGGAGGGAGTATTTGAAGCATGGAAGACAGTCAAGGGAAAAATACAGAGTCAAAAGATAAGAGTGTCTTATGTGAGGATAAAGACCAGTGTCCATGAATTTCAGAGTACCGAGTGGGGAGCAAGGTGTTAAGGAGAGTGGAAGATAGGGAAGGTTTTGAAGGACTTTAAATGCCAGACAGGATTTTCTATTTGATATTGCAAGGTCATATAGAGCCATTGGAATTTATTGAGTGACATGGTCAGACCCTGCTTTAGGAAAGTCACTTTGAAAAGATGAGTAGAGGATGGATTGGAGTGGGGAGAGACTTGAGGCAAGAACAACCAGCAGGCTATTGCATTAGTGTAGATGTGAGGTGATGAGGGCTTGCACTAGGGGCAGCAGTGTCAGAGAAGAGAAAGGATATAGATGAGAGATGCTTCAAAGATAGACTAGTTATGGGAAAGAGTAATGAGTTGAGAATGACAACTAGCCTTGAACTTGAGTGGTGAGAGTTCCTGGACAATGCTGAATTCCTGAGCAGTGCTGAGGTCCTGGGCCCAGTCTCCTAGAGAGCAGGAACAAGCATGTAATCCCAGAACTGGAGAAACACCAAGGCACCAAACCAGAATGTAGAGGAGAAAACTTGGGCTTTGCAATCCATTACTACAATAAGTTATGAAGGCTGCCACATGGGTACCTAGGTAGCATAGGAGATAGAGTGCTGGACTCAGAAACAGGACAATTTTTCCTGAGACATTTATTAGCTGTGTGACCCTGTGGAAGCCATTTCACCTCTGTGAAGCCTATGCATCCTGTACAGTAAAAATGGGGATAATAATAGTACCTCGTTCCCAGGGTTTTTGTGAGGATCAAATGAGATAACACTGTACAGCAATCTGCAAACACGAATGTACTCTATAAATGCAGGCTGTATTGAAGAGATATGAGAAGACTCCAGCCTACCCCTTCATAGAGAGTCACAAGTGTTTTACATTGAACATGGTTCTGGACTTTTTGAATGTATCAGTTAGTTATGCTGACTTTTTTTTTCTCTCTAAAAATATTGTTGTTCACTCTCTTCTGACTCTTCATGACCAGTAGACCATGCTTGTCCATGGGTTTTTTTTGGCAAGGATAGTGGAGTGCTTTGTCATTTTCTTTTCCAGCAGATTAAAATATAGAGAGGTTAAGTGACTTACCCAGGGTCACAGTTCAGAAGTGTCTAAGGCTGGATTTGAACTCAGCTTTTTCAGAATCTTGGTTTGGCACTCTATCCACAGAGTCAACTAGCTGCACTTAAAGAACATGCTTTTTGTTATATGGGATGGCTTTCAGGGAGGGAGGAAAGGAAGATACAGGGGATACTATGGTATTGTAAGAAGCAAAAAATATCAGTTAAAAACATAAAAAAAATAAATGGTAGCTACTATTATGATATTGATGATAACAATTACCACTGCTACTACTACTACTACTACTACTACTACTACTACTACTACTACTACTACTACTACTACTACTACTACTGCTACTACTACTACTACTGCTACTACTATTGCTACTGCTGCTACTACTATTACTATCACCACTACCACCAACATTACTACCACCATGACTATTACTACTCCTCCTCTTACTATAACTGCTACTACTACTTCAACTACACTACTACTACATAGGTTCACTGGGAAAGAAGACTGAATCTTTAGCAAATCCAGATGCAAAATTCCATTTTTGGGGGGGGGGCAAAACTTTAAGGAGTTCTGTATATGTGGAGGCATGTCTAGATCTTTAGAGGAGAGAGGAGCTCACCAGAGTATGAGGGGCATGTATTTTTCTGTCTTCTTTCAGTCTTTTCCATCTTGGGGAGTCTCTGTCACTTACATGGACTCACCTGAAATAAAGGAAAATAGTCTTGACTCTTTAGGATCCCTCTTGATTCTTTTATCATTTTTGCATTTTTTCCTGATGGAGTGAAATAAAGACATCCTATATACAGGCTATATGGTTAGCCTGAGAGTGTGTTACAGGAGCTGAAGGCCCTTTTTACCCACATGTGTAGGACCTAGGTGTGAACTATGTTCTTACATTCCCAGGGGAGATCCTGGGTAGGAGCATGATGAATCCAATTCTGAGGATTCCCAGGGGCAACACTGGGCACAGATAGGAACCACAGAGTACTTTGCGCAAGGCCCTGAAGATTGATCCATGTCCTTATAAATACAGAATATATGGCTCTGGGCCACAGGTTAGAATATGTAATTTAAATCATTCACTTATTTATAGTAATAGGATCAGAGATCATAGGATTATAGATTTATAGCAGTTGAGACCTTAGACATCCTCTAGTCCAATCTCCTCATTTGACAGATGAGAAAACTGAGGCCCAAAGAAGTTAGTTGACTTGCTTAAAGTCTTATAGGTAGTAAATATCGGACATAAGATTTGAATTCCAAATATAGCACTCTTTTCCACTATATCAGATGCATATATTTTTTTTTCTGTTGTTGAGGCAATTGGGGTTTAAGTGGCTTGCTCAGGTCACACAGCTAGAAAGTGCCTGAGGCCAGATTTGAACTCCTGACTCGGGCTGGTAACCTATTCACTGGAGAAAATCAATTTTAAGGAACTTATTTTGGGAGGTGAAATTGATAGCTTTGTGGGAGTGGTGGGAAAGAAGGAAGGAAAAGAGGGAATACATAGAAGATGTGATCACTGTAGGAGCAGGTTGGTCCTGATAAGAGAGGAAAACTTCTTTATGTCCCCAATTCTCCCCTTCATGATAGTTAGTATAAGCAGATAGCCATCCTTCAGAGCCAGGTGATAAATTGCAACTTCACAGCATTAAATGGTCTTTTCCTGGCCCAAGAGAAGATCTGCTCATTCTAGACCCCAAAGGTAGGGGAGTCACTTTCTCATTTAAAAAAAGGAGAAGCTAGTTCTGCTTCCTTCTGTCCTGGTCTGTCTATATTTGACTGTTGTGTCCAGTTCCAGGCATAATTTTTTCAAGGACAAATAAGGATGACTGGGATGGTGAAACTTGGAGACCAGACCATATGAAAACTGGTTGAATGATCCAGGAATATAAGAAGAAAAGACTCGGGGGAATAGGGAGAAATGTTATAGTTTGTCTTCAAGTATTTGAAGGGCCATTATATAGAAGTACTAACGATGTATTGAATTTGTCCTGCTTGGCCCCAGAGAACAAAACTTGAAGCCAGGGACGAATGTTGCAGAGGAAGATTTAAGCTGTATGTAAACAGAAGCTCATTAATCATTAGGGGTATCCAAAAGTAGCCTAAGCTGGCCTAGGAGGAGTGGGTTACCTCCTACTGGAGGTCTTCGTGTGGATGATCACTTGTCAGGGGTCCTGGAGAGAAAATTCCTCTTCATAATGGGGTCAGACGAGATGGCTGGAGGATCTCTGAGGTCTCTTTCAGCTCTGTGATTGTATGAACCTATTCCTGGTGAGGAATTGATGCGTGTGGAGAAAACTCCTCGCCCTGTTATTTGCAAGTAAGCATGCACACATTTCACCCACTGTTCTTTACTGCTGAGTCTACATTTTCTTTTTATTATTTTTTGGGTCTGCATAGTAGGAAAGGTATGAAATGGTCTCAAGGAGCATTTGTTTCTACACATCAGTGAACAGCTCTCCAAGAATAATTGCTTTTACTTGCCAAAAGCAGACCTTTTAGTAAAGGTTGAATCTATCAGTATTGCAAATAGACCTTAACTCTGTGTTGTCTAAGACTCCCTTGCCTCTGTATCCTCCATATGTACTCTATGACATTTTAAGAGGGGGCAGAGAGATATATGGTAAGAGAACTGTCCTTTTGTACCTCCTTCCTCCCTGTGTGCACAGGCCTCAGATGTTCAGGGTAAAGTGTTTGCCAGAAGGCTTGGGGGAAGTTGAGGAAATAATGAGTTTTTAAAAACCTAAGGCCTCCACACTAAGACTCTTTAATGAAGGATTGATTCTTAAAGTTGTTTGGAATGTGCTGTTCCTTTAAATCAGAAGTCTTTAACCTGGGGTCTGTGAAGATGGTTTTAAAAATATTTTTTAATATGTTTATCACATTTCAACATAATTGATTTCTTTTGTAATCCTTTGTATTTAATTCTATTTATTTAAAAAACATTTTTTTTTTCCTGAGAAGTGGTCCATAGGCCAGATGACCAGCAGACTCCATGATGCACAAAAAAGTTAAGAATATTTGCTTTACATGAATTGTTGAGGTTCAGCTTAAGCTGTATCCTAATCTAGAGAGGTAAGTTGCTCTCATGGAAGGAGTGTCAAATCTGGGTTCATATACTGGCTCTGACACTTGTTAGGTTATTTACCTTGGGTAAATTTTGTGGATACATGTGAATGCATATGGATGCATGGACAATGAAGGCTTTGGGTAAGTCATTTAACTTCTTTGATCCTTAGTTTTCTCATCTGTAAAACAGGGACAATAATGCATATGCTGCTTATCTCAGAGGATTCCTGTGAGGAGAGCTCTTTGTAAGCGACAAAGCGCTATTCACATTTATAGCTGTAGTTGGAGATCTGTCTCTAATCTTGCCAAAAGATCATGTCCAGGCTGAGGGATATTGTGTATCAGTGACCATTTTAAAGTATTGGTTCAGGGTTTTAGTTTTTATTCACAGCCTAGATGACGATGGTATTACCAAAGTTTGTGTTTGTCCTTTCTCAAAGAGGACCATGGCATCAGGGAAATGATGACATGACTTGCAGTTGACTTTGATTTGAGTGAGGGAGGGCTGTGTGAGGTTACCAGCCTCACTTTCTTCTCCAGAGCCATCTGGATGCAGTGCCCAGATATTCATCAGGATGACTAGAGATAGCCCAGGATACAATGGCCCTTTTAGGCTAAGACCTTTTCAGGTACTCACTTAGAGTGAAGTAATGCCCATTCAGTGAATAGGCCTCTTTAAGAAGTTACAAGGGGGTATCAGAGGGGAAACGGGAACTTATGTATTTTTTTGCTTTTTGGAGGGCAATTAGGGGTTAAGCGACTTGCCCAAGGTCACATGGCTAGCAAGTGTTAAGTGTCTGAGGCCAGATTTGAACTCAGGTCCTCCTGACTTCAGGGCTTGTGCTCTATTCACTGCCTCACCTAGCCTCCCCCAATTTTTTTTTTTTTAATTTTTGGAGGGGGAAAGGCAGGGCAGTTGGTGCCCAAGGTCACACAGCTAGTAAGTGTTAAGTGTCTGAGGTCAATTTGAAGGAACATATACTTTTTAGCCACTTAGCTTAATGTACCAGGACCTGTGCTAAGTGCATTACAAATATCTCATTTGATTAGATCAGGAGAAATGGTCAGCAATCCTTAAGAGCAGGATTTTGTGGGAAAAGGGCCATGTGTCAGTTGTTTAAAAAAAATGATCAGGCCCTCAGAAGAAATCTACACAGCATAAAGGAGTATATTTATTGAATTAAATAATAGCCTGGATTGAATATGGGATATTGGATGGATCAGTATTTCATATAAATAAAAAGGGTCATTGTTTTGATTAGAAACTGGAAATCAAAAATATGAAGCTCTTTAAAATTATAAAGCAGGGATAATATAAGGTCACAGTAATCTATTTACTGCTCAGAAAAGTGGATCATTAGTTGTATTTTTACTTAGAACACAAAAGTCCTAATGATAATGACTTATTTGCATAACACTTTAAGGATTATAGTGTGCTTTCCTCACAACACCATATAAGGGGGCCAGTACAAATATTATTTGGGCCACTTTACAGATGAGGAAACTGAGGCACAGTACAGTGAAATGCCGAAGGTTACCCAGATAGTGGTAGATAAACTCTTAGGTGTCTTCCCACTTTAGATCTATGCTCCTATGACCCTATGACTCGTTTCTATTGTGGAAGTTTTTATAGTGATTTAGGACAGCACCAAGGGATAAGGACGGTAGGAACAGTCATGGTTATAGATGGTTTTTTTTTTCACCAGCAAAATACCTCCCAACGGGTTATTTTCCTGTCAGTATAGATGATCTTTGGACTCTCATTCCACTGCTATTTTTCACATCTTCTTTCTCTTGCTCCTATGATGAGTAGTGTCTCTGACACCATTCCCTCAAATTTATTACAGTAGCATCAGTGACAAAGCACAGTTCAGCATCTTCCTCTGTCTCTCCAGTTCTGATGGAGTGTTCAGTTCTTCTTAACCATGTCATTCAGTTGTTCAGTTTAACCAAATCAAAATGTGTTTCCACTGGACAGAAAGGACCAATTATGCTGTGGCACATAAGGCCATTATTGTGGTTCCTAGACAGAGAAAGAGCCTGACTCTTGAAAAGAATGTGTTTTGGAGATAGGTTTCTGTCCTTTGTTTTCAGAGTTGAGTGCTGTTAATGATTGAGTTGTCAAAGAGGGGCTAAAACAATAGTCCTCCTCATGCTTTGCTGAGCCCTCAAAGACAGAGTGCCAGAGGTGGAAGCATGAACAGCACTAAACAGTGAACGTGTATTAAGCACCTACTGTGTGCCAGACCCTGAGTGAGGGATCAAAATCGCCAAATAACTGTTTTGCCCTTAAAGAGCTCACATTCCATTGGGGGAGGGTTGGGTGCAAATAAATATAGGGTGATGAAGATTGAGGTGGGAAAGAATAGTAAATAGGAAAATGGGGGAGGAGAAAGCTTCAAAGGTGGTGGTATCTAATTTGGGCCTTGAAGGCAGTATAGACTCTGAATGTGGGAGTGCATTGCAGGTGTGGAGGGCATCTTGTACACAGAGGCTTCTGTCAGTAGCCAAGCATTTATTTTATTTTATTTTTTTTGGTGGGGCATTTGGGGTTAAGTGACTTGCTGAGGGTCACACAGCTTGTAAGTGTCAAGTGTCTGAGGTTAGATTTGAATTCAGGTCCTCCCGACTGCAGGGCCAGTGCTTTATTCACTGCGCCACCTAGCTGCCCCCAGACAAGCATTTATTACACACTGATTAGGAGCCAGGCACTGTGCTAAGAGCTGGGGATACAAAGAAGACCGAAAACAAAGCCCTGCCCTTAAGGAGCTCACGTTCTGATGGGGGAGAAAACATGCAAATAAATAAGTACATATATCTATATGAGTGTGTATATGCTATCATATGTAACTATACTACATATGTATATACATGTATATATCCTATATGTGTGTATATACATATATACTATATAGATCATATACAGGATATCTTAATATATTTGTATAAATAACATAATGTGTATTAGTATAATATCATGTATATACTATAGTATACTACAATACCACATATTATATAGAAATACATATATGTATACTATATGTTATACAGCATAGTGTATGTAGCTTATATATAGATACATATATGGTATATATAGTGTATATCATGTACATCGCATATACATATTGTATATACATATATAACATGCATATATGTACATATGAATATAACATACAGATACCCAGTACATACTATGATGTGTGTGCATATGCACTATATATGCTATAGAAACACGCTATATAGAGTAAATACTATATATATATATATATATATATATACACACACACATATATACACTATATAAACTGTGTATGTATATGCAATATATGTGGATATATCTTAATATATAATATAATATATATACTATGTGTGTATTAATATCTTATATGTATATGCACATATTTATATACAGTACATGACCATATATTTAGTATAAATAGTATAATAATATAGTAGCATAATACAATATATGTAGAATATATAGTATATCTTATGTAGTGTATATAAATATCCTATATATGGTATGTATAGTATATATAGCATAGTATATATGGTATATATCTTATATGTAGTAAACATATTTAATATGTAGTATACATATATAGAATATTGATAATATATTGTATATACATCTTATTTTTGTGTGTGTACACACACACTATATTTAACATACAATATATGTGTACCAGGGGTAGGGAACCTGTAGCGTTGGGGTCATATGTGACCTTCTAGGTCCTTGGGTGAGGCCTTTGACTGAGTCCAACTTTTACAGAACAAATCCTTTTATTAAGGGGAATTGTTCTGTGAAGTTTGGATGCAGTCAAAGGGCTGTACTTAAGGACCTAGAGGGTCACATATAGCTTCGAGGCTGCAGGTTTGTCACCCCTGGTTATATAAGCTTATGTTTTAATATAGTCTACATTTATTATTTTATATATAATATATAGAGACATATAACATATATAAATAAATATATTCTATATAGAGAAATATACTACATATGCACATGTATGTGTACATGTGTGTATATATTATGTAGAATATAAATAAGAGGCAATCCTAGAGGAAAGCCTCCAACAGTGGAGAGGAACAGCAAAGGCTGCATCTTGTAGGAGGTTGGGCTTGATAGAAGTCTGGAAGAAGCCAGGGAAGGCCAGAGGCAGCAGTGTGGGTGGGGGAGAACCACCAGTGAACAGACACACTGCAGAAATAAGAGGGTGATGTTTCAGGTCTGGGGAATGGCCAGTATTCTTGTAGTTTGACTGGAATGTAGAGCTGATAAAGGGAAGTAGCAGGCACTGTCAGGCTAAGAAATTTATGTTTTTTTCTTATAAGAAATAGTGGAGAACTCAAGGTTTTGGGTTGGGTTTTGTTTTTGTTTTGCTTTTTGGAGGGCAATTGGGGTTAAGTGACTTGCCCAAGGTCACATAGCTAGTTTTTGTGTTAAGTGTCTGAGGCTGGATTTGAACTTAGGTCCTCCTGACTCCAGGGCCAGTGCTCTATTCACTGCACCATCTAGTTGCCCCAAGCTCAAGGTTTTTGAACTGGAGAGTGACACAGTCAGAACTTTAAGAAGATAATTCTTTGTTTTTTTTTCTTTTTTTTAAGTAAATAGTAATCTGATAGAGTAAGCAATCCTATATAGGCTATACATGTGCAATCATGTAAACATATTTTCACATTAGTCATGTCATGAAAGAAGAAGCAGAACAGGGAAAAGCCGCAAGAAACAAAAAACAAAGTGAAAATAGTATGCTTCGATCAGCATTCAGACTCCATAGTTGTTGTTGTTGTTGTTTTTTCTATATGTGGATAGCATTTTCCATCCTTAGTCTTTTGGAATTGTTTTAGATCATTGTATTGCTGAGAAGGGCTAAGGCTACCAGAGCTGGTCATCGCACAATGTTGCTGTTACGATGTACTAAGTTTTCCTGGCTCTGCTCACTTCTCTCAGCAGCAGTTTGTATAAATCTTTAGAAAGATAATTCTTGCAACTATGGAGTGGATGGTTTGGAGTTGGAAGGGAACTCAAACCAGGGAAACCATCGAGAAGTCTCTATTTGTAGTATAGGTGAGAAGTGATAAGTGCCTGGAACAGCTATGTGAATCTATAGAGGACGGCAGAAGTGATAGATATTATGGAGGCATAATTGAGAAAACTAGAGTCTAAGAGGATAGAAATGTCAATAGTATCAATGACAATACTTAATTTATCTAGTCAATTCATAAGCATTGATTAAGTCTTGCCTGTGTGCCAGGAAACGTATTAGTTATGGAGGTCTCAAAGGGAAAAAAGAGAAAGAATCCATCCCTGTCCTCAAGGAGCTTACATTTCATTGGGAGAATAAAGAACATATGAGCTTTGTGAGGTCTTTGAACTTTGGTTCAATTTACAATGACTAAGATTGCCTTAGCAAAGCATCTGGTACACAGTAGGCATTTAATAAATGTTTGTTGACCTGACTTGACTAGATCTCTGAAAATCCCTGCTTTTATGGAGCAAGAGGTCACCCCTACCTCCCACCTTCTGCAAACAGGAGCCCAACTAAAAAATAACATAAAAATTCAGTCTTAAAAAAAAATCTTAGTGGGTGACTAGGTGGCTCAGTGAGTAGAGCGCCAGCCCTGGAGTCAGAAGGACCTGAGTTCAGATCCGGCCTCAGACACTTAACACATACATACAAAAATCTACCCTTGTGACCTTGGGCAAGTTACTTAACCCCGATTGCCCTCCAAAAAGGAAAAAAAAATCTTAACCCAAAATGAGTGTGGTCTTCATTATTATAAGAATTTATCACCTGTGCTTTTCTACAGCAGAGGGATGAGTTCTTGCTGTCTCTTGAAGCCACCATATGGTTAGCTTGGTCTCTGGTCAAAATCAGTGTGTTTGAGCAGTTTGAAAACAGTACTCCCCCAGGATGCCACTGGGCAGACATACTTAGAGCTCACTACATCCCCTATGCTCCCATCAAGACTGTCCATGTAGTGGTCTTAGCTATTTCCAGGAGAGCTTTGATTTGGCAAAGATGCTTAGGAACAGTTCTTCAGACTTGTAGCCAAAGCTGAGTCTGCCATTTCCAAAAAGCATCCTGCCTAACATTTCCTGATGCCAGCCATCTGTTCAGGGGAAGGACTGAGATGCATGTACCTGTTGCTGTCTGTGTTTTCAAATGTACTATGATTGCTAGTGTTACTGCTTGCCTGGCTGTATACATTCTCAGGAACCTCACAAATATTGCAACCGCTCTCCCTCTTTAAAAACGTTACCTTAAATCTCTGCTAATAGAAAGTATCTCCTAGTTAGTATCCATTCTAACTGCCAAGATATTCTGTGGACCATTTGCTAATAAAAAAATGAGGAGCCAGATCCTTATATTGTGTAAACCACTCCCCATTTGTAAGCTGGGCACTTGAAGAAGCAGCATTAATTCATTGGCACCCAGGGTACAATTTAGTCTGTGCAGGGAGGGACTGTGTGGGATGAGGTTTCTTTGTAATTATGACCCCCACCCCCACCCCACTATGGATTGTGGCATTATGCATAGCAGGAAAGCAGCTGGATTTAGAACCAAATGATGGATGTTTGAATGTTAGCCCTGCCATTTAACTACTGCAGTCTTGGCAAGTGGCTTCCCATCTCTCTGGGCTTCTGCTTCGTTTTCTAAAGGGAGAAGGTTGAGATAGATCTGGGGTTTTTAACCTGGGATCCATGAACTTGTTTAAAATACATACACACACACACATATATATTTCAATATAATTGGTTTCCTTTATAATCCTTGTATTTTATTTTATGCATTTAAACACATTATTCTGAGAAGGGGTGCTTAAGGATTCACCAGACTGCGAAAGAGATCTAGGACACAAATAAGGTTAAGAACCCTTGGGATAGACAATCTCTAAAGTCCATTCCAGTTTTAAATCCTATCACCCTACTAGCTGTTGTGATTAAATGCTCTTCCCCACACATGGTAGAGTCTGTCACTCTTAAAAGTTTAAAATATTTATTAAATATTATTTAAGAGGATGGTAAAAAGAATGCTGAAATTGGAATCCTAAGGCCTAGATTCTTGTCCTGGATCTGACACTTACTAAATACATACCCTTGGGAAGTCATTTAATTCCTGTTTTTGCCTCAGAATCTTTTTTTTTTAATTTTTAAAAATTTATTTAGTATTTTATTCCCCCCCCCCCAGTTCTATGTAAAAAGAATTATTTAGCATTCATTTTGAAAATTTTGAGTTCCAAATTTCTTCCCTTCCTCTCTCCCTATTCTCCCTCGTTGAGAAGGCAAGCAATTCAATATAGGCTACACATGTGTGGTCATGTAAAACATATTTCCATATTAGTCATGTTGTGAAAGAAAATTTAGATCAGAAAAAAACTCAAGAAAAATGAAGAAAATTAAAAAAAAATATGCTTCAATCTGTATTCAGACACCACCAGCTCTTTCTCTGGGGGTGGATAGCATTTTTCGTGCTAAGATTTTCAGAGTTGTCTTGGATCATTGTATTGCTGATAATAAATAAATCATTCACAGCTAATCATCTTACAACATCGCTGTTACTCTGTATATAATACATTTCATTTTGCATCAGCTTAAGTCTTTCCAGGTTTTTCTGGGAGCATACTGCTCATCATTTCTTTTTACAAATTTTTAAAATTAAATTTTATATTTATTTTTAGCTTACATTCATTTCCACAAGATTTTGAATTATAAATTTTCTCCCCATCTTTCCCCTACCCACCACCCCAAAACAGTGATCCTACTGTATACCCCCTTCCCCAGTCTGCTCTCTCTTATATCCTCCCCCATCCCCACTCCTACTTTTTGGTAGGGCAAATTGATCTCCATATCCTAGTGCCTGTATATCTTATTTCCCAGTTGCATGTAAATAATAATAATAATAATAGTAATAATAATTTTTTAAACATTTGATTTAACAACTTTGAATTCCAGATTCTTTCCCTTCCTCCCTCATCACCCACCCTTACTGGGAAGATAAGCAATTCAATATAGGTTGTGTATGTGTAGTTACACAAATTATTTCCATAGTGGATATATTGTGAAAGACTGACTATATTTCCCTCCATCCTATCCCACCCCCTACTTGCTCTATTCTCTACTTTGACCCTGTCCCTTTTCAAAAGTAGGTACTTCTAACTACCCTCCAGCCTAAGCTGTCCTCCCCTCCATCAACCCCCCTCTCATCCCCTTCCTCCCTACTCTCCTGTAGGGTAAGATACCCAATTTTGTGTGTATGTCATTCCCTCCCTAAGCAAAATTCAATGAGAGTAATTCCCCATTCCCTTTTGCCTTCCTGTTCTTCCTCTCTATTGTGACAGTTATCCCTTGCCTCTTCTATATGAGATAATTTACCCCATTCTGTCTCTCCCCATCTCCTCTCATTATATTCCTCTCTTACCTCTCAATTTCACCTTTTAAATATCATCCCTTCCTATTCAATTGATCCTGTGCCCTCTATGTATACCTGTACACATATATACATTCACATATATATTCATATGTACATAAACCCTCCTGTATGACATATATGTATGTATACACATATATACATTTATATTCCATTCAACTATTCTCATACTGAGAAAAGTTTCATACGTTACAATTATTGCTTTTTAATGTAAGCATGTAAATAGTTTAACTTTGGTAAGTTCCTTATGATTTCTTTTCCCTGTTTATCTTCTCATGCTTCTATTGCTTCTTGTATTTGTATATCAAATTTTCTATTCAACTCTTGTTTTTTTCATCAAGAATGATTGAAGGTCCTCCACTTCACTGAATGACCATATTTTCCCCTGAAACATTATACTCAGTTTTGCTGGGTAGGTGACTCTTGGTTTTAATCCTAGCTCCCTTGATCTTCAGAATATCATATGTCAAGTCCTTTGATCCCTTAATGTAGAAGCTGCCAGATCCTGTGTTATCCTGATTGTGTTTCCACAATATTCAAATTGTTTCTTTTTGGCTGCATGTAATATTTTCTCCTTGATCTGTAAACTCTAGAACCTGGCTATAATATTCCTAGGAGTTTTCTTTTGGGGATCTTTTTTAAGAGGTGATTGGTGAATTCTTTCCACTTCTATTTTGCCCTCTGGTTCTAAAATATCATGGCAATTTCCCTTGAGAATTTCTTGAAGGATGATTTCTAGGTTCTTTTTTTTTATTATGGTTTTCAGGTAGTCCAATAATTTTCTCTCCAAAATTATCTCTCCTGTATCTATTTTCCAGGTCAGTGATTTTTCCATTGAGATATTTGACATTGCCTTCTATTTTTTCATTTGTTTGGATCTGTTTAATAATATCTTGATTTCTCACAGTCATTAGCTTCCATTTGCTCCAGTCTAATTCTGAAGGAATTATTCTCTTCAGTGAGCTTTTGAAATTCCTTTTCCATCTGGCAAATTCAGCTTTTTAAGGCATTCTCCTCATTGGCTTTTTAGGCCTCTTTTGCCATTTGAGTTAGTCTATTTTTAAGGTGTTATCTTCTTCAGTTAGGTTGTTGACTCTCTTTTCATGATTTTCTTGCCTCATTCTCATTTCTCTTCCCAATTTTCCCTCTACTTCTCTTACTTGATTTTCAAAATCCTTCTTGAGCTCCTCCATGGCCTGTAACCAGTTCATATTTTTCTTGGAAGCTTTTGGTGCAGAAGTTCTGACTTCAATGTCTTCCTCCATCTCCATGCCTTGATACTTTTTGTCCCCCCAAAAAAGGATTCTATTGTCTGTTTGTGCTTCTGTTGCTTGCTTATATTGGCAGCCAATTTCTTGACTTTTGAGTTCTTTGCCATGATAGAACTCTACTTCCAGAGGGAAGAACTTTGTCTCAAATCAATGGGGATTTTGCAGCTGCTGAAGCTATTAGGAAGTTGCCGTCTCTAGAGCCTCCACAAGCTGGCTCACTGGTCACACACCTCAGGACCACCACCCAAGACAGCGATCCAGATCCAGACAAGTTATAGCAAGAATGATTACCCCCTGAATAGTCGCTTGGCCCCACTATGATCTATGGCCAGGAGCTTTGAAGCAGCTATGTGGAGGTGGCTGCATGGCTGCTGCACTTCTGCTGCTTCTTGCTCTGGGGGGCAGGGGCCAGACCACACTCCTAGTCCCCCCCAGTTCCAACAGAGTTCTATACTGACCTTTTACTTTGTCTTTGGCATTTATGGGTTGATATTTCTGGAAACCACCATAGCTGCTGGTGATCTACTCTCCCGAGGTCTGCTGGTTGGGCCACCCTTGAGCTAAAACTGTGGGTTCAAGCAGAGCTGGGCTGGGCTCCCATCGTGCTGCTATGAACCCTTCCTGTCCATCTGCCAGGCTGCCTTCAGTGGGGGATTTGTTTCTCACTGTCACCTTGTGGGTTCTGTAGCTCTAAAATTTGTTTAGAGTCATATTTTATAAGTATTTGAGGTGGTTATGGGGGAGCACAAGGAGTTTTCCTGCTTCTATGCTGCCGTTTGCTCATCATTTCTTGTAGCACAATAGTATTCCGTCATAATCATATAGCACAATTTGTTTAGCCATTCCCCAATTGATGAGCATACCTTCAATTTCCAATTCCTTGCCACCAGAAAAGAGCTACTATAAATATTTTTGTACATATAGGTCCTTTTTCTTTTCTTTTTATCTCTTTTTGACTACAGACCTAGTAGTGGTATTGTTAGGTCAAAGGGTATGCATGGTTTTATAGCTTTTTGGGCCAAGTTCCAAATTGTTCTAAAGAATAGTTGAATCAGTTCACAAATCCACCAACAATGCATTAATGTTTCATTTTCCCCCCACAACCTCCCTCAGCAATTGTCGTTTTTCTATTAGCCAATCTAATAGGTATGAGGTAGTACCTCAGAATTGTTTTGATTTGCCTGTCTCCAATCAGTAGTGATTTAGATAATTTTTCATATGGCTATAGCTTTGATTACTTCATCTGAAAACTGTTCATATCTTTTGATCATTTATTAGTTGAAGAGCTCTTATCATTTTTTAAATAAATTTGACTCATTTCTCATATGAGAAATGATATATTTATCAGAGAAAACTTGCTTCAAGATTTTTTCACAGTTATAATTGCTAAATATATTTTCCTCCATCCTAATCCCCCCATTCTATTTTCTCTTTCCTTTCACCCTGTCCCTCCTCAAAAGTGTTTTGCTTTGACTACCCCCTCCCTCAATGTGCCCTATCTTCTGTCACATACCCCCTTCTCTTTTCCCCTTCCCCTCCTATATTCCTGTAAGGTAAGGTAGATTTCTATACCCAGTTAGCCTCAGAATCTTTTACTTCAAAATGAGAATGATACAACTTGAATTATTCTACTACTCAGTTTTATTGTGAAGAAAGCATTCTGTCAACCTTAAATTGCTACAGATGTGTAAACAGTTGAAATGATAGGATCCTAGAAAACTGCTTTTCTGAGGACCCTTGAGTGTCCTGATTCCCAATTTGAGTTAGAAACTGGGAAAATAGGAGAACCTGGTCACCTGAACCAAGGATGACATGACAATTTGTTGGGCTCAGTACCTGTCAGTCCTCATTGCTCTGCAAATGGTTGAAAGTCTGAGTCTAGAAACAGTCTAGACTTTCTTCCCCTAAAGGGTTTATTTGTTTGAATGACGGGACCCCAAAACAATGTTTAATGAATGACTTCATATCAACTTGAAGTTCCCTAGTGGAGTGTCTCCTGAATCTGCCCTTGTCCCTGTTCTTTTCCATTTTTTAAAATGACTTTGATGAATGATTAGACCTGCAGGTCTAAGTTATCAGTGACATGAAGTTGGGATAACCAACATGTTGGGTGACAGAACCCAACAAAGATCTCAATAAATAGACTGAAGTAACAGGCTGAGACTAATAAAACGAAGTTTTCGTAGAGATTAAATTCGGCCATTGGATTAAAAAAATAAATTTCTCTAGTAGAATTCAGATAAGAGGTAGTTAGACAAGAACTCATGGGATTGATCAGAATTCTGACTGGTTTACAAACTCAATATGAATCAGCACTGTAACATGGCAGCCCCAGAAGTGGATGGCATTTGGGGGTATTCTAAGGAGGCACCCTATATGAGGTTCAGAATATTAGTGATGGTGATCTACCATCTACCATACCTAACTCAGCAGTATTCTGTATTTGGTTCTGGGAGCCACCACATGAGGACTGATGAAATGATTGCCCCAATGAGTGAGATTGTGTTTAACCTGGAAAAGAGAAGGCTCAGAGGGGACGTGATATGTGTCTTTAATTAACTGAAGGGCTGCTAAGGGGAAGAAGGATTAAACTTCTTCTGTTTAGTGACAGAGGGTAGAACTAGAATACGGTGTGATATTTGAAGAGGTCAATTTTGACTTGATATTTAGGATAAAACTTCCTAATAATTCAAGCTACCTATGAAGGCAGCTATGGAGCACAATGGATAGGGTACTGGGCTTTGAAAGAATAATGTCTAGGTTCAAATATAGACCCTTCCTATCTGGGTAACCCTGGACAAGTCACTTAACCTCCTTCTGCTGCAGCTTTCTTGTCTGTAAAAGGGGGACAATAATAGCACCTATCTTCCATAGTTGTTGTAAGGATAAGGTGATTAATATTTGTAAAGTACTTTCCAGGTCTTAAAATGCTAGCTATTATTAAATGGAATGGGACTGCCTAAGGAGAGAAAAGGTTATTTTTCATTGAAGATCTTCAGGTGAAGAGGACTGAAACACCCTTTACTGGGGAAGTTGTAAATTCTTGGGATTGAATCTCTTTTTAAAATTTATTTTATTTTCAATTCATGAAACAAAACAAGCATTTCCAAAGCACAGTACAATAAAAAAGACAATTGCACATGAAACTGCAAGTCTACCATATACAACTTGCTATTCCTCCAAATGTGGGTGAAGTGGAAGGTGGGAAGGTGGGGGGAGAAGGTGAGGTAACAGGGATGGTGTAAAAAGAGAGGCTGAGAAAGAAAATAGTTAGTAAAAATAAAATCGAGGGAAATTGGGATTGGATTTTGCTCATGTAGGGGCTAGATTAGTGGGTCTCTTCCAACTTGGATGCTATGCATTGCTCAGGATGAGCAATAACATTTTTGTTATGTAAAGCTCAACGATCTCATTTTTTCCCTTGTTTTACAAGTAAGTTTATTAGTGGGGTGATGGTGTTTTAGACAATAGGGATGGCTGACATTTCTCTAGTACCTGGAGGTTTATGAGGCATTTTCCTCATGATAACCCTATGAATGTGAGATCTCAGAGTCAGAGCTGGAAGGCACCCTAGAGATGAATTTGTCCAGCCCTCTTATTTTAGAGATGAGGCACTAAAGACCCAGAGGTGTTAAGTAACTTCTTTTTAAGTGACTTGCCAAGGCCACACATATAAGAAGTCATGATGTGAACCTCAGTCCTTATACTCCAAATGCAGAATTCCTTCCTTTGTACTACAGAGGAGCTGGAAACATTATTATTCCCTTTCAATAGGTGAGATATAATGAGGTGAAGTGATTTGCCTAGTCATTCAGCTAGTTAGTATGAGAGTCAAGATTTGAACTCAGAACTTGGAATATCTGAACTGGAAAGGAATTCTGTTTAGACTACCACTTCCATTTTATAGATGAGGAAACTGAGGTCCGGAGAGGGAGACTAATTTGACCAAGGCCACACAGCTAATTAATGACATGGCTTAGACTAGAACTCAAAATATGATTGAGGTTTATGTGTTGATCTGTGCAATTTCTTGTAAATGAATTTACATACCCTTCAAAATGTACTTTATCCTTTCTACTTACTCTAAAATCTATGATGGTAGGAAAGTCATAGTCATATGGTTTAGTGTGCTTCAGATTTATGTCCCTCTAACTGATAAACTCCCTTTGCTTTGTCTTGCCTCCTTACCCTCTGCAGGTGAACCTGGTACTGGGTGAAGGGAGGTCTCTGGGCCTCATGATAAGAGGAGGAGCCGAGTATGCCTTGGGAATTTATATCACTGGTGTGGATCCAGGGTCTGAAGCAGAAAGCAGTGGTCTCAAGGTAAGAGCTATCCTAAGAATCCCATGAGCTTCAGTTTGAGTGGGGAGAGATGAGTTATTTTTGCAACCTTTACCATCTCATGATTGTAATCAGATTGTTATTTTGTTCAGTTATTTCCAGTTATGTCTGACTCTGTGACCCCATTTGGGGTTTTCTTGGCAAAGATACTGAAGTGGTTTGCCATTTCCTTCTCCAGTTCATTTTACAGATGAGAAGGTGAGGCAAACAGTGGCTTGCCCAGGGTCACACACCAAGTAAGTGTCTGAGTCTGGATTTGAACTCAGATCTTCCTGACTTCAGGCCCAGTGCTCTATCCATTGTGCAGTCTACTTACCCTGGTAATAAAATTGATTGCTGAGCTGAGTCATGTGGTCCTGATTTATTTGGCTCTATCTTGGGCTTGGTAGCATTTTAAACAAATAGTTAAGATTTCAACAATTTTTTTTTAACCATTTTAAACAAATGGTTGGTGGTCACAGTGGTAGGGCCCTTTTTACACTAGTTCTCAAGCACTTTGGTGATGCTGTAGGAGAGAAATACAGCATCCCAAGTGATGAGGGCCATCTGAACCCATTTAGGGGTGTCTGTGGCTGCCATCAGGCACTAACATGGCATGACTTCTCACTTTCACTCTGCCATGTCTAATCTTTTGCCAGGCCTACTGATTCTGCCTTTGCAGCATCTCTGATCTACACCCCTTTCTCTTTTCTGACCCTCTCACCACCCTAGTGCAGTCCTAGACTGTTAGAATCACCTCCTGGTTGGTCTTCCTGCCTTAAGTCTTCTCCATCCAAGCATAAGTCTAACCACCTTTTCCCTATTCTCCCAATAAACTCCAGTGGCTCTATGTACATAGTTTAGTATATGTCTTCTCCTCCATTAACAGGTGAGGACCTTGAGTGCAAAGATCTTTTTGCCTTCCTTTGTATCTTTAGAGCTTAACATCATGTCCTATTTGTTGTTGTTGGGTCATTTTCGGTTGTGTCTGATGCTTAGTGACCCCATTTAGAGTTTTCTTGGCAAAGATGCTGGAGTGGTTTGCCATTTCCTTCTCCAACTCATTTTACAGATGAGGAAAATGAGGCAAACTGGGTTAAGTGACTTGCGCAGGATCACACAGCTAGGAAATGTCTGAGGCTGGATTTGAACTCAGGTCTTCCTGATTCCAGGCCCAGTGCTTTATCCACTGTGCCACCTAGCTGCTTTTGCTCCATAGAAAGTGCTTAATAAATTTGTGTAGATTGACCAGCATGCACCCTGTTCACAGTTTCTGATTTCCATGGTTTCAGGTGTGCTTGTAGAACAGACTGGAGAAAAATCCATGAGCTAGAGCCCAATTTGATGATTAGAAGGTGAAGACTGCTTCAGGTTTCCAGGCTCCTAGAAGGCAGAGACTGAGTCTCTGTCATTGTCATAAACTAGTACTGTGTTAAGGAGACTAAGCACTTAATGAGGATTTTTTTTTTTTTTGATAAAGGTGATCCCAAGGGAGAAGTTGGACAAGCCTCTGTACACAGCAGATGTGAAATAAATACTGATTGACTGACTTGGTGATGTGGAGTTAGATGAAACCTGGGGTTTGGGCCTTTATGTCCTTCATGTTTTAGTTTCTGTCTCTGTAGCCAACCACTGAGTTTTGAGACATGAACTCTGAGGAGTAAGGTAGCTTATCTCCACCACTGCTTTTTAAGAGAAGTTGCTTAATCTCTATGGGATTCATTTGAAAACAATATAGATCAGACCTTGGTGATGGATGGCTTATTACTTAGCCTGGCAGATAAGGCCCCAAATCTGTAGCCTGGAAAAATTTCATCAACCAAACCCATGATTCCATTTCCACCCCCTCCTGCTGAAGGGTACAGTGGGGGAAAACATTTTGCTTGAGAGCCCAGAGACCTAGGCCATATCTGCCTTTAACTGTACCAATTTGGGTGAGCCAGTTGACCTTGGTGGGTCCCAAGTTTCCTCCTTTGTGAAATAGTCACTGGCTCTGGCTATAGGGGATGGAGTCAGGACCCCTGGGCCCTGTCTTCTGGGGAGCAGTGTAACTATCAGCACGTTCCTTACCTGCCCCGTGCCTCAGTTTCCTTATCTGTAAAATGGGGGTGCTATTATTTATATTGCCCACCTCACAATGCTGTTGTAATGCTTTTATAAATCTTAAAGTATTATAGATACCTGAATGCCTCTTATTGTGGAATGCAAGCATCTTAATAGACCTAGATGGTCTCCAAGGTCTCCTGTGTCTATGATAATGCTCATACCTGTTCTATCCTGTTTCTTCTAAATGCACTATAAAAACATGAACATCTTCCTGTAGCAAACACATTTTAAGTAAACAAAAACCTATCTTAGAAATTGGAAATATCCCACCCCTTCCCCCTCTTCCTCCCTTTTCCCTAATCCCTCTTCTCCCCTTCCCTTTTACCCAACTTGGTAGTGGAACGAGTTCTGAATCTGGAGTCAATGGTGGCATTCAAACCCCAACCCTGCTTCTTATTACCTCTGTCACTTGGGTCTCAGTTTCCTCATCTGCAAAATGAAGGGTTTGGACTAGATGGCATTAAAAGTTCCTTTCAGCCTTAAACCTATTATCTCTCCCTCCATCTCTTTTTTTCCTCACAAATAACATGGAAGGAGAGGCATCAGAGGGAGGATGTTTATTTGGCCACTTTTCAAGAAATTCTATAGAGGCATTGATGACTTTGGGCTTGTGATTACATCGTGGGCAATAAAATGCTTTATTTGCACATAAAGTGCCTTTCACAAAGCTCTTGCCATCTACAATATCAAATGCAGTAAAGTATTTTATATTCTTCAGTACTATTACTGCTTTCTCCTGAAAGCTCTTTCGGATGTGTGAACATCTCCATGCTCTGTGCTTTATCGGAAGCCCATTTGACTAATGCACCTTTCAGTGTGGATAATTGCACTGCAAGTATATAGGAAAAGGGGAAAGTGATCATGTAGGGGGCAAGTCAATCATGTGCATTATTTGTAAATAGTTTTCATTTTTGACTAATAAGACAGCCTCCAGGGTGAAAACACCGACTCTTCTTGTAAAATTCTGAACTTACAGCCTGCCCAGCTCTGGGAGGGTTTGGCTTAGGTCCAGCATAAGGAGAAGAACCCCAGCTCCCCTCCCACCCACCTACTCAGAGTCTTCACCAATTCTTGCTTAGGTCTTTAGACCAGCTGCTTTTCTCCTAAGGATATCAAGGCACCATTAGAAGCAGCATTAAGGCTTTCAAGACCGTAAGAAAATCTTTTCTGAGACAATGCATCACCATAGGAAACTCCAGTGGAACCAAAGAGGGAGGGAGTAGCTAAGGGAAGGAGACACTGACTCATTGGATGATGTGGACTTTACTTGTGTCAAAATGAGACCCCAGAAGGGGATTTTCAGAAGGACTGCCCTACATTTCCACATAAAAAGGGGTAAAGAATAGGTTTTCTTGACAGTAGCAGTTGAAACAAGCCATATAAGAAAGATGTCTCAGGAAAACTTGAAAAAGAAACTCATGCTGTCCCAGGGGTTCCTGGGTTCTTATCTGTCAAGAAATACTTTTCAGACCCAAACATAAGCATCTCAGGTCTTTCCTTGTCGTGTCACCAGCTGCCTGTCTGTAGTGAATCTCCTTTTAGATCTACCCTCTTTTTCTTGTTCTAACTTTTCAAATGTCATCCTGTCTAGGACCCAAGATAAATCACCTTGAAACCCTTTCCCCTCTCTTTAAATGCTATCCATGTGTTCATCTCATCCAACCTGCACACATTCCCTGATAAGTATTCACCCAGTTGCTTCCTAAGACCTTCAGGCTTGGGGAGCTTCATCCCTAGGCAGCCTATTCCCTCTGAATATCTTGAATTGCTAGGATGTTTTTCCTCACACAGAACTAAAATCTGCCTCTGTTCATTTTCATCCACTGTTCCAGTGATCTGCTCTCTAGGACCAGGTGGAACAAGCCTACTCCTCCATTCACCTGATAGCCCTTCAAAAGCCCATCAAACACATCCCCTCTGTCTCCTTTTCTTCAGACTAAAGTGATGCAGTATTGATGCTGTTAGGTGGCACAAATAGCGGACTGGGCATGGAATCAGAAGGACCAAAGTTCAAATCCAGCCTCAGACACTTATTTAATTGTGTGTCCCAGGGAAAATCACTTAACCTTTCTCAGCCTGTTTCCTCATCTGTAAAGTGGAGATGATACTAACAGCTACCTCACAGGGTTGGTGAAGGGATCAACTGAGATTAATATAGATAAAAGGCGTTGAAAACCTTAAAGTGCTATTAAAATATTGTGTTACTGTTGTTAACAATGTTCAGTGTCACAGTGTGCAAGTAAGGGACAGGCCCACAATACTTCTGTCTTGTCTAGTTTCTGCATCAGGTCTCAGTGATCACTCAGAAAACCAGAATTCAAACAAATAATCCTGTCTATCTCTAGATAGATATATGTAGGTATGTGTATGTGTGTCTATCTGTAGGTATAGATATGTGTAGGTATGTATGTAGATGTGTGTCTGTATATAAACATGGTTTTGTGTGTGTGTGTGTGTGTGTGTGTGTATACATACATACACACTTACACTCCCCAGTTAGAAACTATTCTCAAGGTGATTAAAAGCAGTTCAGGATGATAAAAGTCACCTGCAAGAAGGTTAAATGCAATAGTTAAGAGATTCCTGGAGATCTCAGGAACTCCCACACAAACTCCTAAAAACTGCTTTTATACCCTTCTTGCTAATGCACCACAGCTGGGTCCTAGATCAGCCCACCTCAGGGCTAAGTTAACCCACACTGACCCAGTTGGGCATTTCAGCTTTCTTGCTCACAATATTCTCAGCTGGTTTTGTGTGGGAGTTTTGGTATTAACTCACATCTCTACAATTCCCCCAGGATCCTGACACATTAAAACTTTACAATTCCCTCATTGAGGATTTTTTACTTGAACTCAACTCCTGTGCCAACTGGAGAAATTAAAAGCTTCTCTCTCCTGAATAGAAGTAGGAACAGGGACTGGGACAAAGAGAGATTTGGTGTTTATTTTATTAGAGAAACCAATTTGAGAGGCACTATCACCCCTTCTAGTTCATCTCCAGCAAATCTTGCTAAAAGACAGTGACGATTTATATCCCTGACCAGGGTGTCAGCCTAGCCATTTAAATCAACTCGCTCTGAGACACCCACATTCCTCTGAGATAAACCAACAAGCAGATACAACGGTCTCCGAGGCTGCCTTCCAGCATAATACCAGTGGCTTTTCTGTGACAGGAGACAGATTTCTCAAATCAGCCTAATTTATTCTTGCCTCTTGCCAGTCTATCCATGTTCTCTCAGAAACACCAGAGTTTCTGAGATTTAAGTAGGTAGAGAGGGAAAAAAGAATTCAGAAACCTGTGCCTACCTGGCCAAGGCTGGTAATCATTCATTTCCAGTGATTTGGTTCCCCTCCTGATGCTCCATTTTCTTCACAGGGGAGGCAGCTTAAAGGCTCAGTGGAAAGAAGGTTGGACTCCAGAGTCCTGGGGGGTTTGAATTTCAACTCCAACATTTATTAGCTGTGGAACCTTGAGTAATTCACTTTCCTGATCCTTGTTTTCTACTGTTTTTAAAATGGAGATGATAATAATACTTGTGTTATATGCTTCACAGGGTTGTTTTGAGGAAAGAGTTTTCTTAAACTCTTGTGACAATAAGCATTATTGCTATCATAGTCAGCTTCTTGATTCTGATCAACATTTGTTTTATAAAGTTTTATTTGTTTTATAACATTTGCAACATTTCCCAGAATTCACTGTCATTTCAAAATATTGGTACCAGTTTAAAGAGAGGGAAAGCAAGCTGGTGGAGTACTGGACTGGAATATGGGTGGGGGGGTGGGGCTTTGTCACTAACCAGGTTCATGAATTTTGGCAACTTATGATATGGGCCACAGTTTCTATAGTCCTATCCCTTCCCTCAGATAGTATCTTGTCTGTTTACTATATACATATTTTATATTTGCTTGTAAGTATATATGTTGTTTCACTTGATAGAATATAAGCCTCTTGAGGACAAGATCTGTTCAGTTTTTGTGTTTGTATACTTAGGGCCTAGCATCATGCCTGTCACATAGCAGGTACTAAGTAATGACTGATTGGTTGATTGATCTGGAAAAAGAGGGGTTTTTAGACTCTGAAGGTGCTTCCAGCATTCTGTGATATTGTGAGTCTAGATAGAGCAAAGCTAGAAACTAATATTCATTCATTTTCCTTCTCTCCATATGTAGGTATACATGCACACACACACACTCTTTCTCCCATTCCACTTCTTTTCCCTTCATCATTTCATCTGAATGAAATAGGAGGAAACGAGGTCCTGAAATATCTTGTTATTTCCCTGTTTCCCCCCTTCACTGAGCAGCATTTGAAGAGGCCTCTATGTCAGTGCTGATGCCGCAGTGTGACACTCCCATCAAACTCCGGGCTTATTGATTTTTAATGTTGCTGAGGCTCTGCTGTTTTCTCAAGCACTGCTTGGGTGTTCACCAGATGCTTGCTATCTATTTAACATAATGCTCCGTGCACTTCTTGGAACTCACTGATTTGTGTACATAGCATGCTATGAATTGAAAACATGTGAAGAGGGAGGGTTGGGAGGAGGTAGAGATCCTGGGTTAATGTAAATAATCCTTGTTGATTTCCAGAAGACACAGGCAGATAGATCGTTTGAATCCCAGTCGTTATGACCAATACTAAATTTTGATGGCAAAATAAGCATTTATTGATAGACCTGTGAAAAATGATGCATCTCCCCCACCACCACCATTGGTGTAGAAGGCATGTTACGTATGTTACAGCTTGGTCTATCTCATCTATCACTAGAAAACAGGAGTCTCTTCAGTCACAGCTCTCATTTATGGAATTTCTTCTTAGAATGGTAGTCTTGGGCCTTCTCTGAAATGAGGCACTTTGGCTCTACCCACTGAACTGAGCAAGATGGAGACATGGATCACAAGATTATAGATTCAGAGTTGAAAGGGACATTGGAAGGTCCAGTCCCCTTTTTATAGATGAGAAAACTGAGGCCTAAAGGACGCTCAGGTAGCAAACACTCTTCCCTGAGTATTATGTCTTCGTATAATGGAAAGAGTCATAAATTTAGAGTCTGCAGATCCAAGTTCAAAGCCCAGATCTGTCATTTTACTTCTCTGGGTCTCAGTTTCCTCATTTGCAAGATGAGGAGGTTGGACTATGGATGGTTCAGTTTTAGAGCTAAGGTCCCTTTTAGCTCTCAGTGTATGACTCAAGAGGGAACACATGACTTTTGTTGAGGAACTGCTCAAGAGAAAACCTTGTAGGGTTTATTGAAAGAACCCCCCTCTCCCAGAAGGCAGAATGAAATTTTTGTTAACCAGTGATGAGTATGAGTGGGTGACTGAGAATTTCGATCTCTTCTTTCATCCTTTAATTCTTCTTTCTCCCTCTCTCCTACTTTCTTCTTTTCTGTGTGTAGATATCTGTGCACACCATGTATATATATAGCATATATGCACCCATATGATAGTATGTGTACACACATATATGTGAATATGTTTTTGTGTGTTTTGCTATATTTACTTCCATGTACCAATTTCTCTGTGACTTTGCTTTTATATAATATTTTTTTACTTCCATCTTTCATATATATCTGTTTTCTCACATGGCCCTCACGATATCTATGTGAGGTAGGCAGGACAGATATTCCTATATCCTTTGTACATAGTGAGGAAACTTATGGGAAACTTGAGGGAAGATTGTGACTAGCTAGGACCCAGAAGATCTGACTTCTGGCCTTGTGAGGAGAGAGTCCTTGAAGGAATTAATTAGGAATAGCTGAAGATGAAATAGGCTATAGATTGGAAAGATTCTCATGAAAGTAACATAACACCAATGTTTGCTGTTCATAGAAAACACACATAGACTCCCTCAATTCTTAACACAAACGAAATATTTGTAAAGTGCTTAGCACAGCAATGCCTAGCACACAGTGGGCACTTATCAAATCCTTCCTTCCTTCCTTCCTTCCTTCCTTCCTTCCTTCCTTCCTTCCTTCCTTCCTTCCTTCCTTCCTGAAAATGGAAACAGGTTCCCTTTGGTTTCCTACCTCCTAGTGCCTTAGACATCAACCCAAGTTCTACGTTGTCTTTTTAAATCCGTAATGGATAGGTTGAGAAGATCAACAATTCACATGTTTACCAGAATAGTTCAGCTTCCACTCCCATTAAGATCCTTTTCTTCTTCAGGTGACTCAAAAGACTATAAAATCACATTATAGATTAGATTGCATTTACTGAAGGGAATAGAAAATATAAGATGCAACACTAAATTCCTAAGTGACTGACAATCTGCCACTTTTAGAGGGGTCTGAAATCCAAACTCTCCAGAAGTTGATCCATATTTTGATCTTTACTTTTGCCAAGAGAACAGACATGTCTAGGGGCTGTTCAAAGAAGTCTGTCAATGAAAGTCACAAAGAAGGAAAAGGGAATAGACTCTGTGGAATGGATGGCAGTTTCTACTCTGCTGTAGAAAATGGAGATGTTTCCTGTCTTCTTGCCAGGTGAAACTTTGGGTGTCATGGTCACAAAAGGCCTTTCTGAAGTTGTTTTTTGTTTTGTTTTGTTTTTGTTTTTATTTGTAGGGGGAAGGTAGGGCAATTGGGGGTAAGTGATTTGCCCAAGGTCACCTGGCTAGTTTTTTGTGTTAAGTATCTGAGGCCAGATTCAAACTCAGGTCCTCCTGACTCCAGAGCCAGTGCTCTATTCACTGTGCCACCTAGCCACCCCTTTTCTGAAGTTTTTGACATTGTCCTATATTGCTCTGAAGAGAGCAGGGAAAAAGAAAGAGAAAGGCAAAAAAATCTTGCAACATCCTTTTATAAAATTCCCCCCAGAGCATGATGACCTATCTGTGACTCTCCAACCTGTCTTTTACACTAGAAGATCTGTCCAGGTTCCCCCTTGAATTTCCACTTCTCTGTGGATTACAGGAAAGTGAAGGGGAAAACACCTGTAGTTTAAGGCAAATTGGTATTACATTTAGTTGGACTAGTGTTGCAACTGAACCTCTTCGAGATTAGCTTTTAAATTGTATGAGGAAACACGTATTGTCCAGAGTCTGTGACACCAGAGGAGGTTGCTAAAAGGTCCTTTTTCCCAGATCTCTGCCGTAATGAGCTCCAGGCTCTCCAGGGAGCAGAGCTACTGCCTTCCTTCTAGCAAAAAAAGATGAAAATTTAAAAAAAAATCATGCCATTCAGCTCTTGCATTTGCATAGTTCTTGGAGGATTTTGAGGGTTGGAAGGAGGGCTTTTAGGGTGACCCTGGAAAGTCACTTCCCTTTTTTGGATCTCAGTTTCCTTACCTATAAAATGAGAGACATGTACTAGATAATCTCTAAGACTCTGTCCAGCTCCAATGTTCTAGGTTCCTTCTGGCTTAAATATCTGCTTATAAAATTCTTAACCAGTTGGGCTACTAAGGTACCTTCTAGCTCCCTCTCTTTATAAACCTATAAATTTTAGTTTAGCTTCCTTCCCAATGCAGAAATCTCTTCTGCAGCTTTAGAGGCTTGGAACTATAGAAAGGATTATAATATCACATCATTTTATCAATTAACTAGGGCTTATTGAGTGCCCACTGGGGTTCAGATAGTGTAATAGGTGCCATAACTGTGAGTTGTGAACAGGTGGTTAAGTGCATGAAAATATGTTCATGACAAACCTGGACTCCTGCTAGCTAATAAAAGGCATTGTTCACATCTGATGTTATCGAAGACCTCAGAATATGAATTTGGCATGTGAGAGATGAGTATCCTTGCATCTCTGGCAGGGATAGGGAGCATAATTTCCTCTCTGTTTTGCCATAATTTCGAGCTTGTTTTTTTGAAATTGCCTCTGAATAGATCTTGGTAATAAATTGTAAAAGTTCAAAGTGCCTGGTCCCTCATGCATGATTAAAGGAGTACCATCTAGTGCTATAATTACTTCTAGTTACATGGCTACAAAATAAAAGAGAGAAACTAAAAACTCTCTTGAGTCAGGCAGTGATTATAAAGTTGAAAAGGCAACCACAGGCTTACCTTGTAGAAAGGAAAATAAAAGGGCTTTCATGGTTAAAAGCCCACGCGCTCCATCCCATGCATTGAGAAGCTCAGATGGGGGGTAGAATAATGCCTCTGTTCTCACCTGAAAGGTCCTCAATGGTAAGAGCAGTGTGGGTATTTGGAGGGCTGGTCATCTGACCAGGGTCACTTTCTTCTAGTTATTTGATTGTGGTTCAGACTTAAGTCAGGAGCTGGTGACATGCCAACATTTTTATTATAAAATGTTCAGCACCTAAAAGGGAAAAAAATAAAATGGATAAAAGTGTAGGAAGGGTAAAAAAGGTAGGGAAAGAGTGGTGGGAAGAAGGAAATTGTCCCCTGATATTATTCAGAGACTCGTGGGACATCTAGGACATAGAATATCATATAGGAAGGGACTTAGAACTTGGAACATTGGAACCTAAACTGTAACATATTAGATTTGTAAGGTAGATGTCCAAGAGATGTCCAAGGCACCCTACACACACACACACACACACACACACACACACACACACACACACACACACACACACACACACACACTTTATAGAAGAGAAACATTGCCTCAAAGAAGGGAAGAAATTTACCTGAGATCACACAGAGTCAGAGAGTCAGGATCTGGTTGCTCTGTACACCTACTCAGAGCTCAAACCAGTTGTCCCATTTGGTAGCCATTTTAAAAAGAGCATATGAGAGACTTGGGAAAGATTGATCTCTTTACCCAGAGGAAAAAAAATCAGATGGAAAAAGGTGATAGTGCCTGGAGGATTTAGGTTGGTATACAGATCAGTTTAGACTTCAGAGTGCTTGATTGACCCAGTTAAGCTTTGTTGTAGTTTAAAAAATAACTAGTGAGATTATTATTACCTAAGGACATTTCAGAAAAGGAAAAGGGCCCCTTCTAAGCCCAGCCCTGTTTCTCCAACAGCTTCTTAAATTAACTCAGAGACCTTTTACTGAAAACCTTTTCCCTTGTAAGGGGCACAAAGGGAGAAAAGCGGCTTAGGATCATAGAATCTATGAAACTGAAAATTGAGATTCTTTTTTCTTTTGTACCTGTTTTATTGCTTTGAAAAGAGAACAAATGAATCCACATATGTGTATATAGAGATATGCATACACATGTGTACATCTACATGTATAGGTGCATACTCTATATAAAATATTAACAATCTATATATACACATGTATAGATAACTACACGTGTGATTTATACATATACATATATACATGTGTGTTGTATATATTTTATATGCATACATATACACATTTTATATGCATATATATACACGCATATTCTTATATGCGTGTATATATACACATATACGTAAAACTTAGTAGTATGGGATGGTGGTATGGAAGTAAAATTTGTTTTTAAAAAAAGGCTAAATAAAAAATCCTGGGATCCAAGGGTAGTTATTTGCTGTTTGCAGCATGGTGACATGATGTCTGAAATTTGTAACCTTTCTTAAATAAATTATGTGAATAATCAATCAATCCAGAAGCTTTTATTAAGCACCTACTATGAGCCAGGCTGTTTAGATGTTGAGGATACAAGAAACAATCCCGACTTCTAAGGAGTTTACATTCTAACAGGGATGGCAACAAGCGCATATATACAGAATAAATAAAAGAGGATAAATGCTATTATATGCAAATTAGCTAAATGTAAAGTAGTTTGAGAGGGAGAATCCCCAAAGAAAGCAACAAAAAGTAGTGACTGCAGCCCTTTGGGAAAATTATTAACCAGATGCTTAATTCCAGCAATAGAACTTTCAAATAAATCGTTCCCTTTCTAGTAGTTAAGTTAAGTAGCGTGGGAAGCACATTAGGCCGAGTCTGTCATATTCTGAAGGCTACAGAAATTTAGCTCTATGTGATTGTCTATGGCAAAGGTCCCATAAACACTTGCAAGAAACGACCATGTTTTTGTTTACAATCCTTCTAGATTTGAGAGGTTTCTTTTCACATTCTGCTGGCCTGAAAGGCATATTGGAAAGACTCTGAAGGCCTGGGCTCTACCTATGGCTTTGCCTCTAAATTGCTAAGTGACTTTGGGCAAATCATTCTATGTTTCTGAGACACAGAGATCATCTGGTTCAAACTCCTCATTTTTACAGATGAGAAAACTAAGGTTCCAATGGCCTCCAACATGCTATGGTATTATTTTGTCCTTTTTCTGTTTATTTTTTTTAACATTTTTTAAAATTTCAGTTTTCAAATTCTCTTCCTCCCCCATCCAATGAGAAGGCAAGCAATATGATGCCCATTATATGTGTGAAGTGATGTAAAACATTTTAATATTAGCCATAATATGCTATGTTATGATAAGAGAATATGCAAGAGTTCTTTGTGAGCTGAAACTGACTTATTATTACACTCTATAATTAAAAAGTCTGGCCCTAGGGGCGGCTAGGTGGCAGTGAGTAAGAGCGCCAGCCTTGGAGTTGGGATGACCCAAGATCGAATCCGGCCTCAGAAAATGAGCACCCACACACAAATAATGACTAGCCGTGTAACCTTGAGCAAGTTAATTAACTCCAATTGCTTAAAAAAAAAAGTCTGGCCCTGGTACTCAGCATTTATTTAGTGTTTTAAGGTTTGCAAAGTGATTTATAAATATTATCTCATTTGATCCTCACAGTCCTGGGAGGTTATTATTATTATCTGTCTTACAGAAGAGGAAACTTAGGCAGGCAAGAGGTTTAAGTGACTTGCCCAGGGTCACACAGGTAGTAATTGTTTGAGGCCAGATTTGAACTCAGGTCTTCCTGTTTCTGGTGTTATCACCTAGCTATCTCTAGGCCTTACTAGATAGAATTCTGAGTCTCAAACTAGGAAGAACTAGGTTTAAATCCTGCCTCTAACATTTTATTAGCCATTCCCAGGGAGAAGTCAGTTAATTTCTCTGTGCTTTATAAACTTCAGCATTCCTGAAATGAAATGTAAGGTCAGGTGGTCAGTCAAGTCAATAAACTTTTATTTAGTGTATACTATGTGCCCAGCACATGTTAAGTGTTAAGCACTGAGGATACAAAGAAAAGGGAAACAGGGTTCTTGCCCTCAAGGAGCTCACTTTATAATGGGGGAAATGGGGTGCAAATAACTATGTAAGTACTGGCCCTGTCTCCCATTGTCTGTGTACAGAGAACCAGAAGAAAAGAGTTAGGTAACAGTCAAAGGTAATCACAGATAAATATTTTATTTTTATTCAGTAGGTTCAGTTCTCATTCCCCATCAGAAGATTAATCAGATCTGAGAACTGGCAGAAAGAATGGACTGATTTGCCCTTTGACTCTTCTGGGTTACTCTTTAGAGGAGGTACAGGTGAGAGCCAGAGGACCAAAAGTATGGGGGAAGAGGGAGTGATAGACAAAAGAAGCTCTTCACAATCCACAATGGGGAAAATCACCTCCTGGACTCCTGAGAGGTGAGACACATAACTGTCATGGTACCCGGGGGGGCTCAGGTTCATTCCCACCCTCTTCTGCCATCATGCCTATTTTACTACTTAGAAAGAACTTTGCTCTCTGGCCTGTCTGGATCTTTGTGTATTGAATGAATAGATTAACCATCAAGGATCTCCTTTGGATGTACCCTGCTTCTCTCTGGCATCTTCTATATCCTCATACTTTATGACCTCGAATGAATACTTACCGAATGATGGAAAGTGCTCTACACTCTTAAAAAGGCCTCCACACAGCACAACTGCTGTGTATTTTAGAAGTTTTTTTTTTTTTGTCAGTAGTTGGCAGTTGGAGAAACATCTCTACAGAAGGGTTTTCTTCAGAATCCATGATATCTTGCAAATAACAGAGTGCAAGCTATTATCTCAGTTGGTGTCATATGTTCTGTCTCTACTTATATCATCTGTTGATTTTTTGCCCCTGGTGTATCTATTACAGAATTTTTGTGGCTAACTCATTAAGGCTCTGCCCTTGGCTCTGTAGGTCACTGGTTTGCCCCAACCCTCTTTCCAGTAGTTTCCTTCAAGCCTCCTTCAGAGGGACCACTTTAGCAACTTTCAGAACTGTGGGAGAAAACTTATGTTGTCTCATTAAAACTGCATTGCTATCTGGTATCCCCCAAAAAAGCCATTAAAATTTTATACCTGACATGGAAAACTATTAAAGATTCATAATTGCAATAAAACTCTCTAATAGAATTTGAATTTTCATCCAGATAATGCAGCAGCAAGCTGGGTGCTGTCCTGTGCAGCAAAATCCATTTCAGTAATGCTATCAGAATAGATCGAAAGAACCCCAGAGATAATGTTTATTGAGCACTCCCTTCAGAGCCACTTGTCTCTATCCCTCATGCTCTTATCCTGAGAGGATGAAGTTCCCTTCTCCGGGCCAGGCTCATAGGATCAAGTTGTTGGCTTCTCTCTCCTCCTTCCCCAGCAAATACCACACCCTCCCCCACTCCTGTCCCTAACACACACACACACACACACACACACACACACACACACACACACACACACACACACACACACTCTCTCTCTCTCTCTCTCTCTCTCTCTCTCTCTCTCTCTCTCTCTTCTCTCCTCTCTCTCTCTCTCTCTTTCTCTCTCTCTCTCTCTCTCTCCCTCCCTCCCTTCCTCCCTCCCTCTCCTTCTCCTTCTCTCCCCCAGCAACCAACATCTCAGCAGCTCATCATTTCAGTTGTGAAGGAGGCAGGGGCTAGGGCATGCTCTTGCCTCTTTTTTTTTGAGTCCTCAGAACATCCTGGAATAAAGATTTTTACGCTCCTTCACCCTAGCCCCCTTCCTTTTCTTTCCTGATTGATACTTAAAAGAGTGCACATTGTAATGTAATGATATGGCAAAGTGGCTAGACTAGTTTCTTTTCCAGACTTCCATGCTTGAGTACAAAAGGGACTTAAATAGGTCAACTGGACTTTTCCATTTATCATTGTCATAACTATAATACAGTGACTGGATGAGAGAAAAGAACATGGGTAGATAAGAAGTTCAAAGGAGAATGAATGAATAAACCAATAAAAATCATTTATTGAGCACCATGTGCCAGGAATATCTTTTTAAAAAGTCTTTGTTGAGCAGAATCTGTGTTCTCAGAGGATTGCTGTTGTGGAGAAAGGTATTTGTAACTGGGGGCAAGGTACAAATTCTATAAAAAGGCACCCTTGTTGAGTGTGAGTTTGTCGAGGATCTTATGTATATCAGAAAAGGGGTAGGGGGTTGAGGTAAGGGGTCAGGTTGGAAATACATGACCTCTTTTTTCCTTTTTTTTTTTTTTTTTTGGAGGGCAATTGGGGTTAAGTAACTTGCCCAAGGTCACACGGCTAGGTTTTTTTGTTTGTGTGTGCGTTAAGTGTCTGAGGCCGGATCCGAACTCAGGTCCTTCTGACTCCAGGGCCGACGCTCTACTCACTGCACCACCTAGCCACCCCCCTTTTTTCCTTTTAAATTGATTTATTTTTAGTTTACAACATTCAGTTCCACAAGTTTTTGAGTTCCATATTTTCTCCCCTCCTCTGTTCTTCCCCCCAGATGGCATGTAATCCCATATGGGTTCTACATATACCTTCACATTAAACATATTTTCACAATAGTCAAGTTGTAAAGAAGAATTATATCCAATGGAAAGAATCACGAGAAAGAAGAAACAAAACAAAACAAAAAAGAGAGAGAGCAAATAACTTGCCTAAATCTTCATTCAGACTCCATAATTCTTTCTCTGGATATGGATAGCCTTTTCCATCATGAGTCTTTTGGAGTTATCTTAGAACCTTTCATTGATGAGAAGAATCAAGTCTATCAAAGTTAGTCATCACAGATAAACTGTGTCTGTAAATATGTACAATGTTCTCCTGATTCTGCTCCCCTCACTCAGCATCAGTTCATATAAGTCTTTTCAGGTTATTATGAAGTCTATCTGTTCCTCATTACAATAGTATTCCATTACATTCATATACCATAACTTGTTTAGCCATTCCCCAGTTGATGGGCACCCCTTTGATTTTCAGTTCTTTGCCACCACAAAAAGAGCTGCTATAAATATTTTTGTACATATGTGTCCTTTTCCCATTTGTATTATCTTTTTGGGATACAACCCTAGAAGTGGTATTGCTGGGTCAAATGGTGTGCACATTTTTGTAGCCCTTTAGACATAGTTACAAATTGCTCTCCAGAATGGTTGGATCAGTTCACAACTCCATCAGCAATGCATTAGTGTTCCAATTTTCCCACATCTTCTCTAACATTTATAATTTTTCTCTTTTTGTCATGTTAGCCAGTCTGACAGATGAGATGGGTACTAAGAGTTGTTTTGATTCGCATTTCTCTAATTAATAGTGATCTAGAGCATTTTTTCATATGATTATAGATATCTTTAATTTCTTTCTCTGAAAACTGCCTGTTCATATCCTTTAACCATTTAGAAATACAAGACCTTTTCATCACAACTCAGACAAAAATTATTCCAAAAATCCATTTCAAAAGAGAGAGAGAATATTAATTGAATGACCTTAGAAAAGAATTAAATAGTTTATTTACTAGAAGTAAATAAGCTACTGCCTTCATTTGATGGCCTTTGTCCATTGGACGCTATATTCTAGGCCACTACCTATAGGTGCTGCTCAAGCATTTCAAGAATGTGGAGACATCTGCTATTGTCACCTTCCCTTCTTCCCACATGCTTGACATTTGAAGCCCTTTACAGGCTGGCTCCAATCTCTGTTTCTAATCTATTTTCACATGACTGCCCTACAATTTAGCCTAGTTGTTATTCCCCATACACAGAACTCCATCTTCCATGATTTTGCTTCCCTGTAAGGAGATTGCTTTTGCACAAGCTGTCCCTCATGCCTTGGAATGCTCTCCTTTCTCACCTATACCTCTTGGAATTCCTCGCTCTCTTCAAGGCCCAGATCAGGTGCCATTTCCTATACGAGGCTCTTCTTGAGCTTTCTAGGGTTTAGTGCGCTACCCCAAGTGCAGAAATTCCTTTGTCTTCACTTTGTATGGATTTTGGGCTTATTTCTCTATATACATGTTATTTGCCCTAGCATAATGTAAAATCTTTGAAAAAAGAATTTTTTAAAAAATTATTTTTGTTTCCTCAGTGCCTAGCCCAAATGTTTGGGCAAATAATAAGCATCTAATAAAGCCTGTTCAGTTGAATTGAGCCTGGATATTTTACCTAGTTTTTATATCTGAGACCTAAAATTTAATATCTGAGACTTTAGTTTGGGAGCTGCCCAGAAGAATCCAATGTATGTAGGACTGGGGGTAGCTAGGTGGTACAGTGAATAGAGCACTGGCCCTGGAGTTAGAAGGACCTGAGTTCAAATCCGGCCTCAGACACTTAACACAAAAACTAGCCGTGTGACCTTGGGCAAGTCACTTAAACCCAATTATCCTCCAAAAAAAAAAGAGCAAAGTATGTAGGACCTCTGTGAGTAAAAAGGGTATTCATTTTCATTCAACAAACATTTATTAAGCATACTATATGGTAATAGTGACATTGTGCTATGATAAACTATGATTGACTTAGCTCTTCTCAGCAATACAGTGATCCAAGACAAGTCCAAAAGACTCATGATGGAAAACGGTATGCACATCCAGAGAAAGAACTATGGAGTCTGAATGCAGATCGAAGCAGACTATTTTTACTTTTTTTGTGTAGCTTTTTCCCCTTTTGTTCTGTTTCTTCTTTCACAACATGACTAATGTGGAAATATGTTTAATGTGATTGCACATATATAACGTATATCAGATTGCTTGCCATCTTGGGAAGGGAGGAAGAAGCATTTGGAACTCAAAATCTTTCCAAAAATGGATGTTGAAAATTGTCTTTACATGTAATTGGGAAAAATAAAATAAAATTGGAAAAAATGCATTTTTTTAAAAAAAGTATATACTGTGTGGCAGAAGACTCTACTATGCACCAGGATATGCAAAGGCTAGATTAAACATGGTCCCTGTCCTCATGTAGCTTAGAGTCCAGTAGGGGAATAAGGCATAGACACAAATACGTAAAATACAGTGCAAAATATTACATGATAAAATGCATTAGATAAGTACAGGGCAGAGTTTTGTATGAGGCCTAGGGGGAAATCCCTTTAGGGTCCTAATAGGTGTAGGGGATGTTGGCTGTCTGTCTTTGGGTTGTATTTTTGTCTAAAAATTCATCTTAAGGTATTAAAATACCCTTATCAATATAGTATAAAAAAACCCTCATTTTTTTTTTTGGAAGGCAATTGGGGTTAAGTAACTTGCCCAAGGTTACAAGGCTATGTTTTTATTTGTGTGTGTTAAGTGTCTGAGGCCGGATCCGAACTCAGGTCCTTCTAACTCTAGGGCCAGCGCTCTACTCACTGCGCCACCTAACCGCCCCAAAAACCCTCATTTTTAATATTTTGAAATAACTTATCAATTGGTTAAAAAATATAGCTATCACAAATCAGTGCTACCTCCCCATTCTGCCATTACAGTACAGAACCCTCCTTTGAAACAATGGAGCACAACCATTGCAAAACAAATCAATGAGTCTCAGAGCCCTTATTTCAGAGTTTATTTATGTTTTGTGTGTCTGCCCTGCCTAGCACATGAGTATGCACATAGGAGGCACTTAGGACTTCCTGCCTAACTGACATGGGTAGTGAAATAGAGGACCACGATGGAGGCAAATGAACCCTTTTGGTTCTTCTTCCTCTGTTTTCAACTCAGGGCTGCTGTCAGGCCTTTACTTAAGGAAGAAATGGAGGTGGGGGTGGAGTTAGCCTCTAATCATTACCAGGGAAGCCAAGATTATGCTGTCTATTTTATCTGGCTGAGACAGACTGCACCCACTTTTTCTCAAGAGTTATTTGTTATTTTTGTCTTGGCTCTGGGGCAGGAAACGTTTCAGCAAACATGGTTGAGCATCCATTCTCTTTCTCCCTTCCTGAGAAATGGGAGGAACTTGAATCTCAGTGTTGTATCTCCTGATCCTTTTCCTTATAGGGTAAGCTTATCTTTTTAGGGCCCTTATCACAGGATCATTGATTGAGAACTAACAGGGATCTTGGGAGCCACAGAATACAACCCCCTCATTTTGTAGATGAAGAAATGAAGTCCTGCAGAGGTGAAATGACTTTCATTGGTCACATAGGTAGTATTAGTGGCAAAGCCAGGCTTATGCCTCTAAATCAGGGTTTTTGACCTTTTGCTTGGAGAGTCAAGGAAACAGCTCTAGGTGGGAAGATGTCATAGGATCCTAGGATATTGGAGACAGAAAAGATCTTAGATGTAATCTACTCCTTGTTTTACAGATGACAAAACTGAGGCCCTGACAGGGGAAGGGACTTGTCCAAGATCACACAGATAGTACTCATCAGATTTGAAATTTGGACCCAGGGTTTCAGAGTCAGAATTGGACCTAGGGCTTCTGACTTCAAAAGGGTGTGAACTCAGATGTCTTGACTTCTAGTCTAGTATTGCTGCCAGTGGGATGTATTTTTTTTTTCTTGCAGTTTATGCACCTACAGGTAGCTCTTCTCGTATTTGGCTTCTAGCATTGGTAGGCACCTAGCAAGCGTTTACTGAATTGCATAGCATTGGAGGCGGCATGGTGTATTGGAAAGGGAACTGGATTTGATTTGCAACAAGGTTCTTCCCGGAATCCAGCATGGGTCAGAGGAGCCCACAGGAAGGAGATTCTCTAAAGCTGTCCTCCTAATCATTGGCCTCCACCTGTGCTCAAATCTACTTTAGTATAAAGAACAGCTTCACTTCATCTGCATTTTAAGCCTTTAACAAAAGCTGAGTAGGCACTAAGTAGTCGAGGCAGCAATCCCACAGAGTGCCATAGGCAGCCTACTGAAAGCTTCACTGGCTTCCCTGAGAGGGAGTCTCTCACCTGTACTGTACCATCTCATTCGGAGCTGTCCCATCACATCCTCTTTCTCTGTACCTCTGAAGAGTCCTCTCCCCTCCACCTCCCACTGACTTCTCACAAATTGCCTGTGCTTGTGGAGATTTTGGCCATGTCTCAGGAATTCACACCCATTGACTACTGTTGCTGCCGTGGAGAGGCATTTATAGTGATGTCATAGAATCATAGAACCTTCCCATCACTGACTCTGGGAGTTAGAAATGACCTTGAGAGCATTTAGTCTCTTGCAAGCATCTGCTCTACAGAACCCCTGACAGGTGTTCACCATCAAGTCTCTACTTGAACACTTCCAGTGACAGGGGACTCACTACTTCTTGAAGTCAGCCATTCCTCTGTCACATAGCTATTCTATTGTTGGTAGAGAGTTCTAATTTTAGGAAGTTCTTTCTAGTAAGCTCAAACTTTCTTCTCTATAATTTCCATCTATTATTCTATGTCTTTTCTCTGGAGCTGCACATGAATAAGTCTAATGACAGTCCTTCAGATATTGCCACCTTCCTCTTCTCAAATGGTAGAAAATAACAGTATTAAATGTTTCCCAGGGAGCTCCCTAAGGTGACAGGTTGAATTTCCAGGAAGGAGTTCAGGCCCTGAGAACAGAATGCTCTTTATAGATATCTGCCAAGCTGATTAGAAAAGCTTATAATCTCAAGTCTCATCCATACTAGTACCCAGTGGGGACTTCTACATAGAAGAGATGCCCTCTGCCGTCTGACCCCAGTCTTTTCTTTCATGACTTCCCTTAATATACTTCTTAGATGAAGGTTTCCCTTCCAGTTTTGATCAACTCACATGGCTTACATGAGCCTGAGGAAGTCATTTTACCTCTGTGCCTCTTTTTACTCAGCTATAAAATGGGAATAATAATTGTGACCCTACTTATTTCAGAGCGATTGTAGGGAAAGCACTTTGAAGTGCTATAGACATGTAAACTCTGATTATTGTTTCTTTCCTCTCCCTCCAACACCCCAGGTATTTTTTTCATACTCTCTTTAGAGTTCTTATGACCCCAGATTTTTACTTATCTTCCAAGGTCTGGATCAATGTCGTCTCTATGAACCTTTCCTCATTCTAGCTGGAAATAATCTTTGCTGCCGCTGAACTATAGTGCTTATCATCTGTACCACTCATGGTATGCTTGTCAATATACTGCCTTGGATTAGAGTTATTTGTGTTCATGCTGATTTCTCCTTGACTAAGCTGTAGCTCCATCAGTGTAGCGACCCTGCCTTGTGCCCCCCAGCCCAGTCCACCCCCCAGCACTTAGCGTGGGAGTTTGCATGCTCTGTTCAATGAGTATTTGCTGACTGAATCAAATTCATTTTATATGCCGTAGATATACAGAGATAATTCACGCCATGCCTACTTTGTTTATTGAGAGAAATTGATTCACTGCCTATTGTGGGCACAGAAGAGAATAAATTCCCTGGGAGTTATTCATTGTCCTGGGTGTAGGAGAAACTCCATGTTCTGTCCTTGGCAGGTTCCTTCATGCTTGTTTCAGTACCTGAAGGAGTTTTCTTTGTCACTTGAACTTCAGATGATGGAGGGATCTTACCTTATCCTGGCAATGAAGGGCATTTCTATTATTTGCTATCACTTGGGACATATTAAGTGATAAATATTACTAATAGAGTAAAAAATAAAATGAAAGTGCCTTTATTGTTTTATCCTTCAATGCTCTCCACAGCAGCACTCCCCACTCCACCCCTCGCCAATATCGGTGACACTGGGTGCCTAAATTTAGGTTTTTAAAATGTCCATTTTAATGTATGGGTAGGGGGAAGCTAACTAGTCAGGTGATGCAGTCCAGATGCATTTTGTTTTGTTTTCTTGTTTCACGGTTTATTTGTTATTCCCCCCTCTTAATTAGCAAGAACAAAATATTAGCCTTGGCTTCCTGGTCTGTAGAGACTGTGAAAATTGGTGTATGCTTCCTTAAATGTCAACCTAATTGTGAGTCCAGCTTCAAAGAGAGCTCCAGCAAAAAGTAACATTTCTGTGCATAAGCAAATACAGCTGCCAATGTATTTGTAATGTACTGGCTTTTCTCCCAGGAGTTCTACAGAGATTGTTTTCAATATGGCAATACAATCATGGAATGTCAGAGCTAGAAAGAACTTAAGAATGTAGAATGTTAGACTATAGAATATATAATGTCAGAGCTGTAAGAGACTTAGAACATAGAATGTTAGACTATAGGATATAAGATGTCAGAACTGAAAGGGACTTAGAACATAGAATGTTAGACTATATTATTCAGAATGTAATAACTGGAGAGGACCTTGAAATGTAGAATGTTAGGCTGTAGATTATAGAATATCAAAGCTGGAAGGGACTTTAAAATGAAGAACGTTAGGCTGTAGAATCATAGAATGCCAGAGCTAGGAAGAGCTTTCAAATGTAGAATGTTATACTGTAGAATATAGAGCATCAGAGCTAGGAGGGACTTAGAATGTAGAATTTTAGACTAGAACATAGAATGTCAGAGCTGGAAGGGACCTTGGAGCATAGAATTTTACACTATACAATACAGTATGTCAGGCTTGAGACTTAGAACATAAAATGTTAGGCTATAGAATTTAGAATATCAAAGCTGGAAGGGACCTTAGAATGAAGAATGTTGGGCTATGGAATCATAGAATGTCAGAGCAAGAATGAGCTTTAGCATGTAGAATGTTAGATTTTAGAATATAGAGCGTCAGAGCTAGAAGATACTTAGAACAGAAAATGTTAGAATATAGAACATAGAAATCTAGAGTCTAGAGAGCTTCTAGAGGTCATCTCACTCCAGCTAGTTCAAGGAAACTTAAGCCCAGGCTAGAGAAGAGATTTCCTTAAGTTCACACAGAGCCAATGGAACAAAAATAGTCTGTTGACTCCCAAGCTTGGACACTTTTCCCTATGTGAATTCTTTTGCTGTGCCCTACTTTTAGTGGCACTGATTAGTTCCCATGTTTATTCATTTTAGCCTTTCTCTTTGTTTTAATATAGCACATCCAAAGTGACCACCCTTTCCTAATGGAATAGTAAGTTACTTTCTGTAGATTGCCTCAATTAAAAAATTTTTTTAATAAGAGAAGAGTTACCAAAGCTATCATTATATGCAAAGTAATCTCTTGGACCTCCTGGCTTAATTGAAAGGCTGTTAGAATTAAGTGATGATGATTACTTTTTTATTTTTTTGCTTAATAAAAGTGACAGGGACTTACTTAAGAAAACAGAGCATTTCATTGATATTAAACATGTATGTCGGGGCGGCTAGGTAGTGCAGTGAGTAAGAGCGCTGGCCCCAGAGTCGGGAGGACCTGGGATCGGCTCAGAAAATGAGCACCCACACATAAATAATGACTGGCCGTGTAACCTTGAGCAAGTTACTTAACCCCAATTACTTTTTTTTTAAACCATGTATGTCTAAATCTCAAGTGACACCAAAGTAGGGTAGCTGAGTACATATACAACAGAGCAGTGTTCAGCTAGAAGAAGATATGGCCATATAAAAGGTGGGTAAAAACAGATTCCAAGCCCTGTGCTAAGTGCTAGGGATACAGATACAAGTAAAGAGAAAAACCTTACCCTCAAGGTGTTTATGTTCTAATGGGGGAAGATAGCATGTAATGGGGCTATATAAAATGACACAAAGAAGAAAGAGAAACTTGATAGATACAAGCAGGAAAAGAAATGAAATAATCTCTATCAAACAGGCCAGAGTGTTTCAGGGAAGCTTTCATTTGCAGCAAATCTTAATAGTGTAAAGGGAAGTAAAATAGATGACAGGTAAAGAGGAAGGAAAAATGTGTGGCAGAGAAGAACTCTACCAAGATTCAGGAGAGAATCACAGAGGAAGGCAGGGGACAAAAGAAGTGCAGAAATGTTTTATTTTATTAAAAATGTCAAAGATTTTGTTATTTTGAATTTGAGAAACACTAGCAAATATGAGTATTTTCATAAACAAAGCACAGAAAAAGTATAGTTCTGTATAGGGAATGACAAATCTCATTATGCACAGCTTGGTTCTTTTTTTTTTCTTTTTCAGAGGGTAATTGGGGTTAAGTAACTTGCCCAAGGTCACACGGCTAGGTTTTTGTTTGTGTGTGCATTAAGTGTCTGAGGTCGGAACCGAACTCAAGTCCTTCTGACTCCAGGGCCGACACTCTACTCACTGCGCCACCTAGCCACCCCTGGTTCTTTTTTTTTTTAAGCTACACTCCCAAACTGTCCTGATTGTCTTTGTTTCTCACTAAACCTCCTTTATTCTCTTTTTTTTCCTTTTCTTTTTCCTTTTTTCTTTTGTATTGCCATCACTAGCTCTCTTTCTATCAGTTATTCCCCGTTCTCCCATTTTTATAACTCTATAATAAGTCAGCATAGTCACTCAAAACAGATCAGTGTATTGACCATGTCCAAAAGACAAGTCTCACTCTCCACCTCTAGTCTATCACTGTTCTCTCTGGAGGTGGATAGCCTCCTCAGTCCTCCAGAATCATGACTGGTCATTCTGTTAATCAGAGTGTTTATAGATTCCAAAGTTGTTATTTTTTTTTCAATGTTATAGTTATTATTTAAACTGTTCTGGTTCTGCAAATTTCGTTTAGTATCGGTTCATATAAATCTTACTGAATTTCTTTGCATCTGTTCCTTTCATCATTTCTTAACAGCACAAGAATATTTTGTTGCATTTATATACCATAATTTTTTCAGCTACTCCCCAATTTCTGGGTACCCCCTTAGTTTTTATTTCTTTGCTGCAACAGAAAAGTGCTTCTATGAATATTTTTTAAACATGTAGCTCTTTGATCTCTTTGAGGGACATATATATACTTAGTAGTGACATTGCTATATCAAAGGGTATCCATAGTTTAGCAATTTGACAGGGTATAGTTCCAAAATGCTTTCCAGAATAGGCAGACCCATTCACAGCTCCATCAGAAACACATTGCTGTGCCTGTCTTCCTGCAATTACCCCATAATTCTCATTTTCCTTTTTTATCATCTTCACCAATCTGAGTGAAACCTCAGAATTGTTTTAATTTGCAGCTCTCTTATTATTAGTTATTTAGAGCATTTTTTCATATGGTTGTTGATAGCTTGCTTTTCTTCTTTAAGCATGTATTTGTTCATGCAAGAAGAAGCCTTTTAAACTGTGGTTTTAGTGGAGCAAGAGCTATAATTGCTAGGGAATAAAGAAGAAACATAATCAGGAGAGGTTTCATGTACTGTACTATTCCAGAGGTTGGCAAACTATATTTTGAGGACCAAATTCAGCCTGCTGCCTACTGTATTTATTTTTTAAAATTTTTTTGCCTTTTTTTTTGAGTGCAATTGGGGTTAAATGACTTGCCCAAGGTCATGCAGCTAGTTTTTGTGTTAAGTGCCTGAGGCCAGATTAGAACTCAGGTCCTCCTGGCTCCAGGGCCAGTGCTCTATTCACTGTGCCTCCTAGCTGCTCCCTGCCTGTATTTATTTTTAAACATTCTTAAGTCCCCAACTGAACAGAAACAAACAGTGGATGGATTTGGCCTGCAGACCCTCCTCACCTCTTGGTATAATCTATGTAGGTGCAGAGAACTGGATGAGCAAAAGCAAGGAAAGGAGACAGAGCCAGGCTGAAGTGGAAGGTACCTGTAGAGGTGGAGTAGAAGAGGAGTTGGCTAAACCTGTTAGAAGGTTTTGAATATGAAGTAGAGGAACTTGGGCTTCATTCACTCGTTATTAAGGAACTGGTATAGGTTCATAGGCAAGGAATGCTTGCAAAGCACTGATGCTTTGCTGCAGCAATGATCTCATTGATGGAGGCACTGTTTCTGGTTGTGAAGAACATACTCTCTCGTGTAATTCTTTTCCCTGTCCTCCCATAAATCCTTCATACAAGGGTGTGGTCTAGTGGAGGTTTCCAAATTTATATGGCCTATTGCCTCCTTTAAAAAAAAATACTCCTCCAAAGGAGTGTTTTTCCAGTCCCCCTGGAAATCTACTTTCTTTAAATCTTTAATTTTTAAAAATTTGCATAATTTCAAACTACCACTGCCTCCCTAGATCGTTCCAGCACCCACAGGGAGCAGTATTGCCCATTTTGGGGACCTATGGCTAGACAATCAGCATTAGGCCTTCCCCTAGACCTCTTGGCATTGCATGGATAGTGAAGGGGCAAGTGCTCTAAGAGGGCAGATAGATGGCTCAGTGAGTAGAGCACTGGACTTGGAGTCAGGAAGCTCTGAGTGCAGATTTGGCCTCAGACACTTGCTAACTGTGTGACCCTGGGCAAGTCACTTAACCTTGTTTACCTCAGTTTCCTCATCTGTAAAATGAACTGGAGAAGGAAATGACAAATTATTCCAGTATCTTTGCCAAGAGAATCCCAAAAAGGAGTCACAAAGAGTCAGGCATAACTGAAAAACAACTCAACAACAACAAATGCTATAAGATACAAGGGCTTTTTTAATTATTATAGAAATAGTATTCTAGGAAACCTAATCTGGCAACGGTGTATTGGAACTTGGAGACACTAAAGGAAAGAGTCCAGGATCTGGGTTCTAATCAATCAATAATCAATAAAGTAACCAAGCAATACTAAGTGCCAGTTATTGGGCTAAGGCCTGGGGACATAAACAGAAAAAATGAAATTGCCCCTGCCTTAAGGAGCTTATATTCTGTTGGAAGAGACAGCACATTATTAAATTTATACAGAATATATAAAACACAAACAAATTTTGGGAAGGAGGGCACTAGGAACTAGAGGATCAGGAAAGGTTTCAAGATGGCATTTGAGCTGAACCTGGAACGAAACAAGTGACTGAAAGGCTGTACTAAAAAGAGAGTAAACTTTCTGGGCATGGAGGATGGCCAGTGCAAAGGCATGGCAGTGGGCACATTAGGAAAAGGAAGATGTCAGATTTGACTGGACTGTGGTGTGAAAAGTGAGTCATGTAAAATTAGACTGGAAGGTTAAGTTGGGACTAAGATGTGAAGATCATGACCTGCCAAACAAAGACATTTCTATTTTATCCTAATGGTAATGGGAAGCCACTGGAGTTTATAGAGTAGCCAAACCTATGCATAAGGAAAGTCACTCTGGAAGCTTGTGGAGGGTGGATTGGAGGGCTTAGGAACTGGATGAAGGAAGACCAATTATGAAATTTTTGTAATGGTCCAACTCTCAGCCTCAATTTCCTCATCTGTAAAATCAAGATAATAAGAATATTCCCCAGGTTTCTGTAAGGATCAGGTGAGGTCACATACCCAAACTCCTTGCAAATATTCAAGTGTTATGTAAATGCTAGGTATTATTTATTATTATTAATTATACTAGGATGTGAGCATGAGGAGTCAAGGATGATGTTGAAGTTATGGATTTAGGAGATGGGGAAAATGGCGGGACCCTCTATAAAAATAGGGCAGCTTGGAAGAGGGGCTGGTTTTAGGGGATGATAATGAGTTCTGGTTTGATCCAATGGAGTTTGAGATCTTTATGAGACATTCAGTTCAAAATGTCCAGTAGGCAAAGTGGAATAAAGAATCATTTAAGGAAGGACATAAGGATCACCTAGATGAAGTGAGGACACGGTTGAGATTAGATAATGTACAATTTGTTAAGGACTAAGGAGAAAGACTTTGGTTAAATGTACAGATCTGGTAGTCATCTTTATGGACATGATAATTAAGCTAAGGGGAGCCGATCATATCAAGGGAGTGAGAAGAGAAAAGAGACAGAAGGGGACTCCAAAGCTGGAGCTGCTGGGTAGGAGAAGAGTTAAAAAAGAATATTGTCAAGATAATATAAAAAAAAAGAAGAGAGAGGAAGAGAATTGAAGAGAGGGCAATCAATAAGATTAAATATTGCAGAAAGGTTGAAAAGGTTGAGGATTGAGAAAAGGCCATTAGATTTGACATTTAAGAGATTGCTGGCAACTTTTGAGGAGGTATTTCAGTCAATGATGAGACTGGAAGGCAGAATGCATGGGGTTATAAAGTAAATGGGAAGAAAAGTAGAGGCAATGAAAGCAGACAGCTTTTTTCTAGGAGTTTGGTTGTGAAACAGAGTAAAGATATAGGACAGTAGCTTGAGGGCATCCTCTCAAGTGTAGTGTTTAGTAGGGATTAAAAAATTTTCCCAATTTCATGTGAAAACATTTTTAACATTTGTTTTTTAAAATTTTGAGTTCCAAATTTTCTTCTTTTTCTTTCTCTCCCCTGCCTGAGAAGGTAAGCAATTTGATATATGTTATATATGCAAAACATACATCTGTATTAGCCAGGTTGTGAACGAAAACACAGACAAAAATAAAAGGACAAGGAAAATAAAGTTTAAAAAAAGTTTGCTTTGATATGTATTAAGACTGCATCAGTTCTTTCTCTAGAGGTAGATAGTATTTTTCATCATAAGTCCTTTGGGATTGTCTTAGATCATTATATTGCTGAGAATAGCTAAGTGATTCATTGTTGATCATCATATAATAATGTCTGACTCTTTATGACCCCATTTTCGGTTTTCTTGGCAAAGATACTGGATTGGTTTGCCATTTCCTTCTCCAGTTCATTTTACAGAGGAGGAAACTGAGGCAAACAAGGTTAAGTGACTTGTCCAAAGTCACACAGCTAGTAAATGTCCAAGGCCAAATTTGAACTCAGGCAGATGAATCTTCTTGACTAGAGTTCTGTCATTCTATCCACTGAGCCCCCTAGCAGCTAGGAGAAAGGTGGAGGAGGTAGAAAATGAAATAGCATGGGTATGTGGAATAACAAAATCAAGACAATTTGACGGCAACATAGAGTACGTGAAAGGAGAGAATGTGAAATCAATCTGGAAAGATGGATTGGAGTCCAATTGTGAAGTGCTTCAGAGGGCCAGCAGAGGAGTTTGTAGCTGATTGATAGTTAGGCAATAAGTCAGCCCCTGAATCTTCTTGAATGATGGAGTTATATCTATGCTTTAAGAATGCCAATTTGGCATTGATGTAGAGAATGGATTGTAGAAAGGAGAGATTGGAATCAATGCATGGTAATGGGACAGTGGAGAGAAGGGGATGGATGAGGTACAATTTATAAGACTTCACAACTAATTTGCCATGGTGGGTGAAGAAGGACCTGAAGTGGGGCACCTGGTTGATTAGAAGGATAGTGGTATTGTTAATAGAAAGAGGGGGAAGGTTAGTGAAAAGTAACAAGTTATGTTTTGAATGTGTTGAGTTTGCAATGCCTACTTGATTTGTCTACATAGAGATGTCCAGTAGGTGGTATGGGACTAAAGCTCTGGAGAGAGTTGAGGACAGGATACCTAGATCTGGGTAGATCTAGATGAAGATAATAATGGAACCCAAGGGAGCTAATGAGATCACCAACAGGGTATATAGAGAGAAAATGGTCCAGGACAGAGGCAGAACCATACAAAACTGGAAGGACTAGGATGATGGTCCATCCAAGGAGACTGAGAAGGAATGGTCATAATGGTAGGAGACCTACAGGAGAACAATGCCATGAAAACCCAGGGAGGAGAGAGTATCCAGGAGGAGGGAGTAAACAGTGTCCTGCTTCAGAGGAGAAAAGAAGTATGAGGTCTAAGGAAAGACCACCTATTTAGCAATTAAAAGATCATTGATAACTTTGGAGATTTCTTCAGGGAACAGAGAAGTGAGTGGGGTCTAGGAGTTTTGTAGGGAAAAATAGGGTCATGTGAAATGATAACTTTTGCACAGCAGGGGTAGGAGGAAAATGGTAGGGTCATTTGTAGGGTGTTTTTTTTTAATGATCAGGGAAACCTAGGCATGGTAAGTAACTTAATCTTTCTGGATCTCGGTTTCTGCATTTGTAAAATGAGGGGATTGGCCTTAATGACCTCTAAGATCACTTTCATATCTATGATCCTGTGATTATGGGCAACAGGTAAGGGCCAGTAGATGAATAGAGATCGAAGATTACAAAGAGAGATGAAATGATTGAAATATGAGCTCCAACAGAAGACAGGAGCCAACAGGGTTATTGGTATTTATTAAGTATGTACTATGCGCCAGGCCCTGTCCTAAGCATGGAAGATATAATGAAAGGCACCCTTAATTTTCCCCTCCTTTCCCATAAAAAATTAGGCCCTGCTCTCAAGGAGATTACAGTCTCAGGGGTACAGGTCGAAAGGTTGACCTGGCTAAGACAACTCCCTTTTCTTCCAAGACCTGAGCAGAGAAGGAAAGAATGGGGGAAGATGTTGAGGAGAGGGACAAGTTCATAACAGATGGTCTTCATTTTCTGTGTCAGGTGTCCATAACCTGACTTCTTCCTACCTTTCTGATCTTCTCCCCTTCATGAGACTGCGAGCACCTTAAAAGCAGGGACTTTCTAAGGTAACTTTCTTTGTAACTCTGGTGCATAAGGGAGCGCCTGGTGCATAATAGTTGCTTAATAAATGTTTGCTGACTCATTGATCATCTAGCTGTTCTAATCTTCTTACAATTCCTTGAACACAATCCTTTATTTCCTGTCTCCATGTCTTTGTACTGGCCATCCCTAGCTTGGCAGCTAGGTGGTACAGTGGAAAGAGCGCTGGGCCTGGAGTCAGGAGGACCTGAGTTCAGATCTGGCCTTAGACATGCACTAACTGTGTGACCCTGGGCAAGTCACTTAATTCTGTTTGCCTCAGTTTCCTCATCTGTCAAATAAGCTGAAAAAGGAAACAACAAGCAACTCTAGTATCTTTGCTAAGAAAATCCCAAATGGGGTCACCAAGAGTCAGAAATGACTGAAATGACCAAACAACATACTTAAAATGCTCTGTCCTTTCACTTCCACCTCTTCATTTCCCAGGCTTCCTTCTAGATTTAGATCAGGTACCACCTTCTGCTGGAAAACTTACTGCTCTAGCTTCCCCCCAAGTTTGCCTTCTATGTACGCTCTACGCTTCTTCTGTGTATCTGTTTATACAATTACCACCAGGATCTGGAAGATAAATTTTATACAGAAACACACACACGCACACACGTGCATGTGCACACACACACACACACACACACACACACATACACATACACATATACCCTTCTTGAGTATTCTAAGTTTGTAACACCTCCTTCGATGTATATGTGTGTGTGCGTGTGTGTGTTTGTGTGTGTGTATGTATGTATGTGTATATATAATTGTGTGTGTGTGTGTGTATATATATATATATATATATATATATATATATATATATATATATATATATATATATATACACACACATATGTGTGTGCATCACCCATAGATCTGGAAGGGAAATATATATAATATTATTACATATCATTATATATAATATAGAATCTAACTGCATGTCATATATAATTATATTATATTTGCATATAGTTATGTAATATAATTATATACATACAGAGACCTAGATCTATTTTATTCCAGGTAATATGTGGGATAAATATCATTATGAATCTTTTAAAACTTAGTGTAACGTTGTGTGATATGATGAAATGAGCACTGGATAGCCCAAGAAATCTGAGTTTGAATCCTGACTCTGACACTTAGGAGCTGGCCCTGGAAAAGTCAACTCTCCTAGTCAGCATCAGTTTTCTAATCTCTAAAGTGGAGATAATAATGGTTTTACTACCTACTTCACAGGATTGTTGTGAGGAAAGCTCTCTTTACAAATGTTAAGTACAAATGTGCTTTATTTGTTTTTTTAACATTTTTTTTTTACCAACACACACACACACACACACATAAACACACATATACACACACAATGAGATGTTGCATATTTAGAAAACTCAAGAAAAGCTAAGTAAAGCTTCAGGGTCAGGAGGGCGGGAGAAAAATTGTGAGAGGTGTCCTAGGCCCTTATGGGCCTAGAAAGGGAGAGAACTACAGGAAGGAACAGGAAGGAAGTAAGCATTTAGTTTTGGAGGGCACATAATTTGAGTTCAAATCTCAGCACCTACTACCTGTATAATATTGGACAAATCATCCAACCTCTGCAGCCTCAGTTCCTCCTGAAATTTCTTCCAGCTCAGCATGTATGATCCATCAAAAGAGATGCTATGTGGCAGAGGCTTAGGCCTCCCAGGATAGAGAAGTATCCATTCAACTTCGGTTTAATGAACTTTTGACTATGTGTAAGACCCTGTATTCTAGGAGCTTGTGCTTCCAGGACACCCTGTACAGGATGGTCACTCCTTTGTTTTATCATTAGGTCCCAGTCCCTTGTTTGTGACAGTTTGGAAAGTCTAGTCCATCCCTTTCTGTCTTTGTTCTTATTTTATTTCTTGGTCTTGATACTCTCAGGTTGGGGACCAGATCCTGGAAGTCAATGGGAGGAGTTTCTTGAACATTCCCCATGATGAAGCCGTCAAGCTGCTGAAGTCATCAAGACATCTCATCATGACAGTGAAGGATGTGGGGAGGCTGCCACATGCCCGAACCACTGTGGATGAGACCAAGTGGCTTGCCAGCTCCCGGATTGGAGATACGTTGGTGAACTCAGCAGGGTCTGTTTCTGGTGCTCTCTTGCCCACAGAGATGTTTTTAGAAAATAGTGCTAGTTCTCACAGTTCCTGTCCCCCAGGGGGCAACGAGAATGAGTCCTGCTCTCAGGGGACTATCAGTCTCTGATTGGTCACTGCCTATGTCAGGCAAGATCTTTAGGAGGGTGGGACATTATGCTGTACTTAGAACATACTGATTCTGACGAATCTGCTGTTATTTATTATCTAAGGTAATATGGATAAGTCAAACTTATTTTTTGGAAACCAATGGAAATTCACTTTCCTTCAAAGCAGAAGTGGCCTTACCAAAGAAAAACAATTTTCTCTGGCCAGGCCACTTTGGACTGTTTAGAGGATGCTGAGAATTGTTATTTTTGTTTGCAGGATACCTGGAGATCTCACAGGAGAGGGGACAGCAAAGGTAAGAAGTTTTTAATCTTCTGAGGATTTGAACAACAACAAAAAAGGTCCTTTCTTTAGCTGGTGTAATCCTGACCCAAAGGCAGCAGAAGTTGATTTATTCCTATCAGTTCTTTATTGGTTTGATCATTTTCTTTTCATAGCTTTTTTTGTTCACCCTGGGCAACAACAGATGAGTCTGGCCAGTTCTCTGACTCTTCCTGTCTTAAGACATTTATTGGATTATCAAGCTTCTCTTATCTGTGCCTTCCCATCCCTGAGCTTCCCTTCCTGGGGGGTTATTTAGTGGGCCTCTTGAAAGTGCCCTCTATGTGTCCAGGTCTTTGAGGAAGCTTTGAGAGCCACAGGAAACCATTTCTCAGGCTAATCTCTGGAGAAAACTGTGCTGCCTGAATATTTGGAGGAGGAGAGAGATGAGTATTTTTGAAGGGGGAATGGAAATGAGATTTGATTGAAATGCTGGAAAAAGGATGTATGTGACCCAGCTTCATCTTGTTATGGAGGGCTTTTTTTTTCCTCCTCTGAAAGCCTGATGCTTCATCCTGGCTTGGAGGTGACCCTAGCTTCTCAAATTCCAAGCCAACAGGGCACAGTTTCTGTTAGATCCTGCCAAATTCTCAAGAGGTTTCGAGTGCAAGGAAACCTCTTTTGTGGTTCTCTTTTTTCCTGTAGACCTTGCCAATGTGTTTAGCACGCATTGTTTTGTGTCTGTATATGTGCGATGTATCCCCCATCTAAATTTCAAGCTTCATGAGGACAGGGACTGGGACTTATCTAAGCTTTGGATGTCCCACAGTGCCTGACACAATGTTCTGCCCACTTTAGAAACTCAGTAAATGCTTATTGTATTGAATCAGGTTCATCAATGGACACAGAATTTGAGCTGTGGGTAGAAATTACAAAGTAGATTTTGCCTGAATGTGCTGAAAAACTTCCTACCAATTACAGCTGTCCAGAAGTAGGATGGATTGCCCTAGGAGGTAGCAGACTGTCCTTCACTGAAGGATCTTCAAATAGTGACTGGATGACTGGATATTTATCGGGAATATTGCAGAAGATAGTCTTCCCAGTTAAGGGTTGAACTAAGGTCTATTTTAACTGTAAGATTCTGTGATTCTCTTACCCCCTAAATTTCAAGACTCTCATTACCACCAGGTGATAATTTTTGGCTATATTTGTTCACAAAGTCCATGCACTAAATTGTGGCGAAATTATTGTGACCTGCCTTGGGGGAGGAGGAACCCACACTCAGTGAAATCATCAGCTCTTGAAGTGTTGAAGGAAGTAGGGAAGTTTTAATTTCTTTGTTCACTTTTTGTGATAATAATAACTCACATTTCCATAGCACCTTCAATTTACAAAGTATTTTCCTTATGACAACCTTGTAAGATAAGTAGCATCAGTATTATTAGCCCCATTTTAGAGAGTAGGAAAGTATAATCATGGCTAACACTTAAGTAGTGCTTTACAGTTACAGAGCATTTTACATAAATTATCTCATTTGATCCTCATGGTAAGCCCCTGAGATAATTAGGGTAGTTATTATGAAATCTATTTTATAGAAAAAGGAGCTGAGGTTCAGAGAAGTAAGGCACATATACCGTAGGTCAGAGATTCTCCCGTTCTCTTTAGGTTTGGAAGATGCATTGAGCCACTGCTGACATTTGAATTTGCCTTGTAGAGGCTTGTAAGAGGAAAATGACCCACATGAACAAAAATATTTATAGCAGCTTTTTTTGTGGTGGCAAAGAATTGGAAACAGAGGGAATGCCCTTCAGTTAGGGAATGGCTGAATAAGTTGTGGTATGTGATTGTGATGGAATACTACTGGGCTCTAAGAAATGACAAGGGGGATGGGTTCAGAAAAGCCAGGAGGAAGTATAATGCGGCAACCCCACATGGGGTCCCAAAGAGTCCGATGTGACTGAAATGACTGACCAACAACAATGAGCAGAACCAGGAGAACGTTGTACAGGGTAACAGCAATATTATTAAGATGATCAACTATGAAAGACTCTGCTATTCTGATCAATACAGTGATCCAGACAATTCCAATTCCTCATGATGAAAAATGCTGCTGCGTCCAGATAAAGAACTAATGCACTCTGAGTACGGATTGAAGCATCCTTTTTTTTTAACTTGATTTTTCTTGCTTTTCTTTTTCCAACACAGCTAATACAGAAATATGTTTTGCATGACTTCATATTTATAACCAACTTCATATTGCTTACCTTCTCTTAGGGCAGGGGAAGGGCTAGGGGAGAGAATTTGGAACTCAAAAACAATTTTCAAGTGTTAAATTATTTTCAAAAAGAAAAAAAATAGAAGCTTATAGGCAAGCAGTGACATCAGTCAGCTCTTTCTTTTTTTGGTCTTAATTTGTTTGTTTACTTTTAGTTTACAAGTTTCAATTCCACAATTCCTTGAATTTCAAATTTTCTTTCCCTCCCTCCTCTCCCCCCACCAACCCCTGCCCATGACAGCATATAATCCAGTATAGGATCTGCAAATACTTTCACATTAGACATTAGTCAGGTTACAAAGGCAGATTGTACTAGATGGGATGAAAAATGGTAAAGAGGAAATAAAACCAAACAATGAAAAGAAAAAGATCAAGTAGTTTGCTTCAATCAGGATTCAAACTCAGTTCTTTCTAGTTCTTTCTCTGGATGTAGACATCTCTCTCCATCATGAGTCTTTTGGGATTGACTTATATCACAGCATTGCTGAGAAGAGTCTAATATGTCATAGTTGGTCATCACACATATGTTATGTCTGTGATTGTATACAAAGTCAGATCTCTTAATTTAATGTTGACACCTAGTGCGATCTGTTAAAACAGATTGTCCAATATGTGGACAAATGGAAGCTATGTAAAGTGAGCAGGGCAGAGCTGACCTAGGTTTGGGGAAACTGTCTTTAATTTTGTCTGTAATAGGGACATTTTGATTATCTGAATCTAAAGTCCTGGGGTTTGTACAGAGGTAGATAATGCTCTAAATCCATTAAAATGGGTAATAAACTGAGGTGCTGCGGATAGATTCCCTAAAACACCAACAGTCTATGTCTCTTCCTCCCCTCCAGCTTCTCCTTCCCTCTCCCTCTTCTTTATTTCAGTCCTTTCTTGCTCTATTTCTTTTATTGCTTCTCTCTGCCAGGTTAATACCTAGCCCTGGGTGTGTGCCAGTAATCTGTGTAAACGTCTGTAGGAGGCATTCTTCGTGGTCTGAGAGGTGGCTCCAAGCTTCAAGGTCAGCCTCCAAGCCACGCGGCCTCAATGAGATTAAGCAAATCCCAGATGCCCAGGTCATATCAGAATTATAGGGTCTGGGTCAGAAAAGCCATTTAGTAACCCTTGCCCTCATGTTTCCTCCCTGACCCCCATCCCTGTTAAGGGGCTGGGTTGGCTCTAGCTAATATATGTGGATTTATCTCAGTACTAGAAAGAAAATGTTTTCCCCAATTTTGTTACATATGTATGCCAGTACTCTGATTTTTATCCCCCAAAGAACTTTGGGTTAGTAAGAATTTAGGCAGGTCTGGTCTTTTTTTTTCCTTTCAAATTGATTTTTAAAAATTAGCAAGCATTTATTTTTTTCCTCCTCCCCTCCTACACACATTAAGAAAAAAAATCAAAAGCCTAGCAACAAATATGCATAGTTAAGCAGTCCAAGAAAATTTATCTCATTTTGTATTTTGAGCCCATCTCCTCTCTGTCCTGAGTTCCTGTTAGTCAACTTTCAATTATCTATGTTTCTAGAGGAATGGATAGTGGTATGGGATAATTGAAAAACTAGGACTAATCCCAGACTACAGATAATCTGAAACCCATTTCTGTCTGGCTCTTTGTGATTAAGACTATATAATTTTTTGTAACAGAAGCACACTCATCTTCCTAACTATGTTTGGCTTAAGAGGACTATGTTTGACCTTAGCTGAAAATGAATTTGCATTTCCTTATACCTCACTTTCCTCTTGGCCAGTTCTCCCCCTTCTGAACCATCCTTCACACAACTGCCAGAAACACCTTTCTAATCCACAGATATTTAGTGACTTCCTGTTCCCTTTAGGAGAAAATACAAATCCCTTAGCCCAGCTTTGAACTTCCTCTGCATTCTGACTTCAGCCTTCTCTTTCCATCTTTATTTCATATCATTCACTTCTATACAGTAGTTAGACTACTGCCTGTGCCCTAATCTTTCCTTGTCATCTTCTGCCTCCATTTGTATGTACAGGTTGTACCCCATTCCAGGAAGGGCAGCCATCTCTCCTCTTCCTCCTCCTCCTCTTCCTCCTTCTCCTCCTTTTCCTCTTCTTCCTCCTCCTCCTCTTCTTCCTCCTTCTCTTTCTCTTCCTCCTCCTCCTCACACTCCTTCTCCTTCATCCCACCTTCTCTTCCTCTAAGATCTAGCTGAGATATCACCTCTTCCTTGAAGCCTTCCCTGATTTTTTTTGCTGAAATGTTTTCTCCATCATAACTCTTTCTCCAGGTTTCTTTATTCCTATCACAATCTATAATCTTATACTTATTTGTATCCATGTCATGCCCCCTTGCTTATACTATAAGGTCCTTGGTGTCAAGGACTAGTGGGGTTTTTTTCTATCTATCTCAACACCATCCCCACCCCGTGCAAATAAGGGGTTTAAATACAGTAGGCACTGAATAAATGTTGAATTATTGTTGAACTGAGGATGTATAGAATAAATGCCTATTGTTGTAGTAGTTAATATAGTATGGAGAGGTGGTCCAGAAGGTCAAGCCTGTGTGATTCAGTGGAAAGGGGTTAGAAGACCTGAATTTCTATCTGTTTTTGACATTCAGCTGCTGTTTGATTATGGTTAAGTGAGAAAGTCTCTTAATGTCTCTGGGTTTTGGTTTCCTTATTTATAAAATGGTGATGTTAATACTTACCTCACAGAACTGTTGTTAAGGAAAGTACTTTATGTAATTCTAAGTTATTGTTTTATCAAGTCTGACCCCAACTACCTTTAAGACTCTAGTCAAGTCACTTTCGTTCATTCATTCATTCATTCAGTAAGCATCATTGAATCTTAGAGATACAAAGACAAAAATGAAGTAGACCCTACCCTCAAGGAGCTTACATTCTACCAAGTGGAAACTCATATATGGATAAGTTAATACAGAAAATGGGGCGGCTAGGTGGCGCAGTGAGTAAGAGCACCGGCCTCGGAGTTGGGATAACCTGAGATCGGATCCAGCCTCAGAAAATGAGCACCAACACACAAATAATGCCTAGCCGTGTAACCTTGAGCAAGTTACTTAACCCCAATTGCTTTAAAAAAAAAAGTTAATACAGAAAAAATGTATGAAATAAACACTAATTTCAGAGATGGAAGGAGGGGCACCCCACCTGTGGAGATCAGGTCTCTGGGCTTCAACTTCATTATTTTTAAAAGGAAGAGGAGGGGCTGCTAGGTGGCGCAGTGAGTAGAGCCGGCCCTGGAGTCAGAAGGACCTGAGTTCGGATCCGGCCTCAGACACTTAACACACAAACAAAAACCTAGCCATGTGACCTTGGGCAAGTTACTTAACCCCAATTGCCCTCCAAAAAGCAAAAAAGCAAAAAAAAAAAAAAAAAAAAAAGGAAGAGGAATGAATGAAATGATTTTTCTGTCCCTTTCAGCTCTGGGGGAAAATTATGAATCCTAGTCATGTTTTTGTGATTCTGAGACTGTTTCATATTAAGAGGAAGCTTTTCTGGGATTAAAAGTGGACCAGTGGGCAGTCAGTGAGCAGTTGCCTGCTGCCTATAGATGGAGACTTCATACAACTGTCTCGTAGCAGAGATTAACCAGGAAAGTCTGCGTTGAAGGCATAGCCAAGAGCCCAGTGGGAAGTCTTTGCCAAAGGGATCGGACCCTTTGTTAGCTTTGTTAGCATTGGTTTCAGTTCTCTGCAGCCTGAGGCGCTGCCTTTCTTCCCTGCACAAGCTCTGCTTTTAAGAGAAAATGATTTGGGAGGTTACACAGGTGGCTTGGCTGATAAACTCAAGCTTTTGGCAAAACATCTTAGTGCCATTCGTTTCGTTAATAGGCAATGGGCTGTTGACTGGTTGTTTTCTTTCTCTTCCCCCTTGCTGCATTTGAATCCCCAAGGCCTGAGAATCTAACTGTTCTTGAAAAGTGGTAGCTCAGAATATCCTCAGGACAGTCCTTGACCTTGGGGAGAGTGGCATTCTCCCAGGCTGAGCCTGGAGGGTGGAGGTGGGGTGGGAGGTGTTGGCCTTGATGGAGCTAAGGCTCTCCTGGGCCAGCAAAGCTGCAGTGTCCGTGTACCTCGTGTCAGGTCTCTGAATCTGGCACCGTGGCTTCCCTGGATGTTTAGAGAGCCAACTTGGGCTAGATGGCAGGATAACACAATTCAATTTAATTTAACAAAATCTATTAAATTTGCTATGTGTGAGGCACAGTTCCAGGGGCCGGGGATATTGGGATAGTCACTAGACCTATAGGGAATTTCTGGATGAAGAAAATACCATTGAAGATAAAAAAATGAAACAATCTCTTCCTTAAAGGACTTGCAATCTGCTTGGAGGAAAGGGCACATCTTTGGCATTTATACAGATAAGTATGTAGTATAATACAGGGAAGAAGAGGTCTAGGTAAAGAACCCCCAGAAAATTTGAAGAAAGAGAACACTTTCAGGTTGGAAAGTTGGGGAGGCTTCATGAAAAAGTGGAACCTGAACTGGGCCTTAAAAAAAAAAAAGAAAGAAAAGGATTTCATCAAGCAGAGATGAGTGGGGAAGGCCTTCCATGAGTGGGGGAATGCTCATGTACAGAAGAGAGAGGGCAGGAAAAGATTGGTGAACAACAGGTTATAAGTCCCTTTTGAATGGAGTAGAAATTGTGTGAAGGGGAGTAGTGTGAAATCTATAAAGGAAGACTGGAGTCAGATTGTTGAGGATTTCGTTGTTGTAGTTGTTGTTATGATTTTCAGTGCCAGGCTAAGAAGCTGGAATTTTATCCTGGAGGTAGTAGAAAGTGACTGGAGGTTTCTGAGCAGATTAGTGATGGAGTCCCAGCTGGACTTTAGGAAGATTATTCTGGAAGCTGGGTGGAGAGTTGGGTTAGAGATAAGAAAATGAAGGCGGTGAGCCAGCCAAGGTAGGAGGCTAGTATCACAGTCCAGGCGGGAGGTGATGAGACCCTGACAAAGGGTTCCTGCCACAGGAGCAGGGAAGAGGAGACAGATGCAGGAACTGTCATGAACTTAGAATCAACAGGACTTGGCAACTGATGGGACAGAGTCTTCTACTTCAAGTCAAAAAGAGCTACGTCAATTCAAGAACAAATTAGTATTCATTTAAGTGGAAACTTCATATCTGGCTGGGAGTATTTGCTTAATCTTCCTTACTACTTTTATAGATTCATATCCATAATGTCCAAAGTAACAGTGCTTGGAAGCTTTTATACCATGATCTCCAAGCATAGCTCATACCAGGACTGACTGGGGGGGGGGCGGGGGCGGGGAGTGTGGAACCTGAGGCCTCAAAGCCACGTGGCCCTTTGGGGATGCACTTGAGGACCTACAGGGCTACAAGTGACCTCGAGGCCACAGGCTCCCCATCCCTAGACTAGATGGCAGATGATAAGTCATTGTCACACCCCAAACAGCTTCAATAATTCCTTGCCCATTGCCTACAGGACAAAATATATGTTGCTTAGTTCAGCCTACAAGGCTTCTCACAGTCTGCCCCCAGCCAACATTTCTAGTGTTAGGTCCTAGGTACAAAGCTGGAAATGACCTTTTCACTCTAAATCCCATGATCTTAGGAATCTATGAGTTGAGCCAGAAGGGACCTGAACCTAGAACTACCACCTCATTTTTCCCAGGAGGAAACACTATGTGTCCAGCCATGTAGGACTACCACTGACCGTTCCCCCAGGCTCATTCTGCCCCAGCCTGTCCCCCAGCACTTGGGATGCACACCCCCTGGGTCTCCTTCCTAACTGAATGGGATCTAGCAGTGCTCATGTTTCTCATGACCATTTCTCCAAAGTCCTTGGTCCTTTTCACAGTCTACCTCATATCACACTTCTTACTGAATAGTCTTTTTTAAAATTAAGCCTGTAATTTCACTGGGATAGGGAACTTCCATTGATGAACTTCTCCAGAGCAGGCTAGCACCTTCTATGCCACTTAGAGTCTAAGACCACTGCCTGAGGACATGAAGAGACTAAGTGACTTGCCCAAGGTCACATAGCCAGCATATGCCAGAGGAAGGTCTTCATGATTCCCAGGCTAGCTCTTCATGGTGCAGTAGTTAAAACAGTGGATTTGAAGTCAGGAAGACCTGAATTCAGATACTTAACCAACTTTGATCTGTGGCAAGTCACTTTACCTCTGTTAGCCTCAGTTTTCACATCTGTAAAGTAGGGATTATATGAATACCTATTTCACAAAGTCATTGTGAAGAGCAAACAAAATAATAGATGTCAAGTATTTTCAAACTGAAATAGGCTACACAAATGTTAGGATATGCCAGTTACATCCTATTAGAGTACTGTCGTATGCATTCTTTAAGAGCAAGGACTCATTTTAAGCATCATCTGCTCAGTTTCTGCTTGGGGGCTTCCTTTCCTTCCTTCCTCTACAGAGTAGGGGCTTGATAAATGTGGGATTGAATTGAACCGAGTGAACAAGGGCAGAGGTATGGAGCTTGTCCCATATCTTCTCAAGGGTACCAGTTTATCAGAGCACAGAGGTCTGGAGAGAATGCATGATTGCACACAAGATATGTCAGAAGGCCACCTATGATTTCAGAAATGCTAACCACCAAGTCGGCTTGAACCCCCAAAGTCATCTTACTTTTCCCAGGAGGCAGCATTGGAGCTCTGAGATTCTCCCTCCCTTGTCTCAAATTCTTACATCTCTAATTCACAGCTTCTTAGCAAAAGTTAGCAAAAGGGACTTTAGAAACCACTTAATGGAACCCCTCACTTTGCAGCTAGGTAGTACAGTGGATAAAGGTCCTGCCTGGAGTCAGGAAGACTCACCTCCCTGAGTTTAAATCTGGCTTCAGACCCTAACTAGTTGTGTGACCCTGGACAAGTCACTTAACCCAGTTTGCCTCAGTTTCCTTATCTGCAAAATGAACTGGAGAAGGAAATGGTAAACCACTCCAGTATTTCCACCAAGAAACCCCAAGTGGGGACATGGAAAGTCAAACATGAGGGAAATGATTGATCAACACCAAGAACAAAACACTTTCCAGAGGAGGAAGCTGAGTCTAAGAGTGGGCAAGTAATATACCCAGGGTCATAGAGCAACTTAATGCCTCAATTTCCTCATTTACAAAATTGTAATAATTACAGCATCTATCTCCTAGGGTTGTTGTAAGGATAAAATGAGACTTTTGTAAGGTGCTTTACAAACTTTAAAATGCTATTATTTAATTCTCTCAGACTCAGTTTTCTCATCTATAAAATGGAGATAAAATAGCACCTATATCACAGGGTTATTATGAGGATTAATTAAGATGATATATGTAAAGTGCTTTGCAAAACCTAAAAGTATTATGTAAATGAAGTTACTACTACTACTACTATCAGGTCTTTTGGTTAAAGTAGAAGCTATTTATGGGGAATCAGGTCTCAGTAGACCCCACTCTTTTCCTTAGATTAAAGCAAGAACTGACCAAATTTAGAGACCCTAGAAAGTAACTGACTATAGCAAGGTAGGCAGGTTTAGATGGGGTCAGTACAGGACAGACAATGGAATCACAGAAGACTAAGTCATATTTGTTTGTGGTGGAAGGTAGCATTAGTCCCATTTTACAGATGAGGAAATGAGACCCAGAGTGACTGAGTCTCATACATAGAGACAAGATTTAGATGAAAGGGACCTTAGTGATTCTATAGTCCAGTCCCTTTATGCAGGTTCCTTACAAGGATCAAATGAGAGAATATCTGTAAAGCATTTAGCACAGAGCCTGGCACTTAGTAGGTATTATAGAAATGCTTATTCCTCTTTCCCTTCTTCCTCTCATGCTGTGAATGAGGGAAATTAGTCTTGAAGAAGCAAAGTAGCTTGTCCAGTGACCAATAGGGAGGACACATGAGGCAGGATTCAAACCGAGGTTCTCTGATTCTGGCTCTATTCTACTATATCACATTGCTTCTAACCATCGGAGCCAGAACTGGAACCCAAGTTTCCCAAATACAGGACAAATTCTACCCCTTTTCCCATGTGCCATGTTTCCTTTCCTAGGATGTTATAATTGAAAAAGCCTTTCTTGTCTAGTCTAATCCTTAGAATCATAGGGTCCCAAAGCTGGCAGGAACTTCATAGACATCCTAAAGTCAGAGTCCTTGATTCATTCTCATTCTCCTTCCATGTTGCCCTCCGCCTCCTCCTCCTCTTCCTCCTCCTCCTCCTCTTTGTCCTCTCTTTCCCCCCCTCCTTGTCCCTCTCTCCCTCCCTCCTCGTCTCCCTCTCTTTCTTCCTCTCCTTCACTCTCCTTCCTTCTCTCTCCTTTTTCTTTCCCTCCCTCTCTTTACCTCTCTCCCTCTCCTCACCCTTTCCCTCTCTCTTTTCTCTCTCTGTCTTTCTCTCTCCCATTCTCTCCCTCTCCCCTTCCCTCTTCTTTTTTCTCTTCTCTTTCTTCCTGTAACATTCTCTCTCTCTCTCTCTCTCTCTCTCTCTCTCTCTCTCTCTCTCTCTCTCTCTCTCTCTCTCTCTGTCTCACTGTCTCTGTCCATCTCAGTTTGTACCTGTCTGTCAGTCCGTCTGTCTCCATCCCTTCCTTCCTCCCTCCCTCTCCCTTCCCAACTTTCCAATCCAGGTCAGCTTGCCTGTGAGATCCATGATGCAGCCAAACTGGGGGTCATCTCTTGTCTTTTTCCCTAACCCCACCTGAAATTTCAGGCCTTCTTAAGGTATCTTAACTGAGAAATGAATTCCCAGATCTACTATATGATGGTGAATACCCTCTTGTTGATTGCCCCTTGAAATCTAGACAATCCTCAGGTCAACCTTGAGTAGCCTGAGAGCTCAGAGAGCACTTGTATACAACAAGGTTAGGTTAAGGGCACTTCTTAGGAGCAAGCTGACCTGGAGCTGAGACAGACAGACAGATGGAGATGGAAACAAAGACAGAGAGAGATACAGAGATGGAGCTAGAGAGGCAGAGAGATGGAGACAGAAATAGAGAGTGAGATAGAGAAAGATAGAGAGAGGAACAGAGACAGAGAGATGGAGACAGAAATATAGAGAGACAAAGAGACAGAGAACGAGACAGACAGACAGACAGAGAAAGACTGAGACAGAGAGAGACTGAGAGAGAGAGAGAGAGAGAGAGAGAGAGAGAGAGAGGGAGGGAGGAACGGAGACAGAGAGAGACTGAGAGAGGGAGACAAAGAGACACATACACAGTCAGATACAGAGAAACAGAGATGGAGACAGAAATAGAGAGAGACAGAGACAGACAGACAGAGAATGACTGAGACAGAGAGAGACCAAGAGACAGAGAGACAGAGAGAGACTGAGAGAGGGAGACAAAGAGACACATACACAGTCAGATACAGAGAGACAGAGATGGAGACAGAAATAGAGAGAGACAGACAGACAGAATGACTGAGACAGAGAGAGACTAAGAGACAGATAGACAGAGAGAGGAACAGAGACAGAGAGAGAGACTGAGAGGGAGACAAAGAGACACATACACAGACAGATAGAGACAGAGAAACAGAGATGGAGACAGAGAGACAATGAAAATGAATTTCTTGGGCAGTTCTCTCACGTTGAGGCTGTCTAGATGCCTTACTCGGTGACAGATGTCAGTTGCTGTTTTTTTCCTGTGGCTTGCCCCAGGTCTGACATACAGGCAGTATGCAAGTCAGACTTCAGACCAGGTTTTCTGATTCTAGATCCACTGTACCTTCTACTACATTTCATTAGCTGTTCTTGTCAGAGCAAAGATTAGAACCCAGGTCTCCTACCTCCAGGACAAACTCCCACCTTCTTTCCCCTGTGCCATGCTGCCTTTCTTGGGGTCTTACTGTGACTGGTATGTTGTGAGGGAGATTTCCCTCCCATGGCTTATGAAAGCACTTCTCACATATGTTTTTTAGTCACACCAAGGATATATGGAGTCTCACTCTAGAGTAAATTCTGTTCTCTGTGTGATCTTTGTCTTTCAGCTGGGATTCTACAAGGGGCCAGCCAGGTCCCAGGTCACCCTGAGCAGCATGGCCAACCAGACCCGGGTCATCTTAGAGGAACAAGCCCGACATCTGCTGAATGAGCAGGAAAGAGCAACCATGGGCTACTACCTAGATGAGTACAAGGAAAATAACATCCATGTGGATGCCCTCATCATGGCTCTGTTTGAACTACTCAACACCCAAGCCAAGGTACAGTGAGGTGGCTGGGGATGCTGCCACTGGAGTTGCTCCAGACCAGCTCTGGAGACTCTGAGGCTCCAAATGGCCACCAGGATTCAGGGAGTGGGAAGAAGTAACATGACTGCCTCACTCTCCTCTAGACTTTGTCAAGGCCTCAGTTATACATGCAGAGCCCCCCAGATCTAAGAAATACGTGCCTGACACCTTTGCTCAACAGTTTAAGCAAATGTTGCATTTTGTGGGACAGTGTTTGTGGTGGAGAGGGAGTGAGGGAAGGGACCTTTGGAAAGCATGAATTTGGGTTTGGGGTTCACAGGGACTGGGGAATCAAAGGCTTGTGGACTTAGAACTGGAAGTGATCTTGGAGATAATTTAGTCTAAACTTCTCATTTTATAGGTAAGGAAATAAGTCTGCAGAAATAATGAAATTTGGGGTGGCTATGTGGCACAGTGAATAGAGCACTAGCCCTGGAGTCCGGAGGACCTGAGTTCAAATGTGGCCTCAGACACTTAACACTTACTAGCCTTGTGACCTTGGGCAAGTCACTTAACTCCAATTGCCCTTCCAAAAAGCAAAAAAAATTAAACTTGCTTAAGTTATGTACATAGTGATTGTAAGAATCTTATGGGAAAAATCAGAGCTAGAGCTGAGGTGGAACTCTGCAGTTCCCATAGTCCACATAGCAAAAGGTAGCTTGACATAGGTCTAAATGGTCATAGGGTCATAAGATTTAGAAATGGAAGAGATCTTAGAGTACATCTGGTCCAATCATTTCACTTTTGATGAAGAAACTAAGGCCTAGGCCTTAGGTTAAATGACTTACCAAAGGTCACCTGGACAGAAAGTAGCAGAAACATGCTTTGATTTGGAACCAAGTCTTGTGACTTTCAGATTTAGAATTCTTTCCGTTGGGATAGAGAGCACCTAGATTTACATCCTGCTACTGATAGCTACTACTACTGGTGTAACCCTTGGCAAGTCACTTTTTCTTCCCAAGCCTCAGTTTCCTCACCTATAAGATGAGGTTGGACTTGATGGCCTTTGTGACCTCTTCCAATCCCACATCTAAGAACCTATGACCTTGAGCAAGTTATTTTACCAAAATAGTCAAGAAATGTTATAAGATTATTTGTGAAAAGGAGTTAAAATGGAAGGGGCTTTTGAGATCATTTAGTTTAAGATTATAGAAGGGGAAAAAGAAACCTTTCCTGGAGCCCTCTGCTGAATATGTTCTTTTGTTCCTCAGTTTTCCCTCCTATCTGAGGTGAGGGGGCTGATCTCCCCCCATGACCTCGATCGATTTGACAACATGGTGTTGAAACGGGAGATTGAGTCCATGAAGGCCCGGCAGCCATCCTTCACTGGCACGGACACTTACTCCGTGGTGTCTTACAGTGACACCGGCTCCTCCTCTGGAAGCCAGGTCACTTCAACCACGGTCAGCTCCGCTCGAGTGAGTGTCCCAGCCCTTGGGCCCACCATCTGCTTAGAGGCGGGGTGGGAGGTTCTTCTTTTTCTAGAATCAGACTGTATGTACTCAGCAGCCGCTACCATCCCTACCTCCCCTCCCTCCTAAATCATAACCAGACACTGGCCAAGGTCTTTTTGAAGCTGACCATTTGTAACAATGTGATCTGACATAGTGAGTCTCAGCCTCATGATCCCAGAGAATTCAAGACCTTTCATCAATGCTAAATGGTGTGATAGAGGAAGGAGAAGCAGGAATCCTCCTTTGTACCTTCCATCACCAGGTGTGACACACCAGTCTGTAAGCACCTACTTTTTACCATAGGGTCAGTGCTCCATGATGATTCAGCAGCTGACTATCCAGCTTGTTTGGGTCTCCTGACTCAGTTTCTCCTTCTTGTTTCTCGCCTTTTGGCCAGTTCACTATACCCTCCACCAATAAAAGGGAAAGAAAAGGGAGTGGGGACGAAATTCTGACTTCTCTGTTTGTCTGGGTCCTTGTTGTCTTAATGTACTGAGAAAGGAGGTTGGAGCTATTGACAAAAATGAGATTTTTATATTATCTAGGGATTTTCATGACATTTTCATGTCTCTTGTATTTCTACATGTCTGTGAATATTTATTTAGGGTAGGGATAATGACCTGTGATTCCATTGGTGGAGGGAGCTCCTGATGAGGACCTTCCTCTACCAATGCAGGTTGGTACCTTCGCTGCAAATTATTGTCTCAAAGAATTGTTTATAACGCTGAGAGGACAAATGACTTGCCCAGGGTCACACAGCCAGTGTGTCAGAGGTGAGACTAGAACTGAAGTCTTTCAGGCTTCAAGGCCTACTCTGTCCTCTAGGGCACAGAGTCTCTGAATATTCTGAGTATAGTCTATACTTTTTGACTGTCACCAGATCTGAAGAGGCCAGAGATTATCTTCCTTTGTCTGTAATCTGCACCCTTTTCCATTGCAGAGTGCTTCCATGCCCCCTCCCCCTCCTTAAATTGGGGCAGGTTCAGGAACAAAGTCCTTGGGCAGCTTTATTTCCTGTGAGAACTCCAAGTCCAAATGATTTTTCTGGACAGATGCAGGAAGTGGCATCAAAGCCCTGATTATAACAATGTCATCATTTCATGCTTCAGGATATAAACTGGTCACCTGGAGTCCTGATTCTCCAGGATAAAGCTAGAATCCTTCTGCTGCTCTCCACATGTTCAGCATAGTAAATTCACTTTGGTGTCTTGTTCATCCAGTTAATGGTCTATGCAGCACTTACCAGACGGGCTAGGGAAATACTTTGTCCAGGGGGTGACCCCTAGGTGAAAATCCTGCTCACGTAGAGTTAGTGTGGGGCTTAAATGCAAAGTGGTACCTTCTGAATCCTTGAGGATAATCTGGGATCGAGTTACAAACTGCATGCTTTAATCTGTCACATGCCTGTCTCCTTAAGATAGGGACCCTGACAGAAACAAATTTTGATCATCTGCTGCCCTTTAAGATTGATTTAGATTTTAGGAGAGATTCTGAGTGCTTTGTTAGGCCCAGGGAACAAGTCTTAGAAACAGTATGGAAAGAATAATGAATGGCCTGGGAGACTGTGGACCTGGGTTCTAGTCCTGGCTCAATTACCAACTGGCTGTGTCACTGTGGGCAACTCCCTACTAGCTTTTCAGTTCTCTAATTCTCTGAGCCCCTGGCCCAGGCCCTACCTCATGTCAGCATCACTTCACATGTGCCCAAAGGCAAAAATTTAATGTGTTTTAAAAAGCCCAGTCCCCTGACAGATTTGGAATTTTTCATTATGGTAACTGGTATTATCTTCCCTTCTGTTCTGAGAACCTTTGGGAGCTACAGAAGGGACCTCTGGCCTTTTTGCACATAGTTTCTTTATCTGTATATATATTCTATATTTTTTCTAACCAACTAGGCTTCATGATATTCAGTCCAGCCTCTGATGACCTGTAAGATGGTTGTTTTACTTCCTGTCACTTTTATAAGCAAATACTTCCTACTGCTGGGTAGTACCTGGACTGGGAAAGAAGGTGGTTTAGCTCTAATGATCACCACTGCCCTTCCATATCCAGAAAAAGTCATAAAAGCCTTCTAGGTGATGTAAGCAATCTTCCGAACCTCAATTACTGTCTTCAGGAGGGACCAAGAACAGTGCTCATGGAAACCTGGAAACCTTCTTCATTACAGGGAAGAGTGAAATACTTTGTGCCTGCATAAGAGACAGCCTGCCAGGGAAGGGCACACTCTGGGTTATTTCTCAAGTACTTCTAATACATTTCTGTAGTAAGACTATATATGTATATATACACACATATATACAAACATATATTTGTATGTAGACACACATGTGTCTGTATACACATATATGAATATATCGGACACACATGTATATGTATATGTGTGTATATGTATACACACACACATATGCCCATGCATCCATCTAAGCAAGCAGCAAACATTGGTTAAATGCCTAGTGAATGCACTATTGTTAGGTACTAACTAGGGAGTTTAGGAAACCTTCCCTAAATACCCAGTGGTGAAACTTGCTAACAGTCTGGAGCTCAGCAGGCTACGCAGGCTGACTCTAATTATCTGGCCCCTTTTTCTTCTTCTGTCATCATTCCTGAGACATTCCCCAGATTGTAGCACTCAATCAGATTCAAGCCCTGGCTCAATTCTGACTATAGAAACCTGAAGATGGCATTTGCATCCAAGGCCATACCTGCATTTCATATAAAGGCTTCTAGGAAGGGCTGAAAATCTCTGCTTCTCCCCTAAGGCCCAGATCACAGGTTGGACCACCGGATAGCTCCTAATTTTCTATTTTTAGTAGGCTGGTTTCATGACCATTATATGAGTTTCAGTATTAATCCTCATTTAGCTCTAGGGCCCCCTAAAATGTCTGCCTGGAACTACTCCTGTGATTTTTAATTTAACAGCTTCATGGAAGAGAATTTTTTACTTAGTGGGTTTGTGGTAAGAAGGACTGGGGGATCTTTTTTACCAGGGTCTTATGTTTATTTTTATTGCCTTTTTGTGTGTGGAATGGTAGTGGTTTGCTGCATCTGTTCCAGTCCCTAATGCATTGTTTTATTTTGTTTTTTCCCCTTTTTTGTGTTTGCCTGAATTATCTTTCCCAGGAGCGGCTCTTATGGTTAATAGACCTAATGGAGGTATGGTCCTTTCACCGGGGAGCTTTCCTGCTGTGGTTTCCATAGTAAAAAAGATGGGGTCGAGGGTGGGATGAAGGACAGAAAGGATTTAGCTGCCAAAGGCAGGTCTGTCTCTAAGGTCTGGCCCTGCAGGGGGCTGAATGGGAAGGACATGTTCTCCAACATCTCCTCCTGTTTGCCTCTCAGTCTTTTTATGTGCCCATCTGCCTGTTCTTGGATCTCTCTGTCTCATTGTCTGGTCTGGTTGCCAGCTCATTAGGCTTTTCCCATCGCTTCAGTCCTCCTCTTCCTCCTTGTCACATCATACTGCATGACAGCTGCCATGTCAGTGTGTCATGGTGGAAAGAGCCCTTGGTAGTGGAAGAGCTGGGAGTATAACACAGATCTTTTGGCTCCTGCTCTATGATCTTGGCCAAATTACATCATTGGTGCCCCAGTTCAAACATTTATATTTTAAGGTCCCTCACAGCTCTGACATTCTCTGTCCTAATATCCCTTATTCCTCGGACATTCTCTATTCTCCTGGCCCTTCCAGTTCTGACATTCTGTGTCCTGAGGTCCCTTATTCCTCTGATATTCTATATTCTAATGCCCCTTCCAGCTCTGAAATTCTCTGTCCTAAGATCCCTTATTCTTCTGACATTTTCTATTCTCCTGGCCCTTCCAGTTCTGACATTTTGTGTCTTGAGGTCCCTTATGTCTCTGGCATTCAGTGTCCTAAGGCCCCTTTCAGCTCTGACCTTGTATTTTCTAAAGTCTCTTTGAAGTCTGAATTCCTTGCTTATTCATGTGTGGTAGAAACTGCCTCATGCTGCTTATGGGATTACCATGTCACCGGCAATATGGCATGGTGGAAAGAGTTGGAGTCCAGAAAGACCTGAATTCAGACCTTACCTCCAACAGCTGGTAGCTATGTGGGCATGGGAAAGAAACTTAACCTGAGTCTCAGTTTTCTTACTTTTAAAAAAGTCAGATACTTATAGTACCTACCAGGGCAACTAGGTTATGCATTAAATGGAATCCTGGGCCTGGAATCAGGAAGACTCATCTTCCTGAGTTCAAATCTGGCCTCTGATACTTACTGTGTGATCCTGGGCAAGTCACATAACTGCCTCAGTTTCTTCATCTGTCAAGTGAACTGGAGAAAGAAATAGCAAATTTAATTAAATAGCAAATAGAAATACCCCACTATCTTTGTCAAGAAAACCCTAAACGGGGTTATCAAGAATTGGACATGACTGAAAACAGTTGAACAACAAACAAAACCTACCCACCAAGGTTGCTATAAGCATCAAATGAAATAATTTATGCAACGTCCTTTGATTCTCTAAGAGCTTTGTAAATGACAGCTATTATTTTGATTACCAGTGGCTGTTTATTTCTAACCAATGGTCTACTTCTGTATGACTAGATCTGATGGATTTTGCCTATTTCATACATAAGCCCTGTGTCACTCAAGGGGATAGGGGTCTTATTATTGTCATAACCTTCCTTTCTCCTTGCTTACCTACTAGCCCTCCATCTTTGACTGTTAAGTATTTAGAGAAGTTAAAGGCAAAAGAATTTTTATCAAGACCACAACTTTTTTCCATGTCAGTTCAGGCAACAAGTTATTGAGACTTACTGTATTCTAGGACTAGGGATGAGTACTTTATCTAAATACATTAGTGACTGTGGGCCTCAGGGTAAACAGAAATGAATGATGTCCATCTGTATTAATCTCTTATCTTCCTCACTTGCCCTTTCCTAATGAAATTCAAGTACACAGCAAGAATCTTGGTAGTCAAATCCAATGGAAAGAAACACAAAAATATTAACCAATATGAGAGATTAAAACTTGGGTCTCCTAGTATATAGACAAATAGATGATGGATGGATAGATGGATGGATGGATGGATGGATAAATAGATAGAGAGCGTTTATTAAGTTCTTGTTATGGACCAGGTTATTGTACCAGGCTGGGCAGTTAGATGATGAAGGATAGAGTGCTGGGCCTGGAGTCAGGAAGACTTGAGTCCAAATCTGGTCTCAGATGCTTAGTAGCTGTGTGACTCTGGGCAAGTCACTTTAGCCTTTTTGCCTCAGTTTCCTCATCTGTCACATGAGCTGGAGAAGGAAATGGCAAACTAATCCAAGTATCTTTGCCAGGAAAACCCCAGGAAAAATAGGGAGTCAGGCATAACTAAAATGACTGAATAGCACAACAAATGTACCAAGTACTTCGCTAGGCACAGAGAATACAAATACAAGCAAGATGGCCCTGGCCCTAACAAGAGCTTATATTCTTGTTAAGGAAAGTAACAGATAAAGGGGAGTTGAAAAGAGTTTAGGGATTGGTATAGAGCTATATGGTTTGGAGATGGCTGGGCAGTGAGGAGGAGAAGCGTGGAACTGAACAAGATAAGGCAAAACTCACCTATGAGATCCCAGGTTGGTTCCAGGGGTAGAGTCTAAGTTTCCAATGGGTTTGAAGACTGGAATGGTTTGGAGATGGCTGGGCAGTGAGGAGGAGAAGCGTGGAACTGAACAAGATAAGGCAAAACTCACCTATGAGATCCCAGGTTGGTTCCAGGGGTAGAGTCTAAGTTTCCAATGGGTTTGAAGACTGGAATGGTTTTGAGATAGACAGCAAGATGGTGATACAAAGGAAAGAGCAATGGGTTTGAAGTCAGAGGCCTTGAGTTTGAATCTTGCCTCGGACATTGACTACCTGTGTGACCATGGAAAATTTAGTCATCCTCTCTGGGCCTCCATGTCTTCATCTGTAGAAAGAAGGGCTCACAATAGATGGCTCTAAAACAATAATCTTGTGAATCTACTACCCCTAAAAGTTGTGTGGCCTCCTACATTCCTCTGCTTTCCATGCCTGCTGCAGTCAGCCCTTGTTCCCAGTCTACACCCACCCTTTCCAGGGCCTTCAAGGACAGCTATTGTAGCAGGCTAAGAACCTGGGTCTCTATAGCTTTGCTTCTTGTTCGGTGCTAAAAAAAGTACATTATAATGTAGAGAAGGCCGCTGGGGCATAGCCACAACAAGCCCACACAAAGTAAGGAGTGCAGTGTAGCATGGGAGTCACCTTCAGGAACCCTTCTGAAGTATTCTGTCAGGGCAGGAGTGTTGAAGGGGAGGCGGACCTCAACCAACCTGCACCCTGCGATCTTGCCACTAAAAGGTCCCTGCTAACTGATTTGGGAGTCACACACTTAAATTTTTAGAATCCTAATGTCAAAAGAAACAGTAGAGGACATCAGATCCAATCCTTACCAAAATATTCATTCCTTTTACAGCCCTTCCAACAGGTGGACATCTAGCCTATACTTGAACTCTTCCATTGATGGGAAGCTCTCTCCCTAATGAATCAGTACTTAAAAAGTCTTGGGACTTTATTTTTTTTTACCTTTGCTTCTTCCATGCCAAAATTCCACCAGTGTTTATAAAGGTGTTTTCAAACATTTTTTATTTAAGGGATAGATTTCCAGTTTTCTGAAGCTAATCCATTTATTCCCCCCTCTCCCCTCCCCAGCAAACTTTGCCCCCTCCAAATTTACATACCCATTCAGAATAATTCTTGAGCCTGGTGCATTGTAGCAAAGTTACCTTTTTTTTTCCCTTTTGGCACATGTACAGGGTGAGATGGAAACAGCTAGGTAACAGTGCTCCTGAACTTCGTCACTGTGTGTTGGGGGAACCAATTACCTTTTAGAATAATTCCCTTTATCAGGCAGAATGGTATCTTTCCCAGGTTAAATGCCTTCTCCTATTGCTACTGTTTTCCATAAACAAACTAATGATCAAGGAAGATCAAATGTAGCTCTCCTAATCATGAAATCGCATTTATTTTTCCTTTGCTTAATACCAAGTCAACTCTGAGGATTTTCACCCGATTCCAAAGATCATTTCCTCCCCATAAAAAATATCTGCCAAGATAGCAAAATTAAAAGCTGTATTGATTAAAGGTGGGGGTGTTGTGGAGAGGACACCACTCTCAACTTTTAATTATATGGCAGATGTTTATTATGAAAGGTGCCAAGTTTATTGTTTCGTAGGATGAAGCCTGCCTTATGTCCCTTTGGTCCCTAAATCTAAAATTTTGGGTCTGTGATTTTCAGGGCATTCAAAGTGGAAGAGTCTCTTCAACTCTTTAGACTCTATCCTGGTTCAGCTTCATTTTCGGGGATTTCAAATTCTCTCTGAACCACAGCAAGGACGGGAATGCCCATATGTTCCAGTTTGAGGGAATACAGACTCGGACTTCTAATGCCTGGGCGTCTAGACTCAGTCCTGTTGCTTATTAGCTATTCTGGACCACTCCCTAGAGTCTCAGCTTCTGTAAAATGAGGGGGAATATTCCTGTCTTGTCCATCTTAACAAGATTGCAATGAGGAACCAATGAAATAAAATAGAATTTCTTTGAATACTGGTAAAACACTATACAAATGAAAAGTAGGGTTATTCTTTTTTACCATGACTATTTAGGATATTTTAGATGTCATCAACAATCTTTGTTGTGTAGATCCACGCCTATACTGTGGGCTGTGGGAAGTTACAAGGGAAGGTAGAAGCTTGGACCTTACCCTAGAAAGGAGTATGAATTACACTTTGACACTTTTGTTATTATTTGTTGTTAAGGAGCTTGAAGTCAGAAACAAGTTCAAATCTGGCCTCAGACATTTACTAGCTGTGTGAACCTGAGCAAGTAACTTAACCCTGTTTGCTTTAGTTTCCTTATCTGTAAAATGAGCTGAAGAAGGAAATGGCAGATCACTCCTTGCCAAGAAAATCTGAAATGGAGTCACGAAGAGTCAGACATTTCTGAGAAAACAACTAAACAGCAACAAAAGCAAGCCGAATTACATCCTGACCCTCGGCTTGCTTAGCCTTTCCAGACCCCTCTTAATTCTAGTACCTTCCCTCTGTTGATTGTTTCCAATTTATTTTTACACAGCTTGTTGGTATGTTGTCTCTTCCATTAAATTGCAAGCTCCCTTGAGAGCAGGGACTGTCTTTTACCTTTCTTTGCAATCCCCAGAATTTAGCCCAGTGGCTGGCGTGTGATCGACACTAATAATTGTTTATTGATTGACTGACATCTCAAAACAAACCATCCGAAATTATTCATTGAATAGTAGCTAGATTTCAGCCATCTTTCATGAAGTTTAGTGGGATTGTTTTACAAAGGAAATTTAAAGCCACCAAATATTTTCATAATATTCTCTCAAAAATAAAGTTTGGGTTCTTTATCCATAGTCAATTAGTAAACATTTTAGTAAGCTGGCTAAGTAGCACCAATGTCAGAGGATCAGGATGGACCATTAAACAAGGATATCTTTGCTCTTTAAATCTGGAGATGACCCATGGAACAGTAGCAAGAATGGGAAAACCTTGGGGAAGAAATCCTAAGAGGAAAAATTCAAGAATCATAGCTTTAGAGCTGAAAAAAACCTTTAGAGATTATCTCATCTAGAGATTCTTAAGCCTTTTTTTGTATCATCTAGATCCCTTTGGCAAGCTGTCGAACCCTTCTCAGAGAAACATTTTTAAATACATGAATAAAAACAGAGGATTATAAAGGAAACCAATTATATTGAAATATTTTATCAAAATATTTTAGAAAAAAAAGCAATTCACAGACCCCAGGATAAGAACCCTTAATCTAGTCCAACTCTCTCCTTTTGCCAACAGAGAAGTTAAGTGACTTGCCCACTGTGACACAGGGAGTAAATGGCAGAGTTGGGATTGGAACTCAGAGTCTCTCATCTCCAATCCAGCATTCTTCCTGCTGTTTTGCCTTCCCAGATGGAATCATTCAGCCTGGATCAGGAAAGACAGAGGAGGTGCTTAGTTACAGTCTCTTTGGAGAGAAATGTTTCAGTGCTTTGGATTCAGGACATTAAAAATGGCAAGAGGAAGATAAGGGTGTCAGAGCTGGAAGGGTTCTTAGGATGTAGAATGATAGGATAGATGATATAGCTTCAAGTCTATAGAATGTATATAGAATGTTAAACATATGACATAGAATGTTAGATCTGGAAAACATCTTAACAGAGAATGAAATTATTCACTGAAGGGAGAAGAGGTGGGAGCAAGCTAAACTACATCTAGAAGGATTGAAGGTTGACACTAAGAAGCTCCTCTTTTCATCTCTTTCTTCTTCCTCCTCCTTTTTCTCCTCCTCTTCTTCTTCTTCCTCCTTCTCCTTTTCCTATTTTTTCTTCCTCTTCCTCCTCCTGTTCTTCCTCTTCTTCCTTCTCCTTTTCCTATTCTTTTTCTTCCTCCTCCTCCACCTCCTCCTATTCTTCCTCCTCTTCTACTTCCCATTCTTCTTCTTCCTCCTCCTCTTCTCTTCCTCTTCTTCCTCCTCTTTTTCCTTCTCCCTCTTTTACTATTTCTTCTCCTTTCCTTCCTCCTCCTCTTCTTCATCTTTCTGGCAATAGACAATAGACACAATACAAAGCCTTGCTAGCAATAGGTACATAGTAAATATTCATTAAATTTAGTTAAACTACTTAAATGCAGTTGCCCCCAGAGGCAGAGAAATACTCACCTGATGGGCTCTGGAGGTGCCTACCATCCCTAGAATATTGACCCGGAATACCTTATTTTTGGTAGACTCTTTTAAAAATTACTATTAATAATCTTTTCTTTCCCACCCCCACCACTGCCATTTCCTAATTACTGCTGCTTACCTCTCAATAGAACCCTCCCTCCCTTGTAACAAATAAATCCATTCAAGAAAAGCAGATAGACACATGGGCCATGTCTGCCAATGTATTTCTCATTACACTCTCATAGTCTACTACCTCTTTGCAACAAGGTAAGAAGCATGCCTCACCATCAGTCCTCTGTTTTCACAATTGGATGCTGCATGGACCAGCTTTCTGAACTCTTTTGATGTTGTTTTTCTTCAGTAGACACTTCACAGCAGACCAATGGTCATATTTCTGCCACAGCCTTTTCCCCCCATTTGCAATAGTCACGATCTTTTGCATTCAGTAAAAATTAGTTCCTTATATTCCCACTAACTGAAAGTGAGAACCCGTAAAGAGAGGAAATTGGGAGACTTTTGTTTATAATATTTTCATTTCTTTCCCTCAAATTACTAATCCTGCTGAGATCTCTTAGGCCCTGGGTGAAATCCCCAATCACTGTTTAGCCTCGGCTGATGGGCCTCTAATCTCATATTCCTTCTATTAAATTCCATTTTAAGATTCCTCAGCACAAAAAAAAAGTCTTCAGCAAAGCACCTGGAACAATAAATTCACCCAGCAGTTTAATGGCATCTGAGGTAGTTATTGCTAGTCTCTAACTAACATTGCTATGAGTTTGAAGCAAGAAGCAATTCAGGTGACAAATGTTTAACGTTTGTCCGCAGTGGGCTTATGTAACATCTGCCACCATGGTAAAGACTTGGACAGGGCCAGCTCTGTCTACAGCTGACTTGAGGATGAGAGCAGTGAGGGCCTTAAGTGCAGTGTGAGTATTATGTTTAGGGAAAGGACTTGGTTTCATATTCCAGGTCTGCAATTTATTTTCTGACTTTGGGCTAATTACATCACCTTTCTGGGCCTCAGTTTTCTCATCTGTAAAATGAGGGGATTAGATGATCCCTAATATCTTTTCCAACTTCTAAATTCCAAGATCTTATAATGTGTTTTGGTCTGAGATGCCTTTTATTAGGTAAAACTACTTCTTACCTATTTTTCCACTTCTGCAAATTCTGTCCAAGTCCCTTCTTTCCCAGTTGACTGCACAGAATTACATAGAATTTCAAAACTAAGTGGCACATTTGAAAGCTTCTTGACCAGGGGTTGTTTTTTGTGTGGCATGGGCTGGTGAAGCCTGTGGACCCCTTATCAGAAGAATGTTTTAAAATATATAAAATACATGGGATTACAAAGGAAACTAAAGGTTTGTTAGTTAGTTAGAAAATAAAAGATGTATTTTTTTTCCTGTCCAAATTCATGAACCTGCTGAAATCTTTCCACAGACCTCTTTAGGATCTGTAGACTCTTAAGTTAAAACTCTTGTTGTAGACCAGCTCTCTCATTATAAAAATGAGAAAACTGAGGCTTAGAGAAATGATTTCCTAAAAGTCACACATCTATAAAGTTAGTGGTGTAGCCAAGACTTGAATGTGGTTCTCCCATACCCACATCGAGGCCTTTCTCCACCATACCATAGAATCTGCACACAGAAACCTCAAAGAAAACAACCTAATCCTGGGGTTCATCTAATATCTCCAGTGGATCCTTGATCTGTGACTCCATCAATACTCTTGAAATCAAAGTGAGAAAGCAGGGGACTGTAAAAGTTAATAGCCACCAGGAAAAACCCAACACAAAATAACCTGCAGCTGTCAAGCTGTAATTGTTTAATACTAACTTCTAAACTTTAGAAATTGATGTTTGAACAATGCCAAGCTCAGCACCTCTACCAGATGCTCCGGGAAATGATGAAATGCAAACAGCAACCCCATTTGTCTTCCATGTTTATTCATTGACAGACCCTGCAGCATTTCTAAGAATCACTCAGTGCTCTTGGATTGGATAAGTACCATACAAGGAATATGTGGGGTGTCTCTTTCTATCAAGAATCGGGAGGCCTGGAGTCTACTGCTGAGACTTTGTGACCTTGAGAAAGTTGACTAACTTCTGAGTCAGTTTCCAGAGCTGTAGACTAGAGAGAACAGTTGTAGTACTTTTGTCTCTGATGGTATCAGGGGGTGGCATTATGGTTTCATTGGAGGATTTGGATTTTGAGAATTTAAATTTAACCATGGAATCATAGAATGTTAGAGATAGGCAGGGTCTTACAAGTCAGGATGTTAGAAGTAGAAGGGTCATGGGGGCACAGAATTAGAGTTAGGAGGGATCTTCTAACTAGAATACTAGAGCTGGAAGGAGTCTTAGGACATAGAATCATAGAGTCACAGAATGTAAGAGTTGGAAGGGACCACAGAGGCCATGTAGTCAACCCCACATGTAGAAGAATTTCACATCTAGCAAATGGTGATCCGGCCACTGCTGGGGATAACCTACTAGAAGGGGAAAACCACCACTTCTTGGAGTATAAGAGGTCTTAGATCTGGAAGAGGGAGGAGGGAACAAGCGTCTATAAAACACCCACTATGTACCAGGTGCTGTGCTAAATGCTTTATAAACGTTAAGTAGTTACAGATATTCTGAGACTTTAGAACTGAGGTTCTTACCTTTCTTTTTTGTGTATTCCCTTTAACAGTCTGATGAAACCTAGGAACTCTTTTTCAGAATGTTTTTAAATGCATCAAATAAAATGCTTAGGATTACAGAGGAAACAATTACATTGAAATATAGTTTTTCCTTTCTCCTTATCCATCCCTTCCTGTCTCTCTCTCTCTCTTTCTCTCTCTGCCTCTCTGTCTCTCTCTCCTCTTTCTCTTTTTCTAACAGATTCACACACCGCAGGTTAAGAAACCTTGCTTTAAAATATAAAATGTTAGGGGGCGGCTAGGTGGAGCACTGAGTAGAGTGCCGGCCCTGGAGTCAGAAGGACCTGAGTTTGGATCCGGCCTCAGACACTTAACATACACAAACACACACACAAAAACCTAGCCATGTGACCTTGGGCGAGTTACTTAATCCCAATTGCCCTCCAAGAAAGAAAAAATATATAAAATGTTAGTTAGAATATAAAATATTAGTGCTTCATTTTGGGGTCCAAACCCTGAATCTTACAAATGGGGAAACTGAAGCTTAGACCATTTACATCTGCAATAGGGAACCAGCAACAAAACATAGTAGGACAAAGAACCTAAAGTAATGACTTTATATTAGTTTTTAAATTTTTAATAGAGCGAAAAATGAAGTAGTCAAATGATAGCACAACATAAGCATATCTACCAGACATCTGTGGGCCTGTTGGAGGTGATGGCCAGAAATGGCAAAATCTTAATACACTTTGCTTTGAAAGTCATAACCCTGTGCTTAAAAGTCATTACATGTAATTTATGACCACACATAATCTCTACTTTTGACCTAAAATATTAGAAGCAAGGTATGGCCTAGCCCTGCTTTTGCCAACCCTGAAAAATTGAGTTTCACTTTATCTCTAACTTAGTAGAAGATAATTTCTAGTTCCAGCTGCTTATAGATTGAACAATGAGGTTGGGGGTGGGGAGAGGAAAAGAAAAGGTTTCTGGGTGGTCATGTACAGTCCTTAGCTTCCTGAAGACTTACAGATTCATTGAACTTTAGAGCTAGAAGGCACTTTATAAATCATCTAGCCTAACCCAGCTGAAGAAATTGAAGCCCAGAGAGGAGCTGTGACTTACCCAAGGTCACGCTGGTAATAAGTTTCAGAGTTGGTATTTAAATCTGGGTTTTCTGAATCCAAACTCAGTACTCCTTCTTCTGCAACACCATGATCATTCAGTGCCTCTTTATTAAATGCTTATGTGCTAGGAATTGTGCTAAATCCTGAGGGGAATACAGGATAGGGTCCCTGCCCTCCAGGTCCTTGTAGTCTGACAATATACACAGAACAGGATAAGGACACAGCAGAGGTGCAGACAGTAAGCATTAAGAGGAGGGAGGGGATGAGAACTTTTGGTTAGATCAGGGATTTCCCAGAATGCTTATTTTTTGAATACTTGTTTTCTCTAACTTCTTGTTAGGTCGGTTCCCTTTCTCCCCCAGGTGACAGTAAGTAACTGTGACCTGAGCCTCTGGCTCCCTTCCTCCCCCCACCCCCCAAAATATCTTCTCTTTTGGCAGTTTCACTTCTTCAAGGTCTAGGTTCTAAACCTTTTTGCCATTTTTCTCTATAAATGCTTGTTCCTAACTCCCTCATTTGAGTGGTTCTTCTGACCTTGATCCTTATCGGGAAGCTTTAGTGATAAAAAGCCTATTCTTTGAATATCTTTGCTGACTAATACATTGGGTTATTAAACTGCTGTCTCTGTCTATTTTAGTAGCAAATGAGGTAAGGCTTTAAGGACAGGAGCCTTCTGAGCAACTGGATTTAGCAGATGGAGAAATGCAGACGTCCTGCAGCTCCAGACTAATCAGTTGTTTATCCAACAATAAATAATGGGCAATAGAACAGAAGATGTGTTCTCCATTCTTTGGCACCTTCTAGCACCAATTATACCATTAATGGCAGAGAATGAAATAATATTTCACACTGTCCACCACACAATAAGGCCAATTCTGTTCAATGCAGTAATGAAGAAAGCCATTCCTTACCTCCCAACTGCCTACTGTCATCATCTTAGGCCTTGCATTCAATATCACACCTCATTTTCTGGGGACGTCAGCTCATCCAAGGGCAGGAAGAATATAGAGTTTAGGATTATAGAAGTAGAACTGGAAAGGCCCTTTGGATTCACCTAGTCCAACCCCTTCATGAGGGAACTGAGGTCTAAGAAGAAAGGTAACTTATTCCAGGCCACATAGATGATAACAGCTAATATAGAAAACATAAAAATTTGCCAAGTGCTTCACCAGTATTACCTCCTTTGGTCCTCACAACTGTGTTATGCTGTTATTATCACCATTTTATAGATAAGAACACTGAGGTTGGCAGAGGTTAAGTGACTTGTTCAGGTTCACATAGCCTAGTTGGTGAGACAGGATACAAAGCAATGTTTGCTAAGTGTTAGGTTTGGGGGCTGCAGGTTAGGGCGTTCTAAGACTAAGTACTCTGGGTTTTCATTGGAAGGTGCTATTGTGAGCAGGGGGTACTTGAGGAAGACTCCAGGGAGGAGGTAGGCCTTAGGTTAAGCCTTGAAAGAAAGGGAACATTATGACAGATGCACCAGATGAACACCATTCCTTGCATTCTTGCCCTGGGAGAGCAGAAGGATCTCTGTAAAGAAGACCCTGCATCCCAAGAATGTATTTACCTTCAATATTTGTGACTCATCCACATGTTAATAGTTCATCCTTGTCTCCAAGTTTCTGTAATAAATTTGTGACCTAGAGAGTCCTTATCTCTCAACAGCCCTTCAGTTGGACACCCAAATACGGCTAGAGCAGAGTTTCAGGTGGTGCAATATAGCAAGTAGCACAAGTATCATGATTCCTATTTTATAGATGAAATTCAGACTCAGGAAGGCCATGTAAAGGCTCATTTATGGTCACACAGCTAGTCTGGTGGCAGAGCTAAGTCTGGTGCACTTGGGCTTGGACCTTCTGATTCTAGCTCTGGCACTTACTAGACATGTGACCATAACACACTAAGCTGGGCATGCTCCAGACTTGACTCAGTGCTAACCCAAACTTCTGGATGAGGCCTACTATGGCCAAGGTCATGTTTTTTCTCTACACCTGCATATGTCCCAGCTGTATTTGGATGTTGGCTATTGCTCCTCTAACTGCAGGAGACATCAACAAAATTTTACATTCCTCTTTTGCTCTTCCTAATACATGCAAATGATATTTTTATAAATTCTTTGGCATTAATTGGGAGTGCTTAGTCAAAGTCACTTTAGGCCCAAATTACTTCTCTCCCGTTCCCTGATTGCCGTTTTCTACCAGGATGGGTTTCAGAGAGTCGTGAATTAATTTCATTTTCCTTGGTGCTCATTTTTCTGTCTCTATCTCAGTTGTTGACATGGACCAGGACATATTTTGACATTTCATAATGTCATTTGGTCTACAATTACACAGAAAGAAAACATCTGGCACTGATTTGAATAGGTGATTGCCAAGGCCTGGGGAGGCCTTACCCTTTACAGCAGGGGATGGAAACAACAGATGAAGTAACAGAGATATATACCACTTGGGCATCCTCAAGGATGGTACCTAACTCTCAGGAACAGGGAATACTACTTAGTGAAACACACAGAAGTGAAGGCTAGCAACCAGTACTCACTTTATCAAGAGGCTAAATTTAAAAAAATGTCTTCCACATGTTATTTTGAGCTGGGGTGATGGAGGTGAAAGGAAAGGAGCAGAAGACTGGGCTGTTCTCCCAGAGGACAAGCAGCTTGCTTCTTCTCAGTGTGTCTTTGTTGACTGCTTTCCTTTTCATTTCTTTCTAGAATACTCTGGATCTTGAAGAGACTGGAGAAGTAATCCAGGGCAGTATCAATGCTCTACCAGATGTTTCCTTGGTAAGATGTTCTGCCCTCTCTTTTGGCCCTTAATTGGAATAGAACATTTTGACCAGTAAGAACTAGCAGAAGGGCCCACGAGGTGGTACAGTGGATAACACTAGCCCTGGAGTCAGGAGGATGGACCTAAGTTCAAATCTAGCCTCAGATACTTACTAACTATGTGACCCTGGACAAGTTACCTAACCCCAGTTGCTTCCAAGGCGGGTGGGGCAGGGGGAAGAATTAACAGAGAAGCAGCATGCCACCATAAAGTGTGAGCCCATAGGAATTAACCTCAGAGGCCAGTTAATCCAACCCTCTCATTTTATAGAGGAGGAAATTTAAGCGCAGGGAGTTTAAGTGACTTTCCCATGGTAGCACAGGCAGTTAGCATCAGACTTGAATTGGAGGGCCTGCCTTAGAACCCCCAAGACCTGAGTTCAAGTCCTGTCTCGGATGTAGACTTGGCTCTGTGTCCATGGGGCTAATGTTTTATCTTCTCAGTGCCCTTGGGCAACTCTCTAAAGCACCAAATTATAGATGAGGAGCTGATCTGGATAAGAGGAGGGAGTTTCCATAGCTGGAATTCCCCACCCTGGTGAAATTATAGGTTGATAGAAAACAAAAACAACAACAAAAAAGGAAGAACAATAAAATATAGCAGCACATCACCTGGTTTCTGTGAAATACACTTGGCATAATGACAGAAGGGAGGGAGCTCTGGGTCTCATTCTAGGTCCAGCACTGCTCTTCACTCCAGGCTCAATGTACCTCCTTAATACTTTTAGAGTCTTTGACAGGTTGCTTGACCAGGTTGCTGGGTTTCAGTGTCCTCAGCGTATAAAATGAGGGATTAGAGCAGATGCTTCCCTATGGGGCCCTTTCCTTTCAGAGGCTTCGTGTTCTCAGGCCCCTTCCATCTCTAACCCTTTGTGTCAGATGGTCTTTTCTGGCTCTAGATCCCGTGCTTGCATAACTCTCCATCTTTTTTTCTCTTGGTCTAACTCTTGTTTTCTCTGTCCTAGCAGCAGCCATCCAACCTTATCTATTGTATCTTCTGTTTCTGTTTGCAAGCCACTGGGCATCTTTGTATAGAATCGAAGGATAATGTCACCTGTGTGCTCATTTTTTCTTCCTCTACTTCTCCTGTGCTCCCCACTGGTATAAGCTAATCCCTTAGAATGTAGCAAAGCCAAGGAAATGTCTTTTTTTTAATATGCCTGTAATTAAGTCTGTGAAGACTCCTTGCTACAGAATATTGCTGATGCCAAGGACTTAGTGAGATTCCCAAAAGGAGGAGGCTATTAGGTAACAATACCGTCTGCAAAGACACTTGCCAAGATCCAAGCCACAGGGGTCAGTCCTCTATCAGCGGCTGAGATGACACAGATTTTCCACTATGGTGCTGCATTATTCAGGCAGGCCTCGTCACGTGACTGATAGAACCCTGACAACTGTGGAAGACAGAATTCCAGCCTGGATCTTGGTTGGTTCTGGTACAGCCTCTCATCTATTGAGTCTCTCTACAGGGGGGAATGCTCTCCCAGCTCTAGTGATGGAATCTGATGGCCTCTGTTCTTGTTGGATCTTTTGGCAGGATGATGTCGCATCTCTTTCTGAGGCACCGCCCAACTTCAAGCCTCTGCCACCACCTCCTTCAGCTCAGTCCCTTGATTCTTCTGTTCCCCAACAGAGAAAGACTGGGAAAGACCATCTCAAACGCCCTTCTTCAGAGTCTTCTCAATCGGGGCTTTTCTTCACAGCGCCCCGCAACCTTAGCTCACCAACCAGCCAACCAGAGAGGGACACACCCAGCACCCCATCCACTGGAGCCACTTCATCCACAGAGGGATCTCTTGCCAGCCCCATTTATGCCACAATTTCTCCAGCCAATCACAGCTCAAAGAGACCAATGGATACACACCTGTCATTTGTCAACCAGCACCCAATAGGCCCCTTCCCCAGGGTCCAGTCTCCAACTCATCTGAAGGGCATGTCCCCTGATGCTTCCTCAGGGAGCAGCCTCCCAAGTCCTCCTCTTCCCTCTCCTACTGCTGTTCCCATGCCCCTCGATAAAACCAGCCCCAAGTCAGGAACAAATCATCACTTTGTCATGGTGGAAGTGCACCGGCCAAACAGTGAACCAGATGTGAACGAAGTGAGGGCCCTGCCACAGACTCGAGGTGAGTAGCCCACAAGACTGTCATGGACCCTCTCAGAGAGGTCACGCGTCCACTGTTGCTTCTATGCCCTTGACTTTTATGAGAAAGGAACAAAGAAAGAAGTTGACATCAGGGGCTTTATTCTACCAAATTTTTTTTTCCAGACTGTGGCCTTGGGTCCTGTAAAGATTCAAGTCTGGCTTTTCCATCTTCTACCCCTACCATTTGGTGGTAATTATCATTGTTCACTGAAAGGCAATGCAGAAATAAATTTCTATGGAGCCTCCTAAGTGACTTCATTATATTCAGTGTAGTCATTAGTGGGAGATGTGTGGTGTGGTATAGTATAAAAATGTTGACTTTGAAGTCAACTGGGTTGAAATTCCAGCTCTTCCACTTGTGAGTTGTGGGCCTTCAGAAAGCTTCTTCCTATCTCTAGGCCTCAGTTTCTCCATCTGTAAAATAAGGGCACTGGATTAGGTGACTCCAAGGTTCCTTTCCCGCGGGCTTTAAGTATGTTTGAATCTATCCTGTTTCTTTGAAAATTGGTATTATAAAATTATATATATATATGTATATATAATTATATATAAATTATAAAATCCACATTAATAATAAGGCAGCATGGTAGATTGGGTTGGACAGCTTTGGAATCAGGAATACTTGGGTTCTTGTCCTGCTGACATACTTCACCAACATGAATCCTCTGACACCATGGGCAAAGACATTTAACTTCATCTGTATTTCAGTCATTTCTCTAAGACTTTTAAGTTATAGACAAGTTTCCAATTTCCATGAATTAAAGGGAATTTTCACATTAGAATTTCCCTACATCAGTCACACCAGATTGGGGGAAAAATAATCACTTGTTATAAGGTTTGCAAATTGCATTGCAGACATTATCTCATTTGCTCCTCACAAAAATCTTGTGAATTAGAATATCCTTTCCCTCTCGTATAGAAGGTATCCTCCACTGATGTCTAACTCTGTTGCCTCATTATGGCTTAACTTGGAGGCTTTGACAGCAGTATTCTAGTTTTGATAGGTCCTACCAAACTGGGTAGACTTTCTGAGTATGGGTGGGTGACAGACTGTTTGTTGTTCAAGGACCAGTTCAGCTAAAGGAGGAAGAGAAGGTCACCGGGTTGGCCCAAGGCTGGAAGCTTTTCTGGTGGGCCAGCCCCATGGAAGCTCATAAAGGCTGGGGGCAGGGCAGGGGGTGGAGTGGGTGTTACAATCTGTATTGGCAACAGAATTACTCAACCAGTGAAATAATGACTTCTCCAAGTACCAGTCAATCAATCAAATATTTATTAAAGTGCCTGAAGTGTGTAGATAGTTGCATATATAGTAACCAGAAAAAATTATCTTTCCCTAGCCATCCTGGATTAATGGGAGCTTTCCATATTTTGTCCTTGGAATGAGTTCCAAAATAACAGGGAAAAAAAGAGAAAGGGAAATGGCCTTCCTAGAATATGTTACACACTGTGCTATTGCTTGTGTGTCTGGGGAGATACGTTGAGCCATCTTAGACCATCACCTCTATTTTCCTCCTCCCTGGGTGGCAATAACACACCTATGGGATGAGCCCAGGCATCCCAAAGGTTGGCAAAGCTAGGAGGAGTCAACTGTCTTAGTTCCAAATTTCCAAGTAGGAAGTTCAGCATTTTGAGAGGGAGAGGTTCTGAACTGACTTTTGATAACCCCTCTGAGGCAGGGGGTGGGGGGTGGGGGTAGGGGTGGGGGAGTGGGGGGCAGCGGGAGGGGGTGGGGTTTGGAACATCTACACAACCATCCATCCCATTGCCAGCTTCCAGACTTCCCTGCCCCCAGGACATCAAGAGAAAGAACATGGCTTTGTTGGGCCATGTTGCCCTCTTGTGGTGTGACATGTCATTGCTAGCTAGAGGGGTCTTCAATACCAACAGAGTAATGGGAGGCAGGTAGAACTTTGTGCTTGTCTAGTATCTGTTTACCCCTGGATCGGGGTTTTTTTTTTAACCTTTTTGTCTGTCATAGAACCCTTTGGCAGTTTGATAATAGCTAGGGACCCCTTCTCAGAAGAATGCTTTTAAATGCATAAGATATATAGCATTGCAAAGGGAACCAATTATATTAAAATAGTTATCAGACTATTCATTTTTTTAAAAAGTTAATGGACCTGAGGTTAAGAACATCATCTTAGATCATTGAGCAACCAGCTACCAGACATTAACCAATAAACCTTTTCAACTAGCCTCAGAGGTGAAAGATGATTTTTTCCCAGTATGCAGATGGGAAATTGAAGTCTAGAGAAAAATGATTAGTTTCAGCAGCAGATACAAGGGTGGAATAGAAGGGACCAGACTTGAAACACCCATCATGACACCCTAAACCAGGGATTATTAACCTCTTGTCTGTGAACTTTAAGAAATATATTTTTGATTACTGTATTGCAATATAATTTGTTTCCTTTATAATTTTGTTTTATACATCTAAACACATTATTCTGAGAAGGGGTCCCTAGTTTTCATCAGATCCTGGAAGAGGTTCCATGGCACAAAAAGATTAGGAACCTCCACCCTAAACTGAGTTTCTTTAGGCTTGCTAGTAGGCTTTTTGGGAGGAAGGAATCCCATCAATTGAAATCCATTTGGATCCTGTTTCTGAGCTCTAATTACCTCAGAAAGGCAGGATTCCAACTCTGGCCTTCAGCTCTGATCAGGGAACAGACTCTCTTCCTCTTGCTGTCTCTTAACCTCCTTCTCACCGTGTTTAATCCCAGACCACTTCACAGACTGTCCTGACACCTGAAAACAAATGATTTATTATTTTCTGCAAACACTGTCTGGGATCTTTTTGCCAGCAGGGACATAACTATATCAGAACCACAGTGTCAGAAAGGACCCCTTTATTTATTTCCAGTACAATACATTAGACATTTGCTAAGTGTCTGCTGTGTGCAGGAGCCCTCTGGTAGGTACCGGGGGAGCTAACAAGTTTACATATGATAATAATCTGTGACCTCAGATTGCTTATAGAATAGTCAGCAGATAAGTCACCAACCCAGATCTCACAGTATTATTGTTCAGATGTTTTAGTTGAGTGCAACTCTTCATGCCATGAGTTGGGGTTTTCTTGGAAAAGATACTGGAGTGGTTTGCCATTTTCTTTTCCAACTCATTTTACAGATGAGGAAACTGAGGTAAACAGGATTAAGTGACTTGCCCAGGGTCACAGCTGGTAAGTGTCTTAAGAGTGAATTTGAACTCTTGATGAATCTTCCTGACTCCAACTTGGTATTCTATTCATTGTACCACCTAGATGCCTCAAATACACACAAAGAGATCCCTAAAGAGCCAGAAAATAATGCTAGGGGAATCCCGACAAGAAACTGCCAGCTGGAGGAATCAAGGAAGGCCTGGGGTTTTAAAGCACAGGGACTTCAACAAGCAGAGAAAGAAGGAAAGCATTCCAAGGCTTGGGAACAATGTGAGCAAAGCACAAGCGTGTTTGGAGATATAGAACAGTCCATTTTAGTTGAAACACAATGTGTGCAGGAGAATGATGTAAAATAAAATACAGTGAAAATAGTAAGCGTTTATTAAGCACCTACTGTGTGCAGGAGCACTGTGCCAAGCACTAGGGGACACTGAGTTGAGCTAAGACCATGTCTTCACCCTCAAGGAGCTTTCCAGGTAGTAGGAGGAAGAAGCTGGAAAAACAGCAATGCCTGATGATGGAGGGCCTTGAATGCCAAACAAAGGAATATGAACTACTTTTTAGAATAGTAGGGAGCCACTGAAGATTTTCAAAAAATGAAAAGGTCTGTGTGTAAGGAAGATTATTCTGGTAGTGGAATGAAGAATGGATTGCATGGGGGCGGCTAGGTGGCACAGTGAGTAAGAGCGCCAGCCTCGGAGTTGGGATGACCCGAGATCGAATCTGGCCTCAGAAAATGAGCACCTACACACAAATAATGACTGGCCGTGTAACCTTGAGCAAGTTACTTAACCCCAATTGCTTTAAAAAAAAAAAAGAATGGATTGCATGAAGGGAAAAGTAGCAGAGAATAGGACACAGGAGATTATTGCACTCATCTTGAAGATGGTATTGAGAGTCTGTACTAGAATGGCAGCAGCTGGAATAGAGAGAGGAAGGATATGAAAGATGCCTAAGGGTTGGAATCCTTAGGACTCGGAACTGATTGATTGGATAGGAGAGGAGAGGAGAGGGAAGAATCCACAATAATACTAAGGTTAGGGATATGAGAAACTGACATCAACATAGACATAAGTATGGAAGTCAGAAGGAAAACTTGATTTAGGGAGTAAGATGAGTTTGCTTTGGGACAAGAATGTGTTGGCACCAGGTAAAGCAAGAGAGCTGATTGTTAAATTTTTAGTGTCAGTGTAGCTTCTAAATTGGAGATTGGTAAACAATTGGACAAAGCAGGGCTTGATTTATTGTTTTGCTTGATTGTCCTCTAGACCTAATAAAGTGATAGAAAAAATGTTAATGGTGAAAATTAAACTTTAAAGTGTATTGTGCATGTTTGGAGAGCTGGTTGTTGACCATTTACTAACACATCCCTGGTGTGAGATATGTTCATTTGGAAGTACTAGAGGGGTATCCATGTGAAGACAGCCTATAGGTGATTGGACATAAGGGTCTTGGATAGATCAAAGAAAAGAGTTCAGATCTAGAGATAGAGATTTTCAAGTCGTCTACATAGAGGTGGCATTTGGCAGTAACCAAAGGGTAACCACTTCTAAGCCTTCTCTGCCCTTCTACCATGCAGGGGATATTGGGAGTATATTTTGCACCATTGTTGTTGTTGTTGGTCCTTCATTTTCTAAGAGGACTAACAACGTCACAGGTTATATCTTGACTTGTGTATGAATTGGATTTAAGTGAGGCAGAGTTGTGCAAAGTTGTCAGCCTTACTCTCTCTTCCCAAGTCCTTCAATTCCAGTGGTAGGACAGAAGTCAAGACCGGGGGTGGGGAAGGTGAGGCCTTGAGGCCCCATGTGGCTCTCTAGGTCCTCAAGCGCAACTCCTTGACTGAATCTAAACTTCACAGAACAAATCCCCTAAATAAAAGGATTTGTTCTACAAAACTTGGACTTAGTCAAAAGGTTGTGCCCAAGGACCCAGAAGGCCACATATGGCCTCAAAGCTACAGGCTCAGGGGCAGCTAGGTGGCGCAGTGAGTAGAGCATTGGCCCTGGAGTCAGAAGGACCTGAGTTCGGATCCGACCTCAGACACTTATCGCACACACAGACAAAAACTTAGCCATGTGACCTTGGGCAAGTTACTTAACCCCATTTGCCCTCCAAAAAGCAAAAAAAAAAAAAAATGGCTCCCCATCCCTGGTCAAAAACCTCTGGAGAGAAAGAAAGAGGTGACACTCAATTGCTTTCATACTTTCCCCTTGCAAGTACATTTTAATAAACTGAATAATGGATAACTACCAAGTGATACATTCTTGCAGTTTTAGTGGCCTTATCTGAAGTGGGTATCATTGTAGGGGCCTGGAATAGTACTGTATATCTCATATTTAATTAACTGTCTAGAGGGCATTACTGCCAATGCATGGCTGCTGTGGTTTCTCCTTGTTGTGACTCCTGAGTCAAAAAACCCTCTTACCAGTCTTTGGGTCCTTGAGTCTCACAAGGGCTCCTTGAGAAGAAACTAAGATTTCCTAGATTAACCTGGTGCCCAAACTAGCATCCTTATCTTCCTGTCTACTTCCTTGTGCTTTGTGTCCAATTCCACACGGAGAGCAGAAGGGACTCAGAGGTCCAGTGTCCATAGTGTGCCTTATCAGCCTCCTGACAACATATTCTATTTTCCTTCCTGCTAACAGCTGTTCTCCCGCTATCACCCCCAGCAGCCTCGACCCTTTCCCAGCTGTCAGACAGTGGGCAGACTCTCAGTGAAGACAGTGGCGTGGACACCGGGGAGGCAGAGGCCAGCAGCAAAGATCGGGGCCGACAGCAGGCATCCACGAAGGGAAGAGGCAGCAAGGACCTCGCCCGGAATGAGGGGGCAGCAGAGGCAGCCACCAAACCGGTAAGAAATAGACATAAGGAAGCTTCACAGGCAGGATAGGTTGGAGATTGGACTCTACCCTGGGGAACTGAGATGGGGAGGGGGTGGGGTCTGTGATTCAGAAGCCAGTGGGCAAGGGGGCATGGTTGACCCTATTCTCAACCCAGCTTGTGGGTGCGGTGTGGGAGGCATGAGCTGATTAGTGACTGCATGCATTTTGTGCCTGAACAGCACAAATAGGGTTTTGCCATACCCTGCCTTGAGGGCAGCCAGTCATAGTGGCCTCCTCTTCACCTCCCCCATCTTTAAACTTGTTGGCCTTTTCCCATCCCTAGAGACACTGAATCAGAAAATTAAAGGACTTCTTCCTATTGCATGTTGACCCAATAGCTGGCACAGTAGAGACCGAATTTGCCAATATTGCCCAACCTCTATCACACCCTGGGAGTGATGACAAAAGATACCAGGATTTCTCTCTCTACTGGATGAGAATATCTGAGCTTTAGCTTGCTTCTGGGTGGCTTTTTCCAAATAAGAATTATCCCCTGTAAAATAGTTAAACGTGTAATAAATAAGCACAAAGAAATTGGGAATCAGTAAACCTGGGTTCTAATCCTTGCTCTGTGTGACCTTGGAAAAGTCACTGACCTCCCTTGGACCTCAGTTTCTTCATTATGGTAATGTGTAAATTCCTTGAAGATAAAGACTATATTGTATATATCCCTTCCACACTCTATATATGTTATACATGATAGACTTAATAAATGTTTGTTGAATGACTGGATGAGTTTTTTAAATGAGTAGTTTGGATCAGATGAACTCTAAGATTCTTTCCAGCTCTGAAACCCTATCATCCTTGGATAGGGCCTTAGAAGCTTAGAAGATTAAAAATTGTCCATTTATAGAGCCAGAAAGGAAATCTAGCCAAGCCTTTAAGGGACCCACTGAAGGGGCAGCCTTTGGTGATAACATTTCCTCTGCCTTCAGCCTGGCCTCTTGGAGCCCACATCCTCTCTGATCCGAGTGATGAAGAGTGCAGCCACCTTGGGTATCGCTATCGAGGGTGGTGCCAATACTCGACAGCCCCTGCCACGAATTGTCACCATCCAGGTATGGAAAGAAGAAACATCTGAGGAAAGTGGAAAGTCCTTTTGGGATTCCCCTAGACTTGGCTAGGTGACTCCTCCCTGCCTTCTCCAATGTGATGGCTCTGATAATTGCAGAAAACATCAGGAACTGAAGAATTCTAAGTGGCTCCAGGACTTTTAGCTTCCTTAAGCCACCTCTTGCCCCTATCTACTCCCCCATATTTCTCCCCCATAGTGGTATCATGATCAAAGCAGGGCTAGGGCTCTATCCAAAATATTTCTGTGCTTTGAAATTTACCCAAGATGTGATCTAGGAGCATCACTAATTTCAACTTTGTCATTAGCTCCTATCAGAAGTCAGGAAGCCCCTGCCATAACCATGAACTATGGGCTTAGGGCTATAGAACAGAGAAAGAGACTCAATCCCTGGTCTTAGAGAGGTCTTAGATTGAAGAAGGAGTTGCATAGGTTGCCACCTGTGTATTGGGGCTGGTGGGGAGGGGCGTCTGGGATAAAACAAGTCTATAAAGTTAGAATGGGTTGGTGGCATCAGCCACTTGGATGTTTAATGTGATCTTTATGCTCTGCTTAGGTGTACCTATAGGTTGGCACAGCATGTGTTGGGTACAGGGGCCCTTTTGCATTTGTATGTGAGCATTACTACATGTCCCAACTACCAGACACATACAGAGGGCATTCTTGGTAGCTACTCATGTGCATGTAAATAAGAACTAATGAAAGTAAGCTCAGCTCCTGGCTATGGCAGTCTGAGGCCAGGTGAACCCAGCCTGTGGTCTGTCTGGGCCACCAGTAGCTGGTCTAGGGCCGTGGGTGTCGTGAGCTGACATCCTCTTCCTGTGTCTCCTCCTTGCAGAGAGGTGGCTCTGCCCACAACTGTGGAAAGCTGAAGGTGGGCCATGTGATCCTGGAGGTGAATGGCATGACGATGCGGGGCAAAGAACACCGGGAGGCTGCCCGCATCATCGCTGAAGCCTTCAAGATGAAGGACCGGGACTATGTGGACTTCCTGGTGACTGAGTTCAATGTGATGCTTTAGGGGAAGGACCCGGAGAGCCAAGTAGAAAGATGGCCCGAGGGAGAGTGCCCAGGATCCAAGGAACTAAGTCCGGTGGAAGCTCTGATGAGTTCTGTGTTGTGTCTCACACGTGTAAAACTGCACGTAGCTCCACATCAAACAGATGCTCCTTCCCAGACCTTCTAGTGCCCCCCTCTGGCACGTGCATACCCCTCTCCCCAGGCTGGGGGATAGGCATTCACCTGGCTATGACAAGGTGATGTGACATGCCTGTTCCAACCAGTCTGACCACCAGCCCAGACTGAGACCCACCTACTCCCCTTGCCCTCAGGGAGGGTCCTGTTCCCAGGCACATGGTCAAGCTGGCTGCTGGCAGGCAGACAGACAGACAGATCTTAGCATTCCCTGGGCTAGCAGTCAGCCCCAACAGAGCCCAGAGAGCAGGAAGGAAGATGGGGAAACAGGGAAGGACTAAGACTAAGAAAGAGACCTAAAGGGAGGAGAAGAAAGAGCTCCAAGGAAAGAACAGAAGAGGAGGCAGGAGAGAGCTTAAGCTTTTGTTCATCCTTCCCCTGAACTGTTTACAGTTGTCGCTACTTGGCTCTACCTCTATGTTAAGAAGCATTTCCTGTCTTTTCCATATGCTCAACCCTATTGTCCTTTACCTTCGCCCTGAACCCTTTGAATCCCTTCTGAGTTGGGTTAGAGGCTCTTCTGCCCTACCTACCAGCTCTGGCCTCCTCTTCACCTTCCCCTACTTGTCCCCCCTTGAAGAGAGGAATGTATTCTACCTGCTGCAGAGGAGCTTGGCTCCATTCAGTATCCCCTCTCCTTCCTCTGAGAAACTGTTAGCCAGAGCAGGGATGAAGAGAGAGCTCTAGGGCCTTGGCTGCCAGAGGATGGTCCCCAGGAAACGCCCTACAGCAATCTTAGTGCCACAGACTGCGTGGGCAGTAAGCGCCCTCCTGCCCTGGCTGTTTATTCACCCAGCTTACTTCTCTGCTGTCTTATTTATTATTTATTTTCTACCCTGTCAGCCATGGATCCCAAGCACCCCCCTTTTCCAGCACCTATCCTTTTGGTCACCCTGTGCACAGCCTAACAATGGATGCCTTGTAAATGGCCAGCAATGTCAGTGTATTTATATAAAGAGCTTGTGACTTTAATTTTTCAATAAATCTAACATGTTAGGAAAAAGTATACTGTGGGGCCTGTCTTCTTCCCATTGGCGAACGTCGTTGGGTCATTGCCTCTCCACTGTCTTCCAGGGTTATTGTACAACAGTGTTCGATGAGTTTTGGACCTCTCTCTGATACTGACTAGCTATTTTGACTTTGGGAAATCATCTGACTGCCTTGGGCCCCATTTTCCTCCTCTATAAAATGGAGGTAATCCTACCTTAAATGTCTTGACGCAGGAGGTTGGTTTAGATGATGCGTTGAGAGCTTTTCCAGATCTAAGTCTTATCTTATACACTCCTTGAAGGCAGGGACCACATGGAATTTATCTCTGTGTTTTTCCTCTTCTCATTCCCATTGATAGATTCTATGAGTTTGTAACCCAAACTGGGCAATCCACTCTACTGCATCTCTCCTGCAGGCCACAAGGGGGCCAGCTTTGACCTGATTGAAGACCAGTTTCCTTTCATCTCTCAGTTGGATATTAAAAGGAATGAATTGTTTTAAGAATGGAGTTCCTCTGGCACTTCCACAGTCCCTGAAGGTGCCTCATGAGGCAGTCCATTGGAGGAAAGTAGTGCTGGGTTTAGAGTCAGAAGCCTTGAGTTTGAATTCCCCTACTGCTACTTATTGCCTCTGTGACTATGGACAAGCCTTTGAGTCTCAGTTTCCTAGTCTTTAAAATGAGAAGGTTAAACTTCACAGTCCTTAAGATCCTTTCAAGGGCCAAACTCTCTGACATCTGCAAAATCCCTCTCTCCCCACAAGACACTGTGATGGGTTTCTGTATGATATCCAGCTGAGAAGGCTTAAAGAGGAGTATTTCAGAAAGACTGTCTAGAGCCCCAATAACCACTCTACCAGAAATAGTTTCTAAAGTTCATTTTATTATAACCTCAGGGCATCTGGCTTGGAGTAGTCTAGTAGTCTTTTCACAAAGGAATGAGTCCTGAGTTGGTTTTGTGAACCAGCTCCCTTCAGTGAGCAAGGCCAGTTCCCAATCAACTCAACCAACCAGTTGGATGGTGAGGGATCAGGCAAGAGCACCAGGCTGTCCTAGAGCATATCCTTGGAGACCTCTGTTGACAGCAGAAGATGGGGTTAGAGGGAATGAATCTTACCCAGGGATAATGCCTAAGCATCTGTGTTCTTTAGCCCCCTGATATGGATATGTAGCAATATGGATGAAGTAGAAGCCTTCATCCTTAAAGAGCTTATAGTCTAGTGGGGGCATAAAATTAATATTCATCTTCATATCCCCAGTGTCTTATATATACTAAGTGCTCAATAGATGTTGAAGGAATAGCAGGATAGATAACTTACACATATACATACGTGTGTGTATGAAATAGCATGGTTTAGTGGAATACACACTGAAGTTAGAGTCAGAAGACCTGCGTTTAAAGGCTGGTTTTGACTAGATATGTGACTTTGGGCAGATCATTTAATCTCTCTTGAGTGTTAACTTCCAAATGGAGAAACATCATTTATAGAGGAAAGAAAACTGGACCTGGAGTCAGGAGAGTCCTGACTCTGACACTTGCTCTGTGTGATCATGGGCAAGTTCTATCTTCTCAGAGACTCAGTTTCCTCACTTGTAAAACAGGGATAAAATATTTGTATTAGCTCCTTCCTTGGGGCAGTTCGGTGGTAGAATGGGAGGCCTAGAGTCAAGAAGACTCCTCTTCCTGAATTCAAATCTGGCCTCAGACACTTTCTAGCTGTGTGACATTGGACAAGTCACTTAACCCTGTTTGCCTCAGTTTTCTCATCTGTAAAATGAATTAGAGAAGGAAATGGCAAACTACTCTAGTGTCTTTGCCAAAAAAAAAAACCCAAGTGGGGCTATGAAGAGTTGATCATAACTGAAAAATGACTGAATGACAAATCTTCCTATGGTTGTTATAAAAATCAGTGAGATGCTGAATGGTAAGTATATTGTATACCTTAAAACTCTATAATACAGGCTATCCAAAAGTGCAGCTACACTGGACATTGTGTTGTTCAGTTGTTTTTCAGTCGTGTCTGACTCTTTATGACCCCATTTGGGCTTTTCTTGGCAAAGATACTGGAATGATTTGCCATTTCTTTCTCTAGCTCATTTTACAGATGAGTAAACTGAGTCACAAAGGAGTTAAGTGACTTGCCCAGGGTCACATATCTAGTAAGTGTCTGAGGCCAGATTTGAACTCAGTAAGATGAATCTTCCTGACTCCTGACCCAGTACTCTATCTACCAAACAACCCAGCTGCCCAAACACTGTGTAAATGATAGTTACTTTTAAGATGGGACAATAATGCTTATATTACAACCCTCCCACACTTATGAGAAAAGTGCTTTGCAAATCTTGATAACTCCCACTTAAAATCAGTAAATCAGACAGAAAAGAAGTAAGCCATGTACAGTAACCATCAGGCAGGAAGACCCTCTCTGCCTACCCAGTCTGTCACACAAAGACTCATCATTTCCCATAAATACTGCCTCACATTTTGAGCACTCAAAAGTTTAAAAAGTGCTTTTGTCACAACAGCCTTGTGAGATAGATGATAGTGTTACGGTCATCTCTATCTTACAGATGAGGAAACTGAAACCCAGACAGTGACATATCTAAGCTTACATGTATGTAAGCCTGACTTACATGTATGCATGTAGCCTGACTCCAAGGCTAGTGTTTTTTCCATAGCATCACATTAACGTGGTCTGGACCTCAAACACTCGTCCTGGCAACTTAACAGGTACACAAATAGCTCTGTTTTTTCCCTAAAAGATAAGTTAGAAAACCATCGCAGGCTATTACTATGGTATGGATTGCCAGGACCATAAAGGTTTAAAGGAGGCAGAGAGAAATGCAGAATGTGCATTTGGATGCAGCTTTCATGAGCTGCAGGCCACCACTGCCCCATCCCCTCAGGAGTTGTTAACTAGGAACATTTTAATTGGGTGCAAGGGGTGGTGAAGTAGTGTCCCTTAGAAGTGTCTTAAGTTTTTTCGTCTGCTGCTGAAAATAAGGCTGCTGTGTTTGGGAGGGAAGGTGGAAGGCTTAATGGGGTAGTCAGGGCATGGGGTGGATGAGACAAGTGAGATATATCACTGTTTCAAAGAAAATGGCTAGACAGGAAAGGAAAGTTCAGGTAGCTAAGTTCAGCTATAGCTTCTATCCCTATCAAGAGAGGAAGCATCCCTCAGTAAAAGTGCTGTCAGCTCCCACTAAATTACCCAACTTGGGAGAAAGATCCAGCGGCCCCATCCTCCATATGACCCTGTTCCTTACACTGGGAAAAAAAAAAATGTTTTTAAGCAACTTAATCCCATTGAACCACTAAGTAAGACTACAGTTCTCTTCTGGGGAGGGACAGCCCTCTATGCATTAACGTGACCCAGAAAATTTTCCTTTTCCTCCTCCCTCATCCCAACATGTGTATCCTAAGCCTTGCCCACAAGTTCCATAGGCCTAGAATAAGGCTTCCAGCAGGTATAGTATTTCTTGACTCTGAAGCCCAGAACACCAGAGTCCTCTTAGAGAGCAGAGATTCAGTAGAACTCTGAGTGGAGGCTGGGGACAAAAGTCTGAGAACCGGGAGATCTGGCTTCTCAGTCTTAGCTGTGCCTGGCACTGAGCCATTGTGTGACTTGGACTAAATCACCGAACCACATGAGGCCTCAATTTCCTTACTTGAAAAATGGGACGAATTAGACTTAGATGGTCAGTTCTTGTGGTCCCCTCTAGCACTAACATTCTATGTTAATAATAACTCACATTTCCGTTTTTAAAGGCTTACAAAGCACCTTTCTATTCCCTGATATAGGCAGTGTAAGTATCATTAAGCTGCTTTGACAGGGGAAGAAACTCGTGTTGAGATAATAAGTGACTTGCCCAGGGTCACACAGCTAGTAAGTGTCAGGACCAAGGTTTGAACCTTGGTCCTCCGGTGCATATCTAGTACTTTTGTACTATAACAAGCTGCCTAAGGTTCTCTCCAAATCAGACATTCTAATAAAAATGACACTAATACCTCTTATATAGCAATATACAATTTACAAAGCACTTGCTCCACAACAGCCCTGTGAGATGGGGAGTGCTAGTCTTGGACTTGGGCTTAACCTCTCTCAGACTCGGTTTCCCTGTCTGTAAAATCATGAGTTTGGACCAAATTATCTCAACAATCTTTTCCTTTAATGTCCCTGGGGTCAACAGGAAGAAAAGTAATTTGAAACCTCTAGGTCGTGGCATTAGAAAAATAACCTTCCCTTTGAGGGAGCTTTCTTTTCTTTAGAACGTTCTACTTTCAAAGTTGCCTACTGCCAAAATGCCTCAGAGTCCAGCCTCTGGGTTAAGTGAAAGCAGGTCATCCTCTCCTAGGGCTGAGGAAAGGTATTATATTTCTAGAGTCACTCACCCTGACTTGGGCACCTCGTGAAATCCAGGGTTTCTATACCAAGAATAAATAAAGGAGGTGGAGGGAGGGCGGTGAGAACTGTGCATTCCCTCTGGCAGGAGATGAGCAGCCATGACGGGGAAAAGGAGGATGTGGACAATTTTCTCAGAAGAGACACAGGGAAACACTCCCATCTCCTGTGTCAACAAAACATGAGTTCTCAGAATTGGGAGGAGCCAAGGAGTCTAATACCTTCGTTTTGCAATTGGGGAAACCGAGGCCAGAAGATGAAGACAACAGAGGAGTGGGAAAAGAAGGAAGTGGGGGGGGGTGTGTATCGGGGATAGGGAGGGAGTGGAGGAGAGAGGAAAGAAGGCAGTGGCGGGGTATAGCGGGGACCGGAGATGAGGGGAGTAGAGGGGAGGGGAAAGAAAAGAAAGCAGAGTGTACTGACTTGGGAATCAAAAGATTTAGAGTTCTGGCTCCCCAACTGGCTACCTGTTTGATCTTGAACACGTCCGTTTTCTGCTCTTTGAAATAAGGGGGTGGCTATCAGCTCATCTGAGGTCCCTTCCAAATCTAAATCCTGTCACCTTACAGTTTGTGGAGGCCCGTTAAGGGGCCTTCCCACCCGCATCCCTCACTGCCCTCTCCGGGAAGACGAGACTTTCCGGACACCACTGATTCTATGAAGGGCGGGCCGAAACAGACGCATCTCCTCAATTGGTGGAGATGGCTCAGTCCCCGCCTTCCTAGGGCCGTTCCCTTTATCCCATTGGCCAGACCTCTAGAATTATGCTAAAATTGAGCCAAGCCCCCCGCCCCGAGCAGCTGCGACTCTCAGATTGGAGACTATTGTTTGCAGTGTTTTAACTCCAGGAAATTGACTAAAGGAGGCGGGGAAGAGTTTTACCCCGAGCTGGGCTGGGTTACTGGGCTGGCGGCTCCGGGGGCCCGGGATGCCGAGGAGCGTGGCATCCCACTCGATCTGGGAGGCTGGCGAAGAGGAATGACTCCCACCCCCACCTGGCATCAAGGTGACGGCTGCAGCAGCTCAGGTGAGACGAGAGAAATCACGCCCCAGAGCGGTCGGCAGAACTTTCCCCAGCTCCGGGGAAGCGTGGGCTGGTCTCGAAGCTTGTGGTGTGGCGGGCCCCAGCTCCCCAGGCAAAACGGGGTGGAGGAGAAACTGCGTCCCGGCTTACCTTACCCTCTGATACCACCCTATTCTTCAACGCACATATCAGAACTATAAACTTATTGATACTCCCCCTTCCCACCCCCTACCCCCCCACTCCTCCCTGAGCGTGAGGGCTCAGTCCTGGATCAGCGTGATCTTGGTTAGGTCGCTCTAATCACTCTGAGCCTTAGTTTCCCCATATGTAAAACGAACTGGTTGAACCTGGTGATCTTGAAGATTCCTTCCAGGACTCACGTTCTATTCTTTGATCCTAAGAAACCAGACTTTGGAGGCAGAATACTTGGGGTTCCCGGTTCAACTGTCCTACATACTATCAGCTGGTAATATGGTCACTTGGTCAAGTCATTTAGTCTGAGACTCAGTTTCCTATTATTAGGAAAGTGAAGGGGTTACTATATGATACTATATGATAAGTTCCTTTAAACTTTAGATCCTTTGACATCCCTATTCTGGGTCTCAGTTAATACATCTGTAGAAGTAAAAGGGTTGAATTAGGTTGTCTCCAAGGACTCTTTCATCTCTAAAGTTATTTTTCCATGATTCTATTAACTTGTCTCCCTGAGGAAAAAAGGGTTCTTTCTCTTCCCTTCCGTCCCCTACATTCCCAGGGAAGGGATATTGGATTAGAGGTGGGACAGGTACCTGGGAGCCCTTCATGGGGAAGGGTTGGCTTCTAAATCCCTGGAGTGTTTCTTGGGGGTGGGTTTGGTGGGGCAAGGACATATCTTCAATAATTTCCATGAATCCCATTCTTGTATGAAGGATTTGCCTGAAGCTTTCTGGATAGGAAATGACATTGTCTGTGGTGTGGCTCTATATACCAGGCAAGCCCACCTTCCAAGGAAGTTCCTCTGAGGAGGTCTCAGGGATCTGGATCTGTTTCTGTGGTTGGTGTCTTGGGGCCTGAGTTGCTGTGGTTACCCCAAGGGAGGTGGCACACGTGCCTGGGCCCTGGTTTGTGTGGGTCTCACTCACTAAGCAACCAAAGGCACACTGGCTGCGTCTCTGACAAGAAGCTGTGAGTTGACCTATCTCATGCTTTCCCATGAGCCCAAAATTATTTCCACCCTTTTCTAGGGGTTGTGTGTGTTTTGGGTGGGGGAGGGGTAAAGTTGACATAGATTAGTGAAAGGTGGTAGGAGAAGACCACAGGGACTTGGTCCAGTTATAAGATGAGCTTGTTTAGCATATTTTTAGAGTTACCCAACAGAGAGAGAGAAAAGGGGAAATGGGTATAATCTAATGATTGGTGTGGTACTAGAAATCAAGTCTTCAAGGGAGACAAGTCATACAAAGATTCACAGTGGAAAGAAAACTAGACTTGGGAAGAAGGAGATATAGGTTCTAGGCCTATTTGGGAAGCCTGAGGCCCAGATAGCAAAAGTAACTTGCTCACCTGTAAAATGGAATGTAGAATACATGATGGCCTTTAAGGTTCTTTCCAATGCTAACATTCTAGAACCCCAAGGGTTCCATCCTGGGTTTTATTTCAACCTTATTTTTTTCTTTTTTTGAAGAGACCTGTGATTTCACAGGATCTTCTGAATAATTTTTACTTAGACAGATAGACATCCTTTTTGCAATTTATAGTCATCTTAGAGAGTAACCTGGGACACTGAGAAGTTAATTTAGCCAGGGTCACACAGCTAGCAGGCATGTCAGAGGTAGGCCTTGAACGTAGGTCTTGTAGACTACGAGGTCAGCTCTCTATCTACTAAGCCCTGCCGCATCTGAACTTCAGCTTTTTTTAAGCAGGGGATTTCATCAGCTCTCCAGGGTTGCTGACTGGAGTACCTCAGAAGATGCCAAGTTTTGAGTTTCCAGGGAGATTTGGAGAAGTTGGAGCAGATGTGTGTCATCTTGCCTAGATGATACTTGGAAAATTGAAACATGCCATTTAAATTCCTATTTCTCCCACTTGGGGGAAGAAGTATTTTTAAAGCCTCTAGGTCCTGGCATTAGAAAAATAACTTTCCCACTGGGGGAGCTTTCTTTTATTTAGAACATTCTACTTCCTGAAAGAACCAGGCCTAGAATCCAGATCTCTTGACTCTAATGAACTGTGTGATCTTGAAAAGATGATTAATTTGGGGGCTTCAGTTTTCTCATCTGGAAAATGGCGAGTAATTGTCCTGACTTTTCTCTCTCTACTATGAGAATCCAATGACAGTGGATGTCAGCAAGCTTTAATAAACTGTAAAGCACTGTCATTATACTCATCAGCTCTTATTATCACTTCCTAAGTCCTTATAGGAGCATCAGTTTAGATCTGGAGGGACCTCAGAGGTTACCTAGGCTCCAGGGATAGAGAATCTGCAGCCTCAAAGCCACATGTGGCCCCCCTTGTCCTCAAGTATGTCCTTTTGACTGAATCCATTTCGCAGAACAAATCTCCTTAATAAAAATATTTGTTCTGTAAACCTTAGACTCAGTCAAAAGGCCATACCCAAGAACCTAGAAGGCCACATGTGGCCTCTAGGCTGCAGGGTCCTCACGCCTGAATCCAACCCCTTTATCTTACAGAGAAGGAAACTGAAACCTACAGAGGTTTAAGAGATTTGCCCAAGATTCCCCAGCTTCAGAGGTAGGATTTGAACTCACATCTTCTGACTACACAGTAGAGTTTTTCTCATTCTATGTCTTGATTGGCCCTAGCCCCTCTTTCTGATATAGTCTCCCTTTTACATCTCCAAAACACTGATCTTGGACTGACCATGGGGTGCAATGTGATGAACAACCTCCCAGCTCATAGCTAGGCATCATAGACCTGGGTTCTGGTCCTCCTTCAGGCACTAAACCCAACCATGTGACTTCGGTCCAATGATTTAATGGTTATGAGTCTCAGTTTCCTGTGGTGGAAGGGACATGATACTCCCAACTCACCTCACAGGTGTGAGGATGGAGTAAAATAGGCTTTTTGATGATTAGAACTGAGAGCGACATAAAGACCATCTAGGTTAAGCCCCTCATTTTACAGAAAGTGTATGGGAAGCCTACAAAGGAGGTAATTCATTCAAGGGGGTTAGTGGAAGAGTGATTGAACAGGTAAGGGACCCAATGCATATAGAAACTGATAGAATGGCCTGGAGTACTTGACTCTAGTGTGAGGATAGGCAATCTACAGTAAATTCACATTTAAACCACATTTAGGTTCAAAAAGCATTTTTCTCACAATGACCCCACGAGGTAGTTCTTGCAAGTATTGTTATTTCTAGTTTACAGATGAGGAAATGGAGGGTCGTATAGGTTAAGTGATTTGTCAGTGGTCACATAGCTATTAAATGTAAGAGCAGGGATTTGAGTCCACATCTCTCTTGACTCTAATACTTCTTCCACTTCATTAGGCTGTACAGTGCCTGTGTTGGTTTGATGAGGAAGAAGGAGATGCTTAGTTAAAACTTGTTTTAACGCTTAAAAAGTGTTTCTTGATATCCTTCATTCTTTTTTTTTTTTTGGAACGCAATTGGGATTAAGTGACTTGCCCAAGGTCACACAGCTAGTAAGTGTTAAGTGTCTGAGGCTGTATTTGAACTCAGGTCCTCCTGACTCTAGAGCTAGTGCTCTGTTTACTGTGCCACCTAGCTGCCCCACTATCTTTCATTTTAACCTATTATTTCATCTACCCTTTCCAGCAAGCCACACCTTATAACAATGAATGAGTGAATGAGAGAAAGAGACAGACAGACAGACACAGAAACTGGGGGGGGGGGGGCGGAGAGACACAGAGACAGAGACAGACAGATAGACAGAGACAGAGACAGAGACAGAGAGAGAGGTAGCTCAGCAGAACTAATCGATATATCAACCAACTCTGACAGTATAGGTTAGCAATTCTCAAACTTTTTGGTCTTAGGATCCCTTTTATACTCTTAAAAATTAGTGGGGAACTCTCCCCACCCCAAAGAGCTTTCATATAGGTGGGCAATATCTATTGATATTCACTGTTAGAAATTGAAATGTCTTAGTATTATTATGGAAATAGCTTTGAACACATGGCCTCACTAAAAAGCCTCAGGAACACACAGAGATTCCTGAACCACACTTTGAAATCCTTTGTTACTAACAGGATTCACCACCCATAGTTCCTCATTTTAGCAGAGGAGAGACTTAGTTTTCTCATCTCTTCTACAGCCCCAACCTAGGTCATAATAATTATAAAGTGTTTCCTTTTTGTGTATTTGTTGTGCCTTCCATTTGCATTGGTATATCATCGTATATACTGTTTTTCTGCTCCCACTTCCTTCATTGTGCATCTGTTCAGATAAGTGAACCTGCTTCCCATGCTTCTCTGAATTCTTCACATTCAAAATTTCTTCCAGGGCAGTACTATCGCATTTGAGTGAATGGCTTTTAAATATATTGGCTTTTGGTCTGATGGCCCTGGAAGCAAGAGAGTGTGATAAAATGATTGTAAAATGGATTTTTTCTGTTGAGGCATGGTTGAGACTGGATGCCTTCTGAGGTCCCTTCCAACTCTGATATCCTATAAAGCTGTACATATCAGTAAGACCATTGATGACATCGAAGTCAAAGGAAGTAAGAAATGGAAGTCATTTAGTTATCTTCAAAATGAGCCAAGATTGATCCTTTGAGAAGAAAAAAAGACTTTCCAAATCTCTAGATCAGGTTCTTAAGATGTGCTGCCTTGGGTTGGGTTTGAGAGGGGCTGCGAGGGGCATAAAGCAAGGCCACAGAGGACCATGAGGGGAAATCCTACTTTTGTGAGAGGTGGGGTAGTGAGGGAGATGCAGTTAACTCTGGTACTTTCAGGGGACCCTGGCTTATTCTTCTAGGCTCTTTATCATCCTTTCATTCTGTGAAGCTTGGCCCAGCTGGCATCCTGGCACCATCACTATTGCAGGAATCCTGCTTATTTAGAGGGACTGGTGCTCTTTTTTCATAGTCATAAATGCTCTTAGAAATGCCCTATTAGGGAGCAGAGACTTTAAATTTGTGGGCGATGGGCAGCCCAGCCTTGAAAGGTTTTTGAGCAGAGGATGATAGTTATGCTTTAGGACATTGAACCTGGTGGCCTGTGCATAATAGATTGAAAAGGGAGGTAGAGAGTGCTTAAGAGTCTATTATAGTAGTCCAGGTGTAAAGTAATAAAGGCCTGGACTAGGGTGGGGTCAATGGAGGCAAGAACTCCCAGACAAGTAGGTATATGCCTGACCTTCTGAACTGTTATCTTACTCCAGGGTGAGTGCCACTCTCCATTACAGGTGTCTTTGGCAACCTTGAGCCAAACCTAAGGCTCTGTTGCCAAATTGGATGCCCTGGGCTCCCAGGGGCACAGCCTGATAGCATCTTTAACAATGTTGCTTAGTGCAGCCACCTGGACTCCTGCCAGAGACCAGCCCAATATTGGAAGATAAAAGAAACTATTCATCTATACCCAGGACATGTGCAGAAGGAGGGGCTAGGGCATGGAACCAAAGCAAGAATATAGCTGGCTGACAGGTCCCTTTGTGTCTAGCACCATTACCAACAGAGGGAATGAAGGACAAGGATGGCAGTTTCTCTGAGGCAAACTCACCCTCCATATGATTATGCAACCAGAATTAATATTGCTGTGTTATCACCTTTTCCCAGAATTTGGAAGAGATGATGATATATTTCACATCCTTGCTCCTCTGTGTGGGACCAGTGCTGTATCTCAGGAGATGTCATGGCTTAATGGACCCAACACTGGCCCCAAAGGCAGAGGGTAGGTCTGAATCCTTGGCTGCCACTGGCTTTCTAGGTAGCCTTGGCAAACATTCAATAGTGTTTGCCACCCATTTCACAGATGAAAATCTCAATTTTCTCAGTAGGGACTGGATGAGTACCTCTTGGGGGTCCTATGGAAGGGGTTTCTTTTGTTCAAGTGTGGTTTAGACTGGATTCCTTCTGAGGTCCTTTTCCAACTCTCAGATCCTATAGAACTTCAAAACCCAGTAAGACAGTCAGGGTCATGGAAGTCAAAGGATGTCTGAACCAGAAGAAAATTTAATTCATTTGTAAAATGAACAAGTTGGACAGGATTATCCCTGAAAGGCAAAATAACTTTAGTAAAATCATTTATTAAAATACTGTCCAAATGCAAGGTCTTATGTAGAAGAGAAGATTAATTTAGCTCTGGCAAATTATTTTTGTTATTGTTTGCCCTTTGTTCTCAAAGAGGACCATGGCATCGGGGAGATGATACCATGATTTGCAAGGGAATTGGATTTAAGTGAGGAAGGTTTGAAGTCACTAGCCTCACTTTCTTCTCTGGAGCCATCTGAGTCTAATGTCAAGATATAGATCAGGACAGCTAGAGATGGCCCTGGACCTGTGGGAGACCTTGGCCTTTTTAAACTAAGGTCTTTGACAGGACTCAGTATGACTGAGGCAACATCCTCTCAGTGATTAAGGCTGGGTAAGAAATGAGGTAGAAAAATGACTTTTTTCCGTAGTTAAAAAAATGAGAAATCCAGGTTTCTCTGAGCATAGAAGTCAAATAAATAAATAAATGCCATGTCTCCATATGTCTGTACTTTCTTGTATAGAATGCCACAAGTTTGCATTATATGCTAGAGATCTAGAAAGTGGGAGAGAGGGTGAGTTGAAGATAGAGCTGCATTGGTACTCATTAATGGAAGAAAGACTGGTTAACAGAGGTGTGGATAAGAACAATACCAATTTTTTAGGCTAGAGACCAAATCTTTGAACTAGTTAAGATACAAGGTTATCTTAACTTATTTACCATCAAGGGATGTTTTTTGTTTGTTTGTTTGTTTGTTTTTGCTTTTTGGAGGGGGGAATGTAGGGCAATTGGGGTTAAGTGACTTGCCCAAGGTCACACAGCTAGTTTTTTTTTGGGGGGGGGTATTAAATGTCTAAGGCTGGATTTGAACTCAGGTCCTTCTGACTCCAGGGCTGGTGCTCTATTCACTGTGCCATCTAGCCACCCTGTCGAGGAATGATTTCTAAAGACAGAGGCTTGGAGACCAGACATCAGAGTCTATGTATGTTTTGGGTAGTAAAAGTAGTTTAAGTTCATTTAGTTCCGCAGGCATGAAAAACAATACCACAGGGTAATAAAGTCATAGCCTCACAGCATCGTAAATTTAGAACTAAAAGGAGCTATGTTGTCCGGCCCCATCATTTTACAGTTGGGCCTAGGGAGGATAAGTGACTTAACCACAGTCACACAGGTGTGACATTTGATACCACAGGCAATACTCTAATATAACTACCATTTATATGGCACTTAAATTCAAAGCATTTTTCTCCAGGAAAGTCTTGTGAGGTAGCCTTTGCCGCATCTTACTGGTAAGTAAACTTGAGTCTCAAAGAGGCTAACACACTCACCATGGGTCTCAGTGGTGATCATTGTCTGGGCAGGGATTTGAATTCTTAACTTCAGGCTTACTGCATTTCCTACTAGACCATGCTACCTGGGGTGAGGGTGAGCTGATATCAGAAAGTAGCATCTGCTGAGGCTGTCTATTGCCTACCCACGCTTATTTCCCAGTTGCAAACCTGGTGATATTGCTGAGACAAAGAGGAAGTGGGTTAGAGGCCTGGGGGACACCATGCCAGAAAAGTTGCTGGACTCTTGGTACTTCAGCCAACCAAGGTAAATGAAATAGCTGGGCAAGAACGTTGGCGTGCTCATCTTGTAAAGCCAGTCGCCATTTCCCGACAGCTAAGCATCCTAACTGGTGCTGGCAGCCTCTCTGGAGATGCAGCTGTCCCCTCAGGCCTAGCAGCCTCCCCCTACCCCCTCCAGACGCTTTCTGGTTCAGTCAGAGACTTTGAATGGCTGCTAGGGCTCCACGATTGTAATCCTTGTATCACTAATTGCAGAGCACTGCTTTCTTTAATCACCCCCTCATGGAAATGTCAGGCCATGATACGCCCAGAACACAATAGCCCCAGCAGTGCCCAAGTCACTGGAGAGAATCTGAGGATCATTAGTGCCAGAGGAAACCCCACTTCTGGGCTGGGGAAGAGGCCGGGAAAGGACTCTGCTGGGTAATGATGGGCTTCCTCCTCCTCTGGCCTAGCTGTTTTGCAGCACACCTGTGCAGCTAGCAGAAACCAGACTCATCTGCTACATGGATTAAGTAACCTTTCCCCCATGGCTCTCCCCAAAATAACAATGACAGCGGTTTGCAGAACACCTGCCCCTTACACCAACCTTGTGACAGAGGTAGTGCAACTACTTTATCTTTTTGATCCAGATTGGTGATTTTATCCATCTGGGGAGCTTGCAGTGGAAAAGCTCCCTCCACCAAGGCAATTTAGAGTCTCAGCGGGTGGCCCAGAACACTGAGAGGTCATAGGACTTGCTCAGGGCCACACAGTCAGTGTGTCAGATGGGGGACTAAAGCTTTGGCTTTCCTGACTCCAAGGCAGGTTTGCTCTATACATACCATATTGCTTTTCGTGTGGGTAATAATAAGATTAGTAATAGCTAACATTTATATATTATTTACTGAGTACTGGGCACTGTGCTAAGTGCTCTATAGTCATTATGTCACTTGATCTTCACAATAACCCTGGAAAGTAGGTGCTATTATTATTCCCATTTTATAGATGAGGAAACTGAGGCAAACATAAGTTAAGTGACTTGCCTAAGGTCACACAGCTAGTGAGTTTCTGAGATAGGATTTTACTATTATTCCCATTTTCCTGATGACTCAGAGAATTGAAACTCAAGAAGGATCACACAAGTAGTTAGGGTCAGAGGTGGACTTGAACCAGGTTCTTGAATTCTGAGACCAGCTAGTGATCTTACCACTTAGACCATTTGCTTACAGTGAGACGATGTGGGATCATAGGACTCACAGCTCAGAGTTAGGGGACCTGAGTTTTGAGTAAACTGAAAAGGTCTATGAAGTGCAAACAACTCATGATGCTGAACCCCATTATTCTAGGCTCAGAAGAGCTAAAGTACCTGGAGGATGTTTAGCTAGTAGGGGAGGAGCAGGGATGTGGGTCAACTGGGGGTAAGGAAGCTACAGGAAGATCAGTCCTTCCCTGGGCTTCAGAAGACAACCCCTTTGGTCCCAATGAAGGGCTCATGGAAGTTCTGTCCTGTTCTTCAGGATCATGAAAATGGCAGGCCCTTACCTTACCCTTACCCTCACCCCATCCCAGCCCTTGGACTAGCAGACTTCGGAGATCATGTCTATTCACTCCTGCATCCTCCTCAGACCCTGGCGTGGGATCGTGCCCATAGCAAATGCACCTTCAGACAGTGCTGAATGGAATGTCCTCCCTGGATTCCTTTAAGTCCCCAAAGTGAAGCTGGTGACTTTTCATAACCCTTCCTCACTTAAATCCAATTCACTTGCAAGTCACAATATCACCTCCTTGATGCCACGGTCCTATTCCAAAATGAAGGACAAACAGCATCAAAATCCCACCACCTATAGGAAGCCTTTCCCAACCCCTCTCAATTCCAGTGCCTTCCTTCTGTTTAGTTATTTATCTTTTTTTGATCTTTATTAATTTGTTTGTTTGCTTTTAGTTTACAAGATTCAGTTCCACAATTCCTTGAGTTTCAATTTTTCTTCCCCCTCCCCCCTCACTCCCCATGGCGGCATACAATCAAGTATAGGATCTACAGATACTTTCACATTAGACATTAGTCAGGTTATAAAGAAGGATTGTAACAGATAGAATGAACAATGGGAAAGAGGAGACAAAACCAAACAAGAAAAGGAAAGAGAACAGGTAATTTGCTTCAATCTGCATTCAAACTCTGTTCTTTCTAGTTCTTTCTCTGAATGAAGACATCTCCTTCCATCATGAGTCTTTAGGAGTTGACTTATAATTCTTCATTTCTGAGAAGAGTCCAGTCTATCAAAGTTGGTCGTCACTTAGTTATTTATCTTGCTTATAGCTTGCTTTGTATATTTTTTTTTGCATGTTGCATCCCCCATTAGATTGTAAGCTACTCAAGGGCAGGGACTGTCTTTGGCCTCTTTTTATACCCCCAGTGCTTATAAGGCACAGTGTCTGGCACATAATAGTCACTTACTAAATGTTTATTGAATTGACCTAACTATGCATGAGGTGTTTCAGCAGGGTCTGAACAGCACCCACAGGCCCTGAGGTGCTAGGTGTGTAAAGCCTGGAACTTCTGTCCTGAGGAGGTGGGGGTGAAGGAACTCGTTACATGGGGGGCTAAGGAAGACAGGCAAGGAGCATGGAGGAAAGGATAATGGTGAGGCTGGATGGAGCTGACTGGCAAGGGAAGCCAAAGCAGACTCCAAGGGGCTGGATCCCAAATGCTTCAGCTGGCTAGGAGGAAGTGTGGTTCAGTGGAAAGAGGCTCTGGAGTCAGAGGACTTAGATTCAAATCCTACTTTGGCACTTACTGACTTCGACCTTGGGTAAATCACTTACCCTCCCTGGGCCTTAGTTTCATCATCTGTAAAACGAAGGCTTAGGATGAGGTGGCCTCTGAAGTCCCTCCAGCTCTAAATCTCTGGTACTTTGGCCTGTTGGAGGGGGACAATGTGTGAGAGATGGGTGGATGGTGGAAGAACTGGTAATGGGGGGAGAAGACAATTCATATATGGATACAAATCCAGGATGTACAACTACTCACGATGCTGAACCCCATTATTCTGAGCTTAGCATAGCTAAAATACCTGGAGAATGTTTAACTGGTGGTGTAGAACAGGCTTGTGTGTCAATGAGGGCCAGGAAGCTGCAAAAAGGTTCATCTTTTCTTCCTTCAGGCTTTGGAAAAGTACCTCTGTGGTCCCAATAGAGGAGTCAGGGAAGTTCTTTCCTTTTCTTCTCCATCCCCACTCCTACTCCCACCTCAGCCTAGCCCTTGGACTAGCAAAGCTCCAGAATGCTTTTAATTAAAAGACTATGGGAACTCTAAATTAAAATTTTAAAGTGGAGCCCCTTTATAGCCATAGAATGGGTTGGGGTTGAGTAAGAGTGCATGGAACTGTAATATTTGTTGTTGGGTAAGAAGTCAGGTCCTATGATTTATTTTTTTTAATATTTTTTATTTATTTCATTAAATGTTTCCCAATTATCTGCAAAAATTTTTTAACATTCATTTAAAAAATTTTTTTGAGTTCCAAATTCTTTCCTTCCTTCCTGCCCCTCCCCTACCCCTTTTTAAACAGCAAGCAATATGATATTAATTATATATGTGAAATCATGTAAAACATGTTTCCATATTAGCCATGTTGCAAAAGAAAATAGACCCCCAAATCTCTCCAAAAAATAAAGTAAAAAAGTATGCTTCAATACTGGTGGAATCTATATAGTAAAAAAAAAAAGTATGCTTCAATCTGTCCTTGGAGTTTATCAGTTCTCTTTCTTGGAGGTAGACAGCACCAGAGTAGCTAAATCTTTCACGGTTGATCATCCTTACAATGTTGTTGTTATTGTGTACAATGTTCTCCTTGTTCTCGCTTCACTTTGTATTGGTTCATTTAAATCTTCCCAGGTTTTTCTGAAATCATCCTGCTCATCAATTCTTATAACAAAATGTATTCTATCACAACCATATACCACAACTTGATAAGCCATTCCTCAATTAACATCCCTTCAATCTCCAATTCTTTTCAACCACAAAAAGAGCTGCTAGAAATATTTTTGTACAAATAGGGACCTATCATTTCAACCTTGTTGGGGACCTCTTGATGTAGAAACTCCCTTCTCCAATTATCTGAAACTTACGGTCTTAGCTTCTTGGGACATCCAGAAGTTAAGTGACTTGTCCAGGGTCACACAGCCAGGTATTTGGACCCAGGTCTTCCTAACTCCAAAGTCTGCCTCCTGTCCACTATATCCTGCTACCTTTCTGTGTTATACTTTATTAGTTCCATATTATGTAGATCCCATAGGGGATGTATCCCAGTATGATGGAAAGAGCCCTGAGCGTCAAGGTCCTTACAGATAGGATTATAGAATCCAGAGCTCTGTTCTAGACATCCTTGAATCCAAACTCCCCATTTTACAAGTAGGGAAATGAGAGACCCACCTAGAGAGGGAAAGTGACTTGTCTAAGGTCACACAGGTAGTTAAATAGCAGTCAGAATTAGAACCCATCTTCCCATGACACTAAATTTCAGTGTCTTTCTGCTACTATCACATTACCTTCCAGTTCTGCCCTCTAGGTGCGCAGCCTTAAGCAAAGTTACTTCCTCTCTCTCCTATCTCTGTTTGCCCATCTGTAAGATGAGGGGTTTGCACCAGACTGGTCTCCAAGAGCCTCTCCAGCTCCAACATTCTGTGTTTTATGCTCTAGCATTCTAATGTTCTAAGGTCCTTTTCAGATATAATGGGCTAGAGCGCTCCGATTCTTTTCCCAGCCGGTGAGAGATCCATAACAGGTCTTTAAGGGGTTAAGATCTCTAAGTGATCGCACACACACACACACACACACACACACACACACACACACACACACACACACACACACACACACACACACACACACACACACACACACCCTTCTCGCTCTCTGACGAAAACTTGTAGGAAATCTGCCTGTGCGCTTCCTGCTCAGCTTGTGAAGAAAAGGCAGGGGGCGGGGAAGGGGTTGAGGGGCAGAGATGTGGGTCTGGGAGGGCTCCTTTGCTTTGCTGACAAAACGACCTGGAAGTGTGCCAGGGAACCCGGGAGAGATGGAGGGAGGGAGGCAGAGCAAGTTAGAACAAAGAAAAGCCGAAGTCTCCTGAGACCCGGACCCGACTAGGGAGTCCTCAGGTCTGTCCTGGCCAGAAAGTGGTGAGCACGGCGTGGGGCGGGGGCGTTGAGGGGTGCAGTCCTTTTGGCTGGTGCAATCAAAAGAACTGTAAAAGGATAGAGGGGAGAAGCGGAGCCAGTCTCTGAAGGAAGACAGTAAGTCAGGCAATATATAGCAATTGGGTGATCAATATGTGGAACCCTTCCTCTCAGTTGGATGTGCTGCCCCTCCTCCTCTCCTTCCTCCCAGTGTATACACTAGTGGGGGGAGTTGCTGAGCTCCTGGAGGAATGGGAGGACTAGGAATTTCTAGGGGTTACATCAGCATCCAGAGAGTAGGCAGTTTGGCTAACGCGGATGCAGGCGGGCTGTAGTCATGAGACATCAGTGTCCCGGCTGGGAGGGTGGACCAGCGGGGCTGGGCCAGGGTGAAATGTTTGTGATTCAGGAGAAGTTAACTCATGGCAGAGCCATAGCTGAACTCTGCAGATGAGCTCTGGCTTCAGCGCGTTCCCTCTGACCCAAGGGGCAGAGGCTAGAGTAAATCTGGCTCAGCCCCTCAGTCAATTAGAAGGGCCATGGCTTGAGACTTCTTGAGATTTAGTCCTGGGTTTCCATTCTGAGTCTACTTTGGCCCATTGGTTTCTTGTGGTTTGAGCCTTCTGAACCCAAGGGAGAGGAGAAGTGGGCAGAGCCATTTTTTCCCTTCTCAAGTGAGACAGCTTTGACTTAACTTAGAGCAGGGCTGATGGTAGGGGTTGGAAGGGTTGAGGAGGAGGGAGCTACCTTTTGCAGGGTTCTTGTATCCTTTGCCTAGTAACCTGGCCTCTCCCACCCTCACGCTGACTGAAAACCAGATATTCCATGGTCTTCCCCCTCCTATGTCACTGCATGCTCCACCAGAGTGATCTTTCCCCAGTTGTGACATAGTTTTTTTTGGGTGTGGCGGGAAGTTATGTGTATAGGGGATTTCTTCTGTAGAGTTCCACAGTACCTTAGGGTTGGTGAGCTCAATGAGGTTGGGCATAGTGTATTAGGATTCAGGGTTTACTGAGTTCCTAGCTTCCATAGCTGTATGGGAAGCTCATGGGATTAGGGAATATGTCCAGCATTTCTTGGGAGCTCATTTGGTCTTATAAAAACATTGAGTCTTGCAGTGAATAGAGTTATGACCCTTGAGTGTAGTATCTCTTGTGTAGAGATGACTGTATGTTTGTTATAGGGAAGTAAATGACTTGTGAGAGTGTTTATTGTTGGATAAATAGGTGACATCTCTACTCTGTGTCCTCAGGGAGTTAAAATGATTCAGGTACAGGACAATGTGGTTGAAGATTTGCTAATCAAGGAGTCAAGAGTCCTGGGTTCTGGTACAGGCTTCACCATGTACTAACTATGTGACTTGGACAGTCACTTTAATTCTCTGAGTCTCACTTTCCCCATCTATCAAATGGGTCCAATAATCCTTTTCCAGGGAGGATTTAGAGCTAGATGACCTTAAAGATCACATAATTCAAATCCCTCATTTTATAGATGAGGAAATGGTAGCCCAGGGGGATAAAAGAACCTTTTAAAGGTCACACAGTTTCTAAGGGCCAGACCCCAGCTTTGAACCTTGGACTGGTTTCCACAAAGGTTTCAAGAACCAAATGAGATAATAGATGTGTAATTTCTCTGAAAATGATTCTTTATTTCAAAAAAGGATATAGGATTATTAAACTCTAAGGAGAAGTAGGAAGCACAGGGCTATGAAAGAGAGCATCTCCTCCATGGGAGATCTGAGCAGCTGTACATTACAGATAGCTAGAGGAGATGAGGCTAGCCCAGATAGGTAACAGAAGCCCTATCACTTCACCATGATAATATGCCAGGCTCATTATAGGTCCGTGGTGCCATGGGTCTTGGTTGATGAGGTACCAATGAACATGTAAAGGGCCATACCAGTGTCTTGGGGCAGATGAGAGACCTGAGGACATGTAGGACTCTGAAAATGACAGGGTGACCACAGATGACTGATGCTCTACTCCCTGTAGTCAAAGTGAGATTTCTGCCCAGGGTGACTCATCCCAAGTGACAGGAAGTTCCCCTTTTTACACTCCTGGGCTCTTGTGATTGGTTGGATGGTAACTGAGAAACCACACTAAAAAAGAACAACAACCAAAAACCTCACTCTCTAGCTGGCCTCCTGGGGCCCCTCCATTTAACACTTTTTTTTTTCCATGGGGAGAAAGCTACACCCTAAGTCTTTGCAGAGTGAATGCTCCTGTCAGTCACATCCCTGCCAAGATACTGAGCCAATTTGATGCTCTAGGCACAGGGGTGAGGAACCTGTGGCCTCAAGGCCACATGTGGCCTTCTAGATCCTTGGGTGTGGCTTTTTGACTGAGTCCAAGTTTTACAGAACAAATCCTTTTATTAAGGGGAATACAATTCAGTCAAAGGGCTGAACTTGAGGACCTAGAGGGGCCATGTGTGGGCTCTAGGCCATAGGTCCTCTACCCTTGCTCTAGACCTTCTCAGAACATTTGAATTCATTCAGCCTTTTGGGCACTTTGCAGGCTGGGCAGGGCCCATGACTATAGGAGTTGAGAAAGGTCAGTACATAACTATTTCTGGAGAGAAAGGGGTCTCCAGGGAGCTGCAGGGCCTGAGAAGCTAGTGTGGGACTTGGGCTACAGGCAGGCTGCCTCTTATGGGGGCTGGGAGGAAAGCCAGGCCAACTGTCAGCAAGCATTTACAAGCACTTACTATATGCCAGACACTGTACTAAATACTGCAATACCAGGAAAGGCCAAATGACAGAGACATTCTGAGCTCCAGCATTCACAGGAGGTGCCCTGGAAGGAGAACTGGATTTGGAACCAGAGGACCTGGGGCTGAATCCTGGCTCTGATACTTACTACTTATGGACAAATTATTTATACCTTTTGGGCCTCCGTTTCTTCCTCTATAAAACAAGGAAGCAGTAACCTTTGAGATACCTTGAAGCCCTGAATCGAAGGCCTTAGCTCTCTACCCTTGCTGCAGACTTAACCTTTTCTTCCCTGGATACAGTATCTCTCAAGGTCCTTCTCTTCCCTCAGCTCATTTTACTCTTTAATATCTTAGAAATTCCCTCATTAGAGGCAGAACCTAATCTTTCAAAGGGTGCATCTGGAGGCATTGTGGAAGAGTGAGAGAATACTAGACTTCGAGTCAGAAAAATGGGGTCCCTGCCCCCAAAATCCCTTCTCTGAGACTGACTCAGCATGCAAAAGTGGAAGAGTCACCTTACTTTCAGAGGATTTCTCCCTTTCTACAAAGTAAAGGAGTCAGACTAGATTAGCAGTTCTCAAACTTTTTGGTCTCAGGATCCCTTTATTCTCTTAAAGATCATTGAGGCCCCTCCCCAAAGAGCTTTTGCTTGTATGGTTATGTCTATCAATAGATAGATTGAAATTAGAAATTAAATTAGAAATTAAAGCATGTTATTGTTATGAAAATAGATTTGACCTTGAAGACCCCCTGAAAGGGTCTTGGAGACTTTCAGGGTTCCTTCCGCACACTTTGAGAATCACGGCACTAGCTGGTCTCCAAGCTTCCTTCTGTTTCCAGTGCTCTTGGACTGGGATGGGGGAATTAAGTAGTCTGATCTTTGGAGCAGGAATTGTATCAGTTAGGATTCCTGCCTGGAGCTCTCCAACACTGCTTTCCACCAAGTCTGAAAGCGATGGAATGAAAGCCATTTGGCCACTGAATACTCCCGACTGATGTCATGGCCTGTGACAGTAGAGTCTGTGTCTCCAGCTGCTCCATGTGTAGTGATAAAGTCAGTCCTGGGAGCTGATCCACACTTGCAAGCTGCCTCCTATGGCCATTTTCAGCCTGGCCCTAGGGGGGAAGAGCTAATGCCAGTGAGAGCCTACCTGGCAGGAAGAAGGCCCAGGAAAGCATGAGGCCTTTAAGCTATACTTAGGTTCAGCCATCATCATTCTCTATCTTGCTCTCAACTCACCTTTTTCTCTCTTTTTCTCTTGTTTTATCTTACTCTTTGAAAGACAGGTCTTTCTGGCTCCAAGGCCAACTCTCTAACCATTATGCCACCCAAAAAATACGAGTAAGGTAAATCTTGGGCAAACAAACCTCTGACACAAACAAGTTTTGTGACCCTGGGCAAGTCACTTAATTTCTTAGTGCTCAAGGCAGCTCTCTAACATATAAGCTGCAGAAAAATGCCAGCCTGAATTGGCAAAAGGAGTTTCCTTACTTGAGAGTTCCCTATGCCAGGAAAATCATAGCTCTAGTACCTGTCTAGGCCCTATGCTATCCCTATTCAAATCTCATATCTCTTGTGTCTCAAGATTTAGTGAAAAGTTCTCCACTTAAAATATTATTTTTCTATTAGGTAGTTAGGGGTTTTGCTTTTTTTACTTTAAGGAGGAGGCTATGCCAGTGACTGCTCTGTAGGTGAAGGCATCTACCACCCAGTTGCCATTGTTTCATCTCCCTAGGAATGGTGTTTAACCATAGGATTCCTTAAGACATTCCCGAATGAGTCAGCTATGGACTTGGAATCAGGATAACTTGAGTTTACATACTTCCTCTGAGACTAGTTAGCTGTGTGACCCCAGGAAAATTACTTAATATCTCTGAACCTGTTGGGGATATCATTATCTGCAGTACCTGCCTCAGCGAGGTGTTGGCAGAAGTATACTGATACATATTTAACAACCAGCTCTCCAAAAAAAAATTTGTATGTGCAATACAATTTTAAATTTCATTTGCATTATTAACATTTTCTCTATCATTTTCTTAAATATAAAAAAACATTTTACAAAACAAGTCAGACCTGATTTGTAGTATTTGCTCATTTTCAAGGTATAAATGTTCACACTAAAAATTTAACAATCAGCTTTTAAGAGTCAATACAAACTGGTTCTAGAACAACCCTGGATGATAGAGGCCTGGATGAAACAGCATATGTAAAACACTAATAATCTTTGAAGCACAGTAAAAATATAAGTTATTCTTATTAGGTAATAAATATTTTCATATATTGAATTTTTCTTGAAGTGAGGTATCCTTGTAGGCATTAATATTTCTCTTTCATTATGTCTCCCCTGAAGGAAGGGTACTGAGAAGAAAACTCATGTGACCCCTCCCAAGCCTAAGTGACAGTGACAGTGTTGAAATGAAGAGTGACCTCCCCTGCCCACCCTAACCTTTCTGGGCCTCCTTTATCACTATACCAAACATGACCAGTTCATTGCCATTAGCTTCTTCACCTGGTGAAGCCTCATGGCTCCTTCACTAAATGACCTTGTAACCCATAGGCAAGTCACTTCTTTCTGGCTTTCAGTTTCCTTCTCTTTAAAATGAGGGGCTTAGATGCATTAATATCTTGGGTCTTCTCTACTTCTAGTGGTCTACAGGCATTCAGCAAGACTATCTTATATGCTGAGGGAATGCCTCTTTGTTATTTTTATTTCTGGAGGAGGAAACTGAGGCCCAATGTGGTAGGGTGGTTTAGTCGTGGAGTTGAGATAGGAAGACCTCTGTTCTTGTCTTGGCTTATATACTTATAAGTCAGGGAAAGACCCTTAACCCTCCTTCTCAGACTCAGTTTCCTGATCTGTAAAATGGGAATAATAATACTTATGTTGCCTACCCCACGGGGCCATTGTAAGGGAAACATTTTGTAGACCTTAAAGCACTCTGATAACACACATTGTTACTATTATTGCAGATGGTGAAAATGGACTGGAGGATTTAGAGAGCCAAGGAAATTCCACTTCTTCTCTTTATGGGTCCCTTCAGCAAGACCATCAGCAGGACATGGCTGAGGATGGATTTTGCAGAGCCAGCAGGGATTTCCTAGAACCGCAGAGAACTGAGTGCCCTAGTAAAGGCTTCCCACAGCGTGTATATAAGCGGCGGTTCAGCTCTGACTACAGCATCAGCCCCACGAGTCTAGGAGAGGCTCAGGGTGAATCTGAAGGATGGTGTTATGGCCAAGAGGAGGACAGACTCTCAGGCCAGTCTGACATCAGCCTGTACCCCACCAAAGCCCCCACTGGGCATAACCGAAGACCAGGTTCTGCAGGATCGGCAGACAGCCTGCCTGAGAGTATCGGTCGGTTTGGTGACAGCTCAGAGTACCCCACCAAAGCCTCCACTGGGCATAACCGAAGACCAGGTTCTGCGGGATCAGTAGACAGCATTCCCGAGAGTATCGGTCAGTTTGAAGACAGGTTGGAGTACTCCACCAATGTCCCTACTGGGCATTACCCAAGACCAAGTTCTGCAGGATCAGTAGACAGCATGCCTGAGAGTGTTGGTCAGTTTGGTGACAGCTCAGAGTACCCCTCAGAATCAGAGGCAGCTTCGTCTTTGGGTGATAGCCATCCAAGAATTACTCCAACTGAATCCTTCCAGAGCCACTTCCTAAGCCCTTTGTTCTCAGAGGGACTGCAGTACACCCCAAGTGCTAATGGCAAAGTAAACTCTGATGCTTCTTATGAAAAGAAACCTGGTAGCCTTATGGGAGTTGTCAACCAGAAAGGGTCTGCAACCTCTCAGGACTTGTCAGACTTTAAAGCCCAGATGCCCCACAGTTCTGGCTGTAAGATTGGGAGGGAGGAGTCCAATTCTCCTTTTCAATGGGGAGGAAATCAGCCCTTGGACCAAATTCAAAAGTCCAAGAAGATATCCAGTGTGGTGCTTCGTTCTCAATTCAGTGGTTCATTTTGCCCATTCAGTCCCCCAAAAAGTAGCACCCCAAAGAGGTTGAACCAATCAAGGGCTCCCAAGAAAGGGGTCAACGTGCCTGCCCACTCCTCTTCTGAAGTCTCCAAGTATGGAAGGGGGCAACTGAACTACCCATTGCCTGATTTCTCCAAGGTGGAGCCCAAAGTACGGTTTCCTAAAGATGAAGAGAGTTACCGCCCTCCCAAGGGAAAGAACCACACCAGGCAGTTCCAAGGTTCCACAAAACCTCTGATCTACAAGTCCCCTGCTGAGATTGTTCAGGAGGTGCTGCTCAGCAGTGGGGATAACTCCCCTCAGAAAGCCTCTCTTCCTTCTTACACTGTGACCAAAGTGCCCAAGGAATTCCAGACACCTCAGCAAGCGACAGAGCTGGTGCAGCAGCTTCAGGTAAACCACTCTTGGCTCCCTGGTCACTGAGGAGGCAGCTGCATTGGCAGAGTAGGTTCAGGCTCCCCATGCTTGCCTGCCCCTTGACGTGAAGGGCTGAGGCTGGGTGGAAGGCATCTCTCACATCACTTCCGTCTCTACCCTTCCATGACTCTAACACAAATACACACATTATAAATTGGATGTGTGCATGCCACTTAATGACCATGGCTTGAAACAGTCAACATTCTGATGGCTTTGGGTCCAACTACAGCCACTTGGGTATGTGTTCATTTAGTTCCCATGGGACCCATTTTACAACCATTAAACAAATGGTATCAACAGAAGGAAAAACAAATGGTGAAGAATGATTAAAGCATTATTTCTTAATTGAGAGGGATAGAAAGCTGACCTTTGTGTCAGAAAGGCCTGGATTCAGGTACTGTCTCTGATTCATATTGTGTCTATGTGACCGTGGGCAGGTCACTTAATCTCTTAATGCCCCAGTCAGCAATCTGAGACTGTAAAATGCAGAGTGGAAGCCAGTTTCTATGGGTAGGAGCTCCTTCCTGGTAGCTCTTTGTGCAAATGAAATCACAGTAAAATTTAAAGAATTGGGAAATGGCCAGTGTCCATTGGCATGGCCTTGGGCTGCTATCGTATAATTACTCAGTGAGTATCAAGCTAAGGTGATATAAGAGACAGGATTCTGTCATGTGGCTGTTCTGTTTGGTGTCCAGGCTAATAGACATCCAATTGTGCTGCCTTTCCCTGCAGGAGGACTACCACAAACTGCTCACCAAGTACGCAGAGGCTGAAAACACCATTGACCAGCTTCGGCTTGGAGCCAAGGTACCGAACTGAGATCATTAGAACTGTGTCTGCAAGTGACCGTGGTTGATCCAGGCAGAGGTAGCATCCCTGGTTCTTTAGAGAGAAAAGTGACTGCCTATTAAGTCAATCCAAGTCTGCTCTCAGAAATAGTATTATGGCTCCTCTTAATGTGAGCAGGAAGTGTTATCTAATGGTGGCCACTATTTCTATAGCACCGTAAGGCCTTCAAAGTGCTTTACAAATATCTCATTTAATCCTCACAGTAACCCTGGTACTATTATTTCCCCCATCTTACAGGTTAGGAAACTGAGGCAGACATCAGTTAAGTCACCTAAAGATGGATTTGAACTCAGGTCTTCCCGGGTCTCAGTTTAGTACTCTATCCACTGAACCACTCAACTGCCTACTAGAACGAACACTGAATGAATGATTCAGGAAGGCTGGGTTCTCATCCCAGCTTTGCCACAAACTCAGCCACTTTGTTTCTTTGAATGTAAATGGGAATAATAATATCTACCTACCCCTCTCTCACATAGGGTTGTCCTGAGAATGCTGTGAGATGAAACAACAGTGAAAGTACTTTAGGAATTGTGAATTAAAAGTGAATAAGGCTAGTTTATATTTGTAGGATTTTTTTTTTTGCAAAGGAGAAATAACCTAGATTTTTTGGCCACATGCCTCTTTGTACACTTTATTTATTTATTTAGCTTTTTGGAGGGCAATTGGGGTTAAGCAACTTGCGCAAAGTCACACAGCTACTAAGTGTGTCAGTCGGCTGAGGCTGAATTTGAACTCAGATCCTCCTGACTCCAGGGCTGGTGCCCTATTTACTGTGCCACCTAGCCACCCCTTCTTTGTGCAACTTTCTACAGAACATCGGGCTCTCATGTCACTCAGTTGGGCTCGAGAATGAGCATGTAAGAATTGGAGTTGTCAGAGAAGCTGGTTCAAATCAGACTCAGTTGCTCAGGGACCCGTGTGACCCTGGGCAAGTCGTGTAACTTCCTCAGCCTTGTTTTAATCATCTATAAAGTGAGGGTCCCTTCTGCTTGAAATCCTGTCATTCTCTGTGGGGTTGCCTGGCAGGCTGATCACGTCCCCACAGAAATGTCCCCCTGCCCCCACATCTCCTTCTCAAAGTGCACGTTTGTATTTTGCATTTTGCTGCTTCCTCTTTCTGGGTTTTACTTCACTTCGGCTGAGGAACTAAGGCTAGAGCAGAGGAAACTGCACTCTGTTGTAACCTCTCACAGCTTCCTGCCTTTATCCCCTCAGCTACTCTCTCTAATTTGGGACTGCAGACATAGGCAGGAGCTGGGGTCTGCTATTTCCAGACCACATGCTCTGCCTGTTGAGTAGCTAAAGTTCAGGCCTCTCCCTTATCCACCTACCCTAACGTGACCCATTGCTTGAATCCAAACAGGAGCACCTGTCTTTCTTCTTCGCCCAGGTTTCTCCCACTTGTTCCATTTTGCTTCTAAAGCATCTGACCCTTTGAAATGTTGTGTGAATGAGGGTGAGGCAAGATAAGACCAAGGGACAGGGTAACATCATGGGAAGATTGCTACAAAAGGATGCCAGAGACCTGGGTTCTTCTTCCACACTTTACAGATAACTTGGGTCAGTTGCTTAAAACTTCAGGTCTGTATTTCTTCATCTAAGGATCATAGGAGACTATCTTCATCCTATCTAATGAAGATAAGCTGTCCTGACTATTTTGAGGATCAGAATGTGTGGGAAAGCTCCTTGTAAACTTGGAGGTTTGCAAGTAGAAAGCATGGTGTAAATTGAGGCCCAGAGGATCTTGGGATACATTGTTTACAGCTTCCTGCCTCAGTGTTCCATTAGGGAAAGAGGCCCAAACTCCCTGAGACTGAGATGAATTGTTTAGTAGTCCTGATAATAGGACCAAGAGGAACTCCCTTGCATTTCTCTCCAGCTCTGGCCATTCTCCTCTCAGTCATGTCAAGTATCACTGAAAATCAATGCTCTCCAAGCTGTCTTTCCTATTGTTTCTCCATCTCTCTATGTCTTGTCTTGTCTTGTCTTATACATGGGGAAACTAAGTCAACAAGAAGGACCTAAGTAGAAGGAAAAAAATTGAAACAACTGCAGGAATAATTTATATGCATAAAGTGCTTCAGGATCTGCAAAAAGGCTTTCCCTATGACAGTGTCTTGAGATAGGGAGGTATAGCATAAAACACTGGGGTAACATTTACTTATGTTGGAAAAACTCCACAAAATGAAGGGGTGGGAAGTCTATAATGGTATGATAATGCTTTTAGCTATCAGAATTAATTTATGGATGCATGGTCCTGTAATCTCTGACATAGGCACATCTGAGAGCATAGGGAATGACCCAGAAGGCCTAAGCAAAGATCCCATGGTCCACTATGAACCTTGTGACAGTTACCATCATAAAGCCCTTTTATCTGTGTTGCATCTCCTGTCACTTGCTGCATGAGAATCTCCAGAGACATACTTAATAGAAAAACAAGGTTAGACACACAGAGAAGGCCCATCCAAGTAACTCCGGAAGTGTACCTTTTTTTTTTTCAAACCACACAAAGGTTTCATTTTGCTCTCTTTATGATAATATAATTAACTCTGCAGTACAAGGGCCTGTTTTGAAATACCAGACTAGCTTTGGTCTTATAAGCAAGCTAAGAATGGATGAGAGGCAGGGTGTAGTGGCTAAGTAAGCCCAGCTACTAGGGAGGTTGAACTGTAGGACCTTTCAAGCTCAAGAGTTTTCAGCTACATTGGACTAAGCCAATCCAGTGTCTGTACTGGATTGAACACCAAGGAGCAAGGGTCACCAAGTGTCCTAAGGAGAGATGAGCCAGCCCAAATTGGAAAGGAAGCATGTCAAACTCCTGTGGTTGATCAGAATGGGTTTGAGCTGATAAGTAGCCCCTGTAATGGGGGGAGGGGAGAGGGAGAGACAGACAGAGACAAAGAGAGAGAAAAGAGAAGAAAAGGAGGGAGAAGGAAGAGAAAAAGGAGTAGGAGGAAGAGAAGGAGAAGAAGGAGAAAAAGGAGAAGGAGAAGAAGAAGAAGAAGAAGAAGAAGGAGGAGGAGGAGGAGGAGGAGGAGAAGGAGGAGAAGAAGGAGGAGGAGAAGAAGGAGAAGAAGAAGAAGAAGAAGGAGGAGGAGGAGGAGGAGGAGGAGAAGGAGAAGAAGAAGAAGAAGGAGGAGAAGAAGAAGAAGAAGGAGAAGGAGGAGGAGGAGAAGGAGAAGAAGAAGGAGAAGGAGAAGGAAGAAGAGGGGGAGGGGAGGGAGGGGAAAGAAAAAGGAAAGAAAGGAGGAAGAAAAGAAAAAGGGAGGAAAGGAAAAAAAGAAAAGAAAGGAGGAGTAGGAAGGGAGAAAGAAAGAAAGAAAGAAAGAAAGAAAGAAAGAAAGAAAGAAAGAAAGAAAGAAAGAAAGAAAGAAAGAAAGAAAGAAAGAAAGGAAGGAAGGAAGGAAGGAAGGAAGGAAGGAAGGAAGAAAGAAGAAGAGAGAGACTGATGCTCTTGTCAGGGTTATTTGTAACAGCTGCTGCCTTTCTAATGTACACATCAGTTGTCTTGTCTTCCTGATTATGGTATCAGTGGCCCTTCTAGCTTTCTAAGTCTCTCAAATGCCAGATGTGGCTCCTGGGGAGATCCCAGTGTTGTAAATGTTCGAAATCTGCACTTAGTTTATATGGTTTCTTACTGCTCTCCGCTCACAGGGCATAGCCCAGACCCACTAGTGAGTCCCTCTTACAAAAGGAGGCAGCTGTTCAGGAACCCAGAGCTCCTCAAATCTCTCACCCACACCTCCACCTCTCCCCACTTTAATTCTTTTCATTTGAATCCATTGTGGTTTTTTTTCTCTTCCATGTGAAGCCTTTCTTTTTGATGAACTAGACAAGGGGTGGGGGGTAGGGAGTGGGGGACTGAAGAGCCCTGGTTTCTGTACAGTTTGTTAGTCACTTCCCAGATTCTTTATGTCAGCATAGTGGGGCGGGGGTCGGAGAAGAGAGAGAAGGGGGAGACACTTCCTTTTCCTTGCTTACCACAGGACTAGAGGAGCACAGGGACAGGGACAAGAGATGCTGAAGAAATGGTCCAGGGCCCCACATCCTCCAGTCCCACATCCCTCTCCTCTGTCCTATGCAGAATCCCTAGAGATTTGTGTTACCACAAATAGAGAAGACAAAGCTTTGCAGCGGGAACTGCCCCTTAAGGGGTAGCTCAGGATCAACAATAGAAGTGTGGAGCGACTGGTCTCACAAAAAGAGGGAGGGTGAACAGATGGCGGAGGGGATTATTAAAATCCAGCTTTGTTCTCCATCAAGCCCCACAAAGGGGGAGGGAGAAGGGAGCCAAGCAGCTCTAATGATCTACACCACTTTGGAATAGGCTTTCCAGAGGAACGTGAAGAGAAGCTTAAACAGGGACTCTGCCAGCAGAGAGGCTGCCTTTGTGGGGTGCTCTCTTCCTCAGCATTAGCAGAGCAGGTCCAAAGTCCATGGTCCATGTCCTGACCCAGGTCGACAAGGTGTGATAATGAAGCAAAAAGATTGGCCCCTTTTAGGTTTGTTTTAAAACAGAACAGATGAATGTGGTGTTTTGAAGAGTACTGGATAGGTATTGGCCTCAATTTAAGTCCTGGCTCTGCTACCTGCATAGCTTTGGAAAAGTCATTTAGCCTGTTTGACTTTCAGCTTTCTCATCTGTACAATGAGGGAGTTGGTCCGGAGGAAATCTCAGGCCCCTATAAGTTCCAAATCCTAGGGTCCAGAACTTATATATCCAAAGGAGTATCTTCTTCAAGCAGTCTTCTTGGTAAGCTCTGTGCTTATTTCCATAGAGCAGCTAGGTGGTGCAGTGGATAGGGTGCCAGGCCTGGAGTCAAGAAGTCTCATCTTCCTGAGTTCAAATAAGGCCTCAGACACTGTGTTTCTGACATCTGTGTGACCCTGGGAAAGTCACTTACCCCTGTTTGCCTCAATTCCTCATCTTTAAGATGAGCTGGATAAGGAAATGGCAAACCACTCCAGTATTTTTGAAAGGCAAACCCCAAATTGAGTCAGGAAAAGTGAGACACAACTAAAAAATGACTAAACAACAGATGTTTATTTCAATGTGGATGCCATTGCTCCAAACACATCTGAACTCTTCTTTGGGGGCTGCTTTCATATCCAGGTGACACACACAAAAAGGTAGGCCCATTATTTCATTGCCACACTGTTTTAGACCTTAAGTGACACAGATCAAGGTAGATTCCTTACCATTTTCCCCTGACACTCTTATGAATGCCTTTTGGCTGATTCTCAGGATCAGATCGACCCTCCAAGTGGGAAGATGGGACATCATTTGGGCCATTCAAGGGTGTCATGAGCTCTAAAGTTCATTTCCAAAGAGGAGTTCCCCTAATGTCTTGACCACCGGTAGCCTTTTTGGAATAAATGGATATGTTTCCAAGAGGACCAGTTTGAAGGTGACAACATCAATTTTGATATCTAAACTTCACTATGCTTCAGGGGGGAAAGAAAGCAAAACAGTTGGATTATCATAAGGAAACTCCTCATATATTGGTGGTGAGGATAGCTTTTTATATTGCATCTTATGGTTTACAAAGTGTTTTATAGACATTAGGAATTGATAATAAATGTCTTTATATGGTGTCTTAAGATTTATAAAGTACTTTACACACATCATCTCAGGTGAGACTTACAACAACCCTTTGAGGGAGATAGTATCCCATTTTATAGATGAAAAAACTGAGATATACAGAAAGGAAGTGACTTGTCCATGGTCAGACAATATGGACTGGAGGCAAAATTTGAATCTGGGTCATCCTGTTCAATCATTATACCATGCTGTTTCTCCATTTCATTTGATCTTTATATCACCTTGCTGACAAAAGTCTGTATAGTCAAAGCTAGGTTTTTCTAGTAGTGATATATGGCTGTGAGAGTTGAATTGTAAGGAAAGTTGAGTGCCAAAGGATAGACATTTTCAAGTTGTGGTGTTGGTGAAGACTTTTGGGAGTCCCATGGACAGCCAGGAGATCAAATCAATCAATACTCAAAGAAATTAATTAAGGCTATTTATTTACTGCATCTTAAATACTTTGGCCACATAATGAGAAGACAGGATTCATTGGGAAAGACTGATGTTGAGAAAGATTGAAGATAAAAGGAAAAGGGGGAAGCAGAGGATGAGATAGTTAGTGTCATGGAAATAATTAACATGAGGTTGGACAGACTTCAGGAGGCAGAAGAGAACAGAAGGGCCTGGAGTGCTATTGTCCATGGGGTCATGAACAGTTGAATATGACAACAACTGAAACCACAACAAAAAGCGTTCCTCAGAAGTGCCTGTGAAGTAGGTAGTTTAAATAGATACCATCCCCATTTTATAGATGGAGAAATTGAGATTCAAACAGGGAAAATGACTTGCCCAAAGCACATCTTTCTTCCTTGGAAAATCAAGTTTTTGTATTCAAAATGCCAGTGTTAAGAGTTATAAGAAGCTTTGGAAATAATCTAGTCCACCCTTTTATCTTAAAGATAAAGAAACTGAGGCTCAGAGAGACCAAGGGGATTTCTCAGCATTCTTTAGTGAATTGATCAGTAACTCATTCATGATTGATTCCAGTGCCTTAGCTGCAGAACCAGAATTCAAGGGCTGGTCTTCTGCCTCCACCTAGTGTTCTTTCCTTGGCACTGCACTCCTTTTCCCAACCTCAGAGGAATGATGGTGTGCGCTGCTCCCCATTTTCAGAGTTAATCAGTTATTAAGACTACCAGTATGTGTGACATAGCCACCATTTCCCTTTGGATTTCCTCTTTCCTTTGCTGATCTTAACTTCACCCAGATATGACTCTATCTTCCTATTTTCTTCACAGGTAAACTTATACTCAGACCCACCTAAGGCCAGCCATGGTGTTCATATGGGATCCATGCCCCATGGGACCAAGGTCATGTCCTTCACCATTCCCCAGGCTAAGATGGCAGAATGGCAGTCAACCACCAACACTGGATCACAGGCTTTGTTGGACCCAGGTGAGTTTGGAAGAAGGAAAAGGCAGAACTATGGAAGCTAAATCTTAACTGCATTGCATTGTCCCTCCGTGTCCCTATTATCCATCTGATAGTAAGAATTGTCATGAGGGGAATCAACTCCACATCTGACAAAGAAGATGTCACTGAAAGGGCTAAAGGCACACAAAAACAGGAGATGGGCCCCAAAGACCCTGGTCATACTTGGTAACATACCATTCCATTTACTTTCCTGCCACTTATAGGTTCATAGAACTTACAGCTAGAAGGACCTGAGAGAGGTTATCTTTTTCAGGCCCATTATTTGACAGAAAAGGAACCTAAGGCCAAGAGATGGAAAGTAATTTTCCCATGGTTACACAGGTTCAAACCAAGGTCTTCCATTATAACTCTATAATTTCCTCTGGGGTAGCTGGGTGTCACAGTGGATAGAGTTCCAGGCCTGGAGGGAGGAATATCTGAGTTCAAATTCAGCCTCAAACTGTGTCACACTAGCTGTGTGACCCTGGGCAAGTCACTTAACTGCTATCAGCCTCAGTTTCCTCAACTGTAAAACAGTTATATTAATTGCACCTACCTCTCAGAGTTGTGAGGATAAAGGAGATATTTGCAAAGTGTTTTACAAACCTTAAAGTGTTATGTAAATGCTGGCCATTATTATTAGGGTTATTATTTTTATTATTATAATTAACTTAGTCAATGAAACCTCATATTAGCTCCATGATAAGCCCTCCTTGTCCCAGAATCTCAGTGTCAGAAGACTTCAGAGGCCATCTGGTTCAACTTATACCAAAATAAGACTCCCCCATGCAACATGCCTGACAAATGGTTATCCAGCTTTTGCTTGAAGGCTTCCAATGAAGGGGAACCCATGAAAATGGAAGGAAATTTATTTCTTTTTCCATGGACTTTTGTATTCTATTTGGAACTTGCTGCTTTTTAATTTGCTCACCAATTGTGCTGTAATTATTTGCTTACAGGACCCACTCACCTTAAAAACTCTCCTAAAAGGTAAAGTCCCTGGTTGGGGGGACTATGTTGATATCTTTGAACCCTTGGTTCTGACCCTTCCCCCAGGTGCCTAGTACAGTGTTCTGCATGTGTGATATTGGGACCTGGCATTTATAGTTAGAATAGACTTTGGTTTGATTTTTAGCTCCAGCATTTACCAGGTATGTGACACTAGGCAAGTCACTTGACTTCCCTGAGTCCCAGTTACCACATCTATAAAATGGGTAGAATAACTATAGGTACTAGGTCTAGGGGTTGTTGGGAGGATGGTACTTTGTAATCCTTAAAATGCATAGAAATATGAGTCATTATATTTTTAGGAACTCTATCAGCATGTTTGTCATTGGACAGAGACCTGACATTTAGAGTGACCAAAGTTAAGATAATGCTTCTTAGAGGAACTAAAAACTAGGCTTCTTAGCACTCTTAATAATAATAATAATAATAGCTATCATTTGTATAGTACCTACTATGTGCCAGGCACTTTTACAGATATTATCTCATTTGATCCTCACAACAAATCTGGGAGGCAGGTGTGATTATTATCCCTATTTTACAGCTCAGGAAACTGAGACAGATAGAGGTTAAATGACTTGCCCAACATCATACAGCTAATAAGTGTCTGAGGTTTCCCATCGTTAGGCCCACTGTTTTATATGCTTCACCACCTAATTTCCTTTTCTATTATTTCAGCACTATTATTACCTAAAACTAAAGTCTGTTTTATGTTTTTAGCTATGTTATCATTGTAAGTTTCTAATATGACCAGCACAATGGTATTGATTAGCTGGAATAGCTGGGCTAGAACTTAAGAACCCATTGGGTACTAGGACTTTAAGGCCCCTGAGATTTTCCATGACTATTGGCTTCTGAGAATAGGGTGGGAGCAGGATACTCCTCTTAGCCCTCATTCCTGCTTCAGGTAGTCAGTGGGGTCTTGTTTAGGTTCTGAGCCTATTGTACCCTCTTTGTTTGTATTTCTGCCATAGAAAGGGCCACTGTTAGACTCCATCCTTGAACTTGACTATCAACATTGATCTATTTTAGAACTATCAGCAACTCGAGGTGATCTGATTCCATCTCCAGCTGCCACATACCCTGCTGGTGGTATGGCAGGTGGCAGTGGTACCTCTATGCAAGAACCATCCCTGGGAGATCGTCTGACCCAGACTCTGGCCAACGAGGTGGTCAAGTTCCTAGCGCAGGTGAGCCAAGTCTCAGCTACAGAGTGTGTGCAAAAAGGACAAAGGAGCATAAAACAAAGGCAAAGACAGAAAATTTAAAGTTCTAGAACTTCCAGACCCTGTTTTCCCCTGCTCCTGCCCCCATAAAGGGCTAGAGCCCAACCATCTCAGAAAGAAAAAAACACAGAAGGAGGGATCTTCTGATCACTGAAGGGGATGTTAAAAAAGTTCTTGATATCTGGAAATTCTTCCTTATATCTAATCTAAAAAGGGGTATGCTTGGTCAATGTTTAAAAATTGGAGGGAAAATGTATGCAAATACATTTTATGTTTAATCTTCTTGTTAACACTTTCTTAAGTCTAAATAGTCAGCAAAACAATAAATCAAACCCTGATTTGTAGTGAATGCCAATTTCTGAGGTAACAACATTCACAATGAAAATTTAAGTCTCATAAACAGGTTAGAGCTGGCTCCAGCACACCCTGGGATCTAAGTCTTCATGTTGTTCAAACTCATGTCTTCTTGTTTAGGTTTCACTGGAGAAAGGGAATAGTAACTCATCATCCTTTCTCAGGGTCCTACATGCCATCATAAAACTTTCCATCGGTTTTCTCTCTTCCAGGTTAAATAAACATTGGTTCATAGTAAAAAATGTGAAAAGTGATCTGAACTCAGAAATTACAGTACCCAAAAGGTGGAAGGACTACATGTAGGGGCAGAAGTTTGCCTGCTTTGTCAGACATGGTTGGTGTTTTGGGGCTTTTTTTGCTTAATTGTCTTTTCTGTACTACATGGAAGTGTGTAATTTTAGGGCAGGGAAACAGGGGGGCTAGAATCAGAAGTGACTGTGATATTAAAACAAGAATCACCATAAAACTTATGAAAAAATTAATATGTAATCTTAAAATATTTAATAAAATAAGATTTAATCCAGTAAAAATTCTATAGAATTATAGACTTCTAAGAGGTACCTCAATTTGACAGATGGAAAAGCTGAGTCCAAAAGAACCGAATTGATTTGTTGAAGGTCACACAGATAATTGCAGAGCTGGAGCAGGCTCTTGACTCACAATCCTGGGATTAAAAAAAAAAATTGTAGCTTCTTTTTGTCCCTGAAAATGAAATTTATAGTTTCTCCCATCAAAGAACTCATCTTTCAAAAAGCATAGTATCATAGGATTTCAGAGCTAGAAAGGACCTTCAAGATGATGTAGTCTAAGCCCCTCATTTTACAGTAGGGGAAACTGAGGCCATCCATCAGAGGTGCCATGCCTTGCCTAAGGCCTCACAAGAAATTAGTAGCAGAGCCAGGCTTCTCACTCAGATCTTTTGGCTACAGATCCAGGGCTCTTTCCAACACACCACAAACAATACCAAGTGATCAGAATTAGTAAAGGCCTAGAGGTTTTATGGAACTCACCCAGAGGATCCCCATGGCACCAAAACCTTCCTAGAGACATGACAATAAACTTGCTTTGGTTTGAAAAGGATCCCTAAAGAGCCACTGAGCTGCTTCTAGCCACCTGAGTAAGGCCCAGGGGGATTCCTTCTGTGCCATCCTGCCCTCCAGCAGTCTGCTTCCCAATCACAAGAGGACACAAGGGAATAGAGTCAGGAAACTGGACCTGCTCTAAACACATAATGTGCATGGGGCCCTGAGGTTAAGAATCAGTGTCTGGAAAGGATGCAGTCAAGGCTGTCCCCCTGAGCAATTTTGGAGAGCTATTGGCTGATGATACACATGATTTTTTTTCCTTAATCCAGGTGGAATCTTTTGAAGGATTGGTCCAAGAAGGAAGGCTGGCACCTCAGGATCAGCTCAAGGTACCATTAGCTGCTGCTTTTCTCACTTCAGAATTTGTCCATAGAATCTGAGTTATACATCTGTCTTATATGTATATTTCTTGTTATTATTATACTTAGAATTAGCCTTCACCTCACCCCCTGCCCCCCCAGCTTATTATAATAATATAGAAATGTAATTTTATGTTTATATATAATTATAGATAATATACCTATATATCAATTTATATAAATTCATATATCATACATATAACATGTGTATGTTTATTAATATCTGTATGTTAATAAATGCATATAATAGATAAATTATCCCATATGAACATGCTGACCACATAAAGAAGCTAGACTCATTTGTGCCAACTTAGAAAATCCAACCAGGTGCCTGGAGTGACATCTGTAACTAGCCTTCATACTGCTGAAAATTGATTTGCATTCAGGGTTGCCAACTAGCTAGCCTTTGACTGACTTGGCTGGTATTTGATCAAAGAAGCTAGGAGTAGTCTTAGTAATGTCATGTTCTGGCCCTTTTTTTACCTTTTAGCAATAATTCAATTTAACAAGAATTTATTAAATGCCTACTATATTCCAGACACTATGTGGTAGATGCTGGGGATATTAAGGCAAAAATTAGAGTTATTGCCTTCAGACTGTTTACATCCTTTTGGGGGGCAGAGGGATATAAAGAGACTCACGTGTACATGGAGAAGTAAATATAAAATACACACACAGAGAAACTTAAACTGGGGGAATAAGAAAAGTCTAATGTAGAACGTAGCACTTGAACAGATCCTTGAAAAGAGTTAAGGAATTTCCAAGTTGGAGGGAGTATGTTCCAGGCCTGGGGGACAGACTGTGCAAGAGCAGGAAGATTGGGGATGGAAACTGGTTTGTAGAAAACAGAAAAATGGTTATAATATTTATATTATATACTATATTATATGTAGTATATATAATATATAGCATATACTACATATTTATATTATATATAATATTTATAATTATATATGACAACATAATAATTATAATACAGGAAAATGTTTAATGAATGATGGGGAGAAAATGAAATCAAGCTAAGCTATCAGAAGTGGGATTTGAACCTAGGTGTCACAGGCTCCAAAGCTAGAGACTAACCCACTCTACTGTGTAGTTATAAATTGCCCATCCCTGAATTAATCTCATAGGGACATTTGGACTGTCCCTAGCTCTGTGTAACAGCTGGCATGTATACTACCCATGCTATGACTATGTGGTGCTCCCATGGCCTCTGGAAACTCATGCCTCTCTGTGTTCTTATTCCAGGGGTTTTGGAGACTGAAGGAAGAGCAGGATGCTTTGGAGAAAGCCTTTCTCTGGGCTCGAGGAGAGCACAGACGCATGCAACAGCTTCAGGCATCTGACGTTCCTCCTGGCGAATTTGATCCTAACAGGTATGTTAGGAAAGGGAACTCATTGCCTGAGAGGATGATGTGTGCATGGCCAGGGTTTTATCCCTCAAATTGCCCCCAAAGTTCTTGGAATTATATTCTAGGGGAATTGCTGTTAATCTTCAATGATTCAGAATAATCAGCTGGGAGGGTGGTGGTAACATGGAAAGTAAGTGGCACAGGAAGCCTGATCTCCTTAATGAAAAATCCAATTTGTGGGATATTTAAAAAGTGATGTAGTTTCATCCTTTTAAAGTATTTTATACATAATGATTATGTGACTCAGTATTAATAAGTAAAATGAGCTAATGGGGATAAGTACTCTACCTATAATTTCATTAGTATGAGGAACTCGTTGAGAGGAACTCTCTCTAACTATGTAAGTAGAGCATTGAGGGACTGAATGAGTCTGCAACCAGTATCAGTGTATTAAGAGGCTCTGAATTCAAATTCTTCCTCTCATGAATATTACCTGCATGACTTGGTCAAGTCATTTAATTTCCCCTTCCTGGGCCTTGTTTTCTTTTTTTTTTTTTAATTGTTTTATTTTTTTCCCCGATTACATATAAAAGCAATTTTAACATTTGTTTTTAAAAATTTCGTGTGCGGAGTCTGTTCTTCCCTTCCTCCCTTCCCCCCTCATTAGGAAGATACGCAATTTGATATAGGTTCTACATTTTCAGTCATACTAAACATATTTCTATATTAGTCATATTGTGAAAGAAAACATTTCCCTAGTCCCACCAAAACCCAAGAAAAATAAAGAAAAACAGAAGTGTACTTTGATCTATATTCAGACACCATCTGTTCTTTCTCTGGATGTGGATAGCGTTTTTCATCTTAAGTCCTTCAGAATTGTCTTGGGTCATTGAGCTACTGAGAATAGCTAAGTCATTCACAATTGTAGTTCATACAATATTGCTGTTACTGTGTACAATGTTCTCCTGGTTCTGCTCATTTCACTCTGTGTCAATTTATGTAAGTCTTCCCAGTTTTTTCCGAAATCATCCTGCTCATCATTTCTTAAATAGCACAATAATATTCCGTCACAATCATATACCACAAATTGCTGAGCCTCATTTTTCAAGTTAACAAGCATTATTAAGTTCTATTAAGTACTATATACTGCTGCTAAGCAGAATCACAATTCGAATGAGAAAGACAACATGTAAATAATTAGTGACATGCAAAATATACCAACAAAAAGTAGATGATGGGAGAGGAAGGTACCAACATCTAGGAGAGATAATAGATCTCCTAAAAAAAAAAGCCTCCTGCCGAACATGGAATTTGAGCTGAGTCTTGAAAGAGGCCAAGGAGGTTGAGATTTATGTATTCCAAGAATGGGGGACATTCAGGGGAAATGGACAGAGATGAAAGATGGATTGTCTTGTGTGAGGAACAGAAAGTAGGTCCAGTGTTGTTGGGTCATAGAATTCATAAAGGGGAGTGAAATAAAGAGACTGAAAAGGTAGGAAGGAGCTAGATATAAAAAACTTTAAATTGCAAACAGAGGACTTTTTTTTGATACTTGAAGTAATAGGGAGCCACTGGAGTTTATTTGAATGTGGAGAGGTCGTGATCCTTTCTAATACTAAGATTTTTTTATTTATTTTTCTTGTTAGCAAGGCCCATGGTAAAACAAGAGAAAGTGTGTGCTTATAGAGAACCTCTACTTAGGGGTTGCTGGTAAATGTTTAACAACTGAATCTCTGGCGGGGGAAAAGTACCCATGACACACTTTTAAGCTTAATCTTCACTGTTCAAATGGGTTCCCAGACTTATTTGGCCTATCTCCCTCTTAAAAAAAAAACCAAACACTCAGCACATCCCTTTCCTCCCCCCACCTTGGGAAATTTACTTTCTTTAACACTTTAATGGTCTTTTTTTAAATACCACCATCACCACCCCACCGCCTCTTTCCAGTGCCCCCCAGCCATTGGTACCACTCACTTTGAGAACTTAAACATCAGGGCTTGATTTGTACTATTGGCTAATTTTTTAACGTACAAATACTTACGCTCACAATTTAACAAGTCAGATCTAGTGGGGCAGTGGTATCTGGGTCCAGAAAACTCCTGTCTCTAACAAGGGATAGTGCTATTTGAGCTCTTAGGAAAGATTCATACAAACTAGATGGAAAGAGATGTGTCCCCCACACACCTTGTAGTATTACTGCTGTCTAACTGTCCGAGGTTTGTGTTAGTGAACACAGAACACCTCTGCTCTTGCAGATTAGCTGGTGAAGATACAGGTAGATTTTTGCTAATTGGGCTGGAAGACTTAAAACAGAGAGTAAGGCAACCCAACGAACATCCTGGAACCAAAGCCAATGAGGGTCTGCTTCTCTGGTTTACATACATGGGAACCTGTGAATGGAAGCAGTGGGTTCTGGTGGGGCCCTGTGAGGAAGGAACACTCTGCCCTGGCAGCCCCCACCTCTCAGCTCCTTGCCAGCCTAGGCCTTCAGAGGCTCTGGGTCTTCCTGGCTTATTTGCTTTCTGGCCATTAGGTCTCTATTCTTCTAGTGGGCCAATATTCATGTTTCTATGTCTAGGATTTTTCTCTCCTTAGTAAGCAGTAAGGAGCACTGAATTTGGGATCAGGCTGCTACTTATTTACTTTGTGATTCTGGGCTAAGTCATTCTCCTTTCTCTGGGTCTCATGTTCCTCATATGTAAAATGAGGTCAGACTAAGTTTCCTTCTAAGTATAGATTTTATGGTTTATACAATGCTAGGAGGCATCCTAGTCCAGGTCCCTCTCTCTACAGGGGTGAGTCTACCCTACAGGTTGTTTTGTTTTGAATTGGGTCTGTGATGTCATCAGTTTAAGGAGTTCCTGGTAAGAAACTCTCTCTACCAATACAAGATCTTCTCTACCACCTTATAGTCTTAAAAGGATAGCCAGTTAGGCTGAGAGGTTAAGCTTAAATGACTTGCCCAGGATCCCGCAAACAATGTGTGTCAAAGGTGCTACTTGAACTCAAGTTTTCCTAAGTTCCCCTGCCTCTCCCTCTCTCCCTCTCTCTCCCCACCCTTCTCTCTCTCTCCCTCCTTCCTTCTCTCTCTCTCTCTCTCTCTCTCTCTCTCTCTCTCTCTCTCTCACTCTCTCTCTCTCTTTCTCTCTCCCCCTCTCCCCCTCTCTCTTCCCCTCTCTCCCTCCCTCTCTCTCTCTTTCTCTCTCTGTCTCCCTCCCTCCTTCTCTCTCTCCCTCTCTCTGTCTCTCTCTGTCTCTGTCTCTCTGTCTCTGTCTCTCTTCCTCCCTCCCTCCTCTCCTCCTCCCTCCCTCCTCTCCTCCTCTCGATTCATTCTCCTATATAACCATGGTTTGACCTGTTTCAGGGAAGTGGAAGGAGAGATATTTCGACTGGGAATACATCTTGAGGAGCTCATGGATGAGATAGATGACTTAAGACCTGACCAACTCTCTCAGAGGACCCCTCCAGAAGAAAAGTCTTGTGGCAGCTCAGCAGCTTCACCCGTGTCAGACCTGCCAACTCAGTCTCCTGCTCTGTCAGCTCAAGCCCCCATGCCGACTGTCCGAACCCCCTATCCTGAGGTAACTCCTTTTCCCACTACAGGATGAAAGCAGTCCTGGAGCTCAGTGAGGAATGAACGATGTTAGACTTGTTTCTTTTTGTGCATGTGTTAGATGTTCATGAGAATCTGTTTGAGTCTGACTCAGTGTTTAATGTTAAGACATGCTTGGGTTCTCTTGGACTGGTCAAGTAGGGCAAGCAATGGAACGCAAAAGAATTTATCAAGCACTTCTCATGGAACCAGATTTCAGAGGGCCTTGAATGCTGATCAAAGGGATTTGAACTTTAGTTTGGAAACAATTAGGAGCTTCTGAAGATTTTTATTAAGAGGAGTCCAAGTGTATGCCTAAGGAAATTTATTCTGGCAGCAATGTGAAAGATAGACTAGAAGGGAGAGAGATCAGAGGAGGGAAGAGCTGTTAGAAAGCTGTTACAGTTGTCCTAGTGAGTGGACTAATAATAAGGGCCTAGCTGAGGGTGGTGACAATGGGGAGAGAGAGATAGGGACAGAGAGAGAGAGGGAGATTCGGTGGAGGGAAGGGGAGGATAGCAAGGACAAAGGCAGAGGGAGACAGAGAAAGAGAGAGACAGGGACAGAAAGAGAAATCAGAGACATAGAGACAGAAACAGAGATAGAAACCAGAAAAGGACAGAGACAACAGAAGGGTAGAAAGACAGAGACAGAGAGAGAAAGACAGACATAGAGGAGGGTTAGTAGAAGCAAGGAGTAAGACAGACTGTAGTTCAGACTGTTTACAAGCAAATGTGTTTTCTAAGGAGTTAGTTGTATTGGGGAAGCTAGGTGGTGCAGTGAATAGCACACGGGCCCTATAGTCAGGAGGACTTGAGTTCAAATCCGGCTTCAGACACTTTACACAAAAACTAGCTGTGTGACCTTGGGCAAGTCACTTAACCCAACTGCCCGCCAAAAAACAAAACAAAACAAGATTTAGTTGTATTGCTCTCTATTGTTTGAGGCTTTAACCCAACACTGTCTTTTCTTCTGGGATACCATTGCAAGGAGGCATTTTTGCTTTTTTTGTTCAGTAATTTCAGTCCTATTCAACTCTTCATGACCCCATTTGGGATTTTCTTGGCAAAGATACTAGAGTAGTTTGCCATTTCCTTCTCCTGCTAATTTTATAGATGAGGAAATTGAGGCAAACGGGGTTAAGTGACTTGCCCAGGGTCACACAACTAAGTGTCTAAGGTCAGATTTGAACTCAAAAAAAGGATTCTTTCTGACTCCAGGTCTGGTGCTCTATCTACTGTGCCACCTACATTTTACCTTCTAGGAGATTTAAAATCAGAAGCATGTTTATTGGATGTTGATCTTGCAAGGCGTGCTGAGTACTGGGTGCTACTGCTGGGGGTCAGGGTGATGGGGCTAACTAGTCCCTGCCCACAGAAAAATTATACATTATGCTCTTCCTCCCATACTACACTCCATCTCCCATCTTGTACCTTTGCCCTAACTGTGTCCATGCCTAGAATAATTTCCCTCTTCGGTTTTGGCTCTTAGGTTCTTTGGTTTCCTTCATAGCTCAGCTCAAATCCTGCCTTCTACAGAGGCTTTTCTCCCATTGCTATTACCTTCCCCCATGAGGTTCTCAAATGTGGGCTCCATGAGGGCAGGGACTGTTTCTGCCAGTGAATAGAGCTCCTGGCCCTGGAGTCAGGAAGACCTGAGTTCAAATTTGGCCTTAGACACTTATTAGCTGTGTGACTCTGGGCAAATCACTTAACCCTGTTTGCCTCAGTTTCCATCTGTAAAATGAGCTGGAGAAGGAATTGGCAAACCACTCCAGTATCTTTGCCAAGAAAACCCCAAATGGGGTCACAGAGAGTCAGACATGACTGAAAATTACTGAATTACAACAGTACTTAGCATTGTGCCTGGCACTACTTAATGCTTGTGGACTACTTATGAGAGGGAAGAACATTGGAATTGAGGTCAGTGGGGTAAAATCCCACTTTCAATATTTACTAGTTTTGTGACCCTGGGCAAGTCATTTAATGTCTCTTAGCTTTACTTTCTCATCTATAAAATGAAAATACTATTTGCACTTCCTACATGAAACAGCTATTTTATAGAAAGCCCTTTGTACGCTCTGAAGGGCTGTAGAAAATTGAGCTCTTGTTCAAAGTTGGAGATGTGGATAAGTATGTAATATGCAATATCTTGCAGTAAGTGCCCAAGATCGGATGGGAGGAAGGGAAGGGAATAAGCATTATATTCTCCCTGCGATGCGCCAGGTACTGTGCCATCTCATTTGATCCTTATAGCAACCCTCCAAGTTTAAGTGTTCCCCACTTATCATTAAGCAACGGAAGCAAACAGAAGTTAAATGACTTGTCCAGGGTCATACATCTGAGTCCAGATTTGAACTCAGGTCTTCCTGATGGCGGGCTCAAGGGTGAAAATCATTTTGCACAGGGGAGGAACAGAGCTGACTTTCTGAGGGAGGCTGCATTTGATCAGCATTTTCGAAGATGGATAGAACTTTCATGAGCAAAGATGGGAGGGAAGTATATTTCAGGCACAGGCAACAGAATAGGCAAAGACAAAGAGGGAGGAAAGTGCATCTCTTACCATGCTTTTGGGCTCTTCTTGTGCTTATCTGTCATGCCATCCTATGGAATAAGAGAAGGAGACATGGGCTCCAGGTGTGGGGAACCTGCAACCTTGAGGCCACACATGGCCCTCTAGGTCCTCAAGGGTGGCCCTTCAACTGAATCCAAACTTCACAGAACAAATCCCCTTAATAAAAGGATTTGTTCTGTAAAACTTGGGCCCAGTCAAAAGGCCACACCCAAGGACCTAGAGGGCCACATGTGACCTCGAGTCTGCAGGTTCCCCTCCCCTGGAGACAATGACCCACATAGGTAGGATTGGTGCCATTTGAAGACTTGTCATCTTTTTTCATATTACTATTTGCTCATAGATTGTATGGTGTAGTTGATAGAGATCCAGTCTTGGGGGTAGGAACACTTAGGTTCAAGTCTAGTTTCTTGCACATGGTTGTCATGTGATCCTAAGCAAACCACTTTCCTCTCCAAGCCCCAAACACCTTTTCAAGACTAGAAGTTGTAGAGCAGTTGCTGATTTGCATTGGTAAGGCCCAAATGAGAAAGAAAAAACAACTTATATTTACCTAACATATTAAGGTTTGCACAGGGCTTTGCATACATTCTTTTGTTTGAGTCTCACAAAAGACTTGAAGAGTAGCTACAAACAGGTATGATACCTATTTTATAGATGAGGACACTGAGGTTAAGTGGCTTGTTTGTAGATCTGCAATTAGTGTCAGAATTAGGATTTCGGGGCGGCTAGGTGGCGCAGTGAGTAGAGCATCGGCCCTGGAGTCAGAAGGACCTGAGTTTGGATCCGGCCTCAGACACTTAACGCACACACAAACAACAACAAAAAAAAACCTAGCCATGTGACCTTGGGCAAGTTACTTAACCCCAACTGCCCTCCAAAAAAAAAAAAAAAAAGAATTAGGATTTCAATCCAAATCTTTCTGATTCCAGTTCCTATGCTATATCCACTGTGTCATGCTGCCTTTCAGACTTCATTTTTAAAAATAGTATTTTCTTCCAATTACATGTAAAGAATTTTCAATGTTCATTTAAAAATTTTTTGAGTTCCAAATTTTTCTCCTTCCCTTACTTTCCCAATCCCTTCCCTAAAATGGTATGCAATTCGATATAGGTTATATATGTGCAATCGTGTGAAACATTTCCATATTAGTAAAGTTATGAAAGAAGAAACAGACTAAAAAGGGAAAACCACAAAAAAATAAGGTGAAAATACTAAGTTTGGGTCTGCATTCAGACTCCAGCAGTTATTTCTCTGGATGTGGATAACATTTCTTAGAATTCTTCAAGGCTTGATGTCAACTTGGAAGGAGGTCTCTAGTGGAGTGTTTCAGGGATATGTCTTTTGTCCCATGATGTTGAATATTTAAAAGAAAAGTTATGGCTCCAGAAAATAATAACTAGCATTTATATAGCCTCTTAAAGAACTTTACAAATGTTATCACATTTTAACTTCACAATAACCCTGAAAGGTAAGTACTTTAATTATTATGCCCATTTTACAATTGAGAAAACTGACAAAGCCAAGTTAGGTGACTTGACTGGGATCAGAGAAGTATCCGAGGCCAGATTTGAATTCAGGTCTTCCTGACTCCAAGACCAGTGGGCTACCCATGGTACCATGTGGCTGCATAGATAGCTAGCCCACCCAGCTTTGTGTCAACTTCACATTGAGTGATAGAATCATGACCCTGAATAGGTTAGATCAAATCTAAGGAGATGAAATTCACTGTAGATAAATGTGAAGTCTATAAATTAATTTCACAAGTACAAGACAAGATCCCCAACCCACTTTTAAAAAAAAAAATTTTCATCTTAATTCTTGTTCTTGTCTCATCTTAATTGTATTGTTTCAGTTGTGTCTGACTCCTCATGGCCCCATTTGGGGTTTTCTTGGCAGAGATACTAGAATGGTTTGCCATTTCTTTCTCCAATTCATTTTACAGATAAGGAAACTGAGTCAAACAGGGTTCAATGACCTGCCCAGAGTAACACAGATATTAAGTATTTGAGGCCAGATTTGAACTTAGGTCTTCCTGACTGCAGGTCTGGTGTTCTTCTACCCATTCATAAGATTGGTATAAGTATAACCTAGGTTTCATGAGTGAATTTTCCTGGTGAGTTTGGGAGAGTTATCTCCCCCACTTGTTTGGTCCAGAACACTGGGGCTAATTGGGCTCTTTCTGATTCCTTGCATCTCTTTCCCATAGACCCCAGCTGTCCAGAATGGCCACACTTTTCTGTCTGGAGCCCACACAGAAGTGAGCTCTGCCAGCAGCGAGTTAGATGATGAGAGTCCTGCATTGCCACAGCCACTTCAGTACAAGCAGCTCCAAATGGAGCAGGATTTCCAGAACCTTAAAGTCCAGTAAGTGATCAAGGGGAGGGTCAGAGAGAGCCCCATCCACTTATGGGAACTTGCCAACCTTCCTGGCTCTAACCAATTCCCATCCTCAGACCTTTCCAACACACTTTGTGTCCAAACAAATTGGGAAACCTGTACAAAGACCTGGTAAACTGTTAGGAAAAACTCATCTAAACCTTAATTATACCTAATACTTGATAATACTTAGTTACTGGAAATTCAGTTTGCTGGAATAGTATAAGCTGTAGGTGGCAAACCCAACCCAAATTGAAAATATTTCTTTAAAATATTTTTAATCCATTTTCCTGTATGGATAAGTAGAGTCTCAAGAATGCCTCATTTTTTTTCTTTTGACCATTGTAGGGATCCTATAGGGCTTTGGGGCCATCTTTTTAAACATCAATTCTCAGTGCTTAAGAGTAGAGCTGGAGAGGTACTGGAGACACAGTTGAATGAATATGAATTCTATAAACATCTCTAGGAAGATTGTTTTAGACAAAATCTCCAACACCAGCTTGTTTTTTTCTATTATTGTTTACCTCTCCTATTGCTCCTACAAGTTGAGGACAGAAAAAAAATTCTGGTTAATTTGAGCTCTAGTGTGAATAAGGAAATTTACATCATGCCAGGAAGCACTATGCTAAGAATTGGGGATACAAAGAAAGACAAAAAGAATCCCTCTCCCATAGGCACTCAACACTAGAATCTGTTATAAGTGTAGGTTGTTACAGAGTCTCCTCTGAAAATTTTTGAAAGTTAGGGTGGAGTCTCACCTGACTGGGATGGGTTAATATAATGCTATGTGAAGGCAGGGGGGTGGACTATATGGCCTCTCAGAGTGCTATCTAGCTTTTATAAAAGCTGCTCTGAGAGAGTCATGATCTAGTCATTTGAGGGATTCATCCATAAGAGGATGCACTAAGTGTTCTGCTTGGAAGAATCGTCATGGCTTGGAGACTGAATTGAGGATGTGGCCAGCCCCCAGAAGTTTAGTCCTCCATCTTGAGTACCAATTCTTGGTCATGTCTGCAATGTTTCCCAGCCAAGAGCACTTCAGGACAGCAGATGGTAGTATTCAAGGTCACACCTCTTCTGTTTGGCCCATTGTAGATACCACAGTATCAAGTTGTTCCCTGATGCTGTCAAGTTGGAAGAAGACCAGGAAGAGAAGGATTCCGCCCAGGAAGTTGATGGGCCAGTTACTAGGAATCCCAGTGCTTTTGATCCCAGTTCAAGGAGGACAGAACAGGAGGAAGGGAGGCACCTGAACCCTCTTGAGTAAGTCACCTGCCCGTTGGCTGTTCATTCTTTACTAGAATCAGGCATCTTAATGAGGAAGGATGTTAAGTTTGTCCCTGGTCCAATAAAACATTTGTTAAGTACTGTCTATGTGCAAAGTATATTGTTTGGATCCAAAGATAAAAACAAAGCAGTCCTCTCCCCACCCCGCTCTGGCCTGGAAACCTTAAATTATAAATAGGGGTGAGGAGGAGAGGGAAATATAGCATGTACTCAGATTAGTAAATATGGTGTAGTTTGAGGAGGGAAGGATCAGGGAAGGTTTCAAAAAGGAGGTGACACGTGAGCTAAGCCTTGAAGGAACTATATGAAGAAGTGAAAGGTGATGCTTCCCCCTCCTCTTTTCTGTTGTTGGTAATATTAAAAAAAAACAACACAACAACAACACATAACTCTCTCCATTGAGAGAGATTTCCTTTTCTTCACAGGAAAATGTTAGCACCCCGTCCTTCCTGAGGAAACTTCAAATAATGAGAGGTCATAAAATCTCCCTTTTGTATATTGCTTTTTAATTTTTTTTCTTTTAACTCTATTGTGTCTTTTTCTTTTTACATCACCTTCATTTTCAACTATATCCCTCTTTGCTCGTGTACCTAGTGAACCAACCTTTGTAACTAAGAACTAAAAAAAGATTAAAAAGTAGTTCAGTGGTCCAGTGCCTCCACCCTGTCTGATACTATATGCAATATCCCACACCCATAATGTCCCACCTCTTCTCCAGGACCACTGCTTTATACTTTCCAAAAGCAACTAGGTGGTCCAGTGCATAGAGAACTAGATTTGGATTCAAGAAGACCTGAAGGTAAATCCTGGCACTTTCTAGCTATGTGACCCTGAACAAGTCATTTAACCTCTATGTGCCTCAGTTTCCTCATATGTAAAATGGGGATGATAGCACCTTCTTCACAAGACTGTCATGAGATTAAATAAGATAGCACATGCAAAATGATACACAAACCTTAACAAGCGACATAAAGGTGCTTATATATTCCCCATAGAAATAGAATATTTATATTATATAATAATATTTCTTATTATTATTACCCTTATTTTGAGGTAGTGGGATTATTGGATAGAGGGGCAAACAGCCCCGAGTTGGGGGTGAAGGGAATAGCTCGTAAGTGGAAGAGCTATGACTCAAAGCCAGGTCTCCTCCTCCTTGAATGTGCCTTTCCACTCTGTTGTGATATACCTGCTCAGCCATTGGGGCAGGTTCGGTTTCAACGCTGACTGCCAACCTGATTCCTTTACCACCTAAATGGAACTTTGGTTTCCCTCCATAGGGGCAGGGCACCCCATCCCACCATCCTAGGCACTAATTAGCCCCTTCCCATAAATAGTAAATAGAAAGTTTAGCCAATACAACAAGAGGCCTCTTTGAATAATTTCACAGACACCAGGGAAATACTTCAGGGACATGTAGGCCTCTTATCCCTCCTCTTCTGCTCTTAGGTTTCTTTTTTTTTCTTTTTGGAGGGGGAGGGCAGGGCAATTGGGGTTAAGTGACTTGACAAGGTCACATGGCTAGTAAGTGTTAAGTGTCTGAGGCTGGATTTGAACTCAGGTCCTCCTGACTCCAGGGCCAGTTCTCTATTCACTGCACCACCTAGCCGCCCCTCTTACATTTTTTGAGGCTCTGTCTTATTCTTTGTTCATGAGCTCCACAGTAGCCCCAGTACTCTTGTGAACCCAGGGATTTTTTCCTAAAGACCCACAATCCTGACGAGGAACTGCTCAGCTGGAGGTTTCATTGGACAACTTTTCTTCATCTATAACCCCATCACCACAAGAGGGGCTCCCCTTCCCCACCCTCCAGATGTAGCATAAGCACAAGGGAAGACAGCTGGGGTAGGGCCCCCAGGAAGGGTGAGGCTGATGCATGATTTTCATTTCTTGTCAGGGAGCGTGTGGAACAGACACAATCGACCCAGCCCCAAGAGCTCCAGTCATTGAGGAATGGTGGGCACCACTTGGGTGGGCTTCCTCAGGGTCCTATTGCTCCACCACTCCCACCTGCCCCCAAGCTCTCCCCGCCAGACTCAGAGCAAAAGCAGCCGTCCTCTCATCAGAGCAGCATTGCCAGTCTGGCTGGCAGTGGTGTTTCGGGCTCTTTGCCCCTTCAGAAGGCTTTTCATTCAGCCAACGCTCCCCAGCTGGCAAGAAACTTCGATGTGAGCCAGTACAAGGTAATGAATGTGTTTAGGTTTGTATAATCCAGGCATGGTTCTGGGGAAAGGGCTTCTGTTTAAGGCCTGAGAGCTGATCAGTGCAGGCTGTTTTCTGAAGTTGTCTGCCAAATAATTGGCTAGGGAAGTTAGTGAGGGCAATGGAAAGAGCCCTGGGTTTGAATCTAGACTCTGACTCTTAGAAGCTGGGTGACCTTGGATAAGTTGCTCATCTCTCTGATGATCTCTCACCTCAACCCCTCATTTGTAAAAATAGGAATGATAATCATATCAATAGCAACTCTTGATTTAAGGTTTACCAAGGGGCCTTTCTTCACTACTTTGTGGGGCATAGATGTAGTATATGTATTGCTGTATCACAGTCACTTATGCTTGGTGACTCTTGTCCTTCTTTGATTTCCAACATTCACTTCCTGACGCTCTAGCCAACTCTTAAAGAATATACAGAAACTGCCAAAGTGTGAGATTTACATTGGTAAAAAAAAATGGAGTTTCTGGACACTCCTTAGACCAATAAAATCACAAAATAAAATCTGGCCCAACACACACACACACACACACACACACACACACACACACACACACAGAGCCTCTTCAGAAATGGGACCGGGGATGGGGGACTTGATGTGGTAGGTAGAAATGGCCTGGTTTCATGGCATGAACCAAATTTAGAAAGGAGTTTGACCCCTCCCTCTAGTGATGAGCACAGTGTGCTTATATAGCCAGAAAGGCCAATGAAATACTGAGTAGCAAGCATCAGGCAGAGGACTAAAACTCTGACATGAGATATGTTCCCCTTCTTTTTAAAATTATTTTTATTTATATCACTGAATATTTCCCAATTACATGTAAAAAATTTTAACAATCATTTTTAAAAGTTTTGAGTTCCAAATTCTGTCCCTCCATCCTACCCCTACTTGAGAAGGCAAGCACTTTTGATTACATATGTGAGGACTTGTAAAACATATATCCATATTAGCCATGTTGCAAAAGATAATATAAAAAATAAAAATAATTTTTAAAAAGTATGCTTCAATCTTCATTCAGAAGTCATCAATTCTCTCTCTGGAGATGGATAGCATTTCTCATCATAGATCCTTGGGAATTGTCTTGGGTCCTTATCTTGATCAGAGTAACTAAGTCTTTCACAGTTGATTATCCTTATAATATTGCTGTTACTACGTACAATGTTCTTCTGGTTCTGCTCACTTCACTACATCAGTTCATATAAATCTTTCCAAGTTTTTCTGAAACCATCCTACTTGTCATTTCTTATAGCACAATAGTATTCCATCACAATCATGTAACACAACTTGATGGACATCTTCTAGATTTCTAATTCTTTGCCACCACAAAAAGAGCTGCTATATTTTGTACAAATAGGTCCTTTTCCCTTTTCTTTGGTTTCTTTGGGATATGAACCTGGTAGTGGTATTGCTGGATCAAAGGGCATACACTGTTTTATAGCCCTTTGGGCACATTTCCAAATTTTTCTCCAGAATGATCAGACTAGTTCACAACTGACCAACGGTGAATTAGTGTCCAATTTTTTCCATATCTCCTCCAGTATTTGTAATTTTCTTTTTCTGTCATGTTAGCCAATCTGATAGATATGAATTGGTATCTCAGAGTTGTTTTGATCTGAATTTCTCTAATAGTAGTGATCGAGAGCAATTTTTTCACATGACTATTGATAGCTTAGATTTCTTCTTCTGAAAACTGTCTATTCACATCCCTTGACCATTTATCAACTGGGGAATGGCTTATATTTTTATAAATTTGGCTCAATTCCTTAAATTTGAGAGATGATGTCTTTATCAGAGAAACTTGCTGCAAAATTTCCCCCAGTTTCCTGTTTCTCCATAATTGGGGCCAGGTGACCTCAGAAGCCTGTCCCAACTCTGAGGTTCTGTAAATATCAATTGAGATGTCTAATCTGTGGAAACAAACAGGGAGGTGCTCAGGCTAGAATTCCAGACCAACTTCCTGGGCACAGAGTTAAGATTATGATTGGTGTCAAGGGGAGATGTTGTTACTTTTCAGGATCACCGGATAGTGTCCCCAGAAACTGACAGTGGCTTTGTGGGATCTGAAACCAGCAGGGTATCTCCATTAACTCAGACTCCAGAGCACCGACTTTCCCATACCAGGTATAGCAGTGCATATTTCTGCTTCCCTTCCCATGGTTCCTCTCCCCTTGGGATGGCCCTTGTTCTCAGGAATGGTCAGAGCTATGTGTACTGGGGAGGTAGGTTGGTTAGTGGGGGAGGTGGTAAAGTGTGCCATGGGATGGTTGCTTAGGACAGAACACAGAAGAGTAAACTGGGTGCAGTGAAAGTAGGAAAGACAATGGGTATAAGAAAGAAGATCCTGGTGGTGTGGTAGAAATAGGGCTATATTTAGTTAGGAGGACCCAGGTTTGATTCTCAGCTGTGTGTCCCAGGTAAATCATAGCACCTGGCTGGACCTTGGAGTATATTCATTTGCAAAGTGAGGGATCTGGATGAAATGATCCTAAATCTTATTAACATGTGAATCAGATATCTTTATTTGAGAGAGTGTGGGCTAAAAGCACATGGACATGAACAATCAAAATGTATTCTCTGCCCAAAGCAAGAAAAGGGACAGTGTGAGTGGGCCTGCTGACATTTTCTTTATGTCATAGTATGTCCTTTGGCACCAGTGACCTGAGGAGATTACCCCAGTCATCTACAGCATGTCTACCCCAAAGTCCATCTTCTCACCAATCAGGAAGGGACCAGCTTGACATCAAAGTATCCTCTGGGCTCAGCACATCAGGGGCCCAGGCCCAGAAGTCTGACCCAATGTCTATCACTCCCCCAAAGAAGTGGGTGAAAAGCTTCCACCACAAACTGGAACCACGTACAAAGATGGGTGAGTGGACGTGGCATGTAAGAAATATTTGGGTGAGAATTTGGCTTCATATAGCACTGACCAATTACAAGGTGCATGGGGTGAGGGTGGGGAAGGAGAGAATTAATACCCTGTGGTCCATGTCTTTGGAGGGTGGGTCAGTGCTGGGCTCACTCTCATAATTAGTTCAAGAGAATATGATAAAGCATGTCCCAATCTGTGTGCTCTCCCAAAACAGTGACCCCAAATCTACAGGCATTCAGATTTTTTTGACTCCCAGATTAGTAACTCACCCGAGACTACTTTGTAACCTTACCTAGTATCTTCTTATCTATCCTGGTGTCTTCAGCTGACTTGGATGGTGAGGGCCATGATAGGGCCCATAAACAGTATTCCCATGGCAGAGAAGATGACCAGTCTCCCGTTCCCATCCCTTCTGAAGCAGAACATCAAGAGACAGCACGAGACCCACTCAGCAACCTCATCTCCCGGGAAATGAGAGAGTGAGTCCTACATGACCATTTAAGTTGTAAAGCAGGCAGTAAAGGCCATCTAATCCCATTTTATAGATGGGGAAAATGAGGCCTAGAGAACTGAAAGTGATATTGTCCATGGTCATGCAAAGAAGTGAGTGGAAGATTTTCAGGAGAACCAGTTTAATGCTTTTTAAAATTAATGTCTTGAATGTCACAGTTCATTCTTCCTGTTTTTTAGGGGAAATTGTTCAGGGTGTGCAGCTTTCCAGACTCTGAGATTCCCTGTCATTACCCTTATCCTAGAGGAGATGTCTTGGCAAGAAAAGAAAATGTTTTTGATTGCCTTTTCTCCCAGTTATGCTGTGTGAGAATCTCTGGCATGTTCTTAGCCAAATACTATCTTTCTGCTGAGAAATGTGAGATAAGCAGGAGTTGTAAATGTTTTCTGTTAGTTTCCATTTCATCTGCTTTTGGCGAGTAGTATACATTTCTCCGGGCTGTTGGGATGTAGCTGTCCACATAGACAAACCTGTTGTTCCACTGTGAATGTGCCTGTTGAGCCTTCTATTCTTGAGACCCTCTTATTAGATCACAAATCATAGAATGTTAGATGTAGAAAAGACCCGAGAGACCAACTAGTCTAACTGCTAAGGAATCTGAGGCCCAGAGGCGGTAAAGAATGTACCTGAGGTCACACAGCTGGTATGTAAGTGACAGAGGTGAGTTGGACCAAGGGCCGTCCCCAAAGTTAGAGCTGAAAGGGCCTCTGATGTCACCTTTTCCAATGCCTTCTCCTCTACCAGGGATTCTTAACCTGAGGCTTGTGAACATTTTTCCCCAATATATTGATCATTATATTTCAATAGAATTGTTTTATAACTCTTATGTATTTTACACATTTAAAAACCTTCTCCCGAGAAGGAGTCCATACACTTTACCAGATTGCCAAAGGGATCCATAACACACATGAATACACACACACACACACACACACACACACACACACACACACACACAAACAAAACAATACACTCAACTCCTCAGGATAAAAGACAGAAGAACGTGGAAAGATATAGCTCCCAGAAGAACTTTCAGAGGCAGCTAGGCCATATAGTGGATAGAATGCCGGACCTGGTGGCAAAGAGACCTTAGTTCAAATCCTGCCTCAGAAACTTACTAGCTATGTGATTCTGGGCAAGTCACTTGACCATTGTTTGTCTCCATTTCTCCATTTGTAAAATGGGGATAATAACAGCACCTACTTCCCAAGGTTGTTGTGAGAATCAAGAGAGAATATTTGTGAAATCCCTGCAAACCTTAAAGCACTGTCTAAGTGCTAGCTGTTATTATCATCTTTCCCAGGATGAGCTCCTGTGTAGGGAGGCACAGAATCTAAAGTATTCATCCCCAGCAGCATTTGCTGCCATCCATGGAGTAATGAACTGGGAGTCCAACGATCTAAAATTGGGTTCTAATTCTCTTTTCTCTCCCTGACTGACCCAGATCTCTTCCCCCATCAGTGACCTTGAGAAGCAAAGGCACTCCAATCTGCCCCAGAGCTCCCTGCCCAGCCAGCCCACATGCGTCCTCATTGTACATCTCCCAATTATGTAGCCCTAACAAATGTCTCCATGGGGATTGCTAGGGAACTGGAAACTCAGGCACATGTTGCTCCAGCAAGTTCTAAGCTCTGACCAAGGCAGTAGAGCCAGGAGACATACAGGCCCCTGAGGGCTCCTCCTCATTCCTCTTAGTCTGGATACTATATTGGGAAAAGAGCTGACCTGTTGTTAGGGGCACTGTGATCTCTCAGGAACCTGGCTGAGTCAGGGAGTTTAGAGGAGCTGTATTGCTCAGGAAGATGGCCACGGCAGTTCCGAAGATCCTGGATTCCTCTGTCTTGTGTGTATGAGTGCTATGCCTGTGGGGGTGGGGAACTGGCCATCGACACAAGATGTCTCTAACTTGAGGGGGTCTTAAAATCCCCTTGAGATGAACCCCACTTAAGAAGAGGGCCCAAGTTTACATTCCTAGCAAATTTATCTGATTTAGAAGGAAAATAGCATCTGGTGTAGTGAGAAGAAAACTCAGGTTTGAAGGCTCAAAGGACCTGGATTAGAATCCTGACTCTTGCCATCTTGCTATATGGACACTTGCTCCACCTCTCTCCTCATCTTTTTTCATCTGTAGAATAGTGATTGGGCTAGGTGATTCCTTAAGTCCTTTTCAGTTTTTTCTAGCTCTATCTCCTACCTCACCTCCACCACCATTGTATCTTTTTTTTAATTAAAAAAATTTTTTTTGCTTTTTTTGTGGAAGGGGAAGATAGGGCAATTGGAGTTAAGTGACTTGCCCAAGGTCACACGGCTAGTTTTGTGTTAAGTGTCTGAGGCTGGATTTGAACTCAGATCCTCCTGACTCCAGGGCCAGTGCTCTATTCACTGCACCACCTAGCCACCCCTCTACCACCATTGTAAATGATGAAGAATTAGAGGTGCAGATAGAGAATACTCCTTTCTTGAGGTCACAGAACAAGTTAGTGGCAAAGTTATAGATTCAAACCCAGGTCTCGTGACTACCAGTCCAACATCCCATGCTACCTATAATAGAAAACTAATCACTATTTCAGTTGAGATCTGGGGTGGGGGGTGCAGGAGATGGGGTGATGGGAAGAGGGGAGCTGTTGAGTTAAGATGACCTTGCGGGCAAGGATGTGGTAACCACTGGGGAATTTTGTCCCCTTTGTGCCAGCCTCCTGAGCAGCCTTTGTTACTCTTGTCAGACTGCTCATGTTTTGCACCAGCCCACGGGTCTCTCCAGTCCTGTTGGTGATGATAGCAAACACTTGTAATGAATTCCTCCTCCACCACCCAGGCAAGGAGGTTGAAAACAACTCTCCTTTCCCACTCTTTCTGGCAGCTTGTGATTTCCATGAGGAAGCAACAGGGTGTCATGGAAAAAGCCCCAGGATTTGGAATAAAAAACTGGGTTTGAATCCTGACTCTGCCACTTACTATAATGTGTGTGGCCTTAGGTAAATTACTTATGCTTCTTTCAGCTTCAGTTTCTTCATCAGTAAAAGGAGGGGATTAAAAAGAGGTGATGTAATCCTCCAGAGGATGTATGATCCTCTAACCCATGGGAATCCCTAAAGCGCCAAGGGAAAAGCCACCACTCCTCCCCTCCCCAATTTGTCTCAACAGAAAATTCTCCTTAACTGATCTAAACACAGTCAGATTTCTACTAAACAGCAACCAGAACCTTTCATTATCAAGAATCTCACCCCACCTGCATTACCTTCCTGTCCCCCTCAGGTAGGCAAAGAGGCATCATGGGAAAACCAACTATTCAGAATTCCCAGTAGCTCTCTATTGGGATGTCTGCTCCTTGAGAACAGGCTCTGGGATTTTTGTTTTTATCTTTTGCCTTTTATGTCCCCAGTGCTTACAGCACAAGTTCTGGCTCATAGTGAGTACTTCATCAATGTTTATTGATCAGTTGATATATTAGGAAGGGCTTAGGGGATATCCCCCCTCCACGATTAGAGAGACTGGAAAGGGCCCTTTTCTTTCAGAAAAAATACTGCGGGAGTAGAGAAAAGAAGCAGACGTGAGTTTAACGCCCTGAGACCACCAAGGAAGATGCCAAGTTGCATACATGGCCACTGTTTTTCTCAGTAACCTGTGACTGTTTTCTTCATGTTATAGTAGAAAAGGGTCAGATGACCTGAGCTGAAATCCCAGCTCTTCAATTTATTACTTGAGTGACCTTGGACAAGTAACTTAAACTCTATGGGCCTCAGTTTCCTCATCATAAAGAGGTTGGACTAAGATGACTTCTGATGTTCATCTAGCTCTAAACGTATGGTCCTAAGCCTAGAATGCTTAGTGATCACAGGTATGCCATGACTAAGAGATACGGATCCTCCCTTGTGCCTACTAAAAAATGGTCACAGGAACCCCTTAGCTTTTTCCCATTAAACTCTGCTCACTGACTCTATTTCCATGACAGTCAAGCTATCAGGGCCCTTCAGCAAGAAGTGACCCGACTCCGAGAGAGGATCGAGGCCAGCTTGAACAACCCACCTTGGGACTCCTCAAGTCATAACTTCCAACAAACTACCAGGGCTCGAAGCAGGCTTGCAAAGGAGTCCTTGGCTTCCGGGAGTTCTTCCCACACCAGGTGTGTACATCTCAGGTAACTGTGCAATCACACACAGAAGCTCAGGGTTGGCAAGGATTCAGAGATCGTCTGGTTGAACCCATGCTTACCAGAAACCTACCACATCCCCAACAAGTGGGCTTCTGGGTTCCTTTTGAAAGGCTACTGCAAAGGGGAACCTACAACCATCAGCAACACTGAAACAATATGGCTCAAGTGAAGTGAAGCAAGTTGAATTCCTTTTTCACACTAATATTTTTCAAATATTTTTGTGGTGGTTGTTCTTGAGCTGTGTCCAACACTTCATGACTCCAAGGACCATAGCACACCAGGCTCTTCTATCCTCCACCATCTCTCGTTCTGTCCATGTTCATGTTTGGTGTTTCCATTTCATTCTCTGCCATCTCCTTTTCCTTTTACCTTCAATCTTTCCCAACATCAGAGTCTCCCACTCCACTCCAGTCTTGTCTTCTCCTAGGTAAGCATCTTATTCTTTTAACCAGTCCGTATATGACATGGTCTCTAGTTACCTCAGTATCCACATCAGCCTCCTCTGAATGTACATCGGCTTGGCAGCATCCTTCCTAAGATGTGGTGTCAAGAACAGAGCATAATCATCCATTTGAGATCTGACCAGGACAGAGGGGCCAGAACAGATCACAATGCCTTATATGTGGCCTGACCAGGACAGAGGATAAATGGGTGGAACCACACTGTCCCCTTGCTCATTCTGTCCTCTGTGGCTCTCGATGTAGCTCACTAAGAAGTGGGAACTCAGACTTTAAGTTTAGCTTCCTATTTTTCCACTGAGAACATTAGTCTTCTTGCCACTATGGCACCAGGCACCAAAAAAGTGAGTGCATCTCCTCAGTTATCTGAGAACTTACTGCCACATAGGAACATGGGACCTAGGGGAATATGACTGTCAGCTTTTAGGAAGGGGATAATGAGTTTGTATGGAAGCTGCCCTTTCCTTCGGGTTGGGGCTCCATCTATTGAGCCTACGACCTTTGGAATATTTGATAGCCAAGATCAGTTATAAAAATTGTATTTCTTATATTAAATGGGATTGTGCATGGATAGCCTGTATCAAATTGCCTGCCTTCTTGGGGAAGGGGAAAAATTTTAGAACTCAAAATCTTATAAAAATGAATGTTGAAAAACTAAAAATTAAAAGATTATATTTCTTAGCAAAGTTCCAGGAGTTGACTTTGTCATCTTTTTACCTTTTACCAGTAAATCTGCAGAGAGATACCGGAGTGACCGTGGAGATACAAACCAGAACAATAGTGCAGTGAGACTTCGGCTGAGATCCTCCTCTGTGCCCCGAGAAGGGTCCCAACCAGCCCAAAGTAAGTGACCTTCAGGAGAGGCTGACTTTGTTTTTTGTATTTTAATCTTTGGTTCCAAATTCTCTTCCATCCTCCCTTCACCCATTTAGAAGGCAAGAAATATGATACTCAAAGTCTATATGAAGTCATGCCAAGCATTTCCATGTTGAGGCTGACTTTCTAAAGTTCAGGATCTGAATTAGAAAACAGAGCTGGTAAAACTCTTTACCAGCTCATCTTTACCCTCAGAGGACCTGGCGGGGTCCTTTGAGCAGGTTTGTCCTATGGCATTAGTGGAAAGACCACTGAACTTGGAGTCAGGAGAACTGGGTTTGAACCCCCAACTCTTGATATTTACTAGCTTTTTGGCCTTGGACAGATTATTTAATCCATCATAAAAAAATTATAAGATTTAGAGCTAGAAAAAGGACTCTGGGGCTTATATAGTCCTACCCCTTCATTTTACAGATGAGAAAATGGAGGCCCAGAGAGGTAAGACCTTATATCCAAGGAAACAAAACTAGTAGGTAGCAGAGCCCAGGATTCACATCTTTTCTGGGACTCCAAATTACAGCCTTCATGCCATCTCCCTTAGCTTCAATTTCTACCTCAGTAAAATGGGGATGATTATTTTCTCTACCCACCTCAGAATCATAGAACTTGAGAGTCATGAGGAATCTCAGTGACTTGTGCCCCCAAAAGGTATCTCCACCATAACACACTTGACAAGTGGTCCTCCCACCTCTACTTGCATTCTTTCAATGAAGAGGAATCCTCCAAGCTCTGAGGCAGAGCTATTTGGGGATAGCTCTCATTTTTTTGAAGCTATTTCTGATATCAAAGCTAGATTTTCCTCTTTGTGATTTCTACCCGTTGTTCTTGATTCTGTTCTCTGGGGCAAAACAGGATGAATCAATTCCCTATTCCATATGAGAGGCCTTCAAACTCTTCAAAACAGATACTATATCCCTCTCAACCCTTCTTTTCTCAATCTAAACATCTTCCAGCTCCTTCAGCCTATCTCTATATGACATGGACCCAAGTCCCTTCGCCATCCTGGTTTGTCCTTCTTAGAACATATATATCATCCAGCTTATCAATGTCCTTTCTAAATCCAAATTTTACAGAACAAACTCTGTAAAATTTGGAAACAGTCAGAAGGCCATACTTAAGGATCTAGAAGGCCACATGTGGCCTCAAGGCCACAAGTTCCCCACCCTTGTATTGGGACAACAAAGATGGTCCTTCATTGGGCTGTGTTATTAAGTGTAGTTCTATCCCAAAAGAGTTAATACAGCTTTTTACTACCAGAAACAACTTGGGAAGGATGAAAAATCTTACTTTTATTCAAGTTGCCTCTTAATGAGGGTTTCTGAGGTAAGGTACACTGATACTCCTGTCCAAGCAGGGGGCAGGAGACCCTTGGAATTGTTTTTCTCCAGTCATGGAGAATTTGAGAGCACCTTGGTGGTTGGTCCATCTCACGACCTTGGCACATATGGGTGAAATTCTGGCTGGAGTCAGACAGTGGACACAGAACACAATGAAAACAAATTTCTCCAGCTACCCCCAAGTACTCACCCCAATCTCCTCTCATCATTATTTATTGAAGTCTTTCCCTTCCTCTAAGGCCCAGCTCAGGTACCTTTCCTCCAGGAAGTTTCCCTGATTACTGCAGCTGAAAGCACTTTCTTTCCTCCTAGTTCTCCTTCCTTCCTATAGATTCTACCTTGTATCAACATTATTTTGATACAAATTGTATTGCTCACTCCCATTTGATTAGAATAGAGTGTTTAGAACTAGAAAATCCCATCTAGTCCACCTGTGGAATTTCACAGATAAGGAAACATGGCCCCAAAAGGAGAAATAATTTACCCATACTCACATAGGAAGTAATGCCCATAGACAAGAATTTGAGCTCTGGCCTTACAGCTCCAAAACCCTGCACTTTTTCTTCCATACCATGCTGACTTCTTGAGAATAGAGATTGTGTTGTTTTTCATTTTTCAGCAACCACATGTTAAGTATCTGCTATGTTCCAGGCATCATGCTAGACAGTGGAGATAGGAGGACAAAAATCAAAGTCTCTGAGCTGGAGCAGCTTGTGGTCTTCGGGAGAGGGGAGAGCAAATGTATCCAAATCAGTATGAGCAAAATGTATACAGTGTCAACACAGAGAAGTTGGGGGTGGGGTAGGCACTAGCAACTGTGGGGAGTGGGATATGTCCCCACTAGGAAGGGGCTGCTGAGTTGTGCTTTGCAGGAAGCTCAGGCCTCTACAAGTAAGAGGTGAGGAGAAGGAATATTCCAGGCATGGGGAACCAGCCTGGAAAGAGTCAGAGAAGCAAGAGATTTATTGTCATATACCAGGGCAGAGGAAAAAGTATAGTTTGATTATAATGAAGGGCATAAAGGGGAACAACGTGAGACTGGTCTGGAAATTTGGGTCACATCTACATTATAACAGGCTTTAAATGCCAAATTAGGGGAGTTTGTATTTTATCCTTAAAGCAAAAGGGAGCCACTAAAGTTTCTTGAGAAACAGAGTGACATGGTCAGACTTGTCCTTTACAATGACCAATTTTGCAGTTGTGTAGAGGATAGATTTGAGAGAAGAGTGAGAGAGAAGACAATTAAAAGCTGTAATGTTCTGGCAAGAGATGATGAGGATCTGAATTAAGAGAGTAACTGGGTGACTAAAGAGGAAGGGATAGATGCAAGAGATGACACAGAGGCAGAATCAGGAAGACTTTAGTAATGGATTAGATATGAGAACTGAGGATGAAGAAATGAGGAAGACTCCCGGGCTTCTACTCTGGGTACCTGGGAGGTTGCTGGTGCCCTCCACAGAAAAAGGGGCGTTAGGAAGATAGGTGAGTGTGTGAGCATATTTGTGCATAGGAATATATTTTGGACATATTGATTTTGAGATGTTTTGGGGACATTTGGGTAGAGCTGTCCAACCTTCCATGGGTGGTGTGGAATCTTCCTCCCTTCAAAGCCTTGTCTGCTATAGGCACTTAGTACATGTTTCTTCAATTGAATATCAGCTTCATTTGAACATTGTTCAGTCTTTTCAGTCATGTCTGACTCTGTGAATCCACTTGGTGTTTTCTTGGCAAAGGTACTAGTGTGGTTTGACATTTCCTTTTCCAGATAATTTTCCAGATGAGGAAACTGAGGCAAACAGGGTTAAGTAACTCACATAGCTATTAAGTGTCTGAGGCTAGATTTGAACTCAGGAAAATGAGCAAAAAGATGGGATAAAACAATCTTTTTGCTGGTTTTGCTGTTCCAGAATTTGTTTTGGGGTGTTATTTTAGGGTTGTTTGGAGGTGAATATGGGAGAGTTACGACAATTTACTTCTTATTCCACTGTCTTGGCTCCTGGAAGTGTCTAGAGCTATGACTTTTAACATACATAGACAAGAGCATGTAATTTTGTTCCATATCTTCATGCCTTTCCTGGTGTTTTCATCTTCTCCAAGGGTGGGAGGTGGAGCTATATCCTCAGTCTCACTTATTGGGAAGAAATGAAATACCCTTGGCCTGAAGTACAAAGCATAAGTAAAATATCTGGGGCTTTCTTATGTCATACTGTCCTCAACTACAGGAATTGCAGCTATACTGTTTTTTTTCCTGGGAAATGCTATTTTTCCAAGGCACAACTAGAGTAGGTGGAGCTTTGCTCCAGGACAGAAAGTTTACAAAATTCTGTCAGCACCTTTCTAAAGATACTTCTTTCCACTGCTTACCCTTCTAGGATAAGGGGCCTCCAAGACCCTTGCTCCCCTGAACAATACTGAACCCAAGCAGCAGAATGCTGCTTCCCCCTCCTCAGGGACCACACTTTCATCAGGGTAGAAACTGCAAGGTGACCCAGGGTGCATTTTTTCCACCCACTACAACCCAGGATGTACCCTCAGTAAGGACTTCTCCTCAGTGAGAGTTTTGCTACTCACGCCTCCGATGATTTCTTCTGACTCTTTTGGTCTCTGTCCATTTCAGCTTCTGAGTCAGAACAATCTATATCCAGGATCCAGACTGAGCAGAGCAAAGCTGAGGAACAGAGCCCCTCAGACAGAATTAAAGGAGGTACCAGAGGGAAGCAAGCAGACACAGTCTACTTCCGAGGCCATTACACAGGTGAGACAAGAAAGGAGTCATTACACTGAGGTGGGAAGGTATTCTAAGATCATCTTCATCTCATAGGATCCCTTATGCTGATGCCCAATTCACTGGCCTTGGGACCAGTCTAGATAAAACATTGGAGAAACCTTACTTAAGAAAAAGAGAGGGAGAGGGAGGAGAAAATATGTAAATGCTATGTGGTATCAGTGAAAATAATTAATGTTGTTGATCATACATACTAAAGAGAAGGAAAAAAACCCCAAAACACTAACTATATCAAAAATACTAATTATGGTTGCTTATGTGAATTGCTTACAATTTACACATCAACAGAATGCAACAAAAATGATTATAATGTGTCATTAAATTTGTGTCCTACCAGTCTTGGTCAGAGAGAACAGATAAGGAAGCCCCCCCCCCAACCCCACCCTGTGCCTCCTCTTAGCACAGAAGCAGGGAACTATGTTGAGAGGTTGTTGTGTACACTGTCAGACTCAGCCACACCATCAGTTGTTTTTGCTTGTTTTTCATTGTAATAAGGGAGGTTTCAATTCAGGCTGAGAGGGATGTTGGTATCCAGATATAACTGATATAAAGTCAAAAGGCATCAATAAAACTTATTTTATAAATGGAAGGAAGGAGGGAGGGAAGGAAGGAAGGAAGGAAGGAAGGAAGGAAGGAAGGAAGGAAGGAAGGAAGGAAGGAAGGGGGAAAAGAAGGGAGGGAAAGAAAGAAGGAAGGCAGGAAGGAAAGAAGGAAGGAAGGAATGAGGGAAGGAGGGAAGGAAGGAAGGAAGGAAAGGAAGGAAGAAAGAAAGGAAGGAAAAAAGGAAGGAAGGCCCTCTTGGTAATCTTGGGACATGTCACATTGAACCCTTGTGCTCCATGACCTTGGCTGTCTGATAGTTTCAGGTTGTGGCACAAAAGAAAATCTTTATTTGTTCTCCTTTCCCTTTTCCTTCCTAGTCTTCTGACTCTTGACTTTCAGGAAAATATGAACAGAAGACTTTGAGAAACTGGGACAAACCAGAGGAGGAAGGTTTACTCAGAGATAAAGCTCGCTGTCCTATGAGGTAGTGTGGTGGTTAGGTGGAAAGAGTACAGGTCTGGAGTTAGAGGGCCAGGGTGTGAATCCCAGCCATGACACTGGACAAGTCACTTAACATCTCTGAGCTTCAATTTCCTTCAAAAATGAGGGCAGTTGGTCTGGATGGCCTCCGAGGTACTTTTATGGTTGTAAATCTATGATCCAGTCGGCCAGGGACCCTGCAATAGAGCCATTCCAATTCAAACCAGCACTGCAGGGACCCAGGTCTGTCAACTTGATTCTTTGTTTTAAAATAATTGCCACATGAACCAATAACCAATAAGTGACAAGCCTGTTCCATATGGGGCTCTTTTCACTAGTGATAGATAACGTGATTTCATCATGAGCTTTTTATTTCTAGCTCTGCACCCATTCCCAAGGTGGCAAACAATTACCATTTTTGGTTTGTTTCCCTAGGTCATAAATATTCCGTCAAATCCTCCCAGCACTTCCAGACAGACAACAATTCTCTTTCCTGCCCCAGCTGTCACTCAATGAGGAAGAAACTTCCTGGTAATAACCATTCCCAGGGTCTACCTAGGATAAGCCCAGGCCAAGCCAGCCTGCAGAGTTAACTTGAACTTCCAGGAGCTATCTGTGTTACTAATAAATACATATTAGTAGGGTTGGGACCCTTACCCTAGGGAACTGGACAATCAATCATTCAATGAACAAAGTATTGTTTTAAGCAACTGCAATTTGCTAGACACTGTGCAATGTGCTCTAGGGGTGGGGGGATGAGGGTACAGAGACAAAAATTAAACTTCCTACACTCAAGCAGCTTATATTCTATCAGATGGGCAGAGTGCATGCCTCATTAGGCAATGTTTCCTCCATAAATAATTCTGTCTGAAACTGCCTCCATCAACCAAGAGATAGAAAGAGAAACCATGGACATTTGTGCCAAGGTCACTAAAACTCCCACTTAGGCACAAGCTAATTCTGTCCCTTCTCTTCCACCAACCTTTCTACCCTCCACCCCCAAGACATCTTTAAGTGCTAAGAACATATCATATCCTTTCCCTAGCATGGCCTTAGAACTGACCCCAATTCTGATCCAGGAAAGGACAGAAGGAGGGATCTTTTTTGACCACAATTCTCCTGCCCATCTTGAGCTCAATGAGAATAAAGTCAAGGCGCCTCAGGCTACTTTAATGATTGCTTTTGATTTTTTAGATAACACTCCCAGGAAGGATCCAGAGGAACTTTTTCCCTATGACAGCAACAAGAAGACCCAGTGTCCTATGTGTCACAGACCCAGGAGTCCCCCAGAGAAGAACAGGGAGCCCTCTGGTAGGATAGAAATTGATTCCTTACTCCCCTCTCCTAGAAAATGTTGAAGTCACCTTGAATTTGAGGTTCTTATCTATAGTTCTGTAACATAAAAAATCCTTTTTAGCAGACAAGTCAGTCTCTAGTCAACTATTGTAAATCAGGGTACAGAAATTGGGTTAGAAGTGAAAGGAGAGTTGAGAGTTCCTCTCTTAGCAGCCATGGACCAAGCAGGCATGGGGCAGAGTTGTCAGTCTTAGCCACCATATAGGAACTAGATTGTAGGTGAGATAGGGGGAGTTCTAGCAGTAGAGCACCAAAGTTCCACCCTCTGACAACAGGACCCATTAGTGACTTTTGTATAGCCCTAAGATTTCCATCTTTCCATGAAAGAGTTCTGAGGTCCACAAAAGCCTCTGAGTTGCATCAGCTGTGCCATTAATATTTAACCATAGGTGGCGCAGTGAGTAAGAGTGCCGGCCTCAGAGTTGGGATGACCCGAGATTGAATCCGGCCTCAGAAAATGAGCCCCCACGCATAAATAATGACTAGCCGTGTCACCTTGAGCAAGTTACTTAACCCCAATTGCTTAAAAAAAAATATTTAACCATATCTCTTGGCCTCTTTTTTGGCTGTCTTTCGCATACATCCTGTCACCCCCCATTTCCTCAACAATTACTGACCGAGATCCTTTCACACCAAAAAGGTAAAGCAGAACATGGTGAAGGACTCAAAGCTGAGGAAGGAGGATGGTGATAGGCAGATTTGGAAGTGTAACAGCAAGCACCCTAGCATGCCCAGGATGACTGCTAGCCCATGTTCTTTTATCTGCTTTACTAAAGGAAAGCAACTTTAAAGGGTCAGCAATCTTTAATTAAACACATATATCTATATATCTCATTCACTTAGTTCAGGGGGAAAAGTTAGCACCCTAAACTTCAGAAAAGACAAACAGAAATTACAAGCAGACAAAAAAATATAAAGAAAATAACACAATTTAACAGACCAACAGACAGGGCTTCTAGCTGTCTGACCATTACATATATACATAGTTAGTTACCAGTGAGAGAAGCACCAACGTCTGGGTTTTCAAAGCTGGGGGGCTCAACAGCTACCCAGAGTCTCATCTGGCCAAATCACACAACTCTTCCCATAAGTTAGCCTCAAAGCAAAACCTTACCTTAGAGTATATATGCCCTTCTTCAGGGTCAGAAGACATCACAACCTTTGTGACCCACTGCCTAATTACAAAGTAATAAAAGGTGTGGTTCTTCCTGAAAAACAAACCTCCCTCCAATCAAACCCCTCCTGCTGGGTTCCACTTGAGACCCATTAAAGAGCAGGGAAGATCTTCAAATTCCCTAGGCCTATCAAGGGGCAGGGAAGATCTTCAAATTTCCTTACAATTACAGGGAGAATACTGGAAGAATGGTAGTAGAACATAGAAAGAAAACCTTTAACCACACCCCCAGGTATCTCTCTATTCCCAGTTCCCCAAAGGGGAGCCCTCTGAACACCACCTACTTAGGGTTCTATGCTCCTGTTATGGCAAACATTTCCTTCTGCTAAGGTGATTCAAATGAGGCATGTACTATTCATCTGTCAAAGACCTTTAGAGCCTTAGGATCTCAGAACCTTAGAATTTCAATCATGTCTTCGAGGTGAAATAATCCCATCTCCAACCTGAAGCAGGTATCCCCATGTTTCCTATCATTCTTCTCATGGCAAAGTAATGATTAACTATCTTTGGTACTTATCCTCCCTACAGGAATAGACAAAGGCACACAGAAGGGAGCACCTCTAAGTTCTGGTCCAACTCGGAAATCTGAGCAATGTCAGCGGCAATCTATTCCGCCATCACTTCCTCATCCTCCTGGAGTGTGGTATCTAGCACCGCCACTCTCAGCTCCAGTGGGGGCAACCTTCGCTTATGTCCCACCAGTTCCTGTTGTGCCTTATTCATCCTCCACATTGTAAGAACCATTATCTTCTCCTTCCTGATGAATATGGGCTCTTTTATCCTGGCAACTGAGCCAGACTCAGGCAGGGTCTATTGAGTAGACAGCAAGATTGTCTTTGTTCTCTTTGCTACATGATACATATAGTCAGGTCCTCATTACTACAAATAGCGAATCCTGTGAAGTAGTCATATGATTTAAATTTGCACTACTTAAAGTTATATGAAATTATATGAAAAATATGAGCAATTAATTGTTCCCAGCCTAATGGAAGCAGGCAATAAAAATCGAAAGAATGCCAGTCATTTCAGGGAATACATTATTTGCATTAAAATAGTCCTAGTTATAACTTAAATTCCAACTCCATTCAGAAGGCAGAATGACTGGGTGTGATGGCACACATTGATAATGCCTGCATGGGTAAGACTAAGATTCGTGGACCCCTTGTGCTCAGGAATTCTGAGCTGCAGTCAGGCAAAAATCAGCTGATTATCCTTAGGAGTCAGGCAGCCAGCCTAGGGAGGGCTGAACAGAACCAAGTAGGACCCAAGAGCAGCTGTTCCAAGCTTCTGTGCGATCAGTCGTGGGATCAGACCAGCAGTCTCTTAGTAAATGTTTTCACAACTGGCTGTCTTCTAAAAAATTACACACAGCAGACTTTTTCATCTGTATCATCAGTATTTTCTCCATTGCTTAAGAAAGCCTAGACAATCAACAAAATCAAGCCCTGATCGGTACTGTTTGCTGATTTCTAAGATGTAAATGCTCACAACTGAAGACTGAATAATTGGCTGTCTCACTGTCTGAGCTGGATCCAGTGTGTCCCTGATTTGGACCCCTGTGTGGCCCCTGTATCAAGGCTTCAACTTGCATGATATGGGAAAATCCAGGCGCAAAACAAAACAGAAGTCAGAAACAAACAAAAAAGGCAGCATAGTATGGTAAAAGAAGCAATATTCATAGCTGGCAGGGACTTTCTATTTTCTGGCTACATTTTAGAGATGAAGAAACTAAGGCCAAGGGAAGTTAAGTGACTTGCCCAAGGTCATACAGAAAAGTTGTTTATTTGGCCTGGAAGCAGGAAGACCTGAGTTCATAGCTGTGTGAACCTGGGCAAGTTACTTAGCCCTGTTCATTCAGTTTCCTCATCTGTAAAATGAGCAGGAGAAGGAACTACTTCATTATCTTTGCCGAGAAAACCCCAAAGGAGGTCACAAAGAGTCCAACATGACTGAAAGGACTGAACAACATGCATGCATGTATGCATATTTATATATGTATATATCTGTATGTATAGGCATGCACACAGATGAAGTGATTTTGAAGAGGTTGGCGGTAGCACATAGGCTAGGGGTTCTTAACCTTTTTATGTATCCTAGACTCTTCAACAGTCTGGTGAATCCTATGGACTCCTTAGAAGAATATTTTTAAATTCATAAGAGAAAATATATAAGGTTGCAAAAGAAACTAATTACATTGAAATATTTTAATAGCCAGCATTTATTATTATGCTTTAAGGTTTACAGAGTGCTTTGCAAGTATTATCTCATTTTATCATCTCCATAACCCTGAGAGATAGGTGCTATTATTATCTACATTTTATAGATGCATTCATAATTACCCCCATCTTGGGCAGCCTGGGAGCCCCTCCCCCCTCTCCCTGGGGGCTCAGCATATTGGAGTCAGACTTAGTGCAAACATTCAATTGGCATCTCAGAACTCCTCAGCTTAAGCAATCTACCAGTCTCAGCATAGTCCAGCAATAAGGGATGGCAAGGGTGGTGCACCATTCCTGGCCCAACCCCATTCTACACGTGAGGAAACTGAGACCCAGTGAGGTTAAATTGCTTATCCAAGATTCCACAACCAGTATGTGTCATAGGCAGGACTTGAACTTAGGTCTTCCTAACACTAAGAAACTCCATCATTATGCTAGCCTCATCTACTATATGCACAGCCCACACTAGATTCTTAAAGATCAGGGCCAAATAAAATTCACGAAAACCTTTGCCACCTCCCCTTCCCTCTCACGATAACGTGCTTTCTTTGCTACTGACTATTTGATTAAATTGGAGAGGCAATAATAATGTGGTTCTTTAAAGGATATTGGAGAGCATGCCTGAGAGCTAGTCCACACTCACTTTAAACTTTTCTTTTTTTCTTCTGTTAAATTGTATCTCATGGTTTCCATGGTTCCTTCTAGCTCTAATATTCTGGGACTGACTGAATGAATAATCTGATTTACTGACTGGGTTAAAAAACCTTGGTTTGACTCTACTGTGCCATGTCTTTGACCTTGGAAAGTTCTTTCTTCTCTTTGAATCTATTTCCTGCTGTGCCAACAAGCATGTTGGACTAGAGCAAGGGTGGGGAGCCTGTGGCCTTGAGGTCACATGTAGCCTTCTAGGTCCTTGCGTACCGGATTTTGGCTGAATCCAAGTTTTACAGAACAAGTCCTTTTATTAAAGGTATTCATTCTGTGAAGTTTGGATTCAGTCAAAGAGATGCATTTGAGGACCTAGAGGGCCATGTGTGGCTTTCAGGCTGCAGGTTCGACGTTCTCCGAGGTTCCTTCTACATCCTGCGTTTTTCTAAATTGGGAGATCAGAATTTTGTCTATTCTTCTTTCTCCTTTCCTGGGGCTAATGAGCAGCAGCCTAAGCACAAATCCAAGAGAAAGGGGAAAAAACAAACAAGTCATCTAGAGACTCTATAGGAATTGAATGATCAATTTCAAAAGATAAAAAGATTGTTTTTTGTCAGCGATGGATCAGTACCCTTCCACTTCCTAGGTCTAAACTTTCTTCTGTCTGAGCCCTGGTCATGTCACATGTCCTGGTCATCTCACAGGCATTCTATTCCTGATCAATGGATCAGGAACACGGGTATGTCTAATCCAAGCACTATGCATCATTATATTTGGCTCATCCAAGCTTTATGGCCCAACAGAAAGGGATAATTTAAGTTATAGGCATTGAGGTCCTTGTGGTTTTTACCATTCATTTATTTATTTTGCATCTCCCCAGGTACTATTCTCCAGTAGCATCTACCTCAGCCTCCTCCCCTCTACGTTACTCCAGTGGTAAAAAACCTGCCGAGGTGAGAACCTTGTCTCAGAGCCACCGAGCTCCATCTCCAATGCCAGGCCACCGATGCTCATCTGAGCTGGATCTCATTGACCTGGATGACCTCAGCCTGTCCTTGAGCCGAGCTGTGGCAGCAGCCAAAAATGTCGAGTTCACCACCAAGCAAATGAGTCGATCTTTGTCTGCTGACCTGCATAGAGCCCGAGGTCTAAGGGGATCCTGCCTCTTTTGACAGGAATTGACTTAAATGGGGGGTAAAAGAGCAGGGCATTTGACTTCTGTTTCATCTAGCATGACAGACTTCTTGCAAGAGCAAAGAAATATTCTGGAAATGCCAGGGGAAAACCCTTCATTTGGACACTAAATTGGCAGCAGATGACAAGCTTATTTTTTAAATTCCTTTCATTTTTTTAGACAAGAGAACAGTGTATTTTTCAAATATAGACAGAGATATCTGGGGCTTTTAGTCCAAAGTCAGCCACCAGTGGTGTGATGCTGAGAATGAACTATGGTCTCTGTACACAAGGGACTCTGGGAATAGCCTTTTTTCCATACCTGTAGTTTCCTGCCTCCAGCTAACAATGCCTTTTTTTTCCCCAAGACCAAGTCTCTGGTCTCCATGAGCAGACTGTCTGAGTCCTCAAGGAGAAAAAACCTTGCAGGGTGTGTGTGTGTGTGTGTGTGTGTGTGTGTGTGTGTGTGTGTGTGTGTGTGTGTGAAAAAACCTTGCAGGGGGTGTGTGTGTGTGTGTGTGTGTGTGTGTGTGTGTGTGTGTGTGTGTGTAAAAACCTTGCAGGGGTGTGTGTGTGTGTGTGTGTGTGTGTGTGTGTGTGTGTGTGTGTGTGTGTGTGTGTGTGTGTGTTTGGAGAAGGGAAGTGGTGGGAGGATGAAGCCATTGCCCAATACTACAGAGACAAAAGCTGTGTAAAAAAAAAAAAAAGGACTCTTTATTGGCAACATCTGCACTATTTTTGGAGTCCACGCAGAGGCCCCTGGGTTTTCAAGGCAAAAGACACTTAGCCTTCAGTTTCTCTTTTGTTGGAAAGAAAGGCTTCCGCGTCAATCTGTTTGGAGCCAGTGTTTTTGAAGGTTTTTTTAGTTATTGATTTTTTTCCTGCAAGAATTCTCCTGGTACCTCCTCCTCTATCTTCTTCCTTCCTGTGGATTTAGTTGGCATTTAACGGATTGAAGCTGAGACAGTTTCTAAGGGATCTGTCTTTTGGGTACGGACTGTTGCACTGAGGGACGCCATAATCCCCTGCACTGATGCTTACCTCAGCATTCCTAGAATGCACCATATAGATGGCATTTGTATATTTGGGGTATTTTAAACCTTATTTTAATTCCAAAGGTTAATGAAGAAAAATGAATGCTGATTTTTTTTAAAGAAAAAAACAAAACAAAAAAAATGTGTCTGGTGTGTTTTGTCATCTTGTGATTACCTAAGTCATGTTTGCACTGAAAATAGAGACAAGAAAAACAAGAAACGGGCTTTCTTTCTTACAGCCAGCTTCTAAATGATCCCTTGCAGGAATTAAGACTGATTTCATTCCTTCCCTTCATTTCATTTTTCATTTCTCAAACATTTCATCTCTTCCTGTCATTTTATTCTCTGTTATTCTCTCTATTTTCCCACTTTCTAGTCTTTATTGTACTTCCTCTTCCCCTTTCAAACACTAAAATCCCTTTGTAAAGTGAGAGCATGTTCCAGTTCTTTTCTGTCTTAGCTGCAGTCTGCTTTAACAGGATACAAATATTAATTAATTTAAAGTGAAGTAGAAACAAGCTGTTTGTTTTTTTTTCTGTAGGTGCTAGACTACTGCATTGTGAGGGCATTCATATTCCAAGAGTTTAACAGGTGTATTACCCTTGGGGAAGAGGAGGGCTTTTGGATGGGAAGGGAGCCAGTCAAAGGGAGAGTTGGGCTGGAACTCTGGATCCCATATGCATTTGTCATTTACATTAGAAATAATCCTTAGGGGCTAAGCTCTCAACAAAAGTCATTTTATTTTTTGTTTTTACATCTTCTTTATTTCTCAATGGTCTTCCCCTATGCAGTAAGCCATCTTTTATAACAATAAATAAAAATCAAAACTAATCAATACATCAGCAGAGTCTGACAGTATATGCAATGTTCCACATCCATCATTCCCCATTTCCCCAGTGAGATGAAGGAAATGCAATTTCTGTCTCTTCAGGGACAAGTTTTGTCATTATAATTAACATACAAACCTTCTAAACCACTCCCACCCCCTGATTACTCATGATCATCTTTCTCAACCCTTGCACCCCAAAGTTTCAACCAAATGTCACCTAGCCCTTCCACCGTGTCCTCTAGAATTCCTGTTCCATAGACAACTAACTTCCCTTCATTTTAAATCTTCCTCTCCTTGAATCTACTGTAACCTGGCTTCTCCCTGAGAACACAGCCTCTCTCTCCACCCTTTTCAGTATGGCTACACCTCTCATTCCCCTTGGATCACTGGTTGGAGTGGGGAGTTGGAATGCTACTTGTTCCCCATTACCACTTCCAGGTTCTCCCTTTGCCCCCATCACTCAGTGACTTCTCATCTGTTGATGTTCACGCACTTATCTACCATTCTATCAAAATCCTGGCAGCTGTTGTCTACAACCCCTTTCTTGACTTCAATACTTGGTTCAGTTTTTCTCTCCTCCCCAACTCCTACCCTTACAATAGGGGACTTCAACATACATATTTACTCTCCCTCAAACATCACCTCCATTGCCTTGACCCCTTTAATTCTCTCCCAGGCTGTCTCCCCTGCCCTAGTCACTCTTCTTTTGCCCATCTCGACCCATTGGGGAATCGCCTTCATTCTCCTTGACCTCTTTGCAGCCTTTGACAATTGATTATTCTCTCCTTAATATTCTCTTCTCTCTAGAATTTCAGGATACCACCTCCTCAGTTCTCTTTCCCCCCATCTGACCAATCCTTCCGTTTTCTTTACTGGATCCTCTTCCAGATCCAACCCTCTAATCATAGGTGTCCCTCCAGGTTCTGTCTTGGCTCCTTTTTTCTTCTCTCTCTATACTACTTCACTTGATAATCTTGTCAGTTCCTATGGATTTAATTACCATCTTGATGCTGATGATTCTCAAATATACCCATTCTACCCCCGAATCTCTGCTGACCTCCAATTTCAAATTTCTAACTGCCTCGAAGACACTTTGAATTGTATTTCCAGTAGACATCTTAAACTGAACTCTTTATCTTCCCCCCTAAACCTCACCTGCCCTATGACTGTAAAGGGCAGCACCACCTTCTCAGTCCATTAGGCTTGTACCTATGAACCATCCTGGATCCCTCACTATCCCTTGCTCCCCATATCCATTCTATTGCCAAGGCCTGTCAATTTCAATTTTGCCACACGTTTTGAATATTCCTCCTTCTCTGCTCTGACACTGCCAGCACTCTAGTACAGGCCTTCATCATGTCATGCCTGGATTATTGCAATAACTGCTGGTGGGTCTGTCTGCCTCAAGTCTCTCCCCACTCTAATCCATCCTTCATCCAGCCACTAAAGTGATGAAAGCACAATCTGATCATGTCACACACACCCCTCAATAAACTCCAGTGGCTTCCTATCACCTCTAAGATCAAATACAAAATGCTGTCTGGCATTCAAAACTTTATAACAGCCCCCTCCTACATTTCCAGTCTTCTTACACCTTACTCCCTTTGATCCAATGACTCTGGGCTCTTGGCTGTTATCTGAACAAGACACTCCATCCCTTGGCTTCAAGCATTTCAAGCTGTCCTGCATGCCTGGAGCCCTCTCCCTCCTTTTCCCCATCTGCTAACCTCCTTAGCTTTTTTTAAGTTCTAACTAAAATTCTTTTACTGGAAGCCTTCCCAACCCCTCTTAATTTTAGTGCCTTCCTTCTACTAATTACTTTCTATTTATCTTGTATATCACTTACTTTGTATATATTTGTGTGTTGTCTCTTCCATTAGATTGTAAACTCCTTTGAGTTACAAAAGACTCCTGTCTTTTGCTTCTTTTTGTATCCCCAGAGCTAAGCACAGTGCCTGGCACACATTAGGTGCATAATAAATGTTGATTGGTTGATTACAGTATTCAGCTTCTTTTTTTCTTTTCATTTACACAGATGTACTCGTTAACACAAATACTTTATCTTTTTAAAAAATTTTTTTCGATTTTTTGAAGGGAGAAGATAGGGCAGTTGGGGTTAAGTGACTTGTCCAATGTCACACAGCAAGGTTTTTTTGTGTATGTGTGTGTTAAGTGTCTGAGGCCACATTTGAACTTAGGTCCTCCTGACTCCAGGGCTGGTGCTCTATTCACTGTGCCACCCAGCTGCCCCAAATACTTCACCTTTTAAAAATAAATTTTGTTATCTTTTGATTTTTATATCACCTATATTTTTCAGTACAATCTTTCACATGGTTATTAATAGTTTGTATTTCTTTTGATAATTGCTTGTTCATGAACTTTGATCATTTAATGGGGAATGGCACTTGGTCTTTAATATTTCTGTTAGTTGTCTTCATATCTTGGATACATCCATTTCAAAGATGTACATAAGCCTTTTAGTTACTTCAACTTGTATTTCATGGAATCTTTTCCATTAACACAATAGTGATAATGTATACATACATACATATATATATGCATATATATGCATAGTAGAGGTTTATAGCTTAGAATGTACTTTATCACTTAATCTTCATGCTCACCTGTGAGTAAGGCAGGGCAACTTGCCATCCTGATTTCGCAAATGTGGCACTGGATTCAGAGAAAGTTAGCAATTTATCCAAGGTCACACAGTTAACAATTAATGCCAATGGAATGGAAGCATGGGTCTTCTGACTGCTAGTTTAATGAATGCTGCCTCCTCTATACCCTGATGCCTCAGAATACACTTTTTCCAGGGGTGTGGTATCTCAAGCATTTAACCAAAATCCAATCTGAATATGAAGTCATTGATTCCAGTATTTGTCCATGTATTCTCCTAAGGGCCAGGGGAGTCAAGGGGGGATGACTGGCTGGTACCAAGCTCTGAGAAATACAGCATCATCCTATCCCAGCTGTGAGTGGCAAAGCTCCAAGCATTTTAATAAAACATTTCAAAGCCTAGGTCAGATGAGGGGAACTAGATGCACATCCTCACAGTTGTTCCTTTCAGGAACAGAGTGCCACTCTGGGCACATACCCTTACTTTTCAGTAAAAAGTGCCATAGGATAAAATTTGGTGACTGGTTAAAGAAAGAGCATCAGTCAATAAAGAGGAGGATCTGGTGTTGTTTCCATATAAGACATGTTGTAGCTTTTGCACTGGAAGCCTAAAACACACTCAAAATTTCTGCAGAACTTCAGCTGATTTTTTAAAAATGAGACAAATCAAGGGTAAAGAAAAATTCTATTTATTTCCCCCTATTTTTATATAAAAAAGAAACATCTTAGGTTCTTTTAATTTATTTTATATACAATAGTTTTCCAGGGGATCAGAATTGCTCTAATAAGGATCAGCCCTCAATTCATTAAGCATTTATCAGTGGCACTGGGGACAGAGCTAGTACCCCGATCTCAAAGAGTTTACACTTTTTAATCCTTTTCTTTTGCAGGGGATTGGGAGAAATTGGGGTTAAGTGACTTGCCCAGGGTCACACAGCTAGTAAGTGTGTCAGGTGTCTGAGGTTGAATTTGAATGCAGGTCCTCCTGACTTTAGGGCTGGTGCTCTATTCACTGAGCCACCTAGCTACCCCAAAGAGTTTAATGGGAGTGAATCTAACCTAATGCCTAGTACCTTTCATTTGAGGGTTAGTGTTTTGAATTTCAATGTTAATTTCTAGTGTGAACTGAATATAATCCCTGTCCCAAAACCCATTGCTATAGGACTCTTTCCTTATTGGAAATGAAATCCCTGACCTATATGAAGAGCAGGGCAGGGCAGAGATGATAAGAGGAAAGCAGGGCTTAATAATTGCCTTTGAGGCTTCTTTGGGGATTCTCTAAGCCAGAGTCTCCATGGAGCATCAAGTAGCTTTGTGACAGGAAAATGGAAGAAGTCAAGCACTCTTCAGGTTACTGAAAAGATGAGAAGACATGAAAGAAACTGGCAGTCTCTGTCATGCCCCCATTCCCAGTTTGCTACTCTAGATATTTCAGGGCATTTCACACCTTGCTTTTGTTGACCTTCATTTAAGAATTGGTTAAAGGAGACAAACAAATAGTGGTATACAGCTACAGAATTTGTTCTTTATTCCCTTAAGGCTAGTGGAACTTGCATGCAAGGAGGCAGGACTAAAGTCCCGACTCCAGAACAAAAGGATGAGAGAGCTTAAGTACAATAGGGCCATCCCAATTAGGGATGGTTGAGACACATAAATTTATGATCCCCGTAATGGTTTAAACATAGTATGAAAAAGGAATTTCTTAATTGGATAAATGATAAATACAGAAAAACAAGAGAGATGATAAAATGTCAATTGAAATTATGATCTGGAATATCTGTGTTTTCTCTACCATTAACATTCCATAACATGGTATATAACCAGAAAATCCTAAAATAAGTAAAAGTTCCATTAGCCAAGTTAATGAGGTGAGTTGAGGGTCTTGTCCTTAAGGGCCATAAAGTAGGCCTCTTCAGGTTGACATAAAGAGGAGGGTTCTCCGAGCTCACTCAGAGAGAAAACCAAAGCTGGGTCTATTTGGAATTTATGATCCTACTCCCAGCCTTATCTAGCCTTTGGAATGGCTGAGATAGAAAGAGAGTCTTTTTTTGTAAAATGAGGCATAGCAGTCTCTTTGATTAATTCAAACTTTGGCCAAAATATGATATTAAATGATTATCACTTTCAATGGGAGAGCTCCTTCACTCTGTTGTCTGATAGGTATTCTCCTATGTACATCTGCTCTGATGCCTATTTCACTGATGATTTGGATAAATGGGTTTCTTTGCTATTTGATGTGTATATTCATTGTGGAACTGATAGAGAAGGGGTTAAGGCTTGGATATATAGTTTGGGGATCCCTTTTCCCCACAAATGACAAAGCAATTAAGAGTTAGATGGAACCTGATCATATTCCCCAGACCAATAATATTTAAAGGAGCAAAGATACAATTATAATCTAATATCCCCTTTATTTGAGGAGAACAAAGTGAAGGCCTCCAGCCCCCATCTCCTGCTTCTCCTCCTGGCAGAAATTAAAGTCCCCCTTGGGGAAGGGTAGAGGCAGAAGAGGCCAGAGATGTCTAATTTGCCTCCTTCAGCCACACAAAAGAACAGACCCTTCTCCTTATAGGGGCCCCTCTTTATCCATGAAGCTCCATTTCTCCTCACTGCACACATACAACTGAGAGGAAGCCTGGCATAGTGGAAAGGATGGACCTGGAAATAAGAGGATTTAGGTTTAATTATAGCTCTGCTATTAGCTATGAGATCTTGGGCAAGTCACTTTCTATCTCCAAGCTTCTTCATCTATAAAATGGAAGTGCTGAGTCTTTTTGGAAGAGTGCTAGGTCTGGAGTCAAGAAGACCCGAGTTCAAATCCTGGACCAGATACTTCTCTGTGTGACTCTGGGCAACTCAGCCTTTGTTTGCCTCAATTTCCTCATCTATAAAATGGAGATGATAATAATAGCATCTACCTCCCAGGGTTGTGAGGATCAAATGAAACAATAATTGTAAAGTCCTTGGCACGGTGCCATGAACATGGTAAGCACTATATAGATGGTAGTTATTATCATTATATCACAAAAGACCCTGTCTCTTCAAACATCACATGAAAAAAAATGGTAATGAAAATGTTCAAAATAAAAAAAAAACTACTAAAATCCCTCTAAAATGTGTTATTCTTATTTGTTTTGTTTATTTCTTAGGAAAAAAGAAAACTGAAAGAATACAATACAATTCCAAAACAATAAAAACTCAATCTAGGGTTTCAAAGAAAAAAGCTAGAAGTAAAATATATTTTAAAAGAAGTAACATCAACACAAAAAATGAACCTAGAATTTTTTAGACATAAAAAATAAAGGATAAAGACACTGAAGTAATTAGTGGAAGAAATGAAGTTAGTAAGAATCACAAAATGAAGTGAATTGGGAATTGAGTGTAATGGAAATCTCAGGAGAAGATGGTGAAACTCAATTATTTAAACATATGGAGATTTTAAAAATAGATTCAACGAGAAACAGCTATTTTACTAGAGAATGGAATGAATGAAACAAGAAAAAAGCAGAATAACTCCAGAAAATTATCCAACTGGGAAAAGACTTGGAAGTTATAATAAAAGGGACATATTTAGAGGACAGAGTAAAGAGGGAATAGCTACTTAAAAAAATGAAAAAAATCTGACTTCAAGAAATTTTCCCAGAAATATTTAAAATAGGGACCAGGTTGCAAACCAATGGAATTAGCAAGATAGCAATGAACCCCAGATGTAATTCATCCAAGCACAACATTATTTAATGCTTCAAAAATACAATGATTAAATTATTTTTAAAGCAGCTGAAAGAAAATGCTAATGGAATAGCTTTGTCTAACAAAACAAGTGACAGAATGACCTCAGACTTCAAGAACAATCAGATTTTGCTCTCCAAATCAGCTTTTCAATGAAGATTTTTTTTTCTGAAACAGAAGATGACCATTTAAAAGTCCATATAAATTAATTTTTAATTAATGTTGAGATGCAAAATCATTACTTTACAACTGTGATTAACTAGTGCACTCTTCATAGAGGCACTAAAAATAAATGTAGTATTGTTTTAGTCAATATCTGAATTATATTACCTTGAAGAAAATGGAAAAGAGAAAAAGTTTATTTGTGGTGATAAAATTAAAGAGTGAAGGGGTAATAAGAATGGTGACAGAAGAAGAAGGAGTCGATTCTTTAACAGTAGTCTTGTCTTAGAGTTGTATATAGGGAAACTGAGTTACTGTAAACCTCATCGAGTTAATGATATAAAATACTGGAACTATTTTAAGTATTATAGATGTACATGAAGGTGGGAAAGGATTAATATTGGTGATATAAAAAACAATTGAATACCTTTAATGAGGGAGGGAAGTAAATAATTTAACCAAGTATGGTGGTGAATAGATCAAATTCAGTGATTTTAAATTTGAATGTAAATAGATTGAATTTCCCTACAGAAGAGAAATGGGGTATTGAATTATTGAAAAATAAAATCCAACAATATTTTGGTTAAGGGAAACCCATGTAACTTATCGTTCCCTGTTCTATATGAACAATTTGGTTGTTGAAAGAGGCAGAAAATGAGTTTGGGAGCCATAAAATTAACTATTCTGAAAAAGGATCAAATCAATTTGTGTTATATAGGAACTACTTTTATATAAGAACAGTTTGAAAAGCAGCAGGAAAAATTATTCATTTATGAAAAATTAATGAAATACATACGTAAATGAATAGTTTTTAAACAAAATGTGAGACACAAATTAGTAGAAGGACTGACTAGAGAACTGAGAGAACCTATCTGAAGACAGAGAAATTACTAAAACTGCAAGACAATGTGGTCCTTTCATCATTTGCATTAAAAAGTTTGAGAAGTTAAAACTCACTAAGTAGCAAATCAAATAAGTGTTTGGAGAGAATGGGATGACTGAATGAGTATTGAATGGTTTCATAACTAACAGAAAGGAGGATTTTTTTTCCTCATAAGGGAAGTGAGTCATTGACTACCAAGAAGTTCCATTTTAAGCTGTTAGAAAGTAAAGAACCCAACAGCAACAGGAGAGTTAAGAACAAAGCAAAAGAGTAGTTAAGATGATCCAGGACCAGTCAGCTTCTGTGGCTTCAGTAAGACTTCAGCTCTGACTCTGGGAGATGCCAATTGGCTGAAGGAAGGCTAAAATTCATTGAAAGAGAGCTGAATTCTGCTTAATTTTCTCCAGTGTGATCTACCATATGAGAGAATTAAAGCCTATTAAAGGTGCTACTTGTTTTCTGTTGCTCCCTCTCATTTGAGAGCAAAACAACGAAAGGGAAGATAAGCTATGAGACAGTATTAGGTAATTTTACCTTGAACCTGATTGAACAATGTAGTATCTTGTTCAGTGAAGAGCTGGCTGCACTTCTTGTCCTTGCCTATGGAGCCAACCTGAGAACTTTTGTTGTGAGTTAATGTTTTGTTATAAAAAATTTAGGGAGTAAATGAACAAACCAGCAACCAACTGGGTGAAGAGTTATCTCAGTTCGCCAGCATTTTCCAGAAAGTCAACCTAAAGAACTTGTTGCAGTCCTCTGAATTAAAGGAAACACTTATCATCACAACAGTGTAACTCTATTTCAGTTCTCTTTTAAGGATGATTGTGAGTTAAAAGAGCTTATTGCTGATTCATTTCAAGATAGAAGAAGTATTTTTGTTCAGTTGTGTTTGAATTTTGTCACCATATTTAGGGTTTTCTTGGCAGGGATACTGGAGTGGTTTGCCATTTCTTTCTCCAACTCATTTTACAGATGAGGAAACTGAGGCAAATAGGGTTAAGTGAATTGCCCAGCATCATACAGCTGGTAAATGTCTAAGGCTGGACTTGAACTCAGGTCTTCCTGACTCCAGACCCAGAATTCTATTCACTGTGCCAACTAGTTGCCCAAGAATAGGTATGGAATGGTGAGGAAAAGAAGAGAACAGCAGAGAAGTATCTTCATGTGGTAGAGACCGTTTTCGAAGGAATCCAGTACATAAAGGTCAGCAGTCCACAACTGAGTTTCCCCAAACCCAATGCATGGGTTGTCTTTATTCATTTGTCTCCCTTTTGGGTTTCTATGTTTCCACTCTCCCACATAGATACCAGAGGCATTGTTTGGAGAGTGTGACCCAGGTTAACAGTGGTATATTGATTATTTCTGCATTGGATTTTTTTCAGTAACTACTATCTTGTGATTAGTATTGATTTTGTCTTTTTCTTTAATAAAAATTTTATATGTAAGAGTTAATAGTGCCATCAATGTGATTTTACTGATTTTGTATATACTACAAGCCCAGTAGTAGAAATGCATAAGCTATAGTGATGAATAGGAGAGTATATTCCCCACTCTTACCATGCATCAGGATTACTCCTAGAACCTTGGGAGGACTGGAGTAGAAGCTTCATAATGGTGGTCCTTCTTAGGGAACCCAGATCTGCCAGTGTGAAGGTAGAATGCAGAGAGAAAGCTTGCCCTGAAACAGAGAAGGAAGCCACACCCTGTGCGAGGGGTTATACTGTGGGATCCACCTCCTTACTTGGTTGATATACACACAATATTGAAAGATAAATATAGATTTAAGTTTGATATGATCTCAAAATTTATCATGCTTCAACTATTTCAGAAAATCTGGAATTGCAATAATGATATCAGGTGAAAGTTGAATTCAAGTTAGAAAGCATTAAGAGAAGCAAAAAAGGGGAATTATATCAAGCTTAAAGGAAGAATTGACAATCAGAGGACATCAATATAAATGATAAAGCAATTTTTCCCCCTGAATACTTGTGTTAACAAGAGATGAAGAAAAAAATATATACTTAACAAAATTAGAAGATGGACAAATTAATTAAGCAAAATCAAACACAAAACCAAAATAATTAATATAAAATTTGAAGTTAGCAAAATGAAACAAAATCAATTTAGTAAATAAGATACCATTTTTAAAATACCAATAAATTGATTAATAATTAACAAATTTAATAAAAAGAGTGAAAAAATCAAATGACAAATCACAAACAAAAAGGGAAGATAATAATAGATGCAGACAAAATGAATAAAACTAAACTATATACATTTTTTTAAATTGACCACAGGATTCTATGTAATGCTTTCTATCAGGCATATATGATTTTGATCATTAAATCTGGCAAGATTAAGGTAGAAGAAAGAGCAATAGGCTAATAGAATTAATAAAAATCAAAGCAAATAAATATGAGTAATTTCATGGTACAACCAAAAGTGCACTTACTCTGAAGTCAGCAGACCCAGGTTAAAATCCCACCTCTCACCCTTATTACCTAGATGACCTGGGGAAGTCCGTTATTCTTCCTGGGCTTCAGTTTTCTCATATATGAAATAAAAGAATTAGACTATAGTCTCTGAGTTCCTTCTAAGCCTTACATCCATGAGCTTAGCATACAGTAATATGCTTTCAAATACTTATCACAATCAAGTAGGATTTATTCTAGAAATTCAAGGCCCATTCAAAGTTAGGTAAATAATCAATATATAAGTCAAATTATTTTTCCTCAAATGATAAATGTATTATTTAAAACCAAGAGCTGCCATATATACAAAAGAAACATAATAATAATTAGCATTTATGTAGTGCTTTAAGAGTTATAAAGTTCTTTACAAAACTTATTTTGTCCTCATAACAACTTTGAGGGGTAAGTGCTGTTATTATTCTCATTTTACAAATAAGGAAACTGAGGCAGACAGAAGTTAAATGATTTGTTCACACAGTTAGTAAGTATCTGAGACTGGATTTGAACTCAGATCTTCCTGACCTGAGGTCCAATGCTCTATCCACTGCAACACTCAAAGCATTCATGTTAAAAAAAAAAAAACAAACATTCTGACCACTATAATATAGCATTCACTTAGAAATACTAAGAAGACATGACAAAAATTTAAGATATACATCCATTTTTAGATGACAGGATGGATTACTTAGAAAATTTAATAAAGACAAAAAATTGAGAGAAATAGATTTAGGAATATAGACAGATACAAATCTATAAAAATCAACATTTCTGTATATCTCTGACAAAAGGGAAAATACATCCATTTACAGTTATCTATAAGATATAGCAAATAGTTTGGACTTAACTACTAGCACACACATAAGACCTAAAAATGGAAAAAATTGTAGGATTATCCAATATTCATGGCTGAATACAATCATGTAAACATGTAGTAAATATGGCAATATCATCAAATTAATGTACAAACTTAACACAATACTAAGAAAAATAGTAAGGATCTTCTTTATAAAATTAAATAGAGATACAACAGAATTTACATGAAAATACAAGTGGATGAATATTAAGAGGAATTATGAAGCGACAATTTTTCAACTAGAGGAAGAAGTAAGGGACTATTGTTTTATGAAATTATGATCATAAAGCCTTGGCAAAGAGATTTGTTATTCAATTTTTTACAACTTGGGAAAATTGGATAAGACTATAGTAAAAATGGGATGCAATCCTTGACAACGTATAATAGCAAATTACAAATGAATCAATATTCCAATTATCTCGGAAAATTTTTTTAATTAGAAGAAACGGAAGCCAATGGAAAGTGGAACCCAACCTGGCTTACATTCTTCCTCATAGACAACGTTCCATCTCCTGTATCCATACTGAGGGTCTATGCTAGAATTGTATGCCTCTTTACCTCTACCTCTTGGAATCCCTAGCTCTTGTCAAAGCCTTTTCACGTGACACTTGCTACATTCTTTCTTCATTCTCTAAGGTGCTAGTATCTTCCTCTTTCTTTCCCTTCCCCCTAAATTACATTGTATTTACTTTCTATGTACTTTGTATATATTTATTTGCGCATCCTACCAGCAGAATGTAAGTCCCTCAAGGACCGGGAATGTTTCCTTTTTATCTTTATAATCTCAGAACTATATACCATAAACGTTTTTTAAATTTATTTTATTTTTAATTTATGAAATAAAACAAGCATTTCTATGACAGTATAATAAAAAGATGATTGCTCATGAAACTGCAAATCTACCATGTACAATTTGCTATTCCTTTTAAATATATGACAAAGTTATCATGTAAATTTCTTTTTTTTTCTTCCCTCCCCCCTTCCCCTGCCCTTGAGATGGCTACCATTAGGCACATTTAAGTGTGTGTGTACACATATATGTATATATGGAAAATTATTCTATACATACTTCTATTTAGCACTTCTTTCTCTGGATGGAGATAGCATCTTTCTTCATCTTTATAGTTAATGTGAGTGGATTCTCTGAATTTGCACATCTCATGTTTCCTTTGAACTATTTCAATTCTGCTTTGCTCATAGAGCACAGCATCTTCTCTGATGATGCCACGGCATGCTGGATGGTCCTGTGTCAGTGTCTCCCATGTCACACAATCAATTCCAAAGTTCTTAAGAGAGACCCTGAGAATGTCCTTGTATTGCTTCTTCTGACTACCATGTGAATGCTTTCCTTGTGTGAGTTCTCCATAAAATAGTCTTTTTGGCAAGCAGACATTTTGCATTCAAATAACATGGCCAGTCCATCAGAGTTGCACTCTTGGCAATAGAGTTTGAAAGCCTGGCAGTTTAGTTTGAGAAAGAACCTCAAAATCCACTCCAAACATTGACATGGACTATTTGTATCCAATGTGTGGTAGAACATTCTGAACTTGTGTCGGCCTGATTGGCCACAGCCAGACACACTATAGCTTGATTCTAGCATAGTGACGTCATTTTGGATCTCTTCAAGAAGGAAGGACAACAACCAATCAACTATAATTAATTTGGGTATTTATAATAGTCAAAATGACTTATTCACTCAAAGTCATTCTTAAAACAACATTGTTGTTACTGTACTGTTCTCTTGGTTCTGCTAATTTCATTCTTCTTTATTTCATTCATTTTTCCATGTTTTTCTAAGATCATTGAGCTCATGTGACACATAGCACAGTATATTTTTATTATATTGGCCCTGGCTACCATCACAATAATATACAACAACTTGTTCAGTTGATGGGCATCCCTGTAATTTTTAATTTTTGTTACTACAAAGAGAGCTGCTATAAACATTTTAGAACATACAGGTTCTTTTCCTTTTTCCCTAATCATTCATAGAAATAGAACTAGAAGGAAGTGGGTCAAAGGGTGTAGGTAGTTTAATAACTCTTTGGACATAATTCCGGAGTTCTCTCCAAAATGGCTGGATCAGGTCACAATTCCACTAACAATGAATTAATGTCCTAATTTTTCCACATCTCCCCCAATATTTGTCACTTTCCCCTTTAATCATTTTAACCAATCTGATAGGTGTAAAATGATATCTCAATGTTTTAATTTGCATTTCTCTAGTAAATAATGATTTAGAAAATTTTTCCACATGACTAAATTGTTTTGGTTTCTTCCTTGTAAAACTGCCTGTTCATATCCTTTGACCATTTATCAATTGGGGAATGACTTGTATTCTTATATATTTAACAACAAGCTTTTTATATTTTTGATGTGAGACCTTTATCTGAGAAAAGGTATATAAAATTCCCCCACCAATTTTCTGCTTTCCTTCTGATCTTGGCTACATTTATTTTGATTGTATAAAACCTTTTTAGTTTCACATAATCAAAAGTATCCATTTTCTACCAACTTTGCTCTCTGGTTCTTGTTTATTCATAAATTGTTCACCTATCCATAATATGCTCCATGTTCTTCTAATTTTCTTGTAATATTTCTTTTATGTCTAGGTCATGTATCCATTTTGACCTTATCTTGGTAAATGGTGTAAGATATTGTTCTATGCCCAGTTTCTGCCATACTGCTTTCCAGTTTTCCCAACAATTTTTACCAAATAATGAAGTCTTATCCTAAAATCTAAAGTCTTCGTAATTGTCAAGTACAAGGTTATTGTGTTTATATGCTGCTGTAAGTTGTATGTCTACTTTATTACATTGCTCTATCTTTCTATTTTTCAACAGATACCAGATGGTTTTGATGTTTACTGCCTTATAATATAGTTTAAGATTTGGTACTACAAAACCTCCTTCTTTGACATTAAAAAAAATTAGTCCTTATGATATTCTTGACTTTTTGTTCTTCCAAATGAATTTTGTTATTATTTTCTCTAATTCAGTAAAATAATTTTTGGCAATTTAATTGAGATGATGTTGATTATATAAATTAGTTTGGGGTAAAATTGTCATTTTCAATATTATATTGGCCCTGACTACCATGGGCAATTAATATTTTTCAAATTATTTAAATCTGATTTTATATGTGTAACAAGGTCTTTAAAAAATAATTTCACTTATGTAGTTCTTTGGTTTGTTTTGGCAGGTGCACTCCGAGGCATTTTAAACTGTCTAGAGTTATTTTAAATGAGATATTTTTATTATCTCTTCTTGCAGAGTTTTATTTGTGATATATAGGAATGCTGATGTTTTATGTGAATTTACTTTATAGATATGTCTTATAAAAACATGGTATCCACAATCAATGAGGAAATGACACTAATTTAGAGAAGTAAGTTTATTCTCTAGTAAGAGATCAAAGGATTTGAATGGGCACCTCTTGAAATAAAAAATACAAATGATCAATAACCAAATTGAGATATCATTTAATAGTCTCTGACCTGGCAAATATAATTGAAAAAGTCAAACTCTTGTGCTATTAGTAGAGCCATTAATTTGTATAATTTTTGAGAAAGAAATATGGTACCATTCAATAAGAATTACAAAACTGTTTTTCCCCCTTAACTCAGTGATCTCACCACAAGGAACATGCACCAAAGATATTGTGTCAGGGGGGAGGGGGAGGTCTGTATATACAAAAATATTCATAGCAACATCACTTATAATAGTAAGGTTACATTAAACTTTTAAAAATAACTTGCTGTACTACTCTAAATATAGGTCACTCCCACACATAGGACAAAACTTTAAAAATCAGTTTTCTTTGAAGGCAGAAATACTTATAAACATATTTTAAGTGGATAGAATTCTAGGACTGAAGTCAGGAAGACTCATCTTCCTGAGTTTAAATCTGGCCTCAGAGACTTACTAGCTATGTGACACTTGGCAAGTCACTTAACCTTGTTCGCCTCAATTTCTTCATCTGTAAAATAAGCTAGAGAAGGAAATGTAAAACCACTCTAGTATCTTTGCCAAGAAAACCCCAAATGGGGTCATGAAGATTTAAACACAACTGAACAACAAACCACTATAACAACTTTTAAAAATAACACCAATCATAAGGGACACCCAGAATTTATATTAACCAGATTTGAGGCAGGCGTGGGGGTGAGGGGTAAGGCAGGGGAAATGGGTTTGTGTTCTGAGCCTTTGTCATTGTAATAACTTTATGGTGGAATTTCTTTCTCCTTCCTTCCTTCCTTCCTTCCTTCCTTCCTTCCTTCCTTCCTTCCTTCCTTCCTTCCTTCCTTCCTTCCTTCCTTCTTTTCTTCCTCTCTCTCTCTCTCTCTCTCTCTCTCTCTCTCTCTCTCTCTCTCTCTCTCCCTCTCTCTTTCTTTATTTCTTTTCTTTTTTCCCTTCTACTTCCTGTCTTCAGACTTGATGTTAGGGCCAGGCTTGGTGCCTTTCAGGATAGAATGTCTAGGTTAGTCCTGCTGCTGCTTTCTTGTTGAATTTGTGTTGTTGCAGGATCTCAGGGACAGCTTGAGTCTTTAAAGTCTAAAGACCTATGAGTCTTTAGAGCTCCCAAAGTGGTCTGACCTAGTGAAAAGTCTGATCACTGACTCCCAGCTCTGAACTCTGCAAGTTCCTGACCTAGGTTTGGGTCTGAGTAATAGTAGACTGCTGCTGAACTCAGCCCCTAGCAGTCAGCTGGAGAGCTCTGATGGCTCAGAGTTATGGAACCACAGACTCTCCTTTGGTTTGGGATTCCTGCCTTGGTTATTCCTCTGCAGTCTTCAGATTGGACTGGGGGGTAGAACTGGTACTTCTTTTTTGCTCCTGGTGTCTGAACCACACTGCTGCTGCTTGTTGCTGAATTTATCACTCTCTTGATGTTCTAACTGGTACCTGAGACTACTTGGAGGAGGCTATGGAATGAATTAGGATTTGTTAATCCTGGTTTTGTAATCCAGAACTGAGAAGTGGACAACAAAGCCTCCAGTTTACAGCTAACTCTATTACAATGCCTCAGAATGGACCTGTGAGTGACCTGATATGAATCTGGAGCCTCTTCTTACCCTAATTCACAGTCTCCCCCTGAGCCCTGAAGTGCTCTGAGTATGGTGAACATGTCCAGATCTAGTCTCCCTGGCCAAATCCCATCCCCAGTGTTCACTGACCTCTCAGTCTGTCTCCCTATGCTGACCTGGGCTGGAAAAATGACTCAATGTGACTTTTCCTTGGATACCCTCATCAGGATTTAGTCAGGTGAATTTCCTAGATTTATTTAGAGGGATTGGGGGTTGGAAGCTCCTCACCACACTGCTTCCTACCATTCTACTGTCTTGATTCCACCGTTTACACATTGAAATGTTTGTCTTTGTTAATGATTGGTAAATTCACAGTAAAAAAAAAATCAAAAAAATTTTAAAAAAACAAAGACATTTTTGTCATCAGACAAGTTTCTTTAAACTATTCAATGGAAAGACTGCAGTCCTTCAGCAAGTGAGAAATAAAATCAGATATAGTGAGATATAGAAGATCTGAGAATAATTAGGGATAAATCAAGTCAAAGATAACAAATATAAAAAGAAAAAATACTGTCAGACATCACTAATAAAAAACAACTTAAATATTCTTTCAAATATGTGCCTTAAGGATTTCTTTCAAAAATGAGATTCTGGGACAGAAAAAAAGTTGGAGTTTCTCATCTTCACTCAGTTGTAAGTATTGTCAATTCTACTTTATTGCTATCTATACCTTTCTCCCTATTCACACTGTCACCACTCTAGTAAGTGCCCTTATTACTGCCCACCTAATTATTATGGTCACCTAATTTCCCCATTTCTATTCTTCTCCCCTATAATCCCTCCTTTATATTATGGTTAGACTACTCCTCTGCTCAAAAAACATTTAGTGATTCTCTAGTGCCTCTTAAAGAAAAGTCAATCAACTTTGCCTACCATTCAAGGTCCTTCCCCCCAAATCTGCTCCTTCCTTACCTTCCCACCTTTGTCTCCCATTACTCTTCTCTGTGCCCCATGCAAGACAAACTGGAGTGAGAATAAATGAAACAAAGATTAGTACTCTTTGTCTTCCAAGCATACCCTGTGTTTACCACCTTCATGCCTCTGCACTACGCTTGGAATGTTGTCAATCCCAATATTTGCTTACTGAACTCATCCATCCTCTAATACCCAACTCAATGGCTTCTTCTATATGAGCAGGTATTCCCTAAGCCCCTGCTGGTAACTCCTTTATAGGATCTCCCATAGCACTTTTGCTGAGTATGGCCATGGGAGATCTCTGATCAAATTTATGAGCTTTCAAGGTGTTGAGCTTTTGTTTAGGATTTTTATTGCAGATCACTGATGGAAGTTATGGGCATGCCCCTCAGTACCTCTTGGAGTATGGGTCTTACTGATGGGGGCTACCCCCAAGATGAATTTGTCTCACACTTTTTGGAATATAGCCTTTCACAGAAGGACCTACCCCTTTAAGTTGGTGTATAATAGAAGGAATCATTACAGAAAATTCTACCAGTTTCCCTTTTCTATTTTTATTCTGGAAGATATGCGTATATAATAATGGTGACCTTGGAGTAGAAGTACATAGCAGAAGCAGACATATTACTTCCTATGTGTCTTTTTATACAATAACCATGAGTGACCCCAGATACACCAATTATTGAAGTCTTGGGGGAGAGAGAGAACTTTCACATGATATAGCCAGTAGGACAGGCTTACATGGGCCAAGGAAGTTTGCTTTTAACTAGTTTGTTACGGGAGTCAGGGGGATGTATGTAAAAGCATGTTGTAGAGAGGTGTTGGGAAGAATGGTGTTGATCAGGGTTGAACTCCACCAGGGCAGCTGATATCTTCATGCACCAGAGTCAGGGCAGTAATGAGGGGAATGGGATGTAAGTCTGATATTTAATGATCCTTTCTGTTGGTTAGGAATTCAGGTAGCCAAGACCACGCCTTCTTCTTTTTTTCCATTTTTCTTTCTCCCCTTTTTTGTTCACATGAGCTGAGGCTTAAATCCAAAGTTCTTTGTCTCTTTTCAAGCCATTCCTTACTTTCCCAGTACTATTTTAATCTGATTTTCTCTACATAAAAGATGAGGGATCTTAATTGTCTTGCATATATGTTTTAATTTAATTTAGAAAGTAGGAATGAGCAAGCATTTAGCTGTTGAGCTATACAGAATTTAATTGTCCACATACTTTCTATCGTAATAACAGAGACCACTTGGGGACTTTAAAAAAGCTGTTCTGGTTTTATTAATGACCAGCAATGAGAATCTGTATTTTTTAAAGCTTTCCAAATTAGTAGAGGAAAGAATCTCTGTGGAGCCAGCCATTGCCTCTGGATATAAGTGAGTTGTTGTTTGAAATGTGCGTGTCTGGGACTAATCTCCAGAGAGGGGCTATTTCTAGAAAGAAGACCTTACCCAAAGTCAAGCACCTGGGCAGAGATAGCCATAATCTGGGAGGATCTGGATTTTCCCTTCCTAGGAAGGGATGAAAGTATTACTCAGCCAACTCTCCTCTATAGAAACCCCTGTGGGTTCCATATAGACAAGGGAAAGCACATATGATTTTTAGTCCTATAGGTCCCAGATATCTGATTCTGGTTCTTGGGAACAGGAAATAATCCAAGAGTGACTAGCCCTTTTTGCAGCTAGAGGTTAGATGAGAGACCCAATTGACACTGTTTTTCCTTAGAGGTAGATCATAGAGGTAGATGAGGAAAAGTGGATAATGTGTTGCCATAAGGAACCAATCTGTGGGAGAGAAATTCTTTTGCCTCTAGGCATACATACAAGTTATTTGCAGGTCAGGATAAAAGATTCAAATTGGTACATTCTCTTTGGCTGCACAAGATGGAATTTACCAGTCACATTTGATGTATCTCCTTTTGCCCTAACTCTTCTTTGGGAAGTAGTAGTGGAGAAGAGGGACCAAACCTGACAAACCTGTATCAATATACTATAGACAACTATGCTTTTTCATATTCCCCAATTGGACTCTAAGCATGATGAGGGTATTGACTATTATTTATGCAAGGAGTGCACTGATTTTGGTTTCTGAAGGAAAATGGATTAAAGGCTATTAGCTTCACTAGTTGCCCAGAACCATTTTGGTCTTGTTCCTGAGTTAATTGTACTGCCAATCAGGGATGAAGAAGTGTCCTCATCCCAGCTCTCCCCAGGTCCTTTCTAATTTTATTGTGTAGATTCCCTGGGCTGATTCAAAGGGGATAAAGGATATAATAAGGGTTAAAAGAAATTTTGGATTATAGCTCAAACTGAGAGGCCATTATTAGCATCAGGGGAATTCAAAAGACAGACTTAAAATGCCTAAAGGATTCTCAAGCTAGCTGGAGTGAGTCACAAACACACAGACCAAAAAATGAACAAATAAAAACCCTAAAGATAGGTCAGGGACTGTAGCCTGAAGAGCTAGGGCATTCCCACTTCTTCAGGGAGGAAAGCACCTGGAAGTGGAAGACCAGGAGGTGAGCATCCACCCGAGATGGATGCTGCACCAAAAGCTTGGTGCAGCTACAACACCTTGGAAGACCAGCAGATGGCAGCAGAGAGCAGCAGCAGCACTGTTTATCCACTGCAAAGACATCTAGAGACCCATCTAGAGACATGTGCTCCCTGGCTGTGCATGATTCCCTGGCCATTCAATGCCTATGTCTGTCCATACATGTTCCCTGGGCCGCATAGGCTCCTGATGTTTATGCCCCTCTATGATGGTACATGTTCCCTGTATGTGTTCTCTGGTCTTTTCCCACCAGGATCCTAGTATCCTCCCCAACCCCAGCCTAGGCTTGACTACAGGACTTTAAGAGCTAGAAGAGGACCATTTTGGACAGGAAGAGATAGGGGACTTGGGTGGGAAACACGGAAGAAAAAGAGGAGGAGAAGGAGAAAGAAGGGAGGAGAGGGAGATGGGGAGGAAGAAGGACCTAGTCCTGCAGGGGCTAGGATAGAGGTGTCAATGCTCCTGAGTCTAGACCAAACCAGATTAAAATGTAATCGGGGAATATTTTAAAAATATTATATATAAAAAAAATAAAAATATTTAAAAAAAATAAATTAAAATACAACAAAACATATTAACATGTGGTTTTCTAAGTCAATGTTTGGGCCTTTATGTATGGTTTGTGGCACCTGTTTCAATTTGAGTTTGACAGCACTGGGCTAGGAGCCCATGTCCCAGATTTGACCCCTGATTCAAAGGCAGGGAGGTACTGAGACCAAGGACCCCAGAAGAAGGGGCAGCCTTTGATGTTATGGGAGGAAATGGGGAAAACAAATTTAAAAAAAAGTCAGTCCACTGACTCCCAGCCTCCCGTTCCTTTTTCCCCCTATAAATCACATAACCCCATCCTGGGGATGACTTAGGGGATTTCTAGGGAAAGTACTGGTTCCAATGGGTGGGAACCCAGGGACTTGGCAGAGTATATGTGTGGTGTCAGGAAAACAGAGGCCCTGAGCAGATCTGCCCATCTCTGAAACATCAACCCTTTAACCTTCCTTCATGTGTCCCCACCTTATCTGATGGCCCTTCCTGTCTCTTTGACCTTCAGGCCTGTGTGTAACAAACTGATTTACTTCTGATTAACCTCTTGGGGATGAAGACCCTGAAGAGGTCCATGTCTAGGGAACAAACAGCTTTCTGTTTGGGGTCTCTACTTTTCCCCATATATACTTGTGTGGGGTACAGAGACCCTACCCCAAAATTGACTACTCGGAGACTTCTCAAAGTGAAGGTAGAAAGTTTTGTTAGAATCTCACGAGAAGCAGGTGGTTCCATCTCTGGGAAATCCAGGGAGAGAAGGCCACCACAAAAAGGCGGAAGCCAGGTTAAATAAACAAAGATTACCCACCCCTCCCAAACATTAACCTAATTATTACTAATAAGGCTCTAATTTTGTTAGATAATATACATCATACACTGCAAGCACAGTAACAACCCCAGAATACTGAACCCCTTCAGTCCAACCTAGATGTGTCCTTATCTGGGCCTCAGTGTCCCAAGGCCACTGTCTGCTTTCTGATTAGTCAAATCCACCTGCTGCTGCCAGCTCCTTTTATTCTACATTATTCCATTTTTGATATTATCTAGGAGTTCTCTGGGGACTGGAACCCAACTTCTTCCCAAGGCTACTGCCTCAACTCTTCCCAAGGCTACTGTCTGGTACTTTTTATCAGTAGCCTTGTTTTAGTAATTCTTTTTTTTTTTTTTTTAAGCAATTGGGGTTAAGTAACTTGCTCAAGGTTACACGGCTAGTCATTATTATTTATGCGTGGGTGCTCATTTTCTGAGGCCGGATCTGATCTCGGGTCATCCAAACTCCGAGGCCAGCGCTCTTACTCACTGCGCCACCTAGCCGCCCCTTTAGGGCAATTGGGGTTAAGTAACTTGCCCAAGGTTAGACGGCTAGGTTTTTGTTTGTGCGGATTAAGTGTCAGAGGCCGGCTCCGAACTCAGGTCCTTCTGATTCCAGGGCCGGCGCTCTATTCACTGCGCCACCTAGCCACCCCTTGTTTTAGTAATTCTTGCAGTGCTGTAGAAACTTAACTCTTTGCTACCTCTCACACTACCATTCCTTTCCCCAAACTAAAAACACCACTAATTTGGTCTCAATAGTTAATCCAATCAATTGTATTAATACTCAATAGCTCTTACATTACCTTGAAATACACAATAACTTACACGTATATATGGGGAAACAATACTGAACTTAGTTACAAAATATAAGGAAGTAATAAGAATGTATATAGGATATTCAGAATGGGGAAACTTCACTGCAAATCATCCCACACATAGTGGTTTCTGAGAACACATGGGCCCTGCTCATTCCCTCCATTCCCAGCTGATCACTTAACTGTGAGAACCCATCCTTCCCCTGAAAACCCCAAAAAGCTATGGTAAGAATTACAAGAAGATATGTTTTCTTCCATTGGCTTCTCACCTCCATTGGACTAGACCTAGTTCTCTGACAGTATAAGGAACAACAAGCCATGGGTTCTGAGTCTCTCCTTTCCACACAAAAAGAACAGAAGATGGGTCTTAGATAGCAAAAAAAAGGGAGGGGGCTAGTGGTTGACCTTTTTTTTTGGCAGAGTTGGAGATAGTTTCCTGCTTAGAGGCAGGGGGGTTTATGAGATGACCTGCATCCCTCTAGAAATGGAGGACTTTTTAGGAAGACAAAATCTTAAAGAAACTACCAGGACATCTTGGTTATTACCTTGCCTTTAAACTCAGGAGGCCTGAATTTGAACCCCAGATCTGTGACTTACTGAATATTTATGTGGAGACTTTAGCAGACAATTTGAAATGTGCAACAGGAGATCTGGGGTGAGGAATAAAGTTATAAAAGTGCTCATGGTGTTACTTAATTAAGACATGGGATTAAAAATTCAATAAATTCATTGACTGAAGCCCAAGTGTGGGAACCTGGTTTCAAATCCTGGTTATATACGACTTACTAGCTGTCATCTTGGATAAGGTCATGTACTCTCTGGAAATCAACTTTCTTCTTTGAGGGTGGGGGGCAAACTAATCTCTAAGATTCTTTCTAGATCTAAATCCTATGATCTAATGAGGTGTTTCCTTCAACTCTGAGAAAGAGGGAGAATTCGATTGAGTCAATGTAGCTTTAACCATATTCCAATCAGGCAGTGAATGGTCACTGCAGCAGCTGTGTGTGCCTCCATCCATGAGGTGAATCCTGATATCCTGGACCTCTCAAATTCCCTTACCCTAAATTTAAATGTTTCTGAGCCTATAGAAATGGGTCCTTTCCTCCTCCCACCCTTTACTCCTGTAGTGAGTGTATGTGACGAATCACAAGACTTCTTTTCTCTGTTACTTTTTGAGCTTGAACTCAGAAAGACCTAAATTCTCATCTTGTCTCAGATGCTTCAGCTATGCAACCCTGGGAAGCTCACTTCTACTTGTGCTTCAGTTTCCTCACCTGTAAGAGGGGGGTAATAATTCTCATTTATTATGGGAGGCTTCTACCTCATTGTGTCCTTGTGAGGATCAAATGAGATAACCTATGTAAAGCACTTTGTGTACCCTAAAGCTCTTTATAAGTACTATTATTATTTCTCCTCTGCCACTCATGCAAGGCTGTCATGTAAACATATGTGCTAAGGCTTCAGGAACATAGCCTTCTTATCTATTCCCCTGGCCCCACAGAAAGGTATCATACACAACACAATCAATCAATAAACATTTATTAAGTGCCAAGCATTGTGTGAAGTACTGGAAATACAAAAAGAAGCAAAAGACAGTACCTGCCTTAAGGAGCTTCTAATCACTCCTTGGACGGTTGTCTTGTGTGTGGGGTGGGGTAGGGAAGAGCATCTTTCTCTGCATGTGAGGTGTGATAAGATTATGTGCCACATTCAAATCAGTAATTTCAGGTACACAGCATAATTACTAAGGTCAAGCTTCTCCAGTTCAAGAGATAGGTAATATTTAGAGATCCCTGGGATTTGTATTCTTCTTTCCAGTCACCCCCTCCCTGTCTCCAGCCCTGAGGACTCACTGTTCTTGGGGTAAAGGTTGGAACCTAGGTGACCAGAAGGATGAGTGTGCAATCAGTAGAAATAAGATTAGGAAGAGGGGGCAGGTAGAGGGAAGATAATAAATTCAATTTTGGATTTGTGGCATTTGAGTTTGGGAGGTTTGAAGTCCAATATTAAACACAGATTGGGCACAATGAAGCATGCCACAACATACAATGTGATTATATTGAGGGAGAGAGGAAGACAAAGGGAGATGTGAAAATTGGAGGAAGGTTCTCCAGTTCCCTGCTGTGGCTCAGCTAGTGAATCCCTGGGTCTTGGGCTTCCTAAGTCTCCAAGATCCAGATGCCTCTTCACCTCTTTGTTAACTTCTATCTTCTTCTAACTTTTCCCTTGGTGACATCTGCTCCCACCCATAAGTCTCTCCTTCCCCCCCATTCTGTACGCCATACTTTGAGGTCATAGGCTGCTTGGCTAGGTGGTTCTAGCCACCTAGATGTCAGAGGCATCATACATGAAACTTGGCCATCGACACTCCAAAGTGCCCCTGAATTAGACTGAAATATAATTGAAAGTATTTAGCAAAAAAACATAAGAACACAAAAAAAGCATAAATAATGTTAACCTGTGGTTTTGTAAGTACATACAGGACTCATAGGGAGCCTTATGTAGGGACCAGTGAACCCTGTTTCTATTTTAATTTGACACCATTGATTTATACCCTTTCTCCCCATTTCTCCTTTATTAATTAACTCTAGTCAGTGAATGCTAGGTAGAGACCACATGGGAGCCTTCAGTTAAAAAATATTTATTTAGTGCCTACTTTGTGCATGACCCTGAGACTGAGAAAAAGACTGAGAATAGAATGATTTTGAAAAAATTAGTTGGTTCCTATTCTTTAAGAGCTTGTAGTCTATCGGTTGGGCTTGGACATATATACAAATAAATGCAAGAGAAGTAAAACTGTGAAACTGTGAAAGGGACCAAGGAAAAAACCAGCCAGCATGCTCTGGGAAAATGGAAAAAGGATTTTAGGTGGGGTGGAGTAGGGAGCAGGATCCGGGAAAGCTTCATAAAGGAGGAGGTGCCTGAGCCGGTCCTTGAAGGAAACAAAGGTTCTCAGTCATCAGCGATCAGGAGGGAGGACACTTCACACCTGGGGGATGGTCTGTGTGATGGCAGAGGCAGGAAATGGTAGGACTAGATCAGGAAACTGAGGTTCCCAGCTTGCCTGAAAAACAGAATGCACAAAGGGAAATGAGTGGGAATAAGGAAGCAAAGGTAGATTGGAGCCACATTATAAGACTTTAAATTCCAGGCTAAGGAATTTGTATTTTTTTCTTACAGACAATAGGAAGCCATTATCATTTTAACATGGGAATGGCATCGTTTAGACACAGAAGGATGGATTATTGTTACTGTCCATAACAGGTTCCAGTAACAGTATCTGAAAAGACAGTGCATTAATGATGATTGAGTAGCAGATAGAAGTGAAGCAGCTGAGTTCCCATCCACAACTCTTCCAAACAGATCTTAAAATGCACTGGACTGAATCCTGATGGGGAAATCCAGAAAAAGTCATCTGGCCTAGATCAGCATAGGGAGACAGACAAAGAGGTCTACTGACACTGGGGACTGGGTTGAGGCAGGGGATACACTGTGCCCAGAACACTGCAACATCCAGGGAGAGGTGGTGAGCCAGGGCAAGAGAAGGTCTCAGAGCCATACCAGGGCATCCCTTGACCTATACAGGAGCATTGCAACAGGGACACGTGTAAATTGGCAGCTTTGTCCCCCACTACCCAGTTCTGGGTCACAGGAAAGGAATGCTGATCTCCACTGGAGAGAGTCCCAAACCAATAGACTTGGGGGCTCAGGTTATAGATACAGAAAAGTAAATTTAAAATATGCCCTAGAAGCAATAGAAAAATTATTTGGGGAAGGAGGAGACACTAACAGCCAGGACAAACAGGAGAGCCCTTATGTAGGAGGTGGCTGTTAAACTACACTCAGTAGTTTGCCCTGATCCCCAGAATTACAGGTCTGCTTCCTATCTCCTATCTTCTCCTCAGTCCCCTTTCCCACACTCAGAATCTGGATGCTTAGGATATTATTCGTTCTAGATGTACACACCAAGGCCAGAATTCTGTGGAGGCCAGGGTAAGGAAACTCACATCAAATCTTATATTTTCTTGCAGGAAGCTCAGGCCAGACAGACTGTGGTGAGTAAAATGCCAACTGAGGTATATTCTCTGAGCAAACAATAGGTCAGACTGGCCACCTGAGCAAGGCCAGCAATCCCCACGAGAGGGAGGAAACTTTTTATTGAAGTACAGGAAAGGAAAAAGCCTGGGTAGTTGGAGAACATTATAATCAGGTACAGATGGAGAAAGTGGGTTGACATTCATCTGTTAATTGTTTTATAGGACCCATCTGCCTCTTGTAATCTTGGCTAGAGCCTCTCAAGTCTGATCTCCACCAAAGAGAGATCAAACCTCCCTTAACTGTAGGAGGAGAAACAAGGTCAGAAGAATTGTCTTTTGGGGGATGGCACCAGCTGATTACAATAGAGGTTACAGACGACAAACAGGTGTCCCAGGTTAAGCTAGTTGAGGCTTACAGATAGCAAGCAGATATCCCAGAGGGTAGCTGCACGATCTATAACAACATTCCCTTTCAACACCTCCCCCTCCCTCCCCCCTTAATCCAGTTTGGACTAGGACAACCTTCATTTCTAAGTGACTTGAGTTTAGGTGGGATGAATACTAAACATTATAAAAACCAATACAGCATAAAATCAATTACACTGTCAAGTCAATACGGTAGAAATCAGAGGTGAGGTTAATTTTTATCTCTTCTCAAGCCTACAGATCCCATGTCTGTGGCAAATTGAGAGACAGTCACCTTGAACTGCATAGTGCCTGGGGCTGGACCAGCAGGACCAATGAAATGGTTCAAGAGCTCCAAAGGCAGGAAATTTATAATTTCAAAGAAGACACCCATCCTCAGATAAATTCAGCAGCCCCAGTTACCAGCAACAAGAACTATTCTATCAGTATCAACCATCCAGACAATACAGGCACCTATAGAAGGGAGAATACCGGCATAGAATTTCAATCTGGTGCGGAGACCATGTTGTCTTTGAGGGGTAAGTACAGAGCCCTGGGACTCCTGTCCATAGCCTCTCCTGACAGGAATCCTAGGCCCAGTACTTTGACCAGAGAGGCCTCTCTTGAAGAATCCAAATGATATTAAACAGTGTGCATATGTAGTGGGGACATTTGGGCTATTGGCATGACTTCACCCAGTGGTATTTAGCAGCTTGTGAGAAGGAGACATGGAGAAGGCAAATGTTGATGATCTAGGCTTCAGATCTGGCAGAGTGCAAATGGGAGTAGGATAAGGGTGCAAGAGGTTACAAGGTCAAGACTGTAAAGAGGAGAAAATGACACTAAGCATGGATGAGGGACTGGTACGAGGGGCATAGGGAATAGCGGATCGGCATGAGAACAAAGAACACATAAGGCCAGGTGATCATGGTCAGAGAGAAAATCAGAGTTCAAAATCACAAAGATGGCATGACGATGATGTAATTTATAGTATGACCCTATAGGTAACTTGGCAGAGGAAATTTGCAGGTCGTGGAAGTTTCGGAAATTAGTTAACTGAGACGCTAGGATTTATGAGGGGAGACTATGTATATGGATGTTCCCAATTATGAATGCAAGAAATAGTATGGATAGAAAGACTTCAAGCCAGATGCTAACATTTAGAAAGGAGGAGAATAACTTAGAGGTCAGTATGCCACAGGATGTGAAATGTGAGACAGACCCTTGAATTGAAGCTAAATGGATAAGTGACAGAAAGAATATACAGAAGTGGCGGTGAAGGACAAGGTGTATGCCAACATTTCCTGGCTGACTGTACCAAGTGGTATGAAAGGATTGGTTAAGACTTAAATTAAGGTCCTCTGACTCCTAGACTTCCTAAAGCAATCTGTGGAAATCAGTATCCCCGTCCACAGGGTCCGTTCCACTCAAGATCTCTCCTGTTCAATGGGAAACAAAATGAGGGAAGAATAGAAGAGAGAACTAAAAACCTGTCAACAGGCAAAAGGCTACACAGACCTAGTTTTCTTCTCCTTCTCCATTATGTCATCAACTGGAGAGTCGTGTCCCCTAAAACTTCCTTTTATTCCTACTTCAGAATTCAGTTCTCTGCTTCTTGATGAGAAAAACATCCAAAACAATAGTTCCCTTTGTGCTTTATTTTGCCTTTTGAAGAAGGCCTTTAAGCTAGCCAAGTACATACTGACTGCTATTTTTAGCAAAGAGAGCTCCATCAGACAATTGAAGCCCTACATTACTTTGGCTAGATCTTCCCTACAGACCAGGATAATGATCCATATTCAGAATCCCTCATCTATTTCCTCTGACTGTCCATGTGATCTATAGCATACTCTGATGTCATTTCTGTTTCTAGTACTATTGATTTTTTTTCTTTTTTGAGGGCAATTGGGGTTAAATGACTTGCCCAAGGTCACACGGTTAGGTTTTTGTGTTAAGTGTCTGAGGCTGGATTTGAATTCAGGTCCTCCTGACTCCAGGGCTGGTGCTCTATTCTCTGTGCCACCTAGCCGCCCATACCACTATTGATTTTTAAACTAATCTTCACACCATAATTTCCTCCAATTTTTCTCTTTCTATGTTCTTAATATATCCTGTAATAGTCCTCAAGCCCTAAATTTAGATGAACTTAATTTAACCTTCTAGGATTATCACCAAACCATTCTCTTTGGTTCATCCAGCATTTCCCCTAACAGTTCGGCTCCTTTTGTCCCTATCCACTCTTCCTTTGGGACTATCAGAATGTGTATTGTTTTTAGGCCTCAATGCATTTAGATAAAAAAAAAACTCTCAGTTTCCTAGCATTCATCTAATACCATATATACTGGATTCAAGACAGCCTTAATTTTAAATCATACAAGAAAAAAATGCAAACAAGCTAAAAGACTCACAATGTCCCATTAATAATGTAAGCAATCATTCTTTCTTCTCTAGTGGGCCCCATTTCCCTCCCAGACAACTAGTCAATCCTCCAAACTCATAGTCCCTACTAGTGATTTGGACTCCCTCATTAGGCGAAAGCATTTGGGGTGGATCAGAAGTCAGTTCCTCTCCTAGAACTGAACAGTACAAGTAACTCCATGTAGTAGAGGATCACATGTGGTTCTGCCTTTTTTCCCCAGGAAATCAGTGCTATCCAAATTCTTCCCTACCCTTCCTAGGAGTTTAAGTCTGATGCTCATGAATAGCCCTCCCTCAAATAGCCCTTCCCTTTTTCTTGGAGGCTGATTTTGGAACCCTCCCCACTCCACCACTGTACCCAAGTTGTGGACACTTCTTAGACCTCTAGTTTCCTTCTTTGTGGTTGCCTCTAGACCTGAGAGATTCCGCTACTAACTCTCTGTGGCAAGGTCTAGAAATTCAGGATGCAGGAACTCTTGTCTGTCCGCCATTGCCCCCAGCTTCTGTTATCCCTTGGACCAAGTTCTGCCACTGCTACTTCACATCTCTACCATCTCTAGGGCTATAGGGGTGGTAGCTAAGTGGAACTATGGATAGAGCGCTGGACAGGGACTCAGGAAGAACTCAATTCAAATGTTACCTCAGATACTTAATAACTGTTGTCACAATATCTATCAGCCTTAGTTTTCTCATCTGTAAAAGATGGGTAATAATAGTACCTACCTTCCAGGGTGGTCATGGGGGTAAAGTGAGATAATATTTGTAAAGCACTTTGTAGACTTTAAAGTGTAATATAGCTGTTTGCTATTTTCATGGTGATGATATGGTTCCTGATGAATGAGACAAAGGTACAGGATTCATATGTATCAGGTACCAAAATCTCTTCTCAGCTCTCTGGTCTCTGACTTCTGATCTCCCTACAATTCTTTGAACTGCTTCCAGGTCACTACACTCACTTTTATAGGCCCCAAAGCAAAGGGCAGAATTCATTTCTTACATTAGATTGACCCAAAGCTAGTCAAATCACATCAAGACTCATACTAGAAATATTATTACATATAAATGAGACATAAAGTCCTAAAGAAAAACCTTGTTTTGGACTTTGCTAAATTGTGAAGGTTTCTTTCTGGTTGTGCCATTGTAGCAGCAAGCATCCTAGCATCCCTAGGGTGGCTGCCAACACAGGTTCTTAGATCTGCTTCTCCAAAGGAAAGCAACTGAAAATGGGTTAACAATCTTACTTTAATCAATCAAACATATGTCATTTTACCTAGTTCAGGGGGAAAAGTCAGCATCCTGAACTTTAGAGAATACAAACAGAAGTTACAATAGAAAATAACACAATTCAGCAGACAGGCTTCCAACTGTCTGACCAGTATATCCATACCTAGTTAGTTACCAGAGAGGGAAGCACCAACATCTGGATTTTCAAAGCTTGGGGGCTCAATGGCTGCCCAGAGTCTCATCTGGCCACATCACACAACTCTTCCCAAAGTGAGCCCCACAGTAAAACCTCACATCAGGGTGTATATATAGTTTTCTCCTGGGTCAGAGACCATCACAACCCTTGTGACTCACTGCCCAATCACAAAGTAACAAGGTTTGGGTGTTCCTGAAGAAGAAGCCTCCCACCACAGGCTCCAGGTGACCACATTCAGCCCATTATGGGGCTGAGCATATTCTTAAATTAGGGAAGGTTCTCAGAGTCACCTAAGCCTATCAAAGGGCCTAGGGGCAGGGAAAATCTTCAGATCCCCATTCCCCTAACACTGAATTTGTTCATTTAATTCCCATCCACTGAGTAATATTCCTAACCCTTTTTGTCTCTTCTGTTTCTTGTCAATCAATAAATTATCGAGTATTTATTGAGCACCTCCTATATTCTATCTAGGCATTGTTGGAGGGACTAGGGATACAAAGACAGAAAAATGAAATCATCCTTGATCTTAAAAGTCTATTTATATTAAGATGTACCATTTCAGAGTCATATTCTAGTTTTCAGGTGCCATATCATCATTTCTGATATCTTTTCGATTAAATTTGCCTCTCCATTAAAATATCTATTTTTCTTGATAGTTACTAACACTTTGTTCATTTATTGTAGACATTAGAGGTTCTAAGTTTTATTGCTGCCTCCTATTTTGGAAAAGGGAGGAATTTCTGAGTCAACAAAAAAAAATAAAGAGAGAAAAGGCAGAATCTCTGGGTCTACAGGGACCTCTATCTATTGCTGTCTCTGTGGTTTTCCACTGTGCAAGAGCCCAGTCTGGGAATGCCATAGTTTTCAAATTCATCATAACCAGAATTATCTCTAGAGATGTTCTTATCTCTTGAATTAAACACAGTTCTTGCCAACTTGTCTTGTGTTCCATAATGAAACAGGACAGAGATTCCTAGTATGTGGATCAAGTAAATAATCAGAATAAATAGAGTTAGATGACACATTTGGACCATGCCTTGGGCTGGATTAATAGAAGTATAGTATCCAGAACAAGAAAGAAGGTATTCTCAGGGTCTTCTGCCCTGGTCAGACTGTTGATGGAGTAATGATTTCAGCCCTGTGCAACAAATTCTTTATTTTAAAATTTAATTTCTTTTCAATTTTCCTGCCACTCCCCAACACAAATTAGGAGGGGAGAAGGAAGAAAATATTTATAACCAATATGCAAAGTCAAGCAAAACTAATTCCCATATTGCTACTGTCCAAGCATGCATACACACATATGTAACTATTCCTTTCAGTATTTCTTATAGCACAAAGTTACTCCATTACATTCTTACCATCATTTGCTCAGCCTTTCTCTCACTGATGAGATCCCTCTTAGTTTCCTGTTCTTTGCTTCCACAAAAGAAGCTAATGTGAGTGTTCTTTGCATATAGGAGTTCTTTTCCTCTTTCTTTGATCCCTTTGGGAGTAAATACCTAGTAGGGGATATGACTAGGTCAGAAGATATGCCCAGTTACTAACTTTGGGGGTTGGTTCCACATTGCTTTCCTGGATGTCCATAGCCATAATTCACAACTCCACCAACGTTCCAGGTACTACATTCTAAGAATGACATTGACAAGTTGTGGTCTAGCTTGTAGAAGAACAAGTTGGATTTGGATAAGGATAAGGTGGATGTTGGAGTCCTTGCATATAAATGGCAGTTGAAGAACTTGGTTATGCTAAGGAGGAAAAGAGCAGATGTAGAAAGACAAATAAGAGCTGTCTTCAAATATATGAAGGGTAGTCATGGGGAAGATGGATTAAACATGTACTGTCTGGCCTCCAAGGGCAGAGTTATCTGCTCCTTCACCTTCTTTATTCTCTATTGTGTCCTCTCACTTCCTCAGTTCAACACTGATCTGACTCATAGTTAGAAATTCATTTTAATTTTTACTTCTCATCTATCATACTAACCACAAACTATTCCATGATCCTGAGTGAGCAAGCATTTAAAAGAATTGAATGAAATTGTGATAAGAAATCTGCTTTCAACCATCTCCCCCTTATGCTCTTCAGATTTACTAAAATCCCAAGAGCTTCAGAAGACACTGAAGAGGCTGATAACATTTGTTTCACTTTTTACCAATTCATGGCCTGATCTCCCTTCAGTTTCCATACTGATTCCTTTAAATAAGCATACCTCTTTTATTCTAGATAAAGATGTACAAAATGTAAATGAAGCTTATAGAGTTTATGGATTTTTACTCTTTGACCTATAAACCTCCAAAAACACAATCCCAGAAATCTAAGCAACAAAAAGCATGAATGATGAATTCTGGGAGAGCATCTGTTTGAGTTTCTCATCTCTTTAGGAGCATTGTGAAGGTAAAAGCCTGCAAATTCAATGCTACAAATATACTTTCTACAATAGTTTCTATTTTTAAAACTGTTTTCTTTTTCTGACCGGGGGCGGGGGGGGTGGGGGGGGTGGGGTGGGGGGGTGGGGGGAATTATCAGCATGAGCCAGGTTGAAATAATCAGTGGGAGTTAAGAAAGTTGGTTATGACTTATTAAATGGCAGGTAATAATGTAGCTATAATAATAGCAACATTATAATAACATTTATAATAATAAATAATGTTATAATAATAACAAAATAATAATTAAAATAACATAATAATAAAAATAATGTTATAATAGTAACTTTGTAGTTATACGGTATTGTGCTTACTGTACTACACTTATGTAGTATGTAGTATAGTGCTTATGATGTGCCAGGAACTGTGCTAAGAACTTTTTAAAAAATCATTTTATTTTTAATTTTGGGAATAAAACAAAAATGTCCATAACATAGTATAATAAAAAAAGATGATTTCACACAAAACTGTAAATTTATTGCATACAACTTTCTATTCCTTTTAAATATATAATGAAGTTATCATGTAAATTTATTTTTTTCTCAACTCCCCTGCCCTAGAGATGGCCACCATTTGACACAAATAGGAGTGTATGTATGTATATATGTACATATGCATGCATGTATGTATGTATACACACACACATATATATATATACATATATATGTAATTATTCTATACATACTTCTCTTTAGAAGTTCCTCTGGATGCAGATAGTATCTTTCTTCTATTTTTATGCAGATATGTCCTCTATTTTTAATTTGTGTATCTATACTAGTGACAATGACTTAGTCACTCAAAGTCATTCTTAAAACAAGTTTAATTATATATATATATATATATATATATATATATATATATACATATGTATGTATATATATAATATTATTTTGGCTTTGCTCATTTCTCTCTTTGCCATTTTTTTGCAAGTCTTTCTGTGCCTTTCTAAAATCCTTGAGTTCATCATTTCTTGTAGCACAGTAGTATTCTATCACAATCCTATACCACAAATTGTTCAGTCATTCCCCGCTTAATGAGGATCCCTGAAATTCCCAGTTCTTTGCCACCACAAAGAAAGCTGCCATAAACATCCTATTTACATTCAAAGTTATAATTACCATTTGTGAATTTCTCTCCATTTTGTTTTTACTCATTTACTCTTTCTCAGCTTCTCTTTTTACCCAATCCCAATTAACTTATTGTCCTCCCTTTCCATTCCCCCTCCCACACACCCCTTCAGGAGTCCCTTCCCCACCCTGTCGCTCAGTTTCCTCACCTTTCTACATGTTCAGAAGACTTCTATACCCTTCCAGTTATCCATGTTGTTTCCTCTTCAATCTAGATGAGAGTAAGGTTCCAACATTGCCAATCCTTCACCTCTCCTTGCTTCCTTTGTATTAATTCTTCCCTTCATACCCCATTTTTATAATATAATTTTTCCCTTTTACCTTTTCCTTCCCAATTTCATTTTTTAGAATCAGACCATCATACACAACTCAGCCCCAACTTCTTTTTCAAACTACTTTAGTAATGGAGACCATTTAAAAAATACTGATAATTTTCATATGTAAGTAAGCAGCTTGATCTTAATGAGTGCCTTACAATTAGTCTTTAATGTTTTCCTTATATTTATTCTGGATAAATCATACCAAATTTTCCTTTGAGTTCTGGTCTTTTTGTTATAAGTACCTGAAAGTCTTTCAGTTTGTCAGCTTTTTTTCCATTCAGGATTATATTCAACTTTGCTGGGTAAGTTATTCTTGTATGCAACCCTGGCTCTTCTGCTCTTTGAAATATGGTATTTCAAGACCTATATAGTCTTTTAGAGTAAAAGTTGCTAGGTCTTGTGAAATCCTGACTGTATCTCCTCAGTACCTAAATTGATTATTTTTTTCTCATTGCTTGCAATATTTTCTCCTTCACCTGGGAGTTTTGAAACTTGGCTAAGATGTTCCTGTAAATTTTTCTCCTGGGATCTCTTTCAGGAGGTGAATGGGAGACTTTTTCTATTTCTACTTTACCATCTTGTTCTAGAACTTCAGGACAATTTTCCTTAATAACTTCTCATAATGTTGTATCCAGATTCTTTTTTTGATCATAGCTTTCAGGTAGTCTAGCAATTTTTATATTGTCTCTCCGTGATCTGCTCTCCCAATTGGTTACATTTCTAATGAGATGTTGCAGGTTCTCTTCTGTTTTTTCTAATTTCATTATTTCTAGGTGCCTTATGACATCATTTGATTCCTTTTGCTCAATTCTAGTTTTCAAGATTTTCCTTCCATAATATTTTGTATCTCTTTTTCCAATTGGTTAACTTTCTTTTCATAATTTTCCTGGATTGCTATCATTTCTTTTAATTTTTCCTCCATCTCTCTAATTTGATTTTTGAATTCATTTTTAAGTTCTTCCAAGAACTCTTTCTGGGTTTCTGACCATGTGATATTACTTCTTGGGGTAAGAGTGACTCTCTTTACTTTACTATCTTCCTCTGAATATGAACTCAGATCTTTTACACATAAATAGCCATATATAGTTGGGTTTTTTTTTCCTCCCCTTACTCATTTTAATTTAAGTCTATGACCAGAGTCACAATTCAGAGTCTTGGAATCAAAGAGAGAAGACACAGGGAGAAAGACTATATTGTTTACTGGATTGTGACCTCACTGGTTTTGGTTTCAGAAGATGCAAACCCCAATTCTAGTTCTGTTATTTATTAGCTATTTTATTTTGGACTTCTCTGGGCCTGATTCCTTCATTAGGAGGTTGGATGCTCTGATCTCTGAGGTCCTTTACAGTTTAAAATCTTTTGTCTTATGAGATATTTCTTCCAACTTTCAGGAAATACACTACTAATTGAGTGGTTACTACAGCAGGAGTGAGTATGTCCCTCCAATTCTGTGAACCCACAAATCCCCTAGTTTATCAATCCCCACATCCCTTGAATCATTCAGTAGACAATCCAGCTTAGACAAAGGAGCCCTTTGACTCTCCTACCCCCTGAACCCTATTGTGTAACCAGGTGATGAAATACCAGACTTCCTCTCTCTGCAGTTATTTCTACTGACACCTCCCAAAGACATCATTATATAGGCAAATTAGCCTTCCCTATCTTCAGTTTCCCACCTCAACAGTGAAGAATCACACCCTCAACCCAACCCCCAGATACTTATATTGAACAGAATCCCTTCAAAGATGAAAGATGATATAATCCCTTCCCTCAAGAAATTTATTATCTAATAGCAGGGATGTGAAAGGAACACATGTAAACATGAGATAAGGGGGAAAATCAAAGGACAAAGTGTTCTAGAAAGTTAAGTGACTTGCCCAAGGTCAGATGGTTAGTTGTGTGTGTGTGTGTGTGTGTGTGTGTGTGCGTTAAGTGTCTAAGGCCAGATTTGAACTCAGGTCCTCCTGACTCCAGGGCCAGTGTTCTACTAACTGCACCACCTCGCCGTCCCTGTCTGTTATCTCTTTACTCCTTAACTCTAGTCACGTAGCCCTAGGTAGAAAGTACCTGGGAGCCCTCAAGTTAAATCATTCAGTAAACATATTAGATGCCTTTTCCAGTGGATAGAGAGTAGAAACTAGAGACATGAAGACCTGAGATCAAATTGAACATTTGATTTCAAATCTTGCCTTAGTCCCTTGCTGTCTCTGTGACCCTGGGTAAATTATTTAACCTCTCTGTGTCTTAGTTCCTCACTTGCAGAAATAGAACCTGCACCTAAGGGTCTTTGTGAAGATCAAATGAATTAAGATATTGGAAGCACTTTGCAAACCTTTAAGTTTTATGTAAAGGCTAATTATTATTTTTACTATTATCATTACTGTGTTCAAAACACTGTCCTTAGCACTGGGCTTTCAAAGATGGGAAATAATATAGTCTCTACGTTCAAGAAGCTTATATTATTCTAGAAAGGACAAGTCATCTATCTACAAAAGAGTAATACAAGATTAGGATGACTGGGGCAGCTAGGTGGCTCAGTGAATAGAGCACCAGCCCTGGAGTCAGGAGAACCTGAGTTTGAATCCTACCTCAGACACTTAACACTTATTAGCTGTGTGACTTTGGGCAAGTTACTTAACCCCAACTGCCCTGCCTTCCCCCTAAAAAAAAAGATTAGGATGACCACACAGTGCTCGGCATAACAGGAGATACTCAGGAAATGCTAGATGGATCAACAAATAAATTGTTGAATGTCTGAATGAAAGACTGGCAGGAGAGAGTCAAAGTGGTCTAAGAAAATATGAAGAGGGAGAGATCCTTTTCAGCTGGGGAATTTGGGAAGGGTTCACTGAAGATATGATAGCTGAGTTGAACCTTGCAAGAAGAGAAAGAAATTAGCAGGTTGAGAAAAAGAGGGAGTACATTTCAGGCACTGGGGATAGCTTATGTTAAAAGATGCACGGAACTAGAAGGATGAAAAATATGAGAGAATAGTTAATTATATGGATAACATGAAGTTGAATACTGTTAAATAAGAATGAAAAAAATTGGAGACAGATTGTATAGGGCTTTAAATGCCAGACTGGACAATGGAGGTATATTTCATGTTAGAGGCAATAGGGACACATAATACTGTGGACCATATGAATGTCTCAATCTGACCACAATCACAGCCACAATATATCTCTGCTAATTCATATTTAATCCTTACCATCTATATAATGTTGGGTAAGTTATTGCCTTTCTCTGGACATTAGTGTGTTTTGGAGGAGGAGAAGTTTGGACTAAATGATTGTTAAGTTTTCTTCTAGTTCAAAATTGTATGACAAACAATGACACAAACCAAGTGGCCATTGGATATCTGTCATTGTGCACATGTCCACTGACTTGGCTCTTCCTTGGCCTCCCTGACTCTGCTCATGAGTATTTGCAGTTAGTTCACTTGGTCCTTCTGTGACCAGATTGGGACAGCGTGGATTGGACTCCTAAGTCCCCTATAACAGCTGGATGGCTCATTCCAGGCTGGTAGGGAAGGGGGAGGCCCCCAATATTCTCCATCAATAAAAATCCTGGAGCCTCATGAGCAGGTTGGACAAAACATGGATAGTTTGAGTCACCAGTCACCCAAAGAAATTATTTTTCTATGAAGATGAGAAAATCTTTAGAGTTAAATGCATGTGACCTATGCAGAGGTGAAAAGATCTTCTACCCCAATATGGTACTGATAATCAGAGACCTTGAAGAGGAGATCAAAATCACATGAGAACAGCACAAGATGGATATCACCTGGGTCACCTGGTCTTCTCCAGGAGTTGTATTCTATCTGAGGGCAGCATCAGAGAGCCTACAAAAGATGAACTTCCAATTGAATATTTTTATTCAACTATAAGAAGTAGTCATTTTAATCACCTGTGCAATCATTCACAACATATTAAAAATAAATGAATAAAAGGATAGTGACTTATTGCTGGCCTCTATCTGAATGCCACCAAAACAATGGTAGAAATGTTCAAATAATAATAATAATAATGAAAAAGCAACAAAATAATGTAACTACTCATTTATATAGCACTTTAAGAGATGCAAAGTGATTTCTATGTATTTTTTTGTTAGATCCCCACAACAAAATTTTGAAGTAGATAAATGTTATTACTATCCTTATCTTGCTGATGAAGAAAGAGATTAAGTGACTTGCCTAATATTACACTTTATTGTTGGAGACTGTATTCAAAGCCAAGTCTTATCTGATTCTGAGTCCAATGCTTTCTTTTCAGAGAAGTCTTTCAAATAATCAATAAGCCACTATTGCATATTGACTATATACCTCGAAGACAGAGGCAAGAACAAGAGGCCCTTTCTCATGGCACTTACATTTCCATGGGAAACGGGGGAACAACATAGACCCATAAAAGTTACACAGAATATGCCTAAAATAAATACAAGGTCAGTTAACATTCACAGATCCTTGACTGGTGGGTTGGAAGTAGGAGGAGAAAAAGACTCACATGGGGGATGGTGCTTAAACTGAGCTCAAATGTGTTTGCCCCATGTCATCCCTGGCTCCAAAACTGCAGGCCTTCTCCCTGACTCCCTCTCATTTCTCCTCCCCCTCTCTACCTCCAGAATTTGAATGCTCAGAGCACAGCCCAAACTAGACAAAGAACCCAAGCCAAAATCCTGGGATGATTCAGGCAGGAAAACTGTCAAATCTCATATTTCCTTGCAGCAATTCAAGGCCAGGAGGAGTTCCAGGTGCTGCAGCATAAGAATTGTGTCTGGGAAGAAGGGAGAGATTGTTCCTCTGAACTGCACAGTGTCTGGGTTTCCAGGACCAGGACCAATGAAATGGTTCAAGAGGAAAGGGCCCCAAAGAAAGGAAATTTACGGAATGATGTAAAACAGAAGTTAATAAAGCATTTGTTTAAATAAAAAAAAAGAAAGAAAGAAAGGAAATTTACAATTTCAAAGGAGGCACCTACCCCCAGATAAGGGAAGTAGTCCCAGCTAACAGCAATACAGACTTCTCCATCACTACCAGTCACATTACTCCAGAGGACAGTGGCACCTATTATTGTATGAAGTTAAAAAGCAGGAATCCTGACACAGAGCTTAAATCTGGTAGAAGCACCAAGCTGCCTGTAGCAGATAAGTAGAGAGCTCTGGGACTTCTGTTCCTGTCCTACTAAAAATCCCAGGCTCAGGACTCTGCCCAGAGAGGCCTCTCCTGAGTCTTTTCTTTTCTTTCTTGTTTCAAAACAGTTTATTTTATTTTATTTTTTGTCAGAAAAACACGTTGATTTCTAGATCATAGCAGAGGATGGAAACCTTTCACAAACTTATCTATTTGAAAATACAAATACAAAATTATACTTTCCACATCTAAGATGTGAGAGATTGCCATCCATATAGTAGTTTTTACAACAGGGTTTTAAGTAAGCCACACACAAAGACCCAAAAGATGCTTCACACACACACACACACACACACACACACACACACACATACATATACACATATACATATACATACATATGTGTGTATATATTCATACATACATATATATTACTATCAAACTTCTCATCAGTTTCATACTAAAAGTATAAAAGTAAGGATGAGGTCAGCCACAGTTCTGGGGAAAAGTTTATTTAGATATATTGATGTCCACATGAAATGTTTCATCTTGCATCCTAGTACACATGGAATTTTGACTTTATAATATACCATGAACAGTGGGTTTGCTGGCCTACCGTACTCAGTGTGACACTTGCAGATTCCACATGGGATGGGACAGTATGTACAGAAGACAGTAACAGAGAGCTGCTGGGAGAGGCCTCTGATGCTTTTGTGTCTGTCCAGCCTGCCCCCCCCCCCCGCTACTCCTACCCCTACCTGACCCAGCTCCCCAGATCTGAAATGAAATTCTGTCAAAGACTATCCATTTTGATTGTTTGGTAGCTCTTGGCCAGAGGGCTTTGATGAAGGACCCTTCTTTTTGAGTCTTTTCATGAGGATGAGGAAGGAAAGTAGTAGGACAGGAAAGGGTCCAGCTTTAGGACAAGGTGCCCCAAACCTAGGCATGTATGAAAGGTCCAGCCTTGAGCCTTAGGCCTCCTTGACTGTAGACCATCTTCCAAGTTACTGGCTCCCCTTAGAGACATCCAAAGGACCTTAGCCTTTCCCCTCCAAGGTTTTCACCTTTCACTATTCTTAACTTTCACTGATCACTAAACCCCAGCCCAAGGCATTGGCACCCTAGTGTGGAGAAGATTGGTATCTTTTATCCCTTAACACTTTTGAGACTTTTGGAATCCTTGTAAACTCTTTGCTACTTTATGCCATCTGAAGGTCACGTGAACCAATAAGGAACCTCCCTGATTTTGTATATTCCTGGAATAAAAGACCAATGACACTGAAATGCTAATTTAAATACTTCAATGTACCTAGTTGCCTAGTCTGGTGTTGGCTCTCTCTTTTCCTTCTTTCCCTGACTTCATATGCTTTAGACAACATAAGTATGATATCTAATAGTTATGAGAAGTGAGAAAGTATATATTTATCCATGAAATGTTATTACACCTACATGAGCCTATTCAACAGAAAGTCAAGAAGTAGGAATTCCCCACTCCCATCTGTAGTTAAGGTGCTTCACCCTGTGAGCAGAAGTGCTGCAGAGGGTCCAAGCTCTTTATGGTTCTTACAGAGTACACAGTCTTCAAAGCTCCTATTTCCTCTCACCACGTCTAGGGGTGATGATTAGTTTAGATTTAGCCAATCAGAATCATCTCTGAGCCCCTACACTACCAGAAACCTCAACACTCCTCTGAACATGCGCTATTTCACTGAATCTTGATCAAGTGTCCTTGACATCAAGGTGATGACTTTGACCTGGAAAATGGACATGCTTAGATACTTTGAGCAGCATTTTCCTTTTGACTGTAAAGGTTAGAAAACAATACATACACAAATGCATATGTATTGTGTGTATATCTATGCATATATATGCACTTATGTGTGTATAGACATGTATATGTATATATATATATATATATATATATATGTAACACAAAACATATACTCTAGAGTTTTGTGCTAGCACTTTCTGAGAGACTCAGAGTATCCATAGATATTACATAAACTCCTCTGAATACAGGAATTCTAGGAACTGCACAGTTCAATTTGCTCTAATCCTGCACATGTACTTTCTGCAATCCATCAGAGAAAGTTAGATAATTCCACACCTTTTCCAAATGATGTTCAACGTCCCCTCTCCCAAGGGCCAGTTGTTAGAGGAAGACCCAGGAACTGCGGATTTGGGATGTGTCTTCTCCTCTAGCATGGAAATGTGAACCTGGGATCCATGAGGGACTAAAACTTGTTTTTCTACCCACTGCCCTGTTGTTAGTAAGGCCCTCTCCTGGCTTCACTTTGAATGGGTCTTTGCTTGGGCAACATGGAAGGCATGGCCTGAGTGACAGATCTTAGCAAGGAACTTCCAGTCACTTCCATAAAGTGGCATGTCTGCTCTTGAGATCTTCAGTCAACTTTCTATATGCCAGAGATTTCATGATGTGCTTTCTCCCCTTCTGTGTCCAGTGACGTTACCTGTGGCACTTCCTCCATCTGGCTGTGTCTCGTCATTTATTGTATTATACTTCCCTTCTTATACCCCACTGTTAGCCAATGGCCCAAAGTCCTGTGCCCTGGGAGTATGTGGAAGGGAGCCAGAAATAACATACCAGGGAGAGACGATCAAAATAGTAAATGAAAGAAAATCGCCTGCTTCCTCATTTGCCTCAGTATTTCAGAAGATGGGGGAATTCCGTGACCCCCTGGGGTCAATGAACACCAATGCAAATTGTGTGTATTCCACAACTTAAGCAATAACTTTTCATGAGCAGCTGTACCCAGCTCTTGGTAGATAACCTCAATTTTCCTACTTAATTAAAAGACAAAGCATCTGATGGTAAATGGTTATAGCAAAGATGTTTGGGTATTGCAGAGAGAAGAAAACATTTTTAAACAGCTGCTAAAAGGAGTGAGCACAGTCCTGCAAGAAAGAAAAATATTTTAACCATAGAAGAGTGGGGACCAGTTGTAATTAATCAACATTCATAGACCTATAGGTGACTTCCTCGAGTAGCATTTAGCAGCTTTGGAGTCCAAATGTAATAGGTGAATTGTGGGGGGATCCAGGGTCGAGGTTTGATAAAGTATGACTGGCAATCAGAAAAGGGGGTAATGACTACAGGAAGAAAGGTAAAATCTGAGCTATGGAGAGCAAGAGTAGAAATAGAGAGGGTAGAAGAATTTGAGATTAGAATGAGGACAAAGAATAAATTTAGAGCTGGAGATATTGAAGAACAAGAGCTTGTTATCAAAGAAACAGTTCAAAATACTGATGTTGGTGGAGTTATGGGTGGTGTCAGGTTCTGAAGTACAGCCATTGATGTGGGCAGTCTGGATAGAAAAAAATCAGAAAAAAAGTATTAGTAGGTCATGGAAATTTTGAATGTTGGTGAACTGACAGATCATGATGTTGGGAGGGGACATTAACATGTACATTAAAGTCCCTGAGTATGAAATCTTGGTTTGGGTTGAAGAGAATGTCTGTGAACCAGGTTCTGAATTCTTTTTTTTTCTTTTTTCCCTTTTGGAGGGCAATTGGGGTTAAGTAACTTGCCCAAGGTCACAGGGCTAGGTTTTTGTTTGTGTGTGTGTTAGGTGTCTGAGGCCAGATCCGAACTCAGATCCTTCTGACTCCAGGGCCGATGCTCTACTCACTGCGCCACCTAGCCACCCCAAGTTTCTGAATTCTTTCTGGAAGGAGGGAGAATGCCTGGGAGGTCAGTAGATCACATGGAGAAGGGTGTGGACAGTGTGATATGTATACCTGGATTGAGCCTAAATAGAAGAGAAGCTACTGAGCCATGACAGAGAGTAGATCTGAAAGATCATGAGGAACAAGTCAGGAGGACCTGAGTTCAAATCTCACCTCAGACACTTGACACTTGCTAGCTGAGTGACCCTGGGCAAGTCACTTAACCCTAATTATCCCACAAAAAGAAAAAAAAGAAAGAAAGAAAAGAAAGGCAGGCCCTACCATCAAGAAATGTATATGCCTATTGGGGAAGTGAACATAAAAAAGGAAGTAAAAAGAATGTGTGTATAGGAAGGTACCCATGTGGGTATGAAAGTTCAACAAATCAGAGCTAGAGCTGAGAGAGGAATGAAGGTTTGTTGGTCTGAGCCCTCCCTCAGAAGGGAAGCTCTAGGACTAACATGATCCTGCTATTGCCACCCCCTGGGACACTGTCCTATTGGACAATGCTGCAGGCACTGAAGGAGTGCCTGAGGTTTCTGGGCTGGCCTTCTGTTGCATCTTCTTCTGCATCTCACGGGAAGACAGAGCCCCTAGTCTAGAATCATAGCATATCACATATTGCAGGCAACCTTAGAATACAGATTGTGGCCTATTTGGACAAAGTGAGCATGTTACCTAACACATCCATTGGTTAAAATGCTAGACAATCCCAGATTCAAGATCTCACAGATAAGGTCACAATAAGATTTAAAATAAGCTACTCTGTCAGTCAATCAATAAATATTCATTAAATGCCTATTATGTGCCAGAAACAGTACTACATAATGTCAGGGATACAAAAAGAGGCAAAAGATGATTCTTGCACTCAAGCACAGTCTTGGCACTTGCTCAGAGTGTTAAAGCTACAAGTGACCTTAGAAATCATCTACTCCATTCCCAGCTCCTTGGCACGTTTTGCAGACGACTCATCCTCCTCTGGATGCTATCTAGCTTATCAATGCCTTTCCTATCATGTAGCACCAAGAACTGAATGTAGTAAACTAGATGTGATCTGACCAAAGAAGAAAAAAATAGAACCAACAGCTCCTGGTTCTAGATTTGACCCATCCTTCTAACTTCTGGACATCTTTGTGGGTCAGAGTGTCACCTACCGAATTTCCTGTCCCTCCGTGCTTTGTGTCAATGCCTGAGCCAATGAACATGTCACCTAACACACTGATTAAAATGTTAGACAGTCAGTCCCAGGCTCAGTAACTCACCCAGGATCTCACAGATAGGGTCATATTAGGATTTAAATTAAGGTCCTCTGTCAATCAGCCAATCAATACATATTCATTAAGTGCCTACTGTTTACCAGGCACAGTACTAAATACTAGGGATAAAATAGGCAAAAGGCAATTCTTGCTCTCAAGGACAATGAATGCCAAACAGAGGATTTTGTATTTCATTCTGGAAGTGATAGGAAACCATTAGAGTTCATTAAGGGAGGCAAAGATGTATTCATTCCTACCTATTAGAAAAATCACTTTAGTTGTTGAATGAACAATGTTTTGGAATAGATAGAGATCTGAAACAGGCAGATTTGCCAGCAGGCTGTTGCAATAGTCAAGGTTTGAGATCATGAGGGCCTGCACTAGAGTGAGAGTCAGTGTGAGAGTAGAGAAGGAAACATTCACAATATCAGGCTCTTTCATTTTAAAATTTAGTTATATACCTTTTTATGTTGTGCTGCATACGTTGAAATGTTCTTTATTGTCTTTATTTAAGTACAATACATATACACGTATATGTATATGTCTATATGTTTTCTTTCCCAAGAGGAGGAATTCAGGAAACCAATGCTATCCAAATTCTCACCTACCTTCTCTAGGAGGCTCAGCCAAGTAGTCCTGAGAAGCACTGCCCTTAAACCTCTGTTTACTTTCTCCCTTGGAGGCTGCAATGGAACCCTCCCAGCTCTGTTATTGTACCCAAGTTAGGAACATCTCTGATCCCTTTTCTTCTGTGCCCATGAGCAGAGATTCTACTACTTACTCTCCATAGCAAGGTCTAGAAATTCAGCATGAAAGAATTCTTATTTCTCTAATATTGGCCTCAGCTTCTGTCATTTCTTGGGTCGAATCCTGCCACTGTTACTTAATGACTACCATCTCTAGGCTATAGGTGGCATCTATATGGATGGCAGCTAAGTGGTTCCATGGATATAATATTGGACCAGAACCCAGAAAGAACTGTATTAAAATGTCACTTCAGATACTTAAAAACTGATACACTTGGGGTGGCTAGGTGGCACAGTGAGTAAGAGTGTCGGCCTCGGAGTTGGGATGACCCGAGATCGAAACCAGCCTCAGAAAATGAGCACCCACACATAAATAATGACTAGCCGTGTAACCTTGAGCAAGTTACTTAACCCCAAATGCTTAAAAAAAAAGAAAAGAAAAAAACTGATACACTTAACCTCTCTCTGCCTCAGTGTCCTCATCTGTTAAAGGTGGATATTAATAGTAGCTCCCCCCACCAAGGTGGTTGTGAGGATAAAATGAGATGATATTTGTAAAACCCTTTAAAAACCTTAAGGAGCCATGCTAACTATGTTAACTGTTCTTCTTTCTGTGATTGTTCTTTATATTTCCAGTCTGGCTTTGCTGATAGATTGGGCAGAGGTACAGGTTGTTTGTTTTCCTCATGCTGCTATTTTTGTGTAGAATGTTCTTCCGATTCTGCTTCAGTTCATAGAAGTCTTCCCAGGTTTGTCTAAAACCATCCCTTTCATCATTTCCTATAGCACAAAATGACTCCATTGCATTCATGTACTATCACTGACTCAGCCATTCCTTAATTGATGGGTACCCCCTTAGTTTCCCTTTTCCCTGCTTCCACAGAAAAGCTACTGTAAATGTTTTTCAATATATGAGTTCTTTTCCTAGTTCTTTGATCCCTTGGGGAGTGATGGTATGACTAAGTCAGAAGATGTTCCCAGTTAATAACTTTGGAAGTTGGTTCTACATTGCTTTCCAACATGGCTGTAGTCATAATTCACAGCTCCACCAAGGTTTGAGGCACTACATTTCAAGAATGACCATGGTCAAACAGGAGTTTAACTTCAATGGCAGGAGACAAGTTGGATTTGGATAAGGATAAGAAGGATGTTGGAATCCTTGACATAAAATTGATCGTTGAATAACTTGGTTATGTTTAATTAGCACAAAAGAACATGTAAAGGGACACATGAGAGCTGCCTTCAAGCATTTGAATGGTGGGCATGCAGAAGATGTATTAAATATGGTCAGCTTTGGACTCCAAGGGCAGAATTATCTGCTCCTTCCCCCTTTCTCTCCTTTAGTCTCTCTTCTCACTCCCTCAGTTCAACACCTATCTAACTCATAGGCAGAAATCCATTTTCATTCCTGCTTCTTATACTTATCCTAATCCTGACTGATTGAATTAAGCATTACAAGGATTCTGCTTTCTTAAAAAGAAAAAAAAAAACTGAGTGAAAATGTGTTAAGGAAACTGTTTTCACACTCTCCTCATCACACATCCCCTCACCTCAGATTTATTAAAATCACAAGAGTTCAAAAAAGACTGGTGACTTTTGTCCAACCACCATCAAATATTCATGGCCTGTCTCTCTTTATGATTTCTCTATTAAATCCCTTGAATAAGAATATTTTCTCTCCTCTTTTATTCTAGATAGAGAAATATAAAATGTAAATGAGGTTTATAGCATTGTGGATTTTTATTTTCTGACCCAGAAACCTCCGAGAACAAAACCCCAGAAATCTAAGCACCAAAAACAACAGCCATGAGGGAACTCTTGGACAGCATCTCTGAATTTCTCATCTCTTTAGCAGCACTGGGAAGGTGAAGAGCCTGCAAGTTCAAGGCTCCAAATACACTTTCTATAGTAGCTGCTATTTTTAAAACCTTTTTCTTTTCTGATGCTAGAAATGTATTACCATGAATTTAGGTAGGTTTAATCAGGGGTGGTCAAGAAACTGGTCTGTTAGTTGTTCGGTGGTGATAATGACAATTTTCATTTTCATTGATATAGCTCTCATAAAAGTTAACATTTATATATTGCCTATCATGTGCCTGGAATTCTGCTAAGTATTTTAGAGATATTGTCTCTCATGCTCGACACAGCCCTGGGAGGTAGGTGGTCTTATTACCCCCATTTTGCAGATGAAAAAACTACCTCAAACAGAAGATAAATGACTTGCTTGGGGTCACACAACTAGTAAGTGTCTGAGGCTGGATTGGAACTCAGGTCTCCCTGACTCCGAGTTTGGACTCTCTACTACAAAACCTAACTGTCTCTGTGGAGCACTTTAAGGCTGGCAAAAGTGGTTTACCTCAATTATTTCATTTGATATGATGACACAGGTGCTCATTTCATGTAACAGTTGATTTTTGCAGCCAAACCTTCTGCCCCTTTGGTGTCTGGACCCCAGGAGAGAGCAAGCATCACCCAGATGGTGAATATCTCCTGTACCTCAACTGGCTTCTTCCCCAAGGACATCACCCCTGAAGTGGTTTAAAAATGGAACTGAAGGGGCAGCTAGGTGGTGCAGTGAATAGGCCCTGGAGTCAGGAGGACCTGAGTTCACCTTGGGTCAGTCACTTAACCCAATTGCCCTGCTTTCCCCCCTCCAAAAAGAAAAAAAAAATGGGACCGAGCTCCCTGTTCTCTGGACCTGTATATTCCTGAGGGAGACAGTGTTTTCTACACCCTCATCAGCTCTTCGCAGGTGCTGCTCACAGCCAGGGACATCCACTCCAAGGTCATCTGTGAGGTTCATCACTACATATTACAGACTCCCCTGTTTGGGAAAAAAAAAGTTGTCAGACATTATTTGAGGTGAGTGAGCCACAGCCCAGGTACTTCCTCCCTACCTCCTCTCTCAGTATGACCTTTTTTTCCCCAGCTTTCTCTGAAGCCACAGCCACCTTAGAACCTTGGCCTTTATCTAGGAAACTACAAGTATTTATTAGGTGCTTAATATATGCCAGGCCCTGTGTACCAAGTGCTTGACAAATATCAACTCATTTGATCCTCACAAATCCTTGGGAGGTAAGGGGAATTGTGGTCCCTATTTTATAGATGAAGAAACTAAGGCAAAAAGAAGTTAAGGTTCTTGTATAGAATCACAGAGCTAGTATATAAGTCTGGATTTGAACTCAGGACTTCCTGACTCCAGGCCCAATGAGTTATCCCCTGAGCCACCCAGCAACCAAGGAAGTCCAAAGAGAGTCTTCTGAAGTTCTGGGAGCTCCCTCAATCCTAGAAATTCAAGAGACATTATAGTCACTTCCTGTCTTCACAGAATCCCTGAGTCTCTTTCCCAAGTCACCCATTAAATACTAAGAACAACTGCCAATTTCTCTGAGCTTAATGAAGTTGTTTCACAACAGCCAGGTCAGGCCTAGAGTGTGAGTGATCGATCATTCTTCTTCTGCAGGTAAAGAGGCTCAAAGCGATGAATTACCTTCTGCAGGTCACACAACTATTGGGACTCACAGAAGTGTTGGAGCTGGGTATGAACATAAGTCCTCTGACCCATCAGTGTGCTTATGATTCAGCTCAATGTGTTGAAGTCTGGTGTTGAAGTCCCTGGAATGTGGGTTACCAGTGTCTCATCTCTGAGACTGCCAGGGAGGAAGGAGAAGGGGAAGGAGGAGGAAAAAGAAGAAGAAGAAGAGGAGAAGCCAGAGAAGGAAAAGTAAATTGATTATGAAATTAGGAAATGGAGACAGGCACACCCAGTTTGTTGGGTGCTTGCTGGGAAAAATCATTATGGCAACAGGAAACAGAATGGCAGTCACACTATAAATAAATAACCACAGAGAATATGGAGGCAGAAACCACTGAAAGCACAGAGGCAAGCAGCAAAAGGGCAGATGGTATGGACGATGGAGAGATGGGCAGCAACGGGGAAGAGGACAGAGACGGGGGAGACACAGCCTATCACTCAAGGAACCATGGATTAGAGTTGGGAGCCCTAAGCATCATGGAACTGAAGGTGATGGAAGTGTCATTGGGAGAGGGGAGTTTGAGGATTCATTTGTATAGACTTTTTTGAGGAATGGACTTATCTTTGCCACCTGGTGGTTAGTTCATTGATACGTCCAAGTCATCTGAAAGTTGTCAGTAAAACTTTAAATTTACATGCCCACATCATCTCAAAATTATTAGCACTTCTTAGTATTCTGCTGGCCTTCCTGCAGAGGTCTGGATCTTGTCTGAGATTTACATATCACAGGACCCAAAGCCCAACAGCAGCACCCAGATGGCTTTGTGCTGATTCAGGATGTGACTTTCATTAGTGTATGATACAATTTGTAAATTCTGCTCCTTTGATCTTTGGGACAGTTTGCATGTGACTTCCACTTTCCCCCTTTGAAATCTGATTTTCTGCTATTGCCCATTTAGACTGGCTCCTTGTAAATTTCCTATATATACACTGACTAGAAGGGAGGAGATGGTGTCAGGGGAAACAGAAAAAGATCCAATTTTTATGCATTCCACCTCCTTTTCCCTGACCACTATTATACACTACCACATCTATGAGATAATCTAAACAAAATCACAGCAAGCATATAAATCACAATAACTTTTAAGGATTTCCCCAGGAATCCTACCTATTTGCCTGGAAAAATCCAGGAGAAAAGATAAGTGTGAACATTCACAGGCCCTGGCAAGATGTTCTTAACATCTGTAATGATGGTGTCCTTAGTCTTTATGTGATTTAGCATGTGGTGTGTGATGTGGGCTATTTCCGCTGAGGCCTCAATCCACACACAACATGGAGAGTTTGCAAACCCCAAACTCGTTCCTGGATGGCTACCAGGCAGTCCAAGTCCACTGGTAATCCATTCCCAGAGCTCCCAAAGTATGCTGTCCTTCAGCCAATTTGTCAAGTCCTCTGGCAGTGTCCTCAGTTTGGTCCTTTAGTTGTTCTGTAATAGCCATTGGTGAATCTTCCAGCTTCCTATGAACCTCTTTCCCTGAAACCCCCCAGTTTATAGGCATAGTAAGAGCTCCCAGGCCTATCAGGGCATGTCATATTGTACACCAATGATGGTACAAGGTGTCAAGGGGTCTGTCCGGTGCTATTGGACATTCCTATAGAAGTTGATGTCCATACCTGTGGTGACTAGGATGGGTGCCAAAATAAGCAAGAAAGGTATTGGACTGTGGGTATAGATAAGATACTCTGAAACCTTGCCTGCCATGTTCCTTCTGGCACTGCCATTCAGGTTTGATTTATACAGGTGAACACTGTCTTGTTGAAGTCTGCTGACTCAGGCCAAGTTTGACCGTTGGGAGCACATATTTTCATCTGGAGAAACCCTGTGGGGCAGTTCCTGAGTAATTTGTGAGACCCACTGGTATTTTCAGTAATGTCACAGAATCCTGTGCTGTTAATCTGAGGTAGGCTATGGGTAATGGCTGACTGAATACAAAAAGGTATTTTTTCCCTCATAGCATTGCAAAGCTTTAGTGCAGTTGGTGTACAGAAAGCTGCAGTGGAAAATTGTGGTCACCAAACCCTGGTGGGTTACACAGCATGCCTAGCACTAGTGAGGTTCTGTGTGGGAGTAGCAGCTTTTGCCCTTCCCATGTGGAAATTGCTCTTTGATAGGTAGGGCCTGTAATGGGTCAGCCAGATGAGGGGCAGTCTGGCCTTTGCTGAATATTGTTTTATTTTTAATAATTTATTTATTTTTAGTTTTCAACATTTACTTTTATAAGATTTTGAGCTCTAAAAGTTTCCCCCTTCCTCCTCTCCCCCCTCCCCAAGACAGCATGCCATCTGATAGAGGCTATACATGTACAGTCATACTAAACTTATTTCATTAGTCTTGTTATGAAAGAAGAATCAGAACAAAAAGTAAAACCATAATAAAGGGGAAAACAAGAGAAAATAGTATGCTTTGATCTGCAGTCAGATTCCATAGTTACTTCTCTGGATGTGGATAGCATTTTCTATCATGAGTCTTTTGGAATTATCTTAGGTCATTGGATTGCTCAGAAGAGTTAAGTCTATCAGAGTTGGTTATCATCCAATATTGCTGTTACTGTGTACAATGTTCTCCAGGTTCTGTTCACTTCACCCAACATCAGTTCATGTAAGTCTTTCCAGTTTTTTCTGGAATCTGCCTGCTCATCATTTCTTATGGAACAATAGTATTCTGTTATGTTCATATACCACAACTTATTCAGCCATTCCTCAATTGCTGGGCATCTCCTCAATTTCCAATTCTTTGCCACCACAAAAAGAACTGCTATAAATGTTTTTTCTTCTACAAATAGGTCCTTTTCTCTTTTTTAATAATTTTATGGGATACAGACCTAGTAGTGGTATTGCTGGATCAAATGGTTTACATAGTTTTATAGCCCTTTGGGCATAGTCCCGAATTGCTCTCCAGAATGGTTGGCTCAGTTCACAATTCCACCAACAATGTATTAATGTTCTAATTTTCCTACATCTTCTCCAACATTTATCTTTTTGTCATATTAGCCAATCTGATATCTATGATATGGTACCACAGAGTTGTTTTAATTTGCATTTCTCCAATTAATAGTAATTGAGAGCATTTTTTTCATATGACTATAGATAGCTTTCATTTCTTCATCTGAAAATTGCCTATGATGTCCTTTGATCATTTATCAATTGGGAATAACTTGTATTTTTTTTATAAATTTGACTCAGTTTTCCATATATTTTAGAAATGAGGCCTTTACCAGAGACCCTGGCTGTAAAATTTTTTTCTCAGTTTTCTGCTTTCTTTCTAATCTTGATCAAATTGGCTATGTTTGTGCAAAACCTTTGAAATTTAACGTAATCAAAATTACCCATTTTTGCAAGACGTTATTGTAAAGCAAGTTGGGCAAATTGAAAGAGATTGACAAAGCAACATGTTTCATATACCCTAGCTAGCACTGTGGGTTGCTTCCTAAATTCTCCTAGGCATATGAATGTGGCTAGGAAGTGTGGACAAGAATGTGGTTCATGGTGGTCCCCACATTGTGCCTGAAAAGAGTATTGAGATAATTGGGCCAGATAGGTCAGTTTAGGCAAGGTCCAGTGGGCCTCACTGAGTGTCTCAAGTGTTCTGAGGAGTCCAGTATAGAGTTGGTGAGCGCCTCTGGGGCCTTTGAGCAGGGCAGAGGGATTGGAAGAGCTACCTTGTTGTCCACAGTTAGCAGTATAGTGAGTACATTATCAGGAATCATTTTCCCATGGGTCATAAGTACAGTGGTTGTGAGCTCCTACATGGTAAAGAGAAAGTCCTGGGTTGCAGAGATAGCAGGTTGTGACACCATCAGAGTTGTGAGTGCATGAGCGTCCTGTACCATCAATAGATTCCATGGCACTCTCCATGGTGTCCCTTCTGCAGGGTGGGGTACTATAATGTTAAGGCAATTTGAAGATTTTCCCTGTCCATTAATAGGCCTCTGTGCCCAGCTGTGATACATCCTGAATGCCATAGCGCCCACTGGGGGAGGACCTTGCCTAAAGGGAAGCTTGTTTAGGAGAGGCTTGCTTAGGAAAGACTTTCATGACTTTTGGTACTAAGCTAATTAAGCACTGCCTCACAAGGGTTACGATGTTTTCTTTTGGGGATCTTTTTTAAGAGGTGATCTGTGGATTCTTTCAGCTTCTATTTTGCCCTCTGGTTCTAAAACATCAGGGCAATTTTCCTTAAGAATTTCTTGAAGGATAATTTCTAGGTTTGTTTTTTCATCATGGCTTTCAGGTAGTCCAATAATTTTAAAATGATCTCTCCTGGATCTAATTTCCAGGTCAGTGGTTTTCCCAATGAAATATTTCACATTGCCTTCTTTTTTTTCATCTGTTTGGATCTGTTTTATAGTATCTTGATTTCTCATAAAGTCACTAGCTTCCATTTGCTCCAATCTAATTTTGAAGGAATTATTCTCTTCAGTGAGTTTTGGAAATTCCTTTTCCATCTGGCCAGTTCGACTTTTTAAGACATTCTTCTCCTCATTGGCTTTTTGGACCTCTTTTACCATTTGAGTTAGTCTATTTTTTAAGGTGTTATTTTCTTCAGTCAGGTTGTTGACTCACTTTTCATGATTTTCTTGTATCATTATCATTTCTCTTCCAAATTTTCCTCTACTTCTCTTACTTTTCAAAATCCTTCTTGAACTCATCCATGGCCTGCAACTAATTCATATTTTTCTTTGAAGCTTTTGATGTGGGAGTCTTGACTTTGTTGTCTTCTTCTGGTTATATGCTTTGATCCTCTTTGTCCCCAAAATAGGATTCTATAGTCTGGTTGTGCTTCCTCTATTTGTTCATTTTGCCAGCCAATTACTAGACTTTTGAGCTCTTTGGCATGGTAGAACTCTGCTTCCTGAGTGGAGAGAGCTATGTCCCAAATTGTGGGGATTTTCGCAGTTGTCAGAGCTGTTGTCAGAGCTATGAGGAGGGTGCCATCTCTACAGCCACCACAAACTTTTGCACACAGGTGTTCCTCACCCCAGGACCACCACCCAAGACTGTGACCCAGATCGAAGCAGATCAAAGCAAGAGCAGTAACCCTCTGAATGGTCGCTTGATCCCCCTAAGATCTACAGGCCAGGAGTTCTGGGAGGCAGCCATGGGGCAGCAGCTGAAGCCACTGCACCTCCACCACCACTTGCCCCAAGGTTAGGGGCCAGACCATGCTCTTCTCCCACCCTTGATCAACAGAGTTCCCCACTGACCTTTTACTTTCTCTTTGGCATTTATGGGTTGAGAAGTCTGGAAACTGCCACAATTACCAGTGATTCACTCTTCTAAAATTTGCTCTGGTTGATCTGTGCCACTGGTTGAGGCCATACCAGGTTTAGGCCGGCATGGCTCATGCAGTACTGCACTTAGCTTCCAGCCCGATATGATAGACCCTTCCTGTCAGCCTGCCAGGCTGCCTTCAGCAGGAGATTTGTTTCTCTCTGTCACTTTGTGGGTTCTGTAGCATTAAAATTTGTTTAGAGTAATTTTTTACAGGTATTGGAGGTGGTTGGAGCAGGAACTCAAGCAAGTTCCTGCTTTTACTCTGACATCTTGGCTTTGCTCCCTGAGTGACCATTTGTTAAGAGCCCCCCAACTGCTCTGACGTTTTCTATGCTTCCTTAGTCCAGTGATGTTTGTAAAGTGTGTTGTAATATTGCTTTATTCAGACAGTTGGAGCCTTCTCTGTTGGTCTTTGTGTTAATTTCTCTGCTTGTATTTTCTACTCATCTGTCTTTCTTATACACTCACTTCTTTATTAAAGTAAGATTGTTAACCCCATTAAATCTGTCTTTCCTTTAGCAAAGCAGATCAAAGAACCTGTGCTAACAAATCATCCTGGGTGTGCTAGGGTGCTTGCTAATGCAGGTATATGTTTGAATTACATTCTGACATAGACTCTGTGCCCCTAGTTGGAGCTGAAACTGTCACCTTGGTGTTGTTGGTCCAGGAGATTTTCCCTGGTCTGATGACTCACTCACTTCCCCTCCTGCCTCCCCCTCTCCAGGCCAGGAGTATTTTGGTACTCATATGAGGGCAATTATGCCATCAGTCTTCAGAGTTGCCCTCAAGGGTCCATTTGTCAGTGTGGCAAAGTAGCTGGTCTGAGCTGGTCTGGCCACTGGTAAAATGCAGGGTTTTCTACCCTCTATGATTAGAGGAAGTCACTGATTCACTAGTCTCTTTTCTACCACCCATACCACTTCATCCTCCTAAATACCCTGGATTTTATCACTGTGAAGAACAAGCTATATAGGTTTCTCTTAGAAGGGGGGGTTAGGGGCGGCTAGGTGGTGCAGTGAATAGAGCGCCGGCCCTGGAATCAGAAGGACCTGAGTTCGGAGCCGGCCTCCGACACTTAATCCGCACAAACAAAAAAAAAACCTAGCCGTGTAACCTTGGGCAAGTTACTTAACCCCAATTGCCCTAAAGGGGCGGCTAGGTGGCGCAGTGAGTAAGAGCGCCGGCCTCGGAGCTTGGATGACCCGAGATCAGATCCGGCCTCTGAAAATGAGCACCCACGCATAAATCAAATGACTAGCCGTGTAACCTTGAGCAAGTTACTTAACCCCAATTGCTTTTAAATAAAAAAAAAAAAGAAGTGGGGGTTAGGAGATCCAGTGTTCCCTCAAGGTGCCATTTGAGGTTATTGGTCTTCTATTGTAGAATGAGCCAAGGACCATGATGTGTTCTGGTGGGGGTCAAGGGATCATAGGAGCAGTTTCTTCAGCATGCCCAGTAATTCAGAGACCATCTTTCCGACATTTGGGTCCAGTTTTTCCCTAGACGTTCTAGCAGGGTGCCTTTTAAGAGTCTGTTATGCTTTCAATCAGTTCAGTTGACTAGGACCTGTAGGGCAGATAGAAAGACTACAAAATACCACTTTCTTCTGCCCATTGCTGTGAGGCTCAGGATGTAAAAATGAATGTCCTGGTCGCTTCAGATGGCCAAAAAATGCAAGGGTTTTCTTTAAAAGTCTAGTGCTCACTTGTGGTCCCCATGTCTGTGCAAAAAGAAGACACTTTTTCCACCTATCATGTGTCCAATGATTCCCAGGCTCCTATCAATGAGACACTGAGAGATTCAACTTTCCCATGCATGGGGCTCAAATATACCCAGGTAAGTTTATCTCTTGTCTCAATAAGAGAAATGAGCTTCCATTTGACTTTGTACAGAGGGGGGTTCTCAGCTCAGGCTTCATTCAAAGAGTAGCTTACCTGACCCAATGTGACAATGACCACAATCCTTTTCCTTCACTAATGAATGTGGAGCTTTTTAGTTTATGAATTTCTTTAAACACAGTATTTCATGTGCTCCTTCCCTCATCTCTGGGATTTTTGTTAGGCAATAATTACAAGCCCTTCTTATTTAAAAAGAAAACAGTAGAATTATCTATTATGATGAATGAAAGAGAAAGCAGTAGAATTATCTGATTTCTATTTTGCTCCTGTTCTTGCTGCTAAGGAGAGTTACCTCTTGACTGGCAAGAACAGATCAAGAATGGCTAACAGGGGAGTAACAGCCAAGATAAGAACAGAGAGCACCTTCCTTTTTCCCTTATTCCACAAGATAGCGCACTCCATGTGCACTCTAAATGCACATGCTCTTTCCCTCTGTGCCTGTCATTCTCCAAATGAGTTTTCTTGCTGATCATTTTATATATTTGTAGAAGAGTATGCCCTAGGTTTACAAAGAAAATTATGTACTGTTACTTTCTTTTTAAAGATATTTTACTAGACTCCTTTGCTTTCAATTAATTGTGCCTTCTGTCATTCTTTCTGATAGAGAATAGAAAAATGGGTTTGCCAATGTGTGGGGGTTTTTTTCCCTTTTCAGGTTGGGACAGATCCCTTAAGATAATTTCTGCATAGTTCTGTGTTTAAATAATTATGCTTTTTATTCTCTTGCACACTGTGAGCACTCTTTAACATAAAGTAAGCAGTATGGATGATTTTAGAATATTGGTTCCCAGCAGCATAGAGAAGACAACTAGCTAAAGTAGTGTCTCCCAAGTAGGCTTCCAAGTATTTTATATTTTCTGCAGTTATTTTTGATGGAATTTCTCTTTCTATCTCTTTCTTCTGGATTTTGGCGGTAATTTATAGAAATGCTGAAGATTTATGTGGATTTATCTTATATCCTGTAATGTTGCTAACATTGTTACTTAGTTCATGTAATTTTGAGTTGATTCTTTAGATTCTCTAAGTATGCCATCATGTCATCTATGAAGAGTGACAATTTTGGTTCCTCATTGCCTATTCTAGTTACCACAATTTCTTTTTTTTCCCTCTTATTGTTAAAGTTAAGATTTCTAATACAATATTAAATAATAATGGTGATAATGGGCATTCTTGCTGCACCCTGATCTTTTTGGGAAGGTGCCTAACTTATCCCCATTACAGATAATGCTTACTGATGGTTTTAGATTGATAATGCTTATTATTTTAAGGAATACTGCTTTTATTCCTATGCTCCCTGGTGTTTTTAATAGGAATGAGTGTTGTATTTTGTCAAAGGCTTTTTCTGCATTTATTGACATAGTCATTGATTTCTGTTGGTTTTGTTATTGTTATGGTAAATTATACTAATAGGTTTCCTAATAATGCAACACCTCCTCATACCTGGTATAAATCCCATCTGGTCATAGTGTATGATCCTTCTGATATATTGCTGTAACCTCCTTTCAGGTATAATATTTAAAATTTTTGCATCAAGATTCATTAGGGAAATATTTCTGTCATTTTCTTCCTCTGTTTTGGATCTCCCTGTTTTGGGTATCAGCACCATATTTTCTCATAAAAGGACTGTGACAGGATTCCTGCTTTGTCCATTTTCCCAAATATTTTATATAATGTAGAGATTAATTTCTCTTTAAATGTTTGGTAGAATTCACTTATGATTCCTTCTAACCCTGGTGATCTGTTCTTAGGATGTTCATTGATGACTTGTTCAATTTCTTTGCCTAAGTCTGGGTTATTTAAGTATTTCATTTCTTCTTCTATTAATCTGGGTTACATACATTTTTGTGGATGTTCATCCATTTCATTTAGATCGTCAAATATATTGGTATATACCTGGACAAAATAGCTCCTAATAATTGTTTGAATTTCCTCTTCATAGGCAGGTGAATTCACCTCTTTCATTTTTGATAAGAATAATTTAGTTTTCTGCTTTCCTTTTAAAAATCAAATTAGTCAATGGTTTATCTATTTTACTTTGGGCTTTTTTTCATATAAGCAGCTTCTAATTTTATTTATTTGTTCAATGGTTTTCTTACTTTCAGTTTTATTCATCTCTTCTTAGATTTTCAAGATTTCCAATTTGGCATTTAATTGGAGATTTTAATTTCTTCCTTTCCTAGTTTTTTTTTTTTACTTGCATACCAATTCATTGATCTGTTCTTTCTCTATTTTATTGATGTAAATGATTGGAGATATAAAATTATACCTAAGTACCACTTTGGCTGCATCCTATAAATTTTGGTATGTTGTCTCATTATTGTCATTTTCTTTTATGAAATTATCAATTGTTTCTATGCTTTGTTCTTTGATCCACTTATTTTTAGGAATAGATTATTTAGTTTTCAATTAATTTTAATCTCTCTTTCCACTGCCCATTATTGAATGTAATTTTATTGCATCATGCACTGAAAAGGATGCATTTATCATTTTTGCTTTTCTGTATTTGGTTGTGAGGTTTTTAATGTCCTAATAAATGGTCAATTTTGGGGTAAATGACATGTAATTTACTGAGAAAAAAGGTATATTTCTATTCCTATTAAATTTTCTCCAGAGAACTTTCATAGCTAACTTTTAGAGAATTTTATTCACCTCTTTGAATTCTTTTTGTTTATTTTTTTTTAGATTTTTCTGGTTCTGAGAGGGGAAAATTGAGGTACCCCAGTAGGAGAGTTTTACTGTCTATTTCCACCTGTAACTCATTCCATTTTTCCTTCAATAATTTAGATACTATACCATTTGGTGCATATATGTTTAATATTGATATTACTTCATTGTCTATTGTACCTTTCAGCAAGTTATAGTTTCTTTCCTTAAATTTTTTAAATAGATCAAGTTTTCTTTTGCTTTGTCTGAGACCATGATTGCTACCCCAGCTTTCTTTACCTTAGCTGAAGCATAATAGATACTGCTCCAACCCCTTACCTTTATCCTATGGGTGTCACTATGCTTTAAATGTATTTCTGGCAAACAACATATTTTAGGATTCTGGTTTTCAATCCATTCTTCTATTTGCCTCTGTTTTATGGGTGAGTTCATCCTATTCACATTTATAGTTGTGATAATTAACTGTGTATTTCTCTGTCTCTCTCTCTGTGTGTGTCTCTCTCTCTCTCTCTCTCTCTTTCTCTCTCTCTCCCTCCCTCCTTCCCTCCCTCCTTCCCTCCCCCCGCCCCTCTCTCTCTCTCTCTCACACACACACACACAAGCATTTCCCCTGTCCCTCCTCACAAGTATTTTACTTCTTATCACCACATCCCACATTTGATATTTCTTTTTATCAGTCCTCACACTCCCCTCCTTCTATTATCCCCATCCTTTTTAACTTTTTTTTACAGGGAAAAATAGATTTCTGTATTCAACTGAGTATGTATGTTATTCCCTTTTAGAGATATTCTTTTAGAGTCAATTCTTATGAAAGTAAGTTTTCAACCTTGTATGCCAAACTCCACCCCCATCTTCCCCTCTATTATAATAGCTCTTTCATGCCTCTTTTATGTGAGATAATTTACCCCATTCTACAGCTCCACCCCTTCTTCCAGTGCAATCTTCTTTCTTACCACTCTATTTTAGTTTTCCTATGTATACTCCTTCTAATTGACCTTATAATACTAAAATTCTTAAGAGTTACAAATATTATCTTGCCATATAGAAAAATAAACAGTTTAACTTCTTATATATTTTATGTTTTCTTTTTCTTGTTCCTTTTTTTTAGCTTTTTTGTTTGTTTGTTTCCCTTGAGTCATGTTTTTGGAGATCAATTTTTTTATTCAGCCTTCATCATTTCATGAGGAATGCTTGAAAGTCCTCTTTTTCCTTAAATATCCATTTTTCCTAGAAAGATTAAATTCAGATTTGCTGGATAGGTGATTCTTGGTTGTAATCCTAACTCCTTTGTTTTATGTCTTATCATATTTCAACTATATGAACACAAGTACAAAACACTTTTCACACAAATAAAGTCAGATGTTCAATTGTATAAAATTGGAAAATATTAACTGTTCATGGATGAGCCAATATAATGCAAATGACAATTCTACTGTAATTAATCTATTTACTCAGTTCCACACCAAGTTTCAAAAAATTTATTTTGTAGAGCTAGAAAAGAAGATTCATCTGAAAGAGGGAAAGGTCAAGGATTTGAAGGGAATCAATGAAAAAAAAATGTGAAGGAAAGTCATCTAGCCATACCATATCTCAAACTGTTATTATAAAGCAGTAATAATAAAAATGATCTGGAAAGGCTAAGGAATAGAGTGATGGATTAGTGGAATAGATTAGGTAAACATTACATTATATGAAATGACAATAGTAATCTAGTATGTGAGAAATCAAAAGATGCAAGCTTTTGGAACAAACACATCATTTCACCAAAACTGCTGGGAAAACCGGAAAACAGTATGGAAGAAACCAGGTATAGACCAACATTTCCCACTGTACACCAAAATAAGTTCAAAATGGGTACATGATTTATACAAAAAGGGTGATATCATAAACAAATGATATTAAATTATTAGGAAAGCATTGAATATATTATGTCAGATCTGTGGATAAGGAAAGAATTTAGGACCAAAGAAAATATAGGGAGTATGACAAAATGAAAAATAAATAGTTTTGATTATATATAATTAAACAGTTTTGGCACAAACAAAACCAATGATACCAAAATTAGAAGGTAATAAGAAAACTCAGGGGGAGAGGAATTTTAAACCAAGTATTTCAGATAAAGGCTGCATTTCTCTCTCTCTAGAGAGAGAACAGAGTCAAATTTATAAAAATGCAAGTCATTTCCCAGTTGAGAAATGGTCAAAGGATATGGACAGGCAGTTTTCAGACAAAAAAATAAAAGCTGTCTATAGTCATATAAAAATGCTCTAAAGCATTATTGATTAGAAAAAGGCAAATTAAAACAACTCTGAAATACCACCTCACCACTCACAGATTGGCTAATATGACAAAAACAGAAAATGATAGATATTGGTGGAGATTTGGGGAACCTGGGACACTAATGCATTGTTGGTGGAACTGTCAGCTGATCCAAATATTACAGTGAGCAATTTGGAACTATGCCCGAAATGCTATAAAACTCTGCATACCCTTCTATCAAACAATACTACTTCTATGTCTATATCCCCAAAACATTTTTTAAAGGGAAAAGGTTCCATTTGTACAAAACTCTTTGTAGCAACTCTTTTTGTGGTGGCTAAGAATTTGCAATTAAAAGGATACCCATCAAATGGAGAATCGCTAAACAAGCTGTGATATCTGTTTGTGGTGGAATATTATTGTACTAAAAGGAATGCCAAGCAGGATGATTTCAGAAAAACCTGCAAAGATGTACATGAGCTAATGCAAAGTGAAGTGAGTAGAATTACGAGAATGCTATACACAGGGACAGGAATATTGTACAGTGAAGAACTATGAATGACTTAGCTATTCTCAGTAATATAATGAATCAAGATAATCACAAAGGAGTAATGAAGTGTACCATCTGCCTCCAAAGAAAGAACTGATGTTGTTTGAATACAGACTGAAGCATGCTCTTTTTCACTTTCTTTGTTTCATTCTTTTTCTTTTATTCAAATCTGCTTGCACAAAATGGCTGATATGGAAATGTTTTGCATGACTGCAAATGTATAACCTATATCTGATTCCTTAGCATCTCAAGTTTCACGGGAGGAGGAAGGAGATAGGGAGAGAATTTGGAATTCAAAATATTACAGAAATATTAAAAATTGGCTAAACATGTAATTGGGGAAAAACTAAAATATATTCAAAAAATAAAGTTGGTGCTTCCTGGTTTGAGCAATTAAGATACTGGATATGCTCTGAGAGATGCCACAGTTACATAGTGAGAAGGGACTTCCTTACTAAGCAATAAGAGAAAGCACATTAAACTCTGTTGATTTACTGTAACTTTCCAGAATGATGAGATTATTTTACAGTCTCTCATGAGATAAAAATCTGGAGATCCTAACTCGAAATTGGTCACTTTAGTCATCCACTGGAGGATGGATGAAAGGATAGGAGAAAACCTATCACAGCCAAAGATGCTGATGGGAGGAAAAAGTCAAACATCTAAGAGTTTTCCCTCAAAATTTACATGACCAGTGATCAGATTAGAAGAAAACTGCCCAGTCTTCGGAGTCTTTAAGCTGAGGGATAGCAGAGGGCAAACTTCCTTTTTTTGGAAAGAATCACCATGTAAGCTTAGGACTTTATCTGATGCTAGAACATGGAAACAAAACCAAACTTCTCTTTGTAGTTTCTGCCTTAGGCCTGGCCCTAGAAATAATTCAGAGGAACTCCAAGCAGTGATTAGAACCCTGGGAATATCTTGGAAACCATGGACTGGGCTGGACATACTTAACCTCAGAGGGGGAAAGTAGATAACCAAAGATGGTATATAACCATCAATGGCTCACATATTTCCTCTGCCAAGCTCTCTGCTGACGTTTCCTTTTGTCCTTTTGACTCCTAGGCTCAGCAGTTTCTGCACAGCTCTTTGTGGTTTTCCTTCTGGGCCTCAAGATTCTGTTGCTATTCAATGTCTCCATATTCTTTGCCTGCAGAAAGTGGAAGAGAACAGGTGAGATGATGTATCTGATTAGTGAGCAGCAGGGTCAGGGTTCAAAGAAGTTTGCCCCAGGTCCCAGTCACAGTTGGGTTGAAAGTGCAATTGATCTGACCTCTCCATCATTCTTGAGGTATTCTGGAACTGAGGAAGGAAGAGATGGGAAAACACTAGGGCATATTTTATGCATGGGTTCCTGAGTTACTGAGCAGCTTCCTAGCATCCTCACAATTGGCTCCAAATTTTTCAGGAGAGGAATTCTAGTGGAGAGATTGGAGATGGAGAGAGCAGGTGAAAATCAGAGTCAGATTTGGGGGGGATAATAAAGTGAGGATCACTAGATAGTGGTTCTAACCAATCTCTGCTCTCTATTTTCTGCTATAGCTTCAGGTACCTACCTCTACTTCAAGAGCTCCCCTGTTCCAGCTCCTCAGTTTCAGCTTCCTCCTGCTTCCAGACAGTGTCCTGGCCTGGGGTAGAATACAGAGTTCCCTCCCCCATGTTACTGACTGTAAAGCCAAGCACAAGCAGCTTTCCAGAGGACTGCTGCTGTGAATAGCTTTAAGGTTCTGATCACATAGTATAGTGAACTCTCTATTCATTCAACAGTAAACTAAAGCAAAACATTCACAGAAACCAAAGTACAGCATTCACAATGATATAACTTATCATTAAAATGGCCACATAGTTTTAAACAAAAAATATCATTCAGTAAGTCCTTAACTTAATCATCCTTAAGGAGCAATCCTCCTTAAGGGACACAAAGTACAAAGGTCAACGTTTTCCCACCCCTAGGTCACATGGTCTTAGTCTCTCAGTCAAGAAGTCTTCTTTCTTCTTGATTAGAGATTAGTTTCCAATCATCCTTAACTCAATCATCCTTAAGGGGTACAAGGTATGAAATAAAAAATAAAAATAAAATTACAAGGTATGAAATAAATAGGCCACAGTAAATCATGATCTTCTCAGTCAGCACTAAGTACTTAGGGAGAGGTTTTTTCATCTTGGCTTAAGGCTGGCTCCCAAATTCCGTGGCTCCTCTTCCATGGGTCCAGCTCTTGCCTGAATCTACCCAACTGTCACCTGGATTCACAGGTAGACAGCTCTCATCTCCTTGTCCAGCTCCTCATCCAGTTCCTCATCCAGCTTCATATTGAAGCTCACAGTCCACCTCAAGTCCTTCGTAGTTTCTGTTTCTGAGTTTAACAGAGCCAAAACAACATTCATATACATTGCCGGCACCATCATCAATTCACTATCTGCCTGTGAAATCAACACAGACCAAAAAACAAGGTCTGAGAACTTAATGCAAATCATCACTATAGTCCCAGGACCTTGGAAATCCTCCTCCAGGACTTCTGAGAACAGACAACAAGAAAATCCTCTTTCAGGGCTTCCAGTAAGGTCCCAGGGCTTTTGTACAAAGTATCACAAACACAACAGAACAGACAAACAGAATGCCGGCCACCACAACCATTCCCCTTCTCAATTCTGCTCTATCCCAACTTGTCTTTCTACTTGTATATGGTCATTAGCTCCATAGTGATGCTTGCACTGAATCAAAATTCAGTCTTGGAGTAAAAGAAATTAAAATTCTGCTTTGGAATATGACAATCACAAAATATCATGAAGTTCTGCATCATCATCTGTTCTTCCTCTGTAAAATGGGTTGAAGCAGGAAATGACAAATCACTCTAGTATCTTTCCCAAGTAAACTTCAAATGGAGTCACAACAAGTTGGACACAATGTAAATAACTGAACAATATATAATAGTCATAATTAATTATTGATATTATTGTTATCATAATTTTTATTTTGTTCCTGATGGACTGGGTGGAGGAAAAGGCTTTAAAACTGAGTACCTATGTCTACCCTTAGATCTCTGCCCTTAGTTTTAGTGCTTAGTTTACTCAGTTTTCTAAAGCCTAGTTCAAAGGGAAGTTTATTTCTGAAAATAAATTTATCCAATCAAAGCATATCAAGACTCAATTTATCAATGGAAACATTAATACATAAAAATGATAAATTAGTTTCTAAAGAAATGCCTCATTCTGGAACTTGCCAAGTTTTCAAGGCTTATTTCTGGTGTACCATCTACTGAAAAATAGCCTAATTCATTCTATCTGTTCTGTTTCTTGCTAATCAATAAATTATCAAGCATTTATTGAATTGCTACTTTATTCCATACACTATTGTGGAGACTGAGGATACAAGGACAGAAAATGAAACCATTTTTACTCTCAAAGAGTCTATTATTCAATAAGATGTACCATTCCCCAACCATATTCCAGTTATGAGAGCCATTCCATCATTTCTGATATCTTTTAGATCAAATTTCACTCTTTATAATGAATGTTTTCTAATTTTATCTGAATTGTGATAAATGTTGTTCATTCATTATTGACATTAGAGTCCCTGAGCTTTATTATTTTCTTTCATTGTGGAATATTGAGGAATTTCTTAGTCAACAAAAAGAACAAGGAAAGAAAAGGAAGGGACTGATCTAGGAGGACCTTTGCTTCTCCATGTCTTTGCAGCTTTCCCTTGTGTAAGGTCCTGGTCTGGCAACCTAAAATCATCCCAATATCTCTAGAGATCTTAGAATTTCTTGGAGTGAAGACAAAGACCAGATTCTTGCCAAGTAAACACAGACTGTATAAGACAACAGTGATTCCTACTATCTGAAGAGCCTTTAAGAATTAATCAAAATAAACATAATGCTATGGCACATTTAGCATGACCTGGGGCTATATTAATAGAAGCATAATGTCTAGGATAAGAAAAGAAGCATCACTAAAGTCTTCTGTCCTCATCATACTACTGTTGGAGTATGAATTTCAGTCCTTGGCACCCCTTTCTTTATTTTCAACTTTAACTTCCTTTTAATTAAAAAAAAATACTATATTATCTCTTTCCACTCACTACTACCCAACCACCACAATTAGGAGAAGGAAGGAAGAAAATCTTTATAATAAATATGCAAAATCAAGTAAAAGTCATTTTCATTTTGGCATTGTCGTGTGTGTGTGTGTGTGTGTGTGTGTGTGTGTGTGTGTGTATAATGTCTAAATCTGCATCATCTTTCTGAGGGGAGATATTTCATTGTGTGTCCTCTGGACACTGACCTCATGGTCAGTCATGGGACTGATCAGAGTTCTTAAAGTTTTCAAAGTTGTTTGTTCTTATAATGTTGTCATTATTACATGAATTATTCTTCTAATTCTACTTGGAAGAGAGAAAGGTTTTTGAGTAAGCAAAAGGGAATAAAGAAAGAAAAAGAAGGGTTTCTGTTCTAAGAGGACCTCTGCCTCTCTGTATCTCTATGGCTTTCCCTTGTGCAATAGTCCAGTTTGGGAATCCTATAGTTTTCCTATCCTGCATCAATTCATAGGGGCATTCCATTTCGGCATTTCTTACAGCACAATAGTACCCCATTACATTCACATACCATAATTGTTCAGCCAATCTCTCATTGATGGTCACCCTTTTAGTTTCCAGTTCTTTGCTACAACAAAAAGAACTGCTACAGATTTGTTTATATAGGTATTCTTTTCCTCTTTCTTTGATCTCTTTGATGATTTAGATAGGGTAGTGGTATAGCTGGGTCAAAGAATATCCCCAATTAATAACTTTTAGGACATATTTCCACATTGCTCTCCAGGATTGCTGTAGCCACAATTTCTAGCTCAATCTACAGTGCACTAAGATTCCAGGCACCATATTCCAAGATGACATTGACAAACAAATTGACAAAAATTTTTGATAAGGGTGGTCATGGTGAAGATAAGTTAAATGTGTTCAGCTTGAACTCCAAAAGCAGAATTATTTGTTCTCTCCAGACCTCTTTTCTCTGTTGTCTCCTCTGACTCCCTCATTTCAACACCAATCTGACTCATAGAAATCCATTTTAATTCTTACTTCTTATCTGCCATACTCACCACAAACTATCCCCTATCCCTGACTGGAACACAGATTTCAAGCTCTCTAATTTTTTAAACAAAAAAAAAATGAATTGAGTGAAACTGATAAAGAAATTGCTTTCCAAGCTCCCTCCCTCATTATATTCCTCAGATTCATTAAAGTCTCAAGAGCTTCAGAAGAGACTGAAAAGAGTGGTGACATTTGTTCCACTTTCCATCAGCAATGACTCATGACCTGGTCTCCCTCTGGTTTCTTTATTGGCTCTTTTAAATATGCATGCTTCTTTCTTCTGTTTTTCTTGATAGAGAAGTACATATGTAAATGACACTTATGTAATTTCTGGATTTTTCTCTCCCAAAAGCCTCCAAAACACAATCCCAGAAAATGAAACTTCAAAACCAACACCACATGGTGAACTCTAGGATAGTTTCTGAGTCTCTCATCTCTGTACAGTTCTGTGAGGTTGAAAAGCCTGGTAAACCAGGGCTACAAATACACTTTCTAGAAGAGTTTCTATTTTGATAACATTTCCTGACACTAGTAGGATGGCAGTGTATGTCCAGGTAGGAGAAAGCAGATGGGATAAAGAAACTGGGCTGTGATTTGTCCGATGGCAGATATGACAATGACATGATAACGAGATGATAAGGACAATACCACTTTTCTTTCATGACGTACTTTAAGACTGAAAAATGCTTTTATAACAATTATTCCATTTGATCTAACGATGGAGAGTTATAAATCATGAGACTCTTTTTCCAGCAGACCCTCTGCCCCTTTGGTGTCTGGTCCCCAGGAGATAGCAAACATCAGCCAGACAATTAATTTCTCCTGTAATTCAACTGGCTTCTCCCTCAGAGACTACCCTGAAGTAGTTTAAAAATGGGAATGAGCTCCGTGCTCTCCAGACCCACGTTTTCCCTGAGGAAGACAATGTTTCCTAAAACCTCACCAGCACCATGCAGATACTGCTCACAGTCAGTAATGTTCACTCTGAGGTTTATCTGTCAAGTTTATCACTGTCATTACAACCTCCTCTATCTGGAAAAATGAGGTTTTCCAACATTATAAAAGGTCAAAGAGTATGACCAAAGACCATACCTCGATGGACAATAGTGACAAAGAGGAGGAGGAGGGAGAGAAGGAGGAGAAGAAGGAGATGAAGGAGGAGGAGAAGGAGAAGGAGAAGGAGAAGGAGAAGGAGAAGGAGAAGGAGAAGGAGAAGGAGAAGGAGAAGGAGAAGAAGAAGAAGAAGAAGAAGAAGAAGAAGAAGAAGAAGAAGAAGAAGAAGAAGAAGAAGAAGAAGAAGAAGAAGAAGAAGAAGAAACAAGAATGAGAATAAGGAAGAGGGGATTCAGAGAACTTAGAATCTGATAGCAATTTAGAGGTCATCTAGTCCAACTTACTTATTTTTCAGAAATTGAAAGTACTTTTCCTGTGTTAAACAGGTAGTAAAGAGCTAGGATTTGAAATAAGGTCTGGGTTCAAATTTTGAACCTCTCATATACCAAAACATATGATCTAGGGTAAGTCATTTTACCTTTCTCAGCCTCAGTTTCCCCAAGTCAAGAAGTTAAAGGGAGAGCATGGGAAGAAAGTCTTCCTTTCCCCTCATCATTTCTATTTATGGTATAGGTGTTGTGAACAAACTATATTCTTACCTTTTGGACCCAGCAGGAAAAAGCAGGCATGAAAGAAAAAGGTGAACATTTTGGCCAGTCCAGACTAGGCATCCACTCATAGTAAACTACTCTCATCCACATGGTAGTAACACACAGGGAAGCAGGCTGCTTCTGTTAAGCTATCTGAGTACATTCAGAACAAGCCACCTTATAGCATCATACTGGAGGAATAGTCATGCCAAAGAGAGGGCCACTCCTATGTACTCTGTAGCAGGGTTTTTGTGTTTAAGATACCAGGACTCTGAAACAACATCTCTAGGCTTAATCCTCTGAGATAATTAAGTCTGAGGACAATATCAGACCATGTAAGAAAAAACGTAACCTACCTATACCCTTGGCAGATAGCATCACTACCACTGGTTTCCTAAGTATTGTCTACTAAAGGATATATACTGGATGTACAAAGAAGCTTAGACAGTAGATGGAAAAGTAATGGAAATCCTCTCAGCTATTGTGTTCTCTGAGTCCAGGAGGTGCCCTCTGCCTACTGCACAAGATCTCCCCCACTCTGGGGCTCTGGGTGCCATCTCTCTCCATTTCTCTTTACTAGACATATTGTCTCATCAGGTCCCTAAACCTGAGCACAAGCTGCTACCTTAAGAATTGAGAGGAGTCCAATGAGGCTCAGAAGGTCTGATCATCTTTCCAGTTACCCAGGTTCATACTCCCAGAGACATCACTGACTCTTCTTCCTTTTCTGTCAACTCTCCTATCAATCAATCACTAGGTTGGTAATTCCAGTGCTGTAATGTCAATCACAAACTGTCCCCTTCTCTCTGCTGCCATGACCCTAGTCCTAGCTCCACTTTTCCTTACTTCTCACTTTGCCTGTTCTAATAGTCTCCAATGGGTTTTTCTGCCACCAGATCTGTCCACTTCAAGTCAATCTCTCATGCAGCTATCATAATAATGTCCCTCATATCTAGGGCTGCCCATGCCCTGCCACATCCCCACCTTAAGATTCATCAGAATCTTCCCATTGTCTCTAGGATAAAATGTAATCTCTGTAACCTAGCATTTCAGACCCATGGGAAGAGGAATAAGCATTTCTATGGCACCTGCTATGTGCCAGTCACAAATATTATCTCATTTGATCCTCATAACAACCATGAATGATAGGTGCTGTTATTATCCTTATTTTACACTTCAGGAAACTGAGGCAAACAGAGGCTAAGTGACCTGCTCAGGGTCATATAGCTAGTAAGTGTCTGAATACAGATTTGAACTCAGGTCTTGACTCTGAACCCAGTGCTCTATCAATTGTGCTGTCCTAGCTTCCAATAGCACAATTCTTATTTACCTTTGAACCCTTCTTTCCCATTACTCCCCTTCACATTCTCATGCATCTTAAGAGAAACAGATTGTATTCCATTGGGAATATGCCCTGCTCTGCATTGAAAAGTCATTTTTATGTCTAAAATTTCATATTTTAACTGTAGTTGTTTTTCCCTCATGCAAAGGTGTACCTAGGTTGTGTTTGGTCCTCCCACCCCCTCATTCCTGATGTTTTGAGACAAGGGCCCAAATCATTTAATAATCCCATCCAGTTGCCCCAGAGGAAATCAGGGTAGATTCAGAGTAATTTGGGGAGTAAGTGGGTTAATTTCTCCATTTCCTGGACCTTTAGGAATTGACATAGTAGGCTGGAGATGCAGTGACTAGACACTGAGGGAGAGAGGGAACCAAATACACTCTTATGGCATTGGAGAGGAACCATTTGTGAGGCAGCAGTGGAAGATGGTACATCTGAATTCCTGAGAGGCTCCTTTATATAAAGTCGGGGGCTACTGGAACATCATACCAAAAAAAAAGACTTTAGAAACAAATCTGGATTTTGAGTCATAAAGCAGAGATCTTGGGGAAAGGACACTGATCTCCACACAGACTATCATCTATGGGAGTAAACAGGGAGGGAAATTATAGAGAAGGAAACTAATGGGAAAAGGAAAAAAAAAACTAAAGTCCTGAGAAGATATGTAGCACAAAGGTGATCTATGACATGGGAGTCATGGGTTTGACCAAGGGTAAGAGGCTGCATGAGAAAGGACACTGGCAGCAAAGCCTTCTCCCTCCCATTTGGAAACAGGAAGACAATAAAGGTGCTATTCCAGTAGCTCTGGTGAGGTGTGATGTTGGCTTGGAGGAGAGAGATGGCTATGCCAATGGAAAGAGGTTGATGGGTATTATAGAAATATTATAGATGTAAATTTGAGAAGATTTGACAAGTGGCTAGAATGAGGGAAAGTGATGATAAATATAAAGGAAGAACTGTGGAGTGTTCTGCCATTTTGAACTTGGGGGACTAGAAGGTTAGGTTTTTGGTGACCTCAACAGAATTAAAAAGTAATAGTTGAAGTAATGGTCAGCTTTAGGAAGGAAAGATGATATGTTCTCCTTTGACTCATTGAATGTTCATTTCAAAGTATATAGTCAGGTAGAGATACCCAACAATAGACTAACAATATGGAATTGGAGTTTAAGAGAGATATTAGCAGGGTTGTATTATAAATGTTTAAAAACCAGAATAGAAGAGAAGGGCCTGGTTTGGGTTGAGGTGGGGTTCCAGTGAATAGAAATGACTAGGTTAATGAAAGAGGATAGATAATGGGTAACAACATCACTTTTTGGCAGTAGTTGGTGGAATGGATAAAGCATTGTGCCTGAAGTCAGGAAGACTCCTCTTTGTGAGTTCAAATTTGGTCTCAGACACTTCCTAACTGTGTGACTCTGGGCAAAGCCACTTAAACCTTTTTGCCTCCATTCTGAATCTATAGCTGGAGAAGGAAATGGCAAACTACTCCGGCGTCTTTCCAAGAAAACCCCAAATGAAGTTACAAAGAATAGGATATGACTGAAAATTACTTGTATGACAGGGATGAAATGTGAGAGATTGTAAATCTAAAGTTGGAGAAAGTTATAATGCCAATATTATGTAGGGTCATGGTAAAGGCCAATGAGATGCTAGTAATGCAAACTCATTGCCTTCTTTCCCCTGGGACACCTCTTCCCAAGACAACCTTCTCTGATCAGAATCAAAATCCATGGTCCTAGATTCACAGGGAAAAGGCACAGAGGGAGAGTCTACACTGCATACTCAAATTTCACTGAGTGCCTTTGGATTCAGAGGATTTGACCTCCAGTCCTTGCTCTGCTATTTACTATTTATTTTACTTTGGTCTGGTTCATTTCACCTCTCTTATGTTTCCTCCACTGAAGTGGTTGGATGCCATATTCTCTGAGATGCTTTATATTTTAAAAATATTTTACCCTTCCTACTTATGGGAAAAGGGAGAAGAATGGGGTTGATTCAAATCAATGAGACTTCATTTATACACACATGGCAAGGAGTGACTACTATCATTGTTCATCCTTCATTTTCAAATAGGATCAAAGAAAACCATGACAGATGATGTCTTTGTTTGATGATGAACTAGATTTAAGTGCTGCAGAGTTGAACAAAATCATCAGCCTCACCCTCTCTTCCAGAGTCATCAAAGTCCAGTGGCAAATCAAAAGTCAGGACAACCAGCAGTGCTCTGGATACAGTGGATGACCTTGGTGTCTTCAATGTCTGACCAAGCTTCAAATGCTCTAAATCACCTGCTTCAGTTACTTTCATGGTTGTTGGAACAAATTATTCTCATCTGCCTATTCCAACTGTGGAAGTTTTCACATGCTTCACAATGCCAGACATTCCCCTTTCTCACCAATAGGTTTGAAACCTGTTAATTACCCTCAACCTAGTTTAGCCCATTTGCCAAGAAGGATTTACTGGACTATGGCTGTTGCACATGCTATAGCTCCTTGAAGTCTCAGGTGAGACATTCATGGCATGTTCATCGAGGCCTAACACCTCTAGTGTGAGGGCTTACTGAGCCTTTTTCAGGTCTGCTCATCCACCCTTGGTATCCATCTTTCACCCAACTCTTACCTGTAGCTGCTACACCAGGAGTAGGCATGTTCCTCTAGCTCTCTGGGCCCTGAGATACCTGGATTCTCAACTCTCACTTTCCCTGAATTAATCAGTGAACAGCCAAGCTTAGACAAAGGAGTCTCCTTCACTCTCCTAGCTCTATACCCTGCTGTGTAACCAGGTGATGAAATATCAGACTTCCTCTCTCTGCTTTTACATCTGTGGCCATTACTCAAAGATATCATGGGGACACTCTACAGGTAAATAAGCCTTTCCTCCCATTTCCAGCCTGCCTTCTCTGCAGTGAAGACTCCCTCCATCACCCCAACACACAGCTACTTGTCTTGAGGACAACGAACTCCTTCAACAGACTGAAAGATGATTCAATCCCTTCTCTCAAGAAGCTTAATGTCAAATAGTGGGAATGAACTCATAGACATAAGACAAAGGAGACCTCAGGAAGGCTTTCCCGTTTCCTGCATGGAATCAAGTTGGATGAATTACTGCTCTTTGTCATCTTCCATCTCTCAGCTCCTGGTCTCTTTTCACCTCTTTGTTGACTTCCACCTTCTTCCCCATCCTCACTCAGTGCCTATATGGATGGCGAGAGGGGCCAGCCTGAGGTGTCTATATCCTTCCTTTTCCATCACCCATTACCCCTTTGTCATTTAACTCTAGGCAGTGGAACTTCATACAAACCAGGTGATAGTTTTTAACTGAATTCAATTTAACAAATGTTTTATTTACCTACTTTAGGTAATACATCCTGATGGATGGAAATAGTGATAATCCTTCTCCTGATAGAGTTTGGAGTCTACTGTGTTATGATATGTATTCCACTAACAAACTACATGAAGCAACTATGAGGCCTAGTAGATAGAGCTCTGGGTCTGCAGTCAGGTAGATCTGAGTTTAAATCCAGCCTCAGATACTGGTTACCTGTGTGACTCTGGGGAAGTCATTTAATGTTTTTCCCTCAGTTTCTTCATCTGTAAAATGAACTGGAGAAGAAAATGGCCAAGCACCCTAGTATCTTTGCCAAGAAAACACCAAATGGGTCACAAAGGGTCAGATATGACAGAAAAGACTGAAGAACAAAAACATACTACAAGAAGAGTGTGATAGAGAAAAACAAGAGATTCAGATAGAACTCTAAGGAAATGTTGTGAGGATCACTTTTGGAGAGAGGAGAGGGAAAAGGGAAAGGGATGGTGTTCAGCAATGTTTTGGGGTGTTATTTTGGTCTTTATTAATTTGTTTTTTTACTTTTAGTTTATAAGATTTAGTTCCACATTCCCTTGAGTTTCAAATTTCTCCCCCCCGCCCCTCACTCCCCATGGCGGCATGCAATCAAGTATAGGATCTGCGCTCTCACTTCATACATTAGTCAGGTTGTAAAGAAGGATTGTAATGGATGGAATGAACAATGGGAAAGAGGAAACAAAACCAAACAAGAAAAGAGATCAGGTAGTTTGCTTCAGTCTGCATTCAAACTCTGTTCTTTCTAGTTTTTTTCTAGTTCTTTCTCTGAATGTAGAAATCTCTTTCCATCATGACTCTTTTGGAGTTGTCTTATAACCATGCATTGCTAAGAAGAGTCCAGTTTATCAAAGTTGGTCGTTACATATACTTGTGTCTGTAATTGTGTACAGATTTTCTCCTGGTTCCACTCTTCTCACTCAGCATCAGTGTGTATTAAGTCTCTCCAGGGAAATATGAAGTCCGTCTGCTCCTCATTTCTTATAGCACAATAACATTCTATTACAAAGGGTATGAAATTATTTATAGCATTTCAGACATAGTTCCAGAGTTCAGCAATGTATCATAGGGAAAGCACCTCCTGAATTGAACCTTAAGAGTAGTGAGGCACATCAGAAGGCAGAGACAAGAAGGCAGGATTGACAAGTGCATGTAGGCAGAGACAAGACATACCAGGATGCAAGGAGAAGATTATGAGTCAGGGAATGTCTGGTTTTTTTTTTCTGGGATATTGAATGCACAAAGGAGTAGCATGATATAACATAGGAAAAATAGATTGGAGCCAGCCTGTGGATGCCTTTAAATGTCAAGTTAAGGAGTGAATGTTTTCTCCCTAGGCAATACGGACCCACTGCATGGTTGTTGTTTTTTTTTTTTTTAATGGAGTGATATATCTGATTGTGCAGAAATGGGACTATTATTGCCATTCAGTGAAACAATTGAATCTGAAGGAAGTTGAACTGAAATCTCTCCCACTTCCCATTTCTCAGCCAAAAAGAGGTTTCCTTAACCCTAGCTGTTTACCAACAAGCAGAGGCAGATGTGTTTGACTCCAATTCCTGCCTGCAGAAGATCCAGTCCATTCTATGAATCTAAGCCAACAAAGAGTCACACACACAGAGGAAGCATCAAAGACCCATCAAAATGTCCCATCTTCTCTACCTACCTGGTTGCTGTCTGCCTTCTCTGCTGTTGTTTCTGCTCATTGGTGTCTCTGGTGAGTGGGGGAGCCCAGGGCAGAAGAGGGTAGAATCTAGAGGTTCATGATACATCTGGATAGATCACCATGGACTGGCAGGGTAGTTGTCTAAGAATGGTGTTCCCCAAAGGGCCTGCAGGGCCAGTCAAGTATTGAAAAGGTCTAGAAGAGCTTTGTGGACATAGGTTCATATAGCTCTTCATTCTCTAGAATGTTACTCCTTGTAGGATGGGTTCCTCTCAGGAGTATAGTGAGACAGAAAGTCTAAGCAGTCCAAGTAAGGATAATTATCACTGCCCATTGTCATAGCACTTTAAGAACCACATGGATTTTTTCATTTGATCCTCACATCAAATTTCTGGTGTAGTTACTGGAAGTCTTATTGACCTCATTGTCCTGAAGAGGAAGGAGAACAAGGGACTTCCACATGTTAGACCCTGATTATTGCAGGCTGGATTGGAAGCCATGTCTTATACAATGCCATGTCCAGTGCTTGCTGGTCAAAGAAGATCGTCAAACAATAAGCCTTTACTATGTGTCAACTGGTTACCTCACAGACAAAGGAAAAATAAGAGCCCTTACATTCAAGGTGCTCCCACTGGTATAGAGGAAACAACACAGACACATGAAAACTTATAAAATGTGACTGACATAAATACAAAGCCTTTTGGCATTAAGAAGGAGTGGGATAGGTGTTGGAGGAGCGAAGAGGACAGGCTCTACATGGAGGTGGTGCTTAACCTGAGCTCAGATGTCTTTGCCCAACATCATCTCTGGTCCCAGAATTATAGGCTTTCTCCATGACTTCCTCTTAGTTCTCCTCCTGACCTAGAATCTGGATGCTTCATATATTACCCAAACTAGACAGAGACACTCAGGCCAAAATCCTGGGATGGTCAGGGCAGAAAAATGACATTAATACTTATATTTCCTTGTAGGAGCCCAAGGTGAGGAAGAGCTCCAGGTGCTGCAGCCTAAGGATCCCATATATGTGGCAGAGGGAGAGAGAGTCACTCTGAACTGCACAGTGCTTGGGACTCCACCACCAGGACCAATCATATGGTTCAAGGGAAAAGGGCCCCAGAAACAGGAAATTTACAATTTCAAAGGAGGCACCTACCCCCGGATAAAGAAAGCAGGCCCAGCTACCAGCAACATGGACTACTCCATCAGCATCAGCCACATCACTCCAGAGGACAGTGGCACCTATTACTGTGTGAAGTTCAGAAAGGGGAATCCTGACACAGAGCTTAAATCTGGTGGGGGCACCATGTTGTCTGTGATGGGTAAGTACAGAGCCCTGGGACTCCATGGCTTAGTCTGCCAGGAATCCCAGGCCCAGGACTCTGCCCCAAGAGGCTTCTCCTTTTTTGAGTCTCTTTTTGAGGTTGACGAAGAAAAGGGGTAGGACAAGAGAGGTTCCAGCTTCAGGACAAGGTACCCCAACCCTAGTTAGGTCTCCTTAGATCCCTTCCAGACCAGCTTCAAAGGTACTTTTCCCCCAAGGTTTTCATCTTTCTCTCTTCTTAACTTTCATTGGTCACTAAACCCTAGCCTAAGGCACTGGCCTCCTGGTGTGGGGGAGAATGGTGTTTTCTACCCCAGAATACTTTCAATGCTTTGGAAATCCCTTCTCCAAACTCAGGCCATTATGAAAAGAGAGCCAGAGCTCTAAATCTTGATGGTAGCACAATTATGAGTGGTTTCAGTCTTTAAAGGATGACCACCCACCATGGGCAGGAAAAATGAGGGAAGAAAAAAAAGAAAAGGATTAGTAGGTCGTGGAAGATTTCAATGTTGATGAACTAATAGGTGATGATGTTAGAAGGGACATTAGCATGTATATTAAAGTCTCCAAGTATAAAGACACGGATTGGGTTGGAGATAATGGCTATGAGCCAAGTTCTAAACTCTTTCAGAAAGAAGGGAGAATGATTTACAGGTCAGAAGGTCACATCAACAAGGATGTTGACAGTATGATAAGGACACTTGGCTAGAACCTCAAAAGAAGAAAGGTTGGGGCGGCTAGGTGGCGCAGTGAATAGAGCGCCGGCCCTGGAATCAGAAGGACCTGAGTTCGGAGCCGGCCTCCGACACCTAATCCGCACAAACAAAAACCTAGCCGTGTAACCTTGGGCAAGTTACTTAACCCCAATTGCCCTAAAGGGGCGGCTAGGTGGCGCAGTGAGTAAGAGCACCGGCCTCGGAGTTTGGATGACCCGAGATCAGATCCGGCCTCAGAAAATGAGCACCCACGCATAAATCAAATGACTAGCCGTGTAACCTTGAGCAAGTTACTTAACCCCAATTGCTTTAAAAAAAAAAAATAAAAAAAAAAGAAGAAAGGTTTCTGAGCCATGATGTCAGAGAATAGATCAGAAAGACAGTGAGGGACAAGCAGGATGCCAGCTCCTCCTGGCCTGTGTGTGAACCAGGACAAAGGATCATGGAGACCATACAGGGCTCTGGTCTTTGCTGGAAAGTCAAATGTTCATGTGTGCTAGATGATGTAGAACATGAAAAAGAGAAGGCCATGGTAAAGTAAGGTTTTTCAAGGATTGGGTGGAGGTGAGGGAGCAGTTGGTACAGTGGGAATGTTCAGTGGGAACACAGGGCAGAGGAGGAAAGGGAAAAGCCAGCAGAGCCCTGGAGGGCCCTTACTCTCCCTAATAATGCTAGACAGCAGTGCCTTTCAGGGATCTCCAACTAGATGTCCAGTAGACGTCTTAAACTCACTATGTCCAACACAGAACTGATCATCTTTCCCTTAAACCATCCCCCTTCTACCTTAGCTATTATTGGAGAGGACACCACCATCCTCACAGTTCCTCAGTCATCCTGCACTGTGTGCTCTCTTCCCCCCACCCCCATCCAAGCTGTTTCCCAGCCTGCCCATTCAACCTTGGCAACATTTCTCAAGTATTCCCCCTTCTCTCTCCTGACACTGGCACCACCCTGGTGTATGTCCTCATCACCTCATAGCTGGATTACTGCAATATCTGCTGTTCATCTGCCTTTTTGCAGTCTCTCTCAAATCATTTTCCTTTCATTCACAAAAGTGATTTTCCCAAAACTCAAGTCTAATCATTTCTCCTTCCCTGCCCTCCTGGGCCCTCAGCAAACCCCAATAGCTTTATATTCATTCCAGGAGCAAATGACACATGTTGTGTTTGGCGCCCTCCTATCCTCCCATCCAATCTTCTTCCACCTGATTTGCCTACTGGTCTTCTTCAATCTGGTGACACCAGCCTCTAGGCTTTTGCACAAAAAAGATTCCAGATTTCAGCCCCCTGCATTTTCTCTAGCTCTTTCCCATGCCCGGAAAGCTCTCTCCTCCACTCCAACAGATGACATCCCTGCCTACTTTTATGTCCCAACTATCATCCCACACTCTGGAACAAGCCTTCTCTAACACCTCTTAATTCCAGTGCTTTCGCTCTCTTGATGATTTATTGTTTGTCCTGTATCTAGCTTGGTCTGTGTGTGTTTGTTTCCATGTTGCCTCTTAGATTGCATTATAATATCCTTGCGCTAAAGACTCATTTGAACCACCTTGTATCCCCAGCCTGGCATATACTATGTGATTAATACATGTAGTTTAAAGATTTGCAAATCACTTTGCAGATGTCATCTCAGTGAATCCTCAAAATAATACTGTGAGGTAGGTATTATCACCCCCATTTGACAGACAAGGAAGCTGAGGCCAAGAGAGATTAAAATATTTCCCCAGGTCAAATCAAGAAGTTTTAGGGGAATTGTCTGGTTTGTTTCATTTTAAATTGGGTCTCTGTATCTTAGCCTGGAAGTATAGTGGCCACTCATGGATCAGATACCACATGATTGACATGGGAGCTCAGACCTGCTCCTCTTTTCCAACCTGGCCCCCTTTGGCCAGCCTGGTGGCCTCCTCTGCTGCTAAGGGCTCACCAAATTGGTGCCAGAATCAGTCAATCAGCTTTTCCCTACTGGAGTTCAAACCCTTTGAACTCAAGAGATACACCAGCTTCAGCTACTCCCAGGAGCAGGGATTATAGACCTTGCCACCACACTTGGCAGTTAACAAACATTTATTTTGCACTTAATCAGTACCAGGCACAGGGGTAAGCCCTGAGGATACAAATACAAGCCATAAAAAAAAAAAAAACACAGGCCTTGTCCTCAAGAAGTTTACATTCCAACTGGGGAAATCCCACAGAAAAAGGAACTGAAAGTGTGTGTGTCAGGGAAGGTACCCACACGGGTGTCAAGTTCCAAAGAATCAGAGTTAGAGCTGGGAGAGGAATGAAGGATGTTTGGCCTGAGGCCTCCATCAAGAGGGAAGCTCTAGGACTAACATGACTCTGCCACCCCCCAGTCACTGTACCCTTGGACATGCTGTAGGCAACCCTTCCCTAAGGGTTCTGGGCTGGCCTTCTGCTCCATCTTGATCTCATGGGAACACAGAGTCCCTAGAATCAGAGCATATCACAGGTAAGAAGCACCTTTAGAATACAGATTGTAGCCTACTACAGAAAGAACTCTTAGCACATACATAGAGTGTTAGAGCTAGAAGTCCTTTAGAGATCATCTACTCCAATTGTTTGTGGGGGTTAGGGGATTAAACTGAGGCCCAGGCCTGGAAAATGACTTGCCCAAGGATCATAGCTAATAAAGGGCATAGCTGTGGAGATTCTCCTGGTTTCCTGAGCACAGGTCCAGACTTCAGCTTCTCCTACCCTCAAGGTAGTAGGAATGACAAAGGGGTTGGACATGCAGAGAAGAATCCAGGCAGTAGAATAACCTATAGTCCTTCTACGCCTTTCTGCTCTCACCCCTGTAAGACATTGACATTGCATGATGCTGCTGTCACTTCTTCCAACATGAATCAAATCTCCTACCAAGCCACTTCAGCTCAGTGTCCTCCTCCTGTCAGTAGGGCAGCTCAATTTAGTGTTCACAACTTCAGATTTTTCCTTCTGTCTTCTCTTTGTCATAATCAGAACTTGAACCCAGGACTTCTTGACAAAGGCCAGCTCTGTTTCTACTACATCATACACTTTGCATAGCTCCCTTGTTACTTCACCACCAAATCCTACAAGTATTGTCAATACCCTCTAAATGTGTTCCAAGTGTAAAAGCTCTGATCAAGGCTAGATCACAGAGACCATAAAGCTAAATTCTTTAGTTTATAGAGGTGGAAATTGAGACCTAGTGAGGAAATGTGACTTGTCCAAGGTCATGATACAAGTCTGAGGAGCAGAGCCAAGACTAGAAGCCAACTAAGCACTGTAATGTTTAGACTTCCAGACTTGAAGTCAAGAAGTCCTGAGTTTAAATCCTGCCTCAGACAAGTCACTTAACGTCTCTTAGGCTCAGTTTGCTTTATCTGAAAAATGGGGATAATAATAGCACCTATTTCAGTGGTTTCTGTAGGCATCAATGAGATAATATATGCAAAGCATTTTGCTAACCTGAAATAATTCTATAAATGCTATTCTTATTATTATTATTCTTGCTATGATCATTACTTAGATTTCCAACCCAAGACTTTCTTCATTGCACAATTTAAGCTCCATCTAAATTTTGTCAGATCTGCCTTTGAGATCTATAAGGAAAGAACTCAAAAAACCTCAGTTATATCCTTAACATGTTTTACAGACTACAGATCCTAAAGGCCACCCTCTTCTGTATGTTGTCTAAGTTATCAATGCCTTTCCTATCACAAAGCACCAAGAACTGAATGTAAAAAACTATATCTGATATATGTGGTATGGTCAAAGCAGAAAAATAGAACCATCACCTCCTGGTTTGGAGTTTGACCCATCCATCTGACCTGTAGACATCTTTGTGGGTCCTGACCATCATGCTGAATTTCCTGTCACTCCCAACTTTGTGTGGGTGCCTGAACTGATGAATGTGTCAAGCCTAGAGTGTGAGTGATCATACCTCTTCTATAGATAAAGAAACTGGGGTTCAAAGGGATGAATTTCTTTTTGCAGGTCACACAACTATTCCGTCACACAGATAGGTTGGAAATGGGTATGATTAAATGGGTATTAATGAAAATGGTAGATAGTTCCAGACACATTGGCTTGCCCAGGGTCTCACAGACAGAGAATTTGATTTCAGGTCTCTGTCAATCAATCAATAAATATTCATACTGACTATTATGTGCCAGGCACAGTACTACATTATAGGGACACAAAACAAAGGTAAAAGACAATTCTTGCCCTCAAGGACAATGAACAGCTAACAGAGGATTTTGTATTTGATTCTGGAGGTTATAGGGAGCCATTGAAGTTCTTTGAGGAAGGCAATGACATAGTCAGGCCTAACTTTTAGGAAAATCAATTTGTTTGTTGAGTGAACAAGTGTTTGCAACAGGGAGAGATTTGAAACAAAAAGACTTAAGCATGAGACTGTTGCAATAGTCAAGGTGTGAGTTTATGAAGGCTTGCACTAGAGTGGTGGCAGTGTGAGAGGGGAGGACATACACTCATCAAAACACTCTCATTTTTAAATTTCCTTCTACATATGTTTTTCATGTTGTGCTATGTACATGGAAATGTTCTTGTTTTTTGTCTTTATGTATTTGCATGCAAAATTTATATATGTGTGTATAAACACAGATATCTTCTCAATAAATATTTCTATCCCATAGCCTACAACCCCATGCTATGAATTTAGATAGACTGATTTACCTTCCAGAATTATCTCAAAACCATTCCTTGACTCAACCCAGAATTTCCCCCAAGGAACCTCAGAGTTTGGCTCATTTTGCCTCCACCTAACTTTCCTTTGGGATTATCAGATTATGGACCACTTCTGGTCTCTGCACAAGTGGATAAAAGACTCATCAGTTCCACTAAAGCACCCATCAAGCATGGTGCATATCAGATTCAAGACAGACCTTCTCTCATAAAAGCTAACATTTATATATTACCTAGCATATTCCAGGAACTCTGCTAAGCATGTTAGAGATATTGTCTCTTGTGCCCCACACAATAACCTTGGGAGGTAGGTGCTGTTATTACTCCATTTTACAGATGAATAAACTAACTAAGAAACAAAGTGACTTGTCCAGGGTCATATAACTAGTAAGTATCTGACGCTGCATTTGAACTCAGGTCTCCCTGACTCCAGGTTTGGGTTCTCTCCAATGCAAAACCTAGCTGAACCAATGGAGGTCTTTAATATTGACACAAGTGGTTTCCTTCAATTATTTCACTTGATGGGATGACACAGAGATACTGAATCCATGTAATGGTTGATTTTTCCAGTCAAACCCTCTACCCCTTTGGTTTCTGGACCCCAAGAGAGAGCAAGCATCAACCAGATGGTGAATATCTCCTGTATCTCAACTGGCTTCTTCCCCAAAGACATCACCCTGAAGTGGTTTAAAAATGGGACTGAGCTCCCAGCTCTCTGGACCCGTGTATTCCCCGAGGGAGACAGTGTTTCCTACAACGTCACCAGCTCTGTGCAGGTGCTGCTCACAGCCAGGGACGTCCACTCCGAGGTCATTTGTGAGGTTCATCACCACGTGTTACAGACTCCTCTGAGTGGGAAAAAGAAGTTGTCAGACATTATTCGAGGTAAGTGAGCCAGGGCCCAGGCATTTCCTCGCTATCTTCTCTCCCAATATGACCTGTTTTTTTCCCAGCTTTCCCTGAGGCCACAGACACCTTACAACCTTGGCCCTTGTCTAGGAAACAATATGTGCCAGGCACTGTGTGCCAAGTGCTTTACAAATATCAACTCCTTTGATACTCACAAATCCCTAGGAGGTAGGGGGAATAATAATCACCATCTTACAGATGAGGAAACTGAGACAGAAGTTAAGGTTCTTGCCTATGGTCACAGAGCTAGTAGGTGTCTAATGCTGCATTTGTACTCAAGATTTCCTGACTCCAGGCCCAGCAAGCTGTCCTCTGAGCCACCCAGCCATCAATGAAGTCCAAAGAGAGTCTTCTGAAGTCCTGGGAGCTCCCTCAATCCTAGAAGTTCACGTGATATTATAGTCATGCCTGTCTTCACAGCATCCCTGAGACTCTTTCCCAAGTTACCCTTTACACACTAAAAATAAGAACAACTGCCAGTTTCTCTGAGCTTAACAGGGTTGTTTCACAACAGCCACATCAAGCCTGGAGTGTGAATGATCATTCCTCTTCTACAGATAAAGAAGCTGGGGTTCAAAGGGATGAATTTCATTTGTGCAGGTCACAAAACTATTCAGGCACACAGATAGGTTGTAAATGGGTATGAACCCAGGTGTTCTGACTCCAAGATCAGTAAATTTGTGATTCAGCTCACTGCCACATCTCTTGTTGAAGTTCCTGGAATGTGGGTTACCGGTGTCTCTTCTCTGAGACTGCCAGGGAGGAAGGAGAAGGGGAAGGAGGAGAACAAAAGAAGAGAAGCAATAGAAGGACAAAAGAAGTGAACTGATTATGAAACATGAAATGGAGGCAGGCGCACCCAGTTCTTTGGGTACTTGCTGGGAAAAATTATTATTGCTGCAGGAAACAGTGATAATCACACTGTAAATAACTACAGAGGATACAGGGTCAAAAATTATAGAAATTAGAGAGACAAGTGACAAAAGGGGTACAGAGGCAGATGGTGTGGGAGCAGCCAATGGGGTGGTGAAGACAGGGAGATAGGCAACATTGGGTGAGAGGATAGAGGAGAGAGAAACTGACTATCACACAAGGAACCATGGATTAGAGTTGGGAGCCCTAAGTTTCATGGACCTAAAGGAGACAGAAGAGTCATTGGGAGTTGGGTATTTGAGGAATCATTTTAAAAGATTTTTTAAGGAATAACTAACTCTTATCTTTGCTTCCTGGTGGTTAGTTCATTGACACATCCAAATCATATCAAAGCTGTCAGTAAAATTTTAGCTTCACATGCTCCCGTCATCCCAAAATTATTAGCACTTCTTAGTATTCTGCTGGCCTTACTGCACAAGTATGGAACTTCTGTGAGATTTACATGTCATGAGACCCAAAGACTCAACATCAGCACCTAGATGGCTTCTGATGATTCTGCTGAGTCAGGAAGGGAGTTATGGTTAATGTATGATACAATTTGTAAATTATGCTCCTTTGACCTTGTGGATGGTTTGTACATGACTTCCAAAATCCCCTTTTGCAATCTGATTTCCTACTATTTCCCCTTTTTACTGGCTCCTTATAAACTTCCTCTACATATTGAGTAAAAGGGAGGAGATCATGGCAGGGGAAACAAAACAAAATCTAATTTTTTCACAATCCCCTCCTTGGTCTCCCGTTCACTATTACACACTACCATATCTATGAGATAAGCTAAACAAAATCAAAGGAAGCATAATAATCACAAAAACCTCAAAGAATTTTCCCAGGAATAATGCCCATATGGCAGAAAAAATCCCAGGGAAAAAATCAATGGAAACATTCACATTCCCTGGCAAGATGTTCTCAACATCTGGGATAATGGTGTCCATGGTATTTATTTGCTTTATTATATGGTTGTAATAAGAGCTATTTCTCCTGTGGCATCAATCCACACAAACAGGAGTTTACAAACCACAAACTCCTCCCTGACTGGCTACCTTATATTCCAAAGCCAGCTAGTGGTCCATCCCCAGAGCTCCCAATCTATGTTGTCCTTAAACTGATTAGTCAGGTTCCTCTGTTTGGTCCTGTAAGTGTTCTGCAATAGCTGTATGTGAACCTTACAGCTTTGTATAGACCTCTTCCCCTGCAACTCCCCAGTTTACAAGCATAGTAAGTGTTCTCAAGCCTATCAAAAGAAATTCCATTAAACACGAGTCATGGTGCAAGATGGCAGAAGGTCTGGTAGTTTTATATCTGCGTTCCTAGAGAAGATGATATCCATTCCTAGGATGGCTGTCAAACTAAGCAAAAAAAAAGGTATTTTACTGTGGCAGTAGATAAGATACTCTGAAACTGGTGGTGCCCATGCCTGCCATGTTTCTTCTGGCACTGCCAGTCAGGTTTGATTTATCCAGGTGACCACTGTGCTATTAAAGTCAACTGACTCAGACCATGTTTGACCTTTGGAAGGATATATTTTCATGTGGAGACACACTGTGGTGTGGATTCTGAGTAATTTGTAACACCCACTGTTATTTTCAGAAATGTTACAGAGCATGAATTTGGCCTACCTTAGATAAAGCCTAAATAGTTTGGTGTAATCTCAGAAATTCTAGTCTTCTCCTTTTCTCTGTTTCCCACAAGAGGGAAGTTCTCTCAGTTCAAACGAATATGACTTTTGTAAGACTTAAGGGAAATAGGTAATGGGAGCTATGGCAGGGAAACACTCTGCTTTCCCTCCTCATACTGCCATGCAAGGTGCTGCCAAGGGCACTCAGTCTCTCCAAGGCAGCAATAAGGTAGGACTTGCCTACAACTGGTGCTACCCTGGAAACACTGACTGACTGGGCTCAGAGGGCACTGCCTAGGACGTGGCGTGGCTGGTGCAAGGAACTTCCCAGTGGTAGGTTCCAAGGATTTCAAACCCTTTCTGATCTCCCTGTCCCACATAGCTGCAGGTGCAGGGGTTTGAAAGTTGCTGGGCTATGGCATAGAGAGCCCAACTGCAGCTGCTGCCCCCTGCCTAACACCAGGTGGGGCAGACTAGAATTCATATTTCCCTAGAAGTTTTCAGCATTCTCTTTTGTTAATCTGATCTGAGGTGAGAGGGGTTAATAGAGGGACATGGGCTGTGACACGGGCATGCTGCATTTTACAAAGACACAGATAAGACAAATACAAATGGGAAAAACAAGAGTATACAGTCCAAATCTAGATATGCAATTAAAATTAGAGAGTTTAAACCATGAGGCAGGCAGAGAAAAAGTTGCACCTCACCAGCACTCAGTTAAAATATTCATTTCAACCAGTTCCAGATGCGCATGACCAAACATGAAAGCCATTCTTACCTAAGCAAAATTTGACATATGCAGCAAATAAAAATAAAATTTAAAATATCCATGCAAAAAGTCTGCCCATCTATGTTCAAAACAGGCCTTACCAGAGAGATCCAGAAAAAGGACCCTGGTACATTCCTCACAATGAAAAGCCAAGCTCAGTCAAGGGCAAGCCAGATGATATGAGCAGGAAAGGGCAGTGGACTCGTCAGAAAAGGAGGGTCAGACTTCAGAGAAATAAATCTCCACTGGCACTTAGTACACCACCCCTGGTACCAGAAGGTCCACTTGACCTTGTTGCATGTCAGATCCCACTTCTGGCACAACAATTAATGTGAACTGGACTGGAACTGGCCTCCAACCTGTAGGTGGGTGGAGCCAAACAGAGCAGTCTAGAAACAGGAGAGTCAGGACACAAAAAGAAGTTTAATTAATGTCAGAGCAAAGGAAATTACATCTGCACATGTAAGCCGCCCTTTCTAAGAAGGAGAGCTCAAGGCTGCTAAGGATGTGGCCACTTATATACACGAAAGGGGTGGGCCACAACACAACCATTTTTAGATTTTGAGATAGTACTCAAGGTTGGATTTCTTGGGACAATAGAGTTGTTCTTGGGTCGCCTGGGAACAGTCATTGTCTCAAGTCTTCAGGGTCATGACTACCATGTCAGATATAGAGCCAGATTTGTAACAGGAACAGTAGTATGGTACCTGTCAGTGACAAGGAACAGGGACTATGAACATGTGATAGATGGACCTTGTAAATAGGGGACCTAATTCCCTCAATGAATACCGCGTACTTGTCAAGGCAAAACACTTTGCCAGAGGGTGATATCATCACAAAGGATTATTGTTATGTCAAGTTCAGGATACAGATTACCTGCTGGGCTTTAACTCTGGGACACAGAGTATCTCCAAAATATTTTTACAGTGGGAAACTCTTGAACTCAGAGTTTAAGATATTTGCCTGTGTAACTGAGAGGTTAAGTGACTTGCTGTAGGGTCAGGATCATTTCATAGCCAATATATGTAAAAGATAGAACTTGAATCCAATTCTTCATGGCTCTATCCACTACACCTCACTGCCTCTCCTCCAGTCCAAGAAAAAGACCCTCCTGCCATCACCTCCTATGTGAGATCTAAGATTCAGGACAAAAGAAGGTTACTAATAGAGAGTAGGATTCAGCCTCAGTGAATGGTAGTCAATTACATTCAAAAACATTTGTTAAATACCTCTGGCATGTTAGTCAATTAGAGGTCCAGATTTCCTCTACCCCTAACAAACACTACCCCCCAATAAAACTACAAAAGTGTACCACTATATGCAAGGCACTCAACTTAAGTGCAAAGCCACCACACAGAAATAAAATGGTTCCTGCATGCAAGGAGCTTTCAGAGGAGAAAAGCTAACCAATGTCCCTTATATTAGGTATTATTCAAATGAAGGGACCTATGAATACCTACTCCCAAGCTTAAAGGATTATTGACACTTTTGCTAAGATATTTCTTCCTCTTCTCTCCCTTCTGCCTCTATCATCATTTAGGGAATTGTATTCTGGTCTTTGCTACGCTAACTTTTTCTAATATTCTTCTAGTTCCACCAGAAATTGGTATTTTGAGTCTGGCATTCCCCTCAGATTGGATAGCAGCTACCTGCTACATGATGAAATTCTACCCCTACCACTTGAATGTCACTTGGCTGGTGAATGGCATCATTGTTGGAGGAAAGAAGTCAACTATATCCACTGAAAATAAGGATGGCACCTATAACCTTGATTACTCAATCATGGTCCCTATGTCTGTGCAAAAAGAAGATATTGTTTTCACCTGTCAGGTGTCCCATGATTCCCAGCCTCCTATCAATAAGACACTGAGAACCCCCATGCATGGGGCTCAAAGAGACCCAGGTGAGTTTATCTCTGTTCCTAATCACAGAACTGAGCTTCTGTTTGACTCTTATACAGAGGTGGTTCAGAGCTCAGGCTCCATTCAAAGAGCAGCTCACCTGATCCCACATGGTAATAATCACAATCCTCCTCCTTCACAGATGAGGGTGCAGATTTTTAGATTATGAAGGTCTTTTCTACCCAGTATATCATGTCTTCCTTAAATCCTCTCTGAGATTTTTCAGATAGGTAGGAATTATGAGCCCATCTTGTTTAAAAGGTGAAATGACTTCCTCATGTTCACACAGCTGGCAAATAGAAGAGCCCAAATTAGATCTTAGTTTTTGATACCTTTTTAAGGACTGATTCATGCCATCTTACCAGGGTAGAAGTGCAGGGGCTATTCAAGGCCAGTACTCCATTACTGAGAGGCAACAGAGCTTTAACCTGCTGTTTCTCACCTGGTATAGTCACTTATCCTTAGGTAACCTGGTTGTCCCCTGCTCTTGGGGTTCACAGCATTGATGCAAAATGTATTTTGTATACCTAATTGGAATAACCCAGTTAGCCCCCTATACCTTATAACCTCCAATCTCCAGGGATCTTCTACCTTCAGCTTCTCAGGCAGCTGGAAGAACAGGCATGTGCCACCAGGCCTGGATCTCCTTTGACTCCTATTCTAAGATTTTTCCCTTAACTTCACACTGTTTCTTAGGCAGGGTCCAGAATCCCACTAGGTCATCAACAAAGGCCCATAATAATTCTTTCTTCTACAGTTTTGATACTGTTTACATCATAGAAACTAAAACCAACATAGAAATGGTCATCACATTATAAAATTTTATGATAAAGAGAATCTAGAAAGGTAGTTCTTATTGTTGGTGGTGGTCAGTCATTTCAGTATCTGACTACTTGTGACCCTATTTCAAATTTTCTTGATGAAGATTCTAGAGTGGTATGCCATTGCCTTCTCCAGTTCATTTTTAGAGGAGGAACTGAGATAACCAGGATTAAGTGAATTGCCCAGGGTCACACAGCTAATAAGTGTCTGCAGTCAGATTTGAACTCAGGGAAATGAGTCTTCCTGACTCCAGGCCCCACATTCTATCCACTGCACTATCCTGGTTGCCCTACATTTTCTGCAGGAATCACTTCCAAAGAATTAATGTTTTTAGAGCCTCAAGTTATACCCCTCCTGCTACAGACATTTAAGACATTAAAAAAAAAACTTCTTTGAGTCACAAGAGATTTTGGAACAGACTGTTACAACTGGAAGGGAATGTGGGGATCATTGTCAGACCCTATCACTTTACAAATGGGGAAACTGAGTCCAAGGGGAGAGGGATTTGCTCAGGATTACTGAAGCAATGGGGGAGAGGGCCAGGGCCATGGCGTCCTCTTTTTTTTTTTAGCAACTGGGGTTAAGTAACTTGCTCAAGGTTACACGGCTAGTCATTATTTATGTGTGGGTGCTCATTTTCTGAGGCCGGATCTGATCTCGGGTCATCCCAACTCCGAGGCCGGCGCTCTTACTCACTGCACCACCTAGCCGCCCCTTTAGGGCAATTGGGGTTAAGTAACTTGCCCAAGGTCACACGGCTAGGTTATTGTTTGTGTGGATTAAGTGTGGGAGGCTGGCTCTGAACTCAGGTCCTTCTGACTCCAGGGCCGGTGATCTATTCACTGCGCCACCTAGCTGCCCCTGGCGTCCTCTTTCTTCCTCCCAATGGGACCTTTGGGTTTAATGGTAGGTAATTAGACTAGGATCCATGTTACCTAGGACCTCCTGAATCATGTTAGGCATATGAAGAGGTGCTGTTCTAAGAAAGGGGCATCTTCTCATTAGTGACATGGCTCAGTGGGCATCTCCCAGTCACACACATTGAGGGAAAACAAGGAAGGCAGATAAGCCATGGAAAGCTCACTCCTTGTCAACATGTCTGTGTAGAAATGACGAAGAGCCTTCACTTGTTGGGCCAAGCCACAGGACCCCACAGTCTAAATAATCCTGGATCTAATATCTGACTTCCCACAGCAGCCTCTACTGTACCATCTAGGAGAATTCACCTCCCTGTCTTTCTTGATTCAACACCTCTCACTCATTCTGTCACATTATGTTGCTTCTCCCATCTCTAAGGCATGATTGAATTTTGTTTCCAAAGAATTCATAGAAGCATAAATTATGAAACCTAAGGAGTCATGCTTATACAAGAGGTTGTCTTCAAGCAGAAGAAGGGGGAAAGGTAGAAACTGAGAGATACGATGGAGAAATTTGTCTCCATAAATTCAGAATAACAGTTGGCAGAATGGGAGACATAACAGAGGAGTTATGTCTCACACAGAAGACAGTGGGCAAAGCAGGATCCAACTGTTTAATCCTGTTTTGAGGTTAGAAGTCAGTTAAGTAGGGTAAAAGCTTAGTCTTGCTTGGAATAATAATGTGAAATAAGGCCAGGAATATTAACTTTTCTTCTGGGAGGACTAAAGATTCATTTTTTTAAAGCAATTGGGGTTAAGTAAGTTGCTCGAGGTTACACGGCTAGTCACTATTTATGTGTGGGTGCTCATTTTCTGAGACCGGATTTGATCTCAGGTCATCCCAACTCCGAGGCCGGCGCTCTTACTCACTGTGCCACCTAGCCACCCCTAAAGGTTCATTTTAATGGTCATATAATGCATGTAGCAGGACAGGGGACATATAAAAGGCAACTGTGTAATAAGAGTATCAGAAAGTTGTACCTGCTGTAGTATCTAGCAAATGGGAAGTAGGTGAGGGAGTTTGTGTTTGGGCATAAGTATATAAAGCTTACTTTTGCTTCGATGGGGTGTGTCTATTCTATAAGACATGCACCACTGCACTAGCATGATAAATTTTTCACTTCACCACCCTGAACCTGAGGGAATTTTTTCTCACACATGTCTTGAGTGTCTTCTCAATTTTCAGAGCCTGAAGTCCATTGAATTCAGACTCTGATTGAGATACCCCATTCACAGTGGAAAAAAAAAAAAAAGGAGCCGAGATTGAATCCTAAAGGGTCAAGTGTTTAGACACAAATGCAAAGAGCTTATTCAAAAGGAAGGATTATCTGAAAGTTCTAACGCAAGGAGTGAAATATAATTCCATAGGTGTTATAAAGATTTGGTGGTAAAACCTAAAGTATGTTGGAGCCAACTTGAAACAGCTTGTGCTCCAAGCTAATTATTAAATTTTTAGAGTGAGAATTCAAGAAATACTATAAATTAGGGTTTAATTTATTGCTTTGTCCATTATCTGCACTATAAAAATTGTTGAGAAAATGTTAATAACAAAAATCAGCTTTAACAAAGTGTTGATTTTTATTTTTACTTCCCAGAGAGCTTGTAGTTAAATATTTACCAATACACCATTGTAATTATATAGTAAAATACATCACAGAAAAAGACTCTCAGAGATTACATGTTACTGAAAGGGAATAAGATTGGAATAAGGACTGACTAATTATTAAGAGTCATATATGTGAGGGGTGGACCAAGATGGCAATGTAGAAGCAGAAAAACCCTGTATGCCCCCTCCATAACCACCTCAAGTACCTATCAAAAATGACTCTAAACAAATGGTAGGGCTACAGAAACCACAAAGTGACACAGAAAAACAAATCTCCCACTGAAGACAGCCTGGAAGGCTGTCAGGAAGGGTCCATTGCAGCATGCTGGGAGCCTAGCCCAGTTCCCTATGAGTCCCAGGTTTTAGCCTCAGGGTGGCCACAAACAGCCCAAGCTGGAGGGATTTCAGGAGAGTGGATCATCAGTACCTGTGGTGGTTTCCAGAATTATCAACCTATAAATGCCAAAGACAAAGTAAGAGTTAAGTGTGGACTTTGTGGGAACAGGAGGACCGAGAGTGCTGTCCAGCCTATTACCCTCAAGGGAGAAGCAACTAAAACAGAGCAGCCACTGCTGCATGGATGTTTCAGAGCTCCTGGACTGCAGATTGTAGGGGGACCAAGTGACCTGCCTGAGGGGTAATCGCTCTTATTTTAACCTGCTTGGATCTGGATTGCTATCTAGGGTGGAGGTCCTGGGGTACATGACCAGTGTTCAATAGCCAGTTGTCTTCTGAGAGAGTACCCAACTAATAGCTCTGGCAGCTGCGAAAACCCCAGTGATTTGGAACAAAGCTCTCCTCTCTGGAAGCAGAGTTCTACTGTGGCAAAAAGCTCAAAAGTCAAATAACTGACAACATGAGCAAGCAAAGGAAGCAAAGGAAAAACAGCAATCCAACTTTGGATTCCTTTTTTGGGGACAAAAAGGATCAAAGAATGGAACAGGAGGAAGACAACAAAGTGAGAACTCCTGCAACAAAAGCTTCCAAGAAAAATATGAACTGCTTACAGGTCATAGAGGACCTTAAGAAGGATTTTGAAAACCAAACAAAAGAAGTGGAGGAAAAATTGGGAAAAAGAAATGAGAATAATGCAAGAAAATCATGAAAAGAGAGTCAACAACCTGACTGAAGAAAATAACACCTTAAAAAATAGACTAACTCAAATGGCAAAAGAGGCTCAAAAAGCCAATGAGAAGAAGAATGCCTTAAGAGGCTGAATTTGCCAGATGGTAAAAGAATCTCAAAAGCTCACTGAAAAGAATCATTCCTTCAGAATTAGATTAGAGCAAATGGAAGCTAGTGGTTGTATGAGAAATCAATATACTATTAAGCAGATCCAAACAAATGAAAAAATAGAAGGTAATGTAAAATATCTCATTGGAAAAACCACTGACCTGGAAAACAGATCCAGGAAATATCATTTTAAAATTATTGGACATTCTGAAAGCCATGATAAAAAAGAATAACCTAGAAATCATCCTTCAAGAAATTCTCAAGGAAAATTGCCCTGATATTTTAGAACCAGAGAGCAAAATAGAGGTTGAAAGAATCCACCAATCATCTCTTGAAAAAAATCCCAAAAAGAAAACTCCTAGGAATGTAGATTGTAGCCAGGTTCTGGAGTTCCCAGATCAAGGAGAAAATATTACAAGCAGCCAAGAAGAAACAATTTGAATATTGTGGAAACACAATCAGGATAACATAGGATCTGGCAGCTTCTACATTGAGGGATCAAAGGGCTTGGAATATGATATTCTGAGGTCAAAGGAGCTGGGATTAAAACCAAGAATCACCTACCCAGCAAAACTGAGTATCATGTTTTGGGGGAAAATATGGTTGTTCAATGAAATAGAGGACTTTCAAGCATTCTTGATGAAAAAACCAAAGTTGAATAGAAAATTTGACATTCAGATACAAGAAGTAAGAGAAGCATGAGAAGGTAAACAGGGAAAAGAAATCATAAGGAACTTAACCAAGTTGAACTATTTACATTATTACATGGAAAAACTATAATTGTAACTTACAAAACTTTTCTCATTATGAGAATAGTTAAAGGGGATATAAATGTCTGTGTGTATTTATATATATGTATGTCTATATAGGAGGGTATATGTACGTATAAATACATTTGTGAGTGTGTGTATATATGTGCACAGGTATACATAGACAGAGGGCACAGGAACAATTGAATAGGAAGGTGAAATTGAGGTGGTAAGAGGTGAATATAATGAAAGGAGATGGGGAGAGACAGAATGGGGTAAATTATCTCATATAAAAGAGGCAAGAGAAACTGTTACAATGGAGGGGAAGGACAGGAAAGCAAAAAAGGAATGGGTCAACCTTACTCTCATTGAATTTGGCTTAGAGAGGGAATGACACACACACTAAATAGAGTATCTCACCCTACAGGAGAGGAGGGGGGAAGGGGATGAGAGGGGTATGATGGAAGGGAAGGCAGGTTGTGGGGGGAGGGAAGTTCAAAGCATACACTTTTGAAAAGGGACAGGATCAAAGTAGAGAATAGAACAAGTGGGAGTCAGGATAGGATGGAGGGAAATATAGTCAGTCCTTTATAATATATTCACTATGGAAATGTTTTGCATAGGTACATATGTACAAGCTATATTGAGTTGCTTATCTTCCCAGTAATGGTGGATGACAAGGGAGGAAGGAAAAGATTCTGGAATTCAAAGTTTTAAATTCAAATGCAACTGGGAAATAAGATATACAGACACTAGGGTGTAGAGATCCATCTTGCCCTATTGGAAAGTCAGAGGGGGAATGGGGAGGATGTAGGAGAGAACAGATTGGGGGAGGGGGTATACAGTGGGATCACTGTTTTGGGGTGGGAGGAAAGGAGAAAGATGGGGAGAAAATATGTAACTCAAAATCTTGTGGAAATGAACGAGGTAAAGTAAAAATAAACATAAAATTTAATTTAAAAAGAAAATAGAGTTATATATGTTTTAAGAAATCTAAGACTGATAAAACAGAAAGAGTATATGGGGCGGCTAGGTGGCACAGTGAGTAGAGCGCTGGCCCTGGAGTCAGAAGGACCTGAGTTCAGATCCGACCTCAGACACTTAATGCACACACAAACAAAAACCTAGCCATGTGACCTTGGGCAAGTTACTTAACCCCAATTGCCCTCCAAAAAGAAAAACAACAACAACAACAAAAAAAAAAAAAAAACAGAAAGAGTATGGTAGGAAGTAGTTGGATTTTTAAAAATGTGAATTAGAGAAGTGATTTTCTTGTCTGTGAACACTACAGACCATCTATCTGTACAGAAAGAGGAAATAGCTGAGTAGTTTAGGAACTATAATCCTGACACAGAAACATGATCCAGCAATGATCAGGGGCTTCAATTATCCAGAGAATGCTAACATTTACGTCTGGAAAAGACAGAGCTGTTAATATCATTATGGCTTATCATAAACATAATTTCATCCTTCTAAAACTGAGAAACTGAGAACAGAATATTTTATGGTAAGTCACATTGTCTCTCACGGGGTGAAATCTTTGGCTTGGGATGGGAACCCTCTGGGGAAAAGAGTATTTCCTCATACAGTGTGTGATGGAGAAAGAAAGAAAAAATATCATCATCTGGTGTCACAAAAGAGTTCTAGAAAGTCAGCTTCAAAGAGTTAATAAGAAGGAAAGCTCTGATTCCATGGATTCAAATTCTACAGGGGAATTGAACTAAGAAGAGGCGATGAACAATCAGGAATGATGTTCTGTAGACACAAAGAGAAATAATTCCAAAGAAGGAGGAAAAGTGAGAATGGTTTAAAGATGCTGCCATGGAAAAGCAGAGGACCCACCTACAAGCTTCGATTTTTTAAATACAGGCATAAAAGATGGAAATAAGGCCAGATAACAGAGGATAAATGAAAAAGTAGGGCATGATCCTTTATAAATAGTGTTGGAAATGACAAACCTCAAAAGGAGTTGAGGCTGTTAAAAAAAAAAAAAGCTAAGAACAATTTAAGTGAAGATTTGGTTTTTATCTATACTGGGAAAGAAGAGGATCAAGGAAGTCCCTGCTTAGGAAAGATGGAATAGTGATGATGGATAAAAGGGCAAACAGTATAATTATCTGATTCCTGTTGTGCTCCTGTTCTCTCTGCCAAGGAGAGTGACCTCTTAACTGGCGAGACTGATCAAGAGTCTCTAAGAGGGAAGTAACAACCAAGATAAGTAAGAACTGAGGGCACCTAGCTTCCCCATTCCCATATTCCACAAAGTGGCACCTTCTGCATTGTAATGGTAATGAAATTTGAAGATCCCTTTGTATTGCTAAGCTAAGAGGTACTTAGTACTTAGCACCTAGTTTCAAGTCTCTGTTAAAGACACAGAAGGTATGAACCCCTGTTGCTGATGAAACAGGAAGGGGCTGACCAGGGAGGAACAATACTGTATATAAGGAAAAACCCCAGCTGGGAAAGTGAGAACTTTTTGGACGAGCACCTGTTGGCTGGGCTGCTGCTGCTGGACTGGAACTTCCATGGAGAAAATAATTTTTATTTTGAGAATGGGAGAATGGAGCTTATGTTGCTGAAGACTTACATGGGCCATCCAGAGCTACTGAGCCTCCTGAGGATTTCTGAGGACCAGCCAGAGATGCCAGCTGGAGCTGCCAGAGGAAGCATGACTGTGGTGGAGGTACTTTGTCCAGCTGTGGCTCTGTTAAGTTTTCTCTTCCCAGGAACAGAAACTGTGAAGGACTTCAGGTGGACTGGACAATGTGAGCTACCCCAGTTTTCTTTGCTTCAGCTGAAGCATGATAAATTCTGTTTTAGCCCCTTACCTTTACCCTGTGTGTGCCTCTCTGCTTCAAATGTGTTTCTGGCAAGCAATATATTATAGGATTCTGGTTTTTAATTCTGCTAGCTGCTTCTCTTTTATGGGTGAGTTCACCACATTCACATTTATAGTGATGATAATTAACTGTGTATTTCCCTGCATGCTATTTTCCCTTCATTGTCCATGTCTCTCTCACCTCCAGTTGGCCCACCTCACAAGCATTTCACTTACTACCACATCCCCTATTCAATCTTTCCTTTTATCAGTCCTCCCTCTTCTATTATACTCATCCCTTTTAACTTCTTTTGAAGGAAAAATAGATTCCTGTATTCATCTGAGTGCATGTGTTATTTCCTTTTTGATTCAATTCTTATAAGATTAAGTTTTAATATTTGCATGCCAACACCCCCCATCTTCCCCTCCTAATAGCTTTTTCATGCCTCTTTTATGTGAGATCATTTAAGCCTTTCGATCTTTCTCCTCCTCCTTCTTTCAGTACAATCTTTATCTCAATTTTTTATTTAGGGCAGGAGGGGGAAAGGATATCATCTCATCAAAGTCACTTTATATTCACACTCTCTGTCTATGTATATCATTCCAATTGGCCTTTTAATACTAACATTCTTTTTTTTTTAGCTTTTTGGAGGGCAATTGGGGTTAAGTGACTTGCCCAAGGTCACACAGCTAGTTCGTGTGTTAAATATCTGAGGCCAGATTTGAACTCAGGTCCTCCTGACTCCAGGGCCAGTGCTCTATTCACCATGCCACCTAGCCACCCCAATACTAACATTCTTAAAATTTACAAATATTATCTTGCCATAGAGGGAAAAAATGTTTCACCTTACTGAATCTTTTATGTTTTTTCTTTCTTTTTTTTACCATTTTTGTTATCCTTAAGTCTTGTATTTGGGGATCAAATTTTTTCTTCAGTTCTCATCTTTTAATTAGGGATGCTTGAAAGTCCTTTATTTCACTAAATATACATTTTTAATTGAAAAATTATATTCAGTTGTGCTGGGTAGGCTATTCTTGGTTGTGGTTCTAACTCTTTTGCCTTTTGGCATATCATATTCCTATGATGTGAACACAACTACAAAACACTGTTCACAAAAATAAAGTCGCATCTAAATAACTGGAAAACTATTCATTGTTCATGGGGAGGCTAAGCCAATATAATACAAATGATAATTCTACCTTAATTAATCTATTTACTCAATGCTGTACCAATCAAAGTTTCCAAAAAATGTTTTATAGAGCTAGAAAAAATAATACATAAATTCATGTGGAAGAGGTAATGGTCAAAGATTTTAAGGGAATCGATGAAAAAAAAATGTGAAAGGATGTAGTCTATATGCACCAGATCTCAAACTATTACACAACATTAATTTTCAAAATAATCTGGAATTGGTGAAGAAATAGAGCGGCAGATTAGTGCAATAGCTTAGGTACACATTACATTACAGGAAATGACCATACATTGTTCACATACACATCACCTATTATGTGACAAATCCAAAGATCTAAGTTTTTGGAACAAACATACCATTTCACAAAAACTGGTGGGGAAATTAAAAAAAAAACATGGCAGTAAGTAGGTATAGACCAACATTTCACACTGTATTCCAAAATCGGGTCAAAATGGGTAAATGAATTACACATAAATAGTGATATCATAAGGAAATTACATTAAATTATTAAGAAAGCATGGAATAGAATATTGGTCAGGTGTATGGATAAGAGAATATAGGACCAAAGGAATCATAGAGAGCATGACAAAATGTAAACTAAATAATTTTGATTATATAAAATTAAACAGCTTTTGCACAAACAAAACCAATGCTACCAAAATTAGAAGGAAAACAGTAAACAAGGGGGGGAAATTAAAGCAAGTATCTCTGAAAAAGGCTGCATTTCTCAAAATATAGAGAACTGAGTCAAAATTAATTTAAAAATACAAATCATTCCCCAATTGAGAAATGCATCAAAGGATAGGAACAGGCAGTTTTCAGACTAAGAATTCAAAGCTATCTATAGACATATGAAAAAATGTTCTAAACCAGTACTGATTAGAGGAATGAAAATTAACCAACTTCATGCTTCTCAGATTAACTAAGATGACAAAAAAGAAAAATGATGGATGTTCGAGGGCGTTTGCAAAAACTAGCACACTAATGCCCTGATGATGGAATTGTGAGTCGATCCATATTATGGAGAGCAATTTGGAACTATGCCCAAAGGGCTATAAAACTCTGCATACCCTTTTATCCAGCAATACTCCTTCTAGGTCTATATCCCAAAGATATGTTTAAAGGGAGAAGGGCCTATTGGTACAAAAATATTTATAGCACCAGTTTGTGGTGACTAAAGATTGGGAATTGAAGAAATTCTCACCAATTGTGGAATGGCTAAACAAGCTGTGATGGGAGATAGTGATGAAATATTATTGTGGTATTAAGAAATGAAAAGCATGGAGCAGCTTGGTGGCCCACTGAGTAAGAGTGCCAGCACTGGCATCGGGATGATCTGGGATCAGTTCCAGCTTCAGAAAATGAGCACCCACACATAAATAATGACTGGCCATGTAACCTTGAGCAAGTTACTTAAGCCCAATTGCTTAAAAAAAAGGAAATGAAAAGCAGGATGATTTCAGAAAAAACCTGCCAAGACTTACATGAACGGGGGAGGCTAGGTGGCACAGTGAGTAGAGCGTCGGCCCTGGAGTCAGAAGGACCTGAGTTCGGATCCGGCCTCAGACACTTAATGCACACAAACAAAAACCTAGCTGTGTGACCTTGGGAAAGTTACTTAACCCCAATTGCCCTCTAAAAAACAAACAAACAAAGAAAAAAGACTTACATGAACTGATTCAAAGTGAATCGAGCAGAACCAGGAGAACATTGTCTACAGTAACAGGAATATTGAACAATGAAGAATGTTAAATGATTTATTCTCCACAATACAATCAAGTCAATTGCAAAGGACTAATGATGAAGCACACCATCTACCTCCTGAGAAAGAACTGATAATGCTTGAACATACACCTAAACATGCTATGTTTCATTCTTCTTTTATTCAAGACTCCTTGTACAAAACTACTAATAGGGAAATCTCTTACGTGATTGTACATGTATAACCTAGACCTGATCGCTTCCCATTTCAGGGAGGAGGAGAATGAGGTAAGGAGAGAATTTGGAACTCAAAACTTTACAAAATATTCATAATTATTTACATATGTAATTAGAAGAAAATAAAATGTATCTAAAAATAAAGTAGGGACCTCCTATTTGAGTAATTAAGATACTGAGAGTACTCTGACAGATGCCATAGGTAATCAGTGAGAAGGAACTCACTTACTAAACAATAGGAGAAGGCACATTGAACCCTGTTGATTTACTGTAACTTTCCAGAAGGAAGAGATTGTTTTACAAACTCTCATGAGATAAACATTTTGGGATCCTAACTTGAAACTGGGCCCTCTATTATTCCACTGGAGGATGGATGAAAGGATGGGAGAAACCCTATCACAACCAAAGACCCTGATGGGAGGGAAAAGTCAAGCCCCTAAGGGTTTTTCCCAAATTTATATGAAAAGTGATCAGATCTGAGAGAAACTTTTCTGTCTTTGTAAAGTCTTTAAGCTGAGAGATAGCAGAGAGCCAACTTCCTTTCATTGGAAAGAATTGCCAGGTCAGCTAAGGACTTTATCTGATGCCAAAACATGGAAACAAAACCAAACTTCTCTCTATATCTTCTGCCTTAGGCCTGGTCCTAGAATTAATCCTGGGGAACTCTAAGCAGTGATTAGAACCCACAGGAAAATAAATATCTTGGAAACCATGAACTGAGCTGGATGAACTTAGCCTCACTGCAGAAAGCTGATACTTGAGGTCTACCTATCATCAATGGTGCATATATTTTCTCTGCCAGACTCTCAGCTGATGCTTCCTTTTCTCCCTTTGACCTCTAGGCTCAGCAGTTTCTGCGCAGCTCTTTGTGATTTTTCTCCTGGGTCTCAAGGTTCTGTTGCTGTTCAGTGTCTCCATATTTTATGTACACAGAAAGTGGAAGAGAGCAGGTGAGAATATGTATTTGATTTATGGGCAGCAGGGTCAGGGTTCAAAGAAGGTGGACCCAAGTCCCAATCACTGCTGGACTGAAAAGGTACTAGATCTGACCTCCCCACCATTCTTGAGGTATTCTGGAACTGGGGAAAGAAGAGATGGGAAAACACTAGGGCATATTTTATGCATGATCTCCTGTATTAGGATCCTCATAATGGTTCCTAATTTTTCAGGAGAGAAATTCTAGTGGAGAGATTGGGGATGGAGAGAGCAGGTAAAAATCAGAGTCAGATAGTGGGGGGGGTGTCAGGGTGAGGATCACTAGACTTTGGTCCTGACTAATCTGTGCTTTCTATTTTCTCCCATAGCTTCAGGGGCCAAGCTCTCCTTCAAGAGCTCCTCCTCTCTACCTCCTCAGTTTCAACTTCCTCCTGCTTCCAACAAGGGTCCTGATCTGAGATAGAATAGAATCTCCTCCCACATGTTACTGACCCATAATACCTGGTCCCAAACCAGCTCCCTGGGGTTCCTATGAACACAGGGACCTGGACTAGAGGCAAGGGTATGACAGATACCAGGTTGAGCTCGGGTTCTCTGGATTGAACCAAACTTCAGGGCACAACAAGCCACAGACTCTCCTTCTTGAAGTTTTTAGCCCTGCTCTTTCTCAGTAGAAGAGAGAAATACATAGATTAGAACCAATGAAGTCACTTATTATTGCTCCAATGGAGCAACCAGAGACACCATTTATCCTTCTCTTTTCTGCCTTCACCATTGTTGTCCTTCCTATTCATCCTTCTCTTCCTGATACTCCTGACTTATTAACCTGATCCTCCTTCTGTGGCTTTTTCTTGTAGTTGTTCTTTTCATTCTTGTTCTTTAGCTTGTTCTTGACTTCTTACCCTTGTTCTTGGTTTTCCTGCTTTCACTCTTCTTCCTCTTCTTCTTCTTCTTCATCATCATCATCACTTGCAATATGTTTCCTTTTCTCATGGTTCTTGATCTTGTCATCTTTTCCTTATTCTTCTGTTCTCTTTGATCTTTCTCATCATCTCTATCATTTCAGAGGGGAACAAGATTTGGAGATGTTCTTGGCACATCCAAGGAGCCACTTGATGAAGTAAAGCAATAGTAGCCTACAACCTGTTCATGTCCTGGTTCTCTAAGCTTGTAGAAAAGTTGTTCAATACTATGATTTTAAGTTAATAAATTAAACCATATAGAAAGGAATACAGGACATAATCTGGCCACTCTGTGCTTCTACATTAATTCTTATCATCATGTCTTTGTCTTTGTCACAGTGTATCCTAAGTGCCTGTGACTGTCTCCTATAGTGCTGTGGTATCACAGTTAGTCCAAATAAAAGGGTTCTAACCTCCACATTCTTACTCTACTTCCATCTCCAGCAGCTAGCTCCATAGTAAAGATAGAACTGAATCAAAATTCATTCTAAGAGTAAAAGAAATTGAAATTCCACTTTGGAATGTGACAATCACAATGTATCATGAAGTTTCTCTTCATCATCAGTTCCTCATCTATAAAATGGGTTGAAGAGGGAAATTACAAACCACTTCAGCATCTTTCAAGAGAAATGGGCTCATGAAGAGTTGAACACAATGGAAATAACTGAACAATACATAATATTTATAAACAGTCATTATTTTGATGATGATGACGATTATTATTATTATATTTCTGATGAACTGGATAGAGGGTCAAGCTTTAAAACAGTACCTCTGTCTCTTCTCAACGCTCTGCTCTCTTTCCAACTAGATGAACAGCTTAGTTTACTTAATTTTCTAGGGCCTCATCCAAAAGGAAGTTTATTTTTGAAAATAAATTGATCTCTTAAATCACATCAAGACTCCAGTAATCAATGGAAATATTAGTAATTATAAATGAGACATAAGTTTCCAAAGAAATACCTCACTTTGGGACTTGCTAAGTTGTCAAAGTTTATTTCTGGTCATACCACCTACAGTATAGTACCCTAATTGTTTTTATCTGTTCTATTTCTGGCTAATGGAAAAATCATCAAGCATTTATTGAGCTCCAACTGTATTCCAACCACTATTGAAGAAACTGGAGAACCACAGACAGAAAAATAAAGCCATTTCTACTCTCAGAGTTCAATATGATGGACCATTCTCAAGCTATAGTTCTAGTTATAAGTACCATCCGATCATTTCTGATAACATTTAGATCAAACTTGACTTTTTACAATAAAATTTGTTTTAATTTTTCTGAATTTTTACAAATATTTTGTTCTTATATTACACATTGTTCTTATATTACACATGGGCTTTATTACTTCCTCCTGTCTTGGAATGTAGAGGGATTTCTGAGTCAACAAAAGGAGTTAGAAAAGAAAGAAAGAGTCTCTGATCCAAGAGGACCTCTGCCTCTAAGTGTCTCTGTGACTTTCCTTTGTACAAGGACACAGTCTGGGGATCCTGTAGTTTTCAAAAAATAATCACAACTGGAATTATCTCTAAAGTTCTTAGAATCTCTTGGATTGAAGACAGTGATCAGAATCTTGCCAACTTGACTCATAGTCTATAATGAATGATGACAGTGAGTCCTACTATGTGAAGAGTCTTTTACAGTTAAAAAATTTTAAATAAACACAATGATGGAGTCAATATAACATGGTCTTGGGCTATATTAATAGAACCATAATGTCCAGAACAAGAAAAAAAGCATTATTAGAGTCTTCTTCCATGGTCAGACTACCATTGGAGTATGAATTTCAATGCTGGGCACTACTTTATTTCCAACTTTAACTTCTTTTCAATTAAATATTTTATCACTTGCCACTCATACCCCATCACAATTAGGAGAGAAAGGGAGAAAATCTCCATAAGAAACATTCAAAGAAAAGGAAAAATAATTTCTTTATTGGCATCATCCAAAAATAAATATGTCTAAATCTGCATCACCTCTGACAGGAGATGGATAGCAGGTTTCACTGTGGGTCCCCTGGAATCATGGGCCATAATTGGACTGACTAGAGTTCTTAAAGATTTCAAAGTTGTTTGTTCTAATAAGGTTATGCGTATTACTTTTATTCTTCTAATTCTGCTTAGAATAGGGAAGTGTTTTGAATAAAACAAAAGGAATGAAGAATGAACAGGAAGCGTCTCTGGTCTAAAGGGACCTCTGTCTCTTTGTATCCCTATGGCTTTCCCTTGTGCAATCATCCAGTATGGGAACCCTGTAGTTTTCAAATTCTGTATCAATTTATAGGGACATTCCAAGTTTCTCAGGAACCATCCACTTCTGATAGCACAATAATAGTCCATTACATTCACATGCCGTGATATGTTCAGCCTCATTGATGGTCACCCACTTAGTTTCTAGTTCTTTGCTACAAGAAGAACTACTACAGTTTTGATGAGGGATTCTTTTTTTCTTTCTTTAATCTCTTTTACAATATAGACCTAGTGTTGGTGTATCTGGGTCATATCCAAAGTTCATAATGGAACATAGTTCCACATTGCTTTCCAGGATGACTGTAACGACAATGTCCAGTTTGATCTACAGTGCACTAAAGTTCCAGATACCATGTTCCAAGACAACATTAAGATACTGGAGTCTAGTTTGGACATCAGGAGACAAGCTGGATTTGGAGAAGGATAAGGAGGATGCTGGAATCCTTGCCATATAAGTAGCAGTGATTATTTTTGGTAAGGGTAAGAGCAGAAATAGAGGGACAAATGAGAGTAGCCTTCAAATGTCATTGGGAAAATGAATTAAACATGTTCATCTTGGACTCCATGGGCAGAATTATTTATTCTCTCCACTCTTCTGTTCCCTGTTGTCTGCTCTGACTACATCATTTCAACACCCATCTGACTCATAGTCAGAAATCCGTTTTAATTCTTACTTTTTATCTATCATGCACACCACAAACTATCCCCTAACCCTGGTTAGCATCAGAATTTCAAGGTCTCTGTTTCCTTAAACAGAAAAAATGAATTGAGTGAAACTGTAAAAAGGAAAACACTTTCAAAGCCTCCCTACCCATCCATCCATTATATTCCTTAAATTTATTAAGGTCTCAAGAGCTTCAGAAGAGACTGAAAAGAGGGGTGACGTTTGTTCCACTTTCCACCAGCAATGTCTTATGGCTTGGTCTCCCTCTGGTTTATATTATTATTATTGGCCATTTTAAATATGCATGCTTCTTCCTTCTGTTTTTCTAGAAAGAAAAATACAAAATGTAAATGAAATTAGTGCAATTTCTGTATTTTTCTCTTTCTCCAGAAGCCTCCAAAAGTACAGAAATTGGAGACTCGAAAAGCCCCCAAATGCTGAACTCTGAGATAGTTTATGAGTCTTTCATCTCTGTAGCTGTTCTTTGAGGCTAAAAAGCCTGGTAGACCAAGACTACAAATACACCTTCTAAAAGTTTCTATTTTGGAAATATTTCATGATTCTAGGAGGATATCAGCTTAGGCACAGGCATGAGAAATCAGATGGGGTTAAGAAATTGAGCTATGAGTTGTTCAATGGCACATATGATAATGATAATGATACAATAATGAGATGAGGGGGAGAAAGAAGAAGAGGGGAGGGTGTGGGGATCAGAGGCCTTAGAATTTTATAGCAATTTAGAGACCATCTATTCCAACTTCCTTATTTTGCAGAAATTGAAATTATTTTTCCTGTGTTAAACAGGTGATAAAGAACTAAGATTTGAAATAAGGTCTGGGTTCAAGTTCTGGACCTCTCACTTACCAAAGGCATATGATCTAGGGTAAGGCATTTCACCTTTCTGAGCCTCAGTTTCCCTAAGTCAAGAGGTAAAATGGAGAGCATGGGAAGGAAGGAAAGAAGCCTTTCTTTTCCCTCATCATTTCTATTTATGTTGTTACCAAACTGAATTCTTCACCCTTCAAACCCAGCAGAAAAGAGCAGGCATGAAAGAAAAAAGCATCCTTTTTGAACAATTGTAATGACACCTACTCTTCAAGCTAAGCAGCCAATCACAGTAAACTGCTCTCACCTACTGGCAGGGAAATGCAGGGAAGCAAGGTGCTTCTATGTTAGGCTCTCTGAGTACGTTCAGGGCAAGCCACCTTATACCACCATACCGGTGGAATGTTCATGCCAGAGGCAGAGCCACTCCCGTGCCCTCTTGGGCTGCACTTTTGTGTTTAAGCTACTAGGAAAATGGGAAAAGATCTTAATCCTCTGAGCTAATTAAGTCAGAACACAGTAATTATCAAACCATCTAAGAAAGACTAACCTAGCTACACCCATTGCAAATAGCATTACCACTATAGCACTGAATTCTTCATTAAATTCTTCATTAAAAATTCTTCATTAAATTAAAATAGAATTGGTTTCCTAACTATTCTCTACTAAGTGATAAATACAAATTTACAAGAGATGTTTAGTCTGTAGTTGGAGAAGTAATGGAAAGCCTCTCAACTTTTGTGTTCTCTAAGTCGGGGAGATGCCCTCTGCCTACTGCAGAAGATCTCCCCCACTCTGGGGATCTAGGTACCATCTCTCCCCATTTCTCTTTACTATACACATTGTCTCATCAGATCCCTAAGCCTGAGCACAAGCTGCTCCCTTAAGAATTGAGAGGAGTCCAATGAGACTCAGAAGGTCTGATCATCCTTCCTGTTACCCAAGTTCATACTCCCAGAGACATTACTGACTCTTCTTCTCTTTCTATCAACTCTCCAATCAGTCACTGGGTCTCGGTACTTTCCATGCTGCAATACCTATCACAAACCTTCCCCTTCTCTCTGCTGTCATGACCTCAGTCCTAGCTCCACTTTCCTTACTTCTCACCTTGCCTATTCTAATATTTTCCAATGGGTCTTTCTACCATCAGGTTCTTCCACCTCAAGTCCAATTATCATGCAGCTATCACAATAATATTCCTAACATCTAGATCCACCCATGCACTGCCACAACCTCACCTACAAATTCATCAAAGCCTTCCCATTGTCTCTAGGATAAAATGTAATATCCAAAACCTGACATTTCAGATCAATCTGGCAAAAGCAATAAGGACTCTATATGAGGCATCTAAAAATACCATCTCATTTGAACCACATGACCATGGTGTTAGGTGTTGTTTCTACCCTCATTTTACACTTCAAGCAACTGAGGCAAACAGAATTAAGGGACCTACCCAGGGTCATGATGTTAGTAAGTGTCTGAACCCAGGTTTGAACCCAGGTCTTGACTCTAAGCCCAGTGCTCCATCCACTGTGCCACCTAGCTTCAAACAGTGTATGGAAAGCATTCTCACCTATTATCTCAGCTTCACAGTCTCAACTCAGGCTCTCCATCCTACATTCCCTGAATCTAGAAAGATTACAGTTTCTCCTTCCTCAAACGTGCCTGGAGTACTTTGTCTGATCTCTGGTGGCACCAGAATCTCCCCCTTCATGAATCTCACATCCTCTTCTGTGGGACTACAGGAGGAATCATCTGTTCAAAGACATATCTCAAAAGCCTCCACCACAAAACCCTGCAGCTCATGTTGATGCTAGACCAGATGCCACAAGAAATGTAAATCAATAGCATTTAGTTATGACATTATAGCTAAGCCAATACCAAGAACTAATTTTGAAAAGGGTACAATTTCCCTCATATTTTCATGTGTCCAGGAGGAGATGGATTGCTCTCCACTGTGAATGCACCCTATTCAATATTTCATCCATCTATTCCATCTAGGGGAAGCCTTCACATGCTTCACAATGCTAAACATTCCTCTAACTCACCAATAGGTGTGTCTTCTTGGCCCCCCTTAACCAAGTCTAGCCCATCTGCAGAGATGGCTTTCCTGGACTGTGGCTGCTGCACATTCCTTGAAGCCTCAGGTGTTTAGGGAGGACTAACACCTCTGCTGTGAGGTCTTGCTGAGCCCTTTTCAGGTCTGCTCATCCACCTTTGGTATCCATCTTTCACCCAACTCTTACCTGTAGCTACACCAGGAGTAGGCATGTTCCTCAAGCTCTCTGGGCCCTGAGATGCCTGGATTCTCAACTCTCATTTTCCCTGAATTAATCAGTGAACAGCCAAGCTTAGACAAAGGAGTCTCCTTCACTCTCCTAGCTCTATACCCTGCTGTGTAACCAGGTGATGAAATATCAAACTTCCTCTCTCTGCTTTTACATCTGTGGCCATTACTCAAAGATATCATGGGAACATTATGCCGGCAAAAAAGCCTTTCTCCCTAGGTCCAGCCTGTCTTCTCAGCAGGGAAGACTCCCACCCTCACCACAACCCACAGCTACTTGTCTTAAGGACAACAGAATTTCTTCACAGATGAAAGATGATTCAATCCCTTCTCTCCAGAAGCTTAATGTCAGATAGTAGGAATGTGAAGAGAGCACTTATAGGCATAAGACAAAGGAGACTTCAGGAAAGCTTTTGTGTTTCCTGCATGGAATCAAGCTAGATGAGTTCCTGCCCTTTATCATCTTCCATCTCTGAGCTCCTGGTCTCCTTTCACCTCTTTTTTGACCTGCACCTTCTTCCCCATCCTCACTCAGTGCCTCCTGTTTTCTCTCCTTTCCCCAGTGTCCTAGGTCCCCAGGTCACAGCCTTCTCATATGGATGGTGAGAGGGGCCAGCCTGAGGTCTATATTGGTTTTTTTCCATCACCCCATTACCCCGTTGTCATTTAACTCTAGGCAGTGAAAATTCATACAAACCAGGCAATAGTTTTTAATTGAATTCAGTTTAGCGATTGTTTTATTTACCTACTTTAGGCAATACATCCTGGGCTTACAAAGATGGAAATAGAGTCCTTCTCCTGATAGAGTTTGGAGTCTACTATGTTATGATATGTATTCCACTAACAAACTACATAAGGCAACTATGTGGCTTAGTAGACAGAGCTCTGGGTCTGGAGTCAGGTTGACCTGAGTTCAAATCCAGCCTCAGGCACTAGTTACCTGTGTGACTCTGGGGAAGTCACTTTACCCTGTTTGCCTCAGTTTCCTCATCTGTTATATGAACTGGAGAAGAAAATGGCCAACCACCCTAGTAGCTTTGCCAAGAAAACCCCAAATGGGGTCACAAAGGGTCAGACATGACAGAAAAGTCTGAAGAACAAAAACATACTACAAGAAGAGTGTGACACAGAGAAACAAGAGATTCAGATAAAACTCTAAGAAAGTTTTGTGAGGAAAACCTGGAGAGGGGAGAGAGAAGAGAGAACAGGATGGTGTTCATAGGGATGTAATGTTTCATAGGGAAAGGACCTCCTGAATTTAACCTTAAGAGAAGTGAAGCATCTCAAAAGGCAGAGACGAGAAGGCAGGATTGACAAGTGCATGTAGGCAGAGACAAGAGATACCAGGATGTAAGAAGAAGATTATGAACCAGGGAATGTCGGTTTTTTTCTGGGATATTGAATGCACAAAGGAGTAGCATTATATAACATAGGAAAAATAGATTGGAGCCAGCCTGTGGATGCCTTTAAATGTCAAGTTAGGGAGTGAATGTTTTCTCCCTAGGCAATATGGACCCACTGCATGTTTTTTTTTAAATGAAGTGATATATCTAATTATGCAGAAATATGACTATTATTGCCACTCACTGAAACAATTAAGTATGAAGGAAGTTGAACTGAAATCCCTCCCACTTCCCATTTCTCAGCCAAGAAGAGATTTCCTTTAACCCTAGCTGTTTACCAATAAGCAGAGGCAGATGTGTTTGACTCCAGTTCCTCCCTGCAGAAGATCCAGTCCATTCTATGAATCTAAGCCAACAGAGAGCCACACACAAAGGAAGCTTCAAAGACCCATCAAAATGTCCCGTCTTCTCTACCTACCTGGTTGCTCTCTGCCTTCTCTACTGCTGTTTCTGCTCATTGGTGTCTCTGGTGAGTGGGGAGCCCCAGGGCAGAAGAGGGTAGAATCCAAAGGTTCATAATACATCTGGACAGATCACTGTGGACTGTCAGAGTAGTTGTCTAAGAATGGTGTTCCCCAAAGGGCCTGCAGGGCCAGTCAAGTATTGAAAAGGTCTAGAAGAGCTTTGTGGACATAGGTTCATATAGCTCTTCATTCTCTACAACGTTACTCCTTGTAGGATGAGTTCCTCTCAGGAGTATAGTGAGACAGAAAGTCCAAGCAGTCCAAGTAAGGATAATTATCACTGCCCATTGTCATAGCACTTTAAGAACTACATGGATTTTTTCATTTGATCCTCACATCAAGATCTTGAGGTAGTTACTGGAAGTCTTATTAACCTCATTTTTCTGAGGGGGAAGGAGAACAAGGGACTTCCACATGTTAGACCCTGATTATTGCAGGCTGGATTGGAAGCCAGGTCTTATACAATGCCATATCCAGTGCTTGCAGGTCAAAGAAGATCGTCAAACAATAAGCCTTTATTATGTGCTGACTGTCTACCTCACAGAGAAAGGAAAAACAAGAACCCTTACCCTCTGCTCCCACTGTTATGGAGGAAACAACACAGACACATAATAACATATAAAATGTGCCTGACATAAATACAAAGCCTTTTGGCATTAAGAAGGAGTGGGATGGGTGTTAGAGGAGGGAAGAGGTCGGGCCCCACATGGAGGTGGTGCTTAACCTGAACTCAGATATCTTTGCCCAACATCATCTCTGGTCCCAGAATTATAGGCTTTCTCCATGACTCCCTCTTAGTTCTCCTCCTGACCTAGAATCTGGATGCTTCACATATTACCCAAACTAGACAGAGACATCCAGGCCAAAATCCTGGGATGGTCAGGGCAGAAAAATGACATTAATACTTATATTTCCTTGTAGGAGCCCAAGGTGAGGAAGAGCTCCAGGTGCTGCAGCCTAAGGATCCCGTGTCTGTGGCAGAGGGAGAGACAGTCACTCTGAACTGCACAGTGCTTGGGACTCCACCACCAGGACCAATCATATGGTTCAAGGGAAAAGGGCCCCAGAAACAGGAAATTTACAATTTCAAAGGAGGCACCTACCCCCGGATAAAGAAAGCAGGCCCAGCTACCAGCAACAGGGACTACTCCATCAGCATCAGCCACATCACTCCAGAGGACAGTGGCACCTATTACTGTGTAAAGTTCAGAAGGGGGAATCCTGACACAGAGCTTAAATCTGGTGGGGGTACCATGTTGTCTGTGACGGGTAAGTACAGAGCTCAAGGATTCCTGTCCTCTGTCTGCTAGAAATCCCAGGCCCAGGACTCTGCCCTAAGAGGCTTCTCTTTTTTTGAGTCTTTTTTTGAGGTTGAAGAAGGAAAGTAGCAGGACAAGGGAGGTTCCAGCTTCAGGACAAAAGTACCCCAACCTTAGGAGGTTATGAAATACCCAGGACTGAGCCTTTGGCCTTCTTGACTGTAGACCTGTTTCAAAGGTATTGACCCCTCTTAGATTCATCTAAGGGACCTCAGCCTTTTCCCCTAAGGTTTTCATCTTTCACTCTTCTTAACTTTCACTGGTTACTAAACCCCAGCCTAAGGCACTGGCCTCCTGGTGTCAGGAGAATGTTTTTTTTCTACCCCATAATACCTTTGGTGCCTTGGCAATCCCTTCTCTAAACTCAGGCCATTATGATCAGAGAACCAGAGCTCTAAATCTTAATGGTGGCACAATTACTGGTGATTTCAGGGTCTAAAGGATGACCACCCATGTGGGAATCTGGGAGGGAAAAATGAAGGAAAAAAGAAAAGAAAAGAATTAGTAGGTAATGGAAGTTGTGAATGTTGATGAACAGGTGATGATGTTGAAGAGGACATTAGCATGTACATTAAAGTCCCCAAGAATAAAGATACAGGTCGGGTTAGAGATAATGGCTGTGAACAAGGTTCTAAACTGTTTCAGAAAGAAGGGAGAATAACTTAGAGGTCGGTAGGTCACATCAGCAAGAATGTTGACAGTATGATAAGGACACTTGGCTTGAACCTTTCCAAAGAAGAAAGATTTTTGAGCCATGATGTCAGAGAACAGATCTGAAAGACAGTGAGAAACAAGCAGGATTCCAGATCCTCTTGGCCTGTGTGTCAGGGAATGTGAACCAGGACAAAAGATCATGGATACTGGGGCGGAGCCAAGATGGCGGAGTAGAAACAGCTCATCCAAGCCACTCTACCCCCAGATTCCCCCCAAACTATGTAAAAGGAGACTCTGAACAACTTCTGGAGCCCCAGCACCCACAGAACGACACAGAGAAGCTAACCTCCCACTGAGGACAGCCCAGCAGCCCTGCAGGAAGGACCAGCACAGCGGTCTGGGAGCCAGCAGCGCGCAACGCGCAGAGTGCAGGAAGTGGAGCCCAGCCAAGCCCAGGTCCGTGTAAGCCGAGGTTTTAGCCCCAGGGTGGCAGGGCCAGCAGCCGGCTGGAGGAACCCCAGAACACCAGCAGCCATGGCGACTCCAGAATTATCAACATAGACATGCCTAGGACAAAGTAAGAGGTTAGTGTCCTATGGACTTTGGGACCTGTATTTGCGGGAATGCGTCGGCTCCCTCCCCTGGGGGCTAGAAGCCACTGAGGACAAACGCCATTTTGTAGTTTTCAGAGGCAGCTCGGGCTCCCAGCCTACAAATCGTGGGGAGATCCAGCGATCAGTCTTGGGGGGTAATCGCTCTTGCTTTAACCTCCCTGGATCTGGATTGTGATCTAGGGTGGAAGTTGTGGGTGGGTTTACAGCTTGCCAGAAACGGAAGTTGCCCCCTACACGTTTGGGACGAAAATTCCTCTATCTGGCCTTAAAGCCATAGTGTGGCAACAAGCCCTAAAGTCAAGTAATTAAGTGGCAACATGCCAAGGCAAAGGAAACAGAAAAATGCAACCCTAGACTCCTATTTTGGGGGCATAGAGCAGGAAAAGGACTGTGAGGTTAGAAGTCCTGCTCCAAAAGCCCCAGGGGAAAACATGAGTGGGTTGCAGGCCATAGAGGACCTTGAGAAGGACTTTAAAAATCAAATAAGAGAAGTGGAGGAAAAATTAGAAAGAGAAGTGAGAAGGATGCAGGAAAAGTATGAAATGAGGGTCAACAGCCTGACTGAGGAAAACAACACCTTAAAAAATAGACTAACTCAAATGGCAAAGGAGGCCCAAAAGAGCAACGAGGAGAAGAATGCCTTAAAAAGTCGAATTTGCCAGATGGAAAAAGAATCTCAAAAGTTCACTGAGGAGATTCATTCCTTCAGAGTTAGACTGGAGCAAATGGAAGTGAATGACTTTATGAGAAATCAAGATACTGTTAAGCAGATCCAAACAAATGAAAGATTAGAAGGCAATGTGAAATATCTCATGGGAAAAACCACTGACCTGGAGAACAGATCCAGGAGAGACAATTTAAAAATTATTGGACTACCTGAAAGCCATGATCAAGGAAAGAACCTAGAAATCACCCTTCAAGAAATTCTCAAGGAAAATTGCCCTGATGTTTTAGATCCAGAGGACAAAATAGAGGTTGAAAGAATCCACCGATCACCTCCTGAAAAAGATCCCAAAAAGAAAACTCCCAGGAATATTATAGTCAGGTTCCAGAATCCCCAGATCAAGGAGAAAATACTCCAAGCAGCCAGGAAGAAACAATTTCAATATTGTGGAAACACAATCAGAATAGCCCAGGACCTGGCAGCTTCTACACTGAGGGATCGAAGGGCATGGAACGGAGAATGAACCCAAGGGTCACCTACCCAGCAAAACTGAGTATTTTGTTTCAGGGGAAAATATGGTCATTCAGTGGAATAGAGGACTTTCAAGCACTCTTGAGGAAAAAACCAGAATTGAATAGAAAATTTGACATCCAGATACAAGAAGCAGGAGATGCCTGAGAAGGTAATCAGGGAAAAGAAATCAAAAGGAACTTATCAAAGTTGAACTATTTACATTCCTATATGGAAAAGCAATAACTGTGAGTGATGATATCTTTGTCACTATGAAAATAATGGAAGAAGGGTGTGTGGTCATATGAATACATATGTGAATGTGTGTGTATATGGTTACAGTTATATATGGATAGAGGGCATAGGTTGAATTTGTTGGGAAAGGAGAATACTCAAGGGATGAAATTATGAGGTGAGAGAGGAAAGTGGCAAGAGGAGATGGGGAAAGACAGGGTAGGGTAAACTATCTCATGTAGAAGAAGCAAGGGGAAGTGGTTGCAAGGGAGGGGGAGAATAGGAAGGGGAAAAAAAAGGCAAATCCAAATTCTCATTGAATTTGGTTCAGGGAGAGAATGACATACATACTAAATAGGATATCTCAACCTGCAGCAGAATAGGGGGAGGGGGGAAGAGAGGAGGGATGATTGATGGGGGGGGCATCCTTGGGGGGAGGGGAGGTTGGAAGTACCCACTATAGAAGAGGGACAGGATCATGTAGGGAATGGACCAGGTGGGGGGTGGGATCAGTGGGAGGGAATTATAAGCAGCCTTGTACAATATATCTACTATGATAATGTTTTGCATAGCTAGACATGTACAACATATACTGAATTACTTATCTCTCTAGAGGGAATGGGTGACAAGGGAGGAAGGAAATGGATCTGAAATTCGAGGTCTTAACATTAAATGTTTCAAATATATATAAATACTATTATTAATACTCTTTTGCTTGTAATTGGGAGACAAGATGTGCAGGCATTGGGACACAGAGATTCACCTTCCTCTAATGGAAAAGTCGAAGGGGGTATGGGAGAAGATATGGGAGATAGCAGATTGGAGGAAGCGATATCTTGTGGGACTGCTATTCTGGGAGGTTGGGTAGGGGAATAACGGGGGGAAAATGATTGTAACTCAAAATCTGGCGGAAATGAATGATGTAAAACAGAAGTTAATAAAGCATTTGTTTAATAAAAAAAAAAGATCATGGATACTGTACAGGGCTCTGGTCTTTGCTGAAAGTCAGAATGTCATTTGTGCTAGAGGGTGTTGAACATTAAAAAGAGAAGGCTTTGTTAAAGGAAGGTTTGTTAAAGATTGAATGGTGGTGAGGGATCAGTAGGTACCATAGGAAGGTACAGTGGGAACAGAGGGCAGAGGAGGAAAGGAAAAAGCCAGCAGAGCTCCGGAGGGCCCTTCATCTTCCTAATAATGATAGACAGTAGTGCCTTTCAGGCATCTCCAACTAGATGTCCAGTAGACATCTTAAACTCAAGATGTCCAAAACAGAACTGATTATCTTTCCGTTAAACCCTTCTATCTTAGCTATTACTGTAGAGGACAACACCATCCTCCTATTCCCTCAGGCTCACAACCTAGGAAGCATCCTGGGCTCTGCACTGTCTCTTAAACATTCCCCCCATCCAAGCTATTGCCCAGGCCTGTCCATTCAACCTTATGGCCTGGTTTCCCTCTGATTTCTCTATTGGCCTTTTTAAGTGTGCATGCTACTTTCTTCTGTTTTTCTAGATAGAGAAGTACAAAATTTAAATGAAATTTATGTCATTTCTAGATTTTTTTCTCTCTCAGAAGCCTCTGAAAGAAAATCTCAGAAACTGATGTTTAAAAAACAATACCAAATGTTGAACTCTGAGATAGAATCTGAGTCTCTTTTCTCTGTAAGCAACTTTCTGAAGCTGAAGAGTCTTGTATACCAGGACTACGAATGTATTTTCTAAAATAGTTTTGTATACCAGTACTACAAATGTATTTTCTAAAATAGTTTCTATTTTTAAAACCTTTTACTGACATGGGGAGGGTATCGGCATATGGCCAGGTGGGAGGAATGAGATGGGGTTAAGAATCTGAGCTGTGGCTTCTTCAATGGCAGATGATAATGGCAATCCGGTTTTCATTCAAGTGGCACTTCAAGATTGAAAAATGAAGTGTTTTATAGCTGTCATTACATTTGGTCTAATGACAGGGAGTTATTTATCATGAAATTCTGTTTCCATCCAAACTCTCTACCCCTTTGGCATCTGGCTTCCAGAGACAGTAAGCATCAACCAACAGTTAATTTCTCCTGTAACCCAACTGGCTTCTCCCCAGAAGACACCATCCTGAAATATTTTTTAAATGGGAATGAGCTCCCTGCCCAATGGACCATGTTTTCCTAAAGGAAAATAGTGTTTCCTACAACTTTACCAGTGCTGTACAGACGCTGCTCACAGCCTACAATGTTCACTCTGAGGTCATCTGTGAGGTACGTGACAGTCACTACAAAATCATCTGAATGGAAAAAAGTTGTCAGATATTATCTGAGGTAAGTGAGTCACAGCCAGGGGCAATCCCCCTCCCTACTATGCTTGGAGGAGAAGAAGAAGAGCAAGAAGAAGAAGAAGGAGGAAGAACAAGAACAAGAAGAAAGAGGAGAAGAATGAGAACAAGAAGAAGAGGAGGAGGAGGAGGAGGATCAGAAAACTTAGAATTGGATAGGAATTTGTTTATCATCAAGTCCAACTTCCTTATTTTGCAGCAATTGAAATTATTATTCCAGGGTTAGACAGGTAGTAAAGAGTTGGGATTTGAAAGAAGATCTGGGTTCAAGTTCTGATCTGTCATTTACCAAGGGCAAATGATCTAGGCTAGAGGAAGTTATTTCACCTTTCTGATACTCAGTTTCCCCTTTTGTCTAACAGGGATAATCCTTATACTAGCTACCTTACAAAAAGCTATAGTGAGGAAGTGAGGAAGTGCTTTGTGTCAGAGGTGAGCTATGATTATTTCTTAGATAGGAAAAGGAACTCTTGACCAATGAAAGGGTTCAAGTATTAACAAAGAATTGGGATCAGGAGCCTTCACATGGAAAAAGGCAAGTTATAGTGTTAATATTAGCATAGATATAGGTGCTCAGACTCCTTTGGGCACACAGGAAAATTTCAATATAAGTGTTTTAAACAAGGCAATGTATAAGCCTCATGTTCTATTTGTCTCCCTTTCCTATCCTCCACAAAGGTTGCTCTGAAGTATTAAATATGTAATGGGGGTTGAGGGGGATGGATTGGCCAATAAAAGCCTAGTCTTCAAATAATGCTTGGATTTGCCTTTCCTGGTGAGTTACATGAAAGTAGGTGCTGATAGTTCCTGCTGCCTTCTATTCCAAAGTGTGGCACTTGGGAAGCCAGTTTCTTTCCATCTTTGAATAAGGTCTGGACCTAAGTAATCAGGAAAAATCTTCTAAATCTTTCCAACAGAGCTGAAAAGACCCAGGACTCATAAGTTGATAAGCATGATCTGGGTGTACATAGAAAAGGAGTGATGCACTCAGAGATGTGTTGGTAAATAATTAGCCATTGGTCCTCTCCCACAAGTCACACTTTTAAATTGAATCTGCATTATCAATATTCTTCTGAGGTACAAATGCTTACCCTGAACGTTTAACAACTGATTGTTCCAAAGAGGTCTGAGATGTCTCCACAGCTCTGGATCTATCCTTCATGCTGGATCACTCCTTCAATCTTTCCTCCTTTAATTTCTTTTAGTAAGTGAGGAAGAACTGTTTTCTTCTGGGTTGAGAAACAGCAGTGCTTGGGTAATCCTGCCTGTGGGTTCTTGGGGACTTTGTTCAATATTAAATATAGATCTCTAAAAGACTGAACAATGCTGAAATGGGTTTGAGGCATTGGACAACCCTCTCCCTCAATTAACTGCCATCAATTGCTAAGATCAAGCAAATAATTACATTATTTCAATTTGCTCCATGCCCTGGTCCAAAAATGAAAAGGGCTAGTAAGGTAAGAGTTAATGTCTCTCAAACATTGTACTGTTTTCTCAAGGATATGCCAATTGCATAAGCAATGATCAAGATTATGAAAAAAAGTCAACCAATTAAATCTTAAGAAAGAAAATGACTCCTTGAAAATCAGGATTGGGCAAGAGGAAGCCAGAAAAGTTATAAAAGACCAAGAAATAATAATAAAACAAAATATAAGGAATAAAAAAATAGAAGCTACCTGAAAGCTATAATTTAAAAAAAGGATCTTGTTACACTAATACAAGAAATGTTTAAAGAAAATTGTCCTGAAGCATTAGAAGAGGGGAAAGCAGAAATAGAAAAATCTACCAATCACCACCAGAAAGAGATCCTACAAGGAAAACCCACAGGAATATTGTAGTCAGTTTCCAAAACCCCCAGTTTAAAGATAAAATATTAGAAGCAACAAGAAAAAAAATTTATATATGGCAGTGCAGCAATTAGAAATCACATAAGACCTAGCAGCAGCAACACTAAAAGACCACAGGTCTTGGAACATTAAATATTGAAGAGCAAAATAACTAGGGTTCTGGCCAAAAATATCATAACCAGTGAAGCTAAGCATAATCCTGAATGAAAAAATGGATATTTAATGAATTATTAAAATTTCAGGACTCCATTAAAAAAAAACAAAAAACCTGAACTTAATAGAAGATTTGACATACAAGAGCCAAGAGAAACATAAGGAATATACCTAACACCAATTACAAGTGATTCAATAAGTACAAATGTTTACCATTTATGTATGTAAACTGTAAAACTTATGTCTAAGATTGTTATTAGTAACTGGGCAATTTGTAAGAAAAATTGGGATAGATCTGAGCATGATATGACTTCCAAAAGTAAAACTGTTTAGGAATAGCTAAAAAGAGTGATTATACAAAAGAGATGTGAGAGGAAGAACCAATACCGAGGAATTAGATAGGGGAGAAAAGCTGTTAGTGTGGAAACCTATTTTCATCAGGAATGGGTTCAAGAGAAATTGATACATATACATTTAGAAGACTATAAGAATTCTCTAAATTTAGGAAGAAATAAAATGATAAGGGGATAAGTAGTGGGGGGAGGATAAGGGAGGGATCTTAAAAGAGGAGGGTCAGGTCAAAGGAAGATATAGAACGGTGTTTAGATTTACGGGAAGGGTGTTTATATTTATGGGAATGGGAAGATAAGTGATCATTGGAGGGGATAGGTTAAGTAATAGGAGAGCAAGATAGGGGATAGAAGTAAAGTAGAGGAGTCAGGAGGGATAAGAAATAAGTATGCACAAACATAAAAACAAAGATGAGGAGTAGAATCTCTTAGGAAAAGTATTTGTTTATATGTATGTATGTATTATTATTCTACATATGTATATATACACATACCTATGTATTCTATATGTTTATCTATAAATATATGTATATATTCTATATGTGTGTGTGTTTATATATCAATATCTATATATAAGTATTTTGACACTTAATTATAGCCTAGGGGAAGAGAGGGAGAAAAAGAACAAAGTAAAAAGTGTACAGCAGAGAAGAAAAGAAAACCTATAAGGAAGAAAAGATGGACAGCTTTCAACATAATGTATGTTATTTAGTATAGGCTTTCTTGAAATGGAAATTCATTGCTATATATATTGAATTTTCTCTTATGTTCTGCTGTGCTCTTGACTTTTTTCTTCTCTTGTTTTATATTTAAATTTATAATATGTTTCTTGTTCCTTTTCTTATTATGAATTTAAGTTTTAGTATTCAAGTCTAAAATTAAAAAAAAAACATTTAAAACACATTATCCTATTGAAATTCACTAATTTCAAGGGAGAGTCAAGATGGCGGAGTGGAGGCAGGAACCCAGTCAAACTCTCACAACATTGTCCTCCAAAAAAACTTTAAAATAACACTCCAAGGAAGGCTAGGTGGCACAGTGAATAGAGCACCAGCCCTGAAGTCAGGAGAACCTGAGTTCAAATATGGCCTCAGACACTTGGCATACTTAATAGCAGTATGACCTTGGGCAAGTCACTTAACCCCAATTGCCCTACCCCCCTCCAACAAAAAGGAAAAAATAAAATAAAATAATAACCCAGGGGGCAGAAGTCAAGATGGCAGAGTAGAAACAGGACTTCTGCTCAGCTCTGGCCCCCACCACTTCCAATTTATGTAAAAGAGGACTCTAAACAAACTTTGGAGCTACAGAACCAACAAAAAGACACAGAGAAGCTAACTTCCTGCTGAGGACAGCCCAGCAGCCCAGCAGGGAGCAGCCAGCACTGCACTCTGGGAGCAGACTCCAGCCCAACATGAGCCAGAGGTTTTAGCCCCAGGGCAGCTTGACCAGCAGCCAGCTGGTAGGACCTCAGAACACCAGCAGCTGTGGCTTTTCTAGAATTATGAACACATAGATGCCAAAGACAAAGTGAGAAGTAAGTGCAGTTTGGACTTTAGGACCAGTAGTTGGGAATGCCTGGCTTTTTCCCCCAGGGTAAGAAGCTGCTGAGATGCCTCAGCAAAGCTGTCAGCCACATTGCAGCTTCAGCTTCTGGCCTGCACACTGTGGGGAGACCAGGCAATTAGTCTGGGGGTTAAACGCTTTTAATTTAACCTGCTTGGATATGGATTGCAGTCTGGGGTGGAGGTCCTGGGGTGTGTAACCAGCTTGCCAGAGTGTGTGGAGGCTTCAGAGAGGGCACCCAACTAATACCTCCAGCAGTTGAGAAAACCCCAGCATTTGGGACAGAAGCTCCCCTGTCTGGTGGCAGAGTCCTACTGTAGCAAAAAAGCCCAGGGGTCAAGTGACTGAGTGGCTACATGAGTAGGCAAAGGAAGCAAATAAACAGAGTACCCGAACTTCACACTCCTACTTTGGTGACAAAAAGAATCAAAGCATGGAACGGGAGGAAGACAGTAAAGTCAGAACTCCTGCACCAAAAGCTTCAAAGGAAAATATGAGCTGGTTACAGGCCACAGAGGACTGTTAGAAGCAGATAAAAGAAGTGGAGGAAAAATTGGGTAGAGAAATTAGAATGATGCAAGAAAATCATGAGAGTCAACAGCCTGAGGAAAATAACACCTTAAAAAATAGACTAACTCAAATGGCAAAAGAGGCTCAAAAAGACAATGAGGAGAAGAATGCCTTAAAAAGCCAAATTTGCCAGATGGAAAAAGAATCTCAAAAGCTCACTGAGGAGAATCATTCCTTCAGAATTAGATTGGAGCAAATGGAAGCCAGTGACTTTATGAGAAATCAAGATGCTGTTAAACAGATCCAAACAAATGAAAGAATAGAAGGCAATGTGAAATATCTCATGGGAAAAACCACTGACCTGGAAAATAGATCCAGGAGAGACAATTTAAAAATTATTGAACTACCTGAAAGCCATGATCAAAGAAAGAACCTAGAAATCACCCTTCAAGAAATTCTCAAGGAAAATGGCCCTGATGTTTTAGATCCAGAGGGCAAAATAGAGGTTGAAAGAATCCACAGATCACCTCCTGAAAAAGATCCCAAAAAGAAAACTCCCAGGAATATTATAGCAAGGTTCCAGAATCCCCAGATCAAGGAGAAAATACTACAAGCAGCCAGGAAGAAACAATTTCAATATTGTGGAAACACAATCAGAATAGCACAGAACCTGGCAGCTTCTACACTGAGGGATAGAAGGGCATGGAATATGATATTCCAGAGGGCAAAAGAGCTGGGAATGAACCCAAGGGTCACCTACCCAGCAAAACTGAGTATCTTGTTTCAGGGGAAAACATGGTCATTCAGTGGAATAGAGGACTTTCAAGCATTCTTGATGAAAAAAACAGAATTGAATAGAAAATTTGACATTCAGATACAAGAAGCAAGAGAAGCTTGAGAAGGTAAACAGGGAAAAGAAATCATAAGGAACTTATCAAAGTTGAACTATTTACATTCCTACATGGAAAAATGATAATTGTAACTGATGAAACTTTTCTCAGTATGAAAATAGTTGAAGAAGGGTATATGGGCATATGAATACATATGTGAATGTGAGTATATATGTTTACAGGTATACATAGATAGATGTCACAGGTCAAATTTAATAGGAAGGGATGATACTTAAAATGTGAAATTAAGAGGTAAGAGAGGAATATAATGAGAGGAGATGGGGAGAGACAGAATGGGGTAAATTATCTCTTATAGAAGAGGTAAGGGAAAATGGTTACAATGGAGGGGAAGAACAGGAAGGCAAAAAGGCAAAACCTTATTCTCATTGAATTTGGCTCAGGGAGAGAATGACACACATACTAAATAGGATATCTCACCCTACAAGAGAGTAGGCGGGGAGGAGATAAGAGGGGGCATGATGGAAGGGAGGGCAGGCTGAAGGGGAGGGGACTTGGAAGCACCCACTTTTGAAAAGGGACAGGATCAAAGTAGAGAATAGAACAAGTGGAAGGTGGGATAGGAGGGAGGGAAATATAGTCAGTCTTTTACAATATATCTACTATGGTAATGTTTTGCATAGTTACACATTTGCAACATATACTGTATTGCTTATCTTCCCAGCAAGGGTGGGTTACAAGGGAGGAAGGGAATGAATTTGGAATTCAAAGTTTTGAAATCAAATGTTTAAAAATATATAAATATTGTTACTAATACTATTTTACATATAATTAGGAAATAAGATATACAGGCATTGGGGCATAAAGATTCCCCATGCCCAACTAGAAAAGTCAAAGGGGGTATGGGAGAAGGTATGGGAGAGAGCAGATTGGAGGAGGGGATATCCTGTGGGACTGCTATTCTGGGGTGGTAGGTAGGGGAAAAATGGGGAAAAAATGTAATTCAAAATTTGGAGGAAATGAATGATATAAACCAGAAGTTAATAAAGCATTTGGGAAAAAAATTAAAATAAAATAAAATAACACCCCAAATCAAATTTCAGAGCAGCAGAGCCAACAAAAGGACAGGGGGAGACGTTTTCCAGCCCAAGACAACTTAGGAGGTCAGCAGGAGAGGTGTGTGACACCAAGATAGGGGCTGACCCAGAGCACTCAGGGGCAGCAGCAATGAAGGGTCTTAGAAATATGGCAGCAGTGGTTTGGTGAGCTCTCAGCCCAGAGACAGTAAGGTGGGCAGATAACTTGTCAGAAAAAAATTATAGGAGACCCTTTACTAGCTTTGGGTGCAGGACTTGGTAATGTTTGGCACCTCTATTGCTCCATACCCAGTTCTGAGTCACAGGCCCAGGTGGAGAGGAGCATTTGTGGTCAGTCACAAGGGAACAGGAACCCTGTTTGCAGTCCCAAGGCAGAGAGGAGCACTAGCACTTGCTGCTACAGGAGAGCAGGGGACCTAGACACTGTTACAGGCCCAGGAGGAGTGTTGGAACTTGTGGCTGCAGAAGAGCAGGAGCCCTTCCTGGATAAAAACCAGAATATAAACCAGAAGAGCAGTAACCATACCTTTCCCTGAATCATATCACCTTGGAAGATCCAAAAACTTACAGACCCCAAAAACTTACTCTTATAACAAAGAAAGAAAAAGCCCATGGCTTTCAAAATGCTTCCTTACTCCCTAAGTGAGCAGAGGTAAACTTTAACATAAAGTTCAAAGTCAAGAAATAGTCTGGGAAAGGTATAAACAAACAAAAAACAACAACAACAACAACTTGACCATAAAAAGCTACTACAGTGGCAGGGAAGACCAAGACATAAATTCAGAAGACATCAACAGAGGCAGAGACAAGATGGTAGAGCAGAGGCAGTGACCCAGCCAACCCTCCCAATATTCTCTTCCAAACAACTTTAAAATAATACCTTAAATGAGTTCTCAAGATGTAGAACCAACAAAATGTCAGGATGAGACATTTTTCCAGCCTAAGACAACTTAAGAGATCAGCAGGAGAAGTCTGTGACTCTGGGGTGGGCCTTGGGAGTTACTGCAACAGTGGCAGTAGCTGCTTCAAGAGCTCCGCTCTCATCCCAGAGATAATAAGGTGGTTGGACAATTGATCAGAAAGAGATCAGGGGGCCTGTTTGCTGGCACTGAGTACATTTGGGGTTGATTTGCAACACTATTGCCCACAAGCAGTTCTGGTTACAGTTCCAGGCAACCACTGTGGTGGGTCACAAGGGAACAGGAGCACTGGTCACAGTTCCAAGGCAGAGAGGAGCACTGGCATCAGTGGCTATAGTAGAGCAGAGGAGAGGAGAAGAGAGGATCTGGTCACAGTCCCAGGGCCGAGTGAAGCATTAGAATTGACGCTACAGAGGAGAGCAGAGGATCTGGTCATAGCCCCAAATCTGAGAGGAGTACTACTAGTGCTTATGGCCATAGGAGAGCAGGGGACTTGGTTACAATTCCATGACTAAGAGGAGGGCTAGGCTTGTGTCTATAGAGAAGTAGGGGCCCTTTCTGGGTATAGAATAGCACACATACCAAGAGAGCAGTGATAACACCTGCCCCCAGATCATATCACTTTGGAAATACCAAAAATTTTCAGACTCCCAGAACTGACTCTGAAAATGGCACCATGGAAAAAGCATGAAGTTGGATCAATGTCTCCCCATCTCCACATGAGCAAAGCCCAACTTTAACATAAAGTTCAAAGGCAAGAAACAGGATAGAAAATGAGCAAACAACAACAACAAAAGAACACAAAAAGCTTCTATGATGGTAGGGAAGACTAAAGCACAAACTTTGAAGACATCAATATAAAAACAGCTACAACAAAAGCCTCAAGGAAAACTACTAATTGGACCCAAGCCCAATAAGAATTGCTGGAAGAAAAAAGATAAGAGTGACAGAGGTAAAATCTGGGGAAAAATGAAAATGATGCAAGAAAACTGTGAGAAAGGAATTAACAGCTTCATAAAAGAGGCACAAAAAAAATACTGAAAAGAACACTAAAAAACAGAATTGGTCTAATGGTAAATGAGGCACAAAAATTAACTGAAGAAAACTTAAAAAGAAAAGTTGTTCAGGGGGCGGCTAGGTGGCACAGTGAATAGAGCGCCGGCCCTGGAATCAGAAGGACCTGAGTTCGGAGCCGGCCTCCGACACTTAATCCACACAAACAAAAAAACCTAGCTGTGTAACCTTGGGCAAGTTACTTAACCCCAATTGCCCTAAAGGGGCGGCTAGGTGGCGCAGTGAGTAAGAGCGCCAGCCTCGGAGTTGGGATGACCTGAGATCAGATCTGGCCTCAGAAAATGAGCACCCACGCATAAATAATGACTAGCCGTGTAACCTTGAGCAAGTTACTTAACCCCAATTGCTTTAAAAAAAAAAAAAAGTTGTTCAAATGGAAAAAGAGGTACAAAATCCCACTAAAGAAAATAATTCCTTAAAAAATAGATTTTGGCAAGTGGAAGCAAATGACTCCATGAGATTTCAAGAAACAATAAAACAAACTCAAAAGAATGAAAAATTAGAAGAAAATGTGATATATCTTATTGGAAAAATAGATTGAGGAGATCTGGAAAAGAGATCAAGAGAAATTTTCAGAATTATTGACTACCTAAATTTTTTTAAAAAGAGCCTAAATACCATATTTCAAGAAATTAACAAGAAAATTGCTTCAATGTCTTAGATCCACAGGGTAAAACAGAAACTGAAAGAATCCACCATTCCCCTCCTGAAAGAGATCCCAAAAGGAAATCTCCTAGGAATATTGTGATCAAAATCCAAAGTTCCCAGGGTATAAAGGAGAAAATATCAAAAGTAGTCAGAATAAAACCATCCAAATACCATGGAGCTACAGTCAGAATCACACAAAATTTAACAACTTCCACATTAAAGGACTGGAGGACTTAGAATATGATTTTCCGGAAGGTGAAGGAGCTAGGATTACAATCAAGATAATACCCAGCAAAACTGAGTATAATCCTTCAAGGGAAAATGAATATTTAATGAAATAGAAGCCTTTCAAGCATCCCTGATGAAAAGACAAGAGCCAAATAGAAAATTTGACATTCAAACACAAGACTACAGAGAAGTACAATATGAAAGAAAAATCATAAGGGGCTCACTAAGGTAAAACTGTTAGCATTTCCAAATAGAAAGATGATACATGTAACCCCTAAAACTTTATCCTTATTAGAGCACTTAGAAGCAATTTGCATAGACTAGACATAGAGCATGTGTATGAGTCTATCATGTTGATATGATAGCAATTAAAAAATGAAATGGGGAGAAATAAGGATATGCTGGGAGAAGGAAAAGGGGAGAGGAAGAATTGGACAAATTATCTCATAAGAAGGAGACACACAAAAAAGAACAGTTTGTTTTGGATTCAAACAGATAGCATTCTGTCACTTTTGAGACTATATACCCCAGTATTGCTTTTCTCACCCTTTTGTTGACTTGAGGGCTACTCCATTTCTTCTAAGGTATTCTTGCCCACACTAGTAGATGCAACGATCACCTGAATTAAAGTCACCCATCCCCATCTATTTAAGTTCACCAGCATCCACAACTGAGCATCCTTTTGGCTTTGGCCCAGCCCACATCATTATTCTGGAACTACTTGTAATTGTCCTCTGCTCTTCCCCAATAATATGTTGGACCCCTTCTAATCTGATATCATATATTTTAGTATTTTAATGATGTCCATGGGGGTTTGTTCGTAAAGATACTGGAGTGATTTGCCATTTCCTTCTCTAGTGGATCATAGTAGAGTTCTTTTGCCAGAACTCTCTACTATGACTTTTCCATCCCGGTTAAGCCTGCATGGCATAACTCATAGTTTCTCTTGACTATGCAAGTCCCTCTTTCATGACAAGGCAGTAGAAGATGAACAGCTTCTAACATTTATATTTTTCTGAATGTGTCAGGTACTGTGCTAAGAGCTTTACAAATATCATTTCACTTGATCCTCACAACAACTTTGGGAGGCAGGGGCTATTATTTTCCCCATTTTACAGTTGAAGAAACCAAAACAGATAGAGGTTAAGTGACTTGCCCAAGGTCACATAGCTAGTAAATGTCTGATCAGAGTTTGAGCTCGGGCCTTCCTAACTCCACATCATCCTACACTATGCCACTTAGTTCTGATTAGGATGATGGTCAGTCCATATCATCAATTAGCACAGGTTTAGGTGTAAATAGATCAACAAGTCATAGAAAGGTTAGGACTATCCATCCAGTGATGAAACTCATTTAGAATATTCCAGGTGAAACTGAGGTAATGGTTACACACCTAGACAGATCTTAATGCCATTATTTAATCTTGTACTATTTGGCTTGAATGTAATTTCATCTACTCTTAGATGCATGTATTTTTCAAAACTTGATTAAACTTATTAGGTGGTCATGTTATGTTTTTATTTTATATTAATATTATATATGTTTTATAACTCCATTTGTTTTAACTTTGTTTAGTTTTCTTATGGCCTATCATGCTATTTAGTAGGATTACCATTGTTATTATGTTTATGCTTATTTGTTTTTATTTTATGGACATGTATGTGTGCATCATTATGAAACGTGCATTTATTATATATTTTGCATGTAATTTGACTATGATTCTAGTCATGGAATCAAATTGCCTAATATTCCTCTGCATTTTGCTAGGTCTTTTGTACATACTGTTACTAGTTATTGTTGGGATTTTTTCTATGCATAATGTTCTGAGATGAATTTATAGGATGTTGGTTAAGAACTTTTCCTCTAGTTTTTGGTTCTATTATACACTTGCCAGACCTGTTGCAGCTGATTTTTCAGGGAACTGTAAAATTTCAAATCTCTGGGAAAAATGTAACTCAGGTCAAGGAGTGGGTCAAGGTGGCGAAGACCTTTGTGATTTGTAATGCTTCCCAGTTTCGTAAAAGAGGACACTAAGGGTAGATCAGTCCTGGAATAGGGGAAGGTAATATAGTTTTGACAGATAGTGACTGGTTTGTATGGCCATGTAAGGATATAAGGGGAGAGAAAGAGAAAAGGGCAGATGATAACAGCAGGGAAAGCATGGAGTCCAGTGATTAGAACACCTCATGCAGTCCCCTTTTTCAGTGCTCTGAGGGGCAACCTCTTCATGAGCTAGCAGAGGGGATGGCAAGTAGGAGTGGAGGATGGATTGACAGGCCAGTAGCAGGGGTGCTGAGGGAAACCCTTATAAGAGGAATAAGCAGGCTCTATTCTATCCCTGCCTTACTTTCACTTAATCTTGTGGTTTTTAAAATTGGTAGCATATTCTATCTATTGGATATTTAAATATTAATTGCATGAACATATATTAGACTTCTAAATATTCATTGCATAAATATCTGTGACTAATCTTGTCTTTAAGTTGCCTAGCATCCTTTGCTTGATTGCTGATGGTGTGGCAGAGCAATGGGAGGTACTCAGGAGGGGTGCCCTTTATTACAGTGCTGGAAGCTAAAACTCCAGGCCATTGTTAGGGGGTTCTGCTATCTAAATAGGTAGATGAGCATAAGTCCTTTCATCAGCACAAAATTGCTACAAATTTGGGCCCTAGTGCATAAATTTTCATCACAGATGCAAGCTAAGTTTACACATCAAAATAGCTACTCGAGGACCCTTCAGGGTTCTGATACTTTGCCCCAAAGGAGTTTCACCTGGTTCTCTTACTCTGCATGTTTCCATCACATAAAGAGCTAATGCAACGTTATGATGCATCCTCCTATGGCCCAGATGGTTAATCTTTCCCCATTTTTATCTACTGTCTGAAAGAAATTTCAAAGAGGAAAAGAACCTTGGTTTCTCAAGGAAATTGGAATGAGCTGCTGTTTTCCTAATCCTGTAGTTCAACTGACCTCCCTTCTTGCTTGAAGTAATAGAGGAAGGGAGCCTTTCTCTACCTCCCTACAGGTGATGCTTAATGAGGCAGTGACTCGGTACACCTTGTACAGGAAATAGTCATTCATCTGAAGTTCAGTGAAGAAAAATCTCAATCTCAATCTCAGCTGAAAAAGACTCCAGATAGAGGAAGTGGATGTTTCAAAACTACTTAATCTTGAAAATAAGCACAAACCAAAACAATATTTCTTGCAATATTCAGGTAAAGAGTCAAAGAAACAGTGATTGTGTGCTTCCTGGGACCAGTTGAGGCCTGTGTGGTCAGGGCCTGTAAAAGCAGCAACCATGACGCTTAAATTCACTGTGTCAAAACTGTCCCAGAAGAAGTCAAAAAATCAGTATTCATGTGAAAATAATCACTTACTGCTGTCTGACAGAACAAACTTTTCTGACGGTCTCAGCCAAATGGGGAGATCGAACATCAGTTTTTGACATCAGAGACATTCTTAAGAATTAATCAAATAACAAACACTTACTTAAGTGTTTGCCTGACATCTACTCGCCTGATACTGTGCTAAGTACTGGAAATATAAAGACAAACTAATAATGAATAATGTTAGCTAGCATTCATATATCACTTTAAAGTTTACAAAACACCTTAAATATATTATTTCATTTCATGCTCAAAACAAGGCTGGGAGCTCAGTGCTACTGTTATTTCCCATTAGTAGGATAAGTGTTAAAGGAAACTCAATCTTCTAATAGGCTGAGGGGAGAAAGGAGTGCTCCTCCCATTAAGAACATGGAGTTATGCATTCTACAAATACAGGTGGGAAATGCATTCTACAAGTACAAGGTACCTCTGTCTTATAGAGGCATTAAGTCCCCAGGGCTGTTATTTTTCATACTTACCTAGCAACATTGCAAAATTCACATTCTTTGCGATGTGTGTTGCCATTTGCAGAATCAACAGGATCATAATTTTTGTCACATGCTGACAGTGAGGGTGCAAGAACGGCAGATGTGCAGTATGGCTCAACTATCATGTGTACAAAGAGCTTTGCCATTTGAGGACCTACCACGTCAGACCCTCAGTAATGAACAATCAAGGTGTCAAGCCATCTTGTGACTTTAGATAAGGGAATCATGGGAGTATGAGGTGACAAAGCTAGGCAGGCCTCTAGGTTCAGGGGACAGGCATGTGATTTCAAACCAAAAGCTTCCCCCCGACCCAAAGAGAACTATAACCATTCCAGTGGCAGCCATGGGACTATAAACTGACTAGACCCTGAGACTGCATCTCAACACAATCAGCAAGCAATTATTTAGTCCCAGATAGTTCCCATCATTGAGAGACTGGCTAAAGGCCCACTTCCTCCATGAATCCTTCCCGGATTTCTCTAGACACCCCCCTCTCATCTCACCTTTTCTGGAATTCTGATAGCAATCACAGTCTGCTCAACATAGCTTTGTGTTGGGAATGTTCTGTATCATTTGGTTTTATTGTTCAACAAATTCATATATAGAAATCTTGTCTCCCAAGTGAGAATTTAAACTACTTGATACCATGGACTGGTTGGAAAAGTTGGAAATGATTTTAGAGGCACCCTTCATCTTACATATGAGGAAAATGAGGTCCATAGAAATTAAATCATATGCCCAGGGTCACACTGGTATTAAGTGGAAAAACCAGAATTTGAAATTGTGCCAATAAAAATCGTATGACAAAAGTGACTAATAGGGCAGCCATAGTGGTGCAGTAGATGGTCTCAGACACTTACTAGTTGTGTGACCCTGAGCAAGTCACTTCACTCTGTTTGCCTCAGTTTCCCTACCTGTAACATAAGCTGGAGAATGAAGAAGCAGTATCTATGCCAAGAAAACCCCAGATGGGGTCATAAAAAGTTAGACCTGACTGAAACAACTGAACGAAAAAAACAAAGTGATTAATATGTCCATAGTCTTTGACCCAAGGATGCCACTGCTAGGTTTGAGGTCAAAGATAGAAAGAAAAGTGCCATATCTACCAGAATATTTATTACAGCTCTTCTTAGAGTAACCAAGAAGTAAAAACAGAGGAGATGCCCATTGATCATTAAACAAACTATAATATATAGAAGGAATGGAATATTCACCAACTGCCTCTTGAAAAAGATCCCAAAAAGAAAACTCCTAGGAATATTATAGCCAAATTCCAGAGTTTCCAGGTCAAGGAGAAAATATTACAAGCAGCCAAGAAGAAACAATTTGAGTACTGTGGAAACACAATCAGGATAACACAAGACCCAGAAGATTCTACATTAAGGGATTGAAGGACTTGGAATATGATATTCCAGAGGTCAAAGGAGCTAGGATTAAAACCAAGAATAACTTACCCAGCAAAAGTGAGTTTCATGTTTCAGGGGAAAATATGATCATTCAATGAATTAGAGGACCTTCAAGCATTCTTGATGACAAAACCTGAGCTGAACAGAAAATTTGAAGTTCAAATACAAGAAACAAGAGAAGCATTAGAAGGTAAACAGAAAAAAGAAATTATAAGGAACTTATTAAAGTTAAGCTATTTACATCCCTACATGGAAAAATGATCATTGTAACTCATGAGACTTTTCTCAGTATGAGGATAGTTGAAGGAAATATATATGTATGTATGTATGTATATATATATACATACACATATGTATGTTTATATAGGAGGGTGTATGTGTGTATAAATGCGTATTTGAGTGTATATATGTGTACATGTATACATAGACAGCACAGGATCAGTTGAATAGGAAGGAATGATATCTAAAAAAATAAAATTAAGAGGTAAGAGAGGAATATAATGAGAGGAGATATATCCCTATAGAGCTATAGATAGAATAGGCTAAATTATCTCATATAAAAGAGGCATGAGAAAATAGTTATGATGGAGGGGAAGAACAGGAAGGAAAAAGGGAAGGGGGTCAACCTTCCTCTCATTGAATTTGGCTTAAGGAGGGAATGACATACACACTCAATTGGGTATCTCGCCCTACAGGAAAGTAGGGGGTAAGGGGATAAGAGGGAGGATCATAGAAGGGAGGGCAAAGGGTGGGAGGGTAGTTAGAAGCACACACTTTTGAAAAGGGACAAGGCTTAAGTAGAACATAGAATAAGTGAGTGGGGTGGAATAGAATGGAGGGAAATACAATTAGTCTTTCACAATATATCTACTATGGAAATATTTTGTGTAACTATACATGTACAACCTATATTGAATTGTTTATCTTCCCAGTAGGGGTGTGTGATGAGGGAATAAGAGAAAGAATCCGGAAATCAAAGTTTAAAAAAAAGTTTAAAATTTTTTATTAGTTTTATTATTTCCTCTTGTAATTCATTTAACTTTTCCTTTAAGACTTTGGATGCTAAGCCATTCTGTGCTCATATCTTTATTATTCATATATCTTCATTGTCTATGGTGCTTTTTAACAAGAGATAGTTTCCCTGATTATTTCTTTTAATTAGTTCTATTTTTTTCTTTTGTTTTGTCTGAGATCATGGTTAACACCTCTGCCTTTTTTACTTCAGCTGAAGTATAATAGATTCTGCTCCAATCCTTCATTTTAACTCTTTGTGTATCTCTCTGTTTCAAGGGTATTTCCTTTTTTTTTTTATTTGGAGGGGGAAGGTAGGACAATTGGGGTTAAGTGGCTTGCCAAAGGTCATAATGGCTAGTGTCGTGTTAAATGTCTGAGGTCGGATTTGAGCTCAAGTCCTCCTGACTCTAGGGCTGGTACTCTATTCACTACACCACCTAGTCGCCCATAAGAATATTTCTTATAAACAAAATATTGTTGGATTCTGGTTTCCAATCCAGTCTGCTCTCCACATTCATCCCATGACTGACTTCATCTTATTCACATCTACAGTTATTACCAATTGTACGTCTCCCTCCATCTTATTTTCTTCTGTTTATCCTTTTTTCTCTCTTTATGTCTCTTCTAAAGTCTGTTTTACTTCTGACCACTGCCTTCCTTTATCGACCGTCCCTTTTATCACTCCTTTTCTCTTATCTCCTTCTGCTAATACTTCCCTATTTGGTAAGATAGATTTCTATACCCAATTAAATGAGTGGATATGTTTTCCCTCTTTGAACCATCTTAGATGAGAATGACATAATTGAGTCATTCTCATGTAGAATCCATCTATCTGGGGCGGCTAGGTGGCGCAGTGAGTAGAGCGTCGGCCCTGGAGTCAGAAGGACCTGAGTTCAGATCCAGCCTCAGACACTTAACGCACACACAAATAAAAACACAAATAAAAACCTAGCCGTGTGACCTTGGGCAAGTTACTTAACCCCAATTGCCCTCCAAAAAGAAAAAAAAAAAAAACAATCCATCTATCTGCCGTAATAAAGATAAAGTTACATGTATCATTTTCCCATAGAGGAATGTAAACAGTTTAACTTTATTGAGTCCCTTATGATTACTATTTCATGTTTACTTTTTTATACTTTGTAGTCTTGTGTTTGGATGTCAAATTTTTCTATTTAGCTCTGGACTTTTCATCAGGAATGCCTGAAAGTCCTCTATTTCATTAAATATCCATTTTCCCCTGAAGGATTATACTCAGTTTTTCTAGGTAGGTGATTCTTTGTTATAATACTAACTACTTTGAGTTCTGGAGTATCATACTCCAAGCTTCTACTCCTTTAACATGGAAGCTTCTAAAAGCTAAAATTTTAAGTAATTTAAAGGAGAGATTGTCATTAGTAATATTCTTTTGTATTTTTTTGGTATTTTTATTAAAGTTTATTTAGAACTTTTATTTCACTGTGTTTATTAATTGTTTCTATGTCCAGCCAAACCTTCTACACCCGTGGTGTCTGGTCCCCGGGAGAGAGTAAATGTTGTGCATCTGGAGAATTTCTCCTGCAACACAGTGGGCTTCTTTCCCAAAAGCATCACCCTGAAATGGTTTAAAAATGGGAATGAGATCCATCCCCTTTGGACCAAGATTCTCCCTGAGGACGATAGTGTCTCCTACAACATCACCAGCGTTGTGCAAGTGAAACTTGAAGCTAGTGATGTCCACTCTGAATTATTTGTGAGGTGCATCACAGTACATTACCCTCTCCTCTCCGAGGAACAAAGAATTTGTCAGACATCATCCGAGGTAGGTGACCCCTTGTGCTGGGCACAATCCTTACTTCTTACTCTATGTTCCTTAATTGGTTCTGGGGCATAGGCCTGATACTCATTAGAGACCACAAACTCCTTGAGAGCAGGAACTAGCTTCTGCTTTCTTTGTATCCCTGGTTCTTAGCACAGTATCTGGTACAGAGTAAGCCTTTAACAACTGCTCATTCACTGACTGGCTTGACAGTTGCCCAAGATCAACCCTTATCTATTAACTATAAAGCCCAAATACAATCTTCTGAGGTTCAGTCCTGGGAACTGGCTTCCCATATAGCCTCAACCCTTGCTCACAGCATCTCTGAGCCTGCCTCTTAAAACCATTCTTTAAACAGTACAGATAATTATAACTCCTAATCCACTGAGATCCCATAAGGCTATCCTCTATGTAAGTTTAAGTGTTAATGAGCCCCATTTTACACTGGAGAAAACTCAAAGTTTAAACATTGAAATTGACATCATTGGGGCCACTCACCTTGTAAGTTTGTGTTGTAGAGCTCAAACCCAGGTCTTCTGATCCCAAAACTAGTAATCTACCTTGATACCCTGAACTCACTTCCCAATTCAGCAATTCATCCTGGGGTTCTTGGCAGCACCAGAGTGAGACATATGCCACCAAAGCTTCTGTCCTCAGAATGCCAGGATAGAGGAAGACAAGGAAAAAGAGGAGTATGGTATAGTTAAGGAGTCAGAATACTTGGGTCAAGGCCATTTGCCAACTATTGGACCTTGGGCAAGAGAGTTAACGTTTCTGATACTATCTTCACATCTGCAAAATAGGGCATAATAATATTTGTCTCACCAATCTCCCAAAGGGGCCAGCTAAGTGGCACAGTGGATAGAGTACTGGCCTTAGCATCAAGGAGATTCATCTTCATGCATTCAAATCTGGTCTTAGACACTTACTAGCTGTATGACCTTGGGAAAGTCACTTAACCCTCTTTGCCTCAGTTTCCTCATCTGTAAAATGAGCTGGAGAAGGAAATGGCAAATTCTCCAGTATCTTTGCCAAGAAAACCCCAAAATGGGGTCACAGAGAGTCAGACATGACTGAAATGACTGAACAACAATCTCCCAAAGTGATTGTGAACAATTTTATATCTTTTTTTTTTTTAAAGCAATTGGGGTTAAGTAACTTGCTCAAGGTTACACGGCTAGTCATTATTTGTGTGTGGGTGCTCATTTTCTGAGGCTGGATCTGATCTCGGGTCATCCAAACTCCGAGGCCGGCGCTCTTACTCACTGCGCCACCTAGCCGCCCCTTTAGGGCAATTGGGGTTAAGTAACTTGCCCAAGGTTACACGGCTAGGTTTTTGTTTGTGCGGATTAAGTGTCGGAGGCCGGCTCCGAACTCAGTTCCTTCTGATTCCAGGGCCAGCGCTCTATTCACTGTGCCACCTAGCCGCCCCATACAATTTTATATCTTACATATGTGTGTATATATAAAGTTCTAGAGAAATGTGAACCATTTTTATTGATGGATTAGAATAATGAAGGAAAGCTAATTGATTAAGTGCTTACCATGTGCCAAGTGTATATGCCAGGCTGAGGAGGAAGAGGTGGCCCAAAAATACAAAAACAAAAACAGTCCCTGCCCTCTAAGAAGGTTCCATTCCAATGGGGAGACAATCCATATGGGGGAGGCAGAGCCAGAATGGGAGGGATACTTCATTTTGAAACATACAATGGAGCCACAGGTTACGAAGTTCAATTGCTTAAGGTGCCAGAACTAGCTGCCCTCATGTCTGAAATGCACTCCCTCCTCTCTCTGATTACTGATGTCCCTGGCTTTCTTCAAGTCCCAGCTAAAATCTCACCTTCTACAGGAAACCTTTCCTCTTAATTCCAGTATTCTCCCTCTGCTAATTATTTCTTAATTATTTTGTATATGGATTTCTTTCTACATATTTGTTTGCTTGTTGTTGCCCCTATTAGATGATAAGTTCCTTGAGGGCAAGGACTATCTTTTGCCTCTTTCTGTATCCTCAGCATTTAGCATAGTGCCTGGCACATAGTAGGTAATTAATAAATACTTAGGGATTTATTGATTGAACTAGAAAGAGGAGGGGATTGGGATAGGGAATATGCCTGCTAGTTTGCATGGTGGCTGACAAGGAAATGGCTATAGGGTTGGAATTCTAGGCATGAAAGAGCTCCATCTACCTGGCATCATGGTGGCTGGTGAGAATAAGGGGAAAAGAAGGGAAGACATTTATAAAGCTACTACTCTGGGCCAAGAACTGTGCTAAGCATTGTACAAATAGCATCTCATTTAATCCTCACAACAAGCTTGTGAAGTAGGTATTGTAATTATTCCTATTTTACAGTTGAGGAAAATGAGACAAACAGACTTGCCCAGGATTATACAGCAAGTATCTGTGGCCAGATATGAACTCAAGTCTTCCTGTCTCCAGGTCCAGTGCTCTTTTTACTGCATCACCAACATGCTTCATGCCCCCACAAATTGCTATGTTATGTTATGGTACAGAAGATTATAATCATAAACCTCAAGGGATAAGGAAAGTGTGGTTTAAACATTGGGATGGGATTGGGGGATCTCAGGCTCCACTGAATACTTAGTTTCCAATGGAAATAAATATATCAATCAAGGCAATGGGCAAGCAATTATACTCATTGTTTTCCTTGCTGATTTATAAGGAAGATTAACATTAAAGATCTTATAGATACAGAGGGTGAATTCTATTTTAACAAAGGTAATTGACCCTAAGATCCTTGTAAGGAAATAGGGTCTGCCCAAAGACTGAAACAAAGGAGAAGGGGGTGGGAAATGTGGAGGGGGTTCCTATCTTTGCTTGGGATTTTTCATGTTTCATGTTATACAGAGGTCCCTTCAAAGGTGAAAAAATGAGTTAGGCAAGGGGCATAAAAATATTTATATGACATGCTGCCTAGAAGCATCTGGGTGATTCAGTGGATAGAGTGCTGGTCCTAGAGTCAGGAAGACCTGAGTGGCCTCAAACACTACAAGCTGAGTAACCCTGGACAAGTCACTTAACCTCTGTCTGCCTCAGTTTCCTCCTCTATATTTGGGGATAATTATGGTACCTACCTCCAGGGTTGTTATGAGAATCAAATGAGATAATATTTGTAATAAGTGATTTGCACATTTTAAAATAATATTATAAATGCTAGCTCTTGGTATTGTATGAAGTGTTCAGGTGCTCTGTTTCCCTGGTTTACACTGTCCACTCCTTACTTTCCCAGGCCATCATGCCTGCTCTGGACTTGAGATTTCCCCCTACAAAATACCCTTAGTTAACTTTATATTACTGATAACCCTTGAAGCCCCTGACCCACTGTCTTGTCATTGCTCAGTCTTTTCCAAACCCCAGCCCTGTATCTCTCCTACCCTCTCTACCTTTTCTACCACTTCCCCTATGTGACCAGCACCACCAGAAGAAATCACACAACTGTGCTGTCTGGGAAATTGAGTGTTACCCAGTCTTCACTTGGCACTTGCTGCTGCTTAGAAATTCTTTTCCTGTTCACTGATCAGCTCCATTGGATTCTCCCTCTTCCTCTTCACCCCACCTGTACTATGATATGACTTCCCTGTTTCCACCCAGCAGAGGACCTTCTTTCAAGCTTCACTGGAAAAAATTGAAGCCATCCATCATGCACTTCTACCCAACCCCAATTTCATACTCCAGATCACCTTGGTATCATCCCCAGACTCTCCTCTGTTCCTCTCTTGCAGGACCTCTCTTGCAGGACAAGCTGGCTATTCTCCCTGCCTACCAGCAAACTTTCTTCTTGTACCCTTCATCCAATTCCCTACTGTGTCCCTCAGGAACTTGTTCCTTTGATCACATTCTCTCTTCCTCCTGAATTTTCAACCTCTTCCTCTGCACTGACTCCTTTCCTTTTGTCTTCAAACATGCTCAAATCTCTTCCATTCTTTAAAAAAACAAACAAAAACCTTCATTTGACCTTACCATCACTTCAAGTTATTATCCCATACCTCTTCTTCCTTTCACAGTCTCTGTGCTCTTTCATAGCCAAACCCAGGGGAAAATGCTGTCCTCCTGCTTTCAATTTCTTTCTTACCTCTTAGTACTATAATTCTAAATATTAGCTCTTCTCTGTCACTTATATCACTCTTTCCATATTCCAACCTTACCTCCTCTCTGAAAGTGCTCTCTCCAAGGTCACCAGTGATATCTTTCTAGCTAGAACTGATGACCTTTTCTCAATACTCTACCTTTTATGACCTCTCTGTAGTTTTGAACTCTCAACCACACCAGCTTCTAGACACTCTTCTTCCTGAGTTTTGGGGGCTCTTTTTCTACCAATCAGACTGAACTTCCTGTTCTCCCTTGCAAGTCCATTCACGTCTAGATCTATACCTAGGTGTACCCTAGAGCTTTCCTCTTCTATCCCTATCTCTCTCTTAGCATTCTTCTCCACTCCTAAGAATTTAACTATCATCTCTATGTAAATGTCTCCAAAACCTACATACCCAACCTTCATCACTCCCCAGGCTCTAATCTTGAATCTCTAATTGCCTACTTAACATCTCTCCCTCAGTGGCCCTTAGGTGTCTCAAATTCAATAACTCCAAAACAGAACTCCTTATGTTTCTTCCTGGTCCTACGCCTCCTCCCAGCTTCTCTTTTCCTATTGAGGAAACCACCTATCTTCTAAGCACCTAGATTTGCACCCTAGAAGTCATCTGTGGCTCTTCCTTTCATTTGCCTACTCTCTGCAGGACTGTGTCCTTTATTATGCCAAGGCTTGTCAGTTCCATCTCCCAATCCCTCACCTTCATCCCCTTCTCTTTTACAGTGCTTAACACAGTGCTTAGCACATAATAGGCACTTAATAAGTGTTTATTGACTGACTACTCATACCATAACCACCCTAATCCAACTCATCATGTGATAACTAGTCCTTACCAGTAGCCTCCAATAATTGGCTTCACTCTCTCTACTCTTTCCCCTTTTCCAATCTATCCTCCAAAAAGCCATGAAAGTGGTATTTCTATGGCACAGGTTTAACCATGTTACTCCCCTTGCACTAGAAACCTCAATGGCTCCTGATTACCTTTAGGTTAAAATAGAAACTCCTCTAATTAGCATTTTAAAGTTCTTCCCAGTCTGGTTCCAGTCTAACTTTCCCAGTGGGTTGTGTATTAAACTTCCTCTTGCATTTTTTTTGCTCAAACTATACTAGCCTATTTGCTATTCTCCAGACATTCTATCTTCCACCTCCATGTTGCCCTCCATCACTGTATTTTTTTTGTATGTATACCATATTGACTTATTTGTGAATTAACTGTATTCCCGTTGTAGAAGGCAAACTTCTAGAAGGCAGGGACTGCCTCACTTTCATATTCATAGCCAAACCATCAAGAGCAGTGCCTGGCATATAAGAGGTGCTTAATAAAAGCTTATTGGGGGGGGCGGGGCAGAGTCAAGATGGCAGAGTAGAAACAGGACTTCTGTGAGGCTCAGCTTCCACCTTCCCTAATTCATTTAAAAGGGGACTCTAAACAAACTTTGGAGCTACAGAACCCACAAAATGACACAGAGAAGCATACCTTCCACTGAGGACAGCCCAGCAGCCTGGCAAGGAGCAGCCAGCACAGCACTCTGGGAGCAGAGACCAGGCCCAAAATAGCCCAAGGTTATAGCCCCAGGGTGGGCTTGACTTCAGAGAGGGTACCCAATTAATACCTCCAGCAGCTGGGAAAACCCCAGCATTTGGGATGGAAGCTCCCGTCTGGTGGCAGAGTCCTACTGTGGCAAAAAGCCCAAAAGTCAAGTAATTGAGTGGCAACATGACCAGGCAAAGGAAGCAAAACAAACAGAAGAATCCAACATTAGACTCCTATTTTGGTGACAAAAAAGGATCAAAGCATGGAACAGGAGGAAGACAGTGAAGTCAGAACTCCTGCACCACAAGCTTGAAAGGAAAATACGAGTTGGTTACAGGCTATAGAGGACCTAAAGAAGCAGATAAGAGAAGTGGAGGAAAAATTGGGAAGAGAAATGAGAAGGATGCAGGAAAAGTATAAAATGAGGGTCAACAGCCTGACTGAGGAAAACAACATCTTAAAAAATAAACTAACTCAAATGGCAAAGGAGGCTCAAAAGGGCAATGAGGAGAAGAATGCCTTAAAAAGCCGAATTTGCCAGATGGAAAAGGAATCTCAAAAGTTCACTGAGGAGAATCATTCCCTTAGATTTAGATTAGAGCAAAGAGAAGCAAGTGACTTTATGAGAAATCAAGATGCTGTTAAAAAGATCCAAACAAATGAAAGAATAGAAAGCAATGTGAAATATCTCATGGGAAAAACCACTGTCCTGGAAAATAGATCCAGGAGAGATAATCTAAAAATTATTGGACTACCTGAAAGCCATAATCAAAGAGCCTAGAAATCATTCTCCAAAAAATTCTCAAGGAAAACTGCCCTGATGTTTTAGAACCAGAGGGCAAAATAGAAGTTGAAAGAATCCACAGATCACCTCCTGAAAAATATCCCAAAAAGAAAACTCCTAGGAATATTATAGCCAGGTTCCAAAATTCCCAGATCAAGGAGAGAATATTACAAGCAGCCAGGAAGAAACAATTTTAATATTGTGGAAGCACAATCAGGATAGCACGGGATCTGGCAGCTTCTACATTGAGGGATCGAAGGGCCTGGAATATGATATTCCAGAGGGCAAAGGAGCTGGGATTAAAACCAAGAATCATCTACCCAGCAAAACTGAGTAGCATGTTTCAGGGGAAAATATGGTCATTCAGTGGAATAGAGGGCTTTCAAGGATTCTTGATGAAAAAACCAGAGCTGAATAGAAAATTTGACATTCAGATACAAAAAGCAAGAGAAGCATGAGAAGGAAAACAGGAAAAAGAAATCATAAGGAACTTATCAAAGTTGAACTATTTACATTCCTACATGGAAAAATGATAATTGTAACTAATGAAAATTTTCTCAGTATGAAAATAGTTGAAGGGAATAGAAATATATATAGTCTTTATCAGAGGGTATATAGGTGCATGAATACATATCTGAATGTGTATATATATGTTTACAGGTATACATAGATAGATAGAGGGCATAGGACTAATTTAATAGGAAAGGATGATACTTAAAAAGTGAAATTAAGAGGTGACAGAGGAACATAATGAGAGGAGATGTGGAGAGACAGAATGGGGCCAACTATCTCATATAGAAGAGGCAAGGGAAAATGGGTACAATGGAGGGGAAGAACAAGAAGGCATAAGGGAATAGGTCAACCTTATACTCATTGAATTTGGCCCAGGGAGAGAATTACATACACCCTAAATAGGGTATCTCACCCTACCGGAGAGTAGGGGGGAAGGGGATAAGAGGGGGGATGATGGAAGGGAGGGCAGCCTAGAGGGGAGGGAAGTTGTTAGCACACACTTCTGAAAAGGAACAGGACCAAAGTAGAAAAAGGAACAAGTGGGAGGTGGGATAAGAGGGAGGGAAATATAATCAGTCTTCTATAATATATCTGCTATGGTAATGTTTTGCATTAGCTACACATATACAACCTATATTGAATTGCTTATCTTCCCAGTAAGGGTGGGCGACAAGGGAGGAAAGGAATGAATCTGGAATCCAAAATTTTAAAACCAAATGTTTATATATATATATATATATATGCTATATATATATATATATATATATATATATATATATATATGCATATATATATATGCTATTATTAATACTATTTTGCATGTAATTGGGAACTAAGAGGAGGGAATATCCTGGGGGACCACTATTTTGGAGAGGTGGGGAGGGGAAAAATGGAGAGAAAATTTGTAACCCCAAATCTGGCAGAAATGAAGTAAACCAGAAGTTAATAAAGCATTTGAAAAAAAGAAAAGCTTATTGGTTGACTGATTGACTAAAGGAGGAGTGTGGCAAGTGCTAATATCTATGAGAAACTAGACTTATCTCAAGTTACAAATGCTTCTAAGGACTACCTGGTCAGACTTCATGACTTCCCCAAAGAGTCAAGCTTCCGTGGACAAAAACAGTTATAGTGACTGATATATATTAGTCTAATTACTGAGCACTTGATTCTTGATGTAGTTTTTCCATGATTGGTGTCTTCAAGTGTCCCTGGGATTTGCTTGCCTTCAGCTGTACAAAGGGTTCCCTTCCTGAGCATAAAACAGTGTAACCCCCTATGTTTAAGAACCATTCAGGTTAGTCTGCAACCTTGACAGAGATGAATAATACCTGGTTGAACCTTACATGTGCTATGGAAAACCCTGAAGAAAAGAAGAGAGAGGCCCAGACTGGTATGTGTTCTCCCTGTGCCATTGGTTTTGATATCACATCATAACTAGATCAGCTTCCTATGAACATGAGATATGTCTGTTTTCTTTAAGTCCTAAACAGCCTGGTATAATCCTAGGAAAAAGGGGTTCTTTCCTTCTCACCATACCTGAAGAAGGAATTCCCCTTAGCTACAAATATATATACTCTTTATGCTGGTGTTGGGGAAAGCAGATCACAAGATCTGGGACAGGAAACTTAGTCTCCCATGTCCCTGAAAATCCAGTCCTTACATCCCCCTGTAAGGAACATGCTACTATCCATACACTCAATGAAAGCAGCCCAACTGAATAAAGTTTGAGCTTTGGGGAGGAAATGGGCAATTGGGGGAGAGGAAGAGACTCCATTTTTACTGGTTTTCAGCCAATTCAAGTCAACAAACATTTGCAACAAATGATGTGTAAAACACTCTACTCAGATGTTAGGGATACAGAAAAAAAAAAGTCTTTGCCTTCAAGGAGTTTACAATCTAATGGGAAAATCTATTGCCCCTGATGTTAGGAATTCCCCAATTAGGCCCAAGGACAGCTACCACCAGGACAGAGACCTGGTCCTTGTTTGTCCCTGCTCCCATACCTATGGCTTTGTGATGGTCCAAAGTCCTAGAGACAGACAGGTCCTCACTTGGTTAACCCAAGGGCTTTTCCTTTTCTTCTAGTTCGACCTGAGGTGAACATTTCTCCTCAAGTACTTGCCATAAACAACAGAAACATCACCTGTCATGTGACAAAGTTCTACCCCCAAACTGTGAGTGTCATCTGGCTAGAGAATGGCACTGAGATTGGGAAAGGGAAGACACTTGGACCCACAGAGAACAAAGATGGCACCTTTAGCCTCAACACCTCACTCGTGGTCAATGTGTCTGGTCAGAAGGAAGATCATCGGGAGATTGCTTGCCAGGTGTTGCACGATTTCCAGACTCCAATCACTGTCAGTAGAACATTTGAAGCCCCATCCCTTACTAATCAAAAAAAATCAGGTGAGTTCATCTTTCTTTCATAAGGAGATTCTAGTTCTCTGCTGCTCAGCTTAGAAAGAATCAGAGTAGGTTCAACCCTGTGGGTCCATTCAGACCCAATATGGCTCACCTGACCAGGGATGGTGAGGGAATTGTCATGAGTATCATCCTGCTGTTTTAATTTACAAAGTTCTTTCAGACCCATTGTTTGATGTGGTGCTCGTGACCACCCTGCCCTGTGGCAGGACCGTGGCTAAGAAGTGACTTGCCCAAGGTTACATAGCTAGTAAGTAACAGAGCCTGGACTAAAATCTGGGCCTTTGATCCCTCATCCAGGGTCCATTCCACTATTGCAAGATGTCAGCTAGAGTACAATAGATTAGAGCGCTGGACCTATAACAACTAACTGTTGTAAGGATCAAATAAGATAACATCATAAAGTATGTGGTACAGTGCCTGGCAGAGAGTAGGCCTTAAAAATGCTTCTTCCTTTCCTTCCTTTTTGGGATAGGAAACAGAATTCATTGATGGCATTGTCAAAGGTCCACCATAGTTGGTTTTCTTTGTAGTTTTAATACTTGATTCATTATAAAGAATTGAGCCAGCATGTCTCATATTTTTGTATGGTAATACAAAGTAGCTAGGTGGTGCTGTGGATGGAGTATTGGGTCTGGAGTCATTAAAACTTGAGTTCAAGTCCAGCCTTAAACATTTACTAACTGTGTTACCCTGGGCAAGTCACTTAACCTCTGTTTGACTCGGTTTCATCATCTGTAAAGTGACAATGATATTAGCATCTAATCTCTGGGTAGTTATGAGGATCAAAAGAGAATATTGCTAACGTGCTTAGCACAGTGCCTGGCACATAGACTATATAAATAATATATATATATATATATATATATATATATATATATATATATATATATATATATATATTAGCTATTATTATGTTATGTCTCTGAAAGAACATAACATTATAACCTCATAGCAAATCATAAGGGTATCATCCTCTCTGCATACATTTTAAGAACCATATACAAAACTAACACAATTATGAAACACTTTGTACAGAAATGAAAGTATCTGAACAACTGAAGAAATATTTTGCTCATGGTTAGGCTGATGCAGCCAAAATTAGAAAGAAAGCAGGAAAATGGGGAAGTGGGAGTTTTCAGCAAATTTCTCTGGTAAAGGCTTCATTTATCAAACATTTATGGAACTAAATTCAATTTAGAAAAATACAAGTCATTCCTCATTTGATAAATGGTCAAAGGATATAAACAGGCAATTTTCAAAAGGAGAAATCAAAGCTATCAAATAATCACATAAAAAAAGACTCAAATCATTATTGATTAGAAAAATGCAAATTGAGGGGGCTGCTAGTTGATACAGTGAATAGAGCCCCAGCCCTGGAGTCAGGAGAACCTGAATTCAAATCCAGCCTTAGACACTTAACATTTAACTAGCTGTGTGACCCTGGGCAAGTCACTTGCCCCAATTGCCCCTCCAAAAAAACCCCAAAAAACAAAAAAATGCAAATGGAAACAACAGAGATACCATCTCACACTTATCAGGTTGGCTAACATGATGGAAAAGGAAAAGGGCAAATGCTAGAGGGGATAAGTGCTAAGGTCCAGGGCTTAGGCAAATATTACAGGGAATGACTATCCTAACCCCATTACTTATGTGACACTATATTATTTCATCAAGTGCCTTTTTAAAATTTTTACTTAATTCTGCCTAGTAAAAGTAAATACATTAAGGCTTATCATGAGAAGATCTATGTGAACTGGAAGGTGCCCCCAGATGTAACACAGATGAAGAAAGTGAGGCCAAGGGAGCAGGAGTGACCTTCACAAAGTAATCCTGCTAGTTAGTAACAAAGCTGGGATCTTCTCATCTCTGGGTTTGAACAACATTAAGCTCTCACCCTCATCTCTCTCCAAGAACAGGGTGTAACCCAGTGGGTCACATAAGTAATGGGATGAGGGCAGTCCTTCCCTGTAATGCTTGCCCATGCTCCGGACCTTAGCACTCAACACAGTGCATGGACCCCAGTAAGTGCTTAATAAATGTTTATTGACTGATTAACTATGGATTATTGATCTAAGAATAACTCTAGAGGCTCCCAGGAAAGCAGATTGTCTGAGAATCCAGGACTGGACTAGACACAAGTGATCTCAAAGTGGGAAAGTAGAGATCTAAAAGCTACCTGCCATCAGCTGTTCACATGTTCTACCCACCATCCACCTCTATATGACAGTTCCCTTTGTCCCTTTAACCTTCAGGGCAAGGAGTTTCTGGAGAACTCTTTGTGATTTTCCTCCTGGGACTGAAAGTGCTAATGTTGTTCAGCATATCCTTGCTCTATGCCCTCAGAAAGAAAAAAATAAAAGGTAAGAGGGGGGTTTTAGCCTGCAATTGATCAACTGAGGGCTGAAGGAAGAAGGCCCCAGAACTTTGTCACCACCAGTCCAAAGAAACAGCAAATTATGCCTCACCATGGTGGTTCAGGCATTTCAGTCTCAAAGCAAAGGGTGGAGGGGACCCCATTAAGCCATACTTTGCCCAAGGTCTCCTAGATTTCCCGGCAGTCTCCTGGGATCCTCACAGTGGCTCCTGGCTCTCAACAGAGACATTTTAGTGGAGAGATGGTAGATGGCAAGGGCAGATTGGGGCAGAGATGCAAAGTGGGTGGGACAGGCAGAGGGGACGTCAGAGTGTGTTAATGGGGACTGTATTCTAGCTCTGTTTTCTATTTTCTCCTACAGTTTCAGAGGCTGTCCTCTCTGTCCCATATTCCTCAGCTCCAGGCCCTTAGCTTCCGCTTCCTCCTGCCTTCATCCAGAGTGCTAACCTAGGATTGGAAACCCCAGAGACAAAGCATTCTCCACTCTGTAATTAAGATGGCCAAATTAGAAGTTCTACCAATACTGTGGCAATGTGCCTTTCTTTTCAAAAACCTTCCAGCAATGAGCACTCCCATCTTTTGCCATCTTTGGTCATTTATGAATTGGAAAATCACTGTCCCTCTCTCCACAGTGGCTGTTACAACCCTTCCCATTTCTCCTGAAACACTGTACTCCATCCCCATCAATTCAAGATGTAGGCACATAGTGCAGCAAACAATTAAGGGCATTATCCTAAAGCTCCTGCCTCTGCCCTCTTTCTCACAACATATCCCTCAAACATTTTCCTTGACTATATTCTCCATTCCATTTGTGGATAAATAGGAGGTTCTTTTCCTTACCAAGGTCACCCCCTTCTATGTGCATGCTTGATCCCATAACATTTCATCTTCTCCTACAGATCATTCCTCACTATCATCTCCCTACTCTCTCTCTCTCTCTCTCTCTCTCTCTCTCTCTCTCTCTCTCTCTCTCTCTCTCTTTCTCTCTCTCTCTCTCTCTTTCCCTCCCTCTACACTCTGTTTTATACTTAAAGCTCTTTATAACCTGGCCTTTTCATGCCTTTCCAATCTTTTTCCACTTCATTCCCCTTCCCATTCTCTAAAATCCATGCATAATGGCAAACTTGCTGCTCCCCACACATGGCACCCATTTCTATTTCCTATGTCGTGCCTTTGTGTTAGTTGCTCTCCATCATTACCTCTGGTTCTTAGTGTCCCTGGTTTCTATCCAGATTCTTATTGTTTTTCAATCTTTTCTGTCATGCCCAGCTCTTTGTGAACCCAGTTGGGTTTTCTTAGCAAAAATACTAGAATGGTTTACATCTAGATTGCAAAATTTTCTATCATGATACTCCCTAACAGTAGACACTCCCTCAAAACAAATCAATAACAGGAAAGTCAGAGCACAACTGAGCAAGCAATGGGGAATGGGCTCAGTGGGCACAGCACCCTCTATCTGCCCTAGTCAATCTGTCCCTGTGCACAATGCCCTGATACTGTCTAAAAGGGATGGATCCCATATAATCTCTCCCTGTGTTAGAGTATGTGTCAGGGCTTGTTCATAAATGATTAGACTCTGACCATGACAATGTCCGTTACTGAGAAAGAAGAAATGAATGTGTTTGAGGTTTTGTTGTGCTTGTTTAGGTTTGGGGGCCATCTTTAACCATAACTTTGGAAATGATACAGCAATGATCTTCAAACTCCCCATGTCTAGTCAAAGTCTCCTAGACCCCTAGGGTCTACCTCAGGTCCAAAAAAGAGTTTGGGGCTTGAGGAGAGAGGTAATAGCCCTTCAGTTTTTATGTTCTCAGGGCTGAAGAGATCCACTCTGACTACCACTTGAGGGAACCCTCCCCCATAGCTTTAGGTTCCATCTGTCCTCATCCCTTCCCACTGAGCACATCTTCTCATGGGGTCCCCAGGCTTGGGTCCAAGCTCCCCACATGGGATTTTGGAGAGGTCTTGAGAAGCTCCCAAGGCACCATCATCCTTCCAGTCATCCAGGTTTGTGACTTCTGTATCTTCACCAACTCTTCCCTATTTCACTCCCACCTGCCCAACCAGTTGCCAAGATCTGTCAACTCTAACTGTGCTGGTGGGAGAGGAGCAGGAAGGTCTTTTTTCACTAGGCCACGTCACTAGTTTAAGCCCTCCTCACCTCCCACTTGACTTTCTGCTACTGCTTCTTCCCCTCCCTTCTCCAATCTATATTCCACACAAACTACATGGCCCACATTCTTACAGAAAAAAATACTACCTCATTTTTGTGTTATAGTCTGGCCAGCAGAGAACCTAACTGTCCCTACTTCTGACTTAACATATTCGTTTTCCTAGCAGAATTTCCAATCCTGCTCATTTGTGTTATTCTATATTAGTGAGGGCCCTTTCTACAACAACAGTAGTGCTTGCGCTGGTGACTTTTAATGTGTCTATTGTACTTTAAGCCTTACAAATACTTACAAAGTATTTTCTCCATACCTACCTATGAAGGAGGTAATATAAGTTTGCCATATAACCATCTGGTGCCATTGTTAGCCACTCATTGGGGTGTTCCATCATCCACTGGTGGTCTATGCATCACTTACCTGCCTTGTCCTCTATGGTTCTCAGAGAGCCACAAATCTTCCATCTGGCAACTCTGCCCCTCTCCATGGGGTGGAGTTGACTTTTGCTTATGGAGTGATCGAATTTTTAGACATATGTAATTTTAAAAGCTCTGAACCCCCTACCCATTGCTTTGACATTTCTCACCACTTTCTTGAATAAGCAGTATTTCAGTGACTATCAGTCATTGTGATATTGACATAGTATAACTGATCTGACTTTCTACAGAAATAAGACATATTTCCAAGAATACTCCATATAGCATTTATTCTTAGCATAGAACGCATAAGCATATGAACATTACATAATAACTAGCATGCAGTGCATAATAAAATAATAAAATATCTGCCAAGTGACTCTAAGTCCACTACACTCCTAGACCCTAGAAATGTCCCAGAAATAAGTTTGTTCTGGACACAAGCAAATGTACAATTTGAGATCGTTTAGTTGTCTGTGTCTATGCCCACTTCAAGCCAGCAGAAGAGTATAAACACTTAGTTTTCTGAGGATGTTCAACTTACACTTCCAGTAGAATTGATTATCAGAAACAGAGATAGAAACTCTGGAGGACCCAACACCTGGGGACCCAGAGCACTGGGAATGGATATACTCAGGATTTTGGCTCAGTTCAGGACATTCAACCCAACTCTTGCCACCTTTTCAGTGGCAATGGCCAAACTCTTCTGGGGTACAGCTATCCTATCCTGAAGCAGGATGAATTGACTCAGTGTTTGGCTCTAGCAAGGAGAAGGCTGTTAGTCCCATTGCCAGTCCAAGTATCTCATCAGAAATGCAATCTCACCTATCCTATCCTATGCTTCCTGAACATAGAGGACCCAGAGGGCCTAACAGAAAAAAGACCTTCATCTCCAGGAATAAAGTCTCCAGAGGGTAGACAAGAGAGAGAGAGGGAACCATCAGATAAAGTGGGGTGCAGATGGAGGATGGTAAAAGGACTGATGTAGAGGGAATGCATAGATGTCACTGAAACCTCCACTTTCCTCATATTCCCTACTTGTATCCAGCCCAGCTATATTCCCAGTGCCTCAGCTACTTGTGGGAACCACTCCTCTCTGGAAAATTCTTATCCATGGGGCTAGGACTGAAGAATCACTAGGAATTATATTTGTCATCAACTGGGTCCTCAGCTCTGCTGAGCTAGACTTTGTTCTTCAAAGGAAACAAAATCAATAAACAAATATTTATCAGCTATTTACTGTGTGCCAGACACTAAATGCCAAGCACTAAGGATAAAAAGAAAAGGGAAAAAAACAAATAAACACAAAAATAGCCTCTGCCCTCAAGAAACTTAAGTATTCATGGGGAAGAAAATATATAAACATATAGGTACATAGAAAACATAGAGAGATTACAAGGAAGGTAACCTTCAAGGAAAAGTCTCCAGTGGTTTGGAGGATTGGGAAAGGCATCCCATAGAAGGTGGCATTTGAGCTGAATCTTGAAGGACGTCAAAGAAGTGGAAGTGAAGAGAGTACAGGCATGGGGGACAGCCAGTACAGAGACAAAGAGACCAGAGACAGTGCTCAAGGAGCAAGTTTCTTCCCAAAGAATATAGAGAACCATTAGATTCATTGAATGAGGGAAGGAGTATGTGACATGGGCAGATCTGTATTTTGGGAGAATCCATTTGGTAGCTGAATGGAGAAGAGATCAGAGTGGAGAGGCTTAGGGCAGGGTGACCAATCAGAAGGCTACTACAGCAACCTAGGTGAGAGATAATAAGGCATTACACTGGGTGGGAGCTATGTGAACAGAGAGGAGACATATCTGAGAGCTGTTTCAAAAATAGAAATAAGATTTAGCAGCTTGTTGCTCAAGTGCTTGTGGGATAACTGTGAGACGGAAAGGGTGAAAATAAGGTTTTGAGGCTGAGTGACTGAAAGAAGGGTGTTGACCTCAACAGTAAGAGGGAAATTCAGAAGAGGGAAGCGTTTGAGGGGACAGATAATGAGCTGCTTTGTATATGTCAACAAGAAATCAAGTCAGCAAGTGTTAATTATTTTATTAATTATTATTAAATTATCAAATTAAATGTTATTGACTATGAACTAGGCACATGTTGTTTGAGATGCCTATGGGGCATCCAGTTTAAAATGCCCAATAGGCAGATGGAAGGAGAGGACTGGAGCTCAGAAGAGAGACAAGGGCTAAATATAAAGAGATTAGAACCATTTGTGTAGGGGTGGCTAGGTGGTAAAGTGAATAGAGCATGGGCCTTGGAGTCAGGAGGACCTGAGTGCAAATATGGCCTCAGACACTTAACACAAAAACTAGCCATGTGACCTTGGTCAAGTCACTTAACCCCAATTGCCCTCCAAAAAAAATGTTCATTAAATCTATGGCAGCTAAGTAGAGTTAACAGATAGAGTGCTGGGCCTGGAGCCCAGGAAGATCTGAGTTCAGATACAGTCTCAGACACTTCTATGCCGTGGGCTGCTCAGTGTCCAGCACTTAGCATGATCCGGAGACGTGAATAAGAAATGGCCAGGCCATGTGGGTAGTTCACGGAAGAACAATGAACTCCGTTTATTGATTCTCGGGACAAGGTTTTTATAGAGCAACAAGACAAAGGAAGGGGACTCAAATTTTCTAATCATTACCTTAGCCTGTTGTATCCTGCAGGTAATACAGATCAGATAGTTTGATAAGGATTTGTTATCTAGGAGACTAAAGTATTAGGGTAAGACCTTTGACCTAGGCCTCAGGTACCTGCTAATGCAGCCTCAGTCATAAACAGATACAATTGAGAGCAAATTTCAAAGCCAAAGCTGCACTCCTCAAAAGACACCACATTTAGAGCTGACCACCCAAAGATACCTGAGTGCTGAATCAAATATTTTGGCTCTCAATAACTAAAATCTTGGGGTAGAGCCTATTGATCTCAGAACTCAAGTAGCATCCTTATAAGTATAACCCATAACAAAGAACTCAGGAGCTAACTTGATGAAAAGTCGAATCTCAGAGAGATTCTTGTTTTAAAGTCCACTATTGGAATTTAATATCTGAGTTCTGAACCAGGCTTCTTTGGCTCCCCATGCTTCTAGCTGCATGACACTAAACAAGTGTTAACTTCCATCTGCTTTATTTCCTCATCTGTAAAATGGTGAAATAATAGCATTTGCCTCTCAGGATTCCTGTGAGAATTGAATGAGACAATATTTGTAAAGCACTTAGCTAGGTGGCACAGTAGATAGAGTTCCAGGCCAGAAGTCAGGAAGACTTGTCTTCCTGAGTTCTTATCTGGCCTCAAACACTTACTAGATGGGTGACCCTGGGCAAGTCACTTAAGCTTTGCTGCCTCCGTTTCCTCATCTGTAAAAATGAGCTGGAGAAGAAAAGGACAAACCCCTCCAGCATGCTTGCCAATCCCAAATGGAATCATGAAGAAGCAGACATGCCTAAAATAACTGAACAACACGTGCCTGTCACATAGTCAGTCTTTAATAAATGTTTGTTCATCCTTTACTGTTACCCCAAGAGAGCTGATGCCATTCCCAAGTGACATCCTAGTATAATAGGGATAGAGCTGGAAGGGACTTAGAGAGCATCTAGTCTAGGCCTCTGATTTTATAGGTGAGGAAATGAAGGCCAGGAGAAATTAAAAAAAAAAAAAAGACTTGCTCAGGGTCACACAGCTAGAGAGTACTGAGAGAAAAGAGAAGAGGACCCAGGAGCAAGAGGGGATGAACATGACAGTCTTCTCTGTCAGGGGGCTGGGGCATCTGGAGGGGGATAGCCAACCGAGGGAGGGGCTACAGCCTGGGAGGAGCTATCCCTCCCTGGGATAATTGGAGGGATGTCCCACTCAGACGAGGGGGCTGGGTGCAATGACCCTTCTATCTTTAGAAGTTGACAATATCCACATCCAGAGAAAGAACTACAAAGTCTGAACACAGATTGAAGCAAACTTTACCTGCTCTCTCTCTTTTATGTTTTGTTTTATTTCATTCCTTCTTTCTCATTGTTCACTCCATTGGTTATAATCCTTCTTTACAACTTGACTAGTGTTTAATGTGAAGGTATCTATAGATCCTATATTTGACTGCATGCTGCCATCGGGGGGAGGTGGAGGAGAGGGAGGGGGAGAAAATGTGGAACTCAAGGAATTGTGGAACTGAACGATGTAAACTAAAAGTAAATAAATTAAAAAAGAAAAAGAAATTGACAACATTTTCACTGAGACCAGATCTCAAAGAAATTGATGGGAAGACACATGTTTAGTTAAGTCCCACCCTGCACAGGAGGCCTTGGGGAAAGAGAATTGGCCTTGGAGTTAGAGGGAAAAGAGTTTCAATCTGGTCTCTGTGACCGTATGGCCCAGGTCGCCTCATTTCCCTCCTCTGATCCTCTATTTCCACAGTCATACAATGATAAATAATAATGATAAATAAATGCTTTACAAATATCATCTCATTTAATTATCTCAACAGCCCTGTGAGGTAGATGCTATTATTAGCCCCATTTTATAGCTAAGGAAATTGAGGTTAAGTGGCCTGCCATTCCATAAGTACCTGAGGCAGTATTTAAACTCATCTTCCTGACTCCCGAGTCCAAGGCTCTATCATGACAGTCAGTCAGTCAATAAGACTCTGTTCAGACTTACTATGTGCCAGACACATATGTAAAGAAAGGCAAATGACAGATCCTGCCCTCCAAAAGCTGACTAACCTAACAGGAGAGACTAGAAGCAAGCAGATAGGTACAAATAAGCTGTGTGCAGGATAAATAGGAAATGACCAACAGAGGCACTAGAGTTAAGAGGGATAGGGAAAGACTTCCAGTACAAGCTGTGACCTGAAGTAGGAAAGCCAGGAGGCAGAGGGGAGACAGAGAAAAACAGAGACAGAGACACAAAGAGAGAGACAGACAGACAGAGACAGAGAGAGTGAGAGACAGAGACACAAAGAGAGATAGACAGACAGAGACAGACACACAGAGAGACAGAGACAGAGAGACTGAGACAGAGACAGAGAGAGACAGAAACTGAGACAGAGACAAAGACTGAGAGACAGAGACAAAGAGACATACATATAGAGAAAGAGAGATAGACAGAGAGAGACAGAGACATAGAGACTGAGAGAGACAGAGACTGAGACAGAGAGACAGACTGAGGGATAGACAGACAGAAAGAGACACACACAGAGAGACAGAGACAAAGACTGAGACAGAGACAGACAGACAAACAGAAAGACACAGAGATAGATACAGAGACTGAGACAGAGAGAGATACAGACAGACAGACACAGACAGACAGAGAGCATTCAGGGTTTGGGGGATGGGGTGGGGGCAGCCAGGGAAGACGCCCTGCGTTGGGAGAAGGAGGGTTTTGATCGTCATTTTTATGGGGACGCAGTATTTGGAAAGGAGAACTAGCCCAAGATGAAGAGATGCCACTTCTGTAATTTCTTTAGGAGGCTGTTTTACTTGGCTATGCTTCCCGCCTGCCCCCTGGTGGTGTCAGAAAATATTGCAGGGGATCTTTTGTGGCCCCAGTTCACAATCCTTGGATTCCTGAGCTTGGAGACATACTGATATTATTAGATGAATTGGGTATTAGAGAAAATAATATCAATAACATCCCCAGAGAATGGATTCCCATTTCTGTTGCCAAGGAGGAGAGGGGGGTTTAGAAACTCAACTCGACACTTGGATAACACAAGGATTACAGTATTAATTAAGCCTTACCAGAAGATAGGTGACTCCTCTGCAATAGTAAATTAGTTGCTCTGAGAGCCCTATTCTCACAAACATTCTCACTTCTCCAGGGGGACCAGCCAAAGTTATTCCAGAATTAGTTCGCTGTGAGCATCTACCCCTCAGCTCCTGTCCTTAGACTCCTAGAATTTCAAGGGTGTTCGTTACCTGGGTTTCCTGCTCTGGCTCAGATCACATGGAGTCTGGGCTCTCAGTCTTTATTCCCGACTGGTCCTTTACTCTTAGTCATCCCATCCTGATTGCGCTCTGAAGGAATCTAACACAGATTCTTCTGAGGTGCTATAAGTCTGACGATGGGTCTCCACCATCTGGGCTAAATTCATCATCTGGGCCTACATATGAATAAGCCCAGAGCTGGATAAATGCCTCTGTGAGAAGTTCCATCCATCCCCAGAAGGAGCAAGTATGGAATTAGATCTCACCACCCAGAATCCTTCAGTGGGATACCACCCATCCACCATTCTCCTCCTTAGCTACTTGTTCAGAGGGGAAAGAGAGATGTTAAACTTGGCATCAAAAGACCTGGGTTTTAGGACTGGCTCTGACACTTGTTTTCTCTGTGTGAGTTTGTTTCTTCATCTGCAAAAGGAGAGGGCTGGCCTAAGGTTCTTACCATTTCAGGCATTCTATATTTCATGAGCAGGGGAGTACAATTACCTCTCTAGACAACCTGCCCCCTTGCCTGGCTTCACCTCCCCAATCCTGACCCTGTTCCAGAGCTCAGTCTCAGGAACTGGGAGAAGACTCTCTCAAGAACAGCTGTTCTGAACATTCTAGTCCAAGCCTTAGAGTTGAGGAAGGCTCTGGGTATCACCAAGGTGGGGCCCAGGTCTTGTGAGCCCCAGAGGAGCTAAGAACCAAAAGTCCTGATGTGTCACACATGGCCTCACATGGATAAAGTAAGGGTCCCATGATCTCTGATCAATCTGTGCTTTCTCCTTTAATTCTTGAATTCTTGTTCCTTCAACCTACCAGCTCATCAGTTGGTCTCCTGTCCACTGAGCCAGTAGGTCCATGGATATATAGGCACCTACATGATCTTCCTGTTCTTTGATTATCCCCCAAGAAATGAAGATATGGTTTAAGGTCAACCTTTCAACCATCTATATCCATAGGAAAGGGAAGCTGTAACAACTGACACAAGTTTTCTACCCCCTTTACAACAGAATCAGGCTGGGGGCATGGGAGGAGAATGCTAGAGCCTCTGTAATTACACAGAAGTTTCAGATCTAGACCTCCTGAATGACCATAAGGAGCGTTGGGCCAGGAGGAAGAAGGGGGTGCTCACATTTCCAAGTCTCCAAAGACCACAGGCTCTGATTTCCTCTAGAATTCCTAGGAGCCTCCTGCAATCTGGCAGTGGCCTCTACCTCTCAGATACATTTCTTTTCACTGAAAGAAACAAACAGGATGACCATATAGGCAATGAGGAGGGCAGAAAAATGCTTCTAACAGTGCTGATATGACCACCTTGACCTCCCTGTTAGTTCTCCCGGAATGTGGGAGAAAGCATGACTCACCCCACGTCCTGCAGCTCTGATCTTCCTACTAGGGTGTCCCATGGTTGATACAGGTACTGGCGACTGCCTAGATGAGGAAGAAAGGTTGGTCACAGGGTCAGAATAAACCCAGAAGCCCAGATCTAGAATGGCAAGGCAGAAAGGGACCTTAAAACACACATAAATTTATAACCTGTATCAGATTGCTTACCATCTCAGGGAGGGAGGGAGAAAAGGAAAGAATTTGGAACTCAAAAAGATTTTTAAGTTTTCAAATATTTTAGCATGTAACAAAGGGGGAAATAAAATACTCAAAAACACACAAGAAATTAATGTTAGAGTTGGAGAACAAGTTTTATATTTGATCCTACCAACAACCCTGTGAGGTAGGACCTATTATCATCTTCATTTTACCAATGAGGAAACTGAGGCTTGAATGGTTAAGTGACTTAACCAAGGTCACATAGCTAGTAAGCTTTTGAGGTAGAATTTGTGCTCAGGTGTTCCTGACTCCAAGTCCCATGTTCTATTCACTACACTATCCAATTGCCTACTTAGTCTACAAAATGTACAAGAGTGTTTGGATGGGTGACCACATTAGTGTTGAAGGGCTCGGGTGTGTGGGGTGCCAAAGTTTCAGCAGGAATACATTGTTGTGTAGGGTCATTGTAAACTTTGCTAAAGTCAAATGAGATGTCAGAAATGGCATCCTTGTGCCTCCTCAGTGGGTTCACTTTCTATTCTGAAACCAGATTCAGAATTCAGAAAATGAGATTAGCAAGGAGGAGGCCCAGAGTTAGTGGCTTCACCATATATACTCTGTGTTCGAAAGAGGTGGACTCAAGTTCTAGCTCTCTATCTCGGACAGCTCATCTATGCTCTCCAGGTCTCCGTTTCCTCCTTGGAAGGGTTCACATAAGATGTTCAAGTCTTTTCTAGCTCCAAATTCTATGACTTTATGATCATATGAAATGTCTCGTTCAGTTTGGAAAAAGAATCCGCTTGATTCAGCATGGCTTCAGCCCTATCCATACTAGGCCAATAGTAACCACTGCAGCAGGCATGGGTGTGTTCTCCAGAGATTTTTTTATTCAATTTTATATTATTTTCAGTCCCAAATTCTTTCCCTAACACTACCCTCTCCCCCATCCATTAAAGAAGGCAAGAGAAATAAAACCCATTGCAAATATGTATAGTCCAGCAAAACAAAACAAAATCCCACGTTAACCAACACCCCCCCCCCCAAAAAAAAAGAAAAGATGCTTTAATCTGCACACTCTGGATCCATCAGTTCTCTTTTGGGAGGTGGACTGACAATGAGATTAATGCTTACATTTCCAGAGTGTATGGGAGGCTCTGAAGGAAAGTGTGGGAGACAAGAGGTATTAGACTGACTACCAAACTGAAGATCTACGGAGCCATTGTGCTGACTTCATTGTTGTATGCCTGTGAAACCTTGAGCAACACCATGCCAGGAAACTGAATCACTTCCATTTGAATAGTCTTAGGAAGATTCTGAAGATCACCTGGAAGGATAAGGTACTGGACACTGAGCTTCATTCTTGAACTAAGCTGGAAAGTATTCAAACACTACTGCAGAGAGCACAACTCTGATTTGCTGGCCACATTGTTCAAATGCCAAATGTACACTTGCCTAAAGACTATTTTACAGAGAATTCATATAAGGCAAGAGCTCACACGGTGGTCATAAACAGCATAAAAAGGACACTCTCAAGGTCTCTCTTAATTTATCTTAATTTCTCTCATTGATAAATGATCAAAACATATGAACAGGCAGTTTTCAGAGGAAGAAATTAAAGCTCTCTATAGTCATACGAGATGCAAATCAAAACAACTCTGAGGTACCACATCACACTTATCAGACTGGCTAACATGACAAAACAGGAAAAAATGATAAATGCTGGAGAAGATGTGGGAAAGTTGGAGCATTAATTCATTGTTGGTGGAGCTGTGAACTGATCTAACTATTTTGGAGAGAAATTTGGAACTATGCCCAAAGGACTACAAAAAAAAATGTGTATACCCTTTGACCTAGCAATACTACTTCCAGGGTTGTATCCCAAAGAGATCATAAAAATGGAAAAAGGACCCACGTGTATAAAAATATTTATAGCAGCTCTTTTTGTGGTCAAGAACCAGAAATTGAGGGGATGTCAATCACTCGGGGAATGGCTGAACAAGTTGCAGTATATGAATGTAATGTAATACTATTGTGCCTATAAGAAATGATGAACACATGGACTTCAGAAAGTCCTGGAAAGACTTATATGAACTGATGCTGAGTGAAGTGAGCAGAACCAGGAGAGCATTGTTCACAAAAAACAGCCACAGTGTGACTGATTTTGATAGACTGTCTTTCTCACCAATGCAATAAAACAATCCCAAAGGACTCATGATGGAAAACACCATCCATATCCAGAGAAAGAACTATGAAGTCAGAATACAGAGTGAAGTAGACTTTTCTTTTTTGTTTAATTTTGTTTTTCTTTCTCATGGTTTCTCCCGTTCATTATAATTCTTTTATGCAAAATGACTAATGTGAAAATATGTTTAATAGGAATGTATGTGTACAGCTCATATCAGATTGCATGTCATCTTGGGGAGGAAGAGGGAGAAAATTTAAAACTTATGAAAGTGAATGTTGAAAACTAAAAATAAATAAATTGAAGGGAAAAAAAGAATTTTGGAATTGAATGCATGGCATGGGAGACATTGACAAAGGACCCCCCAGCATGGCATGACCTTGTCAAAGAAGGTTCGCTTTATGAACAAATCAAAATTGAAGTATCTCAAAAGAAACATGAGATACACAAATTTGGAAACTCCACCCCAAATGTTTCCATGGACTATTTATGCCCAACATGTAGTAGGGCATTCTGAGCTCATAATTGTCTGATCAGCATCAGTCAGACACACTATAACTTGACTCTAACATAGTGATGTCATTTTGATCCTCTTCAGAATGAAGGACAACCAACTAATCAATAGCAATAGCCCAGATGGAGCTGTCCTAGGTACCCAAACAAGGCTTGTCCACTAAAGGTTCTGGTTATCAATTACTTGATTAAGCAGATGTACAATTACACACAGGTTGCCTGGCTCTTCCACTAAGACTCCTTGGTGAGCACCAGGTAAAAGCAACCCCCATGGAAGTTCTATCAGGTCTAAAAAGCCCAAGCCCAAAAGGTAGGGCTTGAAGGGCCTATACCCATTTTATAGGGCATTCACAAGAGGCGGGGATTGGGGTAATTAACTTAAGCTTCCTCTGGGTCTGTATGTCAATGTCCTGGCCCACAAGCAGGGCCTGAAAGAATGGCATTGTTTGAGTAGATAAAAGATAATAGAACAATCACAAATATTGATTGTCTACTATCTGCCAGACACTGTGCTAAGTGCTGGGTATGGGAAGAGGCAGAACTGACCCAACATGGCAAAACATTGGATATGGGAACAAGGGAAAGGAAAGAGAGGAAGATGGTTTCCAGTTTGGAACCTGAGTGACAGGAAGGATCCTCAATATTAATAGAATGGTTAAGAAGAGAAACAAGTTTAGGGGGAAGATAATGAGTTCAGATTTGAATTGTCAATTTGAGGTTGAACAGGTGAAAAATTTGTTGTTGTTGTTGTTGTTGTCGTGTTTGTCCTTTGTTTTCAAAGAGGACCATGGCATCAGGGAAATGATGACATGACTTGCGGTTGACTTTGATTTGAGTGAGGGAGGGCTGTGCAAGGTCATTAGCCTCACTTTCTCCTCCAGAGTCATCTGGGCCCAGAGACCAGATGTTCATCAGGATGACTAGAGATAACCCAGGATGCAATGGGAGACCCTGGCCCTTTTAGGCTAAGGTCTTTTCACCTACTCCCTTCCTTCCTTTTCTTCCCTTCCTTCCTTCCCTTCCTTCCTTTCCTTCCTTTCTTCCTTCCTTCCTTCCTTTTTTCCTTTCTTTCTCTTTCTTCCTTCCTTTCTTTCTTTCTTTCTTTCTTTCTTTCTTTCTTTCTTTCTTTCTTTCTCTAGTTCTTTCTTCTTTCACAAAACCTTAAACCCAGTTCACTCTGAAGCTATCGATTAGACCACAATAGGGCTCTGCCGAAGTTCCACTTAATGGCTGTATTTTGGTTCCTCCTGCCTTAAAGTGAATGTCAATGGTAACTGTTTCTCTTTGGGATAGTCTTCCCCTCCCAGCTTGAGTTTTTTTTTCTTTTTTCTCATTAAAGGGGCCTTCCCTTGACTCACTTCTTAAAAATTAGTATGAAATATGAAATGAACACAATCAAGATACAAAATACGATACAATTAGGGCAAAGGAGAAATGCAGAACAAGAATGTTGGGAAAATTAGAGGAAGGCTCTCCAATTCCTGTCCTGGCTTAGGCTGAATGAATCTCAAACCCTTTGTCTTCATCAGTCTCTGAGATTCAAGTCTCCACTCTCATTTTTGTTAACATGTATGAACCTCAAATGGGGTTCCAAAGAATTAGATGCAATGGAAATGACTGAACAATGACAATAAAATGTTCTTCTACCTTTTCACATGGTAATTCTTCTGCTACATCTCTCACCCACCGATCTCTCCTTCCTTCCCTCTCTGGCCCTCCTACTCTTAGGTCACAGGTTTTTTGGTTGGGTGATCTCAGCCAAATCCCATTTATATTCTTCCTTCCCCATCACCCATCACTGTCTCTTTTATTCTTAACTCTAGTCAATGAGCCCTTGTTAGAGCCTACATAGAAATTTTCAATTCAATTCAACATATATTTATTCAAGCTCTATTTTAGGCATGGTGCTATAATAGACCTTGAGGGCACAAAGGATTTTTTGTAGTTCTTTTTATTTTTAATGAGACCATTCTAGCCATCAAATTGCTTACAGTCTTCTAATTGGGCTTGGACATATACACAAATAAATGCAATATAAGGAAGATCGTGATAGGGAACAAGAAGAGAACCAAACAGAATGCTCTAGGAAAATGTGAGGAGAATCATTTTTAGTTGGGGTAGGGGGTAGGAAGCAAGGTCAGGGAAGGCTTTGTAAAGGAGCAAAGAATTTCAACAGACAGTAGTCAGGAGAGATGAGGCATTTCAAACCTGAGAGGTGGTACGCATGAAGGCAGAGGCAGGAGATGGTAAGACAAGATCAGGAAACAGGGAAAAGCCCAGGTTGATTGGAACAAAAATGCCCAAGCGGAAATAAGAAATGGAGAATAAGGGAGCAAAGGCCAACTGAAGCCACACTATGAAGGACTTCAAATTCCAGTCTAAGGAGTTTCTGTTTTCTCCTATAGGCAGTAAGGAGCCATTGAAGGCTATTTTTAGCTTGGGAGTGTCATGGTTTATGCAGAGTAGAAAGGATATGGTCACCAACCACAACAGGTTCTAGGAACACAGTGACAAGGAAGATAGTACATCACCTTGGACTAAGGTTAAACGGAAATCTCACTCAATTCCTCTTGTTGAGCCAATAATAGGGATATGTTAACTTAAGCCTCCTTCTCTTATCCCAAAGAGATATATGAATGGCTCCTTCCATAAAAAGTTTCTAGCATACTTTCTATAGATAAACAGAGAGAAAGTACCAGGCACCCATCCTGTTCTAGTCCTATCTACCTGCCTGCGCCACTCTGCTCCCTTTCCTACTGACTTTGCTCCTTGGCCTTTCTCATAAGTGGATCTCAGGAGTAGAACAAGGTCTCCCAGGCCCATTCAGACCCTAGGTGAGAGGGGGCCAAGATGCTGCAGACTAGACTCCAAAGATTCCTGGCATACCTGGACAGACCAGCCTAGGCTGATCAATGGGTAGCTGCCAATGTTCCCATCCCTTCAGACAAGCTCTAAGAAAGGACTAGAAACTATTTGCTGATATAGCTCATGTGTAGCTCACTCATTTTATCACTTTAGGGTTTATAGAACTCTTCACTTCCAGAGCCCCCAGTGAAGTAAATAAAGTAGGCATTAAACCCCCATTTTGGGGGAAGAAATTCTATTTCTAGTCACACTGTTGGTAATCTATGATGATAAAGAATACAAGCTGTCTTAACCCCAAGTCAAGTGGGATTTCTGTTAGGATAAGAAGTCCCATTGTCTGTGCTTTAGTAACTTCCTATAGGTAAAATGTTCTCTGAGTATTTGTCATCAGCATAGGTACAGGGAAGCAGTGTGGCATGGAGGAAAGAGTCCTAGACTGAGAGTCAGGAAACTCGGGACTTTGTCTGACACCTGTCACTAACTCATTGTCTTACCCTGGGTGAACCATTTAACCCCCTAAGTGTCAGTGTTCTCATCTGTAAAATCAGAGAATGACAGTAGACTATAATAATAAAATAACCACAATCAAACATTTTTAAATTGCTTTGTTCTTTGCAAATGTTGTTCAGTCATATCTAACTCTTTGTGACTCCCCCATTAGGGGTTTTCTTGGCAGAGATATTGAAGTGGTTTGCCATTTCCTTCTCCAGCTCATTTTACAGATGATGAACTGAGGCAAATCAAACAGAGTGAAGTGACTTGCCCAGGGTCACACAGATAGTAAATGTCTGAGGTTGGATTTGAACTCTTGAAGATAAGTATTCCTAACTCCAGGCCTGGTGCTCTAACCACTACACCACCTAGCTGCCCCTCCTTTACAATGCGATTTCACACATAATATCCAAATAAAATAGATAATATGTTTATTATCACCCCATTTTTACTAGGAGGAAAAATGAGACAGAGCATTTAGGCAAATTTCCAGAGGGCCTATTCAATACTAACAGGTCAAGCTAGTTTGGAACCCAGCTCTTGACTACAATGATCTTTAAGTTCCTTGCCAACTCAGCTGAATGAATAATTAAGTATCTATTATGTTTAAGGCCCTTTTAGCTACCAGCAATGCCCAAATAAAAAATAACATGGTCACTCTTCTGTTGGAAGAGAGATTTTTAATCTTTTGTGCATTCTGGACCCTTCTGGTAATCTGATAAAGTCTATGTTAGTTCTCACAATAATATTTTAATTGCATAAAATAAATGCACAGGACCATAAAGCAACCCAATTATACTGAAAAAATTGCTGTGAAAATATTAGAAAAAAAAGTTCCTGGACCCCAAGTTAAGAAGCCCTGCTCTAAGAGCTAACAATATGCTTGGGATGGGTGTGATATACCCACAGCTTAATGAGATAAAAGACAGATGTTACAGGGGAAAAAGCACTAGGTCTGAAGACATACAAGACCTGAGTTCAAATCCAGCCTCAGATTCTTGCTAGCCGTGTAACTTGGGCAAGTCATTTAACCTCTGTTTCCTCATTTATAAAACAGGGATGATAATAGCTTGTAGCATTTGAAGTTGCTGTGAGAATCAGATGAGATAACATTTGTAAATGCTTAGCACAGTGCCTGGCACATAGTAGGTATTTTTTGTTTTTCTTCAGTCCTTTCAGTCATGTCCAACACTTTGTGACCCCATCTGAGGTTTTCTTAGCACAGATACTGGAGTGGTTTGCCATTTCTTTGTCCAGCTTGTTTTACAGATGAGGAAACTGAGGTAAACAGGGTTAAGTGACTTTCCCAGGGTCACACAGCTAGTTTCAGAGGCCAGATTTGAATACATGAAAATGTGTCTTCCTGACTCCAAGCCCAATATTCTATCTACTGAACCACATAGCTGCCCCATAGTAGGTGTTATGCAAATGTTTGATGATAACAATGATGATAATAATGATGATGATGTTGATGATGATGATGATGATGATGATGTGGTTGGGTCAGAAGAGATCCAGACCAAGTATTCTAGGAACCTAGGGAGAAGACTTTCCAGTTCCAGACCCTGCCTCAGCCTGAATGGGCCTCGAGACCCCATCTTCCCAAGTCTCTGAGTCCCTAACTTGAACTTTAGCTGACTTTTAGGCCTCCTTCCTCTCCCTGGTAACATCTAGCTTCTCCTAACTTCTCATTCATAGGAATACGAGAGCATGGACTCATTTCATTACTTTGTTTCTCTGATACCTACCATGGTGCTTAGCACAAAGTACATGTTTAATAAATGCTTGTTGATAGAAGGAATGAATGATTGAATGAAATAATGGGGCAACACAGAAATTCAAAATCTAAAGGAGTAATCACTTTCAGATGGAGGATTTGAGAAGGATTTATGTGGTAGATGGTAGCCAAGTTCAGCCCGTAGGTGGGAAAGAGTCGGAATGCTACAGGCTAGACTCTATGTAGCCGATGGAAGAGAGAGAAGGAAGAGAAAGATTTCAAAGGGCCAAGAAGAGGAGGAAGTGCATTTCAAGCGTGAAGGACAATCTGTGCAGATGCCTGGAAGTAGAACATGGCAGAATAAAATCAGGGAACATCTAGTAATACGGAGAATATAAAATGGAATAATATAAAATAAGACTATAAAGCAGGGCTGGAGCCAGATCATGAAAAGCTTCAAAAACTCAATTCAGGGGATTGAGGTGGGGCATATTTTAATCTAGAAGCAATAGAGAAACACATAAGAGTTTTCATCCAGGCAGTGACATGATATTATCAATATTCACACAGTGTCTCTGCTCATTAGTGTTTACTTCTCACCATCTAGATGACCTTGGGTAATTTATTTCATCTCTCTGGGCTCTGGTTTCCTCATCTATAAAAGGAGATTTGGACAAGATGATCTCCAAGGTTTTCCAGCTCAAAATCTCATGATAAACCGAGACACTAACAGGGTGTACACTTGGTTCCCATTAGCATTTTCACACCCTTCCACTCAGTTCGTCCATCAATTCCCTTCACTGTGCCCTTGGACATGTGCAGCAAGTCCACCTGGTCTCACTTGTGAACAGGCTGAGTTGGTATAGAATTGACTCCAGGATTTCATGGTAAATTTGGTTAGACCACCCCAGACGAGTAGAGGAGTGGTAAGCCCAGAGTATTTGCCATGCCCAAGAGAAATAGAGTCTTGCAGAGAACAGGTTGGCAGAGACTTGGACAGGTATTAAGCTAGTTACACCAGTTGTCCAAAGAGATGATTTTCTAAAATGATGAGAATAGCTTTTGTGATGATGATGCCTTGTGGGGTGTGTATGATAGCTGGTGAGACCAAGCGAAAGAAATCCAAATCGCAAGGGAACAGAATGAGGTACATATATTTCCCATTATCTTACCTGCTACCAGAACAGTAATAAGGATGTTTTCAGTGACACTACCATAGATGAGTCTGCTTCAGAATACTTTTATCCAATTAAAAAAAGCAGTCATTTTATTCATATGTGCAAAAGCCCAAAGAATATCAAATGTAAAAGAATAATGACAGGATAGCAATCTGTCCTTGATCTGTTGCTATCTGAATTCCAACAAAAAGGTGAGAAAAAAACTTTCAGATAATAACAACAACAATCATAACCAAACCCATCCAGAATCTTAAGATTTTCAAATTGCTTTATATACATTATTTCATGGGATCTTGATAACTATAAAGTAAATCCAACAATCTAACCCTATAAGGTAGATTCTCGAGGTACTAACCACAATTTAAAGATGAGAAAAGCCAGGTTCAAAGAGGTTAAGCTGCAAGAGTTATACAGCAATTTATTAGGGACAGGACTTGCACCCAGGCCTCACCTGATTTCAAATCCAATGGTCTTTCCCTAAAGAAATCCATCCATCAATCCACAAACCAAACAGACAAGGGCAAAGACGAGGCTCTGCTCCAAGGAGGCTATAGTCCATTAAGGGAAACAACATATTCATATAATAATAAATACAAAAATGTACAAAGTAAATGGAATGTCATGGGGAGGTGGGGAGAGGGCAGGAAGGAAAAGGTGGTGCTAGCAGATAGGGAACCAGGAAAGGCCTCATGTGGTGGTACTTAAACTAGACTAGAATGTGTCTGCCCCATGTTATCGCCAGTTCCAGAATTACAGTCTTCTTATGTCTTCTCCTTCCCTTCTCCCCCTCAGGCCTCTTCCCAAATCCTAGTTCTGTTCTCTCAGGATAGAGCCCATCCTAGGTCAGAACACTGGATATTCCAGGATAGGGAACACATATCCAAAATTTCATTTCCTTTCAGGAGCCCAAGGCCAGGAGGAGCTCCAAATGCTACAGCCTAAGGATCCCACGTCTGTGGCAGAGGGAGAGACAATCACCCTGAACTGCATAGTTCCTGGGATTCCACCAGCAGGACCACTGAAATGGTTCATTGGAAAAGGGCCCCAGAGGCAAGAAATTTATGATTCCAAAGGAGACACCTACCCCCAAATAAAGGGGGAAGCCCCAGTACCAGCAACACAGACTTCCCCATCAGCATTGCTGATATTACTCCAGAGAACTCAGGTACCTTTGCTGTGTGAAGTTCAAAAAGAGGAATCCTGACACTGAGTAAAAATCTGGTAGGGGCACCAAACTGACCATGAGGGTTAAGTACAGAGCCCTGAGACTCCCAGCCTTGTCCCAAGAGGAATCACAAGACAAGGACCCAAACTCAGATCCTCAAGAGATCTCTGGCAAGGCAGAGGATGTTCCAGCTTCAATATAAAGCCCTCACAGGAATATGCTAAAGGTCTATCCCTGGGCTTTAGGTCTTCCTGATCTACATCAGATTCCCAGGGTCCATCTCCCCTTGGAAGCATCTGGGGAACCTTAGCCTCCTCCTATAAGGCTTTCATATTTGACTCTCCTCTTAGCCTTCACTAAAACCTGGCCCAAGACCTTGGCATCCTTGAGAGAAAGATAATGGATCACCCACTCCAGAACAGAATGGCCCAGGTAAAAGTTCATGCCAAAACTCCTTAGTCCTTACTATTTTCTCAGGCTCTGAGCCAATCAGGAACTCTTTTAATGGAGTATCTCCTTGGGATCAGAGACCAACAGTACCATGACCCTAATAAATGTTTCAACATAACTGATTGTCAAACCAGTATTAGTTCTCTCTTTTCCTTCTTCCCCTGCCTCCAGAACCACTCCAGATCTCAGAAGTAGGATCTGGGGGCTATTTAGGAGGTGACAGATTACATATTTAACTAACACACAATACTATTAGCCACTAAATGATCCTATTAAACAGGATTGATCAGGATTTGAAAGATCCAAGATCATTCTTGTGGTTAAGATGAGTCCCCATAATTGTTAAGCAGACGTGACAGGCACTTAATGATCTCAAAGAATGGATGGCCTCTCCCTGCCTGATTCTCACTGGGTAGCAGTCTAAGCAGACTAATTGTATGGGATGTAGTTCAAATGCATTTATCCCATCAAAATCAATTCTGAACCCCTAGATGATTGGGAACTTCAATTCATCCCTCAGCTAACTCTATGTCACTGCATATTACCCAAGTGACCTTGGTAAAATGTCATCACCTCCTAAAAGGAAGGCAAGTGTGCTTGGGCACACAATTTCCTCTTAATAATAAAAGTACAAAAACAGAATGTAACCCAAGCTGTAATGCCACAGGAAGAAATAAATGAAACAAACTAAAGCTTCTCTAGTCAGAAGATAATGTCTGAGATTGTGACTGCTAGACTGAACTCTGTGACTGTGATGGAAAAGACGGCAACTTGGAGCAGTTAGGTGGGACATTTCAGTTTTCTTTGGAGGAAGGGGCCAGGGCACTGTTCACTGGACAGAACTTCCTACAATGACCAAAGTTGCAATGGCATTGACTGTCCACTAGCAGGATTTCAGGATTGCTGGAGCAACAAGCAGAGGATGGCCCCTAGAGGGGAAAGTCTCTGCAGGTATTCTGTGATGCAATACCAAAGAGGTGGATAATCTTGCTATTATAGATTAGGCTCCTACAACCAAGTTGTTCAGTCATTTCAGTCATGTCTGACTCTTTGTGACCCCATTTGGGGTTTTCTCAGCAAAGATACTAGAATGGTTTGCCATTTTCTTCTCCAGCCCATTTTATAGATGAAGAAACTGAGGTAAACAGGATTAGGTGACTTGCCTAGCTAATTAGCCATTCAGCTAATAAGCGTCTGAAACCAGATTTTCATTTAGGTCTTCCTGACTCCAGGCCCAGTGCTCTATCCAGCATGCCACCTAGCTTCCCCTTATGGCCAGGTTAGTGACCTCTAGAACTAAGAACTCTAAAAGGTGTGGCTTGAAACAGATTGATGCTGCAGATAGTGTTCATTCCTTAGGGTCAGAGAAAGTACAGTAAAAATATCTCTCTCTCTCTCTCTCTCTCTCTCTCTCTCTCTCTCTCTCTCTCTCTCTCTCTCTCTCTCTCTCTTTCTCTCTTATCCCTCAACATACTTTTTACATGTTTTTCTATTTTTCCTTAACCTGCTTCTATTTACTGATCTTTTTGTTTTCTATGAATCATTATTGGTCAAAATTGATCTATGACAATCTGCTAACTAATTTTATGGGGGAGGGAGGAAGCAGCACAATGTAAGATGCCAGTGACTATCTTGGCATATATAAAACTAAAAATAGTCAGAAGTTCAAACTTATGTCCAGAGTACTCGGGTTTCCCTAACTGGGAGCTGGGTCAATTGTGAGATAATTTTAAGGTTTTTATTTGATTGATAAATTTTATAAGTTTGTCATGTGCCCATAGAATAAGGGAGACATTGATGAATGAGATTCATTTGATAAGAGTCTCAGAAAGTCTCTGCCCTCCAAAGTAAAAGGACTAAGTAGATTTTGGGAAAAGGGAAGCTCTCACCTTCTGAATAGCCCAGATAGAGGAGAAACGGCAACCTGAAAAGAATGTCTTACCTATATCCCTAAGGTAGGAGGGAGTCATAAGCCTAAGTATCTCACCCTTTCCATTTTGTTTTCTACCCTAAACCTAAAAACTTTGCCAGACAGCAATAGCTGCTGACTACAAACATCTCCTGCAGGGTTTTGTACTAGTAGCCTCTCTAAGAATCAGGCTATTAATGGTACTGTGTAGGTATCATTAGTGTGGTACATAATATGGTACCTGGTACCTGGTGATACATAGGCAGTTCAGAACTCAGGTTTTCTAGAAAATAACATGTCAGCTTGCTTAGTTCCCATGGCTATATCTCACAAAATCTAGGAAAGAGATTAGAAGCCATTCTGCAACTTATGTCTGATTCACAAATCCAACTGGACCAGTGATTAAATGAGGACTCAGGAACTCTGGATCCAGGACATAATTCCTCCTTTGTCATAGGGATGTGAGCTTGGGATCTATTAGAAAGGAAACTCCTACAAACTAATGTTTTTATATACAATGTCTTTTGGTGGCAGGCATCTCCAACTATTGTGTAAGAAATGGTTCATTAGAAGTGCTGTAAGGAATCACAGCTCATTGGCAAACCCAGGCAAAGAGTAATCTGCCACCACCACTGTTTTCAGTCCTGTTTTCATTTGCCAGTCAACCAACAAATATTTGTTAAGCTTACTATGTATCAAGCATTTACTAGGCTTGCTATACGCCATGCACTGAAAAAACAAATACAAGGAAAAAATAGGCCCTGCCCTCAAGGAGCTCATATCCTAATGAGGAAAAAAAAAACACATACAAGGAAGCTGAAAAGAGGTACAAAGTGCATAGCATGCGGACATGATGGGCAAATCCAGATGAGTACAGCCTGTCAGGAAATGAAGAGATGGCTGGCCTGGATGTCCTATTTAAATGGAGGTTCTGGGAGGAAAAACAAATTCAGAAATAACATACCAAGGGGAGGTTTATTAAAATCTCAATGAAAGACAACCTCCCACTTCCACATTTACCTCAATACTTCAGAAGATGAAGGATTTTGTCCCTCTGGATAAGTACTCCACTAATGCAGATCTCCCATCTAAGGAGATAGCTCTTCATGAATGACTGTGCCCAAGTCTTGGCAAATGACATTTATTTTCTGAATAAAATAGGAGGAAAAGGCATCTGATGGCAAGGGGCTTTGGGGGAGGTATTAGGGAAAGAACAGAGATTTTCATACAGCTGCCAAGTAGCAAAGAAAGTCAATTAAAGAAGGATGAAATGAACAGTGAATAGAGCACTGGCCCTAGAGTCAGGAGGACCTGAGTTCAAATGTGGTCTCAGACACTTAAAACAAAACTAGCCAGGTAACCTTGGACAAGTCGTTTAACCCCAATTGCCCTGCACTCCCTCCTCCAAAAAGCAAAAAAAGAGAGAGAGAGGAGACCAAATGGTGGGGGTGATCCAGGGTTGAGATTTGATAAGACAGGAATGGCAGGAGATTAAGGGTCAAAGCACTATAGGGTCAAGACTATGAGGAGAGACCCACATAAATCCTCGGCATTCCTGTATATCTCTAATGAAATTCAACAGCAAAATATAGAAAGAGAAATCCCATTTAAAGTCACTGTAGACATTATAAAATATTTGGGCATACTCTTTGACCCAGAAATACCACTTCTAGGGTTATATCCCAGAGAGATCATAGAAGTGGAGGAAGATCCATATGTACAAAAATATTTATAGCAGCTCTTTTTGTGGTTGCAAAGAAATGGAAATTAAGGGGGTGCCCATCAATTGGGGAATGGCTGAGCAAGTTGTGGTATATGCATGTAATGGAATATTATTGTGCTATAAGAAATGAGGAGCAGAGGGACTTCATATTTACCTGGAGAGGCTCATACAAACTGATGCTGAGTGAGAAGAGTAGAACCAGGAGAAATTTGTATACAATCACAGACACAACATATGTGTGATGACCAACTATGACAGACTGGACTCTTCTCAGCAATGCAGTGATATAAGTCAATCCCAAAACATTCATGATGGAGAGAGATGTCTACATCCAGAGAAAGAACTAGAAAGAACTGAGTTTGAATCCTGATTGAAGCAAACTACTTGATCTTGTTCTTTTCATTGTTTGGTTTTATTTCCTCTTTACCATTTTTCATCCCATCTAGTACAATCGGCCTATGTAATCTGACTAATGTCTAATGTGAAAGTATTTGCAGATCCTATACTGAACTATATGCCATCATGGGGGTTGAGGGGGAGCGAGGGAAGGAAAATTTAAAACTCAAGGAACTATGGAATTGAATCTTGTAAACTAAAATAAACAAACAAATTAATTTTTAAAAAAAGACTATGAGGAGAGGAAAGTGAACCCAGATCTTGGGTGATAGGACAGGAAAAGAGGGTAATAGAGAGGAACTGGAGATTTGAATGAGGACTAAGAACAGATTTTGGAGAAGTGAATTAAAGGGGAAAAATATTTATGGAAGGCTAGGTGATTATGGTCAGGGAGGGAACTATCAGAGTCAGGATCATGAAGACAGCACTGACATAGATGATAGGAAAGTCTAAACTATGACCATCCATGTGGGTGTCAGGATAAAACAAATATGTACATCATCATAAAGCAGTTTCAGAAGTTGACAGACTGGGAGGGTCATAGTGTTTGAGGAAACATCAAGATGCATATTGAAGTCCTCAAACATGAAGCCATGGATTGGGTTGAAGGAAAATACTGTATATACTCCAGGTGCTAAACTCTTTAATAAAGGAGTAAGAATGATATAAAGGCCACCAGATAATAGCACCAAGGATGTGCATAGTGTGATAAAGACACTTGAACTGAACCTCAATGCAAGAGGTTCCTGAGTGATGGGGACAGAAGGAGGATCCAGAAATGGCAGTGGGGAACAAGTAGTATACCAACTCCTCCTAGCTCACTGTGTCAAAATATATGGAAGAAACAGCAACTAGAATTATAGAGGGTACTCAGGGACAGTGTTTTCTGGAAGTCAAGTTTCCATGTAATAAGAGGTAGAGAACAAAAAGAAATTCAAAGTAAAGAAAAGCTTGTTAATAATATTGTGGGGGCTAAAAAACAACATACACTGGAAAGTGAGGACAGAAGTGGAAAGGGCCCGGACTTTAGAGAATTGGAGAATAAACTAGGTGGCTCGGTGGATAGAGCACTGGACGTGGAGTCAGGAAGACCTGAGTTCACATGTGGTCTCAGATGCTTACTACCTGTGTGACCCAGTTTATCTCCATCTCCTCATCTGTAAGATGAGCTAGAGAAGAAAATAGCAAACCACTCCAGTATCTTTGCCAAGAAAACTCCAAATGGGGCTACAAAGAGTTGAATACAACTGAACAACAACAACAAAGTGTTTTACATGCAATTTATTGGCAAGCAATAATCTGCACGACAAGAAAAATGAATTCACTCTATCTTAATAGGGACAATATTACCAATTACTAGGAAGATTTATATTAATTCATGCAAAGTGAAGATAGCAGAACCAAGAGATCATTATACACAGTGACAGTAATATGATCAACTGTCAACAACTTAGCTACTCTGATCAAGGCAATGTTTCAAGAAAATTCTAAAGGACTCATGATGAAAAATGCTATCTACTTCCAGAGAGAGAACTTATGATCCTTTAATTTTATAATTGTATTATTCAGTTTGTATTTTCTTTTGCAATGTGGCTAATACAGAAATGTTTTACATGACCTCACATGTATAATTGAAATTAAATTGCTTCCTTCCCAAGGACAGAGGAGGGAGGGCAAGAATTTGGAACTCAAAATGGGGTCTTAAAATGGAAAAAAATAAACATCGAGGCAAACAAAGAGGCCTATGTTCAGAGGACATATGTTGGGTCTCGGTGGGAAAGACCAAAGGCCTCTCCCTTCACAATATTATCTCTGACTGAACACTTTCAGAGACCAAGAGATCCACCGAGAGTATAACCAAAAAGAAAATGGTTGACACTTATTGCTGGTGCTTTTATGAAGATACTCCCAATTCCAGCTGTGTAGCCAATTGTAAAGACTACTCCTAATCATGTAGTTAGCCGACTAGAACCAGCCAGATAAGACTTATAAATGCTCCAGGGTCTCTTCAAGGCATTTCCATTACATATCATCACAAGTCTCCCAGAAGCAGGTTCTCAGATTCTATTACATGCCCTTATTACAAACATCTTCCTTATTTATTTCTTTGTTTCTTGTTGGCGGTGGTGGTTATTAAAAAAGCATCTAATAAAACATACCCCTTAAAGTCTGTCCTCCAATAAAGTTTCACTCATGCATATGCTAAGACCATACAAAATGTCTTGATAAATTCAACCACAAAAAATAATTCATTCAACAATACTCCATTAATATCAAGTGAGAAATAAAACATGAAGATGTCTGACCAACAAAAGTATTGGCCATTATGATGTAAATGATGAACACAAATGATGAAAGGATTCCCTAGAAATGGTGAGAACTTCCAGATAGATGATTCTGTTTGCATATGGCATTATGGGGATTTAGTATCCCCATAAAACTACAAAACCTCCTCAATGAAATCCGAGACCACACAAAACACATAGATTAACAGTTTAGGACAAGGTAAGTGGATAAAGAATGCCTATTGTTCTGGCTCTTTCTCACAATCCATTAAGTTCGTCCATCAATATGTATGTCTTGGGTAGGCTTTGCAGATCAACATTGAGCTGGGCCCAGAATTGAATTAGAGGAAGAAAATGGGCTGGATTATGTTGGGGAAATTGAGCGGTATTTTCAATGATCTCCAACTGCTCCCTGACATAAAAATCAGCTTATCTAAATTGTATCAGGGCTCAATTTTTGGAGGAGAGTTACTGAGGCAAACTACTGTAACACTATAATACAGCCTAAAATTGAATTGGCATTCTTGGCTGCCTCATCCTGTCTTCTGTCCACTGAGCCACCCAGATATTTTTTCAGAAGACTTGTGCATCTCATCTCTTCTCTGGGACCAGACTTGAGTATTATAATTACAGAGCACTCAAGGTTTTTTGTTCTTACTGTTTACACTTTTGTATTCAGGGTTTATACTCAGGTAGGAGGCAGCTTGACAGCACATGGGGGCAGCTAGACAGAATAGTGGATAGAATACCAGGTCTGAGGTCACAGAGTCAGACACAACTGAAATGATTTAACAACAGCAGCCCAGGGTTTATAATGTTTTCCTGGTTCTGCTTACCTTACTCTGTATCCAATAAAATCTTCCTATGCTTCTCTGAATTTTTCACATTCATCATTTGTTTCATCTCAGTAATATTTCATCAGCCTAATGTGGCCCAGGTGATGGGTGCCCACACTTACTGCTCCCCCTGTGAACTATTTCATTCTTATTTCTACATCTAGGAATCTATGACCCTTTCTCACCTGCCTCAGATATAAAGACTATAACTGGGAGAAGAGTCAAATTGAAAAACGTGGCAGATGTGAGCTTAAGGCAGAACCTAAAATGGTCTCTACCTCCTATCCAGTTGTGGTGCTTAGTCTGTTCCAGAGTTTGAAAACCTAGAGACCATGGCTCATGCCTGGGCACAGAGGTTATATTACCTCATAAGCGGTTATAACCAGGTTACATCTAGAAACATTGAGTGATAAGAAATCTTGGAGATTATTCCAGTCCTCTCATTTTATGGTCAAGGAAACTTAGGCATTGAAAGAGGGAAGTGGATCTCCCAAAATCAATAGAGCTGGGATTTGAAACCTCTGACTCCAAATCCCATTCTTTTTCCATCATATCAAATGGAAACTTAAGTATTCCTGGAATGAAAAAAATGATGAATATGAAAAATTCAGAGAAACATAGAGAGATTTAAGCTTGCTAGATGACTGAATAGCAGATAGCTGGAGGAGCTGAGAGTAGGAAAAAGATTCTTCAGGGGTCAGTTTAACAGCACATGGGGGCACCTCTACCCACATTTACCTGCTCCTAGAGTGGGTAAAATTTATATTGGCTCTTAAAGAATGAAGAAGGATTTGGAAAGAAAAAGAAGAAGGAAGGTCATTCTAAAATTCTCCTGACCTCAATGGAAAGCACAGACCATGGAGACTTTCTGACACTGGTGGGTGTTTGTATAAGATGGAAACAGGAAGTATCTAGATGTCTATTACTCTCAGAGCCAAACAATGGGGCTTCACCACCTCCTCATCTCTAACCCATGCTGCACATGTGGCCTGAGTCATCTTCATAGATCTGACCACGTCACTATCATGTGCATAATACAATTTTAATGCCTCTCTATTGCCTACATAAGATAAAACCAAATTCAGCCTAAAATTAAAACCTTCCATGACCTAGAGGGTTTTTACTCCTCCATTCTTTTTACCTAGCTTTATTTAAAACAATTTCTCTTGTATTTTCTTGCCTCCAAGTTTTGCTCAAGTTCTCCCTTTCATGTGGAATGCCCTCCTCCTAGCTCCATATTTACTTATCAAGAACATATAGGGTATCCCAAAAGTCTCAGTGAAATTTAAAGCTATTAAAACTTAACTGCATTGAGACTTTTGGGATATCCTGCATTTACCCTGGTTCAGATGTCACATAAATATGATGGCATTTCAGTGCTGGAAAGGGTCCCAAGCCTAGGACTGAAAAAATAATCTTCTCCACAACATACCAGAAATTTGCATAAAGATTGGCAATGAGTGGGTCCCTGGAACCCAAAGCAGCCCACCCTGCCTTTGCATCACTCTAATTATTAGAAAGTTCCTCTTGCAAAACTGCCTGTTTCTCTTTGTGGCTTCTGTCCATTGTTCCTCATTTTGCCCTCAGAGGACTATCAGAATCATGCTAATTCCTGTCGCACACATTCCCCCCCAACAGAAAGGCTTCCCAGATCCCCTCCAATTGAAACCTTCCTTCTCACCTCTAACTTTCCTCTCCTCTTCCAAAGCACCCGTCACCTTATCTGTTTTATATGTACTTGGACCCTTTTACAATCTTCTCCACAGGACTGAAAACTTATTGATGCATAAATAATTCCTTTTTCTTATTTGTATTTTTCCTTGCATATGGTAGATACATAATAAGTGTTTGTTTCCTTAATTAGTGATAATAAGAAATATCCCACTGAGAAGCTTCAGTGGTACTGGTATGGACATTAGGCTATTGTCCTCTCCTTGGGTCATCCCCAGAGCTCAAGAAGACCCTGGGCTATGGTGAGAACCCCATAGTGGCAACTACAGAGCAGAAAACAGTTCATCCGCCCTGCCCTCAGGCAGAGGTGAGCATTGGACTCCGGTGTATGACCTTTAAGGCATCTCCACCCAGACTTGGGTCTAGAGAACCACCTGGAAGGGAATAGGACAAGGGTGGGGAACCTGTGGCTCTCTAAACTTCATAGAACAAATCCCCTTAATAAAGGGATTTGTTCTTTAAAAGTTGGACTCAATCAAAAGGTTGAACCCAAGAAAATAAAAGACCACATGTGACCTCAAGGCTACAGGCTCCCCACCCCTGGAATACGACATAGCTGACAGTACAAGCAGAGAAGAGTAGGGCCCAGGGTGAAGAGTGTGTGAATTCCAGGGCTGGAGGAATCATCAAGATGAAGAACTGGGACAGAGTAGAGAAAATCCAGAGTGCAGCTTGGAGAGGAATGAGGATTCTTCTTGGCATAGAGGCTTTGTGAGGACCACATATTCTACAATAGATGTGGGGAAACTATCTTAAGGATAAATTCTGTAAAATTTGTTTTCAGTCAAAATGCCATACATAAGGATTTAAAAGGCCACACTTTCCTCACCCCTGTCCTACCATCCTGATAAAGATTTTAGTGTGGTCCCAGCAACAATCTGATTCTGCTTTCCAAGGACAAGCCTAGTTGAACATTAAAATGCTCATCATTAATAGGCTTTTTTTGTTTTTCCTAACCTGTGACTTATGTAGGGAGTTCCTGGATCAAAAACACCCTCAGACAACCTCAAGGTAGGGGGTCCCTTTACTTCCACAACCACTTTGAACTCCAGAGCCTGCTACTGAACTTCTCTGATGCTCTACAGACATCTTTTCTGTAATCTCCTTCAACACCCTCCTACAACCTTCCTCCTGCCCTTCCTCTGGCACGCTTCCTCTTCTCTTAGAAGACTTGCAAGTTGTGATGACCAAAGAGAGCATTTAAATCCTACAGGATGTTTCTGGTGACCCTGAGTCTCCCTTCCTTCCTCGCAGGACTTTACTACCATAACCTTGTTGCCTTTTCACCTGGAACTTCAGCACCTGGGGCTCCTCATCCTGGAACAACCCTCTGCCATGCTCCATTTTGGGGACTGGCCCATGCTGGTCATGCTTCATTCCTTTCCTAAATTTTGCCACTATACCCTAGTGTAGGTATACCCTTCTCACTATTCCTGTCATGTGCTGTACTTTCCTATTAGAATGTAAGCTTCCTATAAGAAGACAGACTGCCATTCTTTTTGCTTGTATTTGTGTCTCCAACGTTTAGCACAGTGCATAGCACATATTAAGTGCTTAATAAATGCACACTGCCGGTCTATGTGCCTCCCTAAGGAGACTTGTCTGTATTCTCACCTTTGCTTTATGCAGGCTTGAGCTTGCACTCAGGGACCATGGTGACCATCTAGTCCAACTCCATTTTACAGAAGAGGAAATTGAGAGCAGGAGAGAGAATGTGATTTGCCCAGGGTCACACAGAAAGTCAGGGGGCAAAATTACAACTAGAATCTGACTTTCAGCCCAAGGTTTTTCCCTTGGACTTTTTAACCTCCTTCCCAATTTTGTCAAGGGTTTGTAGCAATGGTGTCAAATTCATACTGACTTAGGTTTAAAATATAATATTATCTATTTCATTGTATTTATTTATTTCATTAAATATTTTCAAATTACATCTTAATCTAGTTCAACTGCACTCGGGCAGTTGCTTCTTATTGGACACCTCTGGTCTATAGTATTTTATATCTGTCTGTGTGATTTGAAGGATAGAAATTCAAAAAATCAGAGTCTAATAATGGGAAAGAACTTTCAGGAATATTTAATGTGGACTTGGATGAGAATTAATTCTGCTTCTTCCCCTTCCCTCTCTCCTCAACAAGTATCCATTCAACTTTTCCTTGAACACTTCAAGTGAAAGGGAAACCACTACATCTGGAGGTTACCCAGTAAACCTTAGACAGCTCCATTTGGTGGCAATGTTTTCCTTACACTTAGCTCAATCAAACCTGCCTCTCTTCAATTGCTCCTAGGTCTGCAACCCTCTTCTGTGTGATGGTTCCTCAAATACTTGAAGGCTGATATTCTGTTCTATCTTACTCTCAGCCCCACCAAGTCTTCTCTTCTCTTTTCTAGACTAACCATTCCTAGCTCCTTCAACTGATTCCTTTTACGGAAGGGCCATTTATCTTCTGGTTGCTGTCCAGCTTATCAATGTTGTTCCTATAACATGGTGTCCTGGACTGAATACAGTAAACTAGATGTGGTATGAGCAGAGTAGAATATAGGCATAGACAATTACTACCTGGGTCACCCTGGGCGAGTAACTTAACCTCTGTCTTCCTCACTTTCCTCAATTGCAATAGGATAATAATAAGATAATGATAGCCAACTTTTAATTAATCTACAAGGATAGTAAAAACATACTTCCCAAGATTGTGGCAAGGATTACACAAGATAATATTTGTAAAGCACTTAGAACGGTGCCTGGCAAACAGTAGGAACTTAATTTTCTTTCCTTCCTTCCTCTAAATGCCAAACCTTCCTAAAGTGACTTGTAGAAGTCAATGTCCCTGCTCACAAGGTTTTTTTCCACTCAGGACTCTCCCTGTTCAAAGGTAGTACCCAACCAGTGGAGGAAGGAACAGGAACCCATCCTAAATAGAAAATTATATAATCTCAGCTTTTTTCTCCTTCTCTATCTTGACATCTAAGGGCTAGAGTATCACTTCTCTTAAAATGTCCTATTATTTCTGCTTCAGAAACCAACAGCAGTTCTTTATGTTGATTTCTTTGTCTTTTAAAGAAAGAGATTATCTTTAAAATAAGCCATATCTGCATTAGCTGAGTTATTTTTCTCAGAGAGAGCTCCATCAGATGTCCAAATAATTGGAGCCTCCCTTTACTGCTAGGTCCTTCCTTCCACTGCTAGATATTACCTCCAGGCAAGGATTCTGATCTAGAATTCTTTATCAGTTTCCTCAATCTGTCCTGGTGATCTGTAGGATGCTCTGATAATATCACTTCTCTTTCTGCCTCCATTGAAATTTGAAATAATCTCCACCACATCACTCCTCTGGTTTCTGGATTTCCTTATAAATTATTAGGAACAAATAATAAAATGGGGTGAAAAGAAGAGTGATTACTGTTGTAGATTGTACCAGGAACTAGGGTCTAGGCAACCATAGACAGAGTCCTACTGCTTAAGGAGCCAGTGGGACAAAAGAAACCTAGCTTTGGTCTGGGTGATAGAATAAAGAAGGGAAGGTAGACTTCTCAGAGATATGGGCATAAATAAAGAAGACAATAGATTCTGGTGACTGAATGGAGGCAGACCACAGATCTGTGAGACATCTCCTAATCAGATCAAGCTGAATGTTGTTAATAGACTGATCTGAAGATATGTTGTTGTGGGTGTCTGAGAAAAGAATAAAAGATGGCACAGAAAGGGGTGAAAGCAGTCACTGGGAAGGGAGGAAAGGAGTCCTTTACCAGGGAACCTTGGCATTTCATCACACATTCCATCACACATCTCTATTCCACTACCTCCCCTCTCCATCTTTCCATCTGTCCCTCTCTTTGTATCTCTCTCTCTCTCTCTCTCTCTCTCTCTCTCTCTCTCTCTCTCTCTCTCTCTCTCTCTGTCTCTCTGTCTCTCTCTGTCTCTCTGTCTCTCTCTGTCTCTCTCTCTCTGTCTCTCTCTGTCTCTCTCTGTCTCTCTCTCTCTCTCTCTCTCTCTCTCACACACACACACACACACACACACACACACACACACACACACAAACATCCCACAATGGAAAGAGAAAGTACCTGGGGCTATAGAAGCAAAACCCTGAGACATCTCTCCCTTTCAGTATACCCTATACCTTTCTCTTTACAGCTAAACCATCTACCTCCTTAGTGTCCAGCCTCTCAGGAAGGCTCAGTCCAGATCAGAGAGTGTTTTTCATCTGTATAACAATGAGATTGTTCCCCAGAGACATCACCCTGAAGTGGTTTAAGAATGGAAATAACTGGGGTGGCTAGGTGGCACAATGAGTAAGAGCGCCGGCCCCAGAGTTGGGATGACCCGGGATCGGTTCCAGCCTCAGTACTTAGCACCCACACATAAATAATAACTATCCATGTAACCTTGAGCAAGTTACTTAACCCCAATTGCTTTAAAAAAAAAAAAAGAATGGAAATAACTCTCCACACCTCCACATTGTCCCTGTTGGAGATACGCTCAGCTACAATGCCACCAGTGATGTACAGGTATTCCTGACTGCAAAGGATGTACTCTCCCAAGTCACCTGTGAAGTGATATATGGCATATTACAGAACTCTCTTCTAGGAGAAGAACTTGTCTTACCACCTCCAAGGTGGTCTTGAGCCCTTCCCCCAGGCATGGGCACAATCCTAGCTCACCTGACCCCTTCATCCTGGTGCTAAAGCAGATAATTCATGCTGACTATGTGTACATGAGCCTCTGGTCTCTTTTAGCACTGGCTGATAATCCCAACCTTCTTGTTGTTGTCCAACTTGAGGGGCAGAAACAACTCAGGCACTGCTCCCACGTGCTGTGTCCTAGGAAAGGTCTATCTGTACCTTGATGACAATGCCCTTTTCCCCCTTTGATTCTAAAAAATAGGGGTGGGGGTAGGCTAGAGAAATTCTTTTAGCTCTTGCCTTCCTTATTGTAAAACTTTCTAGTTCTAATATTCTGTGTTCTAAGGGCTCTTCTGATGCTGATATTCTTTTTTTTTAAGCAATTGGGGTTAAGTAACTTGCTCAGGGTTAGTCTACCAGTCATTATTTATGTGTGGGTGCTCATTTTCTGAGGCCGGAACCAATCCCAGGTCCTCCCGACTCTGGGGCTGGCACTCTTACTCACTGCACCACCTAGTCACCCCTCTGATATTCTTTTTTAAAGATCCTTTCTAGGGGAGGCTAGGTGGTGCAATGAGTAGAGTGTAGGCCCTGGAGTCAGAAAGACTTGAGTTTGGATCCAGCCTCAGACCCTTAATGCACACAAATAAAAAAAACCTAGCCGTGTGACCTTTGGCAAGTTACTTAATCCCAATTTCCCTCCAAAAAAGCAAAAAAAAAATCCTTTCTAGCCACAAAATCTATGCTTCTATAATTCTTTTCTAATCATACAGGAGCTCAGATGTATTGGAACACATTACAAATCTTGGAAAATTGGCCATTGCATAATAGTGGCCCAGGGGTCTACCTCCTACAAGTGACTCCTGCTCTGGATTTCACATAGTCCTTCTTCCAAAGAGAGGGAATCAGATTTCTCTCAATCTCTGGCTCATGTAAACATCATGGAGCAGAACCCTGAGGTAAATCTCTAAAACAAACATTAAAGCACGATTCAAGTCTACAGCCTTCCCAAAGGGAATTAACAGTCTCCCTTCTAAAAGAGACACTGAATTTGTAAAATGACTATCAGGTTCTAAGACAGCTATTTATTTCCTCCACTACCAAAGAAATTCTTTAAACATAAAATTATGCTTATAAGCATACATTAAAAAACACCTAAGGCAAATAAATCAATTACCCATAACACCTGAGCCATCTTCTCCTGAGAGGTAAAGACAACTGTGGGATTGCTGAACAGCTATTTCAAATTCATCTTAGAACCATACTATCTGAGCCACTTACAAGGTCTTCTGGCTAGTGAAGCATTGCTTTTTAGTCCCTTTCCAATTTGAGATGAATATGTTGGTAGTTATTTCCTCCAAGAAGTGGCATGGTTTCAGGAATCACTGCCAAGCCAGTAGCAACTAAAAAAATAAACAAACAGGAATTCTCAAACTCATGAGGTAACCACCAAAGCTGCAAATAACCATCCCTCAGGATCACTGTTCAGTGACCTATGCTCAGGGAAAGAAATAACTCAGAAGAAGAACTTGATGTTCTTTCTCACTTACCCAGTAAAGACATATTCTAGCTTTCACGTGCTTGTAGCAACCGTTACAGATGGGGATAGGGTGGAGGCAAGAGAAATGCCCTCCCCACCTCAGTGTTTCAGTCTAGGAGTTCAAGTGAGAGTTAATCTTTGATATGTTTCCCAAAAGGGAAAAGACTTTCTATCTCATAATTGGCTCTTCTTTGCTATGTCCCTACACCTCATGCTCAAGGAAGAAGTGTCTCTCAGTTTCCCCTCAAACCCAAACATTTCTCTAAACCTTTATTATCACTGCAAACAGCCACCAAATAAGGATTAAAGATTGCCAGTGTTCTTTATATAAAGGGGAGTAAAGACAGCAACTGAATGAAAAGAGAGCACCTTGACACAATGCTCCATCAACTCCACCCTCATACACACACCTTATGGTAACCAAAGGACCAGCCAGGAACTGCAACCCCCCCCCCCGCTCCCCCATATCCAGCTTATTGCCAGGGCTTGTTGATTTCCCCTTCATACCCTCTCTTGAATATGCCCCTTCTCTCCTCTGACCCTTCCTCATCACCTCACACATGGACTTTTTTTTTTGCTTTTTGGAGGAGGGAAGGCTGGGCAGTTGGGGTTAAGTGACTTGCCCAAGGTTCCCCCACAAGGAGGCCAGCCAAAGCATATCCCCAGTTCTCAAAAAGTACTCCTGTTACACTGAAAAGAGCGCTACACTTGAAGTCAATAAATGTGGATTTAATTCCTGGTTCCCTAACTTGCTTGATATGTGACTTTGCGTAAGTTACTACCATTACAGCACCTTTCTATAGTCCCTCACAAGCACCATGAAAAGAAGACAACTGGACTTGACCTATGACCATGCTCATAAGAAGGGCTCTTATCCCCAAAATACTGGGCCATGTTCATGGCCCCATATGTAAAATTAGGGAAGGGGGCAAAAATAGCTTACATTTCATAATGAGTTTTAATGTTTCCAAAAGTGCTTTCCTCATAACAATTCTGTGAGACAGATAGTATAGATGGTATACAGATAGTATATATAAAAGGGCAATGAAAGTAATAATGCCCAACTCACAGGGCTGTTGTAAAGATCAAATGAGTTAACATATATAAAACATTTGTTTTAGTTTTAGTTTAACAAAATATATGTTTAAATAATAGTTAAATTTAATTTAATTTAAATATGTGTAAATAAATAAAACCAGTATTTCCATAACACAGTACAATAAAAAAAATGAATGCATATGAGACTGCAAATCTACTATGTACAACTTGCTATTCCTTTCAAATATACAAGAAAATTACCATGTAAATTTCTTTGTTTTCTTCCCTCCCCCCCCCAATATAGAGACGGTTGCCATTAGACAAATAGATGTGTGTGTATACATATATATGTAAAATTATTCTTTATCAGTTCTTTCTCTGGATACAGATAGTGTCTTTCTTCCTACATCCTATATAGTAAATTTGGTTATTCATTAAATTAAACAAATGCTTTAACTTCTGGTTTATATCATTCATTTCTGCCAGATTTTGAGTTACAAATTTTTCCCCATTTTTTCCCCTACCCACCACCCCAGAATAGCAGTCCCATAAGATATCCCCTCATCCGATCTACTCTCTCCCTTACCTTTTCCCATACCCCTTTGACTTTACCATTAGGGCAAGGTGAATCTCTGTGCCCTAATGCCTGCACATCTTATATCCCAATTATGTGCAAAATAGTATTAATAATAGTATTTATATATGTATTTGAAACATTTAATTTTAAAAATTTGAATTTCAGATCCATTCCCTTCCTCCCTTGTCACCCACTCTCTCTGGGAAGATAAGCAATTTAGTATATGTTGTACATGTATAACTATGCAAAACATTACTATAATAGATATATTGTAAAAGACTGCTTATATTTCTCTCCCACCCATCCCACTCCACCCCCCCATCCAATCTCTACTTTGATCCTATCCCTCTTTGAAAAGTGGGTACTTTCAACCTCCCCTCCCCCCTGAATGCCCTCCCCTCCATAATCTCCCTCTCATCCCCCTTCTCCCTACTCTCCAGCAGGGTGAGATATCCCATTTAGTATATATGTCATTCTCTCCCTGAGCCAAATTCAGTGAGGATATGGTTTTGCCCTTTTGCCTTCCTGTTCTTCCCCTTCCCTGCAACCACTTTCTCTTGCTTCTTCTACATGAGATAGTTTATCCTACCCTATCTCTCCCCATCTCTTCTTGCCACATTCCTCTCTCACCTCTTAACTTCACCCCTTAAATATCTTCCCTTCCCACCAAATTTGACCTGTGCCCTCTATCTATGTGTACCTGTAAACATATATACACACATTCACATATGTATTCATATGCCCATATACCCTTCTTCAATTATTTTCATAATGAGAAAGGTTTCATCAGTCTCAGTTATTGTTTTTCCATGTAGGAATGTAAATAGTTCAACTTTGATAAGTTCTTTTTGATTTCTTTTCCCTGATTACCTTCTCAAGCATCTCTTGCTTCTTTTGTCTGAATGTCAAATTTTCTATTCAACTCTGTTTTTTTTCCTCAAGAATGCTTGAAAGTCCTCTATACCACTGAATGACCATATTTTCCCCTGAAAGAAGATACTCAGTTTTGCTAGATAGGTGATTCTTGGTTTTAATCCCAGCTCTTTTGACCTCTGGAATATCATATTCCATGCCCTTCAGTCCCTCAGTGTAGAAGCTGCCAGGTCCTGGGCTATTCTGATTGTGTTTCCACAATATTGAAATTGTTTCTTCCTGGCTGCTTGAAGTATTTTCTAGAACCTGGCTATAATATTCCTAGGAGTTTTCTTTTTGGGAACTTTTTCAGGAGGTTATTGGTGGCTTCTTTCAACCTCTATTTCCCCCTCTGGGTCTAAAACATCAGGGAAGTTTTCCTTGAGAATTTCTTTAAGGATGATTCCTAGGTTCTTTCTTTGATCATGGCTTTCAGGTAGTCCAATAATTTTTAAATTATCTCTCCTGGATCTATTTTCCAGGTCAGTGGTTTTTCCCATGAGATATTTCACATTGCCTTCTATTCTTTCATTTGTTTGGATCTTTAATAGCATCTTGATTTCTCATAAAGTCACTAGCTTCCATTTGCTCCAGTCTAATTCTGAAGGAATAAATCACCTCAGTGAGCTTTTGAGATTCTTTTTCCATCTGGCAAATTCGACTTTTTAAGGCATTATTCTCCTCATTGCCCTTTTGAGCCTCCTTTGCCATTTGAGTTAGTCTATTTTTTAAGGTGTTATTTTCCTCAGTCAGGCTATTGACTCTTATTTCATACTTTTCCTGCATCCTTCTCATTTCTCTTCCCAATTTTTCCTCCATTTCTCTTATTTGATTTTTAAAATCCTTCTTAAGGTCTTCTGTGGCCTGTAACCAGCTCATATTTTCATTTGGGGCTTTTGGTGTGGGATTTCTGACCTCACAGTCCTCCTCCTATTCCATGCTTTGATCCTCTTTGCCCCCAAAAATAGGAGTCTAATATTGAATTTTTCTGTTTATTTTGTTTCCTTTGCCTAGGCATGTTGCCACTCACTTACTTGACTTTTGGGCTTATGCCACAGTAGGACTCTGCCACCAGACAGGGAAGCTTCTGTCCCAAAAGTTGGGGTCTTCACAACTGCCAGAGGTATTAGTTGGGTGGCCTCTGTAAAAACTCCACACACTCTGGCAAGCTGGATACCCACCCCAGACCACAATCCAGATCCAGGGAGGTTAAAGCAAGAGCAATTACCCATCAAGACTGATTGCTGGATCTCCCTATAGTTCACAGGCCAGGAGCTGAAGCTGCTACTGAAGCTGCAAAATGGCCTCTGTGCTGTGTCTCCTCAGCCACTACTTGCCCCCAGGGGAAGAAGTGGACGCATTCCCCAAATACTGGTCCCAAAGTCCATAGGGTACTAACCTCTCACTTTGTCCTAGGCATATGTGTGTTGATAATTCTGGAATCGCCACAGCTGCTGCCATCTGGGGTCCCAGCCGGCTGCTAGCCTGGCCGCCCTGGGGCTAAAATTGCAACTCACGAAGGCCTGGGCTCAGCTCCCAGAGCTCTGCGCTGGCCGCTCCCTGCAGGGCTGCCGGGCTGTCCTCAACGGGAGGTTAGCTTCTCTGTGTCATTCTGTGGGTGCTGGAGCTCCAGAAGTTGTTCAGAGCCCACCTTTTACATGGTTTGGAAGTGGCGTGGACGAGAGGGCCTTGGAAGTGCTGTTTTTACTCTGCCATCTTGGCTCCGCCCCAAATTTGGGTATTCATAATACTAAAAATAACTTATTCACTCAGAATCTTTTTTTTTTTTTTTTTGCTTTTCAGAGGGTAATTGGGGTTTAAGTAACTTGCCCGAGGTCACATGGCTAGGTTTTTCTTTTGTGTGTTAAATGTCTGAGGCCAGATTTGAACTCAGGTCCTCCTGATTCCAGGGCCTGTGCTCTATTCACTGTGCCACCTAGCCACCCCTTCAGAATCATTCTTAAAACAATATTGCTATTTCTGCATACAATGTTTTCTTTGCTCTGCTCATTTCACTTCACTATTTTGTGCAAGTTTTTCCATTTTTTCTAAAAGCATTGAGCTCAGGGGTGCCTAGGTGGCTCAGTGAATAGAGCACTGACCCTGGAGTCAGGAGGACCTGAGTTCAAATCCGGCCTCAGACACTTAACACAAAGAACTAGCTGTGTGACCTTGGGCAAGTCACTTAACCCCAATTGCCCTACCTTCCCCCCTCCAAAAAGCAAGAAACAAATAAATGAATAAAATCCTTGAGCTCATCATTTTTATAGCACATCAGTGTTCCATCACAATCATATACCACTTGTTCAGTCATATATAAAACATTTTTAAAGCACTACATAAATACTAGCTAGATATTATTGTTGGTGTTATCACTACTACCACTATTATTACTACTATGATTCCTATCCCCAGTAGAATAAATAAACTTAGTGTTAGTAAAGCAGCATGCCCGAGGGCACCCCTAGTACATAGTGTACCAGGAGTTTGAACCCAGGTCTCCTAGCTCTAAAGCCACTACGTTTCCCGTCACACCAGGCTAGCTGTATTGTCTTTAAGACACCTTCTGTTCTATAACTTCTTTTTAATTCTCCTTTTCGGTCACTGTTTCTAATGCCTTCTGGTTGTGTCGAACAAGAGTGACTGTTGCAAGGCAAGGATATGCACAAGCCCCACTACAAAAGCATCCTCTGGGGCAGTCAGGTGGTTTTGTGATTACAGCACCCACCCTGGAGTCAGGAGGACCTGAGTTGAAATCTGGCCTCAGATACTTGACACTAGCTATTGTTTACTAGCAGTGAGACCTTGGGGAAGTCTTAACCCAATTACCTTGCCTTCCCCCCTCCTAAAAAAAAGCATCCCATACTGAAGTTAGGGAGGAGGGTAAGGCAATGAAGTAGAAAGAGGGAAGAGTGCTCTCAGACCAGACTGGTATTATCTCTTCAGTTCCAGGTTTAAGTAAATGACCAGGGGAAGCAGGTGTCTTAGATCCTCAAGTAGGAACCAATGATAAAAACAGGGCTAGAGCTGTTTATGCCTTCCTTTAGACGCTGGGGAGACTCCTTCTAGGGAAGGATACCATTCCTATACTGAAAGTAAGGTTGAAGTTAGAGATTCACAGCCTTACTAGCTGGAAGAAGCCTTTGTTGTTCAGTTGTGCCTGACTCTTTGTGACCCCATCTGGGGTTTCTTGGCAAAGATATTGGAATGGTTTGCCATTTCTTTCTCCAGTTCATTTTACATGTGAAGAAACTGAGGTAAACAGGGCTAAGTGACTCACCCAGAGTCACACAGCTAAGAAGAGTCTGAGACCAAATTTGAACTCAGCTTTTCCTGACTCCACATCTGGTACTCTCCACTCTAACACCTAAATGCCCCAAAGGGGACTTAGAGATCATCTTACCCAGTGGTGTTAAGGATCCCTGCTGGTTGCATATTGTCTTACTTTTCAAATGTATTATTGTCTATGTTCTATTGTATTTTTATTTATTTTGTTAAATACTTACCAATTACATTTCACTTTGGTTTGGGCTGCACTAGAGGGTTTGACACCTCTGATCTAACCCGACTCTCTCTTGTACAAAGGAAGAAATTCAGGCCCAGAGAAGATTTTCCCTAAACCCCAAGGATAGTAAGGGAAGAGCCAGGAAGGGAAAAGAAGGTGGTGCTTTGCCTTGATGTTATAACAAAGGTTCTTAACCTGGGATCCACAGGCCCTCCTCAAGGGGTCCTTGGATAGATTTCTGCAGGTCTATGAAGTTGGATGGGGGAAATATTATATCTTTACTTTCACTAACCTCTACCTGAAATTTGGCATTTCCTTCAATTATTTTAAAAAATAATTCTTCTGAGAAGGGGACCCATAGGCTTTGCTAGGCAAAGGCATCCATGACACAACCAAAGTAAAGAACCTCTGTGTTAAAGGATTTTTTTTTTGGTTTGGCTAGTCTGCTAGAAGCTATATTATTTACTTGACCATGCTACTTCCCTAACCCTATGTTCTCCATATACTGGGAATAGTAGTAGTAGTAGTTTTTGTTGTTGTTGTTGTTGTAGCAGTAATAGTGATAGTGGTAGTGGTAATGGTACTGGCAGTAGTAGTGGTAGTGGTAGTAGTAGTAGTATTAGAAGTAGAAGCAGCATCAGCATTAGTAGTAGTAGTAGTAGTAGTAGTAGTAGTAGTAGTAGTAGTAGTAGTAGTAGTAATGGCAGTGGTAGTAGCAATTTATATAGTGTTTTAAAGGCTTACAAAATGCTTTCTATGTGTTAACTCATTTGCTCTTCACTAAGATCTGTGAGCCTTGCCTTCAATTAGACTAAATTTGGTCAGGGAAGCCAAGTAGACAGTGCTACCTTATTTATGACCTTGTATCCTGAACCGCCTGGTTCTTCCTGTGTATGTTCTGAGGGTCACTTGCTTTTTCACTCAATCATGATCCCTGTATTGAAATACAGAAACATCAAAACTACTTACTTACTTAGCATACTCCTAAACATTGACATGTCAGATAATATGTATAAATTACATCAAGTAAATCTCATTCAATTTCAAGTTCACAAATCATTCCTTAATTTGACTATGCCTCCTCACTTCCATAACTAAGCAGATTATTTCTTTCAGTTCCCCCTGAATCTTTATCTGTAAGTCCTTCCTACATATGTATTCATGGTTCTGATAGAAATGTTTCTTGGCTTAAAGATGACTTGTTGTCAAGAATCCTTGTGATATGGTGTTTTTTCCCTCCTCTGCCATCAATCTTTCTCACCTGCTCACAAAAAAAAGTCTATTTTCCTGTTAGCCTGGTGGAATTTATTAAATGGGTTGTCCATATTGGGCACTGCTTTAATTTGGAAAGAATTTCTTTGTTTTGTTTTCTAGTTCCACATGAAGTAACTGTTTCCACACACCCAGTCCTCTTGAACCTGACAAAAGTCACTGGCAACAAAAAGATGTTCTATCCCCAAAGTATGATCATCTGGAAGGGGAATGGATGCTTGTCTAAGGGAAATGAGTCTGCTCTGCTCACAAAGATGACTGGTAAATACATTTGTGCTGAAAGAAGTCTGTCAGGTGGAGCATGATTTGGGGCATCTGGTCAGTGTTAGCAAGACCCAAAGAGCCACCTTTTTTCCTGAGAGTAAAACAGATGTATGACACATTAGAAAGCTTGCTGGATTCAGAGACAGAGGGCCAGGGTTCTAAAACTGACACTGCCTAGCACTACCTATATAATCTTGTAAGCAAGTTAACCTCTCTTAACTTTCCTCATCTGTAAAATGTAAAATTTTATAATATGTGATCTAGGGAAGAGCAGAATCTGCTGAGTTCAATTCTGGCTATACAGGGGACTCAAAGGCCTTTGAGTTGTGAATATTCAAAATGATTTTTGCCCAGAAGTATATCTTTAAAAGTTCACCTCAAAGGCACATGGAGGTCATCCCTGGCACCTGTAACTGAGAGGGATGTTTCTTGATCTCTCCCAGAAATACAACATGCAGCCAAAATGTATTAAGTGGCTGTTGCATCCAGAGCATTATGCTGAGTTCTGGGGAAGATAAAAGATGGAGATAAGACCCATTCCTTGCCCTCAAAGGACTCAGAGCCTATTAAACAATAAGCGCATATGAAAGTATAAAAGCATAGGAATTCAACAAGCAAGGGGGAGAGGGAAACTTTTCAGACAAAGGGAACAGCCTGAGCAAAGCACAGCAGGGGTATGCTCAAGAAGCTTCAGGGGCTACCTACTGGACTCACCTATCTAGGTAGTGGCTACCTTTCTAGAATAACATATAAACCCATTTGGCATTTGAAATCCTTCACAATCTGACTCCAAACTTTATTTCTAGACTGATTTCACATCACTCAGTCTCATATATTCTTTGCTCCAGACAGATTGCCCCACTTTCCATTTACAGAAGGCTTTTGCACTTAAGAGTAGATAAATCCACACAAAGTGATCTCCTGGGTCATTATGCCCTGTAGAATTCTACAAGGACCAAAGATTTATTTTATATTTCAGCCTTAGATTAAAACCACTATGTGAGTACAAGAAACTTCACATCTTATAAGAAATATGCAATGGAATCTATTCCCTCATCAGTTTTATGCTTACTTATATTTTAGAATTCTTTGAAAAATAAACTTTTGCATCCCCAATCCAATCATGATTTCTTTGTAAAATATTTTGAGAATGAAAAGGAAAATAGAATATTATCTCCCCTGCTGCTGTTCTTTTTTTTTTCCGCTGAGACACTAAAACAAGTAAGATAGCCCAAATGTTTTAAGTCTCTGCATTCCAAAATGGTGGGACAATGTTGCTTTTTCATGATATTCATTGTTTATATCATCTATCCAACTAGTTGAAAACTTTATTTGAGTTTAATGAGGCTACATTATCAATAATTTAATATTGAATTTTAATGCAAATATATAATTTGGCATGCTGGGATATTTCTTTCTCCAATTAAGGTCCAAGGGAAGTAAGCAGCATAACATTAAAGAGGATGAATAATAAATGGAAAACATAAATTACACTAAAGGAGGTGATAATTTGCAAGTTATAGTCAAAGGTCTATTCACATTCTAAAATCACTAAAGAAATTCAGGCTGCTGTAACAACAACACTAAGCAAACATCATGGAACCAGTGGAAAATAGGAAGAGATTATCTCCTAAGGCAGGAATTATCCAGTGTAACTTCCTCCTCTGAAGACCCCAAATCATGGTAATCTGGGTAAAATCAGCCATCTGTCGGGTCATTGCCCAAGTTATTCTCCTCCTTATGGGTATGGCCAAAGGAAAGTTAAATCGAAGTTTTTCATTCCCTATACCTTCTCTGCAGTTGATAAAATGTTTTCATCTTTTGAATATCAATAACATTTTGAGGTTAGTGGTAGAAGTTTCGAATGCTACATTTCCCCCATGGATGGAGATCGCTTATAAAGGACATAGAACTGGGAACAGCTGATTTAATATATATTTTTGCAGTGGGGAGGGGAGTTAATTAACAAAAATTTTTCATGCTAGTCTATTTTTAAAACCAACTTAGAGTTTAATTCAGTTTAATATTGCAATATTTAACTATGACAATTTTAACCATGAATTAATTATTGATAATAAACCTAGAAGATATTAGAAATGAAAAAAAAACAACCAAAAAACCTAGTGTCCAACAGAGGGTGATAGTGTCAAAAGTTACAGATACGTCAAGAAGAATGAGAATTGAGAAAAGACCAATGGATTAAGCAATTAAGAGGTCACCAGTCAATTTGGAGAGTACAATTTTAGTTGATCAAGTCAGAAGTCAGACTTCAGAAGGTTGAGAAGGGAGTGTGAGGAGAGTAAGTGGAAATACTTATTGCAGATGACATTCTCAAGGGATTTAGACAGGAAAGGAAAGGGAGGTATAGGATTATAGCTATCGGAGATGGATGGACTAAGTGAGCGTTTTTTTAAGGATGGTCAAGATACAAGTATTTTTGCAGGCAGCAGTGAGAGGAGCAGTCATCAATGAGGAAGGTTGTAAGGAATAGCTGTCCCCAGGAGAGGTCCAGGGTTTCTTTAAATTGAAGAGGTGAAAGGAATAAAGTTTAAAGATGTAGAAGAATTTGATGACAAAAAGCAGATGTTCCAAGTGACTTAATGGAATAGGTTAATCAGTATTTGAACTGTGCCGAAGGCAGCTCTTAGCATTTCCAGGACAGGAGAGACTAGGCTTTATAGGCTGAAGAGCAACTGAAAAAACAGGTACTGGGCTGGCACATGTTGTCTTAGATGGAAAACTAAAGGCAGATTTGTCTTCTCCTACATGTGTTATCACTTTGTCTAATAATTCTTCTCATCCAGGTGATATTCTAGACTCTCACAAGCTACTACGTACTTCATAGCCAGTCTTTTAGGGATGAAGACCTTGCTCCTGCTGTCTTTCAATGATCTATATTGTCAGGAAGCAGCAGATTTAATAGGTAAAATGGGGTTTCTTCCCTGAAATGCACAGGTTCAGGACTTGAAAGGCCCAAGACTCATTTAAGTGTGTCCCTCAGGTGCCAGGCTACTCTCCGCTCCAGCTTCCTTGACTTCTACCCTCAGTTTTCAGGTCAGGATCGAAGAGTCATGATGCCAATGTCTTTAGTAAGTGAGGACTACTGACCCTGTCTCAAGGGATCCCCAGACACCTGATACAGGCAGCTTACTGGATGTCCCACCATTCCCTGGGAACTGTCCATCATTAAAGTGCTCTCTGTTCAGGAGGATCTAGTCATGCGGTGTGTTAAGTAAAACCTTCAGGGCCTTTTGCATTGCCTTTCCCTTTCAGAATGTAAGGTCCTTGAAGGCAGGGACTATCTTGTTTTTGCTTGTATTTGTACTTACAGTGCCTAGCACAGTTCCTGGAACAAAGAGTTTAAAAAAATATCTATTTGATAGAACAGACATAGCTTAAGGAGAATGCCACCCCCCTCATGCAGGCAACCTCTTGTATGACTGGAGAAATTATAAGCTGAACTTTTGTGGAAGACTGGCAATGGAAAAGTAGAAGAGGGTGGCTGCCATCAGAGTAATGGTGGTGTCTCAGGGTAGAGGATAGTGAACCTTCCACCTCAGTTGTCTCTTTGCTTCCTCTTATGGCTGAAGTAGCCACCTGTCCCCTTGGAGTTTTGGCAAGGTAATTGGGGTTAAATGACTTGCCCAGGGTCACATAGCTAGTGTCAAATGTCTGAAGCCAGATTTGAACTCCTCCTGACTCCAGGGCCAGTACTCTATCCACTGCACCACCTATCTGCCTCACAGCTTGTCAGTCTTGAAACATGGGGTCTGTCATGGAAGAGGGGATTTCCACTGCGTCACAAACTCCTAAACCTGTATTTCTGGGCTTCCCCTTTCTCTCCTTAGATGTCCAGCAGCCACTGCTCCTAACCTTTCTCTCTTCAGAGCACCTCTTCTCCTATACTTCTGAGCCCAAGCCCCTGAAAATACACCTGGGAGGTGGAGAGGGTCCCAGAACCCAGATGCTCAGATTGGTCCCCCTCCTTTCAGAAGCAGAGAGAAGTAGGCAGTCTAGGAATCATAGAACCATTTGGCAAAGACACTCTTAAGGAAAGACAAAGGGAGGAAGCACCTGCCTGGGCCCATAGAAGCCTCAGCCCTGGCAACATCCCTGATTAAAATCAATAAAATCTGTCTTAGATCCAGTTCCAGCTTGGATTTTCCCCACTATCCATGGGGTTTTTTTTGAGGAGGCAGAGGGGAATTATGATGTCCTTGGATACCTGATAGACTAATGGAGTGGGGGGGAGGTATGGAGTTTGGGGATAAGGACACCACATGAGGCCCTGCTGAGAACGAATAATGAAGATTCCTACAAAGAAGTCTTAACTCCTTGTCACCCGCAACCCCTCCCCAACCCCCACCCCTTCACACATATACATATACATCACACTCACATAGCTTAACGACTTCATTAACCCATGGTCAATCATTGATTCAGCAAACATTTACCAAATTTCTACTGTGTAGAGAACACTAACCCAGATGTATAGTCCTTGCCCACACAATAGGAGAATAGGGCAGCTAGGTGTTGCAGTGAAGAGAGTGCCAGGTCTAGAGTTAGGAAAACCTGTGTTCAAATCAGACCTCAGACACTTACTAGCTGTGTGATTCTAGACAAGTTACTTAACTCTGTTTGCCTCAGTTTCCTCATCTGTAAAATGAGCTGGAGAAGGGAAACAGCAAACCACTCCATTATCTTTGTCAAGAAAACCTGAACGATTAACTAAAAGGACAAAAATAGATAACACAGTGTAGTGCCTAGAAGCACCCCACCCCCAACCAATTTGTCAGGTTGCTGGATGGGTCACTTAGGGAACCAATTCCCTAGGTTCAGGGTGGGTCTATACCCTAAAACTATATAGCTCAGGCAACAGAGGCAAGGTGTTTACCTCCACTAATCAGCCAGAGGAAACAATTAGTTCAAAGTAAAGCATCTAATGAAATGCTATAGTAAGCAAAGTAGCCAAAAAAAGAAAGAAAAAGAAACTCTCCCTCTCCCCCAAAAAACCTGGAGCTCTCTCCCACAAAAACAAAACATCAGTGTGGTAAGTGGACACCCATAGAGAACACATATGGACAAGTACTAAATAGGGAACACATGCGGTCAAGGCAGTGTATGGAGGGAGGACTCACACCTACACTACAGAACCACACCTCACTTCTCTCCTGGTGTCTTCTCTCTCTAGTCTCTCTGGGATGCTATTCTTTTGGATCCAAAGTCTACATCAGACACTGCTTACTTCTGGTTTTACTAAAATCCTTCACTATCTCTTCTTTAGGGAAAAGTGGGTACCTCCAGACTCTCTTAAAGTTCACAGGCTTTTCCAGCTTTTTTAGAAAAAGCAGAAACCCTTGCCTGGGAACTAGACGATTAATTTTTCAGGTTTTCCTGTTTTATTCCCTCCAGAATCTTGGTGACTGAGGCCTCTCATCTCCTTAGCAGGAGATTCTCAACTTCAGTCTCCAAACTCTATAGAACAAAAAGCAGGAGTCCCCCAACTAGCTAAACCCTCCTGGAGAAGGTAATATTTCCAAAAATCATAAATTCTCAGATTTGGAAGGGTCTTTATAAGCCATCTTGCACAACCCATCAGGAAACATACTCCCTTAACATTGCCACTTTTAAGACCTCTAATAAGGAGTAAACTCACTACCTTCTCCCAAGGGAACTCACTTCTCACTTGACTAGCTCTTATTGTTAAGATATTTCCTTCTATCAAGCCTAAATCTCTCTGAAATCTAATTCTTTCACTTGTCGGCCCTTCAAATATTTGAAGAGTATTGCCTCTCCCCTTGCAGGTTAAATAAATAACCTCAGTTCTTTCAAAATGGCATGAGATATGATTCTTTAACATCTTGACTGCTCTCTTCAAATCCATGCTCCAGCTTCTCAATTTCCTTATTAAAAGATGGTGGTACCCAAAATATATCCTATGTGGTATGACCAAAGCAGAGTAAAATTCACTTCATCACCTGCCTTACACTGGACACTATGCTTCTTTTTCTTAATGCATCTTAAGACCACATTGGCCTTTTCAGCTTCCAGGTTATACTTTTGACTCATATTGACCTTGCAGTCCTCTAAGTAAGATAAAATACAATCTATACACACCTCCCTTATCTCAAAGCATTTGTCATGTTGATTTTTTTTGGACACAAGAATGGAACTTTACATTCTGCTCTATTTTGTGTTATTGTTCATCCTTAGAAGAGACTTTTATTTTATAAACTGCTACCCTAAACTTCAGTAATACCATTACACATGAAATTAAATGCACCAAAGGAAAAAAGATGTTGTTAAGATAACTACTTGGGGTGCCTTGGTGGTGAATAAAGCAGTGAATAGAGTGAATAGGCCCTGGAGTCAGGAGGAATCTGAGTTCAAATGTGACCTCAAATACTTAACATTTACTAGCCCTGTGACCTTGGGCAAGTCACTTAACCCCAATTGCCCTGCCTTCCCCCCTCAAAATAAAGAACCAAAAACTACTTACCCATCCAAACATCTCAAATCCACCCTTTCGACCTGCTATAATCCCATGGATTTTTTTAAGGTTATTTTTTTTTCGTTAAGAGAAAGTAGACAGATGCATGTTGGTAAATGCTAACTTTCCACAACCACACAGAGACATAGAGTAGTTTCTGAACACAGTACATATGACAAAGAAGGGAGAGAGACTATAATTCTATACTACATGGAAGTCTAGTAGCCATCAGCTTCCTGCCACATGTGAGCACAGAAGATTCTTTCCCTCCCCTCCCCCCAAAAAGAACACTACATGTGTTTCTGGAAAGGGCACTGGCTATAGAATCAAAGCACCCCAGTTCAAATACAGCCTCTGTAAATACCTGTGTATCCTTGGGCAAGTCAATGAACATCACTTTACATACACTTTACACCCACATATGTAACACCAAATTGGACTAGAATGGTCTCTATGGTCCCTTCCAGCTTTTAAATCTATGAATCTGAAATCTATGAATTTAGAAACATGAAAATTCTATGAATCCGTAGATAATTTGTTTTAGGACTGAGAAGGGTAAACACGAATTTGGAAGAGACAATGGTGGAGAGTCTTGGCCCACTGTATTCTGCTTAAGGTAACCCCCCACCCCCAAACACACACACACACACACACACACACACACACACACACACAAGAAAATATGAGGAAAGAAAGAACCCTCAAGAGAACAAGGTGACTGAGCACGAAAAGAAAATAAAAAGGCTGAAACTTGCGACTAGGGACTGGAGACTTTTTTTAAAAGCTAAAAGGAGTTTTGGAATCCATCAACGTTCTATGAGTCATTTTCGCTTGTGCTCTCCCCTCCATCTTCTTCCTCATCACCACTTTCCCCATCATCTTCCTCTTCTTCACTTTCCTCTAAGTCAACAAAACTCTCCTCCGAACCTTCTTCCTCATCTTCTTCTTCTTCCCCTTCTTCATTATCAATATCAGATACCAGGTAGTACTGTAAGGGATTTAACCAGATATCATCTTTGATGACCTCCCCTAACTCATCTGCCCCAGCATCGGTGTGGTCTGAGAACCAAGTGAAAAAGCTGTCTGGCTCTTCTCGAAACCTTTTGCCGCCCCCTTTAGTTTGGATCTGATTGGGGCGTTTGGTCAAGTCCTTCCCAGATTTCCAATGGATTTCAGTTGACTTTGAAGCCAGATCCCCACTTTCATCGAGGTGAAACTCTTTGGAGATCACTTTATTTTCAAAGTAAGGGTTTTCACCAAAATAAAAATCTATTCTGTAACCCGATTTCACGTCTTCGAATTCTATCACTTCAATCCTGATCAAGTAATGCAGGGCTTCCTCATCTTCCTCCCCAAGCAGCGAGGACATCTGCGGGTGGCTGATAAGGGTGGTCATCCAGAAGTCCGGTATTTTGGCGATCCATTCTGACCTCTTCTGGAAGAAAGGCTGGCGGAGCTGGTTATAGTTCTGTTCCACTTTCAGAATTTCCGCACTGGCTTGCTCATTCAGTTTGTCTATTTCGTTCTGCACTTCGTCGATTCGTTCAATTGTTTCTCGGAGTTCTTTTTCCCAGGTCTCAAGGGCTTCGTCTTGGTGGGTGGTAAGCTCCGTTTTGCTGACTTTGGCCGCCGGCGCTGACATGTTGCTCTCTTACGTTCTCACGGGCTCCTAAATGGACCAGCGGCGGGGGGGGGGCTGCTTTTTCACCTCACACGCCACGCCCGGGAAGCGCCTTCGCTCAGTCCGCGCCCCGCCCTCGCCGGGATCGCTCGCTCTGGCTCTAGCTCCGGCTCGGGCTCTGCCTGCTCCCTCTCCCAGGCTGCGCTGGTGCGGATGCTGATGCTGATGTCGATGTTCCGCCGGCTCCTTTTGCACCGGATCTCTCCGCGTGGCCGGATCAGGAGGAAGGCGGGGACGGGGAGACGGACAGGGGAAGGGGCGGAGGCCACGGCGATCTGAACTAGACTTTGACTTACGCTGTAGAAACTGGGCTGCTTAGAAGACAAACGTGCTAACGTGCTCCTTCCCTCCGGTTGGAGCAGCCGGCGTTTGTCATTCCCAAGATGCCACCAGCACCATTCCTACCACCGCCTCCTCTGCATCCTGCCCTGCCTCTTTCTCCTCCCCTTCCTCCTTCTTCTCCTCCTCTTCCTTTTCCTCCTCCCCTTCCTCCTCATTCACTTTCTCTCCTCTTTATCCTCCCCGTTCCCCTCCTCCCCATTCCTTTCTCTCCTTCACTTTCTCTTCCCCTCCCTTTCATCTTCTTCATTCTCCTTTCTCCTTCCCTTCTTCTCCTCATTCTTTCTCTTCTCTTTCTCCTTCCCTCCCTCTCTTCCTTGCCTTTCTTTCTTGCCTTCCTCCTCTTTCTTCTTGCCTTCTCCTTCCCCCCAACCTTCACTGCCTCCTCCCCCTTCTTCCAATTTTTCTCCATCTTCCCTCTCTTTTCCATTCTTCTTTGTCATTCTAATGCCCTTCTGCCCTTCTGTCCCTGTCCTCTTCCTTTTTGTCTCCTCTTTCTCTGAGGTTAGTAACCTGGGTGATTGCAGAGTTGGTAGTGCCTTGAATAGAAATAAGGATGTATGCAAGGGATAGGCTTAGCATGAAGGGAAATAAATTCAATTTAGGATATAAAATAGATTTAGAGATGTAAGGCAAGGTGAGTTTCAGATGCCTATGAGATTTTCAGGAGGGGGCTAATAACAAAGAATTGGAGATGAAAGATCAGAAATTGGGACTGGATATATAGATATTGAAATCATCTGCTTAATTTAGACACTTGGACCCATAAAAACTGAAAAGATGAGAGAGAGAGAGAGAGAGAGAGAGAGAGAGAGAGAGAGAGAGAGAGAGAGAGAGAGAAATAGAGAAGAGAGCCCAAGAAGGAACCCTGGGAATCAACTGTACTTAGATGGCAGGAGATGTATTATGATCCAGAGACTAAGGTATGGTCACAAAGGTGGGAAGAGAATCAGGAGAGAGCTATGTCATAAAAGCCAAGAGAGGAGAAAATGTCCAAGATGAAAGAGTGGTCATTGGTATGCAAAACTGCAGAGAGAGGCCTGGGACTGAGAAAAGGCTATCAGATGAAGCAGTCAAGAGATTCTTAGTAACCTTGGAGATAGCAGTGCCAGTTGTAGTGAGGTCAGAAGTCAGATCACAATGTATTATTGAGAAGGGGGTTGGATGGTGAGGAAATAGAATAAGGTTCTTAACTTTCGGTCCATGAATCTGTTTTGTTTTTTTAATATTCTGATAATTATATTTCAATATAATTGATTTCATTCATAATCCTATGTATTTTATGAATTTAAAAACATTTTTAGAAGGGACCTGTAGGCTTCACCAGAATTCTAAAGGGGGCACAAAAAAAATATTAAGAATCCTTGGCTAAACTCTAGGCCACAGATGATTTTAGGAACTGGTAAAAACAGAAGTGAGATAAGGGCCAATTGCTTGAAGAGATGATAAGTCAAGTGGTGGGTTTTGTTTTGTTTTGTTTTTAATGACATAAACCTTAGAATGATGAGTTTCTGGAAATGAGCATCCTGGAGTCCAGGAAAGTAGCTGGGTAAGAAATGAGGGAAATGCTGAGAGAATTAAAATTAATTAATTAAATAGTAGAAGATTTTTAAGGAGCTCTCCAATGTCCATCCTCCACCCTCTCCAGTCAGAGGGAGGGTCCCAGGGGTAGGGGTAGGGAAGGAAATTATGAGGGGATCTGGAGTTCTCCATCCTTTACCCTCTCCATTCAGAGGGAAGGGTTCCAAGAGTGGAGGTGCTGAGGAAGAATGACGTAGAGAGATGGTGAGATGCTAGAGTAGGGAAGAAAAGGCACTCTGTGCAAATTGCCTCTTTTATAAAAAAAAAAAAGTAGAAGGTGAGAACATCTACTGAGAGAAGGTGGAAGAGGCAATGGGGCAAGAGGCAAGAAGAGAAGGTTTGAACAGCTAAAGAGATTGAGGTATTCAAGGAAAAATGAGAGTTTTGTCATATTGAGGAGTAAGGACACATTTGAGAAAAGATAACATGAATTTGTGCAGTGAGTTGGAATTATATTTGGGGATTAGGATTAGGAGGCAAAGGAAATATGGGGTCAAGACAGTGAAGATGGGAAAGAGGACCCTACGGGATGAGGAAGAATGGTTGGTGGTTGAAGTGAGGACAAAGAATACTTTAGGAAGAATAAGACAAAGGAAGAGACAGAAGGATAGGTTATTATAATCAGAAAGGGGAATATCAGAGTCTAAATCATGGAGGTGGCACATTCATGGATTTAGTGAGACATTACATGTCCATCCCTGTGGGTAGCTAAGTAGAATGACACTCCAAGCCATGGGAGTTTAAAAAGTTTTGTTTTTGTTTTTGTTTCTTTTTTAACTTAAAGGCTGGAGTATTTAGGGGTCAGGGAGGGACATCAACTAGAAGCTGTAATAGAGAACAAGGCTATAAGTCAGGTACTTTACTCCTTGAGAAAGGAGTCTTACCTGGAGGCTAGTAGACCACAGCAACAGGGATCTGGGTAGATCGATATAGATGGATAATTTGAACCCCAGGAGAAGTTATTGAGTAATGGTGAGAGGAGAGTTTGGAAGTAGCAGGAAAGTGGAAATATATGTGTATATGTGTGTGCATATTATATATATGAAAGCAGTGGAAAGGACAGTTAGTCTACAGAAAACCTGGCATGCTAGACAACTAAACCAGGTTATTCCGAAAGCATCATTAAAGAAAATTAGAAGGATAGCAGTTGGACTAGCAGATTTGCCAACAATCCATAGTTTTCTAGTTTAATCTTTAATGATAGTAGAGAACCACGTTTAGACTCAACAGTGCCTAATTATCTGTATGAAGGAAGAGAAATGGTGCTTAAGAAGACAGTATCAGGAAGAGCAATTGGACCGAACCAAGTAGAAGCAGAGGAAATCCCCACTGAAGACAACCTCATTTTGAAAATAACTTGGAAAAAAAATAAAATAAGGCAACTTGGCACTGATTTTGAAGATAAAAAGGGAGAAAATGCTAAGCAATTGGGAGAAATCACTTTGAATTATTAGTAAAATGGAACTGAGAGGACATAGCCAAGTCCTATGGCCATTTTGTCTCTCTAAAGGCAGTGTAGTATAAAAGGTTGATCTTGAAGTCAAGAAGGACTTGTCTCTACTCCATATCAGCTGTGTGAACATGGGTAGATGTCTGATGCCCTACAATCGCTGATCTCTAATAGTAGAGGGAGTAACCTCAGGAGGAAGCCTTCTTCATTGATTATAGATCCTGACTTTTTAAAAATCCTTTCCAGCTCTTTTACATCTTATATTCTATATTTCAAGTTCCCTTCCAAGTAGTCTTATCCCGTGGTTCGGGTGCATATGTTAGGAAGACAACTGATTGTCTCTGTGCAAGATGAATTGGGTAAGGAGGAAGATAAGGCAGGAAGATGTTAAGCAGTTAATAACAGTCTAATGGAAGCATAATGAGGGCCTGGACTAGGGGTGTTTCCGAGTCAATGAAAGGAGAATGGAACTAAAAACCTGGGTAGCTGATCCCATAGGTCAGTCCCCTCACAAACACCATGACTAACATCCATATATCAGCCCCAACTCATCTAGCCTCCCTTTGCTTAACCTAATCTCCTTCATCTGGCATATCTTCCTCAACCCTATCCAAATTTACTAATCTTCCAGGGCTTAATTCAACCCACTTTCTCCAGGAAACCTTCTCTGGCTACTACAATGAACTTATATTTTCCCTTCCCTGAATTCTATCTACACAACTCTTTTTGACACACATGGTATCCCAAAAGTAATGTTAATCATTTAGGAGAAATAATTTTGAATTATTAACAAAAACAGAACTGAGAGGCCATCAGCAACTACCAACCCTTATGCCAATTTTCTTATCTTTCTAAAGGCAATAAGGTTGGTCTTAGACTCAAGAAGACCTGTCTTCAAGTCTTGCCTGTAAACTTTAGTAGCTTAAAACTGCATTAAAGACTTTTATAACACTCTATATAATCACATTCTGTGTCTTTCGTGTGAATCTTTTTTCTGCACTTAAACTGTGAGTTTTGTAATAAGAGAAATCATATATTTATATAAGGTTAATTCTGTCCCTATTAGGTACTTAATATAACATTCATTGAATTGAAATATTGGAATACACTTATAATCAATGAATATTTATTCCATCATGCCAACATTTATTCCATTTATGTCCATCTTCTCTGTCCATATTCCTTATGGCCAGAGCTATGTTGGTGACAAGAATCATAGGATCACAAATTTCAAAGTGGAAGCACCATTAGAGGTTATCTATTCCAAGTCCCTCACTTTACAAATGAGGAAACTGTGGCCCACAGAAGTTAAGTGAATTGCCCAAGGTCAAATAGTGTCAGAAGTGGGATTTGAAACCAGGTAATTCTGATTCCAAATCTTCTTTCCTCTGTATCTTGCTAATGATGGCAAAAATTGGGATTAATGATAGGCTCTCATATGTTCCACATCCCCAATATAGAAACCATTCTCACAGACTGTCAGATTTCTTCTTCTCATGAGAAACCAGGAGTGCAAATATCACCAGTGTGGGCCAAGCATGCCCCTTGGAACAGAAATCAGGTGGGGAGTTAGGTGTGTATATGGGCATGGTACCTCTGCCAGAGTCATGCCTGTGTTTCCTGCCTCTCTACTAGACTATTCTCTTTTTCTCTTGCCTCAGAGATATTGCCTAGAACTCCGGGGGCCACACTATTCTGAATACCCAAAGCAGGTTTAGCCCACCTGGGAATGGAGAATGAGACTCTTCTATAGACCCTTCTCCCCTCCTATCCAGCCACAGAGGTTGTTCTATTCCAGAGGTTATGACTGGAAGAGAACAAACACACACACACACACACACACACACACACACACACACACTACTGCAACTTATGTCTCAGAAGGGGCTTCCAAACCAAAAAGAACCGATAGCAGTACTACCTCAGAGCAGGGGGCAGCTAATGAAACATATTCATAAGATTTAAAGCTCACAGTGAGTAGAGCGTTGGCCCTGGAGTCAGAAGGACCTGAGTTCGGATCCAGCCTCAGACACTTAACACACACAAACAAACAAAAAAAAAAAAACCTAGCCATGTGACCTTGGGCAAGTTACTTAACCCCAATTGCCCTTCAAAAAAAAAAAAAGATTTAAAGCTGAAACAATTCTGGAGATCATTTAGTCCAACCCCCTCATTTTATACAGGAAGAAATTAGGTCCATGGCAGGAAATAACTTTTCTAAGGCCCCATAAGTAGTAAACAGCAAGGCTGGAATTTGAATCAAAGGCCTCCAATTTAGATCCAGAACTCTTTGGAATACTGGAATACACTGCATCTGCAGACATACCAGGCCACAGAAAGGCAATCAGTATTAAGGGATAAGAGGGGAAGAAAGATCACTGAGAGATCAGGGTAGGCTTCCTAGAGGAGTTGAGATTTGAACTAGGTCCTGAAGGATGGAGAGGCAGAAATGTGGAGAGAGGGCATTCCAGAATATCCCTGCACCTAATTTACAAGAAGGAAGGATCATAGAGGCTTCCTGTGACTGGGTTATGGGTATAGGAGATAGACAATGCTTAATACTTCTGAGGACAAAAACCACCTAAACTACTGTAACAGCCTCCCAACAGGCATCCCAGTTTCCAGTTGTCACCCCATTGACCTTACCACCCATCCTCAATCAGAGGCAGTGAAGTGCCATAATGGATAGAGGTCAGAAAGACCTGAGTTCAAATACAGCCTTAGACACTTAGTAGTTGTGTGAGCAATCCCAACAAGAATTCCTAAAAGAGCTCAAAAAAGATTCTTAAAAATCAAATAAGTAGGGGCGGCTAGGTGGTGCAGTGAATAGAGAGCCGGCCCTGGAGTCAGAAGGACCTGAGTTCTGAGCCGGCCTCCGACACTTAATCCACACAAACAAAAACCTAGCCGTGTGACCTTGGGCAAGTTACTTAACCCCAATTGCCCTAAAGGGGCGGCTAGGTGGCGCAGTGAGTAAGAGTGTCGGCCTCGGAGTTGGGATGACCCGAGATCAGATCCGGCCTCAGAAAATGAGCACCCACGAATAAATAATGACTAGCCGTGTAACCTTGAGCAAGTTACTTAATCCCAATTGCTTTAAAAAAAAAATCAAATAAGTAGAAAAAAATGGGAAAAGAAGTGAGAGTGATGCAAGAAAATTATGAAAAGAGAGTCAACAGCTTGGTAAAAGAGGTGCAAATAAATATTGAAGAAAATAACACCTTAAAAAGCATAATTGACCAAATGAAAAAAGAGGTATTAAAAACTCATTGAAGAAAATAATTCCTTAAAAATTAGAATTGGGCAAGTGAAAGCTAATGAGTTGATGAGGCACCAAGAAACAATAAAATCAAAAGAGTGGAAAATGGGAAAACATGTGAAATATCTCATTGGGGAAAAAAAAACTCACCTGGAAAATAGATTGAGTAGAGATAATTTGAGAATTATTGGACTACCTGAAAGCCATGATCAGAAAAAAAGGAGCTTAAACATCATATTTCAAGAAATTATCAAGGAAAACTGCTTTTATATCATAGAACCAGAAGGTAAGATAGAAATTGAAAGAATTCATCATCACCTCCTGAAAGAGATTCCAAAACGAGAACTCCCAGAAATATGAGTCAAATTCCAGAGTTCCCAGGTCAAGAAGAAAATATTAGAAAGTAGGCAGAAAGAAACAATGCAAATACCATGGTGCCATAGTAAGGATCACACAAGATTTAGCAGCTTCTACATTAAAGGATCAGAAGATTTAGAATATGATATTCCAGAAGGCAAAGGAGTTAAGATTACAACCTATCCAACAAAACTGAGTATAATCCTTCAGGGGGTAAGGGAGAATGGACATTCAATGAAATACAGGATTTTCCTGAATAAAAACAATATCCTGAGAAGCATTTCCTGGTAAAAAGACAAGAGCTGAATACAAAATTTGGTTTTCAAACACAAGACTCAAAAGATATATAAAAGGTAAACAAAAGAGAAATCATAAGGGAACTTAGAAGGCTAAAATGTTTATATCCCTATATGGGAAAGTGATAATGGTAACTCCTATTGATCTTATCATTATCAGAACAGACAAAAGGAGTATACACAAATACAGGATAGGGACGTAAGAACACTATGAGGGGGTGATTTTTTTAAATAAAATTAAGGAGTGAGAAAGAGTGATACATTGGGGGAAAAGAAAAAGAGAGGAAAAATGGGGGAAGTTATTTTGAATGGAGGGGAAGATGACTGGAGTAGTGGGCCTTGCTTGAACCTTATTCTAATTAGAAAGAAGGTATAACATACATACTTAGTTGGGTATGGAAATCTATTTTACCATATAGGGAAGTAAAATAGAAGGGGTATATGGAAGGGTAAGGGGGCTGATAGAAGGGAAGGTGGATTAAGGCGGTCAGAAGCAAAACAGACTTTTGAGAAGGAACATGGTAATAAAAGAGAGAGAGAGAAAGAAAGATAAACAGGGAAAAATAGGATGAGAGAAATGCATAGTAATCATAACTGTAAATGTGAATAGAATAAACTCATCCATAAAGCAGAAGCAAATATCAGAATGGATTAAAAACCAGAAACTAACAATATGTTGTTTACAAGAAATACACTTCAAACAGAGAGACACACACTGAGTAAAAATAAGGGGCTGAAGCATAATCTATTGTGCTTCAGCTGAGGTAAAAAAGAAAAAAAGCAGGAGTAGCAGTTATGATCTCAGACAAAGCAAAAGCAAAAATAGACCTAATTAAATGAGATAAGCAGGAAACTGTATTTTGCTAAAAAGGTGCCATATACAATGAAGTAATATCAACACTAAACATATATATATATATATATATATATACATACACACACACACACACACACACACACACACACACACACACACACACACACACACCCCAAATGGCATAGCATCTAAATTATTTTTTTAAAAAAGTTAAATGACAGTTAACAGGAAGCAATACACAGTAAAAACTACACTAGTGGAAGACTTCAACTTTCCCCTCTCAGAATCAGATAAATCTAATCACAAAATAAATAAGAAATAAGTCAAGGAAGTGACTAAAATCTTAGAAAAGTTAGATATGACAAAACTCTAGAAAAACCTGAATGGGAATAGAAAGGAGTATACATTTTTCTCAGCTGTAAATGGCACCTTTGCAAAAACTTGACCATGTAGTAGGGCATAAAAATGTCACAAACAAATACAGAAAAGCAGAAATATTAAATGCATCCTTTTCAAACCGTGATGCAACAAAAATTACATTTAATAAATGTAATTTGTTACATATTACATATGTAATTACATATTATGTATGTGGAAGCATAGATTAAAAGTTAATTGGAAATTGAATCATCTTACCCTAAAGAATGAATGGATCAAAGAACAAATCATAGAAACAATCAATACCTTCATCAAATAGAATGACAACAATGAGACAACATTCCAAAATTTGTGGGATGCAGCCAAAGCAGTATTTAGGGAAAATTTTATATCTCTAAACACATACATTAATAAAAGAGAGAGAGTGAATCAATGAACTGGGAATGAAACTAGGAAAGAAAAACTAGAAAAAAAAATTTAAATCCCCAATTAAACATCAAACTTGAAATCCTGAAAATCAAAAGAGAGATTAACAAAACTGAAAGTAAGAAAATCATTGAACTAATAAATAAAATTAGGAGTTGGCTTAATGGGGGGAACAATAAAATGGATAAACCATTGATTAATTTGCTTGAAAAAAGAAAACCAAATAATAATGAAAAGGATTGGAACAGCCAATGAAAATGAAATTAAATCAATAATTAGGAACTTTTTTTGCCCAATCATATATACCAGTAAAACTGAAATCTAAGTGAAATGGATGAATATTTATAAAAATATAAACTGCTCAGATTAACAGAAGAGGATCTCAAAGAGGGGCTATCATTTATCACTTCAAGCCTGCAAAAAAAAAAATACAGAGAATACAATCAATCAGTAAGTATTTATTAAGCTGTATATTGAGAAAAGAGAAGAGGGCTGAGGTCAGAACCCTGAGGGACTATTTTGGGGGTCTAGTCAATAAACTAATTCCAAATTCCAGTAAATATATCTTCTAGCCCAAATTTTGCCACTTTTTTTGTAAGGACTTGATGAAAGCAACTTTCTCATTGTGGCATGTAGTGTTGCCAGTCTCCCCAGTACAAACCTCCCTGTTGTCTACTTGAAATTCAAGTTCAGCATGCTCTTGGGGCAGCCCCACCTACAGGAAACTCCTCCAATTTAGTTCTAGCCATTAAAAGACATTCATACTGTAGTAAATGCAGAACATAAGACCATAGGATGCTCATAGCTTCTAGATCAGGAAGGAACCTTGGAGGTCCAACCCCCTCATTTTACAGAAGAAACCGATTAGAAAACAAAAATATAGTAATATCCAAAATGCAGTTATCATCTCCTTGGTTCCAGATTTCCCCTGTCCCAACTCAATCATTGAAATGACTGGGTTGTTGAAAGTCCAACATCTTCTGGTCAAGTCTCAGAACAATTCTCCATCTGGAGAATGAAGGTAGGATTCACCCCAAATACTGGTTACCTATTCTCCTTAACTTGGTCACTAATACCTTTTGCACTGATTTCCATAGAGGGCTTGTATCTACTGTGTTGCCATATAGGGATCTTGGGTACTGCATAGCAGTCTAACTAGGCAGGAAGGAAAGAAAATTTCACCATATGCTCCTGTACCTTCCCTGTAACCCCAGCCCAGTCACAAGGAGTAGATATGTGCATACTGTTTACAGTTATGTTATATTCTCTCTCTCTCTCTCTCTCTCTCTCTCTCTCTCTCTCTCTCTCTCTCTCTCTCTCCTTCTGTATATCTAACTCTCTGGTTCTCTCTGTATGTGGTTCTCTATCTCTGTATTTTTTTTCTTCTTCCCAACATGTTTCAGAATTTTTGGCACTACATTCATCCAATCAGAGCCCACTCTGAGTCTACATCAACTTTGTGATACCTCTTATATCATTTACATAGGAAACCTAAGTCTATTGCATTCTCTATTGATTCTGCCAACCCTGTTAAAAAGGAAATTGCGTTAGTCAAATTGGACTGTCTGTAACAAAGCCAGTTTTGCTCCTTTTGATCACCACCTTTCCTGCTAGATGCTCATTAACAGGCCCTTTGTTACTACATTACTACAAGATTATAAGTTCATCCATTGTATCCTGGACCATCCCCCTTCATCCTGACTTATGTCTTGTCACTTGAGTTTCATGACTGGAAAAGAGAGTGAGGCTGAAGACTTTGCACAGCTCTGGCTCACTTAAATCTAATTCGTGTGAAAATCAAGACATTACCTTGTGGTCATTGGTCCTCTTAGGAAATAAAAGACCACCACCAACAAGAACAAGATTCTAGAATTTTGCCAACAATCCAAATCCTTTACTGGCCTATAACTTGTAGACTTTGCTATCTTATACAACTTTTGCATCTTTCCAGTCCCACCGTGCCTCTGCCATTCCCCACAATCTCCTTTTTTGTTGTTACATTTTGAGTTCCAAGTTGTCTTCTCCCCCCACCCCAACCTCCTTCCCAAACCTACATTATGGAAGGCAAGCTTTATATATATATATATATGAAACAATACAATACATACTCACATATATCAGTTGGGGGGGGGGGGTGAATAGCATTTTCCTTCCTAAGTCTTTTGTAGTTTATTTGAATGATCATATTCCTCAAAATAGCTTAGTCATTTGCAATTATTCTTTGAACAATATTGCTATTACTGTATACAACATTTACAACATTCTCTTGGTTCTGCTCATTTCACTGTGTATTATTTCATGCACATCTTTGCATGTTTTTCTAAAACCAACCCAACATTTTTTACAGCACCATAGTATTCCATCACTCCATAATCTTTCAAAGACCACTTAGAGTGTCTTGGCAATCAAATCATCTTGTTTTTTTCCGCTAACCTAAAACATAGGCTCTAGTCACTTGAATTCATCAAAGGCAGCTAACTGCTCTTTTATTATCTCCTTACTTCTCTTGGGTTCCAACTTCCTCTTAGCCATTTTGCTCTCTCTTCTCCTGTCCAAAGAGAATATTTCTTGCTAAGAATAAATACCCAGAAGCAATTGAATGAGTCAAGTCAGTCTTCTTTTCATCTCCTCCTCATTGTCATCATTACAGCCAGACTGAGTAGTGCCCTCTTATTTCTTTGATTCTCCACAGTTTCAAAAGAAACATTTTTTTAAAAACTCTCTTTTTGCTGTATTTAACTTTCTTTACCAGTCTCAGCAAATACTTAGCTTTCTCACCTTCTGCTCCATTCTCAAAGGACCCTGCCATGATTGTGTACTGATCACCTGCCCTTGCTGCTTCTAGCAGCATATGTGTGTATATGTATATGTATATGTATATGTATATGTGTATGTGTATATACGTACACATATTATAAACATATATATGCCTTTCAAAAATCTAAGTTGTTCATGACCAATATGGAAATATGTTTTGTATGACTTCACATGTATAATAGATATATTGCTTACATTCTCAAGGGATAAAAAAGGGGCAGGAGAGAGGGAGAGAATCTGGAACTCAAAATTTTTTAATTGTATATTAAAAATTTTAATGTAATTTGGAAATATTTAATAAAATACACATGTGTGTGACTCCTGGTTGTTCAGTGCAATCTTGTGCATCCACCTTGATCTCTGAAAGCTCCCATATTTCCAGCTCATTGGAATGCTATCTGCCAGTTTTTTTTCAGAATTTCATTCTTGAGAGTTTATCTTTCTTCCTGAACTACCTTTCCCTATAGAAGTATGATATCTCTCCTTTCTATGAATGCTTTAAAAATATGCTCATTCCAAAAATATTTATAGCAGCTCTTTTTGTGGTTGCAAAGAATTGGAAATTAAAGGGGTGCCCATCAATTGGGGAATGGCTAAACAAGCTGTGGTATATGCATGTAATGGAATACTATTCTGCTATAAGAAACAAGGAGCAGACGGACTTCATATTTACCTGGAGAGGCTTATACAAACTGATGCTGAGTGAGAAGAGTAGAACCAGGAGAAATTTGTATACAATCACAGACACAACATATGTGTGATGACCAACTATGACAGACTGGACTCTTCTCAGCAATGCAGTGATATGTCATTCCCAAAAGACTCATGAAGGAAAGAGATGCCTACATCCAGAGAAATAACTAGAAAGAACTGAGTCTGAATCCTGATGGAAGCAAACTACTTGATCTTTTTCTTTTCATTGTTTGGTTTTATTTCCTCCTTACCATTTTTCATTCCATCTAGTACAATACTCCTTTGTAAAAAAAAATGCTCATTCAATTTGTAGTGAACTGTGGCTTTCGTACCCATAAATGTTGTATATGTTGTAATGTTTTTGTAATATTGTCAGTATTGTCAGATTCAGATGTTTTATTTTAAAGCTATGCTTTTCTTTCTTTTGTTTTTCATTATAAAAGGTGACTATCTGCAGAGGGGAGATGGGAAGGACATATTTGAAAATGTAAGTGATATAAAAAAACTATCAATACAAAAAAACTTTTTAATATGCTCTCTCAAAGTCTTAGGTGCATGCTGGATCATAATCAGTTTTCCTCTCCTTCATTACCATGATTTCTAGGATGTCACAAATTTAAAATACATTTGAATTGTCTTAGGAAGATTCTGAAGATCACCTGGCAGGATAAAGTACCAAACAATGAGGTCCTTATTCAAACTAAACTGCCCAGCATTCAGACTCTACTTCAGAGAGCACGACTTCGATGGGCTGGCCACGTTATTAAAATGCAAAATGTATGCTTGCCAAAGAGACTCTTTCATGGAGAACTCACACAGGGAAAGCATTCACATGGTGGTCAGAAGGAATATGGGGATACTCTCAAGGTCTCTCTCAAGAACTTTAGGATTGATTTGTGACATGAGAAACACCGGGTGAGGAATACCCAATATGGCATGCCCACATCAGAGAAGATGCTGGGCTCTATGAGCAAAGCAGGGTTGAGACAGCTCAAAGTAAACGCAGAATTCACAAATTTAGATAATCCATCCCAAATGTTCACACAGCTTATTTGTGCCCAATCTGTGTTAGAACATTCCAAGCTCTTATTGATCTGATCAGCCACAATCTGACATATTGAAACTTGACTTTAGCATAGTGATGTCATTCTGGTCCTCTTCAAGAACAAAGGACAACAACCCTCATGTTTCTAGGATATAATTGATGTCTTTTCCCCTTAAAACTTTCTCCTTTTTTCTTTAACACAAAGTTACTCCTTAATAGTCAATATTAGATCCAGAATGCTTCCTCAAACTTTTGAAGGATTAAATTATCATCAAAGCAAGTCTCTAGTCTACCCCCCAATAGCACTCTAACTTGGATGCTATCAGGCTATTGCTCATAGCTGTATGCTATGAGATCCTTTAGCAACTCTCATCAGTCATGTATTTGATAGAGGCTTATTCTATACACTACTTTTCAATAGGCAAGGTACAGATGACAGAAAGGTAGGAGGAATAATTGGCATCTCAGAGGAGAGAGCCAGGATCAAAAAAAAAAAAATCATCTATAGAAGATGATTCCTGTTTTCCCTGAGGGAATTTATTCATATATACAGTATAAGTTTCAGAAGGTATGAGACAAGGTCAGATGATTCCCACCTCCTAGAGCCGGTGAAGTTCATGAGGGTAATAAGGTCTTCTTTGTGAGCCCCTTTCAGGATGGGAAAGCCTAATATCAAGATTGAAGTACCTGCCCTGTGTGCAACTCTAATCCAAGTACTCTAGGGGGTCCCTTTGACTTGGGATTTGAAGACTGTGACTCTTCTGGAAATGGAGCCAGGACTACCTAGCCCAGAAACTCTTAACTTTTTTGTATCATGGATTCCTGTGGCAGTCTGGTAAAGCCTTTGGGACCCTTAGAGTGATGCTTTTAAGCACATAAAATAAAATGTGTTACAAGGGAAAACCTAGCTGTATCAGATCTCATACTGTATTATAAAGCAGCAATCATAAAAACAATCTGGTATTGGCTAAGAAATAGAGTGGCAGATCAGCGGAATAGATTAGGTATACAATACATTGTAGTAAATGACCATAGTAATTTAGTGTTTTATAAATACAAAGAAGCAAGTTTTGGAGAGAAAATTCATTATTTGACAAAAACTGCTGGGGAAAAAATGAAAAAGTATGGCAGAAATTTGGTATAGACCAACATTTCACACTGTAAACCAAGATAAGGTCAAAATGGGTGCATGATTTAGACATAAAGGGTGATACCATAGACAAATTAGGAGAGTATGGAATAGTTTACCTGTCAGATTTATGGATAAGGGAAAAATTTTTGACCAAACAAGATACAGAGAACACATATAGAGAAATATAAAATGAGCAATTCTGATTATATAAAATTAAAAAGGTTTTACACAAACAAAATCAATTCCACCAAAATTAGAAGGGAATCAGAAAACTGGGGAAGAAAATTTTACAGCAAGTATCTCTGATTAAGGCTTCATTTCTCAAATATATAGAGGACTAAGCCAAATTTATTAGACTGCCAATCATTCCCCAAGTGATAAATGGTCAAAGGTCATGAACATGTAGTTTTCAGAAGAAGAAATCAAAGCTATCTATAGTCATATAAAAATTCTCTAAATCACTATTCATTAGAGAAATACAAATTAAAACAACTCTGAATACCATCTCACACCCATCATATTGGCTAATATGACAGAAAGTGAAAATGATAAATGTTAGAGAAGATGTAGGAAAATTGGAACACTAATGCATTGTTGGAGTTATGAACTGATCCAACCATTCTGGAGAGCAATTTGGACCTATGCCCAAAGGGCTATAAAACTGTATATATCCTTTGATTCAGCAATACTACTAGGTCAATTCACAGGAAAGTCAAAATAGCACCTTGTGATGTCATTGTCCCTCTTCAAAAATAAAGGACAAACAAGAAGTGCCTAGCACTTACAAGGCATGATGATACAAAATAATCTCTTTGGTCAATCAGTTTTTATTCTACTGGGGAATGGAGATAAAACATTTACACCGATTCAGAGATATCAATGTTAGCCCATACAAGCTCCAGAAAGCCTAATGAGCAGTTACTCTTCAGAAATTGGAAAATGCTACAAATGAGGGCTTGATTTATTCCAGCAACCACTTCTAGAGTCAAATATTTAGAATCATGAATCTGGGAAGGACCTTAAAACACGTAATGTGGAGTGCCCACTGAAAAAGACCTTGGGAATCATAATCCAATCTCTCTTTTTGTACAGAGGAGGAAACTGTGACTTACCCAAATTCACAGTGAGTTGGTTGGCCTTCTGGAAAGAAGAGGAAGACAGTCTTCTAAGCTATCATCCCCCACTCTCTCTCTCAACCCTCCTGGAATTGGGAAGCTGGAAGGATTAATTTTAGCTCTTACTTCAACATCATTCCACTTCCCTATTTTGTTTCAACAGAAGATCTACCCTTGGAGTTCAGGGAAATGTCAAGGCCACCAAATGTATGCTATCCAGAATTCTGGATTTGGATTCTGTTGACCACACTTACTGACTCAATTTGCATGAGTGAGTCCTAAAATGGCTGGGATAAGACAGAGAACAGTAACCAGTTTGAAACAGAGGAATAAAGGAAAAATGGGGAGCTGGCAGAGTCTGGGACCTTGATTCTTGCCAGTTTTGTGAGGGGCCCCCTAGAGACTAATGCCCTAGACTCCTCTAAGATCCTTAGATATGGGGAATGGTCATCCTGTGGAGGCTGTAGGTAAGAGAGAGGCTTATAAAGGGAGGTTTGGGATGCTGAACTAAAATCACTTTGCTCACATTCTGGCTAGCCTTGTATTCTGGCTAATCCCTGGAAGAAAGTAGAAAGAAAACCATTTCTCTCAGTACCCCCCCAAAAAAACCTGTCCTCCATAATACTGAGTCTCAGGAGAACTCAGGAAAATAGACAAATTATCATCCATCATGTGGTGGGTGAGGGGAGGAAGGACCCTTTACCATGAAGTTTTGATTAGATGGGGTTCTCACTCAGAAACCTAGAAGCAAAGGCTCTACTCTGGGCAACATTTATCATAACTTCCTGCCCCTCAATACTTTTCTCTTTCCCAAACTTAATTTAATAACTTAATTTCTTGTCTCTAAAAGAAAAGTTGTCCCTCCCTCCATCTACTCACCCCTTAGACGTCATCTCAGACACCTAGATATTGATAGGAAGTGGGGGTGAGGCAAGGAAAGGATGGACGGAGTGGAAAAGAGCAGTCCCAGACTTGTGTTCTCGAGCCAGGAGAGAGCCCACAGTTGTGACTACAATCACTCTCTCGTTTTGTCTGTGGCAACAGGTTATAAAACAGTCTGAGGAATTTAACTTTGAGGCCCAGAAATTCCTAAGTAAAACTGAGAGTTGCATGGTATCGAGTTCAATCAGGTACTCTTCATTCCAGCCTTACCACTAAATTTCTAGCTGTGACCCTAGTTGAGTCTTTTCCCCTCTGAAACTTGATTTGCTCATCTGTAAAATGGAGGTGATACATATTCATACCAACCAGGGCTATTATGAGAAAGGCCCTTGGTAAACCCTAAAGCAACATAGAAAAAGTAGCATAGTGATATGGCATATGGCTCCTTCCAATTCTGAAATTCTTTAACTCCATCAGTCTGTTTTATTAACGGAAGAAGTCTATGGCTAGGAATTAAGAAACGTGGACTTTAGTTCTGGTTCCTCCAAGGCCCTTCTCACAGGGCTTCAAATTTCTTCCTATGTCAAGTTGGACTGTATGTAATCTCTAAGACCTCTTCCAGTTCAAACATTCTATGTTCTAAGGCCCCCTGCCCACTCCACTGTTCTAAAATAAAGAATCCCTGGTTGGGTTAATATAGCAAAAATCTACCCCCCAATCAATTAATCAATAATCAACATTTATTAAGTGCCTACTATATGCCAGGCATTGTGCTGAGTGCTGAATATAAAAAGAGAGGCAAAACAGTCAAAGAGAGTAATGGGAGAAACAACACGTAAACAAATATATATGAACAAGCTATATATATGGGATAAATAAGAAATAATTAACAAAGAGAAGGTACTAGAATTAAAAGGTTGAGGAAACCTTCTTGTCAAAGATGGGCTTTTAGTTGGGGTTTAAAGGAAGCCAGGGTCAGTAGGCAGAATTGAGGAGGGAGAGTATTCCAAGCATGGAGGACAGCCAAAGAAAATGCCTGGAACCAAGAGATAAAGTCAGCAAGGGTGCCAGTGTCATTGGATCAAGGTGTACATGGTGAGAAGTAAGGTGTAAGAATGCTAGAAAGGTAGGAGGAGTCTAGGTTATAAAGGGCTTGGAACACCACGCAGCAGATTTTGTATTTGATCCTGGAGACAATAGGGAGCCACTGGAGTTTATTGGGGGAGGGAGGAAGGGGTTTGATATGAATGAACCTGCATGTTGGGAAAATCATTTTGGTGACTGAATGGAAAATGGATCAGAGTGAGGAGAGACTTGAGGCACACAGAACCACTAATGATGGCAACCTAGAGGGTGGTGTCAAAGAAGAGGAGGGAGTTTATGTAAGAGAGTTGCAAAGGTGAAATTATAGGCCTTGGCAATGGCTTGGATATGGAGGGGAGAGATGATGAGGAATCCAGGAGGATTACTAGGTTGTGAGCTGGAGGGACTGGGAGTATGATGCTGCCCCTTACAGTAACAGGGAAGGTGTCAGGAAGTATGGAGAGATGGTTTAGGGGGAAAGATAGTGATTTTTGTTGTGGACATATTGAGTTTAAGTCGCCTGCTGGACATTCAGTTTGAGACATCTGAAAAGCATTTGGAGATGTGAGATTAGAGGTTAGCAGAGAGATTGGGGAAGGAAAGGTAGATTTAAGAATCAGCAGTACAGAGATGGTAATAAATCCATAGGAACTGATGAGACTGCCAAGTGGAATAAAGGGAAAAGAGAAGAAGGCCCAGTTTAGAACCCTGGGCACACCTCCAGTTAGAGGACATGATCTGCATGAGGACCCAGAAAAGAAGAGAGAGAAGGTGCAGTCAGGTAAGTAGGAGGAAAACCAGGAGAGATTAATGTCCTAGAAACCTAGAGAAAGCACCAAAGAGGAGTGATCAACAGTGTCCAAATAGGGGCAGCTAGGTGGCGCAGTGAGTAAGAGCACCGGCCTGAAGTTGGGACGACCCAGGGTCAGATCCGGCCTCAGAAAATGAGCACCCACACATAAATAATAACTGGCCATGTAACCTTGAGCAAGTTACTTAACCCCAGTTGCTTAAAAAAAACAAACAGTGTCCAAACATACAAAGATTTCAAGGAGAATGAGAATTGAGAAAAGGTCATTGGGTTTGGTTACTAAGAGATCATTGCTAACTTTGGAGAGAACATTTTTTGGTGGAATTATAAGGTCAGAAGCCAGACTGTAAAGGATTAAGAGCAGCCTTTCCTAGGAGTTTAGCTATAAAGAGCAGAAGAGGAAAAAAACCCAATAGTTAGCAGAGATGGAAGGATCAAGAGAGGGTTCTCCTATAATAGGGGAAACATAGGCATGTTTTTAGGAGTAGGAAATGAGCCAGTAAAAAAGGAAATTATTGAAAATAAGTGGGGTGGCTAGGTGGCACAGTGAATAGAGCACTGGTCCTGGAGTCAGGAGGACCTGAGTTCAAATCTGACCTCAGACACTTAACACAGAAAACTAGCTGTGAGACCTTGGGCAAGTCACTTAACCGAAATTGCCCTACCTTCCCCCCTCCAAAAAGCAAAAGAAGGAGGAGGAGGAGGAGGAGGAGGAGGAGGAGGAGGAGGAGGAGAAGAAGAAGAAGAAGGAGGAGGAGGAGGAGGAGGAGGAGGAGGAGGAGGAGGAGGAGGAGGAGGAGGAGGAGAAGAAGAAGAAGAAGAAGAAGAAGAAGAAGAAGAAGAAGAAGAAGAAGAAGAAGAAGAAGAAGAAGAAGAAGAAGAAGAAGAAGAAGTTAAAGAGTGCTTTAAAGCTTGCCAAATGTTTTACACACTGCACCTCTGTGAGTCTGGTATTGTCACAGTCAAAATAAGGTAAATTGAGGCACAAAGTTCTGAGCATGACCCATTTATTAATAGAGCACAAATTTACCAGTAAATAGGATCTCAGTTCTCTCAGCAAAGCTAAGACCCCAAATGAGGGATATAGATTTCTTTTAGTTTTGAGGACTACAAAACAAAGAACAGGACTTTGTAGATAGGAAACAGGTTACAATTGGTTGAAAGAATTCAACATCATGAATGGCAAAATCGATATGATTGGTTACAAAGTTGAGGCATGAGGGAGGATGTGATTTGTTGGAAACTGAGAATAAGGGGCTGGCAACAACCCTCTCCTTGCCTCCTGCAACTAAGAAATGCTTATATTTTGAGTCCACCTGCAGAGCTGGAGATAGTGGGCCAGACTTCTTTGGATAACAAACCAGACATCCTTAAAGGATAGTTCGGTGGTGTAAAGATGCTAGACCAGACTCCCTGGTGCCCATCTGCACCCCTCAAGGATAATAGATTTCCTTTAGGTGAGAAGAGAACAATGATTAGCAGGATAATTGGATTTCTAAACTTAACTCATTACAGGCCAGCTGAATTTCTGAACTAAGGTCAGAGACAAAAAGAACCATGACTTGTGTAGTAACAGGACAAAATCAATTAATTATAAATAGGATTAAATAAAAGATGATACAGAACCAATCGGATTATTTCAGTATGGAATGCGAAATAAACATTAAGACCTGGGAATTGAGACATATAGGGAAATCTCAGAGAAGGTGATTCTGTTTACTAATGCAGGTGGGCACCTTCTCTGAAATTTGTAGTCTTGGAAAGTTTCCTAAAACCCTGAGAGACTTACCCAAGGTCACTCATCCAGTATGCATCAGAAGAAGGTATTAAACTCAGTTCTTCCTGGTTCTAAGAACAATTCTCTAAACCCTATGCCACATTACTTTGCAGAGTAAATATTACTGCCCCATCCCCCACCCCATTTCACAGAGGAGTAAAACTAGACCCAGAAGTAAATGGGCTTTTTATTGTTACTCCACATATCCCCAAGTCTCAAAACTTCATCAAATTTCTAACTTCATCTCTTCAGTTACCAAATTTTCTTCCTAGTACCTAAAATAAAAATCTCCTTCCTCTCTTCCTCCCTGATCCCCAATACCTCTTCCCCTTACTAGACTTTGGGGAAATTGCAGTGCCATAATTAGAAGGGCAGCAGCCAGGTCTTGGGGTGGAAGTAGACTTAATACCTATGGGATTTCTAGAATCAAATGGCCCCATACCCCTATTGGAGTCTAGTGTCGCCTTAGTGGGGTCCTACATCTCCAGCTGCTAACTAGTAGAGTCCAGACTGGAACCTTGGTCCTGTGAATCCCAAGTCATGTCTTTTCACTGAACAAATGCCAAGGTATTCCTGCCTTCCCTCACTTTATCATCCCCTGTGAACTATTCTTCCTAGGTACAAAAGCCTGGAAAGACCTTGAGGTGGAGCAACCCTGGGGCCCACTGTGAATAATTCAAGGAAGCTCAGTGATATTGCCCTGCGTGCTGACCAATGATGTGCTTGATGGCCCTACCAGGTGGTTCAAGGGAAAAGGAATGGGCCAACAGCTCATATACAGTGACAAAGACCACATCTCTGCTAGAGCACAGAGAGTAAATCACTCACACAGGAACATTCTCATCAGCAACATCACTGCCCAGGATGATGGGGTCTACTACTGTGTGAAGTTCCACCAAAACAGTATGAGTGATGTAGAGTATAAGTCTGGGTTAGGCACCAGGCTCTCTGTGGGTGAGTACAAAGCAAGGAAAGGCCTCGTGGTGTACTAAAAACAGCACTGGATTGGATTCAGAGGACTTGGAGTCCAATCCCAGCTCTGCTACTAACTACTTATGTGATTTTGGGCAAAGCAATTCTCTGGGCCTCAGTTTCAACATCTGTCAAATAAATTTAGTGTTGAAGGTTGGCTTAGATGATCTCTAAGATTTCTTCCAGCTCTTAATCTTATCTTCCACTATGAGCTCTGAATTCTCTGGTCTCATATCCCCCAGACTCTGGTTCCTAAGGATTCTTCTCTCCCAGCCCCTCCTCAGATCATCCGTCCCTGAGCCAAATGGGAAGCACACAAGGCACACAGGTCAACTCCCTCTCTCCCTGAAAGGCTGCATTGGATAATACTTACAGGTCTGACTCACTTGGGTCTAGACAGAGAGGGTGTAGAGTCATCACATTGGTTGGATACCCGTTACTAAACATTAAAAGTCTTCAAAGAGAGTTTGAATGATCACTTTCTGGTGACATCACGGAGAAGATTCCTTTTCATATATAGATTAGACAAGATTACTCCCTCCCATCTCAAAAGTAGGGCAGCAACATGGGGCAGTGGATAGAAGGCTGGGCCTGGAGTCAAGAAGACTCATCTTCCTGAGTTCAAATCTGGCCTCAGATACTTCCTAGCTGTATGGCCCTGGGCAAATCACTTAACTCCATTTGCCTTAGTTTCCTCATCTGTAAAATGAGCTGGAGAAGGAAATGGCAAACCACTGTAGTATTTTTGCCAAGAAAACTCCAAATGGGGTAACAAAGAGTTAGACAAGACTAAAACAACTCAACAACAACATCCTAAAAGCATCTCTTCAGGGAGTGCTCAGTTTAGTTGGGGAGAAAATATTTATGCATGTGAATAAATTTACAAATGTAGGTTAGATAATGTGGACAAATGAATTATATAGACAGAACTATAGAAGAGAGAGCTCAATGGATGAAGACTGGGATGGTCAGAGGTTTCCTGAAGGAAGTAAGATTTGAAGATGGGGAACATTTGGACAGTTAGAGAGAGGTAGGTGCAGCATTCTAAATAGTGATGCAATGTGGTCAGAAGGTGGGAAGTGCACAAGATGGGATAAAGAGCTTGTGCTGGGTGCAGTAGTGGAAGTGTGCAAGAGTGGAAGTAATGGAAGATAAGACTGGAAAGGTGGATTATGTCCACAACATGAAAGTCTGGAATGAAGGGCAATTTGGATTTTTATTCTGTAGGCAATGGTGAACTTTGGATACTTTTTAGTAGAGGGGAGCCAGGATCAGGATGACACATTAGGAAGATGTTTCCAGAAAGATAGTTCAGAGGGAGAGAGCCTTGAGATGGGGAGAGCAATTCACAGGATCATAGATGTGGAGCTGGAAGGATCCATAGGGGCTACCTAGGTGAAACCTCCTCATTTTATAACTGAGGTTCAGAGAGGCCATGTGACTTTCTAGAGGTCACACAGGTAGAAAGTAGCAGAGCTAGAACTCAAATCCAAGTCCTTGGGAGGCTTTGAAGTATAGGTATAAGAGCCCTGAACTTGGAGCCTGACAACAAACGTTAAAATCAGCTCTGTCATTAACTAGCTGAATAACCTCGGGCAAATCACTAACCACTCTGGGCCTTGGTACCCTTCTCTGTAAAATGAGAGGATTGACCTAGATGGTCTCTGAGGGGCCTGCCAGTCCTAGATGCATGATGCAATGATGCTGTGATCTCTTCTTGTTGAAATTCTATAGGAACTCAGGGGTTAAGCTGATCACATGGCTCAGATGGGCACAGTGAAAGACCTGGAAGGATTATGCATCAATGTATCTCTACTTACTCCTCAACTTCTTTACTCCTCTTACTTATCTCATCTAATGGATCCTCTTGTCTCTTGGCTCAGTCTCAGCTCTCCAGTGTCCAGAAGATTCAGAGATTTCCATTTTCTTCTTTGTGACTGTCTTCCTGGTGCTGAAAGCACTGTTGCTACTTAGCAAATTGACCATTTATATCATAAGGAAGAGAAGAATATAAAGGTGAGAAGGTAATTTTGTCCCATAATAAGGTCCAACCTCAGGAAAGAAAACCAACACCACAGTCACAATTACAGTCTTTAGGCCTCAACAATGTCTCAAGTCTTTATAATGCCTTCTGAAAATGTCTATTGATCCTCAAAGATATTTTTAGATGGAGAGACGGTGAGTGGACTGACCTGTCAGGAAACGAAAGGAGCAGAAGAGTTATGATTCCAAGGGTCCTAACATTATCTTCCAAAATCTCCAACCTATGAAATACTACTTGAGGTCTTAGGAAAAGTGGTGGCCCCTTCCCCCATCCTCAGAAGTCTTCAGAATGTCCTGATATCTCTCCCACCAGAGACACTGGGGTTTAACAAATCACACAGAACACAGAACAACATCCTAAAAGGCTGAATGATAAAGGGAAGGTAAGTTCAGAATGAAATAATTCCCAAAATCTCTGAATCATGGAATTTCAAGTCTAGAAAGGAACCTTAAAATATAAGATTTAGGGGGCGGAGCCAAGATGGCGGATTAGAAACAGCTCGTCCAAGCCTCTCTGCCCCCAGATTCCCCACAAACTATGTAAAAAAGGACTCTGAACAATTTCTGGAGCCCCAGCACCCACAGAACGACACAGAGAAGCTAACCTCCCGCTGAGGACAGCCCAGCAGCCCTGCAGGAAGGTCCAGCACAGCGGTCTGAGAGCCGGCAGCGCGCAGAGCGCAGAGCGCAGGAGCCGAGCCGAGCCCAGGTCCCCATGAGCCGAGGTTTTAGCCCCAGGGCGGTAGGGCCAGCAGCCAGCTGGAGGAACCCCAGAACACCAGGAGCTGTGGCGACTCCAGAATTATCAACATAGACATGCCTAGGACAAAGTAAGAGGTTAGTGTCCTATGGACTTTGGGACCTGTATTTGGGGAATGCGTCAGCTCCCTCCCCTGGGGGCTAGAAGCCGCTGAGGAGACACGCCATTTTGTAGTTTTCAGAGGCATTTCCGGCTCCCAGCCTACAAATCGTGGGGAGATCCAGCGATCAGTCTTGGGGGGTAATCGCTCTTGCTTTAACCTCCCTGGATCTGGATTGTGATCTAGGGTGGAAGTTGTGGGTGGGTTTACAGCTTGCCAGAAACGGAAGTTGCCCCCCACACGTTCGGGACGAAAATTCCTCTATCTGGCCTTAAAGCCATAGTGTGGCAACAAGCCCAAAAGTCAAGCAATTAAGTGGCAACATGCCAAGGCAAAGGAAACAGAAAAATGCAACCCTAGACTCCTATTTTGGGGGCATAGAGCGGGAAAAGGACTGTGAGGTCAGAAGTCCTGCTCCAAAAGCCCCAGGGGAAAACATGAGTGGGTTGCAGGCCATAGAGGACCTTAAGAAGGACTTTAAAAATCAAATAAGAGAAGTGGAGGAAAAATTGGAAAGAGAAATGAGAAGGATGCAGGAAAAGTATGAAATGAGGGTCAACAGCCTGACTGAGGAAAACAACACCTTAAAAAATAGACTAGCTCAAATGGCAAAGGAGGCCCAAAAGGGCAATGAGGAGAAGAATGCCTTAAAAAGTCGAATTTGCCAGATGGAAAAAGAATCTCAAAAGTTCACTGAGGAGATTCATTCCTTCAGAGTTAGACTGGAGCAAATGGAAGCTAATGACTTTATGAGAAATCAAGATGCTGTTAAGCAGATCCAAACAAATGAAAGATTAGAAGGCAATGTGAAATATCTCATGGGAAAAACCACTGACCTGGAAAATAGATCCAGGAGAGACAATTTAAAAATTATTGGACTACCTGAAAGCCATGATCAAAGAAAGAACCTAGAAATCACCCTTCAAGAAATTCTCAAGGAAAATTGCCCTGATGTTTTAGATCCAGAGGGCAAAATAGAGGTTGAAAGAATCCACAGATCACCTCCTGAAAAAGATCCCAAAAAGAAAACTCCCAGAAATATTATAGCCAGGTTCCAGAATCCCCAGATCAAGGAGAAAATACTACAAGCAGCCAGGAAGAAACAATTTCAATATTGTGGAAACACAATCAGAATAGCCCAGGACCTGGCAGCTTCTACACTGAGGGATAGAAGGGCATGGAATATGATATTCCAGAGGGCAAAAGAACTGGAATGAACCCAAGGGTCACCTACCCAGCAAAACTGAGTATTTTGTTTCAGGGGAAAATATGGTCATTCAGTGGAATAGAGGACTTTCAAGCATTCTTGAGGAAAAAACCAGAGTTGAATAGAAAATTTGACATCCAGACGCAAGAAGTAAGAGATGCCTGAGAAGGTAATCAGGGAAAAGAAATCAAAAGGAACTTATCAAAGTTGAACTATTTACATTCCTATATGGAAAAGCAATATCTGTGACTGATGATATCTTTCTCACTATGAAAATAATGGAAGAAGGGGGTGTGGTCATATGAATACATATGTGAATGTGTGTGTATATGGTTACAGTTATATATGGATAGAGGGCATAGGTTGAATTTGTTGGGAAGGGAGAATACTCAAGGGATGAAATTATGAGGTGAGAGAGGAAAGTGGCAAGAGGAGATGGGGAGAGACAGGGTAGGGTAAACTATCTCATGTAGAAGAAGCAAGGGGAAGTGGTTGCAAAGGAGGGGGAGAATAAGGAAGGCTAAAAAGGCAAAACCACATTCACATTGAATTTGGTTCAGGGAGAAAATGACATACATACTAAATGGGATATCTCAACCTGCAGCAGGATAGGGGGAAGGGGGATGAGAGGAGGGATGATGGATGGGAGGGCATCCTTGGGGGGAGGGGAGGTTGGAAGTACCCACTATAGAAGAGGGACAGGATCATGTAGGGAATGGACCAGGTGGGGGGTGGGATGAGTGGGAGGGAATTATAAGCAGCCTTGTACAATATATCTACTATGATAATGTTTTGCATAGCTAGACATGTACAACATATACTGAATTACTTATCTCCCAAGAAGGAATGGGTGACAAGGGAGGAAGGAAATGGATCTGAAATTCGAGGTCTTAACATTAGATGTTTCAAATATATATAAATACTATTATTAATACTCTTTTGCTTATAATTGGGAGATAAGATGTGCAGGCATTGGGACACAAAGATTCACCTTCCTCTAATGGAGAGGTCGAAGGGGGTGTGGGAGAGGATAGGGGAGAGAGCAGAGTGGAGGAAGCAATGTCTTGTGGGACTGCTGTTCTGGGAGGGTGGGTAGGGGAAAAACAGGGGGGAAAATGATTGTAACTCAAAATCTGACGGAAATGAATGATGCAATACAGAAGTTAATAAAGCATTTGTTTAAAATACAAAAAAAAAATTTCAGTAACACAAAATAAATTACGATAAAAAAAAGAAAAAAAATTAGAATTGAGCAAGTGGAAGTTAATGACTCCATGAGACAACAAGAAACATTTTTTTAAAAAGAATGGAAAAAATAGAAGAAAATGTGAAATAACTCACTGGGAAAATAACTGAAAACAAACTAGAAGATAGATTGAGGTGAGACAATTTAAGAATTACTGAAATACTTGAAAGCCATGATCAAAGAAAGAAATTAGGTATCATATTTCAAGAAATTATCAAGGAAAACTGCCCCAATATCTTAGATCCAGTGAGTAAAATAGATATTGAAATAATCCACCAATTATCTCCAGAAAAAATTCCAAAATGGAAACTCCAAGGACTATGAGAGCCAAATTCCAGATCTCCTAGGTCAAAGAGAAAATACTTCAAGTAGTGCCCACTTCAGCAGCACATAAAATTGGAATGATATAGAGAAGATTAGCATGGCCCCTGCACAAGGATGACACACAAATTCATGAAGTGTTCCATAGTTTTTAGTTGGAAGGTTTTTTTTGAAAAAAAAAATTTTTGTCGTTTTTTTGTCTGGAAACATTGGGATATGAATAAAAGATTCTACTAATTAAAAAAAAAAAAGAAAATACTTCAAGTAGTCAGAAAGAAACAATGCAAATATCGTGAAGCCACAGTCAGGATACACAAGATTTAATGACTTACTTGCTCCACTTTTAGCATTCAAACATAAGACTAAGAGAAGTATAAAAATGATGCTTGGAAGAGTAATCATAAGAGATACAATAAAATTAAACCGTTTACATTCTTAGGTGGTAAGATGATGCATGTAACTCCTAAGAACTTTATCATTATTGGGGCAGTAAAAAGGAGTTTACATAGAGGGTATTAATATGAGTTGATAATGTTGTAATGATCTCAAAAAAAAAAAAAAAATGAAAGGAAGGGGCGGCTAGGTGGCTCAGTGAATAGATCGTCGGCCCTGGAATCAGAAGGACCTGAGTTTGGATCCGGCCTCAGACACTTAAAGCACACACAAACAAAAACCTAGCCTGACCTTGGGCAAGTTACTTAAGCCTAATTGCCCTCCAAAAAGCAAAAAAAAAAAAAAAATGAAAGGAAGAGAAAGAGGGATGCACTGGGAGAAGGGGGAATGGAAAGGTAGAATATTAAAATTTTTCTCACACAAAATAAGTGTACAAGGAAGACTTTTCACAATGGAGGGGAAAATTGGGGAAAATTATAGGCAATGCCTGAACCTCATTCTCATTGGAATTGGTTCAAAGAGGGAAGAATATATGTATACACTCAGCTGAGTATAGAAATGTAACTTACCTAGTAGAGAAATAGCAAAGGGAGAGAATAAGAGAAAGGGGAGGGGGTGATAAAAGGGAGGGTGTATTGAGGAAAGAAGTGGTTAAAAACAAAACAAACTTTTGAGAAGGAACAGGATAAAAAGAGAGATAGGAAGAAACAAGAAAATGGGATGGAGGTAAATATACATTTAGTATCATAACTGTGAATGTGAATGAGATGAGCTCACCCATAAAACAGAAGAAGATAGCAGAATGGATTAGAAATCAGAATCCAATAAATATATTGTTTACGAGAGTCACATCTGAAACAGGAACACACACACAGAGTTAAAATAAAGGACTGGAACTGAATCTAATATGCTTCAGCTAAAGTAAAAAGGCAAAAGTAGCAATCATGATCTCAAACAAAGAAAAAGCAAAAATAGACCTAATTAAAAAAGATAATCAGGAAGACTACATTTTGCTAAAAGGTACCACAGACAATGAAGTAACATCAAAAAGTTTACAGCAAGTTTCTCTGATAAAGGCCTCATTTCTCAAATATATACTGAGCATAGCTGAATCAAATTTATAAAAATAAGAGCCATTCCCCCAACTGATAAATGGTCAAAGGATATAAGCAGGAAGTTTTCAGAAGAAGAAATGGGAGCTATCTATAGTCATATTAAAAATGCTCTAAATCACTATTGATTAGAGAAATGCAAATTAAAACAATTCTGAGGTACCACCTCACAATTATCAAAAGTAACAAATGCTGGAGGGGATGAAGGAAAATGGGTACACTAATGAACTGCCAATAGAATAGGAAACTGGTCTGACCAATCTGGAGAACAATCCAAAAGTATGCCTAAAGTGTAATAAAACAGTGCATGCCTTTGACCCAGCAATACCACTACTAGGTCTATGTCCCAAAGAGATTTTTTTTAAAAAAGGAAAAGGACCTATATGTACAAAAATATTTATGGCGGTTCTTTTTTTGTGGTAGCAATGAATTGGAAATGGAGGGGAAGCTCACTAATTGGGGAATGACTTAACAAGTTGTGGCATATGACTGTGATAGATTATTATTGTGCTATAATGAAAAGCAGAAGGAGTTTCAGGAAAAAACATGGCAAGAACTATATAAATTGATGCAAAGTGAAATGAGAAGAACCAGGAGATCATTATACACAGTAACAGCAATGTTGTAATAATAATCAACTCTGAAACACTTGGCAATTCTGATCAATACAATGACCCAAGACAATTCCAAAGGACTCATGATGAAAAAAAATGTTATCCACCTCCAGAGAGAGAACTAATGAACTCTGAGTGCATATTGAAGTATAATTTTTTTACTTTATTTTTATGTATGGCTAATATGGTAATTTGTTTTGCATGATTCACATATAATTGATATTGCTTGCTTTCTCAGTGCATTAGGAAGGGAAAGAATTTAGAACTCAAAATTTACAAAGAAAAACATGTCAAAAATAAATAAATGATTAAAATATTTAAAAAGAGAGAAAGAGAATGTCTCCCCATCCTAAAAAAACCCTTATTTGATTCTTCCATTCTGATTACCTATCACCAACCTCATAGAGATGTGGTGGATAAAGCATTTGGTAAACTTTAAAGCACTCTTTCACTTATTTTCAACCTTCCCTTCTTTACTGGCTCATTTCTTAACTGCCTACAAACATGACCATGTCTCCCCTATCCTTCAAAAATCCTCCCTTGATCTTCCTATCCTTGCTAACTAATGTCCTATATCTCTTCTGCTTTGTGGCTAAACTCAAAAATACCAATAGATGCTTCTACTTTATCTTCTCTCACTCTCTTACTAACCCTTACAATCTGGCTTCCAGGCTTATCATTCCACCAAAACAGCTCTCTCCAAAGTTACCAGTGATCTCTTAGCTACCAAATCTAATGGCCTTTTCTCTATGCTCATCCTCCCTGACCACTCTGCAACACTTGACACCACTGATCACTCTCTCCTTGATATTCTCTTCTCCTCAGGTTTTCTAGACATCACTCTCTCCTAGTTCTCCTGCGGAGGAAAAATTCCAAAACCTAAAATAGTTTTAGAAATAGAAATAATTTTATTGTCATTTGGCAAAAAAGAGAGCTGGGAAAAAGTATGACTCTCTTCTCAAGTCTTTGTGGAATTACATATAGAATTCAGACAGCAACATAAGGATATCTGCCTAGTTGGCTACTTGTAGGCAGTAGGCAGTTTCCAGAGATGGGCAGTCTGAGGTGAATAACAGCAGGTAGGTATAAGCACTCAAATTTGGGGGACCTAAAACACAAGCTTTGGGTGGACCCAAAATAAGACTGGAGAGGCATCTAAGCATTCCCTGCAGCTCCTCAGCTTCCCCTAGAGCATCTCAGAAGTTGGTCAGCCTGACCTCTACTGTAAACTTTGGGTTAGAAAATTTCTAGCCATATAAGCTCAAACAATATTAATATTTTTGCCTCCCCAAGTTAGAGTATAAACTCCTTGAGAGCAAAAACTATCTTGCTTTTCCTGTTTGTATACCCAGTATTTAATGTACTTACTAGATGTGGAATGTAGCAAATACTCAATAAATGCTTTTTCACTAATTTTATTCATTGATCTCTTGAAAGGATTACATGACAATTTTACATTCAATTCAATCAATATAGGAAATGGTCTGCATAAGTGCACTATGAATGATTTTAGTAAATAACTAATTAACTAGCTTGACAAGAACATTTATGATTTAAAATGTGGTTAGAAAGGGAGAGTTGGGCCAGATTGTGGAGGGCCTTAAATGCCACTTAAGAGGTTAGTATTTTATCATCTAATTGATAGGGAACCACTGAAGTTTAGGTTGTTCTTTTTTAATGGAGTAATATGGCCTAGTCATAGCAAAAGGGATTATTTCTATCCGTCAAAGTAGCTGGAACACAACCACCGAGAAATGATTATATCACCCAGTCTATAGTTCTATCCAGTTCCTCTTTCTGAGCCACTATAGGGATATTCTGGGCTTGTCTCCATCCCCTCAGACTACAGAAAGATTCAGTCAGCTTCATCTTCTACAGGACAAGTGTCTTGGCATCATCTCTAGGGAAAGACAAACATAGTAGCCAATACTATGGCAATTCCTCCATGCCCAACCACCTCCACCCTGACTTTTCTGCTGATGACTCTGCTCCTGGGAATCTCTGGTGAGTAAGGATCTTGTCATCTTTGTTGTGTCCCAGCTAGTATAGGGAAAGCAGGGTTTGGGGATGGGAATTCTACAGGCCTCTAGCATACTTGGATGGACGTTTCAGGATAAAGTGAGCAAGGGCAAGGCTTATTCCCAATCATAGAAAGTCAGTTTCCTGGACTAGAAGCCACTTGAATCAATACTGTGATGAGGTACCGTATTGTCTGTCCTTCCTAGACTGTCTGTGGAAAAGATGACAATCTTGGAATATTCTGTGCAAACTGAAGATACAGGATCCTATTCCAAGTCTCTTTTTATGCCATATTATCTCCCTATAGCTTTAATTTACATAGCCAGAAAAGTCTGGGTTCTAGTCCAGCTCTGTCTCTAACTTGCTATGTGACAGATGAAACACCTCCCTCCTCTAGTTCTGTTTCCTCTTCTGCAAAAAGGGGGTGGGGGAATGGACTAGATAACGACAATAATAAAATAATCATATATTTCTATTTCATTTTACGATATGCCTTCTCACAGCAACACTATGAGAGTGAAAAGTAATGCACTGATTTTTATCCCCATTTTAAAACTCTAGGAAAAGAACCTCAAGGAAGGTTGAATTATAAGTCTGAGGTCATACAACTACGATGTACTAGCACCAAGCCCTGAACCAGGTGCTTTGATTTCACTGATCTCTAAGGTCCTTGCCAACTGTATTAAATTCAAGAAGTAATTATATAGTGCCTGCTATAGGCAAGAACCTTGGTGCTGGGTACACAAAAATAAAAGACATGGTTTTGGCTTTGAAGAGATTTATAGCCTTTTTCTGAATTTCTCAGAATATGATAATATTATCTTAAAATAATATCTCCTCTCTCTAAACTAACTCTTTGTTCCTCCTCATTTCTGTTTGTGATCTCTCTTTGCTTTTCTACCATTCTCTACTTGTCTCCTCCTTCCTGTCTGGACTCCTGGGTCTCATATCTCTTAGCTGGACCCCAGTGACCCCAATCTAAGCCCTTTTTAGCTTTCAATCCCCATCACTGTCATTTCTCTATCACTTAACTTTAGACAAGCAGTCTTCAGTAGAAACTATGTGGAAGTAAAAGTCTGACCACAATATAGGGAAGAACTACTATTACACATAGCCAGACACCAGATTCCTAGAATACCGGGTGTAAGAAAAAATTAACTCATTCAGCACAAGTTGTTAAACTGAAATCCTATAGAGTTTTTCTTTCTAAGCCAATCAGGAGCAAGGTCAGTAAAGCTTAGCCCCTTCCTCTGATGCCCCTACTTTTTCACCTTAAGGTTCTAAGCCTCCCTGACATTTCTATCCAGGGTCTTCCTGATAATCAGGTAGTCAGAGAGCAGAAACTCAAGGATGAGAAATGAACTGAGGCCTTGGAAAAGCCCTCTACTTCTTCCCCAACCTCTCTGAACCTCAGATTTTCTCTCTATGAAAGAAAAAATTATTCAGCCCAGCTACCTTGAAGGTCAAGACCCTCACTGGCTTCAAGTAAGAATCCCACTGATGGATTCCCTGTTTGTTTCCTCAGGAGCCCTCCCTGGGAAATTACTGGGATAATATATAAAGCCATCTCCAGACCCCTCTACAGGAGTTGGTGTATCTGCCCCAATATACTTTCTATTCAGTTGTCTTGAATACAACAAAGGCTTCTTACTTCAGATGTAAGGAATTAGTAGGAAAAATATGCTATGAACAGCAACAATTATAGGGGCACAGAATAGCTAGTGTGTCAAGGCAAGAAAAACTAGAGCAGGACAAACCTTATAAAGTCATCTCCAACTCTCCATGACCCCGTTTAGGGTTTTCTTGGCAAAGATACTGGAGTGGTTTACCATTTCCTTCTCCAACTCATTTTACAGATGAGGAACTGAGGGGACTAGAGTTAAGTAACTTGCTCAGGGTCGCCCAGTAAGTGTCTGAAGTTGGATTTGAACTCATGAAGATGAGTCTTCCTGATTCTAAGCCCAGTGCTCTATCCACTGCACCATCAAACTGCCCATAAAATAGAGTACAGTATGTCAAAATGGATGAGAATTTGGTCAATAGAATATAACATGTCAGAGATGGAAGAGACCATAAATACCTTATTTAACCCTCTTATTTTACATATAAAGAAACTGAGGGCCAAAGAAAGGGAAGTGGCTTGCCCAGGCTCCATATAGATAGTTAGAAGGATTCAAACCACAATCTTCTAACTACTATCAGACTTGTCCAACTGAAAAGATGTTTCCCCAAAGATGCTTCAGTCCCGGATATCCCTATCAGGTCAGACACATGAGTCTAACTTCTTCCTAACCCAGATTCTTCTCTCCCCCAATGGGTAGGTTACAGATAAATAGAAAGGACAAGGGAAAATATCATACATAAAAGGCTTTATCCTGAGGAAAAATTCAGAATGAGGAAAGAAACATGACGGGAGTGGGGAAGGGAGGAAAAAAGGGAATGGAGGAGGACAAAGTTGGGTAGGGAATAAATGAGTTAAAAGGCTTTCATTAAATGCTTTTATTGTAGCTGTCTAGTCATTTCTCAGATGTGTCCAACTCTTCATAACTCCTTTTTGGAGTTTTCTTGGACAGAACTAAGATAGTATAAAAGAGGCAGAAACTTGCCTGAGACCTTCCAAAATCCCCTCCAAACAACTTTTTTAAAGTCTCAAAATTAATTCTGGAGCAGCAGAAGCCACAAAGGGATGGGTGTTTTCTCGTCAAAGATACTAGTTTGCCATTTCCTTTTCCAACTCCTTCTTACAGATGAAGAAATTGAGGTAAACAAGGTTTAGAGAACTTGCCCAGGGTCACAAGGCTAGTAAGTGTCTGAGACTGTGATTTGAACTCAGGTCTTCCTGACTCCAAGCCTGGTGTTATATCTAGTGCATCACCCACCTGACCCCATTATATATTTGCTATGTGTCAAGTGCTATACTAAGTACTGAGTATATAAAGAGGGGAGAAAAGCCTGTGCCTGCTCACAAGGATGTCACACTCTAATTAGAGACAAAGTATAACAGAAAGTTCAGCAGTATGGTCAAATAGAAAAAGCAGGATCAGGGTGAAGCTTTGGGGTAGGTGGAAGAGCCCAAGGGTCCCTAGGTGGTATAACAAGGTTAGATGGTGCCGGAGTATAGAAGCAGTGCAGATGGTAAGGCCTAGAGGACCTTGGGAGGCATGACAAAGCAGGTAGCAAATCCTAGCAAGTTCTCAATATTATTGGAAGGAATAGAGTTATTGACTCCCATCTCATCCAAGACCAGTGAGCAGTCAAATCTCCCAGGTGAAGAGGGGAAAAAAGGAGAGAGGGCACCCTCAGTGATGTCATCTTCTTGTTGCCTGGGTCCTAGATGAGGAGATTCACCTGGCTGGAGCAGAGGGTACTGGGAAGAAAGGGAAAGCTGAAAAAATTCCTTTCCCTTTTAAAAAAAGGCCTCGGGGCGGCTAGGTGGCGCAGTGAGTAGAGCACCGGCCCTGGAGTCAGAAGGACCTGAGTTCGGATCCAGCCTCAGACACTTAACCCACACAAAACAAAAACCTAGCCGTGTGACCCTGGGCAAGTTACTTAACCCCAATTGCCCTAAAGGGGCGGCTAGGTGGCACAGTGAGTAAGAGCGCCGGCCTTGGAGTTGGGATGACCCGAGATCAAATCCGGCCTCAGAAAATGAGCACCCACACATAAATAATGACTATCCGTGTAACCTTGAGCAAGTTACTTAACCCCAATTGCTTTAAAAAAAAAAAAAAGAAAAAGAAAAGGCCTCAGTTTTGTTTTTTTTTAAATCAGACTAGATGATCTCTAAGGTACCTTTGATGTTCTATGTTGTGAGGTCCCTTCTAGCTCATACATCTCGTGTTTTAACACCCTTTTATGGGGCGGCTAGGTGGTGAAGTGAATAGAGCATCGGCACTAGAGTCAGGAGGACCTGAGTTCAAATTCATCCTCAGACACTTAACACTTAGCTATGTGACCTTGGGCAAATCACATAACCCTAATTACCCTCCCCTCTCCAAAAAACAAAAACAAAAAAATTTAAATAAATAAACACCCTTTCTACTTCTGATACTCTGTGATTCTGGGAATCCATCTCTTCTCCTTCTTAAAAGGAGCCTCTCTTTGCAGCCAACCTCTCCCCCACCTTGGCAACAGAACAGCTGATGACTTTCACCTGTACTTCATTGGGATTCTACAATCAACAAGTCATCACTATTACATGGTTCAAAGATGGGAAGAAGTCACAAACTCTGCAGGAATCATTTAGGAGCAGCCTGAACAACAACTTCTACAATATCACCAGAGAGGTGCAGATACCATTCACTGAGTCCCATGTCCAGTCTCAAGTGTTCTGTGAGGTAAAGCCACCACTCCATATCTTGACGCCACAGAGGGATCCGAATAACAATTCCCTACCAAGCAGAGGTAAGCCTTTCTTGCTCATCCCCAGACAGAGCTTAAGGCATCAACCCAGTTTGCCATTCCTTTCTCCTCTATGATAGCCCTGGATGAGACTAAAATCTGATTCCACCTTGCCATGACCATGCCAGATCCTCGGTCAAGTTAACAAGTATTTATTGAGCACCTTTTATGTACAAGGTGCTGTTCTAAGCACCAGGGTTACAAAGAAAAGCAAAAATACGGTTCTTATTCTCATTATATAAATATATATAATAATAATATTATATATAGTAAGTTGAAGAAAATAACAGAAGGGAGTAACTAACATTAAGGAGACTAGAAAAGGCTTCTTATAGAAGGTGGGATTTTAGCTAAAGAAAGGAAGCCAGGGAAGTCAGGAGATAGTGTAATGGACAATGGAGGCAAATACAGGACAGCATAGCCAATTAGAATTTGCAGAGTGTTCATTCATCAGCCAGCAGCTGTCTCCCAGAAGGAAAGGCAGCCCCAAGCAGTCTGTCCAGCAAGCTTTTATACAGTAAAAAGTACTTCCTGAAACAAACAGTGGTCAGCAAGGCAACTGTTACTACATAGGGATGTAAACTAAGGTGGGGCTACAAGCTAAAGGGGCAGATCTTTGTTTTAGTTACATCTTGGTTACAAGGCAGGTGCAAGGCGAGGTTTCACAACAGTCATATCTAAAGGAGAATGAGGAGTAGAGGAAGATATTTAGGTTGTCCATGGGAGATTACATAGATGGTAGTGTCTTTACCAGGAATAGGGAAGTTAGAAAGAAAAGATGATTTGGGAAGAAAGATAATGAGTTCCATTTAGGACATGTTGATGCTTATAGGATATCCACTTTGAGATGTGAGGCGGTTGAAGATGTGGACTGGAAGTCAGAAGACTGGTTAGGATTCGATAAATAGATCTACATAGAAATGATAATTGGATCCATGGGAGCTGATGAGATCACCAAACAAAACAATTTGTAGGGAGAAGAGAAGAGGGCCCAGAAAAGGGCCTTGGGAAACTTGAGAAACTGACATCACAACCTAGATCAAGAAGCAACAAAAGGTCTTTGCTGAAAGTTTGAGAAGTAGTCAGGTGAAAAAGTAGAGCCAAGAGAACATGAAAACCTAGGGACAAAATAGTGTCAAGGAAAAGAGGGTACGTAACAGCGCTGAAGGATGTAGAGAAGTCAAGAAGGATGAGAATTGAGAGGGGGAAAAAAGACATTCTATTTGGCAGTTAAGAGATCATTGGTAAACCTGGGGAGAGCAGTTTCACTTGGATAATAAGGTTGGAAGCCAGAATGTGGAGAGTCAAAAAGACAGAGGAATTGGAAGCTCTGATTCTCAATGATCTTCTCAAGGAATTTAGCCATGACCTAGTATGAGAGCCAGCAAGGATGGATGGATCAAAGAAGAGGATTGAGGCGATGAGGGTGCTTGTGGGCAGCAAGGAACCAGCCTATAAGTCTATAGCAGGGAGAAACTGAAGGTAAATGAGAGAGGGGATGATAAAGAGATTGATCTGCAGGAGAGGACAAGAAAGAATGGGATCATTTGTACATGCAGAGGGATTTGCCTTGACAAAGACGGGGCACCTCTTCATGTGAGACAGGGGCATAGGAGGAGAGTGGCAGAAGGTATCTGAGTGATGTGAGATATGGAGGAGGGGAGAAGAGGGAGCTCTTGGCAAATGGCCTCAATTTCTTCAATAAAATATGAGGTAAGGTTCTCAGCTGTAAGGGGAGGGGAGGGGAAGCCATGGGAGATTTGGAGAGGGACGATAAGATTTGGAAGAGCCACTGTGGAGAGTGGGACAGTCAGTTAGAGAGGTATACAAAGATTGTCTTGCTGCAGTGAAGGCCCAGTTGAAATTCTGTAACATAAAATTATAGTGCTTCAGTGACAATCTCCCTCCCAGACCATTTTAATCCCAGCTCTGGATTTAAGAAAGTGATGGAGAATGTTAATACTACAGATTAAACTTCAAAGTGTATATTGTGTATACGATTTTTTTTCAGAAAGCTGATTGTTAAACTAACATATCACTGGCCCAGCCCCACTGGCTATAGAGAGTCACTGAGACTTCTGGGGTCAGTAGATACAATGGGGGGAAAACCATGGGTTTTAGAATGGAGACCAGGGTTTAAATTCTGGTTGTTACTTATTACCTGTGTAATCTTGCACATCTCGTATCTCCAGTTTGGGCTAATCTGTAAAACAAGGATGTTGGACTACATGATTACTATGGTCCTTTCTAGCTCTAAATCCTATGAAATCTCCAAGAGAGATATAAAGAAACGAGCCCCGTATTGAAGTGGTAAGAACTGTATGTGGGTTCATTCATTCATTGTTGTCCTTCATGATCAAACAGAACCAAAATGACATCATGATGCCAAGGTTGATACATAGTGTCTGACTGTGACTGATCAAGGCTCTACCACAGGTCAGGCTCAAATAGTCCATAGGAACATTTGAAGTGGAGATGGCTCTAAATTTGCTCATCTTGTGTTTCCTTTGAGCTACTGCAGTTCTGCTTTGCTCATAGAACACAGAACCTTCTTTGATGGGGGTACGCCATGCTGGGCAGTCCTGTGCCAGAGTACGTGGCTAAGACTATACTGGGGGTGCATTAAAAACCTCATAAGAATTGCCAGGTGAGGGGGCAGCTAGGTGGTGCAGTGAGTAGAGCGTCAGCCCTGGAGTCAGAAGGACCTGAGTTCAAATCCGGCCTCAGACACTTAACGCACACAAAAACCTAGCCATGTGACCTTGGGCAAGTTACTTAACCCCAATTGCCCTCCAAAAAGCAAAAAAAAAAAAAAAAAAAAGAATTGCCAGGTGAAGGAAGCATAATGTCAATGAGAGAACATCAAACTTGAAGTAAAAAATACAAGGGCTTGAGTACTGACTCTGACTTACAGAATCCTGAATTTAGAGTTGTAGGAGAACTCAGATGGCAAAGGGACCAACCCTTTCATTTTACAGATTAGGAAACTGAGGCACCAAGATGTGACTTGCCCAGAGTCACATAGGGATTAAGACCCCGAAGAAGGATATGAACCAGGGTCTTCCTGACTACAAGCTAGGTCTTCCTCTGTAACCCTGACCAAGTTATCTCCCTCCTCTGAGTTTCAGTTTCCCCATCTGTAAATTGAAGATAGTAATCCTTATGCTACCTACTTCACAGGATTGCTTTAAGGAAAGCTTTATTGGGCTATAAAAAAATGTGAACTATGTATAGAGAGAGACAAATTTCAGTCCAATATGAGAAAAAAAAACTCCTAATGATAAGAGCAATCCTGGAATGGAACAGGCTGTCTCTGAAGGCAGGACTTAAGCCTAGAAGCCTTTAAGCAGAGGCTAGAAGATCACTTGTCAGGTCTCTGTAGATTTCCCCTGCTCCTGTATGGATGGATTGGACTGATTGACTTCTGAGGCTCCTTCCAGGTCTGTGAGGTGACAATTCTGTGATTCTGGAATCTCTCACTAGGTCCACTGACCACAGCTGCCCCAGAACCTTTCCCGGCTAAGAAAACCCAACCATCCCACCTCCTCTTGATTGTAATCTTTCTGGGGTGGAAGATCCTGCTTCTGATGGCCCTTTCTGCGCACTTCATCTTCAGGAGAAGACTGGTATGACTGGTGAGAAAGAACAGGAGCTTTCAGAAAGGATGATCTTTGTGATGAAACAGGACAGAGGAGGACTTTGGCCTCAACCTTGCAATGTTACACACACACACACGAGCCTAGACATGTCCCCCCTAGCCCTCATCCAACCAAAATAACAAAGCAAATAAACTACTATGGGTAATTTCTAACTGTTATGCATTGCTAAGTCAAGTTGTCATTTTTCTCCCTTTCCTTCTCTACTCCTATTCAATTTCCAATTCATCTAAGAGGAGCTAACAATTTCTAATTTCCCAACCAGAATGACATGCTTTTCCTTGATATCTTATAACCTGGGGCTTTCTTCAAGTTCTAGCAAAAATTCCACTTTCTACAGGAAGCCTTTTCCAATCCCCCTTATTTCTGGTGGCTTTCCTCTGTTGATTATTTCCTATATATCCTATATATAGTTTGTGGAGTTGTATGTCCTCTCCCTCATTAGACTTTGAGATCCTTGTAGACAGGGGCTGAATTTTACGTTACTTTGTAACTCCATTGTTTAGCATGGTGCCTGACACATAGTAAACCGTTAATAAGTCCTCATTGTCTGATCATGTCGCTAATTTAGGGAGCCAGAGAGGCATAAAATTTCTGTTCTGGAATAGATCATTTAGCAGACATTTATTAAATACTTATAATGTGCTGGGCACTGTGCTAACCTCTGAGGATAGAAAGAAAAACCAGGGAAAAGAACAGTCCTATCCCTGAAGATCACATTCTAATATAGAGATTATATGTAAATATATATAACATATATTCATATGTTAATGCAGAGACAGCAGAACATAAAACATAGGGTGTTAAAGCTATCCTTCCTCTTTCCAAAGTATATCTGTACTGGAAAAGGTATGTATGATGAATGGGGTGCAGTTTAACCAGAACCCATGGAGAGGTTGGTCTGATTACATCCATTACATAGAATATATAAATATGTAGATAGCATGGAGGTGTCCCTCACTACACATAAATAAGTTTTCCAGGACAGTTTTATGCAAACAGATTTTTTTAATTTGGTCATTTTAAATAGAGTAGGAGGAGTTTGCCCCTCAAAGGAAGATTATAGTGAATTATTTTATAAAATTAAAAACCTTTTTCTAAAAGAAAAAAATAAAATAAAATACATTGTTGATAATACACAAAGATACTGGCAATGCTGCATCCTATGTCCAAGAATATCGAGATTAAACATTTTAGAACATATAGGTTCTTTTCCTTTTTCCCTAATCATCTTAGGAAATAGACCAAATAGTGGTATTGTTGTGTCAAAGGGTATAAGTAGTTTAATGATTCTTTCAGCATAATTCCAGATTGCTCTCTGAAATGACTGGATCTGTTCACAGTTCCAACAACAATGAATTAATGTCCCAATTTTTCCACGTCCTCTCCAACATTTGTCACTTTCCTCTTCTATTCTTTAGCAATCTGATAGGTGTAAAATGATACCTCAACTCTGCATTTCTTTAATTAATAATGACTTAGAACATTTTTATATGACTATAAATTGTTTCGATTTCTTCATTGGAAAACTGCCTGTTCGTATCCTTTTACCACTTATCAATCAGGGAATTACTCATATTCTTATAGATTTGACAGTTATTTATATATTTTAGATATGAGACCTTTATCTGATAAACTATAAAATGTTTCCTAATTTCCTTCTCATCTTGGCTATATTTGTTTTATTTGTAGAAAAACTTTTTAATTTTACATAATCAAAATTATCCATTTTATACCTAAAAAAAAGACAAGAATGTCAAAGGAAATAATGAAAAAGTGTAAAGCAACAAGATTTAGCAGTACCAGACCTTAAACTGTTTATAATGCAATAGTTATCCAAACTCCCTGGTACTGGCTAAGAAATGGGATAGAGTAGACTGACAATTTACAACAGCAAATAAACATAATGACCTTATATTTAACAAGTATAAAGATTTAATATTTGGAGATAAAAATTCATTATTTGGTAAATAAATAAATGTTAGGAAAACTGGAAAGCAGTATGGCAGAAACTGGTCATGGACCAATATCTCACACCATTTAGCAAGATAAGGTAAAAATGGATACATGACCTAGACATAAAGAGAGAATTTACAAAAAAAATTAGAACATAGACCATATTACTTACAAGACTTATGAATAGGTGAACAAATTATGAATAGATGAGAGAGAGAGCAAAGTTAGGTGTAAAATGTGTGTTTCTTCCTGGGCCTGAAAGAAAGGATGAATGAATGAATGAATAAATGAGTGAATAATTAATGAATGCTAAAGAATTTATTAAGGACCTGCTACATGTTAGATACTGTGTGCTAGGTTCCAGAGATATAAATATAAAAGTGAAAAAGTCCCACCCTTTAAGGAGCTTACATTCTAATACAAGAGACAACATGGAATAGTAGACAGAGAAAGGAGTTTTGGTCTGGGAAGTCATGGGGATAATGAGTAGAGTCATAGCACAATCCCATGCCAGAAATAGCAGTAGAATTGATTGTTGATCCCAGAGTAAGAGGTAGAAGGGTAGGAGGAAGAACCCATCAAGGAGTTCAAGTTAGATAGATTCAAGTTTATGGGAGATAAGGGTCCCTCACATCACTGAGAGTTTGTGTATGTGTCTCAGTGGGGATGAAAGGATTCATAGTCAGACTCTGGTTTATTAAGTGGCAAATAAAAACTAGTGCCCAAGAGCAATAGAATAATGAGAGCAGAGCCATCCACTCAGAGTCCTACTGACTCAGCTGCCTTCTTTCTTTCTGCCTCTGTGGTGAAGTTGACCAGGCTACCCTCTCACCTCCTAAACACTGACAGTATAAAGCAATGCCTGGGAAAGCTGCCAGGAGTTCACCATGAGTAGCCAGAGGGCAAAGAAGCAATAAGATATAATAAAAAGTGTGTAGACTTGGAATCCAGAGACCTAGGGTTCAAGTCCCGTACTTACTAGCCATGTGACCCTGGGGAAAACTCAAATGAGAAAATACATGTAAAGGGCTCTGAAAATTTTAAAGCACTATATAAATGAATTATTGGTAGGCACCTTCATTCCTCTGAACCTTGGTTTCCTCATCTATAAAGTGGGAATAAAAATACTACCACTACCTAAATCACCTGATTATTGTATGGAAAGTGCTTTGCAGAGGTGTTATAGAAATGTAAATTATTGTCATTGTGTTCGTTTTTCATGTTTATTCAGTGGACATCTGACAGATGGAGGGAGGAGAGGAGACATCAGAAAGAAGGAAAAGAGGCAGAAAGAAGAAATAGGTCAAATTAAGGACAGTGATGACCTGCTTTGTTCCTGACTAGAAAGTTTAATCAGTGGCAATAGTGGAGATAATGTTGGCACATTAAAGGGAGAACCACTTTTCATCCAGTAAATATTTTAATCACCACCATTAGGATAAAAGGATAAGAAGTTTGTACTTTATTCTACTGGGATAAGGACATGACCTATGATTTTATTGATACAGAGAATCTGATGATAAGGAAACCTCCTTTATAATGCAGGTAGCGTATAGTGGCAACCATACTGGCATACCCAGGACTGCTGTTAGCACAGATTCTTAGATCTGCTTTACTAGGAAAGATAGCTATTCAAGGAGTCAACAATCTTTTTCCCTTAACTTCAGGGAAATCCAAACAAAGAAAATAGAGAAAATACAAGCAGAGAAATAAAGACCAACAAACAGGGCTTCTAACTGTCTGAGAAATTAGCACAGATCAACAGACAGATCCCACTGTCTGGCCAAGGCAATACATATATGGTTACCAGAGAAAGAAGCACCAACATCAGGGTTTTTCAAAGCTGGGGGGTTCTTTAACAGCTACCCAGAGTCTCATCTGGTCAGATCACAAGAACACTCTTCCAATGAGTGAGCCCCAAAGAAAAATGCTAACCTCAGAGCATGTATACCCTTTTCAGAGCCAAGGGCATCACAACCCTCATGACTCAGTGCCTAATTAGAAATGAACAGAAGGTATGAAAGCCTTCCTATAAGCAAGCCCCCCCTAAGCAAGCTTCCCTTAATGGGCTCCATGTGAGGCCAATTAATGGAGAAGATCTTAAATCCCATTAACATTACAGTAGGCACCCTGTAAATACACAGGACTTCCCAGTGCAGCTACATAAGATTAAAATGTAATTGGAAATATTTAACAAAATAAATAAAAATACAAAAGAACATAGATAATGTTAATATGTGGTTTTTTAAGTGAATACTCAGCAGTCAAGGATGCTTAGGTATAATTTAGAAGCCCCAGTTTCTATTTGAATTTGACATCACTGGCCTAAAGCACTGAGAGAGGTTAAAGGACCTGCTAGGGGTGACACAGCTGGCAAATGCCAGAGGAACTACTTGGAAGAAGGAAGGAAGCACTTAATAAGTGCCTACTGCGTTCCAGGACTTGTGTAAATGCTTACCAAGCATCATTTCATTTTAATCTCACAACCCTGGAAAGTGGGTTCTATTTTAATCTCCATTTTACACATGAGGAAACAGACAAAAAGAAATGTGACTTGCCCAGGGTCACATAGTTAATAAGCGTCTGAGGTCAAATTTGAACTCAGGTCTTCCTGACTTGATCTTCCTGACTCCAGGCTCAGCTCTCTATCTGCTGAGCCACCTCTTGAGCTGTCTCTTGAGCCCAGCCCTTCCTGATTCAGAAGCCAACTCTCTATCCACTAAGCCATATTGCCTTTCTAGCATCATTTCCCCTTAACCTCTTCCACATACCCTACATTTCAGCTTGTCTGGACGATTAGTTGTTCTAATCTCATTCTGTACTCTCTTGCCTCTGCTGCATTTATCCATACACCTAGTCCAGTTCTATCTCTGCCTGTTGAAAGCTATATCACTTCCTTCAAGATTCACCTCAGACACCATGAAGTTTTTTACTGATAACTTACACACACACACACACACACACACACACACACACACACCTCTCTAATATTTCCACATACACACACATACCCCTAATACTCCCACATAACACATATACACATGTGCATATGCACACCCTGATACTTCCACATACACACATATACATGCGCACACACACACACACACACACACACTCTCTCCTAATACTCCCACATACACATACACACACATACACACACACACATTCCTACACACTCCTTTCCCCAAATCTCCTCCCTCCAATAGCACCAAGGCCAACCAAAAGAAAAACCTCTCTTCTCAATTTTCTTAGGACTCTTCTCTTCTAGAAGCCTGTGAGCCTATGATCTGGATCTTTCTTTCTCTGCTAACTTATTCTAGCTTGTGCCATATGTCTTTATGTCCTTGTAACCCTCCATTGGACTAGACTGTGAAACGAATGAAAAATTCAAAAGACAGAATTTCTGAGTAATTAATAATCAATTTTTAATTAGGCTATCTGACAATTGATAAATGGATGGGCAGTGGTTTCTCTCACCAAAGAGACACTGAATGCCTTAAATATTTTCTGAAAGGGAATGCCCTGATAGGAGAAATCAACCCTAATTGGTGAATGACTAATTTAAGGGGGAGGACATACTAATTAAGAGTTAGGCTAAAAGTCTTCAGCTCCTCCTACTGAGGACATGGCTTGATCATGAGACTCAACTGTCTCCAGCAATCTGGATAAAAGAATCCGTCTCTACCCCAACCACTCTGGTTGATTTTCTCCTTCATGAGCTGGACCCTAAATGCTAATGGAGGGGGTGCAAGGACATGGGCTTAATGCTTTGAGGCTGGAATTCACCTAGATTTGATTCTGTTTACATTCTATACAGAAGTAAGGTCTCCTAGTGGGTGGGTCACACAAGATCAGGGAGCATGTTCCTGAAGGATTTGTGGCAATCTCATCTATCAGCCTTGTCCTTCAAAGACTAGCTGACTGACCTAGCCAGGCTGGTCCTTGTATGAAGATATAAAGAGAAAAAGCCTTAATGCTAATTTAATAATTGGTTATTAATATAGTAGAAAAATAATCACTTCTCTCACCTTTAAGCTCTTTGAGGGCAAAGACCTATGAGCTTTTTCATCTTTGCATTATCACCAGTACTTAGGTAGCTCAGTGAATAAATAGGCCTGGAGTCAGGAAGACCTGACCTTGTACATTGACCAACTATGTGCCTCTGGGCAAGTCTCTTGACCTCTGCCTGCCTCAGTTTCCTCATCTATAAAATGAAAATAATAACACCTACATCCTAGGTTGTTGTGAAGATCAAATGAGATGTTTATAAAGCACTTTGTAAACTTTGAATTATCGTATACCTACTAGTTATTATTATATTAGCAGGCACTCAATAACACAGACTTCTTGGTTGTATTTTATACACAGAATAAAGGAACAAGGAGGGTGTACTGAGAAACATGAGCTACCCACTAGACTGTAAATTGTTTGGCTGTAAGGATAATGTCTTATCTCTCCTTGCCTCTCCTTGACACCAAGTAGAGTGTCTTATGTTACATGTGGGGCTTTCAAACCACCTTCAAAGCTGATAGGGTAGAGTCTCAGGCAGATGGCAATATCGGCTTCAGTCCTAGATTGTTTCAGGAATTTTACATATATTCGTGTGTGTGTGTGTGTGTGTGTGTGTGTGTGTGTGTGTGTGTGTGTATCTCCTCACCTAATAAGGAAAGACAGATCTAAGTAACAGAGGCATCTCAAACATAGCCACAATGCATAAGACTCAGGGATCTGGTCAAGAAGTGGGTGAGAAACAGAGATGCACCTGAGGACCCCCTGGGACAATCATCCCTTAGGAGACATACATAATGACTCACTCTTGTCTGGGTAGTCTTCTATGGATGCCAACAATGCAAAAACACCTGTCCCAAACTCCTGAACCTGAAATGAGTCTGTGTCACTGTGGTGGGTAGATGCTAGCAGCTTTCCTAACCTTGGGCATCAGGTGATATAAATGACTGGTCCATCATAAATAAGGGGTATAAAAGGAGGTTTATTAAGAGTACAAGGAGACAGGTATCAAACACAAGGTAAAGAAGCATGTTGGAAGACTGACTCTGCTTCAGCTGAGTTCATCTAAGCACCAAGACCTTCTCTTGTCTCCCTTTTTCTCCATGGAGATGACACTGGAGTAGTGAAGAAAAAAACAGTCAGCATGGTGTGGAGAATCTGCCAGGTCTGAGAAGGCAGAAAGCTGCCTAGCTTTTTATAGCATCAGGCAAATACCAGGAACCCCATCTCTGGTGCAAAGTTTTTTGTGAGGCATGAAACAAAAAATCCTCTCTGCTCTGGCTGCCTATGTGTTGGGGGCTACTGGTCAGCAGCATCCCCTGATTCCCATGGGGTTTGTAACCCTTCCTGCTCCACAGCCTACAGTCGTCCTCCTTGAGAGTCCCTCTGCATCACAGCACCTGTTCAACCCCAGGTAACACAAACAGGTCTGGCTATGGCCAACCACAAAGATCACCTTCCAAAGACAATCCAAACTGCTACAAGTCTCTAAAATGGTAGCAAGTCTATAACCACTTGTAGTGAATTTATCCTTCTTTAAATCCCTCATTGTGATCATGTCACACTTTTCCCCCAATAAACTCCCCTGGTTCCTTATTCCCTCCAGGATCAAAGATAAATCCTTTGGCCCTTAAAGCCCTTTATAACTTGGACCCTTCCTTCCTACACCTTATTCCTTTCCACATACTCTCATGCACTGGCCTGTTCACTTTTCTCAAACAAGATACTCTATGTCTGGACTCCATGCGTGCTTTCTGGCTGGCCCCCAAGCCTAGGTATTTGTCTCTCTTCATCTCCTTCTCCTGGCTTCAAATCTTAACTAAAGTCCCACCTTTGGCAAGAAGACTTTTCCAGTCCCACTTAATCCTGGTGCCTTCCCTATGAAATTACCTCCAATTTATCATAGATAGATAGATAGATAGATAGATAGATGGATAGATGGGTGGATGGATGGATGGATAGATAGATAGATAGATAGATAGATAGATAGATAGATAGATGGATGGATAGATAGATAAAGAGATAGATGGAGAGATAGATGGAGAGACATATAGATTTAGAGAGAGAGAGAGATCTTTGTCCATAGCTGTTTGCATATTGTCTCTCCCATTAGACTATAAACTCCTTGAAAGAAAAAACTGTTTTGCTTTTATTCTTATCCCCAGCGCTTAGCACAGTGCCTGGTATATAGTTAGGGCTTAATAAACGTTTTTTGAAGAAGTGAATGAATAAAGGTCAGACATGATCTGATGCTGGAAACTGTAAAACCTGGTTAAGAAGTAACTCAAATTTTAAAAGTCAAACTAATCCCATTTTGTCTTCACGTCTAGGTTCATTTTGGAAGTAGGTCAGTGTATGCAAACTGTTGCTCTCCATTAACCACAATGATTTTTTTGGAACCAAAGAACTGATGTTTCTCCCTTCCTCATTTTCATTAGGATTAGCAAATTGAGTTATTGCTGTCAGCATGCTATGGGGGACCCTCCTTTTCTATTTTTCTCCAACCACTGCTAATAGACTTCTGGAAGTTTTTTCCCTCACCTATTCATGAAAAACACAAGGAAATTTCTTTTGTTTCTAATTGTACACTGTAAATAAAAGTTTGTATTTGTATAAAAAGTAAATGTTTGTTGGGGCGGCTAGGTGGCCCAGTGAATAGAGCACCAGCCCTGGAGTCAGAAGGACCTGAGTTCAAATACAACCTCAGATACTTAACACTTTACTAGCCATGTGACCTTGGGCTATTAACCCCAATAGCCCTGCCTTTTCCCCTCCAAAAAGCAAAAAAAAAAAAAATTAAAAATAAATAAATGTTTGTTGACTTGACAGTGTCACCCTATTCCCATAATAGAAGCATAATGCAACTTATCTGCATGTGGGTCTTCTCTGTCCCTTGCATTTATTTATGCTGGCTTAGCTCAGTTCTCACCCAACTCATCTCCCCTGGTCCAGGCAATAATTTTTTTAAAGCTGGTCTGTGATTTCCTTGTTTTAGAGGAAACACTATTAGCACCTACTTTGAGATTCACAGTCTTAGAGAATTGCCTGTGGGTACAGAGAGATTCAATGATTTGCCCAAGGTCTCACAGCCAATATATGTGAGAGGCAGGATTTGAATCAAGGTCTTCTTCACTCTGTGGCCAGTTCTCTATTCACTATGTCAAAATGCCTCTGATAACAGTTATTGTAGTTATTATTATTCTAACCACCTGTGATCTCACTGATAAGATTACTCTATCCCTCAACACAGACTTCAGCCTCACCGAAGCTAAGAATATTGTTTAATGAATTTTTAGTAAGAACAAATTCATCTTTTGATGACCAGTGAAGAGACTTTCCACACTTTGGCCCTTGATCAGCAGACAGTTCTTCGCTGGTCTTGTATGAGGAGTTTTTCGGATTTTTGCCTCCCAAAGCTCATGTTCCACTGGCTGAAGCTGTGGGTTTCCACTCCCAGGATTTCTTCATGCAGAGACCCGAAGACCATTTGTTGAATATGTAATAGTTGGGCTTCCTTTCTGCATGAATTGGACTAGATGACTCCTGAGGTTCCTTCCAATCCTCAAATTCTGAAGTTCTGTGACTTGAATTCCCCCTTAGTTCAACTCAACCTGCATTCAGTGTTAGGTACAAGTCTGCTCCTTCCTCTAGGCTGTGCTTCTTGAAGGGATCCAGAGACCAAAGATGGACAGAGGGGCAAAGACTCTATGGGCTTTGCCTCATTCCTCCAATTCCTTTTTTAATTGGGGTGAATGTATTGGAATGTTAAGTTTTCCCTGATGAGGAAGGAGCATCTTCATCCACTCTTCCCTGTCACTACAGTTATGCCCACATGTTGGGTGGGTATAACCCCTAAAGTAGTTATGAGGCACATAAAAATGCGGGGGGATGGCAGGACCAAAGAAATAGCAGAAAGGACAGTTTTCTCATCTATAAAGTGAGGAGGGATAGGACTAAATGATATTTTAAGGCCTCATTTCTACCTCTAAGCCCTATGAATCCATTCTTTACCCTCTTTCCATCAATAATACCAATGCTTTCTTGACCTCCATCCAGCATTAAGCCAGCCATAAATGGTTTCATTTGGTTATTATGTTACTTACTCACAGTTCAACCAGCCAATGCCAGAGGATTCAGGGCCACTAGAACTATCATCTTCCACCTTCATCTCTCAACCCAAGAAGAAGAATACAGGTAGGTCTGAAGACAAGGAATATTCACAAATGTTCAAAAAACAGCAGAGCCAAAAACACACAATCAACTTATCAGGTCACAGCTCAATGTCACCTTTCTCACCTCATAACCAGACCAACTGCTAATCCCCAAATATGAGAACTCCCTAGACTAGTTATAGCTATGCAGTCCTAATCTTCCCTTTTGGTGGTCAACACCTCGATGGGAGTAGCTGACCCAGTAGAGAACACTGTAGTGTGGTGAAACCCTGGGTTTTAAATCAGAAGACCTGCATTTGAATCTTGTCTCGACCATTTACTATTTCTCCTCTGCAACATGAGGAGACTGGAGTAAATTACTTTGAAGTCCCTTTCAATTTCTAGACTCCTATCTTCTAAGGTATCTTCCCACTGAAAAATCTCATGACCTTCTTCAGCCTATCACACCCTGCTTACAATACAAATCAAGCCATCTTGAAGGGGCTTTATAGTCACTCTTCCCATTTCCATTCCCTACATACATTCCAAAAATGGTATTAATGGTAATTAAAATAATTAAGAAAACAATAAAATCATGGAATAAGTAGTTTCTCACTTATTTTAGGTGCTTATGCTAAAGCAAAATTAGATAATAACTTAGAGAAAGCTGATGGAGAGTTATTTGAAGAATGTGAGAGAATTCTGAGTATCAGAGAATGATAGTATTGCTTGTCTTCTATGTCCAATTATTCTTAAGAACTCACCTACTTTTACCTAGATACTAGTTTATCAGCAATTCTATTCTGATTCATATTAGCCAAAATTAGTATTAGTTGGGTGTGGGGGTAACAAATGGAAGAAAGAGATCCAGGAGAATTTACCTGAAGTAATTGGGCAAGAATTAGGAAAACACATGGAAGCAAAAGCAGAGTTGGATGGGACCATAGGATATGGAATGACAGAGGCAAGATGAATCTGAGAACATAGAACACAGAACATGAAGTCTGAAAGAGACCTTAGAACATCAAGGCAGGCAGAGCCAAGACAGAGGAGTAAAGGCAAGGACTCACCTGAGCTTTCTCCCAAACCCCTCCAAATACCTTTAAATAAAGATGCGAAACAAATTCTAGAATGGAAGAATCCACAAAAAGACTAAGTGAAACAATTTTCCAGACCAAGACAACTTAAAAGGTTGGCAGGAAAGGTCTGTGGCACCCTGGTAAGAGAGAAACACAATCCAGTGCAGGCCACATCAGCAAAGACCAGGCCCCAACAAACCAGAAGCAAGCCTAGGGCAACTAAATCAGTGTTAGCAATAGTGGTTTCCAGATTTCTCAGCCCACAGATGGCAAGGGTTGAGGACTACAGGTCAGAAGGAGATTTACAGGAGTCCCTTTGCTAGCACCAGGGGTAGGACTCTATAGTATTATCTATAAATGGATCTGAGCTGCTATCCTAGGTCTTTGTTCCAGTGTGAGGAGGAGGCACAGCAGAGCTTGCCACCACAGGGGAACAGGGACCCCGGTCACAGTTCCAGGGTTAAAAAGAGTACTTGTGGTCATTCACAAACCAGTGCACAGTATAGGAAAATAGCAAATACAACTCTCCCTAGATCAAAACATCTTGGAAGAGACAAAAAACTTACAAGTCCATAGAATTACCTCTGAAAACAGCTGCACAAAAAACCTAAAACTTGGAACAGTGCCCCCTTCACTTGGGAAACAGAGCACCCTTAAGAATAAAGTTAAAAGTCAAGAAATAGTCTGGAAAAATGAGCAAACAACAGAAAAAAATCCTGACCATAGAAAGTTGCTATGATAACAAGGAAAATCAAAACACATGCTCAGAATAAGATAACAAAGTCGAAGCTCCAGAATCCAAAGCCTCCAAGAAAAATATGAATTGATCTCAGGTCACAGAAGAGCTCAAAAAAAATTTTAAAAATCAAGTAAGAGAGATAGAGGAAAAATTGGGAAAAGAAATGAGAGTTGGGGAGGCTAGGTGGTATGGTGAAGCACTGGCCCTGAAGTCAGGAGGACCTGAGTTCAAATCTGACCTCAAACACTTAACACAAAAACTAGCCATGTGACCTTGGGCAAGTTACTTAACCCCAATTGCCCCTCCAAAAAGAAAGAAAGAAAGAAAGAAAGAAAGAAAGAAAGAAAGAAAGAAAGAAAGAAAGAAAGAAAGAAAGAAAGAAAGAAAGAAAGAAAGAAAGAGAAAAAAGAAAAAGAAATAAGAGTGATACAAGAAAATCATGGGAAAAGAGTCAACAACTTGGTTAAGGAAGCACACAAAAAATACTAAAGAAAATAACACCTTAAAAAACAGAATAGAACAAATGGTAAAAGAAGTACCCCCCCCCCCAAAAAAAAAAACCAGTGAAGAGAAGAATGCCTTGAAAAGCAGAATTGGCCAAGTGGAAAAAGATATACAAAAATTCAATGAAGAGAACTCCTTAAAAAGTTCAATTGGCCAAGTGGGGGGAAAAAAGGTACAAAAACTCACTGAAGAAAATAATTCCTTAAAAGGTAGAATTGGACAAGTGGAAGCTTTATGAGACATCAAGAAACAATCAAACAAAATCAAAAGAATGAAAAAAATAGAAGAAAATATGAAATATCTCATTGGAAAAACCACTGACCTAGAAAATAGATCCAGGAGAGTTTAATTTATGAATTATTAGACTACCTGAAAGTCATGCTCAAAAAAAGAGCCTAGACATCATCTTTCAAGAAATTATCAAAGAAATCTGCCCTGAATGAGGGTAAAATAGAAATAGAAAGTATCCACCAATTACCCCAGAAAGAGATCCCAAAAGGAAATCTCCCAGGAATATTATAGCCAAATTCCAAACCTCAAAGATCAAGGAGAAAATACTGCAAGCAGCCAAAAAGAAACAATTCAAACATTGTGGAGCCATAGTCAGGATAACAAATTTTAACAAACAAAAGTTAGCAGCTTCTACATTAAAGGACGGGAGGGCTTGGAATAGGATATTCCAGAAAGCAAAAGAGCCAGGATTACAACCAAGAATCACCCACCCAGCAAAACTGAGTGTAATTCTACAGGGGGGAGGGGGGATTATTTATATCACCTCTTTTCACGTTGGCAAAAAAAATGAAAACTGAAGGAATATCCATCAATTGGGGAATGGCTGAATAAGCTGTGGTATATGATTGTGATGGAATACTATTGTGCTTTAAGAAATGATGAACAGGATGCCCTCAGAAAAACCTGGAAAGACTTGCATGAACTTATGCAGACTGAGGTGAGCAGAATTGGGAGAACAATATACACAGTAACAAGCAATGTTGTATGGTGAAATACTGTGAATAACTTAGCTATTCTCAGCAATATAATGATCTAAGACAATTCTGTGGGACTTATGATGAAAGGTTCTGTCCATCTCCAGAGAAGGAACTGGTAGAGCCTGGATGAAGATCAAAGATACTTTTTCTTTACTTTATTTTTCTTGGTTTTTTTTTTTTTCTGTTTTCTTTCATGGAATGACTTGCATAGAAATGTGTTTTGCACATTCATACACATGTATAACTTACATCAAATTGCTTGGCTTCTCAGTGAGGGATGGGAGGGTAGAGAGGGAGAGAATTTAGAACTCAAAATTTGAAGAAAAATGTATTAAATAATACTTTTTAAAAAGAACCTTAAGGCAATGTAATATCATGGGAAAAAACACTGAAATTTGAGGGCTCATCAAGAGGATGGAGTTGGTTACTGTCTCTCACAACCCCGAGTGCTTTCTTCTTCTGGGATGGGAGTCTCAGCTCTAATGTAAGTCTGGAGTACTAGGGTACAGGATTCTTTAGTAGCAAGAGTTTTCCCTTTCTGGGGAAGCCTCAACTCTAGAGTACCTACTTTAAATGTAGAGGACTAAAATTCTGAATGCACAAGTCAATTCATATGAGAAGAAAAAGTAGAAGTTGTCTAAAGTGATCAATGTAACTGAAGGAAATGAAATCATATTTTAGATTTTTTATAAAACATATATAGAGGAGATGGAATTGAGGCCAGGTAATGAAGGAGAAATACAAAAGCATGGCATGGCCCTATAAGAATAGTGTCTGGAGTGTTGAATCTCAAAATGAGCTGAAGCTAGTGAGGAACATGGAAGAAAATAAAAATAGCTTTTTTTCAGAGCCATAACTGGGGAATCAAAGAAACTTTATGTCTGCTCCTCAGGGTGAATGGGACACTGATTATCGACAATGGGGAGGAATCAGAGCTGCTTGACTTCTTTTGATTTTGTTTTCCATGCCAAAGCAAATGATCTTTGGCCTAGAAAGAACAATGTAAACATGGATAAATGTGAGTTGATGTACAAAATAAATCAGGAGAACATAGCACCTTCCTGCCCTTGCTAGATTTATATCCTCAAACCCAAGTGAACTACATCCCCAGGGACCAAAAGAGCTGGCAGATGTGATTACTGAGCCATCGTCAATGATTTCTGAAAGATTGAAGATAATGGGAGAGAAGTACCACAGGACAGAAGTCGGTAAATTTCCCAATTTTCAGAAAAGAAAAAAAGCAATGTCTGCAAAAACCACAGACCAACAAGCTTGACTTGGATTCCTGGCAAAATTTTATAACACATTAATAAGAGGATGGTAAATTGACCCCCTAAAATGGAAGTGGTGGTGATCACAAAAAGCCAACAGTTTCATCAAGAAGAGGTTCCATGGCACCCTAAACTCATCAAATGACGTCCAATTTCTCTGGACCTGAATTTCCTTCTCAATGATTAATCAGTATGAATTTTATTAAGTACCTACTATGTGCCAGGCACCATTCTAGGAGCTAGAGATACAAATGTAAAAGTGAGAGAGTTCCTGTACTTGAGATAAATAAATAGTGATTGAGAAGAGGCACTAACTAATCAGGAAAGGCCTATTGAAGGAAAAAGCATTTAAATTGATCCTTTAAAAAGTCTTTTCAAGAGACAGAGATGTGAGGAAAGACAGGATTCTAGGCATAGAACAGGCTCTGCAGAGATAGAGAGGAGAGAAATAAAATATTGTCAAAAGGAAACAGAGAGTATACTGTAGCATATTTGGTTGAAGCATAGAATGTGTGAGAACAGGGAATAATATGGCATCAACCTGAAAAGATAGGCTGAAACCAGGTTGTTGTTACCAATTTGAGAACTGTGTGGAGAATACATTGGAAAAAGGAGAGAATGGATTCAGGGATACTAATTAAGAGACTATTACAATAGTTCAAGGAGGTTTGTAGGCAACTGAAAAAGAACCAATGGACAAGGGAAGTCTGGGAGAGAGGGATGATCAAATGCAAGCCTCTGGAGGGGACAGAAGGGAATGAGGTCAAGAACAAAAGCAGAAAAACTGGCATTTTCAAAGAGAAGGACCACCTCATCCTCTGAGACTGGAGCAATAATGGCGATATGGGAAATGATGCTGAGGACTTTGGAAATGTGGAGCTGGGCGGTTGAGTCAGCTTGTAGCAGATGACCTCAATATTTTTTGCTCCACAAAATATATCTCTCCTAAAATGTAGTCCAGCACTCTATGCCCCCATTCTCTGAAAAAAATGGTAGATGCTAAATAAACCTTTGAAATAAATTTTAATAAATAAATATTCACTGTTTTTAAAAAATTCATTTAGTAAGCCTTTATCAAGTACCTGTTAATGAGCTAGGGATTGTGCTAGACTCTGGAGATACTAAGACAAAAGCAAAACTTTCCCTACCTTCAAGGATTCTCTTGGAAAACAACACATGTACATGGATATAAATAAAAGACAAAATAAATACAAAATAATTTTTCTGGGAAAGAATTATGAAATGGGGGAATCATGACAGGTTTCTTGTAGGAGATACCTACCAAGCTGAGCTTTGAAGGAAACAATAGAGTTTTGGAAAGAAAGGTGAAGAGGAAATACATTCCAGGCATTGAGGGACAACCAGCAAAAAGTCATGGAGACATGAGATGGAAGGTCGTGCATGTATAGAGAAATGCAAACAGGCCAGTTTGGAAGGAACATAGAAGGCATGGAGGATAATGTATGTGTAGCTCAAGACAGATTGTAAAATGCTTTAAACCCTAAATAAAAGATCACATTTTATCCTAGAGGCAAGAGAGAACCACTGGCGTATCTTGAGCAGTGGAATGGCATGGTCAGATCTATGCTTTAGAAATATCAATTTGGCTGCTGTGTGGAGTATTGAGTGGAAGAACAGAAGGCAGGAAACCAATTAGAAAGCTACTGCAGCATCCTAAAAGAGAGATGTTAAGGTTCTGAACTGGGGTAATGGGTATGTGATGAGAGAGAAGGGGACATGAGATGTTGCAGAGATAGGATGCAATAGACTCTATGGGGGTATAATCTACAATATTTGGTGGAAGATCAGATACATAGATGAGGGAAGAATGAAGAATAGAAGATAACTTGAGGTTAAAAATATGAGTAAATGGAATAATGGTGGTGGCCTTAACAGAAGTGGGAAGCTAAGATGAGCAGCGACTTCTGGGGGAAAAGTTAATGAGTTTTGGTTTAGATTGTTAAGTTTAAGATACTTCCAGGGCGTCCACTTGGTGATCTCTGCTAGTTAGTTAATAAGCATATATTAAATGCTTACTCTACATGCCAAGCACTGCACTAAGCACTAAGGATACAAACAGGCAAAGGCAGGAAGAAATGATGAGCTCTAAGGTCTTAGAAAATGTGAATGGAAAAAAAATTAAAATTTTTTAAAAATTAAAAACAAACAAAAGAACTAGCCTCTTTGGGGCAGCTAGGTGGTGCAGTGAATAGAGCACCGGCCCTGGAGTCAGGAGGACATGACTCTTAACACTTTACTAGCCATGAGACTGTGGGCAAGTCACTTAAGCCCAATTGCCCTGCATTCCCCCCTCCAAAAAGCAACAAACAAACAAACAAACAAAATGTGGATAGACTTGCACAAAATAATGAAGAGTGAAATAAGCAGGAGCAAGAGGAGGTTAACAATATTGTTTTAAGAACAACTTTGAGTGACTCAGTCATTTTGACTGTTATAGGAATACCCAAATTAACTACAAAAGACCTATGAGGGAAGGTGTTATCTGCATATGGAGAAAGAACTGATAAATAGATGTATAGAATGATTTTGCATATATATACATATTTGTGTCTTATGGTAGCCATTTCCAGGGGGAAGGGAGAAGGGAAGAAAAAAGCGGGGGTGGGGGGAAGAGTTACAAAATAACTTTATTATATATTTAAAAGGAGTAGCAAGTTGTACAAAATAGATCATGTGAGAGGGGGGCAGTAGTAGCAGTTGGGGGACCAGGATGGTTGTTAATTAGGAGACCAGGAAAAAAAGTGTATCTGGATGTAAATCTGGGAGTCATCTGCCTAAAGGTGAAAATTGAATCCATGTGAGTTAATGAGATCATTAAAAGAGTGAGAGGAACAGAGCTCAGGACAAACCCTTGTGGTGTGACTGTACATAGAGATTATGGGTCAGAGATAATGATCCAGCAAAGAAGACTGAGAGGTAGCAGTGAGATAGATAAGAGAAATAAGCAAGAGCAGAGCCAGGAAACTCAAGGGATGAGGGAGTGTTTATGAAGCAAAAGGGAAGCCAAGGGCAGGGAAGCCAAATGGTACAGAGAAGTCAATAAGGATGGGAACAGTCGAAAGGACAATTGGATGTGGTCAGTCACTGGTAATCTTGGAGACAGCCGTTTCAGTTAAGTGATATCGGAAGCCAGATGGCAAGAGGCTGAGTGTGAAGTAAGTAAACGAAAAACAATTAATATAAAGAGCTTTTTCTAGGAGCTGAGTTATAAAAGGGAGGAAAACTATAAAATTTATACTATAAGTAAGCTCGTTGTCTGTTTTTAAAAGAGAGGATTGGACTAGATAATCTCTGAAGACATTTGCAGTCCTGACATCATGTACTCTATGTCATAAGGCCCCTTCAGGTTCTGCAATAGCATTCTAGATTGTCCTTATGCACAATAGAGAGCTGAGCTGAGGGGATATTTTTCAGATCCCACTTCCAAAAAGGCATAATCTGTGAGGACATAGGCAAATTACTTAACTGAGATTTCTCTCAAGCCCCAGTTTTCTTATCTGCAAAATGGGAAAAATAATATCTGCCATACTCACCAAAATTAAATCCTATTTAAAAAAAACTATTAAATTCCTACTATACCCTAGGTAGGCCCTGAAGAGACAAAAATGAAAATGAAGCAAAAAAAATAAAATAAAAATGAAGCAAGACCTTTCCTCAAAAAGGTTACATTCTACTAGATGGGATGCCATGCACATAAAAATAAGTATGAGATAGAGAGTGATGACAGTGTAGGGAAAGCAATGATTTGGGTACCAGAAGGAGGACAAAAAAAAAAAAACACTGAAGAGAAAGCAACAAAGCAAACAGCAAGAAGGTCCAAGAGAGGATTGGATCAGGGGAACAAATAGAGGGAGATGGCTTTGGCAAGGAGAAGGACCACCTCATGCTCTGAAACTAGAGTAAAGGAAGAGAGGATGAATGAAAACAGAGAGAGGTTTTGAGGACTGTTATGAGAATCAAGTGAGATGATGTGTATAAAACATATTGGAGATCTTATGAATGTCAACTGTCAAATCATTTAAAGATTTCTCCTAGCTCTAACTCTATGTATGCTCTGTGTTCTAAAGGCCCACTTAGCTCCAGCATTTTATATTCTAGGTCTCCTTCCAGATCTGACCTCTCATATTCTTAAAACTTCTCTCTGTGCTGAGATAACACTAATTCCATTAAGACAAAGGGAAGTAAAATTAGAAATGAGAGGAAAGGAAAAAGAGAGGCCAGGAATAAAAATAGGAAGAAACCATAGGAAGTAAAATTGGTGCTTGCTTCCTCTCCCCTCCACCTTAGTTTTGAACTAGCCTGTTCATTTCCGGAGGTTTATTTAAAGTGCCACTGGATCCTGGAAGAATCCCCACTAGACCTCTTTACCTGGGTCTTCATGCAAATTGGGATTGCAGGTCAAGTTCAATGTAAATTGGGCCAAAAGAAATCCATTAGGACATTGCCTTTGACCTTGCTTGACCTCATAGGAGGGCATGATATAAGCGGATAGAGTCCTGCTCTAGGTGTCAGTAGATCTGGAATAAAGTTCTGGTTCTGGAAAGTCATATGACCTTAGGGAAATTATTTAATATTTTGGGCCTCAGTTTCCCCTTCTGTAAAATAAAAGAGTTATGCTTGATGTGCCCTAAATGTTAGAATTTTTAGTTCTAACATTCAATATGTCTTGGATCTGTTTTCTTTCACATAAGAGTATATGGAGGTCCAGGAGGCCCGAGTTCAAGAGGAAAGTGGAATATGATAAATTAAGAGGTGACTGAGTTTCTCCTGAGCATCTCTCCTGTGCCTATGGTCCCTAGGTCACATTTAAAAGGCTAGGTAACTCAGTGGACAGAGCACCAGACTTGAGTCCAAATCTGGCCTCTGACACTTACTATTTGACCCTGGACAATTTAATCTCATGTGTAAAACAGGGATAGTAATAGCACCTACCTCCTAGGGTTGTGGTGAAGATCAAATAAGATACTATTTGTAAAGCACTTAGCACAGTGCCCAGCATATAGTAGACACTATATAAATATTGGCTTTTTTTCTTAATTTTTATTTCTGTCATGACACTTGGCATCCTGCCACAGAATGCAGCAGCTCTGAATCCTTTACTTCACTCATTTCATATTCCAGAAGAGATAATCACAATGGAAAGTGATTGTGGTACCACCAAACCAGTCACTGCCATCCATCTAATTGGTACCGGCTCCACCCCCACCCTTCGACCTGATAAGTGAATGTCTGGTGTCCCAGAGGCTTAAATTTCCTTCCCTCTATAAAGTTTCTTCCCCAGTCTGGAATGCTGGCCCTCCCCCCCTCCAAAAAAAAGACCCAGCTTTTATCCCAGGAGTCATCCTACCCCAACCACACAATTTAGCACCTTGTTATAAACTGTCTTGGATTGTTCCCTAATTACTGAATGAGTGTAAACTAAACTGTGAGTTTCTTAATGGCAAGGAATAGAAAATTTTATGACTAGAAGGAACTTTAATACCAGTTGGAAAGACTCAAAATCAGTCAGTAGATCAACAAATGTTCCTTAAGTGCCTATTATGCCCTAGGTATAGGGCTAAGCACTGGGGATACAAAAAAGAGGCAAAAAAGGGTCTGCCCTCAAGGAGCTCACAATCTAATGAGGAAAACAACACAAACAACTCTATACAGGATAAATAAGAGATAATAACAGGGGGAAGGCACTAAAGTTAAGAGAGATTGGGAAAGGCTTCCTGTAAATGATGGGATTTTAGTTAGAACTCAAAGGAAGTCAGGGAGGTCAGTACTTGGAGCACAGGAGGAAAAGCATTGCAAGCATAAGGGACAACCTGAGAAAATGCCCAGATCCAACAAATGGAATCTTATTTGTGGACCAGCCAGGAAGCCAGTCTCAATGGATGGAAAAGCACACAGTGGGGGGAGGGGCTGGGGGCACAGAGGGGCAGAGCCAAGACAGTGGAGCAGAAGCAAGAAATTCTGAGACCTCCCCCCACAACCAACTCCAATACTTACAAAATATGACTCTAAACAAACTTTAGGGCTACAGAACCCACAAAGTGACAGAGAGAAATAAATCTCCCACTGAAGACAGCCCAGCAAACGGACAGGAAGGGCTCATCGCAGCATGCTGGAAGCTGAGCACAGCACCACATAAACCACATGGTTTTGGCCCCAGGGAGGCAGCTGCACCCAGAGCAGACTTCAGGAGAGTGAATCACCAGCAGCTGTGATGATTTCCAGACTTTTCAACCCATAAATGCTAAAAAGAAAGTAAAAGGTCAGTCGGAACTCTGTTGGAAAGGAAGGGCATGGTCAGGCCCTTGTCCCCCAGAACAAGAAGCAGCAGAGGTGCTGTGGCTACAGTGTCTGCCATGTGGCTGCCTCAGGTGCTTCTGGTCTACAGATTGTAGGAGGACCAAGCGACCATTCAGAAGAGTAATCACTCTTGCTTTGACCTGCTTGGATTTGGGTCACTGTCTTGGGCTGTGATCCTGGGGAGAGAAATGCCAGTTTGCCAGTGTGGTGTCTGTAAAGAGGGTACCCTCCTCAGTCCTCTAACAACATCTGTGAAAACCCCAGCAATTTGGGACAAAGTTCTCCTCTCTGGAAGCAGAGTTCTACCATGGCAAAGAGTTCAAAAGTCAAGTAATTGACTGGCAAGATGAGCTAGCAGAGGAAGCACAAACAGACCACAGAATCCTTTTGGGGGGCAAAAGGGATCAAAGCATGGAATGGGAGGAAGACAACAGAGTCAGAACTCCTGCACCAAAAGCTTCCATGAAAAATGTGAATTGGTTACAGGCCATGGAGGAGCTCAAGAAGGATTTTGAAAATCAAGTAAGAGAAGTGGAGGAAAATCTGGGAAGAGAAATTAGAATGATGCAAGAAAATCATGAAAAGAGAGTCAACAGCCTGACTAAAGAAAATAACACCTTAAAAAAAACAGGCTAAGGGGCGGCTAGGTGGTGCAGTGAATAGAGCGCCGGCCCTGGAGTCAGAAGGACCTGAGTTCGGAGCCTGCCTCTGACACTTAATCCATACAAACAAAAAAACCTAGCCGTGTAACCTTGGGCAAGTTACTTAACCCCAATTGCCCTAAAGGGGCGGCTAGGTGGCGCAGTGAGTAAGAGCGCCGGCCTCGGAGTTTGGATGACCGAGATCAGATCCGGCCTCAGAAAATGAGCACCCACGCATAAATAATGACTAGCCATGTAACCTTGAGCAAGTTACTTAACCCCAATTGCTTTAAAAAAAAAAAATTAAAAAAAAAAAAAACAGGCTAACTCAAATGGTAAAAGAGGCCCAAAAAGCCAATGAGAAGAATGCCTTAAAAAGACAAATTTGCCAGATGGAAAAGGAATTTCAAAAACCCACTGAAGAGAATAACTCCTTCAAAATTAAATTGGAGCAAATGGAAGCTAATGACTTCATGAGAAATCAAGATACTATAAAACAGATCCAAACAAATGAAAAAATAGAAGGCAATGTGAAATATCTCATTGGAAAAACCACTGACCTGGAAAATAGATACAGGAGAGATAATTTAAAAGTTATCAGGCTACCTGAAAGCCATGCTCAAAAAAAGAACCTAGAAATCATCCTTCAAGAAATTCCCAAAATTGCCCTGATATTTTAGAACCAGAGGGCAAAATAGAAATTGAAAGAATTCACTGATCACCTCTTGAAAAAGATCCCAAAAAGAAAGGCACACAGTGGGGAGTAAGGGTATAAGAAGACTGGAAAGGTAAGAAGATTATAAAGGGCTTTGAATTCCCAACAGGACATTTTGTATTTGATCCAGGAGACAATGGGGAGCCATAATTCTCCATCAACAATGGGGAGTTAATGGAGAAGTTGGGGAAGGTCAGACTTGTACTTTAGACTGAATGGAGGATGATTTGGAGTGGGGAGAGACTTGAGGCAGGCAGACTTATCAGCAGACCATTGCAATAGTTTGAGCATAAGATGATAAGGGCCCATGTCAGAGTGGTGGCAGTGTCAGAGGAGAAAAGATGGCATATTCAAGAGATTTTGCAAAGTTTAATTAATTTTGCAACAGCTTGGACACAGAGGGTGAGGGATAGTGAGGAATTGAGGATGACCTCCAGATTTTGAGCTTGAAGGACTAGGAGATTAGTATTTCCTTCTACAGTAATAGGTAAGGTAGAAGGGAGGAGAGTTTAGGGGAAAAGATAATGAGCTCCATTTCCACCATGTTGAATTTAAGATGTCTACTGGGCATCTATTTTGAAATGTCTGAAAGGCAGTTAGAGATGTGAGATTGGAGATCAGCAGAGACTTTGGGGCAGGATAGATAGATTTGGGCACAGCTAGATGGAACAGAGAATATTGCACTGAGCTTGGAGTCAGGAAGACATGAGCTCAAATCCGGCCTCAGACACTTATTAGCTGTGTGATCCTGGGCAAGTCACTTAACCCTGTTTGCCTCAGTTTCCTCATCTGTAGAATGAGCTGGAGAAAGAAATGGCAAAGCATTCCAGTATCCTTGCCAAGAAAACCCCAAATAGGGTCACAAAGAGTCAGATACAACTGAAACTATTGAACAATTACAAGTAGATTCGAGTATCATCAGTATGGAGAGAGTTTTTCAATCCATGGGAGCTGATGAGGACCACCAAGTAAAGCAGTATAGAAAGAGAAGAGGACCCAGAACCCTGACTTTGGTTTGAAAACATGCTCTAGATAAGGATACAGCACAGGAGATAGAGACAAGAGAGTTTAGAATTTAATGATTAGCTCATTCATTCACAGGATCACAGAACCTCTGGGTTAGAAGGGAGCTCAAACGTCATCTCATCCAACCCCTGTCTGAAGCAAAGTCCACTTACTATTGCATACTCTCTAAATGTTTGACTTGTTGATTTTTCAAGCAGATATCTAAAGTCCTCTAGAGGCCTATTGGCTACAGATGTCGCTTTTATTGCTGGTTAGTGTTCTGTCCCAAATGGGGTCATGAAGAATCAGACACAACTGAAAAGGGACGAAGGAAGAGAGTCAGGTGAGCCAATGGGAAAATAACAGAAGTAATTGAGTGGGGTGGGACATGATGGCCTGGGTCATTGCAGAGCATGTGAAAGAGAAGCACCTTCTGGAGCTAAATGAACTAGTTTGTATTTCATCATCCGTCAAGGGCAAAGAGCTCCAGAGATTAATGAATTAACTTCCCCAGAGACTTAAGGTCATGGAACCATAGGAACAGAGTTAGAGAGCCAGAAGGGGACCTTAGCACTCACCTAATTCAATCTCTTCCTTATACAGATGGGAAGGTCACACAGACAGAGTAGCAAAGTTATCCTTCAAGAAGAAGGAATGTAGTTTAGCCTATATCAGATTGCACACCATCTTGGGGATGGGGGACGAGAGGGAGAGGGAAAATTTTAGAACTCAAAACCTCATAAATGTGAATGCTGAAAACTAAGAATAAATGAATTTTTAAATAATAAAATTAAAAATGCAAAAACAAGGCATATGCTGTCAGTCACAAAAAGAAAAAAAAGAAGAATGCACTTGCTTGCACATGTATATCCTATATCAGATTGCTTGCCTGTCTTTGGGACGGGGAGAAGAAGGGAGGGAGAAAAATTTGGAACTCAAAATCTTTCAAATAATGAATGTTGAAAATTGGCTTTACATGTAATTGTAAAAAATAAACTACTATTAAACATCTTTTTTAAAGACTGTACTTCTGCCTCAGTGGGATTTGGGGAAGTCCAGTTTACTAAAAGCAGCTAGTGCTAATTTTTACTAATGAGCAGAAGCTAGAAATAATATAAAAACTCATTTACATAGTTCTATGTAGGCTTCAGAATCACAGAACTGGAAGGAACCTTAGAAGGCATCTTCTAGTCCTTATTGCAATAGGAAAGAACATTGGATTTACAGTAGGAAGACCTGGGCTTGAATCTCAGCTCTACTGCATCCTATGTGACCTTAGGCAAGTGACCTCCCCTCTCCAGGCCTGTTTTCCTCATCTGTAAAATGAGATTGGGCTAGATGACAAAGGTCTAAATCCTCTGATGCCTCCGCAACAACCCTCACAAGTGTCCTGCCACCTCTATTGGAAGATCAATAGTGCCGAGACATTTCAATCCACTGCTGGTCAGCTCTAATATTAAGCAGTTTTTCATGTATTGAGTGGAAATTGGCCTTTCCACCAATTTCCTGGCAAAGGAGAGAGAACTCTGGATTTGGCATCAAGAGCTCCCAGCTTTGCCCTGCACTAGACTGGTGATCTCACCTCTTTTCTTCTCTATAAGATCAAGGGAATTAATTAATAATAATAATGCCTACCTTGTACTAAGCACCATGCTAAGTACTTTACAGATATTATCTCATTTGATCCTCCCAACAACCCTGCAACATAGGTACTATTATCCCCACTTTACTATTGAGAAAACTAAGGCAAACAGACATTAAGTAACTTGCCCAAGGTCACACAGCTAGTATCTGAGGTCAAATTTAAATTCAGGTCTTTCTGACTCCAAACCCAGTGCTCTATCCACTTCCTCTTATCCATTAGCTACCTCCTGAGTAGAAATAAGGTCTTTTTCATCTCTAAATCCAATGATAGAGTCATGGCAGTACATTGAGCTCCACAGAGACAGCACCAGGCCAAGGAATGACTGGATAGGCACTGAACTGCTCAATACAGAGACTGGAGGAAAAGTAATTTTTTAAATGGGTAAAGTTGATCCTAAGAAGCCAGGAGGAGAAAATATCTTCATGTCTTCCTTGTGCAAACCTGTGGGGAGGAACACAAGAAGAAGCACCCAGATGCTTCTCAGAATTTTCTTTAAAAAAAAATAGTCAGAAGGGTAGAAGACAAGATCAGCTAGAGAGAAAGAAAAATTTGAAGACATTGGAAAAGCTAATAAGGTTCATTTTGAAAGAGAAATGAAAACCTACATAACCACCTGCAGGAGAAACAAAAAAGTTCAAAAATCCCAATGCAATGAAGAGATCTCCTTTTTCTTATTCTGTTCTAAGGATCATCCAAAAATCAAAGGAGAGTAGCTTGGTCTTTCTACTGGAGATGTGGCCAAAAAAATTGGGAGATGTAGAATGACACTGTTACAGATGACAATCTTATGAAAAGAAGGCAGCTAAAATGACAGGAATAGATGAAAAGGCTATCACTGTAACCAGGGCTACAGGGATATTGATTATGGGTAAAAAGGGAGTAATTGTCAAAGCTAAAAAAGGTAAGAAAAAGCAGAAGAAAAGGAAGCTGATGATGATGAGGGAGATTAAGAAGAAAATGGTGACAATAAGTTGGTTCTATATTAGTTTTTTTTCTTGTTTATAAAACATGTAAACCCCCTATATACAACTCACTCCTTTTAAAAGGAAAAAAAGTTGAAACGTAAGGCTGGGTAAGATTTGTTTTTTAAATTGTACAATGTTATTATATATATGGATAGTGATAGATAGATAGATAGATAGATAGATAGATAGATAGACACTTAACACACTTCTGAATGTATCTTTAGATAGACCTGTCCTTTAATGGCATTTTCAACGGTCACTAAACTTGTCTAGTACAATAGAGGTGGAGGGAATATAAATTGTCGTGGACATTTAAAGCAGGTTCTTGTTGTTTTTCAGCACAAATTTGTTATATATAAGGATTTGGATCTTTTTTGTCTCCAGTTGTAACATATGAAATAACTTGGTCTCTTAAAGGGCAAGCAAAAAAAGAAAAAGTTGCAACTGTTTTATTGGCATTACAAATGCTTCTAAGTAATCTAATTTTTTTAATTTAAATAATCCTATTATCTCTATAACCACTGTGTTCATTTATTTCTACAAACATCATCAGACACTTGAGAGAGTTGTCTTCAGTTGTTTCAATCGTGTCGGACTCTTCATGACCCCATTTGGAATTTTCTTGGCAGAGATACTGGAGAGGTTTGCCATTTTCTTCTCTAGCTCATTTGACAGATAAAGAAACTGAGGCAAAAGAGGTTAAGTGACTTGCCTAGGGTCACATAGCTAGTAAGTGTCTGAGGCCAGGTTTGGACTTCAGGCCTGGTGCTCTACCCACTGCACACCTAGCTGCTCACTTGAGAGAGACAAATATAAACAATGCATAATTTGTTGTTTCAAACAAATACATAATCATGACTCTCAAGAAGCTGGCATCTTAGTAGGAGTAAATAAAGTGTCTCTATGAATCAAGCAAGCAAGCATTTATTAAGCACCTGCTGTATGTCAGGCACTGGGAATAAGACCATAAATAAAGCACCAAGTGCAGTGAGCTCAGAGTGAGTGAATGGGTGGGGGGAGTGGCAATAGATCAGGAAAAGCTTCCTCTGAGTTGAGCCTTAAAGAACTGGTAGAAATTCAGCAGATGGAAAGGGTGAAGAGGGATTGAAGGCACAAGAAGAGTGTAGTGAAGAGGGCATTTAGTCACAGGAAAATCCTTACTGAGTGAATAGTGAAAGTATGATGCAAGCTCTCAGTTACTTATCCCTAAAACCTTTTTTTTATCTTGGGAAAATTAGCAGGTAAGAGGGAGGGACACTCCCTGGGAAAGGTGGGGCTGAGATGGGAGGCATCACTCTCTCTCTCTCTCTCTCTCTCTCTCTCTCTCTCTCTCTCTCTCTCTCTCTCTCTCTCTCTCTGCTGGTCTCCTGAAATAAAGCCTCTGTGTTTTCATCTATTCACCCAGGCTCCTGATGAACTCTTGTCCCAGTCTCTACAGGACAGAAGTTCCCTGTCCTCTCCCCTGAGGTTGAAAGTAGGTATACAGCTTCTGTGTTCAAGCTTATTCTAAAACCAAACCATGTCTTCTTCTTCCCTCTCCTTTACCTCTTCTTTCTTTTCCCTCTCTCCATCTTCCCCATCCTTTTCTTCCTCCCCATCAACCTCCTCTTCACAACTCTGCTCCTCCCTTCTCCCTTTCCCCCTCCTCCTCTTCTGACACCTCCACCTCTCCTTCCTACCCCTTCCTAGAGTGTTCCTAGGGCTTGTGAGGAGAGAAAGAGGCTGGAGTTCTTTCATCTGAATGGTAAAGAGCTCTCCACTAATGGGGAAATTGTATTCTTAGTTGGAGGAAGATTCACTTAACTTTTACCTACTCTTCCAAGCATCCAACAGATATTTATGGTTTTCTGAAGCCTTTGCTGGGAGAGATACAAAGTATACTAAGATGAGATATTGAGTACTGTGAGATCAGGCAGGTAGGTGGTCCAGTGGATAGAGAGCCAGGCCTGGCACCAAGAAGACCCGACTTCAAATCTGACCTCAGACACTAGTTGTGTGACCGTGGGCAGATCATGAGGAGTCTGAAACAACAGAACAAAAGCAACAACAAAAGATCTGATCAGTGCTCAAAAAACTCAGGGTGGGAGGAAAAGAAACAGGAATACAACTCACCATAATAAACAGTCTCTCATCCCACACAGCTGATCTATTGTTCAAGTCCTGTCTAGTTTGCCTTCCTAATGCCTCTCACATGGACCCATTCTCTTCTCTGACACAGCTAACGCCCTCATGCAATCCCTTATCATCTCATGCCTGAGCTATTGAAATAACCTCCTTTTTGATTTCCCTGCCTCAAGCCTTGTTCCACTCTAGTCCTTCCTCCACTCAGCTATTAAAACAATCTTCCAAATGATAGGTCTAACCATGTCACTCCCTTATTCAGTATACTCCAATGGCTCCCTATTGCCTCCATGATCAAAGATAAAATCTTGTTTGGTTTTTAAAGTGCTTCATACCTTACCCTCCTCCTACCTTTCCAGTGATGTAACTCCCCTCCACATAATACATGTATGATCCATTAGTGTTGGCCTCCATGCTGTTCTTCACACAAGAAGTTCCAGGCATTTTCATTGGCTGTCTTCCATTCCTGAAATTCCCAGTTCCTTTTGCCTCCTGGCTTCCCTGACTTCCTTCCAGCCTCAGCTAAAATCCCACTTCTGCAAGAAGCCCTTGCTGGTCCTCTATAATACTAGTGCCTCCCCTCTGTTGATTATATCACATATATGAGATATATATATATATAATTTGTATATTATAATTTGATATATATTATATATGATATATATAAATAATATATATATTATTTGCACATAATTATTTGAATGTGTCACTCTTGACCTGGGCTCTAAAGGCAAGGGCAATTTTTGCCTTTATTTGTATTCCCAGTGCACTTCACAAAGTGCCTGGCACAAAATAGGTGCTTGATAAATGCTTTTTAACTTAAACATACTACCAAAAAGTTCATTAAATATATGCAAAAGTTATAGAGGATGGGGTGGCTGTGTTTGGGCTCAAAGTGAGGTTCAAAGGGGATCAGGATTTTAATTGTGAGGGAATGGCAGGAAAGAAAACTTGAGTAAAAAAAATTTTTGGTTGATTTTGGAAAAGTACTTAAGCTGAGGTCTGAAAGTTTCTAGAATAGTGAGAGGGAACCCAGGAATAAATGGACACATCTCACTCTGGAACAATGGCAGAGCTCATTCTCCTTGATTCCTTAAGTAGAGTTGGTGGGAAGGATAAACCTTCTTCAATGATTTCTTGTACATACTTCAGGGGATGAGAGGAAGGGATGCTTAAATCATCATGCTGTCTCCTCTCTAGTTCTCAGTTTGAGACAATGGAGACTGAAGAAGTCAGGATTGGCATTTAACTTGTGCCCTGGACCTTTCAATAATTATCACCTCATTTCAACATTTTAATGCTTTATGAGCATAATGAGTGGGGACATAGTCACTGCATTTATTAAGGCCAAAATCTCATTTGATAAGGATTTCCCGAATCACCCATAGAAATATTCCTTATTGGGGGTGGCTAGGTGGCGAAGTAAATAGAGCACCAGCCCTGGAGTCAGGAGGACCTGAAGTTCAAATTCGGCCTCAGACACTTAACACAAAAAACTAGCCATGTGACCTTGGGCAAATCACAACCACAATTGCCCTACCTTCCCCCCCATCCAAAAAGAAAAAGAAATATTCCTTATCAGGAGGAAAGTTAATGCATGCAGTGTCTGAGCTGTAAGTCTGGTTCAACTGGCTCATTGCACAAATGGGGACAAAATCACAGAAGCAGCAATAAGTTGCATGCCCGAGCTCTCCTAAGTTGCTTCCAGCTCTGACTGCCTATGATTTGGGGATGCTCCCCCGGATGGCGAGGGGATGCAGTAGCCAGCCCACCTTAGCCATCAGTGCCCCAGAGCGGGCCATGAGACTGCTACTACTTCCAGAGACCCACCAGGGGGCGCCAGGAGGTCCGAGCGGCCGCGGGCGTTTCCCACACGGAGGGCATTGTGTGGGACACCGCACGCGGCCCAGGGCGGGAGGGGGCGGGGCTGCGGCCGGAACGCTGCGGCGGGGGCGGGGGCAGTGCGGTGCCGGCCGGAGCGGTTTGGGCGGCGCACCGGGGGCAAGATGGCGGAGCGGCAGGAGGCGCTGAGGGAGTTCGTGGCGGTGACCGGGGCCGAGGAGGACCGGGCCCGCTTCTTCCTCGAGTCGGCTGGATGGGACCTGCAGGTAGCAGCGGAGCTGTCGCGAGCAGGCGGGCTGGCGGGCGGACCCGGGGCCGGGGCGGGCAGGGGAGGCCGCGGCGGCCGAAGCGCAGAGTCATCCGGGGGCTGGGGGAGGCCGGGCCGGCCCGGAGGAGGTGGAAGGGCTGGGGGCGGGAACCCTGGGCGCCCGTCCCAGGCCCCGCCCCCATCCTCGCCCTCCACCCTCTGCTGGGAGCCCCTGCTGCAGCCCGCTCTGGGGCAGCGTCTCCCGGGGAGACGGAGGGACGCGCTGCCGGCGGGAGGGCTTCTCCCGGCTTCGCCTCCGCCTAGGGACGAGCAGGCCCTGGAGACACACACGTACACGCCCTGGCACGGACCGGAGCCGCCGTGTGCATGTGCGTGCGTGTTCGTGTGCATGTATGTGTGTGAGTGTGAGTGTGTGAGACACGGACGCGGAGGGAGCCTGAGCCTGCACCAGCGGGCAGAGGCACACGAGTGTGCTGACATTGCAGGGACACACACAGATGGGCACTCCAGTGGATGTCCACCCCACTCGGGCCCACGCAGATGCTGACACACCGTGACACCCTGACCCCATGACCATCACTGACGTAAATACAAACACAGACAGACAGGAAAGCTGCCTGACATTCCCCTGGGACCCCGACTTCCGCCCTGAGAGATCCGGGCTGCTTCTGTACCAGGACAATAATGCACATGCCTCCAGTGCTGTAACTTTACCAGTCTATTTGCCTGTGAAGGAGCTAGTCCAAGTATCATCTCCATTTTGCAGATGAGAAAACTTGGGCCCACGGAGATTATGACTTGCCCAAGCTCATACGACTAGTAAGTGGCAAACTGAACCCACATTTATGCCTGAGTCCAAGACCACTGCTTAGGCTCCTGTGATGCTTCTCCTCCCCCCCACTTCCCTACCTTTCCGCACCTCTCAGCACACTACACATACTCCTTTAAGAGGACGCAAACCAATTTCCAGGGCGTAATTTTTCTGGTAAGTCAAAAAACTAGACTCTTGGAAGCAGAACCAGCCTTCCTGGTTTACCCCCCACTAGCACCTCTCCAGCCCAGGCTGGGTTCAGGAGCTTTACCCCAGTAGTCTCTCCTCTAAACAGTTCAAGGCATTCCCATTCTCTTTTTTGCCTTTCTTGGTAGCAGCATTTCCCAGTAAATAGATACAAAATTCCCTCCAGGGAGCAGAGTTAGTGGGGAGAGCTGGCCCAGTTTAAATACCCAGTTAAGGCAGTTTCTTAAATTGCCTTGAGCCAAAATGTTTCCCTCTCCCCCTGTGAACTTGTATCAGGCAATACAACGCTTGTTTAAGTTTCATCTGGCCTAGCTACTACCGTCATTTCGTCTTCTGCGAAGTATTTACTTGAT